>CM055123.1:423453686-424949694 GCA_029206835.1 Rana muscosa
TATGTTCGACTCGAACACGAAGCTCATCCCTAATAGAGAGAGATAAAAGAGATAGAAAGATGAGGCTCGTCATTCTTGGGTATAGAGAGAGATAAAAGAGATAGAAAGACGAGGCTCATCAATCTTGGGTATAGAGAGAGAGATAAAAGAGATAGAAAGACGAGGCTCATCAATCTTGGGTATAGAGAGAGATGAAAGAGATAGAAAGACGAGGCTCGTCAATCTTGGGTATAGAGAGAGATAAAAGAGATAGAAAGACGAGGCTCGTCAATCTTGGGTATAGAGAGAGAGATAAAAGAGATAGAAAGATGAGGCTCGTCAATCTTGGGTATAGAGAGAGAGATAAAAGAGATAGAAAGACGAGGCTCATCAATCTTGGGTATAGAGAGAGATAAAAGAGATAGAAAGACAAGGCTCGTCAATCTTGGGTATAGAGAGAGAGATAAAAGAGATAGAAAGAGGAGGCTTGTCAATCTTGGGTATAGAGAGAGATAAAAGAGATAGAAAGACGAGGCTCGTCAATCTTGGGTATAGAGAGAGAGATAAAAGAGATAGAAAGACGAGGCTCATCAATCTTGGGTATAGAGAGAGAGATAAAAGAGATAGAAAGACGAGGCTCATCAATCTTGGGTATAGAGAGAGATAAAAGAGATAGAAAGACGAGGCTCGTCAATCTTGGGTATAGAGAGAGAGATAAAAGAGATAGAAAGACGAGGCTCGTCAATCTTGGGTATAGAGAGAGAGATAAAAGAGATAGAAAGACGAGGCTCATCAATCTTGGGTATAGAGAGAGATAAAAGAGATAGAAAGACGAGGCTCGTCAATCTTGGGTATAGAGAGAGAGATAAAAGAGATAGAAAGACGAGGCTCGTCAATCTTGGGTATAGAGAGAGATAAAAGAGATAGAAAGACGAGGCTCGTCAATCTTGGGTATAGAGAGAGAGATAAAAGAGATAGAAAGACGAGGCTCATCAATCTTGGGTATAGAGAGAGAGATAAAAGAGATAGAAAGACGAGGCTCGTCAATCTTGGGTATAGAGAGAGATAAAAGAGATAGAAAGACGAGGCTCGTCAATCTTGGGTATAGAGAGAGATAAAAGAGATAGAAAGACGAGGCTCGTCAATCTTGGGTATAGAGAGAGATAAAAGAGATAGAAAGACGAGGCTCGTCAATCTTGGGTATAGAGAGAGATAAAAGAGATGGAAAGACGAGGCTCGTCAATCTTGGGTATAGAGAGAGATAAAAGAGATAGAAAGATGAGGCTTGTCATTCTTGGGTATAGAGAGAGATAAAAGAGATAGAAAGACGAGGCTCATCAATCTTGGGTATAGAGAGAGATAAAAGAGATAGAAAGACGAGGCTCATCAATCTTGGGTATAGAGAGAGATGAAAGAGATAGAAAGACGAGGCTCGTCAATCTTGGGTATAGAGAGAGATAAAAGAGATAGAAAGACGAGGCTCGTCAATCTTGGGTATAGAGAGAGAGATAAAAGAGATAGAAAGACGAGGCTCGTCAATCTTGGGTATAGAGAGAGATAAAAGAGATGGAAAGACGAGGCTCGTCATTCTTGGGTATAGAGAGAGATAAAAGAGATAGAAAGATGAGGCTCGTCAATCTTGGGTATAGAGAGAGAGATAAAAGAGATAGAAAGACGAGGCTCATCAAACTTGGGTATAGAGAGAGATAAAAGAGATAGAAAGACGAGGCTCGTCAATCTTGGGTATAGAGAGAGATAAAAGAGATAGAAAGACGAGGCTCGTCAATCTTGGGTATAGAGAGAGATAAAAGAGATGGAAAGACGAGGCTCGTCAATCTTGGGTATAGAGAGAGATAAAAGAGATAGAAAGATGAGGCTCGTCATTCTTGGGTATAGAGAGAGATAAAAGAGATAGAAAGACGAGGCTCGTCAATCTTGGGTATAGAGAGAGATAAAAGAGATAGAAAGACGAGGCTCGTCAATCTTGGGTATAGAGAGAGATAAAAGAGATAGAAAGACGAGGCTCGTCAATCTTGGGTATAGAGAGAGAGATAAAAGAGATAGAAAGACGAGGCTCGTCAATCTTGGGTATAGAGAGAGAGATAAAAGAGATAGAAAGACGAGGCTCATCAATCTTGGGTATAGAGAGAGATAAAAGAGATAGAAAGACGAGGCTCGTCAATCTTGGGTATAGAGAGAGAGATAAAAGAGATAGAAAGACGAGGCTCGTCAATCTTGGGTATAGAGGGAGATAAAAGAGATAGAAAGACGAGGCTCGTCAATCTTGGGTATAGAGAGAGAGATAAAAGAGATAGAAAGACGAGGCTCATCAATCTTGAGTATAGAGAGAGAGATAAAAGAGATAGAAAGACGAGGCTCGTCAATCTTGGGTATAGAGAGAGATAAAAGAGATAGAAAGACGAGGCTCGTCAATCTTGGGTATAGAGAGAGATAAAAGAGATAGAAAGACGAGGCTCGTCAATCTTGGGTATAGAGAGAGATAAAAGAGATAGAAAGACGAGGCTCGTCAATCTTGGGTATAGAGAGAGATAAAAGAGATGGAAAGACGAGGCTCGTCAATCTTGGGTATAGAGAGAGATAAAAGAGATAGAAAGATGAGGCTCGTCATTCTTGGGTATAGAGAGAGATAAAAGAGATAGAAAGACGAGGCTCATCAATCTTGGGTATAGAGAGAGATAAAAGAGATAGAAAGACGAGGCTCATCAATCTTGGGTATAGAGAGAGATGAAAGAGATAGAAAGACGAGGCTCGTCAATCTTGGGTATAGAGAGAGATAAAAGAGATAGAAAGACGAGGCTCGTCAATCTTGGGTATAGAGAGAGATAAAAGAGATAGAAAGATGAGGCTCGTCAATCTTGGGTATAGAGAGAGAGATAAAAGAGATAGAAAGACGAGGCTCATCAAACTTGGGTATAGAGAGAGATAAAAGAGATAGAAAGACGAGGCTCGTCAATCTTGGGTATAGAGAGAGATAAAAGAGATAGAAAGACGAGGCTCGTCAATCTTGGGTATAGAGAGAGATAAAAGAGATGGAAAGACGAGGCTCGTCAATCTTGGGTATAGAGAGAGATGAAAGAGATAGAAAGACGAGGCTCGTCAATCTTGGGTATAGAGAGAGATAAAAGAGATAGAAAGACGAGGCTCGTCAATCTTGGGTATAGAGAGAGAGATAAAAGAGATAGAAAGACGAGGCTCGTCAATCTTGGGTATAGAGAGAGATAAAAGAGATGGAAAGACGAGGCTCGTCATTCTTGGGTATAGAGAGAGATAAAAGAGATAGAAAGATGAGGCTCATCAATCTTGGGTATAGAGAGAGAGATAAAAGAGATAGAAAGACGAGGCTTGTCAATCTTGGGTATAGAGAGAGATAAAAGAGATAGAAAGACGAGGCTCGTCAATCTTGGGTATAGAGAGAGAGATAAAAGGGATAGAAAGACGAGGCTCGTCAATCTTGGGTATAGAGAGAGATAAAAGAGATAGAAAGACGAGGCTCGTCAATCTTGGGTATAGAGAGAGAGATAAAAGAGATAGAAAGACGAGGCTCATCAATCTTGGGTATAGAGAGAGAGATAAAAGAGATAGAAAGACGAGGCTCGTCAATCTTGGGTATAGAGAGAGATAAAAGAGATAGAAAGACGAGGCTCGTCAATCTTGGGTATAGAGAGAGAGATAAAAGAGATAGAAAGACGAGGCTCGTCAATCTTGGGTATAGAGAGAGAGATAAAAGAGATAGAAAGACGAGGCTCATCAATCTTGGGTATAGAGAGAGATAAAAGAGATAGAAAGACAAGGCTCGTCAATCTTGGGTATAGAGAGGGAGATAAAAGAGATAGAAAGAGGAGGCTCGTCAATCTTGGGTATAGAGAGAGATAAAAGAGATAGAAAGACGAGGCTCGTCAATCTTGGGTATAGAGAGAGAGATAAAAGAGATAGAAAGACGAGGCTCATCAATCTTGGGTATAGAGAGAGAGAGATAAAAGAGATAGAAAGACGAGGCTCGTCTATCTTGGGTATATAGAGAGATAAAAGAGATAGAAAGACGAGGCTCGTCAATCTTGGGTATGGAGAGAGAGATAAAAGAGATAGAAAGACGAGGCTCATCAATCTTGGGTATAGAGAGAGATAAAAGAGATAGAAAGACGAGGCTCGTCAATCTTGGGTATAGAGAGAGAGATAAAAGAGATAGAAAGACGAGGCTCATCAATCTTGGGTATAGAGAGAGATAAAAGAGATAGAAAGACGAGGCTCGTCAATCTTGGGTATAGAGAGAGAGATAAAAGAGATAGAAAGACGAGGTTCGTCAATCTTGGGTATAGAGAGAGATAAAAGAGATAGAAAGACGAGGCTCGTCAATATTGGGTATAGAGAGAGAGTTAAAAGAGATAGAAAGACGAGGCTCATCAATCTTGGGTATAGAGAGAGAGATAAAAGAGATAGAAAGACGAGGCTCGTCAATCTTGGGTATAGAGAGAGATAAAAGAGATAGAAAGACGAGGCTCGTCAATCTTGGGTATAGAGAGAGATAAAAGAGATAGAAAGACGAGGCTCGTCAATCTTGGGTATAGAGAGAGATAAAAGAGATGGAAAGACGAGGCTCGTCATTCTTGGGTATAGAGAGAGATAAAAGAGATAGAAAGATGAGGCTCGTCAATCTTGGGTATAGAGAGAGAGATAAAAGAGATAGAAAGACGAGGCTTGTCAATCTTGGGTATAGAGAGAGATAAAAGAGATAGAAAGACGAGGCTCGTCAATCTTGGGTATAGAGAGAGAGATAAAAGGGATAGAAAGACGAGGCTCGTCAATCTTGGGTATAGAGAGAGATAAAAGAGATAGAAAGACGAGGCTCGTCATTCTTGGGAATAGAGAGAGAGATAAAAGAGATAGAAAGACGAGGCTCATCAATCTTGGGTATAGAGAGAGAGATAAAAGAGATAGAAAGACGAGGCTCGTCAATCTTGGGTATAGAGAGAGATAAAAGAGATAGAAAGACGAGGCTCGTCAATCTTGGGTATAGAGAGAGAGATAAAAGAGATAGAAAGACGAGGCTCGTCAATCTTGGGTATAGAGAGAGGGATAAAAGAGATAGAAAGACGAGGCTCATCAATCTTGGGTATAGAGAGAGATAAAAGAGATAGAAAGACAAGGCTCGTCAATCTTGGGTATAGAGAGGGAGATAAAAGAGATAGAAAGAGGAGGCTCGTCAATCTTGGGTATAGAGAGAGATAAAAGAGATAGAAAGACGAGGCTCGTCAATCTTGGGTATAGAGAGAGAGATAAAAGAGATAGAAAGACGAGGCTCGTCAATCTTGGGTATAGAGAGAGAGATAAAAGAGATAGAAAGACGAGGCTCATCAATCTTGGGTATAGAGAGAGATAAAAGAGATAGAAAGATGAGGCTCGTCAATCTTGGGTATAGAGAGAGAGATAAAAGAGATAGAAAGACGAGGTTCGTCAATCTTGGGTATAGAGAGAGATAAAAGAGATAGAAAGACGAGGCTCGTCAATATTGGGTATAGAGAGAGAGTTAAAAGAGATAGAAAGACGAGGCTCATCAATCTTGGGTATAGAGAGAGAGATAAAAGAGATAGAAAGACGAGGCTCGTCAATCTTGGGTATAGAGAGAGATAAAAGAGATAGAAAGACGAGGCTCGTCAATCTTGGGTATAGAGAGAGAGATAAAAGAGATAGAATGACGAGGCTCGTCAATCTTGGGTATAGAGAGAGATAAAAGAGATAGAAAGACGAGGCTCGTCAATCTTGGGTATAGAGAGAGAGATAAAAGAGATAGAAAGACGAGGCTCATCAATCTTGGGTATAGAGAGAGAGATAAAGGAGTTAGAAAGACGAGGCTCGTCAATCTTGGGTATAGAGAGAGATAAAAGAGATAGAAAGACGAGGCTCGTCAATCTTGGGTATAGAGAGAGATAAAAGAGATAGAAAGACGAGGCTCGTCAATCTTGGGTATAGAGAGAGATAAAAGAGATGGAAAGACGAGGCTCATCAATCTTGGGTATAGAGAGAGATAAAAGAGATAGAAAGATGAGGCTCGTCATTCTTGGGTATAGAGAGAGATAAAAGAGATAGAAAGACGAGGCTCGTCAATCTTGGGTATAGAGAGAGATAAAAGAGATAGAAAGACGAGGCTCGTCAATCTTGGGTATAGAGAGAGATGAAAGAGATAGAAAGACGAGGCTCGTCAATCTTGGGTATAGAGAGAGATAAAAGAGATAGAAAGACGAGGCTCGTCAATCTTGGGTATAGAGAGAGAGATAAAAGAGATAGAAAGACGAGGCTCGTCAATCTTGGGTATAGAGAGAGATAAAAGAGATGGAAAGACGAGGCTCGTCATTCTTGGGTATAGAGAGAGATAAAAGAGATAGAAAGATGAGGCTCGTCAATCTTGGGTATAGAGAGAGAGATAAAAGAGATAGAAAGACGAGGCTTGTCAATCTTGGGTATAGAGAGAGATAAAAGAGATAGAAAGACGAGGCTCGTCAATCTTGGGTATAGAGAGAGAGATAAAAGGGATAGAAAGACGAGGCTCGTCAATCTTGGGTATAGAGAGAGATAAAAGAGATAGAAAGACGAGGCTCGTCATTCTTGGGAATAGAGAGAGAGATAAAAGAGATAGAAAGACGAGGCTCATCAATCTTGGGTATAGAGAGAGAGATAAAAGAGATAGAAAGACGAGGCTCGTCAATCTTGGGTATAGAGAGAGATAAAAGAGATAGAAAGACGAGGCTCGTCAATCTTGGGTATAGAGAGAGAGATAAAAGAGATAGAAAGACGAGGCTCGTCAATCTTGGGTATAGAGAGAGGGATAAAAGAGATAGAAAGACGAGGCTCATCAATCTTGGGTATAGAGAGAGATAAAAGAGATAGAAAGACAAGGCTCGTCAATCTTGGGTATAGAGAGGGAGATAAAAGAGATAGAAAGAGGAGGCTCGTCAATCTTGGGTATAGAGAGAGATAAAAGAGATAGAAAGACGAGGCTCGTCAATCTTGGGTATAGAGAGAGAGATAAAAGAGATAGAAAGACGAGGCTCATCAATCTTGGGTATAGAGAGAGAGATAAAAGAGATAGAAAGACGAGGCTCGTCTATCTTGGGTATAGAGAGAGATAAAAGAGATAGAAAGACGAGGCTCGTCAATCTTGGGTATAGAGAGAGAGATAAAAGAGATAGAAAGACGAGGCTCATCAATCTTGGGTATAGAGAGAGATAAAAGAGATAGAAAGACGAGGCTCGTCAATCTTGGGTATAGAGAGAGAGATAAAAGAGATAGAAAGACGAGGCTCATCAATCTTGGGTATAGAGAGAGATGAAAGAGATAGAAAGACGAGGCTCGTCAATCTTGGGTATAGAGAGAGATAAAAGAGATAGAAAGACGAGGCTCGTCAATCTTGGGTATAGAGAGAGAGATAAAAGAGATAGAAAGATGAGGCTCGTCAATCTTGTGTATAGAGAGAGAGATAAAAGAGATAGAAAGACGAGGCTCATCAATCTTGGGTATAGAGAGAGATAAAAGAGATAGAAAGACAAGGCTCGTCAATCTTGGGTATAGAGAGAGAGATAAAAGAGATAGAAAGAGGAGGCTTGTCAATCTTGGGTATAGAGAGAGATAAAAGAGATAGAAAGACGAGGCTCGTCAATCTTGGGTATAGAGAGAGAGATAAAAGAGATAGAAAGACGAGGCTCGTCAATCTTGGGTATAGAGAGAGAGATAAAAGAGATAGAAAGACGAGGCTCATCAATCTTGGGTATAGAGAGAGATAAAAGAGATAGAAAGACGAGGCTCGTCAATCTTGGGTATAGAGAGAGAGATAAAAGAGATAGAAAGACGAGGCTCATCAATCTTGGGTATAGAGAGAGAGATAAAGGAGTTAGAAAGACGAGGCTCGTCAATCTTGGGTATAGAGAGAGATAAAAGAGATAGAAAGACGAGGCTCGTCAATCTTGGGTATAGAGAGAGATAAAAGAGATAGAAAGACGAGGCTCGTCAATCTTGGGTATAGAGAGAGATAAAAGAGATGGAAAGACGAGGCTCATCAATCTTGGGTATAGAGAGAGATAAAAGAGATAGAAAGATGAGGCTCGTCATTCTTGGGTATAGAGAGAGATAAAAGAGATAGAAAGACGAGGCTCGTCAATCTTGGGTATAGAGAGAGATAAAACAGATAGAAAGACGAGGCTCGTCAATCTTGGGTATAGAGAGAGATGAAAGAGATAGAAAGACGAGGCTCGTCAATCTTGGGTATAGAGAGAGATAAAAGAGATAGAAAGACGAGGCTCGTCAATCTTGGGTATAGAGAGAGAGATAAAAGAGATAGAAAGACGAGGCTCGTCAATCTTGGGTATAGAGAGAGATAAAAGAGATGGAAAGACGAGGCTCGTCATTCTTGGGTATAGAGAGAGATAAAAGAGATAGAAAGATGAGGCTCGTCAATCTTGGGTATAGAGAGAGAGATAAAAGAGATAGAAAGACGAGGCTTGTCAATCTTGGGTATAGAGAGAGATAAAAGAGATAGAAAGACGAGGCTCGTCAATCTTGGGTATGGAGAGAGAGATAAAAGAGATAGAAAGACGAGGCTCATCAATCTTGGGTATAGAGAGAGATAAAAGAGATAGAAAGACGAGGCTCGTCAATCTTGGGTATAGAGAGAGAGATAAAAGAGATAGAAAGACGAGGCTCATCAATCTTGGGTATAGAGAGAGATAAAAGAGATAGAAAGACGAGGCTCGTCAATCTTGGGTATAGAGAGAGAGATAAAAGAGATAGAAAGACGAGGTTCGTCAATCTTGGGTATAGAGAGAGATAAAAGAGATAGAAAGACGAGGCTCGTCAATATTGGGTATAGAGAGAGAGTTAAAAGAGATAGAAAGACGAGGCTCATCAATCTTGGGTATAGAGAGAGAGATAAAAGAGATAGAAAGACGAGGCTCGTCAATCTTGGGTATAGAGAGAGATAAAAGAGATAGAAAGACGAGGCTCGTCAATCTTGGGTATAGAGAGAGAGATAAAAGAGATAGAATGACGAGGCTCGTCAATCTTGGGTATAGAGAGAGATAAAAGAGATAGAAAGACGAGGCTCGTCAATCTTGGGTATAGAGAGAGAGATAAAAGAGATAGAAAGACGAGGCTCATCAATCTTGGGTATAGAGAGAGAGATAAAGGAGTTAGAAAGACGAGGCTCGTCAATCTTGGGTATAGAGAGAGATAAAAGAGATAGAAAGACGAGGCTCGTCAATCTTGGGTATAGAGAGAGATAAAAGAGATAGAAAGACGAGGCTCGTCAATCTTGGGTATAGAGAGAGATAAAAGAGATGGAAAGACGAGGCTCATCAATCTTGGGTATAGAGAGAGATAAAAGAGATAGAAAGATGAGGCTCGTCATTCTTGGGTATAGAGAGAGATAAAAGAGATAGAAAGACGAGGCTCGTCAATCTTGGGTATAGAGAGAGATAAAAGAGATAGAAAGACGAGGCTCGTCAATCTTGGGTATAGAGAGAGATGAAAGAGATAGAAAGACGAGGCTCGTCAATCTTGGGTATAGAGAGAGATAAAAGAGATAGAAAGACGAGGCTCGTCAATCTTGGGTATAGAGAGAGAGATAAAAGAGATAGAAAGACGAGGCTCGTCAATCTTGGGTATAGAGAGAGATAAAAGAGATGGAAAGACGAGGCTCGTCATTCTTGGGTATAGAGAGAGATAAAAGAGATAGAAAGATGAGGCTCGTCAATCTTGGGTATAGAGAGAGAGATAAAAGAGATAGAAAGACGAGGCTTGTCAATCTTGGGTATAGAGAGAGATAAAAGAGATAGAAAGACGAGGCTCGTCAATCTTGGGTATAGAGAGAGAGATAAAAGGGATAGAAAGACGAGGCTCGTCAATCTTGGGTATAGAGAGAGATAAAAGAGATAGAAAGACGAGGCTCGTCATTCTTGGGAATAGAGAGAGAGATAAAAGAGATAGAAAGACGAGGCTCATCAATCTTGGGTATAGAGAGAGAGATAAAAGAGATAGAAAGACGAGGCTCGTCAATCTTGGGTATAGAGAGAGATAAAAGAGATAGAAAGACGAGGCTCGTCAATCTTGGGTATAGAGAGAGAGATAAAAGAGATAGAAAGACGAGGCTCGTCAATCTTGGGTATAGAGAGAGGGATAAAAGAGATAGAAAGACGAGGCTCATCAATCTTGGGTATAGAGAGAGATAAAAGAGATAGAAAGACAAGGCTCGTCAATCTTGGGTATAGAGAGGGAGATAAAAGAGATAGAAAGAGGAGGCTCGTCAATCTTGGGTATAGAGAGAGATAAAAGAGATAGAAAGACGAGGCTCGTCAATCTTGGGTATAGAGAGAGAGATAAAAGAGATAGAAAGACGAGGCTCGTCAATCTTGGGTATAGAGAGAGAGATAAAAGAGATAGAAAGACGAGGCTCATCAATCTTGGGTATAGAGAGAGATAAAAGAGATAGAAAGATGAGGCTCGTCAATCTTGGGTATAGAGAGAGAGATAAAAGAGATAGAAAGACGAGGTTCGTCAATCTTGGGTATAGAGAGAGATAAAAGAGATAGAAAGACGAGGCTCGTCAATATTGGGTATAGAGAGAGAGTTAAAAGAGATAGAAAGACGAGGCTCATCAATCTTGGGTATAGAGAGAGAGATAAAAGAGATAGAAAGACGAGGCTCGTCAATCTTGGGTATAGAGAGAGATAAAAGAGATAGAAAGACGAGGCTCGTCAATCTTGGGTATAGAGAGAGAGATAAAAGAGATAGAATGACGAGGCTCGTCAATCTTGGGTATAGAGAGAGATAAAAGAGATAGAAAGACGAGGCTCGTCAATCTTGGGTATAGAGAGAGAGATAAAAGAGATAGAAAGACGAGGCTCATCAATCTTGGGTATAGAGAGAGAGATAAAGGAGTTAGAAAGACGAGGCTCGTCAATCTTGGGTATAGAGAGAGATAAAAGAGATAGAAAGACGAGGCTCGTCAATCTTGGGTATAGAGAGAGATAAAAGAGATAGAAAGACGAGGCTCGTCAATCTTGGGTATAGAGAGAGATAAAAGAGATGGAAAGACGAGGCTCATCAATCTTGGGTATAGAGAGAGATAAAAGAGATAGAAAGATGAGGCTCGTCATTCTTGGGTATAGAGAGAGATAAAAGAGATAGAAAGACGAGGCTCGTCAATCTTGGGTATAGAGAGAGATAAAAGAGATAGAAAGACGAGGCTCGTCAATCTTGGGTATAGAGAGAGATGAAAGAGATAGAAAGACGAGGCTCGTCAATCTTGGGTATAGAGAGAGATAAAAGAGATAGAAAGACGAGGCTCGTCAATCTTGGGTATAGAGAGAGAGATAAAAGAGATAGAAAGACGAGGCTCGTCAATCTTGGGTATAGAGAGAGATAAAAGAGATGGAAAGACGAGGCTCGTCATTCTTGGGTATAGAGAGAGATAAAAGAGATAGAAAGATGAGGCTCGTCAATCTTGGGTATAGAGAGAGAGATAAAAGAGATAGAAAGACGAGGCTTGTCAATCTTGGGTATAGAGAGAGATAAAAGAGATAGAAAGACGAGGCTCGTCAATCTTGGGTATAGAGAGAGAGATAAAAGGGATAGAAAGACGAGGCTCGTCAATCTTGGGTATAGAGAGAGATAAAAGAGATAGAAAGACGAGGCTCGTCATTCTTGGGAATAGAGAGAGAGATAAAAGAGATAGAAAGACGAGGCTCATCAATCTTGGGTATAGAGAGAGAGATAAAAGAGATAGAAAGACGAGGCTCGTCAATCTTGGGTATAGAGAGAGATAAAAGAGATAGAAAGACGAGGCTCGTCAATCTTGGGTATAGAGAGAGAGATAAAAGAGATAGAAAGACGAGGCTCGTCAATCTTGGGTATAGAGAGAGGGATAAAAGAGATAGAAAGACGAGGCTCATCAATCTTGGGTATAGAGAGAGATAAAAGAGATAGAAAGACAAGGCTCGTCAATCTTGGGTATAGAGAGGGAGATAAAAGAGATAGAAAGAGGAGGCTCGTCAATCTTGGGTATAGAGAGAGATAAAAGAGATAGAAAGACGAGGCTCGTCAATCTTGGGTATAGAGAGAGAGATAAAAGAGATAGAAAGACGAGGCTCATCAATCTTGGGTATAGAGAGAGAGATAAAAGAGATAGAAAGACGAGGCTCGTCTATCTTGGGTATAGAGAGAGATAAAAGAGATAGAAAGACGAGGCTCGTCAATCTTGGGTATAGAGAGAGAGATAAAAGAGATAGAAAGACGAGGCTCATCAATCTTGGGTATAGAGAGAGATAAAAGAGATAGAAAGACGAGGCTCGTCAATCTTGGGTATAGAGAGAGAGATAAAAGAGATAGAAAGACGAGGCTCATCAATCTTGGGTATAGAGAGAGATGAAAGAGATAGAAAGACGAGGCTCGTCAATCTTGGGTATAGAGAGAGATAAAAGAGATAGAAAGACGAGGCTCGTCAATCTTGGGTATAGAGAGAGAGATAAAAGAGATAGAAAGATGAGGCTCGTCAATCTTGTGTATAGAGAGAGAGATAAAAGAGATAGAAAGACGAGGCTCATCAATCTTGGGTATAGAGAGAGATAAAAGAGATAGAAAGACAAGGCTAGTCAATCTTGGGTATAGAGAGAGAGATAAAAGAGATAGAAAGAGGAGGCTTGTCAATCTTGGGTATAGAGAGAGATAAAAGAGATAGAAAGACGAGGCTCGTCAATCTTGGGTATAGAGAGAGAGATAAAAGAGATAGAAAGACGAGGCTCGTCAATCTTGGGTATAGAGAGAGAGATAAAAGAGATAGAAAGACGAGGCTCATCAATCTTGGGTATAGAGAGAGATAAAAGAGATAGAAAGACGAGGCTCGTCAATCTTGGGTATAGAGAGAGAGATAAAAGAGATAGAAAGACGAGGCTCATCAATCTTGGGTATAGAGAGAGAGATAAAGGAGTTAGAAAGACGAGGCTCGTCAATCTTGGGTATAGAGAGAGATAAAAGAGATAGAAAGACGAGGCTCGTCAATCTTGGGTATAGAGAGAGATAAAAGAGATAGAAAGACGAGGCTCGTCAATCTTGGGTATAGAGAGAGATAAAAGAGATGGAAAGACGAGGCTCATCAATCTTGGGTATAGAGAGAGATAAAAGAGATAGAAAGATGAGGCTCGTCATTCTTGGGTATAGAGAGAGATAAAAGAGATAGAAAGACGAGGCTCGTCAATCTTGGGTATAGAGAGAGATAAAAGAGATAGAAAGACGAGGCTCGTCAATCTTGGGTATAGAGAGAGATGAAAGAGATAGAAAGACGAGGCTCGTCAATCTTGGGTATAGAGAGAGATAAAAGAGATAGAAAGTCGAGGCTCGTCAATCTTGGGTATAGAGAGAGAGATAAAAGAGATAGAAAGACGAGGCTCGTCAATCTTGGGTATAGAGAGAGATAAAAGAGATGGAAAGACGAGGCTCGTCATTCTTGGGTATAGAGAGAGATAAAAGAGATAGAAAGATGAGGCTCGTCAATCTTGGGTATAGAGAGAGAGATAAAAGAGATAGAAAGACGAGGCTTGTCAATCTTGGGTATAGAGAGAGATAAAAGAGATAGAAAGACGAGGCTCGTCAATCTTGGGTATAGAGAGAGAGATAAAAGGGATAGAAAGACGAGGCTCGTCAATCTTGGGTATAGAGAGAGATAAAAGAGATAGAAAGACGAGGCTCGTCATTCTTGGGAATAGAGAGAGAGATAAAAGAGATAGAAAGACGAGGCTCATCAATCTTGGGTATAGAGAGAGAGATAAAAGAGATAGAAAGACGAGGCTCGTCAATCTTGGGTATAGAGAGAGATAAAAGAGATAGAAAGACGAGGCTCGTCAATCTTGGGTATAGAGAGAGAGATAAAAGAGATAGAAAGACGAGGCTCGTCAATCTTGGGTATAGAGAGAGGGATAAAAGAGATAGAAAGACGAGGCTCATCAATCTTGGGTATAGAGAGAGATAAAAGAGATAGAAAGACAAGGCTCGTCAATCTTGGGTATAGAGAGGGAGATAAAAGAGATAGAAAGAGGAGGCTCGTCAATCTTGGGTATAGAGAGAGATAAAAGAGATAGAAAGACGAGGCTCGTCAATCTTGGGTATAGAGAGAGAGATAAAAGAGATAGAAAGACGAGGCTCATCAATCTTGGGTATAGAGAGAGAGATAAAAGAGATAGAAAGACGAGGCTCGTCTATCTTGGGTATAGAGAGAGATAAAAGAGATAGAAAGACGAGGCTCGTCAATCTTGGGTATAGAGAGAGAGATAAAAGAGATAGAAAGACGAGGCTCATCAATCTTGGGTATAGAGAGAGATAAAAGAGATAGAAAGACGAGGCTCGTCAATCTTGGGTATAGAGAGAGAGATAAAAGAGATAGAAAGACGAGGCTCATCAATCTTGGGTATAGAGAGAGATGAAAGAGATAGAAAGACGAGGCTCGTCAATCTTGGGTATAGAGAGAGATAAAAGAGATAGAAAGACGAGGCTCGTCAATCTTGGGTATAGAGAGAGAGATAAAAGAGATAGAAAGATGAGGCTCGTCAATCTTGTGTATAGAGAGAGAGATAAAAGAGATAGAAAGACGAGGCTCATCAATCTTGGGTATAGAGAGAGATAAAAGAGATAGAAAGACAAGGCTCGTCAATCTTGGGTATAGAGAGAGAGATAAAAGAGATAGAAAGAGGAGGCTTGTCAATCTTGGGTATAGAGAGAGATAAAAGAGATAGAAAGACGAGGCTCGTCAATCTTGGGTATAGAGAGAGAGATAAAAGAGATAGAAAGACGAGGCTCATCAATCTTGGGTATAGAGAGAGAGATAAAAGAGATAGAAAGACGAGGCTCATCAATCTTGGGTATAGAGAGAGATAAAAGAGATAGAAAGACGAGGCTCGTCAATCTTGGGTATAGAGAGAGAGATAAAAGAGATAGAAAGACGAGGCTCGTCAATCTTGGGTATAGAGAGAGAGATAAAAGAGATAGAAAGACGAGGCTCATCAATCTTGGGTATAGAGAGAGATAAAAGAGATAGAAAGACGAGGCTCGTCAATCTTGGGTATAGAGAGAGAGATAAAAGAGATAGAAAGACGAGGCTCGTCAATCTTGGGTATAGAGAGAGATAAAAGAGATAGAAAGACGAGGCTCGTCAATCTTGGGTATAGAGAGAGAGATAAAAGAGATAGAAAGACGAGGCTCATCAATCTTGGGTATAGAGAGAGAGATAAAAGAGATAGAAAGACGAGGCTCGTCAATCTTGGGTATAGAGAGAGATAAAAGAGATAGAAAGACGAGGCTCGTCAATCTTGGGTATAGAGAGAGATAAAAGAGATAGAAAGACGAGGCTCGTCAATCTTGGGTATAGAGAGAGATAAAAGAGATAGAAAGACGAGGCTCGTCAATCTTGGGTATAGAGAGAGATAAAAGAGATGGAAAGACGAGGCTCGTCAATCTTGGGTATAGAGAGAGATAAAAGAGATAGAAAGATGAGGCTTGTCATTCTTGGGTATAGAGAGAGATAAAAGAGATAGAAAGACGAGGCTCATCAATCTTGGGTATAGAGAGAGATAAAAGAGATAGAAAGACGAGGCTCATCAATCTTGGGTATAGAGAGAGATGAAAGAGATAGAAAGACGAGGCTCGTCAATCTTGGGTATAGAGAGAGATAAAAGAGATAGAAAGACGAGGCTCGTCAATCTTGGGTATAGAGAGAGAGATAAAAGAGATAGAAAGACGAGGCTCGTCAATCTTGGATATAGAGAGAGATAAAAGAGATGGAAAGACGAGGCTCGTCATTCTTGGGTATAGAGAGAGATAAAAGAGATAGAAAGATGAGGCTCGTCATTCTTGGGAATAGAGAGAGAGATAAAAGAGATAGAAAGACGAGGCTCATCAATCTTGGGTATAGAGAGAGAGATAAAAGAGATAGAAAGACGAGGCTCGTCAATCTTGGGTATAGAGAGAGATAAAAGAGATAGAAAGACGAGGCTCGTCAATCTTGGGTATAGAGAGAGAGATAAAAGAGATAGAAAGACGAGGCTCGTCAATCTTGGGTATAGAGAGAGGGATAAAAGAGATAGAAAGACGAGGCTCATCAATCTTGGGTATAGAGAGAGATAAAAGAGATAGAAAGACAAGGCTCGTCAATCTTGGGTATAGAGAGGGAGATAAAAGAGATAGAAAGAGGAGGCTCGTCAATCTTGGGTATAGAGAGAGATAAAAGAGATAGAAAGACGAGGCTCGTCAATCTTGGGTATAGAGAGAGAGATAAAAGAGATAGAAAGACGAGGCTCGTCAATCTTGGGTATAGAGAGAGAGATAAAAGAGATAGAAAGACGAGGCTCATCAATCTTGGGTATAGAGAGAGATAAAAGAGATAGAAAGACGAGGCTCGTCAATCTTGGGTATAGAGAGAGAGATAAAAGAGATAGAAAGACGAGGTTCGTCAATCTTGGGTATAGAGAGAGATAAAAGAGATAGAAAGACGAGGCTCGTCAATATTGGGTATAGAGAGAGAGTTAAAAGAGATAGAAAGACGAGGCTCATCAATCTTGGGTATAGAGAGAGAGATAAAAGAGATAGAAAGACGAGGCTCGTCAATCTTGGGTATAGAGAGAGATAAAAGAGATAGAAAGACGAGGCTCGTCAATCTTGGGTATAGAGAGAGAGATAAAAGAGATAGAATGACGAGGCTCGTCAATCTTGGGTATAGAGAGAGATAAAAGAGATAGAAAGACGAGGCTCGTCAATCTTGGGTATAGAGAGAGAGATAAAAGAGATAGAAAGACGAGGCTCATCAATCTTGGGTATAGAGAGAGAGATAAAGGAGTTAGAAAGACGAGGCTCGTCAATCTTGGGTATAGAGAGAGATAAAAGAGATAGAAAGACGAGGCTCGTCAATCTTGGGTATAGAGAGAGATAAAAGAGATAGAAAGACGAAGCTCGTCAATCTTGGGTATAGAGAGAGATAAAAGAGATGGAAAGACGAGGCTCATCAATCTTGGGTATAGAGAGAGATAAAAGAGATAGAAAGATGAGGCTCGTCATTCTTGGGTATAGAGAGAGATAAAAGAGATAGAAAGACGAGGCTCGTCAATCTTGGGTATAGAGAGAGATAAAAGAGATAGAAAGACGAGGCTCGTCAATCTTGGGTATAGAGAGAGATGAAAGAGATAGAAAGACGAGGCTCGTCAATCTTGGGTATAGAGAGAGATAAAAGAGATAGAAAGACGAGGCTCGTCAATCTTGGGTATAGAGAGAGAGATAAAAGAGATAGAAAGACGAGGCTCGTCAATCTTGGGTATAGAGAGAGATAAAAGAGATGGAAAGACGAGGCTCGTCATTCTTGGGTATAGAGAGAGATAAAAGAGATAGAAAGATGAGGCTCGTCAATCTTGGGTATAGAGAGAGAGATAAAAGAGATAGAAAGACGAGGCTTGTCAATCTTGGGTATAGAGAGAGATAAAAGAGATAGAAAGACGAGGCTCGTCAATCTTGGGTATAGAGAGAGAGATAAAAGGGATAGAAAGACGAGGCTCGTCAATCTTGGGTATAGAGAGAGATAAAAGAGATAGAAAGACGAGGCTCGTCATTCTTGGGAATAGAGAGAGAGATAAAAGAGATAGAAAGACGAGGCTCATCAATCTTGGGTATAGAGAGAGAGATAAAAGAGATAGAAAGACGAGGCTCGTCAATCTTGGGTATAGAGAGAGATAAAAGAGATAGAAAGACGAGGCTCGTCAATCTTGGGTATAGAGAGAGAGATAAAAGAGATAGAAAGACGAGGCTCGTCAATCTTGGGTATAGAGAGAGGGATAAAAGAGATAGAAAGACGAGGCTCATCAATCTTGGGTATAGAGAGAGATAAAAGAGATAGAAAGAAAAGGCTCGTCAATCTTGGGTATAGAGAGGGAGATAAAAGAGATAGAAAGAGGAGGCTCGTCAATCTTGGGTATAGAGAGAGATAAAAGAGATAGAAAGACGAGGCTCGTCAATCTTGGGTATAGAGAGAGAGATAAAAGAGATAGAAAGACGAGGCTCATCAATCTTGGGTATAGAGAGAGAGATAAAAGAGATAGAAAGACGAGGCTCGTCTATCTTGGGTATAGAGAGAGATAAAAGAGATAGAAAGACGAGGCTCGTCAATCTTGGGTATAGAGAGAGAGATAAAAGAGATAGAAAGACGAGGCTCATCAATCTTGGGTATAGAGAGAGATAAAAGAGATAGAAAGACGAGGCTCGTCAATCTTGGGTATAGAGAGAGAGATAAAAGAGATAGAAAGACGAGGCTCATCAATCTTGGGTATAGAGAGAGATGAAAGAGATAGAAAGACGAGGCTCGTCAATCTTGGGTATAGAGAGAGATAAAAGAGATAGAAAGACGAGGCTCGTCAATCTTGGGTATAGAGAGAGAGATAAAAGAGATAGAAAGATGAGGCTCGTCAATCTTGTGTATAGAGAGAGAGATAAAAGAGATAGAAAGACGAGGCTCATCAATCTTGGGTATAGAGAGAGATAAAAGAGATAGAAAGACAAGGCTCGTCAATCTTGGGTATAGAGAGAGAGATAAAAGAGATAGAAAGAGGAGGCTTGTCAATCTTGGGTATAGAGAGAGATAAAAGAGATAGAAAGACGAGGCTCGTCAATCTTGGGTATAGAGAGAGAGATAAAAGAGATAGAAAGACGAGGCTCGTCAATCTTGGGTATAGAGAGAGAGATAAAAGAGATAGAAAGACGAGGCTCATCAATCTTGGGTATAGAGAGAGATAAAAGAGATAGAAAGACGAGGCTCGTCAATCTTGGGTATAGAGAGAGAGATAAAAGAGATAGAAAGACGAGGCTCATCAATCTTGGGTATAGAGAGAGAGATAAAGGAGTTAGAAAGACGAGGCTCGTCAATCTTGGGTATAGAGAGAGATAAAAGAGATAGAAAGACGAGGCTCGTCAATCTTGGGTATAGAGAGAGATAAAAGAGATAGAAAGACGAGGCTCGTCAATCTTGGGTATAGAGAGAGATAAAAGAGATGGAAAGACGAGGCTCATCAATCTTGGGTATAGAGAGAGATAAAAGAGATAGAAAGATGAGGCTCGTCATTCTTGGGTATAGAGAGAGATAAAAGAGATAGAAAGACGAGGCTCGTCAATCTTGGGTATAGAGAGAGATAAAAGAGATAGAAAGACGAGGCTCGTCAATCTTGGGTATAGAGAGAGATGAAAGAGATAGAAAGACGAGGCTCGTCAATCTTGGGTATAGAGAGAGATAAAAGAGATAGAAAGACGAGGCTCGTCAATCTTGGGTATAGAGAGAGAGATAAAAGAGATAGAAAGACGAGGCTCGTCAATCTTGGGTATAGAGAGAGATAAAAGAGATGGAAAGACGAGGCTCGTCATTCTTGGGTATAGAGAGAGATAAAAGAGATAGAAAGATGAGGCTCGTCAATCTTGGGTATAGAGAGAGAGATAAAAGAGATAGAAAGACGAGGCTTGTCAATCTTGGGTATAGAGAGAGATAAAAGAGATAGAAAGACGAGGCTCGTCAATCTTGGGTATAGAGAGAGAGATAAAAGGGATAGAAAGACGAGGCTCGTCAATCTTGGGTATAGAGAGAGATAAAAGAGATAGAAAGACGAGGCTCGTCATTCTTGGGAATAGAGAGAGAGATAAAAGAGATAGAAAGACGAGGCTCATCAATCTTGGGTATAGAGAGAGAGATAAAAGAGATAGAAAGACGAGGCTCGTCAATCTTGGGTATAGAGAGAGATAAAAGAGATAGAAAGACGAGGCTCGTCAATCTTGGGTATAGAGAGAGAGATAAAAGAGATAGAAAGACGAGGCTCGTCAATCTTGGGTATAGAGAGAGGGATAAAAGAGATAGAAAGACGAGGCTCATCAATCTTGGGTATAGAGAGAGATAAAAGAGATAGAAAGACAAGGCTCGTCAATCTTGGGTATAGAGAGGGAGATAAAAGAGATAGAAAGAGGAGGCTCGTCAATCTTGGGTATAGAGAGAGATAAAAGAGATAGAAAGACGAGGCTCGTCAATCTTGGGTATAGAGAGAGAGATAAAAGAGATAGAAAGACGAGGCTCATCAATCTTGGGTATAGAGAGAGAGATAAAAGAGATAGAAAGACGAGGCTCGTCTATCTTGGGTATAGAGAGAGATAAAAGAGATAGAAAGACGAGGCTCGTCAATCTTGGGTATAGAGAGAGAGATAAAAGAGATAGAAAGACGAGGCTCATCAATCTTGGGTATAGAGAGAGATAAAAGAGATAGAAAGACGAGGCTCGTCAATCTTGGGTATAGAGAGAGAGATAAAAGAGATAGAAAGACGAGGCTCATCAATCTTGGGTATAGAGAGAGATGAAAGAGATAGAAAGACGAGGCTCGTCAATCTTGGGTATAGAGAGAGATAAAAGAGATAGAAAGACGAGGCTCGTCAATCTTGGGTATAGAGAGAGAGATAAAAGAGATAGAAAGATGAGGCTCGTCAATCTTGTGTATAGAGAGAGAGATAAAAGAGATAGAAAGACGAGGCTCATCAATCTTGGGTATAGAGAGAGATAAAAGAGATAGAAAGACAAGGCTCGTCAATCTTGGGTATAGAGAGAGAGATAAAAGAGATAGAAAGAGGAGGCTTGTCAATCTTGGGTATAGAGAGAGATAAAAGAGATAGAAAGACGAGGCTCGTCAATCTTGGGTATAGAGAGAGAGATAAAAGAGATAGAAAGACGAGGCTCGTCAATCTTGGGTATAGAGAGAGAGATAAAAGAGATAGAAAGACGAGGCTCGTCAATCTTGGATATAGAGAGAGATAAAAGAGATGGAAAGACGAGGCTCGTCATTCTTGGGTATAGAGAGAGATAAAAGAGATAGAAAGATGAGGCTCGTCAATCTTGGGTATAGAGAGAGAGATAAAAGAGATAGAAAGACGAGGCTCATCAAACTTGGGTATAGAGAGAGATAAAAGAGATAGAAAGACGAGGCTCGTCAATCTTGGGTATAGAGAGAGATAAAAGAGATAGAAAGACGAGGCTCGTCAATCTTGGGTATAGAGAGAGATAAAAGAGATGGAAAGACGAGGCTCGTCAATCTTGGGTATAGAGAGAGATAAAAGAGATAGAAAGATGAGGCTCGTCATTCTTGGGTATAGAGAGAGATAAAAGAGATAGAAAGACGAGGCTCGTCAATCTTGGGTATAGAGAGAGATAAAAGAGATAGAAAGACGAGGCTCGTCAATCTTGGGTATAGAGAGAGATAAAAGAGATAGAAAGACGAGGCTCGTCAATCTTGGGTATAGAGAGAGAGATAAAAGAGATAGAAAGACGAGGCTCGTCAATCTTGGGTATAGAGAGAGAGATAAAAGAGATAGAAAGACGAGGCTCATCAATCTTGGGTATAGAGAGAGATAAAAGAGATAGAAAGACGAGGCTCGTCAATCTTGGGTATAGAGAGAGAGATAAAAGAGATAGAAAGACGAGGCTCGTCAATCTTGGGTATAGAGGGAGATAAAAGAGATAGAAAGACGAGGCTCGTCAATCTTGGGTATAGAGAGAGAGATAAAAGAGATAGAAAGACGAGGCTCATCAATCTTGAGTATAGAGAGAGAGATAAAAGAGATAGAAAGACGAGGCTCGTCAATCTTGGGTATAGAGAGAGATAAAAGAGATAGAAAGACGAGGCTCGTCAATCTTGGGTATAGAGAGAGATAAAAGAGATAGAAAGACGAGGCTCGTCAATCTTGGGTATAGAGAGAGATAAAAGAGATAGAAAGACGAGGCTCGTCAATCTTGGGTATAGAGAGAGATAAAAGAGATGGAAAGACGAGGCTCGTCAATCTTGGGTATAGAGAGAGATAAAAGAGATAGAAAGATGAGGCTCGTCATTCTTGGGTATAGAGAGAGATAAAAGAGATAGAAAGACGAGGCTCATCAATCTTGGGTATAGAGAGAGATAAAAGAGATAGAAAGACGAGGCTCATCAATCTTGGGTATAGAGAGAGATGAAAGAGATAGAAAGACGAGGCTCGTCAATCTTGGGTATAGAGAGAGATAAAAGAGATAGAAAGACGAGGCTCGTCAATCTTGGGTATAGAGAGATAAAAGAGATAGAAAGACGAGGCTCGTCAATCTTGGGTATAGTGAGAGATAAAAGAGATGGAAAGACGAGGCTCGTCATTCTTGGGTATAGAGAGAGATAAAAGAGATGGAAAGACGAGGCTCGTCATTCTTGGGTATAGAGAGAGATAAAAGAGATAGAAAGATGAGGCTCGTCAATCTTGGGTATAGAGAGAGAGATAAAAGAGATAGAAAGACGAGGCTCATCAAACTTGGGTATAGAGAGAGATAAAAGAGATAGAAAGACGAGGCTCGTCAATCTTGGGTATAGAGATAGATAAAAGAGATAGAAAGACGAGGCTCGTCAATCTTGGGTATAGAGAGAGATAAAAGAGATGGAAAGACGAGGCTCGTCAATCTTGGGTATAGAGAGAGATGAAAGAGATAGAAAGACGAGGCTCGTCAATCTTGGGTATAGAGAGAGATAAAAGAGATAGAAAGACGAGGCTCGTCAATCTTGGGTATAGAGAGAGAGATAAAAGAGATAGAAAGACGAGGCTCGTCAATCTTGGGTATAGAGAGAGATAAAAGAGATGGAAAGACGAGGCTCGTCATTCTTGGGTATAGAGAGAGATAAAAGAGATAGAAAGATGAGGCTCGTCAATCTTGGGTATAGAGAGAGAGATAAAAGAGATAGAAAGACGAGGCTTGTCAATCTTGGGTATAGAGAGAGATAAAAGAGATAGAAAGACGAGGCTCGTCAATCTTGGGTATAGAGAGAGAGATAAAAGGGATAGAAAGACGAGGCTCGTCAATCTTGGGTATAGAGAGAGATAAAAGAGATAGAAAGACGAGGCTCGTCAATCTTGGGTATAGAGAGAGAGATAAAAGAGATAGAAAGACGAGGCTCATCAATCTTGGGTATAGAGAGAGAGATAAAAGAGATAGAAAGACGAGGCTCGTCAATCTTGGGTATAGAGAGAGATAAAAGAGATAGAAAGACGAGGCTCGTCAATCTTGGGTATAGAGAGAGAGATAAAAGAGATAGAAAGACGAGGCTCGTCAATCTTGGGTATAGAGAGAGAGATAAAAGAGATAGAAAGACGAGGCTCATCAATCTTGGGTATAGAGAGAGATAAAAGAGATAGAAAGACAAGGCTCGTCAATCTTGGGTATAGAGAGGGAGATAAAAGAGATAGAAAGAGGAGGCTCGTCAATCTTGGGTATAGAGAGAGATAAAAGAGATAGAAAGACGAGGCTCGTCAATCTTGGGTATAGAGAGAGAGATAAAAGAGATAGAAAGACGAGGCTCATCAATCTTGGGTATAGAGAGAGAGAGATAAAAGAGATAGAAAGACGAGGCTCGTCTATCTTGGGTATATAGAGAGATAAAAGAGATAGAAAGACGAGGCTCGTCAATCTTGGGTATGGAGAGAGAGATAAAAGAGATAGAAAGACGAGGCTCATCAATCTTGGGTATAGAGAGAGATAAAAGAGATAGAAAGACGAGGCTCGTCAATCTTGGGTATAGAGAGAGAGATAAAAGAGATAGAAAGACGAGGCTCATCAATCTTGGGTATAGAGAGAGATAAAAGAGATAGAAAGACGAGGCTCGTCAATCTTGGGTATAGAGAGAGAGATAAAAGAGATAGAAAGACGAGGTTCGTCAATCTTGGGTATAGAGAGAGATAAAAGAGATAGAAAGACGAGGCTCGTCAATCTTGGGTATAGAGAGAGAGTTAAAAGAGATAGAAAGACGAGGCTCATCAATCTTGGGTATAGAGAGAGAGATAAAAGAGATAGAAAGACGAGGCTCGTCAATCTTGGGTATAGAGAGATATAAAAGAGATAGAAAGACGAGGCTCGTCAATCTTGGGTATAGAGAGAGAGATAAAAGAGATAGAATGACGAGGCTCGTCAATCTTGGGTATAGAGAGAGATAAAAGAGATAGAAAGACGAGGCTCGTCAATCTTGGGTATAGAGAGAGAGATAAAAGAGATAGAAAGACGAGGCTCATCAATCTTGGGTATAGAGAGAGAGATAAAGGAGTTAGAAAGACGAGGCTCGTCAATCTTGGGTATAGAGAGAGATAAAAGAGATAGAAAGACGAGGCTCGTCAATCTTGGGTATAGAGAGAGATAAAAGAGATAGAAAGACGAGGCTCGTCAATCTTGGGTATAGAGAGAGATAAAAGAGATGGAAAGACGAGGCTCATCAATCTTGGGTATAGAGAGAGATAAAAGAGATAGAAAGATGAGGCTCGTCATTCTTGGGTATAGAGAGAGATAAAAGAGATAGAAAGACGAGGCTCGTCAATCTTGGGTATAGAGAGAGATAAAAGAGATAGAAAGACGAGGCTCGTCAATCTTGGGTATAGAGAGAGATGAAAGAGATAGAAAGACGAGGCTCGTCAATCTTGGGTATAGAGAGAGATAAAAGAGATAGAAAGACGAGGCTCGTCAATCTTGGGTATAGAGAGAGAGATAAAAGAGATAGAAAGACGAGGCTCGTCAATCTTGGGTATAGAGAGAGATAAAAGAGATGGAAAGACGAGGCTCGTCATTCTTGGGTATAGAGAGAGATAAAAGAGATAGAAAGATGAGGCTCGTCAATCTTGGGTATAGAGAGAGAGATAAAAGAGATAGAAAGACGAGGCTTGTCAATCTTGGGTATAGAGAGAGATAAAAGAGATAGAAAGACGAGGCTCGTCAATCTTGGGTATAGAGAGAGAGATAAAAGGGATAGAAAGACGAGGCTCGTCAATCTTGGGTATAGAGAGAGATAAAAGAGATAGAAAGACGAGGCTCGTCATTCTTGGGTATAGAGAGAGAGATAAAAGAGATAGAAAGACGAGGCTCATCAATCTTGGGTATAGAGAGAGAGATAAAAGAGATAGAAAGACGAGGCTCGTCAATCTTGGGTATAGAGAGAGATAAAAGAGATAGAAAGACGAGGCTCGTCAATCTTGGGTATAGAGAGAGAGATAAAAGAGATAGAAAGACGAGGCTCGTCAATCTTGGGTATAGAGAGAGAGATAAAAGAGATAGAAAGACGAGGCTCATCAATCTTGGGTATAGAGAGAGATAAAAGAGATAGAAAGACAAGGCTCGTCAATCTTGGGTATAGAGAGGGAGATAAAAGAGATAGAAAGAGGAGGCTCGTCAATCTTGGGTATAGAGAGAGATAAAAGAGATAGAAAGACGAGGCTCGTCAATCTTGGGTATAGAGAGAGAGATAAAAGAGATAGAAAGACGAGGCTCATCAATCTTGGGTATAGAGAGAGAGATAAAAGAGATAGAAAGACGAGGCTCGTCTATCTTGGGTATAGAGAGAGATAAAAGAGATAGAAAGACGAGGCTCGTCAATCTTGGGTATAGAGAGAGAGATAAAAGAGATAGAAAGACGAGGCTCATCAATCTTGGGTATAGAGAGAGATAAAAGAGATAGAAAGACGAGGCTCGTCAATCTTGGGTATAGAGAGAGAGATAAAAGAGATAGAAAGACGAGGCTCATCAATCTTGGGTATAGAGAGAGATAAAAGAGATAGAAAGACGAGGCTCGTCAATCTTGGGTATAGAGAGAGAGATAAAAGAGATAGAAAGACGAGGCTCGTCAATCTTGGGTATAGAGAGAGATAAAAGAGATAGAAAGACGAGGCTCGTCAATCTTGGGTATAGAGAGAGAGTTAAAAGAGATAGAAAGACGAGGCTCATCAATCTTGGGTATAGAGAGAGAGATAAAAGAGATAGAAAGACGAGGCTCGTCAATCTTGGGTATAGAGAGAGATAAAAGAGATAGAAAGACGAGGCTCGTCAATCTTGGGTATAGAGAGAGATAAAAGAGATAGAAAGGCGAGGCTCGTCAATCTTGGGTATAGAGAGAGATAAAAGAGATAGAAAGACGAGACTCGTCAATCTTGGGTATAGAGAGAGATAAAAGAGATGGAAAGACGAGGCTCGTCATTCTTGGGTATAGAGAGAGATAAAAGAGATAGAAAGATGAGGCTTGTCAATCTTGGGTATAGAGAGAGAGATAAAAGAGATAGAAAGACGAGGCTTGTCAATCTTGGGTATAGAGAGAGATAAAAGAGATAGAAAGACGAGGCTTGTCAATCTTGGGTATAGAGAGAGAGATGAAAAGAGATAGAAAGACGAGGCTCGTCAATCTTGGGTATAGCGAGAGAGATAAAAGAGATAGAAAGACGAGGCTCATCAATCTTGGGTATAGAGAGAGAGATAAAAGAGATAGAAAGACGAGGCTCGTCAATCTTGGGTATAGAGAGAGATAAAAGAGATAGAAAGACGAGGCTCGTCAATCTTGGGTATAGAGAGAGAGATAAAAGAGATAGAAAGACGAGGCTCGTCAATCTTGGGTATAGAGAGAGAGATAAAAGAGATAGAAAGACGAGGCTCATCAATCTTGGGTATAGAGAGAGATAAAAGAGATAGAAAGACAAGGCTCGTCAATCTTGGGTATAGAGAGAGAGATAAAAGAGATAGAAAGAGGAGGCTCGTCAATCTTGGGTATAGAGAGAGATAAAAGAGATAGAAAGACGAGGCTCGTCAATCTTGGGTATAGAGAGAGAGATAAAAGAGATAGAAAGATGAGGCTCATCAGTCTTGGGTATAGAGAGAGAGATAAAAGAGATAGAAAGACGAGGCTCGTCAATCTTGGGTATAGAGAGAGATAAAAGAGATAGAAAGACGAGGCTCGTCAATCTTGGGTATAGAGAGAGAGTTAAAAGAGATAGAAAGACGAGGCTCGTCAATCTTGGGTATAGAGAGAGAGATAAAAGAGATAGAAAGACGAGGCTCATCAATCTTGGGTATAGAGAGAGATAAAAGAGATAGAAAGACGAGGCTCGTCAATCTTGGGTATAGAGAGAGAGATAAAAGAGATAGAAAGACGAGGCTCATCAATCTTGGGTATAGAGAGAGAGATAAAAGAGATAGAAAGACGAGGCTCGTCAATCTTGGGTATAGAGAGAGATAAAAGAGATAGAAAGATGAGGCTCGTCATTCTTGGGTATAGAGAGAGATAAAAGAGATAGAAAGACGAGGCTCATCAATCTTGGGTATAGAGAGAGATAAAAGAGATAGAAAGACGAGGCTCATCAATCTTGGGTATAGAGAGAGATGAAAGAGATAGAAAGACGAGGCTCGTCAATCTTGGGTATAGAGAGAGATAAAAGAGATAGAAAGACGAGGCTCGTCAATCTTGGGTATAGAGAGATAAAAGAGATAGAAAGACGAGGCTCGTCAATCTTGGGTATAGAGAGAGATAAAAGAGATGGAAAGACGAGGCTCGTCATTCTTGGGTATAGAGAGAGATAAAAGAGATGGAAAGACGAGGCTCGTCATTCTTGGGTATAGAGAGAGATAAAAGAGATAGAAAGATGAGGCTCGTCAATCTTGGGTATAGAGAGAGAGATAAAAGAGATAGAAAGACGAGGCTCATCAAACTTGGGTATAGAGAGAGATAAAAGAGATAGAAAGACGAGGCTCGTCAATCTTGGGTATAGAGAGAGATAAAAGAGATAGAAAGACGAGGCTCGTCAATCTTGGGTATAGAGAGAGATAAAAGAGATGGAAAGACGAGGCTCGTCAATCTTGGGTATAGAGAGAGATGAAAGAGATAGAAAGACGAGGCTCGTCAATCTTGGGTATAGAGAGAGATAAAAGAGATAGAAAGACGAGGCTCGTCAATCTTGGGTATAGAGAGAGAGATAAAAGAGATAGAAAGACGAGGCTCGTCAATCTTGGGTATAGAGAGAGATAAAAGAGATGGAAAGACGAGGCTCGTCATTCTTGGGTATAGAGAGAGATAAAAGAGATAGAAAGATGAGGCTCGTCAATCTTGGGTATAGAGAGAGAGATAAAAGAGATAGAAAGACGAGGCTTGTCAATCTTGGGTATAGAGAGAGATAAAAGAGATAGAAAGACGAGGCTCGTCAATCTTGGGTATAGAGAGAGAGATAAAAGGGATAGAAAGACGAGGCTCGTCAATCTTGGGTATAGAGAGAGATAAAAGAGATAGAAAGACGAGGCTCGTCATTCTTGGGAATAGAGAGAGAGATAAAAGAGATAGAAAGACGAGGCTCATCAATCTTGGGTATAGAGAGAGAGATAAAAGAGATAGAAAGACGAGGCTCATCAATCTTGGGTATAGAGAGAGAGATAAAAGAGATAGAAAGACGAGGCTCATCAATCTTGGGTATAGAGAGAGATAAAAGAGATAGAAAGACGAGGCTCGTCAATCTTGGGTATAGAGAGAGAGATAAAAGAGATAGAAAGACGAGGCTCGTCAATCTTGGGTATAGAGAGAGATAAAAGAGATAGAAAGACGAGGCTCGTCAATCTTGGGTATAGAGAGAGAGTTAAAAGAGATAGAAAGACGAGGCTCATCAATCTTGGGTATAGAGAGAGAGATAAAAGAGATAGAAAGACGAGGCTCGTCAATCTTGGGTATAGAGAGAGATAAAAGAGATAGAAAGACGAGGCTCGTCAATCTTGGGTATAGAGAGAGATAAAAGAGATAGAAAGGCGAGGCTCGTCAATCTTGGGTATAGAGAGAGATAAAAGAGATAGAAAGACGAGACTCGTCAATCTTGGGTATAGAGAGAGATAAAAGAGATGGAAAGACGAGGCTCGTCATTCTTGGGTATAGAGAGAGATAAAAGAGATAGAAAGATGAGGCTTGTCAATCTTGGGTATAGAGAGAGAGATAAAAGAGATAGAAAGACGAGGCTTGTCAATCTTGGGTATAGAGAGAGATAAAAGAGATAGAAAGACGAGGCTTGTCAATCTTGGGTATAGAGAGAGAGATGAAAAGAGATAGAAAGACGAGGCTCGTCAATCTTGGGTATAGAGAGAGAGATAAAAGAGATAGAAAGACGAGGCTCATCAATCTTGGGTATAGAGAGAGAGATAAAAGAGATAGAAAGACGAGGCTCGTCAATCTTGGGTATAGAGAGAGATAAAAGAGATAGAAAGACGAGGCTCGTCAATCTTGGGTATAGAGAGAGAGATAAAAGAGATAGAAAGACGAGGCTCGTCAATCTTGGGTATAGAGAGAGAGATAAAAGAGATAGAAAGACGAGGCTCTTCAATCTTGGGTATAGAGAGAGATAAAAGAGATAGAAAGACAAGGCTCGTCAATCTTGGGTATAGAGAGAGAGATAAAAGAGATAGAAAGAGGAGGCTCGTCAATCTTGGGTATAGAGAGAGATAAAAGAGATAGAAAGACGAGGCTCGTCAATCTTGGGTATAGAGAGAGAGATAAAAGAGATAGAAAGATGAGGCTCATCAGTCTTGGGTATAGAGAGAGAGATAAAAGAGATAGAAAGACGAGGCTCGTCAATCTTGGGTATAGAGAGAGATAAAAGAGATAGAAAGACGAGGCTCGTCAATCTTGGGTATAGAGAGAGAGTTAAAAGAGATAGAAAGACGAGGCTCGTCAATCTTGGGTATAGAGAGAGAGATAAAAGAGATAGAAAGACGAGGCTCATCAATCTTGGGTATAGAGAGAGATAAAAGAGATAGAAAGACGAGGCTCGTCAATCTTGGGTATAGAGAGAGAGATAAAAGAGATAGAAAGACGAGGCTCATCAATCTTGGGTATAGAGAGAGAGATAAAAGAGATAGAAAGACGAGGCTCGTCAATCTTGGGTATAGAGAGAGATAAAAGAGATAGAAAGATGAGGCTCGTCATTCTTGGGTATAGAGAGAGATAAAAGAGATAGAAAGACGAGGCTCATCAATCTTGGGTATAGAGAGAGATAAAAGAGATAGAAAGACGAGGCTCATCAATCTTGGGTATAGAGAGAGATGAAAGAGATAGAAAGACGAGGCTCGTCAATCTTGGGTATAGAGAGAGATAAAAGAGATAGAAAGACGAGGCTCGTCAATCTTGGGTATAGAGAGATAAAAGAGATAGAAAGACGAGGCTCGTCAATCTTGGGTATAGAGAGAGATAAAAGAGATGGAAAGACGAGGCTCGTCATTCTTGGGTATAGAGAGAGATAAAAGAGATGGAAAGACGAGGCTCGTCATTCTTGGGTATAGAGAGAGATAAAAGAGATAGAAAGATGAGGCTCGTCAATCTTGGGTATAGAGAGAGAGATAAAAGAGATAGAAAGACGAGGCTCATCAAACTTGGGTATAGAGAGAGATAAAAGAGATAGAAAGACGAGGCTCGTCAATCTTGGGTATAGAGAGAGATAAAAGAGATAGAAAGACGAGGCTCGTCAATCTTGGGTATAGAGAGAGATAAAAGAGATGGAAAGACGAGGCTCGTCAATCTTGGGTATAGAGAGAGATGAAAGAGATAGAAAGACGAGGCTCGTCAATCTTGGGTATAGAGAGAGATAAAAGAGATAGAAAGACGAGGCTCGTCAATCTTGGGTATAGAGAGAGAGATAAAAGAGATAGAAAGACGAGGCTCGTCAATCTTGGGTATAGAGAGAGATAAAAGAGATGGAAAGACGAGGCTCGTCATTCTTGGGTATAGAGAGAGATAAAAGAGATAGAAAGATGAGGCTCGTCAATCTTGGGTATAGAGAGAGAGATAAAAGAGATAGAAAGACGAGGCTTGTCAATCTTGGGTATAGAGAGAGATAAAAGAGATAGAAAGACGAGGCTCGTCAATCTTGGGTATAGAGAGAGAGATAAAAGGGATAGAAAGACGAGGCTCGTCAATCTTGGGTATAGAGAGAGATAAAAGAGATAGAAAGACGAGGCTCGTCATTCTTGGGAATAGAGAGAGAGATAAAAGAGATAGAAAGACGAGGCTCATCAATCTTGGGTATAGAGAGAGAGATAAAAGAGATAGAAAGACGAGGCTCGTCAATCTTGGGTATAGAGAGAGATAAAAGAGATAGAAAGACGAGGCTCGTCAATCTTGGGTATAGAGAGAGAGATAAAAGAGATAGAAAGACGAGGCTCGTCAATCTTGGGTATAGAGAGAGGGATAAAAGAGATAGAAAGACGAGGCTCATCAATCTTGGGTATAGAGAGAGATAAAAGAGATAGAAAGACAAGGCTCGTCAATCTTGGGTATAGAGAGGGAGATAAAAGAGATAGAAAGAGGAGGCTCGTCAATCTTGGGTATAGAGAGAGATAAAAGAGATAGAAAGACGAGGCTCATCAATCTTGGGTATAGAGAGAGAGATAAAAGAGATAGAAAGACGAGGCTCGTCTATCTTGGGTATAGAGAGAGATAAAAGAGATAGAAAGACGAGGCTCGTCAATCTTGGGTATAGAGAGAGAGATAAAAGAGATAGAAAGACGAGGCTCATCAATCTTGGGTATAGAGAGAGATAAAAGAGATAGAAAGACGAGGCTCGTCAATCTTGGGTATAGAGAGAGAGATAAAAGAGATAGAAAGACGAGGCTCATCAATCTTGGGTATAGAGAGAGATGAAAGAGATAGAAAGACGAGGCTCGTCAATCTTGGGTATAGAGAGAGATAAAAGAGATAGAAAGACGAGGCTCGTCAATCTTGGGTATAGAGAGAGAGATAAAAGAGATAGAAAGATGAGGCTCGTCAATCTTGTGTATAGAGAGAGAGATAAAAGAGATAGAAAGACGAGGCTCATCAATCTTGGGTATAGAGAGAGATAAAAGAGATAGAAAGACAAGGCTCGTCAATCTTGGGTATAGAGAGAGAGATAAAAGAGATAGAAAGAGGAGGCTTGTCAATCTTGGGTATAGAGAGAGATAAAAGAGATAGAAAGACGAGGCTCGTCAATCTTGGGTATAGAGAGAGAGATAAAAGAGATAGAAAGACGAGGCTCATCAATCTTGGGTATAGAGAGAGAGATAAAAGAGATAGAAAGACGAGGCTCATCAATCTTGGGTATAGAGAGAGATAAAAGAGATAGAAAGACGAGGCTCGTCAATCTTGGGTATAGAGAGAGAGATAAAAGAGATAGAAAGACGAGGCTCGTCAATCTTGGGTATAGAGAGAGAGATAAAAGAGATAGAAAGACGAGGCTCATCAATCTTGGGTATAGAGAGAGATAAAAGAGATAGAAAGACGAGGCTCGTCAATCTTGGGTATAGAGAGAGAGATAAAAGAGATAGAAAGACGAGGCTCGTCAATCTTGGGTATAGAGAGAGATAAAAGAGATAGAAAGACGAGGCTCGTCAATCTTGGGTATAGAGAGAGAGATAAAAGAGATAGAAAGACGAGGCTCATCAATCTTGGGTATAGAGAGAGAGATAAAAGAGATAGAAAGACGAGGCTCGTCAATCTTGGGTATAGAGAGAGATAAAAGAGATAGAAAGACGAGGCTCGTCAATCTTGGGTATAGAGAGAGATAAAAGAGATAGAAAGACGAGGCTCGTCAATCTTGGGTATAGAGAGAGATAAAAGAGATAGAAAGACGAGGCTCGTCAATCTTGGGTATAGAGAGAGATAAAAGAGATGGAAAGACGAGGCTCGTCAATCTTGGGTATAGAGAGAGATAAAAGAGATAGAAAGATGAGGCTCGTCATTCTTGGGTATAGAGAGAGATAAAAGAGATAGAAAGACGAGGCTCATCAATCTTGGGTATAGAGAGAGATAAAAGAGATAGAAAGACGAGGCTCATCAATCTTGGGTATAGAGAGAGATGAAAGAGATAGAAAGACGAGGCTCGTCAATCTTGGGTATAGAGAGAGATAAAAGAGATAGAAAGACGAGGCTCGTCAATCTTGGGTATAGAGAGAGAGATAAAAGAGATAGAAAGACGAGGCTCGTCAATCTTGGATATAGAGAGAGATAAAAGAGATGGAAAGACGAGGCTCGTCATTCTTGGGTATAGAGAGAGATAAAAGAGATAGAAAGATGAGGCTCGTCAATCTTGGGTATAGAGAGAGAGATAAAAGAGATAGAAAGACGAGGCTCATCAAACTTGGGTATAGAGAGAGATAAAAGAGATAGAAAGACGAGGCTCGTCAATCTTGGGTATAGAGAGAGATAAAAGAGATAGAAAGACGAGGCTCGTCAATCTTGGGTATAGAGAGAGATAAAAGAGATGGAAAGACGAGGCTCGTCAATCTTGGGTATAGAGAGAGATAAAAGAGATAGAAAGATGAGGCTCGTCATTCTTGGGTATAGAGAGAGATAAAAGAGATAGAAAGACGAGGCTCGTCAATCTTGGGTATAGAGAGAGATAAAAGAGATAGAAAGACGAGGCTCGTCAATCTTGGGTATAGAGAGAGATAAAAGAGATAGAAAGACGAGGCTCGTCAATCTTGGGTATAGAGAGAGAGATAAAAGAGATAGAAAGACGAGGCTCGTCAATCTTGGGTATAGAGAGAGAGATAAAAGAGATAGAAAGACGAGGCTCATCAATCTTGGGTATAGAGAGAGATAAAAGAGATAGAAAGACGAGGCTCGTCAATCTTGGGTATAGAGAGAGAGATAAAAGAGATAGAAAGACGAGGCTCGTCAATCTTGGGTATAGAGGGAGATAAAAGAGATAGAAAGACGAGGCTCGTCAATCTTGGGTATAGAGAGAGAGATAAAAGAGATAGAAAGACGAGGCTCATCAATCTTGAGTATAGAGAGAGAGATAAAAGAGATAGAAAGACGAGGCTCGTCAATCTTGGGTATAGAGAGAGATAAAAGAGATAGAAAGACGAGGCTCGTCAATCTTGGGTATAGAGAGAGATAAAAGAGATAGAAAGACGAGGCTCGTCAATCTTGGGTATAGAGAGAGATAAAAGAGATAGAAAGACGAGGCTCGTCAATCTTGGGTATAGAGAGAGATAAAAGAGATGGAAAGACGAGGCTCGTCAATCTTGGGTATAGAGAGAGATAAAAGAGATAGAAAGATGAGGCTCGTCATTCTTGGGTATAGAGAGAGATAAAAGAGATAGAAAGACGAGGCTCATCAATCTTGGGTATAGAGAGAGATAAAAGAGATAGAAAGACGAGGCTCATCAATCTTGGGTATAGAGAGAGATGAAAGAGATAGAAAGACGAGGCTCGTCAATCTTGGGTATAGAGAGAGATAAAAGAGATAGAAAGACGAGGCTCGTCAATCTTGGGTATAGAGAGATAAAAGAGATAGAAAGACGAGGCTCGTCAATCTTGGGTATAGAGAGAGATAAAAGAGATGGAAAGACGAGGCTCGTCATTCTTGGGTATAGAGAGAGATAAAAGAGATGGAAAGACGAGGCTCGTCATTCTTGGGTATAGAGAGAGATAAAAGAGATAGAAAGATGAGGCTCGTCAATCTTGGGTATAGAGAGAGAGATAAAAGAGATAGAAAGACGAGGCTCATCAAACTTGGGTATAGAGAGAGATAAAAGAGATAGAAAGACGAGGCTCGTCAATCTTGGGTATAGAGAGAGATAAAAGAGATAGAAAGACGAGGCTCGTCAATCTTGGGTATAGAGAGAGATAAAAGAGATGGAAAGATGAGGCTCGTCAATCTTGGGTATAGAGAGAGATGAAAGAGATAGAAAGACGAGGCTCGTCAATCTTGGGTATAGAGAGAGATAAAAGAGATAGAAAGACGAGGCTCGTCAATCTTGGGTATAGAGAGAGAGATAAAAGAGATAGAAAGACGAGGCTCGTCAATCTTGGGTATAGAGAGAGATAAAAGAGATGGAAAGACGAGGCTCGTCATTCTTGGGTATAGAGAGAGATAAAAGAGATAGAAAGATGAGGCTCGTCAATCTTGGGTATAGAGAGAGAGATAAAAGAGATAGAAAGACGAGGCTTGTCAATCTTGGGTATAGAGAGAGATAAAAGAGATAGAAAGACGAGGCTCGTCAATCTTGGGTATAGAGAGAGAGATAAAAGGGATAGAAAGACGAGGCTCGTCAATCTTGGGTATAGAGAGAGATAAAAGAGATAGAAAGACGAGGCTCGTCAATCTTGGGTATAGAGAGAGAGATAAAAGAGATAGAAAGACGAGGCTCATCAATCTTGGGTATAGAGAGAGAGATAAAAGAGATAGAAAGACGAGGCTCGTCAATCTTGGGTATAGAGAGAGATAAAAGAGATAGAAAGACGAGGCTCGTCAATCTTGGGTATAGAGAGAGAGATAAAAGAGATAGAAAGACGAGGCTCGTCAATCTTGGGTATAGAGAGAGAGATAAAAGAGATAGAAAGACGAGGCTCGTCAATCTTGGGTATAGAGAGAGAGATAAAAGAGATAGAAAGACGAGGCTCATCAATCTTGGGTATAGAGAGAGATAAAAGAGATAGAAAGACAAGGCTCGTCAATCTTGGGTATAGAGAGAGAGATAAAAGAGATAGAAAGAGGAGGCTCGTCAATCTTGGGTATAGAGAGAGATAAAAGAGATAGAAAGACGAGGCTCGTCAATCTTGGGTATAGAGAGAGAGATAAAAGAGATAGAAAGATGAGGCTCATCAGTCTTGGGTATAGAGAGAGAGATAAAAGAGATAGAAAGACGAGGCTCGTCAATCTTGGGTATAGAGAGAGATAAAAGAGATAGAAAGACGAGGCTCGTCAATCTTGGGTATAGAGAGAGAGTTAAAAGAGATAGAAAGACGAGGCTCGTCAATCTTGGGTATAGAGAGAGAGATAAAAGAGATAGAAAGACGAGGCTCATCAATCTTGGGTATAGAGAGAGATAAAAGAGATAGAAAGACGAGGCTCGTCAATCTTGGGTATAGAGAGAGAGATAAAAGAGATAGAAAGACGAGGCTCATCAATCTTGGGTATAGAGAGAGAGATAAAAGAGATAGAAAGACGAGGCTCGTCAATCTTGGGTATAGAGAGAGATAAAAGAGATAGAAAGATGAGGCTCGTCATTCTTGGGTATAGAGAGAGATAAAAGAGATAGAAAGACGAGGCTCATCAATCTTGGGTATAGAGAGAGATAAAAGAGATAGAAAGACGAGGCTCATCAATCTTGGGTATAGAGAGAGATGAAAGAGATAGAAAGACGAGGCTCGTCAATCTTGGGTATAGAGAGAGATAAAAGAGATAGAAAGACGAGGCTCGTCAATCTTGGGTATAGAGAGATAAAAGAGATAGAAAGACGAGGCTCGTCAATCTTGGGTATAGAGAGAGATAAAAGAGATGGAAAGACGAGGCTCGTCATTCTTGGGTATAGAGAGAGATAAAAGAGATGGAAAGACGAGGCTCGTCATTCTTGGGTATAGAGAGAGATAAAAGAGATAGAAAGATGAGGCTCGTCAATCTTGGGTATAGAGAGAGAGATAAAAGAGATAGAAAGACGAGGCTCATCAAACTTGGGTATAGAGAGAGATAAAAGAGATAGAAAGACGAGGCTCGTCAATCTTGGGTATAGAGAGAGATAAAAGAGATAGAAAGACGAGGCTCGTCAATCTTGGGTATAGAGAGAGATAAAAGAGATGGAAAGACGAGGCTCGTCAATCTTGGGTATAGAGAGAGATGAAAGAGATAGAAAGACGAGGCTCGTCAATCTTGGGTATAGAGAGAGATAAAAGAGATAGAAAGACGAGGCTCGTCAATCTTGGGTATAGAGAGAGAGATAAAAGAGATAGAAAGACGAGGCTCGTCAATCTTGGGTATAGAGAGAGATAAAAGAGATGGAAAGACGAGGCTCGTCATTCTTGGGTATAGAGAGAGATAAAAGAGATAGAAAGATGAGGCTCGTCAATCTTGGGTATAGAGAGAGAGATAAAAGAGATAGAAAGACGAGGCTTGTCAATCTTGGGTATAGAGAGAGATAAAAGAGATAGAAAGACGAGGCTCGTCAATCTTGGGTATAGAGAGAGAGATAAAAGGGATAGAAAGACGAGGCTCGTCAATCTTGGGTATAGAGAGAGATAAAAGAGATAGAAAGACGAGGCTCGTCATTCTTGGGAATAGAGAGAGAGATAAAAGAGATAGAAAGACGAGGCTCATCAATCTTGGGTATAGAGAGAGAGATAAAAGAGATAGAAAGACGAGGCTCATCAATCTTGGGTATAGAGAGAGAGATAAAAGAGATAGAAAGACGAGGCTCATCAATCTTGGGTATAGAGAGAGATAAAAGAGATAGAAAGACGAGGCTCGTCAATCTTGGGTATAGAGAGAGAGATAAAAGAGATAGAAAGACGAGGCTCGTCAATCTTGGGTATAGAGAGAGATAAAAGAGATAGAAAGACGAGGCTCGTCAATCTTGGGTATAGAGAGAGAGTTAAAAGAGATAGAAAGACGAGGCTCATCAATCTTGGGTATAGAGAGAGAGATAAAAGAGATAGAAAGACGAGGCTCGTCAATCTTGGGTATAGAGAGAGATAAAAGAGATAGAAAGACGAGGCTCGTCAATCTTGGGTATAGAGAGAGATAAAAGAGATAGAAAGGCGAGGCTCGTCAATCTTGGGTATAGAGAGAGATAAAAGAGATAGAAAGACGAGACTCGTCAATCTTGGGTATAGAGAGAGATAAAAGAGATGGAAAGACGAGGCTCGTCATTCTTGGGTATAGAGAGAGATAAAAGAGATAGAAAGATGAGGCTTGTCAATCTTGGGTATAGAGAGAGAGATAAAAGAGATAGAAAGACGAGGCTTGTCAATCTTGGGTATAGAGAGAGATAAAAGAGATAGAAAGACGAGGCTTGTCAATCTTGGGTATAGAGAGAGAGATGAAAAGAGATAGAAAGACGAGGCTCGTCAATCTTGGGTATAGAGAGAGAGATAAAAGAGATAGAAAGACGAGGCTCATCAATCTTGGGTATAGAGAGAGAGATAAAAGAGATAGAAAGACGAGGCTCGTCAATCTTGGGTATAGAGAGAGATAAAAGAGATAGAAAGACGAGGCTCGTCAATCTTGGGTATAGAGAGAGAGATAAAAGAGATAGAAAGACGAGGCTCGTCAATCTTGGGTATAGAGAGAGAGATAAAAGAGATAGAAAGACGAGGCTCTTCAATCTTGGGTATAGAGAGAGATAAAAGAGATAGAAAGACAAGGCTCGTCAATCTTGGGTATAGAGAGAGAGATAAAAGAGATAGAAAGAGGAGGCTCGTCAATCTTGGGTATAGAGAGAGATAAAAGAGATAGAAAGACGAGGCTCGTCAATCTTGGGTATAGAGAGAGAGATAAAAGAGATAGAAAGATGAGGCTCATCAGTCTTGGGTATAGAGAGAGAGATAAAAGAGATAGAAAGACGAGGCTCGTCAATCTTGGGTATAGAGAGAGATAAAAGAGATAGAAAGACGAGGCTCGTCAATCTTGGGTATAGAGAGAGAGTTAAAAGAGATAGAAAGACGAGGCTCGTCAATCTTGGGTATAGAGAGAGAGATAAAAGAGATAGAAAGACGAGGCTCATCAATCTTGGGTATAGAGAGAGATAAAAGAGATAGAAAGACGAGGCTCGTCAATCTTGGGTATAGAGAGAGAGATAAAAGAGATAGAAAGACGAGGCTCATCAATCTTGGGTATAGAGAGAGAGATAAAAGAGATAGAAAGACGAGGCTCGTCAATCTTGGGTATAGAGAGAGATAAAAGAGATAGAAAGATGAGGCTCGTCATTCTTGGGTATAGAGAGAGATAAAAGAGATAGAAAGACGAGGCTCATCAATCTTGGGTATAGAGAGAGATAAAAGAGATAGAAAGACGAGGCTCATCAATCTTGGGTATAGAGAGAGATGAAAGAGATAGAAAGACGAGGCTCGTCAATCTTGGGTATAGAGAGAGATAAAAGAGATAGAAAGACGAGGCTCGTCAATCTTGGGTATAGAGAGATAAAAGAGATAGAAAGACGAGGCTCGTCAATCTTGGGTATAGAGAGAGATAAAAGAGATGGAAAGACGAGGCTCGTCATTCTTGGGTATAGAGAGAGATAAAAGAGATGGAAAGACGAGGCTCGTCATTCTTGGGTATAGAGAGAGATAAAAGAGATAGAAAGATGAGGCTCGTCAATCTTGGGTATAGAGAGAGAGATAAAAGAGATAGAAAGACGAGGCTCATCAAACTTGGGTATAGAGAGAGATAAAAGAGATAGAAAGACGAGGCTCGTCAATCTTGGGTATAGAGAGAGATAAAAGAGATAGAAAGACGAGGCTCGTCAATCTTGGGTATAGAGAGAGATAAAAGAGATGGAAAGACGAGGCTCGTCAATCTTGGGTATAGAGAGAGATGAAAGAGATAGAAAGACGAGGCTCGTCAATCTTGGGTATAGAGAGAGATAAAAGAGATAGAAAGACGAGGCTCGTCAATCTTGGGTATAGAGAGAGAGATAAAAGAGATAGAAAGACGAGGCTCGTCAATCTTGGGTATAGAGAGAGATAAAAGAGATGGAAAGACGAGGCTCGTCATTCTTGGGTATAGAGAGAGATAAAAGAGATAGAAAGATGAGGCTCGTCAATCTTGGGTATAGAGAGAGAGATAAAAGAGATAGAAAGACGAGGCTTGTCAATCTTGGGTATAGAGAGAGATAAAAGAGATAGAAAGACGAGGCTCGTCAATCTTGGGTATAGAGAGAGAGATAAAAGGGATAGAAAGACGAGGCTCGTCAATCTTGGGTATAGAGAGAGATAAAAGAGATAGAAAGACGAGGCTCGTCATTCTTGGGAATAGAGAGAGAGATAAAAGAGATAGAAAGACGAGGCTCATCAATCTTGGGTATAGAGAGAGAGATAAAAGAGATAGAAAGACGAGGCTCGTCAATCTTGGGTATAGAGAGAGATAAAAGAGATAGAAAGACGAGGCTCGTCAATCTTGGGTATAGAGAGAGAGATAAAAGAGATAGAAAGACGAGGCTCGTCAATCTTGGGTATAGAGAGAGGGATAAAAGAGATAGAAAGACGAGGCTCATCAATCTTGGGTATAGAGAGAGATAAAAGAGATAGAAAGACAAGGCTCGTCAATCTTGGGTATAGAGAGGGAGATAAAAGAGATAGAAAGAGGAGGCTCGTCAATCTTGGGTATAGAGAGAGATAAAAGAGATAGAAAGACGAGGCTCATCAATCTTGGGTATAGAGAGAGAGATAAAAGAGATAGAAAGACGAGGCTCGTCTATCTTGGGTATAGAGAGAGATAAAAGAGATAGAAAGACGAGGCTCGTCAATCTTGGGTATAGAGAGAGAGATAAAAGAGATAGAAAGACGAGGCTCATCAATCTTGGGTATAGAGAGAGATAAAAGAGATAGAAAGACGAGGCTCGTCAATCTTGGGTATAGAGAGAGAGATAAAAGAGATAGAAAGACGAGGCTCATCAATCTTGGGTATAGAGAGAGATGAAAGAGATAGAAAGACGAGGCTCGTCAATCTTGGGTATAGAGAGAGATAAAAGAGATAGAAAGACGAGGCTCGTCAATCTTGGGTATAGAGAGAGAGATAAAAGAGATAGAAAGATGAGGCTCGTCAATCTTGTGTATAGAGAGAGAGATAAAAGAGATAGAAAGACGAGGCTCATCAATCTTGGGTATAGAGAGAGATAAAAGAGATAGAAAGACAAGGCTCGTCAATCTTGGGTATAGAGAGAGAGATAAAAGAGATAGAAAGAGGAGGCTTGTCAATCTTGGGTATAGAGAGAGATAAAAGAGATAGAAAGACGAGGCTCGTCAATCTTGGGTATAGAGAGAGAGATAAAAGAGATAGAAAGACGAGGCTCATCAATCTTGGGTATAGAGAGAGAGATAAAAGAGATAGAAAGACGAGGCTCATCAATCTTGGGTATAGAGAGAGATAAAAGAGATAGAAAGACGAGGCTCGTCAATCTTGGGTATAGAGAGAGAGATAAAAGAGATAGAAAGACGAGGCTCGTCAATCTTGGGTATAGAGAGAGAGATAAAAGAGATAGAAAGACGAGGCTCATCAATCTTGGGTATAGAGAGAGATAAAAGAGATAGAAAGACGAGGCTCGTCAATCTTGGGTATAGAGAGAGAGATAAAAGAGATAGAAAGACGAGGCTCGTCAATCTTGGGTATAGAGAGAGATAAAAGAGATAGAAAGACGAGGCTCGTCAATCTTGGGTATAGAGAGAGAGATAAAAGAGATAGAAAGACGAGGCTCATCAATCTTGGGTATAGAGAGAGAGATAAAAGAGATAGAAAGACGAGGCTCGTCAATCTTGGGTATAGAGAGAGATAAAAGAGATAGAAAGACGAGGCTCGTCAATCTTGGGTATAGAGAGAGATAAAAGAGATAGAAAGACGAGGCTCGTCAATCTTGGGTATAGAGAGAGATAAAAGAGATAGAAAGACGAGGCTCGTCAATCTTGGGTATAGAGAGAGATAAAAGAGATGGAAAGACGAGGCTCGTCAATCTTGGGTATAGAGAGAGATAAAAGAGATAGAAAGATGAGGCTCGTCATTCTTGGGTATAGAGAGAGATAAAAGAGATAGAAAGACGAGGCTCATCAATCTTGGGTATAGAGAGAGATAAAAGAGATAGAAAGACGAGGCTCATCAATCTTGGGTATAGAGAGAGATGAAAGAGATAGAAAGACGAGGCTCGTCAATCTTGGGTATAGAGAGAGATAAAAGAGATAGAAAGACGAGGCTCGTCAATCTTGGGTATAGAGAGAGAGATAAAAGAGATAGAAAGACGAGGCTCGTCAATCTTGGATATAGAGAGAGATAAAAGAGATGGAAAGACGAGGCTCGTCATTCTTGGGTATAGAGAGAGATAAAAGAGATAGAAAGATGAGGCTCGTCAATCTTGGGTATAGAGAGAGAGATAAAAGAGATAGAAAGACGAGGCTCATCAAACTTGGGTATAGAGAGAGATAAAAGAGATAGAAAGACGAGGCTCGTCAATCTTGGGTATAGAGAGAGATAAAAGAGATAGAAAGACGAGGCTCGTCAATCTTGGGTATAGAGAGAGATAAAAGAGATGGAAAGACGAGGCTCGTCAATCTTGGGTATAGAGAGAGATAAAAGAGATAGAAAGATGAGGCTCGTCATTCTTGGGTATAGAGAGAGATAAAAGAGATAGAAAGACGAGGCTCGTCAATCTTGGGTATAGAGAGAGATAAAAGAGATAGAAAGACGAGGCTCGTCAATCTTGGGTATAGAGAGAGATAAAAGAGATAGAAAGACGAGGCTCGTCAATCTTGGGTATAGAGAGAGAGATAAAAGAGATAGAAAGACGAGGCTCGTCAATCTTGGGTATAGAGAGAGAGATAAAAGAGATAGAAAGACGAGGCTCATCAATCTTGGGTATAGAGAGAGATAAAAGAGATAGAAAGACGAGGCTCGTCAATCTTGGGTATAGAGAGAGAGATAAAAGAGATAGAAAGACGAGGCTCGTCAATCTTGGGTATAGAGGGAGATAAAAGAGATAGAAAGACGAGGCTCGTCAATCTTGGGTATAGAGAGAGAGATAAAAGAGATAGAAAGACGAGGCTCATCAATCTTGAGTATAGAGAGAGAGATAAAAGAGATAGAAAGACGAGGCTCGTCAATCTTGGGTATAGAGAGAGATAAAAGAGATAGAAAGACGAGGCTCGTCAATCTTGGGTATAGAGAGAGATAAAAGAGATAGAAAGACGAGGCTCGTCAATCTTGGGTATAGAGAGAGATAAAAGAGATAGAAAGACGAGGCTCGTCAATCTTGGGTATAGAGAGAGATAAAAGAGATGGAAAGACGAGGCTCGTCAATCTTGGGTATAGAGAGAGATAAAAGAGATAGAAAGATGAGGCTCGTCATTCTTGGGTATAGAGAGAGATAAAAGAGATAGAAAGACGAGGCTCATCAATCTTGGGTATAGAGAGAGATAAAAGAGATAGAAAGACGAGGCTCATCAATCTTGGGTATAGAGAGAGATGAAAGAGATAGAAAGACGAGGCTCGTCAATCTTGGGTATAGAGAGAGATAAAAGAGATAGAAAGACGAGGCTCGTCAATCTTGGGTATAGAGAGATAAAAGAGATAGAAAGACGAGGCTCGTCAATCTTGGGTATAGAGAGAGATAAAAGAGATGGAAAGACGAGGCTCGTCATTCTTGGGTATAGAGAGAGATAAAAGAGATGGAAAGACGAGGCTCGTCATTCTTGGGTATAGAGAGAGATAAAAGAGATAGAAAGATGAGGCTCGTCAATCTTGGGTATAGAGAGAGAGATAAAAGAGATAGAAAGACGAGGCTCATCAAACTTGGGTATAGAGAGAGATAAAAGAGATAGAAAGACGAGGCTCGTCAATCTTGGGTATAGAGAGAGATAAAAGAGATAGAAAGACGAGGCTCGTCAATCTTGGGTATAGAGAGAGATAAAAGAGATGGAAAGATGAGGCTCGTCAATCTTGGGTATAGAGAGAGATGAAAGAGATAGAAAGACGAGGCTCGTCAATCTTGGGTATAGAGAGAGATAAAAGAGATAGAAAGACGAGGCTCGTCAATCTTGGGTATAGAGAGAGAGATAAAAGAGATAGAAAGACGAGGCTCGTCAATCTTGGGTATAGAGAGAGATAAAAGAGATGGAAAGACGAGGCTCGTCATTCTTGGGTATAGAGAGAGATAAAAGAGATAGAAAGATGAGGCTCGTCAATCTTGGGTATAGAGAGAGAGATAAAAGAGATAGAAAGACGAGGCTTGTCAATCTTGGGTATAGAGAGAGATAAAAGAGATAGAAAGACGAGGCTCGTCAATCTTGGGTATAGAGAGAGAGATAAAAGGGATAGAAAGACGAGGCTCGTCAATCTTGGGTATAGAGAGAGATAAAAGAGATAGAAAGACGAGGCTCGTCAATCTTGGGTATAGAGAGAGAGATAAAAGAGATAGAAAGACGAGGCTCATCAATCTTGGGTATAGAGAGAGAGATAAAAGAGATAGAAAGACGAGGCTCGTCAATCTTGGGTATAGAGAGAGATAAAAGAGATAGAAAGACGAGGCTCGTCAATCTTGGGTATAGAGAGAGAGATAAAAGAGATAGAAAGACGAGGCTCGTCAATCTTGGGTATAGAGAGAGAGATAAAAGAGATAGAAAGACGAGGCTCATCAATCTTGGGTATAGAGAGAGATAAAAGAGATAGAAAGACAAGGCTCGTCAATCTTGGGTATAGAGAGGGAGATAAAAGAGATAGAAAGAGGAGGCTCGTCAATCTTGGGTATAGAGAGAGATAAAAGAGATAGAAAGACGAGGCTCGTCAATCTTGGGTATAGAGAGAGAGATAAAAGAGATAGAAAGACGAGGCTCATCAATCTTGGGTATAGAGAGAGAGAGATAAAAGAGATAGAAAGACGAGGCTCGTCTATCTTGGGTATATAGAGAGATAAAAGAGATAGAAAGACGAGGCTCGTCAATCTTGGGTATGGAGAGAGAGATAAAAGAGATAGAAAGACGAGGCTCATCAATCTTGGGTATAGAGAGAGATAAAAGAGATAGAAAGACGAGGCTCGTCAATCTTGGGTATAGAGAGAGAGATAAAAGAGATAGAAAGACGAGGCTCATCAATCTTGGGTATAGAGAGAGATAAAAGAGATAGAAAGACGAGGCTCGTCAATCTTGGGTATAGAGAGAGAGATAAAAGAGATAGAAAGACGAGGTTCGTCAATCTTGGGTATAGAGAGAGATAAAAGAGATAGAAAGACGAGGCTCGTCAATCTTGGGTATAGAGAGAGAGTTAAAAGAGATAGAAAGACGAGGCTCATCAATCTTGGGTATAGAGAGAGAGATAAAAGAGATAGAAAGACGAGGCTCGTCAATCTTGGGTATAGAGAGAGATAAAAGAGATAGAAAGACGAGGCTCGTCAATCTTGGGTATAGAGAGAGATAAAAGAGATAGAAAGGCGAGGCTCGTCAATCTTGGGTATAGAGAGAGATAAAAGAGATAGAAAGACGAGACTCGTCAATCTTGGGTATAGAGAGAGATAAAAGAGATGGAAAGACGAGGCTCGTCATTCTTGGGTATAGAGAGAGATAAAAGAGATAGAAAGATGAGGCTTGTCAATCTTGGGTATAGAGAGAGAGATAAAAGAGATAGAAAGACGAGGCTTGTCAATCTTGGGTATAGAGAGAGATAAAAGAGATAGAAAGACGAGGCTTGTCAATCTTGGGTATAGAGAGAGAGATGAAAAGAGATAGAAAGACGAGGCTCGTCAATCTTGGGTATAGAGAGAGAGATAAAAGAGATAGAAAGACGAGGCTCATCAATCTTGGGTATAGAGAGAGAGATAAAAGAGATAGAAAGACGAGGCTCGTCAATCTTGGGTATAGAGAGAGATAAAAGAGATAGAAAGACGAGGCTCGTCAATCTTGGGTATAGAGAGAGAGATAAAAGAGATAGAAAGACGAGGCTCGTCAATCTTGGGTATAGAGAGAGAGATAAAAGAGATAGAAAGACGAGGCTCATCAATCTTGGGTATAGAGAGAGATAAAAGAGATAGAAAGACAAGGCTCGTCAATCTTGGGTATAGAGAGAGAGATAAAAGAGATAGAAAGAGGAGGCTCGTCAATCTTGGGTATAGAGAGAGATAAAAGAGATAGAAAGACGAGGCTCGTCAATCTTGGGTATAGAGAGAGAGATAAAAGAGATAGAAAGATGAGGCTCATCAGTCTTGGGTATAGAGAGAGAGATAAAAGAGATAGAAAGACGAGGCTCGTCAATCTTGGGTATAGAGAGAGATAAAAGAGATAGAAAGACGAGGCTCGTCAATCTTGGGTATAGAGAGAGAGTTAAAAGAGATAGAAAGACGAGGCTCGTCAATCTTGGGTATAGAGAGAGAGATAAAAGAGATAGAAAGACGAGGCTCATCAATCTTGGGTATAGAGAGAGATAAAAGAGATAGAAAGACGAGGCTCGTCAATCTTGGGTATAGAGAGAGAGATAAAAGAGATAGAAAGACGAGGCTCATCAATCTTGGGTATAGAGAGAGAGATAAAAGAGATAGAAAGACGAGGCTCGTCAATCTTGGGTATAGAGAGAGATAAAAGAGATAGAAAGATGAGGCTCGTCATTCTTGGGTATAGAGAGGGATAAAAGAGATAGAAAGACGAGGCTCATCAATCTTGGGTATAGAGAGAGATAAAAGAGATAGAAAGACGAGGCTCATCAATCTTGGGTATAGAGAGAGATGAAAGAGATAGAAAGACGAGGCTCGTCAATCTTGGGTATAGAGAGAGATAAAAGAGATAGAAAGACGAGGCTCGTCAATCTTGGGTATAGAGAGATAAAAGAGATAGAAAGACGAGGCTCGTCAATCTTGGGTATAGAGAGAGATAAAAGAGATGGAAAGACGAGGCTCGTCATTCTTGGGTATAGAGAGAGATAAAAGAGATGGAAAGACGAGGCTCGTCATTCTTGGGTATAGAGAGAGATAAAAGAGATAGAAAGATGAGGCTCGTCAATCTTGGGTATAGAGAGAGAGATAAAAGAGATAGAAAGACGAGGCTCATCAAACTTGGGTATAGAGAGAGATAAAAGAGATAGAAAGACGAGGCTCGTCAATCTTGGGTATAGAGAGAGATAAAAGAGATAGAAAGACGAGGCTCGTCAATCTTGGGTATAGAGAGAGATAAAAGAGATGGAAAGACGAGGCTCGTCAATCTTGGGTATAGAGAGAGATGAAAGAGATAGAAAGACGAGGCTCGTCAATCTTGGGTATAGAGAGAGATAAAAGAGATAGAAAGACGAGGCTCGTCAATCTTGGGTATAGAGAGAGAGATAAAAGAGATAGAAAGACGAGGCTCGTCAATCTTGGGTATAGAGAGAGATAAAAGAGATGGAAATACGAGGCTCGTCATTCTTGGGTATAGAGAGAGATAAAAGAGATAGAAAGATGAGGCTCGTCAATCTTGGGTATAGAGAGAGAGATAAAAGAGATAGAAAGACGAGGCTTGTCAATCTTGGGTATAGAGAGAGATAAAAGAGATAGAAAGACGAGGCTCGTCAATCTTGGGTATAGAGAGAGAGATAAAAGGGATAGAAAGACGAGGCTCGTCAATCTTGGGTATAGAGAGAGATAAAAGAGATAGAAAGACGAGGCTCGTCAATCTTGGGTATAGAGAGAGAGATAAAAGAGATAGAAAGACGAGGCTCATCAATCTTGGGTATAGAGAGAGAGATAAAAGAGATAGAAAGACGAGGCTCGTCAATCTTGGGTATAGAGAGAGATAAAAGAGATAGAAAGACGAGGCTCGTCAATCTTGGGTATAGAGAGAGAGATAAAAGAGATAGAAAGACGAGGCTCGTCAATCTTGGGTATAGAGAGAGAGATAAAAGAGATAGAAAGACGAGGCTCGTCAATCTTGGGTATAGAGAGAGATAAAAGAGATGGAAAGACGAGGCTCGTCATTCTTGGGTATAGAGAGAGATAAAAGAGATAGAAAGATGAGGCTCGTCAATCTTGGGTATAGAGAGAGAGATAAAAGAGATAGAAAGACGAGGCTTGTCAATCTTGGGTATAGAGAGAGATAAAAGAGATAGAAAGACGAGGCTCGTCAATCTTGGGTATAGAGAGAGAGATAAAAGGGATAGAAAGACGAGGCTCGTCAATCTTGGGTATAGAGAGAGATAAAAGAGATAGAAAGACGAGGCTCGTCATTCTTGGGTATAGAGAGAGAGATAAAAGAGATAGAAAGACGAGGCTCATCAATCTTGGGTATAGAGAGAGAGATAAAAGAGATAGAAAGACGAGGCTCGTCAATCTTGGGTATAGAGAGAGATAAAAGAGATAGAAAGACGAGGCTCGTCAATCTTGGGTATAGAGAGAGAGATAAAAGAGATAGAAAGACGAGGCTCGTCAATCTTGGGTATAGAGAGAGAGATAAAAGAGATAGAAAGACGAGGCTCATCAATCTTGGGTATAGAGAGAGATAAAAGAGATAGAAAGACAAGGCTCGTCAATCTTGGGTATAGAGAGGGAGATAAAAGAGATAGAAAGAGGAGGCTCGTCAATCTTGGGTATAGAGAGAGATAAAAGAGATAGAAAGACGAGGCTCGTCAATCTTGGGTATAGAGAGAGAGATAAAAGAGATAGAAAGACGAGGCTCGTCAATCTTGGGTATAGAGAGAGAGATAAAAGAGATAGAAAGACGAGGCTCGTCTATCTTGGGTATAGAGAGAGATAAAAGAGATAGAAAGACGAGGCTCGTCAATCTTGGGTATAGAGAGAGAGATAAAAGAGATAGAAAGACGAGGCTCATCAATCTTGGGTATAGAGAGAGATAAAAGAGATAGAAAGACGAGGCTCGTCAATCTTGGGTATAGAGAGAGAGATAAAAGAGATAGAAAGACGAGGCTCATCAATCTTGGGTATAGAGAGAGATAAAAGAGATAGAAAGACGAGGCTCGTCAATCTTGGGTATAGAGAGAGAGATAAAAGAGATAGAAAGACGAGGCTCGTCAATCTTGGGTATAGAGAGAGATAAAAGAGATAGAAAGACGAGGCTCGTCAATCTTGGGTATAGAGAGAGAGTTAAAAGAGATAGAAAGACGAGGCTCATCAATCTTGGGTATAGAGAGAGAGATAAAAGAGATAGAAAGACGAGGCTCGTCAATCTTGGGTATAGAGAGAGATAAAAGAGATAGAAAGACGAGGCTCGTCAATCTTGGGTATAGAGAGAGATAAAAGAGATAGAAAGGCGAGGCTCGTCAATCTTGGGTATAGAGAGAGATAAAAGAGATAGAAAGACGAGACTCGTCAATCTTGGGTATAGAGAGAGATAAAAGAGATGGAAAGACGAGGCTCGTCATTCTTGGGTATAGAGAGAGATAAAAGAGATAGAAAGATGAGGCTTGTCAATCTTGGGTATAGAGAGAGAGATAAAAGAGATAGAAAGACGAGGCTTGTCAATCTTGGGTATAGAGAGAGATAAAAGAGATAGAAAGACGAGGCTTGTCAATCTTGGGTATAGAGAGAGAGATGAAAAGAGATAGAAAGACGAGGCTCGTCAATCTTGGGTATAGAGAGAGAGATAAAAGAGATAGAAAGACGAGGCTCATCAATCTTGGGTATAGAGAGAGAGATAAAAGAGATAGAAAGACGAGGCTCGTCAATCTTGGGTATAGAGAGAGATAAAAGAGATAGAAAGACGAGGCTCGTCAATCTTGGGTATAGAGAGAGAGATAAAAGAGATAGAAAGACGAGGCTCGTCAATCTTGGGTATAGAGAGAGAGATAAAAGAGATAGAAAGACGAGGCTCATCAATCTTGGGTATAGAGAGAGATAAAAGAGATAGAAAGACAAGGCTCGTCAATCTTGGGTATAGAGAGAGAGATAAAAGAGATAGAAAGAGGAGGCTCGTCAATCTTGGGTATAGAGAGAGATAAAAGAGATAGAAAGACGAGGCTCGTCAATCTTGGGTATAGAGAGAGAGATAAAAGAGATAGAAAGATGAGGCTCATCAGTCTTGGGTATAGAGAGAGAGATAAAAGAGATAGAAAGACGAGGCTCGTCAATCTTGGGTATAGAGAGAGATAAAAGAGATAGAAAGACGAGGCTCGTCAATCTTGGGTATAGAGAGAGAGTTAAAAGAGATAGAAAGACGAGGCTCGTCAATCTTGGGTATAGAGAGAGAGATAAAAGAGATAGAAAGACGAGGCTCATCAATCTTGGGTATAGAGAGAGATAAAAGAGATAGAAAGACGAGGCTCGTCAATCTTGGGTATAGAGAGAGAGATAAAAGAGATAGAAAGACGAGGCTCATCAATCTTGGGTATAGAGAGAGAGATAAAAGAGATAGAAAGACGAGGCTCGTCAATCTTGGGTATAGAGAGAGATAAAAGAGATAGAAAGATGAGGCTCGTCATTCTTGGGTATAGAGAGAGATAAAAGAGATAGAAAGACGAGGCTCATCAATCTTGGGTATAGAGAGAGATAAAAGAGATAGAAAGACGAGGCTCATCAATCTTGGGTATAGAGAGAGATGAAAGAGATAGAAAGACGAGGCTCGTCAATCTTGGGTATAGAGAGAGATAAAAGAGATAGAAAGACGAGGCTCGTCAATCTTGGGTATAGAGAGATAAAAGAGATAGAAAGACGAGGCTCGTCAATCTTGGGTATAGAGAGAGATAAAAGAGATGGAAAGACGAGGCTCGTCATTCTTGGGTATAGAGAGAGATAAAAGAGATGGAAAGACGAGGCTCGTCATTCTTGGGTATAGAGAGAGATAAAAGAGATAGAAAGATGAGGCTCGTCAATCTTGGGTATAGAGAGAGAGATAAAAGAGATAGAAAGACGAGGCTCATCAAACTTGGGTATAGAGAGAGATAAAAGAGATAGAAAGACGAGGCTCGTCAATCTTGGGTATAGAGAGAGATAAAAGAGATAGAAAGACGAGGCTCGTCAATCTTGGGTATAGAGAGAGATAAAAGAGATGGAAAGACGAGGCTCGTCAATCTTGGGTATAGAGAGAGATGAAAGAGATAGAAAGACGAGGCTCGTCAATCTTGGGTATAGAGAGAGATAAAAGAGATAGAAAGACGAGGCTCGTCAATCTTGGGTATAGAGAGAGAGATAAAAGAGATAGAAAGACGAGGCTCGTCAATCTTGGGTATAGAGAGAGATAAAAGAGATGGAAATACGAGGCTCGTCATTCTTGGGTATAGAGAGAGATAAAAGAGATAGAAAGATGAGGCTCGTCAATCTTGGGTATAGAGAGAGAGATAAAAGAGATAGAAAGACGAGGCTTGTCAATCTTGGGTATAGAGAGAGATAAAAGAGATAGAAAGACGAGGCTCGTCAATCTTGGGTATAGAGAGAGAGATAAAAGGGATAGAAAGACGAGGCTCGTCAATCTTGGGTATAGAGAGAGATAAAAGAGATAGAAAGACGAGGCTCGTCAATCTTGGGTATAGAGAGAGAGATAAAAGAGATAGAAAGACGAGGCTCATCAATCTTGGGTATAGAGAGAGAGATAAAAGAGATAGAAAGACGAGGCTCGTCAATCTTGGGTATAGAGAGAGATAAAAGAGATAGAAAGACGAGGCTCGTCAATCTTGGGTATAGAGAGAGAGATAAAAGAGATAGAAAGACGAGGCTCGTCAATCTTGGGTATAGAGAGAGAGATAAAAGAGATAGAAAGACGAGGCTCATCAATCTTGGGTATAGAGAGAGATAAAAGAGATAGAAAGACAAGGCTCGTCAATCTTGGGTATAGAGAGGGAGATAAAAGAGATAGAAAGAGGAGGCTCGTCAATCTTGGGTATAGAGAGAGATAAAAGAGATAGAAAGACGAGGCTCGTCAATCTTGGGTATAGAGAGAGAGATAAAAGAGATAGAAAGACGAGGCTCATCAATCTTGGGTATAGAGAGAGAGAGATAAAAGAGATAGAAAGACGAGGCTCGTCTATCTTGGGTATATAGAGAGATAAAAGAGATAGAAAGACGAGGCTCGTCAATCTTGGGTATGGAGAGAGAGATAAAAGAGATAGAAAGACGAGGCTCATCAATCTTGGGTATAGAGAGAGATAAAAGAGATAGAAAGACGAGGCTCGTCAATCTTGGGTATAGAGAGAGAGATAAAAGAGATAGAAAGACGAGGCTCATCAATCTTGGGTATAGAGAGAGATAAAAGAGATAGAAAGACGAGGCTCGTCAATCTTGGGTATAGAGAGAGAGATAAAAGAGATAGAAAGACGAGGTTCGTCAATCTTGGGTATAGAGAGAGATAAAAGAGATAGAAAGACGAGGCTCGTCAATCTTGGGTATAGAGAGAGAGTTAAAAGAGATAGAAAGACGAGGCTCATCAATCTTGGGTATAGAGAGAGAGATAAAAGAGATAGAAAGACGAGGCTCGTCAATCTTGGGTATAGAGAGATATAAAAGAGATAGAAAGACGAGGCTCGTCAATCTTGGGTATAGAGAGAGAGATAAAAGAGATAGAATGACGAGGCTCGTCAATCTTGGGTATAGAGAGAGATAAAAGAGATAGAAAGACGAGGCTCGTCAATCTTGGGTATAGAGAGAGAGATAAAAGAGATAGAAAGACGAGGCTCATCAATCTTGGGTATAGAGAGAGAGATAAAGGAGTTAGAAAGACGAGGCTCGTCAATCTTGGGTATAGAGAGAGATAAAAGAGATAGAAAGACGAGACTCGTCAATCTTGGGTATAGAGAGAGATAAAAGAGATGGAAAGACGAGGCTCATCAATCTTGGGTATAGAGAGAGATAAAAGAGATAGAAAGATGAGGCTCGTCATTCTTGGGTATAGAGAGAGATAAAAGAGATAGAAAGACGAGGCTCGTCAATCTTGGGTATAGAGAGAGATAAAAGAGATAGAAAGACGAGGCTCGTCAATCTTGGGTATAGAGAGAGATGAAAGAGATAGAAAGACGAGGCTCGTCAATCTTGGGTATAGAGAGAGATAAAAGAGATAGAAAGACGAGGCTCGTCAAACTTGGGTATAGAGAGAGAGATAAAAGAGATAGAAAGACGAGGCTCGTCAATCTTGGGTATAGAGAGAGATAAAAGAGATGGAAAGACGAGGCTCGTCATTCTTGGGTATAGAGAGAGATAAAAGAGATAGAAAGATGAGGCTCGTCAATCTTGGGTATAGAGAGAGAGATAAAAGAGATAGAAAGACGAGGCTTGTCAATCTTGGGTATAGAGAGAGATAAAAGAGATAGAAAGACGAGGCTCGTCAATCTTGGGTATAGAGAGAGAGATAAAAGGGATAGAAAGACGAGGCTCGTCAATCTTGGGTATAGAGAGAGATAAAAGAGATAGAAAGACGAGGCTCGTCATTCTTGGGTATAGAGAGAGAGATAAAAGAGATAGAAAGACGAGGCTCATCAATCTTGGGTATAGAGAGAGAGATAAAAGAGATAGAAAGACGAGGCTCGTCAATCTTGGGTATAGAGAGAGATAAAAGAGATAGAAAGACGAGGCTCGTCAATCTTGGGTATAGAGAGAGAGATAAAAGAGATAGAAAGACGAGGCTCGTCAATCTTGGGTATAGAGAGAGAGATAAAAGAGATAGAAAGACGAGGCTCATCAATCTTGGGTATAGAGAGAGATAAAAGAGATAGAAAGACAAGGCTCGTCAATCTTGGGTATAGAGAGGGAGATAAAAGAGATAGAAAGAGGAGGCTCGTCAATCTTGGGTATAGAGAGAGATAAAAGAGATAGAAAGACGAGGCTCGTCAATCTTGGGTATAGAGAGAGAGATAAAAGAGATAGAAAGACGAGGCTCATCAATCTTGGGTATAGAGAGAGAGATAAAAGAGATAGAAAGACGAGGCTCGTCTATCTTGGGTATAGAGAGAGATAAAAGAGATAGAAAGACGAGGCTCGTCAATCTTGGGTATAGAGAGAGAGATAAAAGAGATAGAAAGACGAGGCTCATCAATCTTGGGTATAGAGAGAGATAAAAGAGATAGAAAGACGAGGCTCGTCAATCTTGGGTATAGAGAGAGAGATAAAAGAGATAGAAAGACGAGGCTCATCAATCTTGGGTATAGAGAGAGATAAAAGAGATAGAAAGACGAGGCTCGTCAATCTTGGGTATAGAGAGAGAGATAAAAGAGATAGAAAGACGAGGCTCGTCAATCTTGGGTATAGAGAGAGATAAAAGAGATAGAAAGACGAGGCTCGTCAATCTTGGGTATAGAGAGAGAGTTAAAAGAGATAGAAAGACGAGGCTCATCAATCTTGGGTATAGAGAGAGAGATAAAAGAGATAGAAAGACGAGGCTCGTCAATCTTGGGTATAGAGAGAGATAAAAGAGATAGAAAGACGAGGCTCGTCAATCTTGGGTATAGAGAGAGATAAAAGAGATAGAAAGGCGAGGCTCGTCAATCTTGGGTATAGAGAGAGATAAAAGAGATAGAAAGACGAGACTCGTCAATCTTGGGTATAGAGAGAGATAAAAGAGATGGAAAGACGAGGCTCGTCATTCTTGGGTATAGAGAGAGATAAAAGAGATAGAAAGATGAGGCTTGTCAATCTTGGGTATAGAGAGAGAGATAAAAGAGATAGAAAGACGAGGCTTGTCAATCTTGGGTATAGAGAGAGATAAAAGAGATAGAAAGACGAGGCTTGTCAATCTTGGGTATAGAGAGAGAGATGAAAAGAGATAGAAAGACGAGGCTCGTCAATCTTGGGTATAGAGAGAGAGATAAAAGAGATAGAAAGACGAGGCTCATCAATCTTGGGTATAGAGAGAGAGATAAAAGAGATAGAAAGACGAGGCTCGTCAATCTTGGGTATAGAGAGAGATAAAAGAGATAGAAAGACGAGGCTCGTCAATCTTGGGTATAGAGAGAGAGATAAAAGAGATAGAAAGACGAGGCTCGTCAATCTTGGGTATAGAGAGAGAGATAAAAGAGATAGAAAGACGAGGCTCATCAATCTTGGGTATAGAGAGAGATAAAAGAGATAGAAAGACAAGGCTCGTCAATCTTGGGTATAGAGAGAGAGATAAAAGAGATAGAAAGAGGAGGCTCGTCAATCTTGGGTATAGAGAGAGATAAAAGAGATAGAAAGACGAGGCTCGTCAATCTTGGGTATAGAGAGAGAGATAAAAGAGATAGAAAGATGAGGCTCATCAGTCTTGGGTATAGAGAGAGAGATAAAAGAGATAGAAAGACGAGGCTCGTCAATCTTGGGTATAGAGAGAGATAAAAGAGATAGAAAGACGAGGCTCGTCAATCTTGGGTATAGAGAGAGAGTTAAAAGAGATAGAAAGACGAGGCTCGTCAATCTTGGGTATAGAGAGAGAGATAAAAGAGATAGAAAGACGAGGCTCATCAATCTTGGGTATAGAGAGAGATAAAAGAGATAGAAAGACGAGGCTCGTCAATCTTGGGTATAGAGAGAGAGATAAAAGAGATAGAAAGACGAGGCTCATCAATCTTGGGTATAGAGAGAGAGATAAAAGAGATAGAAAGACGAGGCTCGTCATTCTTGGGTATAGAGAGAGATAAAAGAGATAGAAAGACGAGGCTCGTCAATCTTGGGTATAGAGAGAGATAAAAGAGATAGAAAGACGAGGCTCGTCAATCTTGGGTATAGAGAGAGATAAAAGAGATAGAAAGACGAGGCTCGTCAATCTTGGGTATAGAGAGAGATAAAAGAGATAGAAAGACGAGGCTCGTCAATCTTGGGTATAGAGAGAGATAAAAGAGATGGAAAGACGAGGCTCGTCAATCTTGGGTATAGAGAGAGATAAAAGAGATAGAAAGATGAGGCTCGTCATTCTTGGGTATAGAGAGACATAAAAGAGATAGAAAGACGAGGCTCGTCAATCTTGGGTATAGAGAGAGATGAAAGAGATAGAAAGACGAGGCTCGTCATTCTTGGGTATAGAGAGAGATAAAAGAGATAGAAAGACAAGGCTCGTCAATCTTGGGTATAGAGAGAGATGAAAGAGATAGAAAGACGAGGCTCGTCAATCTTGGGTATAGAGAGGGATAAAAGAGATAGAAAGACGAGGCTCGTCAATCTTGGGTATAGAGAGAGAGATAAAAGAGATAGAAAGACGAGGCTCGTCAATCTTGGGTATAGAGAGAGATAAAAGAGATGGAAAGACGAGGCTCGTCATTCTTGGGTATAGAGAGAGATAAAAGAGATAGAAAGATGAGGCTCGTCAATCTTGGGTATAGAGAGAGAGATAAAAGAGAAAGAAAGACGAGGCTCGTCAATCTTGGGTATAGAGAGAGATAAAAGAGATAGAAAGACGAGGCTCGTCAATCTTGGGTATAGAGAGAGATAAAAGAGATAGAAAGACGAGGCTCGTCAATCTTGGGTATAGAGAGAGATAAAAGAGATGGAAAGACGAGGCTCGTCAATCTTGGGTATAGAGAGAGATAAAAGAGATAGAAAGATGAGGCTCGTCATTCTTGGGTATAGAGAGAGATAAAAGAGATAGAAAGACGAGGCTCGTCAATCTTGGGTATAGAGAGAGATAAAAGAGATAGAAAGACGAGGCTCGTCAATCTTGGGTATAGAGAGAGATGAAAGAGATAGAAAGACGAGGCTCGTCAATCTTGGGTATAGAGAGAGAGATAAAAGAGATAGAAAGACGAGGCTCGTCAATCTTGGGTATAGAGAGAGAGATAAAAGAGATGGAAAGAGGAGGCTCGTCAATCTTGGGTATAGAGAGAGATAAAAGAGATAGAAAGATGAGGCTCGTCATTCTTGGGAATAGAGAGAGATAAAAGAGATAGAAAGACGAGGCTCGTCAATCTTGGGTATAGAGAGAGATAAAAGAGATAGAAAGACGAGGCTCGTCAATCTTGGGTATAGAGAGAGATAAAAGAGATAGAAAGACGAGGCTCGTCAATCTTGGGTATAGAGAGAGAGATAAAAGAGATAGAAAGACGAGGCTCGTCAATCTTGGGTATAGAGAGAGAGATAAAAGAGATAGAAAGACGAGGCTCATCAATCTTGGGTATAGAGAGAGATAAAAGAGATAGAAAGACAAGGCTCGTCAATCTTGGGTATAGAGAGAGAGATAAAAGAGATAGAAAGAGGAGGCTCGTCAATCTTGGGTATAGAGAGAGATAAAAGAGATAGAAAGACGAGGCTCGTCAATCTTGGGTATAGAGAGAGAGATAAAAGAGATAGAAAGACGAGGCTCATCAATCTTGGGTATAGAGAGAGAGATAAAAGAGATAGAAAGACGAGGCTCGTCAATCTTGGGTATAGAGAGAGATAAAAGAGATAGAAAGACGAGGCTCGTCAATCTTGGGTATAGAGAGAGAGATAAAAGAGATAGAAAGACGAGGCTCGTCAATCTTGGGTATAGAGAGAGAGATAAAAGAGATAGAAAGACGAGGCTCATCAATCTTGGGTATAGAGAGAGATAAAAGAGATAGAAAGACGAGGCTCGTCAATCTTGGGTATAGAGAGAGAGATAAAAGAGATAGAAAGACGAGGCTCATCAATCTTGGGTATAGAGAGAGAGATAAAAGAGATAGAAAGACGAGGCTCGTCATTCTTGGGTATAGAGAGAGATAAAAGAGATAGAAAGACGAGGCTCGTCAATCTTGGGTATAGAGAGAGATAAAAGAGATAGAAAGACGAGGCTCGTCAATCTTGGGTATAGAGAGAGATAAAAGAGATAGAAAGACGAGGCTCGTCAATCTTGGGTATAGAGAGAGATAAAAGAGATGGAAAGACGAGGCTCGTCAATCTTGGGTATAGAGAGAGATAAAAGAGATAGAAAGATGAGGCTCGTCATTCTTGGGTATAGCGAGAGATAAAAGAGATAGAAAGACGAGGCTCGTCAATCTTGGGTATAGAGAGAGATAAAAGAGATAGAAAGACAAGGCTCGTCAATCTTGGGTATAGAGAGAGATGAAAGAGATAGAAAGACGAGGCTCGTCAATCTTGGGTATAGAGAGAGATAAAAGAGATAGAAAGACGAGGCTCGTCAATCTTGGGTATAGAGAGAGAGATAAAAGAGATAGAAAGACGAGGCTCGTCAATCTTGGGTATAGAGAGAGATAAAAGAGATGGAAAGACGAGGCTCGTCATTCTTGGGTATAGAGAGAGATAAAAGAGATAGAAAGATGAGGCTCTTCAATCTTGGGTATAGAGAGAGAGATAAAAAAGATAGAAAGACGAGGCTCGTCAATCTTGGGTATAGAGAGAGATAAAAGAGATAGAAAGACGAGGCTCGTCAATCTTGGGTATAGAGAGAGATAAAAGAGATAGAAAGACGAGGCTCGTCAATCTTGGGTATAGAGAGAGATAAAAGAGATGGAAAGACGAGGCTCGTCAATCTTGGGTATAGAGAGAGATAAAAGAGATAGAAAGATGAGGCTCGTCATTCTTGGGTATAGAGAGAGATAAAAGAGATATAAAGACGAGGCTCGTCAATCTTGGGTATAGAGAGAGAGATAAAAGAGATAGAAAGACGAGGCTCATCAATCTTGGGTATAGAGAGAGATAAAAGAGATGGAAAGACGAGGCTCGTCAATCTTGGGTATAGAGAGAGATAAAAGAGATAGAAAGATGAGGCTCGTCATTCTTGGGTATAGAGAGAGGTAAAAGAGATAGAAAGACGAGGCTCGTCAATCTTGGGTATAGAGAGAGATGAAAGAGATAGAAAGACGAGGCTCGTCAATCTTGGGTATAGAGAGAGATAAAAGAGATAGAAAGACGAGGCTCGTCAATCTTGGGTATAGAGAGAGAGATAAAAGAGATAGAAAGACGAGGCTCGTCAATCTTGGGTATAGAGAGAGATAAAAGAGATGGAAAGACGAGGCTCGTCATTCTTGGGTATAGAGAGAGATAAAAGAGATAGAAAGATGAGGCTTGTCAATCTTGGGTATAGAGAGAGAGATAAAAGAGATAGAAAGACGAGGCTCGTCAATCTTGGGCATAGAGAGAGATAAAAGAGATAGAAAGACGAGGCTCGTCAATCTTGGGTATAGAGAGAGAGATAAAAGGGATAGAAAGACGAGGCTCGTCAATCTTGGGTATAGAGAGAGATAAAAGAGATAGAAAGACGAGGCTCGTCAATCTTGGGTATAGAGAGAGAGATAAAAGAGATAGAAAGACGAGGCTCGTCAATCTTGGGTATAGAGAGAGATGAAAGAGATAGAAAGACGAGGCTCGTCAATCTTGGGTATAGAGAGAGAGATAAAAGAGATAGAAAGACGAGGCTCGTCAATCTTGGGTATAGAGAGAGAGATAAAAGAGATGGAAAGACGAGGCTCGTCAATCTTGGGTATAGAGAGAGATAAAAGAGATAGAAAGATGAGGCTCGTCATTCTTGGGAATAGAGAGAGATAAAAGAGATAGAAAGACGAGGCTCGTCAATCTTGGGTATAGAGAGAGATAAAAGAGATAGAAAGACGAGGCTCGTCAATCTTGGGTATAGAGAGAGATAAAAGAGATAGAAAGACGAGGCTCGTCAATCTTGGGTATAGAGAGAGAGATAAAAGAGATAGAAAGACGAGGCTCGTCAATCTTGGGTATAGAGAGAGAGATAAAAGAGATAGAAAGACGAGGCTCATCAATCTTGGGTATAGAGAGAGATAAAAGAGATAGAAAGACAAGGCTCATCAATCTTGGGTATAGAGAGAGAGATAAAAGAGATAGAAAGAGGAGGCTCGTCAATCTTGGGTATAGAGAGAGATAAAAGAGATAGAAAGACGAGGCTCGTCAATCTTGGGTATAGAGAGAGAGATAAAAGAGATAGAAAGACGAGGCTCATCAATCTTGGGTATAGAGAGAGAGATAAAAGAGATAGAAAGACGAGGCTCGTCAATCTTGGGTATAGAGAGAGATAAAAGAGATAGAAAGACGAGGCTCGTCAATCTTGGGTATAGAGAGAGAGATAAAAGAGATAGAAAGACGAGGCTCGTCAATCTTGGGTATAGAGAGAGAGATAAAAGAGATAGAAAGACGAGGCTCATCAATCTTGGGTATAGAGAGAGATAAAAGAGATAGAAAGACGAGGCTCGTCAATCTTGGGTATAGAGAGAGAGATAAAAGAGATAGAAAGACGAGGCTCATCAATCTTGGGTATAGAGAGAGAGATAAAAGAGATAGAAAGACGAGGCTCGTCATTCTTGGGTATAGAGAGAGATAAAAGAGATAGAAAGACGAGGCTCGTCAATCTTGGGTATAGAGAGAGATAAAAGAGATAGAAAGACGAGGCTCGTCAATCTTGGGTATAGAGAGAGATAAAAGAGATAGAAAGACGAGGCTCGTCAATCTTGGGTATAGAGAGAGATAAAAGAGATGGAAAGACGAGGCTCGTCAATCTTGGGTATAGAGAGAGATAAAAGAGATAGAAAGATGAGGCTCGTCATTCTTGGGTATAGCGAGAGATAAAAGAGATAGAAAGACGAGGCTCGTCAATCTTGGGTATAGAGAGAGATAAAAGAGATAGAAAGACAAGGCTCGTCAATCTTGGGTATAGAGAGAGATGAAAGAGATAGAAAGACGAGGCTCGTCAATCTTGGGTATAGAGAGAGATAAAAGAGATAGAAAGACGAGGCTCGTCAATCTTGGGTATAGAGAGAGAGATAAAAGAGATAGAAAGACGAGGCTCGTCAATCTTGGGTATAGAGAGAGATAAAAGAGATGGAAAGATGAGGCTCGTCATTCTTGGGTATAGAGAGAGATAAAAGAGATAGAAAGATGAGGCTCTTCAATCTTGGGTATAGAGAGAGAGATAAAAAAGATAGAAAGACGAGGCTCGTCAATCTTGGGTATAGAGAGAGATAAAAGAGATAGAAAGACGAGGCTCGTCAATCTTGGGTATAGAGAGAGATAAAAGAGATAGAAAGACGAGGCTCGTCAATCTTGGGTATAGAGAGAGATAAAAGAGATGGAAAGACGAGGCTCGTCAATCTTGGGTATAGAGAGAGATAAAAGAGATAGAAAGATGAGGCTCGTCATTCTTGGGTATAGAGAGAGATAAAAGAGATATAAAGACGAGGCTCGTCAATCTTGGGTATAGAGAGAGAGATAAAAGAGATAGAAAGACGAGGCTCATCAATCTTGGGTATAGAGAGAGATAAAAGAGATGGAAAGACGAGGCTCGTCAATCTTGGGTATAGAGAGAGATAAAAGAGATAGAAAGATGAGGCTCGTCATTCTTGGGTATAGAGAGAGGTAAAAGAGATAGAAAGACGAGGCTCGTCAATCTTGGGTATAGAGAGAGATGAAAGAGATAGAAAGACGAGGCTCGTCAATCTTGGGTATAGAGAGAGATAAAAGAGATAGAAAGACGAGGCTCGTCAATCTTGGGTATAGAGAGAGAGATAAAAGAGATAGAAAGACGAGGCTCGTCAATCTTGGGTATAGAGAGAGATAAAAGAGATGGAAAGACGAGGCTCGTCATTCTTGGGTATAGAGAGAGATAAAAGAGATAGAAAGATGAGGCTTGTCAATCTTGGGTATAGAGAGAGAGATAAAAGAGATAGAAAGACGAGGCTCGTCAATCTTGGGCATAGAGAGAGATAAAAGAGATAGAAAGACGAGGCTCGTCAATCTTGGGTATAGAGAGAGAGATAAAAGGGATAGAAAGACGAGGCTCGTCAATCTTGGGTATAGAGAGAGATAAAAGAGATAGAAAGACGAGGCTCGTCAATCTTGGGTATAGAGAGAGAGATAAAAGAGATAGAAAGACGAGGCTCATCAATCTTGGGTATAGAGAGAGAGATAAAAGAGATAGAAAGACGAGGCTCGTCAATCTTGGGTATAGAGAGAGATAAAAGAGATAGAAAGACGAGGCTCGTCAATCTTGGGTATAGAGAGAGAGATAAAAGAGATAGAAAGACGAGGCTCGTCAATCTTGGGTATAGAGAGAGAGATAAAAGAGATAGAAAGACGAGGCTCATCAATCTTGGGTATAGAGAGAGATAAAAGAGATAGAAAGACAAGGCTCGTCAATCTTGGGTATAGAGAGAGAGATAAAAGAGATAGAAAGAGGAGGCTCGTCAATCTTGGGTATAGAGAGAGATAAAAGAGATAGAAAGACGAGGCTCGTCAATCTTCGGTATAGAGAGAGAGATAAAAGAGATAGAAAGACGAGGCTCATCAATCTTGGGTATAGAGAGAGAGATAAAAGAGATAGAAAGACAAGGCTCGTCAATCTTGGGTATAGAGAGAGATAGAAAGACGAGGCTCGTCAATCTTGGGTATAGAGAGAGAGATAAAAGAGATAGAAAGACGAGGCTCGTCAATCTTGGGTATAGAGAGAGAGATAAAAGAGATAGAAAGACGAGGCTCATCAATCTTGGGTATAGAGAGAGATAAAAGAGATAGAAAGATGAGGCTCGTCAATCTTGGGTATAGAGAGAGAGATAAAAGAGATAGAAAGACGAGGCTCGTCAATCTTGGGTATAGAGAGAGATAAAAGAGATAGAAAGACGAGGCTCGTCAATCTTGGGTATAGAGAGAGAGATAAAAGAGATAGAAAGACGAGGCTCATCAATCTTGGGTATAGAGAGAGAGATAAAAGAGATAGAAAGACGAGGCTCGTCAATCTTGGGTATAGAGAGAGATAAAAGAGATAGAAAGACGAGGCTCGTCAATCTTGGGTATAGAGAGAGAGATAAAAGAGATAGAAAGACGAGGCTCGTCAATCTTGGGTATAGAGAGAGAGATAAAAGAGATAGAAAGACGAGGCTCATCAATCTTGGGTATAGAGCGAGATAAAAGAGATAGAAAGACGAGGCTCGTCAATCTTGGGTATAGAGAGAGAGATAAAAGAGATAGAAAGACGAGGCTTGTCACTCTTGGGTATAGAGAGAGATAGAAAGACGAGGCTCGTCAATCTTGGGTATAGAATCAGAGTGAAGACCACAAACGGGAAAGGGTCTTTAGAAGCTCACAGTGGATCCTCTCTGAGATGCCAGGGTTCCCAAACCGCACGGTGACGGTCTACCTTATCAGCCAGACGTACCGTTAGGAACTCCATAATTTCCACATCTTTAATTCTAGCATCATTCGAAATGCCGGGATTGACGACTCGCAAGCCGGAATTAAGATAGCCAAGAGAAATATCAACCTGAGATATGCAGACGATACCACAACTAATGGAAGAAAGTGAAGAACTAAAGAGTCTCCTAATGAAGGTGAAATTGAACATTAAGGAAATGAAGATCTTGGCAACCGGTCCCATCACTTCTTGGTAGGGATGAGCCCGTGGTTCGAGTCAAACGTAAGTTCGACTTGAACATCGGGTGTTCGTTTGCTCACAAACATACCAAAGATATGGGGCGTTCGTGGGAAATTCGAGTGCCGTGGAACACTCATAATGCACTGCGAGATCGCAGTGCATTATGTTTGGCCTTGGAACAGACACAGAAGGTGGCACACATGGGTTAAAATGGCAATTAAAGGTTAATTTCCCACATTTGTGGCCGCTTTTTAAATCGCAATTAGTGTCTGTGTATAAATAGTCAATGAGTATGTTAGCTCTCACATGGATGCACTAAGCAGGCTAGACACTGAGCCACGAGGAGGTAGAAATGAACAGTCAAAAGACCTGCGTAACAAGGTAATGGAACTTTACAAAGATGGAAAAGGATATAAAAAGATACCAAAAGCCTCGAATATGCCAGTCAGTACTGTTTAATCACTTATTAAGAAGTGGAAAATTCGGGGCCCTTTTGATACCAAGCCAAGGTCACGTAGACCAAGAAAGATTGCAGCCACAACTGGCGGAAGAATTGGCCAGGATACAAAGAAAATCCTCCACAGGTAACCTCATATATGAACAACTGCGTCCTTTAGTGACTAACTTACCCTCATACATTAGGGATACAGCTCAACTACTACAAAATTTGGAAAATCTCTGCGTTCCACCAGACTCAATTCTGGTCACGGTGGCCGTCGAGGCGCTATATAGCTCAATTCCACACACGAAAGGAGTCAAGGTTATAGAGCGCTTCATTTCCCAGTCACACAAAGACGATAAACCTTTACATCGTTTTTTTTTTTACGTGCTCTGGATTTCATTTTGTTACACAACGCCTTTGCCTTTGATGGCTCCCACTTCCTCCAGATACAGGGGGTGGCGATGGGGACATGCTGTGCCCCATCGTACGCCAACCTGTATCTGGGGGAGTGGGAGAACTCTTTTCTATCTGTTGATGGGCCTGACTCATTCATAGACAGGACATTCGTCTGGTATAGGTTTATCGACGATATCTTCCTTGTGTGGAACGGATCAGTCGATAGCCTTAACCAATGCATTACATCTATGGGTCACAATGTCTTTAATTTAAAGTTCACGATGGTATGTGATCCCAGATGGTCATCTATCCAGAGTATTATATTGAAAAGAAACGGCTGGCAACACCATCTTGCACGCAACTAGTTTCCACCCAGCACCACTAATCAAGTCCATCCTATATACACAATACCTCTGTATCCGAAGGAATTGCTTAGAAGAAAGCATGTTCCTGACTGAAGCCAAAAAATTGCAAACGAGACTGCTTCAACGGGGGTATTCCCCCACTGGCCTGAAAAAGGCTTTCAAAAAGGCGAAAGATAGAACCACACAGTGTCTACTCTTTGACAGTCCTAAAAAAGGTCCTAATTTATCCCAAGAATATGCACAAGCTAGGATCATCGCTACCTTTAGGAAGCAACATAAAGCGTTCAAAATAATCCTGGAAAGACACTGGCTTATCCTTCGGATTGATCCGATACTAAATCAATTTGTACCCAATGACCCTTTAATTACTTATAAATGCACACGGTCTCTGAAGGATAGATTGGTCACCAGTGAATACAGAGGGGATCCCTGTAAATGATGGGGCACCTTCAAGTGTGGGGGGTGCTCCTATTGTCAATTTATAAATACAGATGTAGCGGGTACTTACTTTCCCGGGGTAAATTTTGAATCTTTCGGTGACACCGGTGGTATGTCCTGGTGGTCCACTGGGTGGCGCTGTCACTGTGGGCTGACGGATGGATATCGCTGTGTGCTGAGTCTCCTTTTTGGTCTCTCTCGGCAGCCGTGCTTGCTGGGAGGGGGTATAAAGGGGCCGGCCATCTTGGTCACGGGGTCTTCGTCCCAGGTACCTTCAGCCTGCGGGTGTTCGGGACTGGTGTGCCTGTTGAAGCCGTTCGGATGCTGTGAGGCCTGTGGGGAGTTCACGTTCGAGGTGGATTCGGCAGTTGAGAGGCCGAGAACCATCTACCCAGGCCGGGCTTCAGGTACCACCACTCCGAGAGGAGAAATCACCGCTGTGAGAGTCGCCCCAGCACACACTGCAGCGACCAGGGAAGAGGTCGTTAAAACTCTACGGGAGAAATCCGAGGATGCTGACTCGGTCGCCACTGTCTCGCAGCGTCCGCCACCGAAGAAAAGTGTGGTAGCCCCGACCAGCGGTGGTGGTGGACCGTTTCGCCCGCTTACACCAGGCCCGGATGGATCCGTTGACGAGGGTTCCGGACGTCCCGTTTCAAGGAAAGGCGAGGTCAGCCAGGCGAAGAGACTTGGTGTGTGGGAGGAGGTGTCGGGAAGGCATGGCCTAGCAAGTCCGCGGTTTCCACAAAGGGCTACATACCCGCGGAGGAGTGTGACACCTCCGACCTGGAATCGCTCTCGGATCTGGGAGATGATGCCATCATTGATGATTTGTTTGCCGAGAAGGGCTGGGACAAGGTACCGCTTGCTTCATTCCGCAGACCTCGGAGTTCACCCATGTCAACAGGGGAGAGTACGCCCCGGGTGGAGGCGTCAATGCCTGAAGAGGGGTCCAGTCCCCAGCTTGTCCCTACATCCCCGGCGCAACCTGCATCTGATGCCGGGGTACAGAGACTGTTGCTGCGGGCACCAATGCCCAGATTGGAGGTGGCCAAAGCACCTCGTCATCCAGACTCAGTAGTTATGCCTGGTGAAGGAGATAAAGCTACCATGCCTCCTTTGGCAAGATTACAACGCCTATTTGGCCAAAAAGTTGCAGAGGAGTACGGATGGGAGTATCCCTACTTATCGAAGGACTTGCTCTACGAGGTGGAGGTGTACAGAGAGCGCTGGTACAATGACTTTGTGTGGACCCACCTGAAAGTTCCACACGCTCGCAGGTACCTGGCATGCTCTCCCAAGGCTTCACAACATTTCAAAGATTGTAAGGCCGAATGGATGTTAGGAAGACACATCCATGCAGATAAAGTATTGATCCGACGCAAAGAAGGTGAAGATGTGGAGTATCATCTGGAGACTGTGGATCAACACTTGAAGCCACTGATTTTGCCGCATCCCCGCTTTTACCTATAGGAGACAGAGACTCCGTTCTTATCATGTTGCTGAACTTTTGGGGCAGTTGTTGTGTATGCCCAAAGGAATGAGGAACTATTCCTGTGTTTTTTTCTTTTTCCAATCTTCCCGCAAAGAGATCACAGATTATGGGGTTAGATAGGGCCAGAAAGAAGAAGAAGAAGCTCCACGAGTGCAGTACCGCGAGACTGTCACCAGGTGGCAGTCTTGTGCAACGTTTTTTTAACACTTTTCATGCACCCACTCTCTGGAGGGAAGGAATTTCTTCTCGGAGAAGTTTCTTTTTCTTCTTACACGAATACATGTGTCAGGGTTTTTGTGTGTTTGTTTTCTTTTCTTTTCCCTCTGCAGGAGAGCATCCCGTCAAGATTATGGAACCTGGGGTGGTTTTTAGTTAGAATGGGAGGGGAAGGTATAATGTTGAAATGTGATTTCATGTTTAATGTTGTCTTTCACTCCTCTTTTGTTACAGGGGCTCAGACACAACTTCTCCGTTAGGATAGTTTCCTAAAAATTTTTGTGTTTTTCAAATTGTTAGTTGGTTTCTGGATTGGGTTTGTGTCAGCTGTTGAGGGCATGATTCACTCCAGACACTGGGGACCAGTGTCAAATGACAGGGGGGAGAGTGTAGCGGGTACTTACTTTCCCGGGGTAAATTTTGAATCTTTCGGTGACACCGGTGGTATGTTCCGGCGGTCCACTGGGTGGCGCTGTCACTGTGGGCTGACGGATGGATATCACTGTGTGCTGAGTCTCCTTTTTGGTCTCTCTCGGCAGCGGTATGGTGGGGCGGGGAACCCGCCGTGCTTGCTGGGAGGGGGTATAAAGGGCCCGGCCATCTTGGTCACGGGGTCTTCGTCCTAGGTACCTTCAGCCTGCGGATGGTGGTTCGCGTTCGTCCTCTAGGCGGCCTAGGCCTAGAGGACCACCGGGGATCGTGTTCCACCCCAGGCACCTTTAGTCCTGGGGTGAGGTACTTGGATGGAGGTCCGGAGCTCAGTGCCCAACACTGAGTTCCGTGAGGGAAGGATCCTAAGGCACTCCGGGGATGGATTCCTGAATCCGAGGTGGGCGTAATGGACCGGGAAGAGCTCCTCATCTGAAGACCCGGTGCAGCAGACTGCCGGTGACGGGTGAGTCTCTTGTCGGAGACCGTCCGGAAGGAGAATTTCCCTCGTACGGAGACCATAGATCACTCTCAGGGAGGAGAGTGGATGATAGAACTTGTGTCTGGGCCTATTCGTACACACACCTCCTTTTCTGTTCTATAGCCAAGGGAGTCATGTTATGTTCTGAATAAAGGAGTGTTGGACTTTGACGGTGTGTGGCTCAATTTCTGGCGGACGAGGTTCAGGGAGACTCTTGGAGGGAGGATCCGATGCACAGCACAGACCCGAAGGTAACGAGAGACATTGCTGAGACCACATACACAGCTGTGGTGGAAGCCTGGCGTAGCTCACCCCTCTCCCTCCCCTATCATACCCCTAGACCAGAGACAGTGCGAGAAGGAAAGCTTTAATAGAGGGGAGTGGGGAGAGGCGGTGTGCGCTACACAGAGAAGGAGTTTTTGCTACCGAATGGATTGAGATACAGACCCACCCACTATGCGAACTGTGGTACATTTGGGGTAGTCTACCTTTTGACTTGCCCCTGTGGATGTTTTTATGTGGGGAAAACTAAATTGGAGCTACACAAAAGAATGAACAGACATGTACACAGCATGCGTACATGCAACCCAGACCTCCCACTTGGTAGACATGCTCGTGATTTACACCAGGGCAATTTACCAAAGATCAAATTCTTAGTATTGGACCGGGTGCACCCCAATAACAGGGGGGGGGGTGATTGAGACAAAACCCTCCTGCAGTGAGAGACGAGGTGGATAGTGGCCTTACGAGCCACCCATAGGTGTGCGCAGCCTATGGCATTAGGGTGTGCACCCCAAAGCTCAAACACACACTACCGATCACTCACCATGTTCATTCAGAAAGGGAAGGAGCTGATAAATACATATTTACCAGCCCCTTGCCTCACTCATCCTAAAACATCCCTGCAGCAACAGCCGGCAGGAGAGGAAAGGAGGGAAGCCGGGAGTGCTGCAGAGGGAAGGAGGGGGGAGCCAGGGCAGTAGGGGGAATCTGTGCTGCACAGGGTGATTAGGGTGTGCCTGGGCACACCCGGCACACCCTGTGCGCACGCCTATGGAACCACCTCACCACCAGGCCTCAATGACGTTATTAGCTATCGTCCCTTCCTAGAAGGATTTACGTCTGGTGTCTGGGAAGGAGTGGGTTAAATAATTTTTCATAAAAAAAAATTAAAAAACTTTTTATAATATTCTTTTTAACTTTACATCTACCACGCCTTCATAGAAAAGGGATTCCATCATTTCCCCATTTGGTACCAACAATCATATACAGAATTCGCTGTGGTTCTAACTTATTCAGCCTTCTCCTGGGTTGTTTCCTTTGCTCTGTTGTTTATTTTTTTCTCTGTGCCTCTTGTCCTTTCATACTAACATGCACCCTTGGGTCTTCTAGTTCCTAGACAATGAGCCTACAACAGATTCTGTCTCATTACACAGAGCAGGCTGACTATATCATTTTCTTGTTCATACATCACGGGACACAGAGCGGCATAGTCATTACTATGTGGGTTATATAGAATTACCTTCAGGTGCTGGCACTGGCAACTTCCAAAACAGGAAGTACCCTCCCCTATATAAGCCCCTCCCATCCGGGAGTACCTCAGTTTTTTGCCAGTGTCTAAGGTGTTGGCCAAGGTTAACATGTATTCATCTGGGCTTGTGTACAGGTTCTCTGGGCCTTAGCAAGCTATTCCGGATCCGACCAAAAAAGCTTCATAGCTAAACGGTCGGTACCCGGGCCTTGCAGAGAAGAGCAGGGTTTTGCCTGTAATGCCTCTCTTAGGAGGGCTGGACCCTGGGATCCAGAGCTCTGGTCATACCCAAAACCAAGAGGCTATCTGTGCAGGGTGCTATACAGGTCCAGGGGAGTGGAATCCTTGGGAACCCGGTCCCTGAAGGTCTAGTACAATGCCTGCCGTGAGAGGTGAAGTTTGGGCTTCTGTGGACCAAACAAAGTCCTGCGGCGGGGAAAAGGTAAGTGGGGGCCCCTCAGGAACTTGGTTCTATTGAGGGGACCCCCAAGCCTAATATGTCTTTCTGCCTGTTACCTAAAAGGTATTCCCGCTAATAGCTGTATATGCCTAAGAAATCCTAGAAATGTTTTTTCATAAAGGAAGTTTTAAAAACTGTAAACCTAGAAATGTTTTTCATAAAGGAGGTTTTAAAAAAAAAAAAAAAAAAAAGACAAAAGTGCGGTACCTGTGTTTGTCCACTAGAGGCCGCTGTGGAACGTCTTTTTTTCTTGGGACTATTCCTTCCATGGTGAAAGTCCAGGCAGATGAGTGAGCTCTCTATCAGGGAAGCTGCATTCCTCTGTCATGCTGCCAAGTAGTTTCCTTCCATCCCCGAGTCCTGGTGAAACAGGGACCCTGGCTCCTCTCCCTACATGGCGCCAAGAGCGCACACGTGCACGCGCGCGCGCACACACGCTTTCTTTTTATAAGATTTAGCTTCAAAAAAGGGGGCGGAGCCTGGCGGATGACGCGCTCTGTGCGCCCAGCGCTTCTGCGCATGTGCGGGCGTCCCAGCAAGATAAAAGGACTCAGTCCACGCTGCTTGCTATGGACACAGAGCATGAAAAGGAGCTGGTAGCATGGTATAGGGGCTTACAGCGGGCGGTTGATACAGGCATCCCCAGAAAGACGCATTAGTAGACGCCCACTGATGTACATAGCAGCAAATTGCATTAGACTATTTCAGTAAAGGGGTGTATTGCGGCTGGAATACCTCAGCTTTGAACTAAGGAATATGCCGCCTAAAAAACTCTGAGATATACCTCTCAGGAAGTGTAGGGGGTCTCCATCGGGCTCTGAGGATCTGGAGCAGTCATCTGCACCCTCCTCCCCTGAGAAATCAGAGGTTAATACCCATAAGGAACCCCCGGGAGTGCCAGGTACTGCGGCTGTCCTCAGTCCACCTGCTCCTGCATATATAACAGAGGAGGTTTTTGCCTCAACTCTGGAGGGATTGGAGCAGAGATTGGCAGCATTGATCGCTTCTTCTCTACAGGAAAGAAAGCGCGCCAGATCTCCATCACCTCCATTAGAGTGCCTGTTGGCAGAGCAACAGTCCCAGGAAGGGACCGACCTACCTGAAGGGGATCAGGAGGAGGTTAGCTCTGTTTTTGAGGAATCGACAGTAGATGAACCATTTTCAGCATCAAAGACTGAAAGATTGTGGGTCCAGACCCTAACTGACATGGTTCGATCTGCATTTAAAATGCCTCTTGTTGAACCATCAACTACTGCTGTCTCCTCGTTGGGGTCGCTAAAAGCTCCCCAGATTAATTGCTCCTTTCCAATTCATCCATTATTGGAAGGACTTATATACCAGGACTGGGAACATCCTGATAAACTATTTGTTCCGCCTAAGAAATTTCAGGTGATCTATCCCATGGAGGAAAAATTCACCCAGAGATGGAATGTTCCTACGGTGGACGCAGCCATTTCTTCTGTGAACAAATCACTGACATGTCCAGTAGATAATGTTCAAATGTTCAAAGATCCAGTAGATAAAAAATTGGAATCTTTATTAAAATCTGCTTTTTCCACAGCAGGGGCTGTTACACAGCCAGCAGTGGCAGCTATTGGGGTCTGCCAAGCTTTAAAGGATCAAATGAAAATGGTCCTGAGGGATTTGCCAGACCAGCAGGCCCAGGCTCTGGCTGATCTGCCTAGAGCATTATGCTTTGCGGTTGACGCCATCAAGGATTCCATCCATCAGGCCTCCCGCCTCACGCTGTCTTTGGTACATATGCGTAGGCTTCTGTGGCTCAAGAACTGGTCTGCTGAGGCTCCCTGTAAGAAGCTCTTAGTTAGCTTCCCATTTCATGGAGAACGCCTTTTTGGCGAAGACCTGGATAAATATATCCAGAAGATTTCCAGTGGTAAAAGTACTCTCTTACCAATTAAAAAGAGGTCTAGGGGTCCGTCTTTTAAGAGGACTACCTCTCCTATCCCTGGGACGTCTGCTACTAAGCAGTTCCGACGGCCTCCTCGGTCAAACTCAGGAGGTAAAACTCAGGGACAGTCACAGGGTAATAAGAAACCCTGGATCCGAAGGGGTACTAAACCAGCCTCCAAGTCAAGCCTATGAAGGGCTGCCCCCACTCAAACGGGTGGGGGGAAGACTTCAGTTGTTCACAGAGACCTGGCGGGAGACGATCAAAGACAGATGAGTGCTCTCCGCAGTAACTCGGGGATACAAGTTGGAGTTAAAAGAGTCTCCTCCTTCCCATTTTATGTGGTCAGGCATGCCAAAAGACCCTCTGAAAAGAAGGTGTCTCCTAGTGGCGTTAGAACAACTATTGCTCCAAGGAGTAATTATGGAGGTTCCTATGGAAGAGTGGGGGTTGAGTTTCTACTCAAACCTTTTCACAGTCCCGAAACCAAACGGGGACATAAGACCCATATTGGACCTAAAGAGTCTAAACAAATTTCTAAACGTCCGGTCCTTCCGGATGGAGTCAATCCGATCGGTCACCGCTGCCCTACAGGGGGAGGAATGGTTAGCCTCGATCGACATCAAAGATGCTTACTTGCATGTTCCCATCTTTCCAGGTCATCAAAAATTTCTACGCTTTGCAGTAGAAGGGCGCCATTTTCAGTTCAGAGCCTTACCATTCGGTCTGGCCGCAGCACCACGAGTGTTCACAAAAATTCTGGCCCCACTGTTGGCCGATCTAAGAACACGAGGTGTAACGATAATGGCATACCTAGACGACCTGTTGTTGATGGACCACTCAGTTGCCAAGCTAGAAGTGGTAATTGTCGATACAATCAAGTATCTAGAATCTCACGGTTGGGTCATCAACCTGGACAAGTCAGCCCTACAGCCAGTGAAAAACCTGGTATATCTAGGGTTACGGCTGGATTCAGACCAGAGGAAGATTTTCTTACCTCTAGACAAGGTATCCTCTTTGAGGGGCTTGGTCCGTCTGCTTTGTGCAAAAAGACAGCCGTCCATACGCCTGTGCATGAGGCTGCTAGGAAAGATGGTAGCATCATTCGAAGCTGTGCCATACGCCCAATTCCACTCAAGGAATTTACAGAGGGCCATATTGTCAGCCTGGAACGGAAAAGTTCAGACTCTAGACTTCCCGATGGCTTTGTCCCCTTCCGTTCGGAAGAGTCTCTGCTGGTGGTTGATCCCCCAGAATCTCCAGAAGGGAAAACCCTTCAGTCCGATATCCTGGAAGGTGGTCACTACAGATGCCAGCCTTATAGGCTGGGGGGCAGTACTGGAGCAATGGTCTCTCCAGGGCAGATGGTCAAATGTAGTAAAAACCCTGCCCATCAATCTCTTACAGATACGAGCAGCCCGGTATGCCCTAGTAGCCTGGACATCCAGACTCCAAGGGTCCCCTGTCAGAATTCAATCAGACGATGCCACAGCAGTGGCATATATCAATCATCAGGGAGGCACCAGGAGTTGTGCAGCCCAGAGGGAAGTAAGTCACATCCTGGAATGGGCAGAAAAGCATGTCCCATGTATGTCAGCTGTCTTCATTCCAGGGGTGGAGAATTGGAAGGCGGACTTTCTTAGTCGCCAACAGTTATGCCCAGGGGAATGGTCCCTTCATCCCGAGGTCTTCCGAGCAATATGTCAGTGGTGGGGAACACCGGATGTAGATCTGCTAGCATCCAGATTCAACGCAAAGGTGGACAGATTTGTCTCCCGGACAAGGGATCCCCTCGCTTGCGGCTCGGATGCTCTGGTGTTCCCTTGGAATCAGTTCAGACTGATATATGCATTCCCTCCGCTACAATTGTTGCCTCGACTCCTTCGCAGAGTCAGGTTGGAAAAGAAGCCGGTGATCTTGGTGGCTCCAGCGTGGCCCCGAAGGGCCTGGTACGCGGAGATCATCAAAATGTCTGTGGGGAGTTCTTGGACCCTTCCACGTCGTCCGGACCTGCTTTCGCAAGGGCCGATATACCACCCTTCCTTACTAACTCTAAGTTTAACAGCCTGGCTATTGAATCCCACATCCTAAAGAAGAGAGGTCTCTCTAACTCTGTGGTATCAACTATAATCAATGCCAGGAAGCCTGTATCCAGGCAGATCTACTATAGAGTTTGGAAGGCGTACATCACTTGGTGTGAGGCCAGAAAATGGCATCCACGTAAGTACGTTATAGGCAGAATTCTGGACTTCCTGCAGTGGACTGTAGACAGGAAGTTTGCCTTAAGTACTATCAAGGGCCAGGTTTCGGCCTTATCAATACTATTTCAAAGGCCCCTGGCTATGCATTCACTTGTCAAATCCTTTATGCAAGGGGTGACTCGTATTATTCCACCGATTAAAGCTCCCATATGCCCATGGGATCTAAATTTGGTTCTGTCGGTTCTGCAGAAGCAGCCATTTGAACCTTTGCGGCACATTTCCTTGGTTCTACTCACCAGAAAATTGATATTTTTAGTAGCCATATGCTCGGCTAGAAGAGTGTCGGAATTAGCCGCCATGTCCTGTAAAGAGCCATATCTGGTTATCCATGAGGACAGAGTAGTATTACGTCCTCACCCAGCCTTTCTTCCTAAGGTGGTATCGAGGTTTCACTTGAACCAGGATGTGGTTCTTCCTTCTTTTTTCCCCAAACCGAGCTCGGTAGAGGAAAAGTTATTGCATTCTTTGGATGTAGTAAGAGCAGTTAAAGCTTATCTAAAGGCCACTGCTCAGATTCGCAGAACGGATACTTTGTTTATTCTGCCGGAAGGCCCCAGAAAGGGTCAGGCAGCATCAAAATCTACTTTAGCCAGTGGATTCGACAGGTCATAATACAAGCCTATGGCTTGAGAAGTAGACGGCCTCCGTTCAAAGTTAGGGCGCACTCCACGAGAGCAGTTGGAACTTCATGGGCAGTGCATCACCAGGCCTCCCTGGCTCAAATTTGTAAGGCCGCAACATGGTCTTCAGTACACACGTTTACTAGATTCTACCAGGTGGACGTTAGAAGTCAGGAGGATGTCGCCTTTGGGCGCAGTGTGTTGCAGGCCGCAAAAGATCCTCATGCCTGATGGCGCCCAGCTTATGTACGGTGTATCCCCCCCCCACATTTGGCATTGCTTTGGGACGTCCCACATAGTAATGACTATGTCGCTCTGTGTCCCGTGATGTATGAACAAGAAAGTAGGATTTTTAAAACAGCTTACCTGTAAAATCCTTTTCTTGGAGTACATCACGGGACACAGAGCTCCCACCCCTCTTTTGGGGACACGTATTGCTTTGCTACAAAACTGAGGTGCTCCCGGATGGGAGGGGCTTATATAGGGGAGGGTACTTCCTGTTTTGGAAGTTGCCAGTGCCAGCACCTGAAGGTAATTCTATATAACCCACATAGTAATGACTATGCTGCTCTGTGTCCCGTGATGTACTCCAAGAAAAGGATTTTACAGGTAAGCTGTTTTAAAAATCCTACTATCCTACACTGTTATTGGATTCAGAACAGGGTGGGTTGGTAATGGACATCTGCAAGGCCGTCGGAACAGGACAGGCAAACCAAGCAACTGCTTGGGGCCCCCCACCCGAGATTGGCGGCCCCCCCACCCGAGATTGGCGGCCCTCCCGCGATTTGCGAACCCCCTCCTCCCGCGATTTGGCGACCCCCCCTCCTCCTGCGATTTGGCGACCCCCCTCCTCCTGCGATTTGGCGACCCCCCTCCTCCCGCGATTTGGCGACCCCCCTCCTCCTGCGATTTGGCGACCCCCCCTCCTCCTGCGATTTGGCGAACCCCCTCCTCCTGCGATTTGGCGACCCCCCCTCCTCCCGCGATTTGGCGACCCCCCTCCTCCCGCGATTTGGCGACCCCCCCCTCCTCCCGCGATTTGGCGACCCCCCCTCCTCCCGCGATTTGCGCCCCCCCCTCCCGCAATTTGGCGGCCCCCCCCACGATTGGCAACCCCCCTCACACGATACTGGCGCGCCCCCCTCGCGATCAACGTCGATGTCCCGCGTTAGCACCCCCCCTTTTCTGAATTTAAAAAAAAGAAAAGTAAAAAAATTGTGTAGCACCACCCCCCCCCCCGCGCTTCTCCCCAAAAAATCAGTAGCACCCCCCCCCCGCTTGGGGGCCCCAAATTCTCAATCTGCTTGGGGCCCCCAAATGCCTTCAAACGGCCCTGGACATCTGTGCCGTTTGGAGTGATTCTATGTGTGATATATATATATATATATCTATTTTATTTATTTTTTGACCGTTATATCATTCATCCCCACTAGATGGCACTGTGCTGATGGAGATATTTGTTAACATGTTGCCAAAGGAGGACATAGGCAGCGGCGGCAGTTCTCGTGAGGCTATGTGGACTGGTTTTAAATTAACATTGGGAATAGGTGCCCTCTGGAGGCACGGGATGTGAATGCCCGTGTTACAATTATAGTGTAACGGTGAGCTATTGACACAAAGTGCCGCTCCTTTGGGGTAGTCTACTGCGTGACACGCATGCCGCGTTCCACTGACGTCACATGGTATGTGAGGGCATCTCCCCGGCGTAAGGGCGCATGCGCCGGCGTTCTGCACCATCATTCAAATAGGATCCCCAGGCTACTAGGAAGGTAGGCATTGCAGTGAGGGGAGAGGCCACTCACACGGACACGTCCACATACACAGGTACAGTCAGGTCCATAAATATTGGGACATGGACACAATTCTAATCTTTTTGGCTCTATACACCACCACAATGGATTTGAAATAAAACAAACAAAATGTGCTTTACCTGCAGACTTTCAGCTTTAATTTGAGGGAATTTACATCCAAATCAGGTGAATGGTGAAGGAATTACAACAGTTTGTATATGTGCCTCACACTTTTTAAGGGACCAAAAGTATTGGGACAATTGGCTGCTCAGGTGTTCCATGGCCAGGTGTGTGTTATTCCCTCGTTATCCCATTTACAAGGAGCAAATAAAAGGTCCAGAGTTAATTTCAAGTGTGCTATTTGAATTTGGAATCTGTTGCTGTCAACTCTCAATATGAGATCCAAAGAGCTGTCACTATCAGTGAAGCAAGCCATCATTAGGCTGAAAAAACAAAACAAACCCATCAGAGAGATAGCAGAAACATTAGGTGTGGCCAAATCAACTGTTTGGAACATCCATAAAAAGAAAGAACTCACCGGTGAGCTCAGCAACACCAAAAGACCCGGAAGACAACTGTGGTGGATGACCGAAGAATTCTTTCCCTGGTGAAGAAAACACCCTTCACAACAGTTGGCCAGATGAAGAACACTCTCCAGGAGGTAGGTGTATGTGTGTCAGATGAAGAACACTCTCCAGGAGGTAGGTGTATGTGTGTCAGATGAAGAACACTCTCCAGGAGGTAGGTGTATGTGTGTCAGATGAAGAACACTCCAGGAGGTAGGTGTATGTGTGTCAGATGAAGAACACTCTCCGTTAGGTAGGTGTATGTGTGTCAGATGAAGAACACTCTCCAGGAGGTAGGTGTATGTGTGTCAGATGAAGAACACTCTCCAGGAGGTAGGTGTATGTGTGTCAGATGAAGAACACTCTCCAGGAGGTAGGTGTATGTGTGTCAGTCACCAATCAAGAGAAGACTTCACCAGAGTGAATACAGAGGGTTCACCACAAGATGGAAACCATTGGTAAGCCTCAAAAACAGGAAGGCCAGATTAGAGTTTTCCAAACAATATGTAAAAAAGCCTTCACAGTTCTGGAAGAACATCCTATGGACAGATGAGACCGAGATCAACGTGTACCAGAGTGATGGGAAGAGAAGAGTATGGAGAAGGAAAGGAACTGCTCATGATCCAAAGCATACCACCTCACCTGTGAAGCATGGTGGTGGTAGTGTCATGGCGTGGGCATGTATGGCTGCCAATGGAACTGCTTCTCTTGTATTTATTGATGATGTGACTGCTGACAAAAGCAGCAGGATGAATTCTGAAGTGTTTCGGGGAATATTATTATCGGCTCCTATTCAGCCAAATGCTTCAGAACTCATTGGACGGTGCTTCACAGGGCAGATGGACAATGACCCGAAGCATACTGCCAAAGCAACCAAAGAGTTTTTTAAGGGAAAGAAGTGGAATGTTACTGGGAGGGAGGGGGAGGGAGGGGGAGGGGAGGGAGGGAAAGGAGGGGGGGATTGGTAAGTTATGGGGAAAATAGGAAATATCGAGAGGAGGAGAAATGGGACCCCGGGAGCTTAGGAAGTACGTCTCTAAAGTAGGAGAGGAGGGACCGAAAGCGCTATACAGAACTCCACCTCGGGCCAGAGAGAGCAGGAGGGACATGACTGTCCCCATAGATCAGAAGACCGTATCTGCTCCAGACCATGAGGTCAAAGGGAGGGGGGGGGGGAGGGGGGAGGGGAAGGGACAGGGAAATAAGACAGGTCTGTAAATTTTCGCCAGTAAAGAGAAACACGGAATTAAGAGGGATTAACATGCTGAACCATGTGAATGTATTTGTAAAAATAGGCAGGTATAAAGGAATTAAAACAAATGATGGAGGTTAAAGTAATGACATATAATGTAAGAGGTTTAAATACCCCTAAAAAAAGACATATGATATCAAGAGAACTAGAAAGGTATGCAGTTGATATAGTTTTTTTACAGGAAACGCATATATCTCATGATTCAAATATTAGATTGCATACACGGATAATCTCAACATGGTATTATGGAGACTCTCCAAATAAAAAGGCAAAAGGAGTAGCGATTGGCATAGGGAAAAATGTAAGTTTTGTATTAGAGAGTAGAAGAGTAGATCCAGATGGCCGTTTCTTGTTTTTGAAGGGGACTCTGCAGGGAATCAAGTATACACTAGTAAATGTTTATTGCCCTAATAGGCACCCTAAAAAATACTTTAAAAAAATATTAGACGCCCTAGAGGAATTTAAACAGGGATATCTGATTGTAGCAGGGGACCTCAACTTTATAATGGACTATGGTCTTGATAGTACGTCTGGTGCACTGATGAGAGAGAATAAACAAATGAAACTGATAAAAAAGAAAATGTATACACATCAGTTGTTAGATATATGGCGAATAGCCCATCCAAATAAAAGAGACTATACATTTCACTCGCCGGTGCACGATACGTACACGAGATTGGACTACATCTTAGTCGACCATGCAATTCTGGAATACGTGGTAGACACCTCCATTGAAACAATAACAATTTCGGATCATGCCCCGGTAATTGTAAAACTTAAGTTTGAAGAAAGGGAAAATAGGAAAAAGACGTGGAAGTTAAACGAAGAACTAATAGAAGATGAAGAAGTGATTAAAAATTTAATAACTGAAATAGAGCAATTTTTTAGTATAAACGATACATCAGAGGTCTCGAGGGCTACAATATGGGAAGCCCATAAGGCATTTATAAGAGGAAAGTTAATTTCAATAGGGGCATGGAAAAAAAAAGAAAGGGAGATAAACTTGAAACGGACAATAAAGGAACTACATGATCTGGAACAACAACACAAAACACAATTAAATCAGGAAATGCATCAGAGAGTGGTGATAAAAAGAGAACAACTAAGGGAATTGTTGGAGGAAGAAACAAGGAAAGTTTTCTGTAATGTGGCAAAAGAAAGATTTAGATGGGGAAATAAACCAGGAAGATACTTAGCAAAAATCTCGAAGCGAAAAAAAACCTTAAACTATATAGAAAAAATAAAAAATGAAAAAGGTGAATTAAAATATAAAACCATTGAGATTGCAAAGGTTTTCGAGAAATACTATAGTTCCCTATATGCAATCAAAAATAATGTAATACAGCAGGAGGAACATCATAAGATAAGTAAAATACAAAAATACCTAGCTGATCTGAAATTACCAAAAATTACAACAGAGAATATTGAACGCCTAGAGAGACCAATAACAGAGGATGAAATCAATGATGCCTTAAAAAAAATACCAGGAGGGAAAAGTCCAGGCCCTGATGGGTTTACAATAAAATATTTTAAAAAATTCAGGAAGCAATTGGTACCAGTTCTTTGTACTTACTTTAATAAAATAGGGGAAAACGAGGAAATCAGAAAAGAATCCCTGCTAGCGGATATTACAATAATACCGAAAATAGGCAAAGATATATCCATATGCTCAAGCTATCGTCCTATTGCGTTATTAAACGTAGACATAAAACTCTACGCAAAGGTTTTAGCGGCAAGGTTAAAAAACCTGATGCCCGATTTAATAAACAGAGACCAGGTAGGTTTTGTCCCAGGAAGGGAGGGCAGGGACAATAGTATTAGGACAATGCTACTAATGCACAGGACACAGAAGAAAGGACCCCCAGTCTTGCTCATGTCGATAGATGCTGAAAAAGCATTCGACAGAGTAGACTGGGGGTTCCTGATGGAGACAATACGCAATACGGGGATGGGCCCAAAATATATAAAATGGATAGAGAATCTATATAAACATCCAACGGCGAGGGTAAAAGTAAATGGAAGTATGTCGTCCACTTTTGAGATGTTCAATGGAACAAGACAAGGATGCCCGCTCTCACCCCTCCTGTACGTAATGGCACTGGAGCCCTTGTTGGAGAAAATAAGGAAAAATGTAGACATAGGAGGGGTCAGAGTGGGGGAAGAAGAACATAAGATAGCAGCATACGCGGACGACATACTTCTATATATAACAAACCCAAGAATATCATTGCCAAACGTTATAAAAGAAATAAAAAAATATGGGGAGCTTACAAACTTCAAGATTAATCCAACAAAAACTGTAATATTAAATCTAGGAATAGGGAAACAAGAAGTAATAGCGTTGCAGCAAGAATTCCCTTTTTCTTGGGAAACAGAAGCACTGACCTACTTGGGGGTTAGAATAACGCCGACACTGGAAAAAATATATGGTGCTAACTATATCCCATTGCTAAATGAAGTAAAAACAGAATTAAAAAAGCTATCGAGGAGTCCAATCTCCTGGATAGGGAGGATAAATCTACTGAAAATGGTGATTTTACCAAAAATTTTATATAAATTTCAAATGCTTCCGATAGAGATACCCCAGTGTTTTTTTAGAGTAATAAAAAGTATAATTTTAAAGTTTATCTGGCAAAATAGAAAAGCCAGAGTGGGTTATACGCTCTTGTCAAGGAAAAAAAATAAAGGAGGATTGACTGCCCCCGATATTAAAAGATACTATACGGCGGTAATATTGGCTAGGTTAATAGAATGGGCAAACATCAGCACAAATAAGAGGTGGGTAAACATGGAGAATAATCTATACACAGCACCATTAGGGAAAGAAATATGGATTCCACCGAAGTATAGGACACACAGTTCACAAATACATGGTTTAACAAAAATAGTATTTAAAGAATGGGACAAAATATATAGAAGAGAAAAATGGGAGTATAACTCCCCACTGATTCCGTTGGCAGGAACAAATTTTTTTGTTCCAGGAAACGGGACTCAGATGGGGAGGTACTTAGGGGATGCACAAATAAAAGACATAATGATACAAGGGAAAATAAGGGCGAGAACAGAACTAATCACAACATATGGGTGGCAGTTTTTAAGTGAATGGGTATTGTGAGGGGGTTAACTCGGTAGCGGGTGTGTGTGACCCCCTGGTTGGGCTCCCCACACAAAAACAGGGCCAGCAGACGGAGGTTGTGGTTTTCAAAATCAAAAGGTGCGGTTTATTTCTCTATGTACAGTGACAAAAACACAGCAAAGCCAAAAAGAAACAAACAAAATAAATCCTGGTCAGTTTGACCTCTGACTAAACATGCAGGTTTCCTAAACTAACAACTGGGATCAGCCTGGTGCTGTCCTAGTCCCTAAGTCCCTGGTTTAGTAAAAGTCCAAACAAATAGCCACACAGGCTTTGCCTCACCGCACAGGGGTTCACTCTCCCTAGACAGTCCACACAGGTCTGGTTCCAGGCATGAGCTAACATCTAATGAATCTGGGAGTTTTTATAGAGGCCTTAAACGAACTGACAGGCTTCAGCTGGTCTCATCAACTCCCTGCCTCACGACGCCCAGCACTCTCCCTAGAGGTATGAGTCATTCATGAGCCCACTAGCCTCAGCTGGGCTTCATCAACTCCCTAGTTGTATAAGTCGGCATAAAGCCTGAATCTGGGAGAAATATATCTACCCCCCTGGATGCAACCAGGTGACTTTACCTTCCTGCTGTCACATACCCCCCCCTCTTGTTTTAACCTTGGGGTTGGAACACCAGCAATCAGGCATTCATGTACTCGAGACAAAGCATCCACATTCCCCATTTGAACGCCAGGGCGATGCTTTACTGTGAAGTTGAATTCCTGTAGGGCCAGGAACCACCTATTCACTCTTCTATTTGTCTCCTTGTTTTGAGCCATCCACTTTAACGGAGCGTGATCCGTAACCATGTCAAAGTGCCTACCTAGCAGATAGTACCGAAGGGAATCTAGAGCCCACTTCACCGCTAAACATTCCTTTTCAACCGTGGCGTAATTTACCTCATGGGACTTCAACTTCCTGCTGAGGTAAATGACTGGGTGCTCTTCCCCGTTCCAGACCTGGGACAATACTGCTCCTAACCCCACATCTGACGCATCACTTTGTACGACAAAGTCTTTAGAGAAGTCGGGTGAGTACAACACTGGCTGGCTACATAAGGCTTGTTTCAAGAATTGGAATGCTGCCTCAGCCTCGGGGGTCCATTTAATCATGACCGACCCTTTCCCTTTCGTCAGGTTGGTTAGGGGCACAGCCTTAGAAGCAAAGTGGGGAATGAAGCGCCGATAATAACCCGCGATTCCCAGAAAGGCTCGTACCTGCTTCTTGCTGTTGGGACGTGGCCAACTCTGGATGGCCTCGACTTTGTTGAGTTGGGGTTTTATTACTCCCCTGCCAATGGTGTACCCAAGATATTTGGCCTCCTCCTGCCCAATGGTACACTTCTTGGGGTTAGCCGTAAACCCCGCTTCCCGAACAGAGTCCAGGACTGCTTGCACTTTTGGCAGATGTGAGGCCCAATCTGTGCTATGGACAATTACGTCATCCAGGTAAGCCGCAGCATACTTCCGATGGGGCCTCAGCATCTGGTCCATTTTCCGCTGGAATGTGGCCGGCGCATTCTGTAACCCGAACGGCATTCTCTTATATTGGAACGCCCCGTCTGGGGTTACAAATGCGGTTTTCTCTTTGGCCGACTTGGCCAGGGGAATTTGCCAATACCCTTTTGTGAGGTCAAGAGTCGTCATGTATCGGGCTGTTCCCAGCCGGTCGATCAACTCATCTATACGTGGCATGGGGTAGGTGTCAAATTTTGTAACTTTGTTCAACTGACGAAAATCGTTACAAAATCGCCAGCTCCCATCCGGTTTAGGCACCAACACAATGGGACTAGACCAATCACTTTGGGACTCCTCTATCACCCCTAAGTTCAGCATTTTCTGTACTTCCTCCCGTATTGCCTCCCGTCGGGCCTCTGGGATCCGATAGGGTTTTAACTTCACCCTTTCACCGGGCGGGGTAATAATATCATGCTCTACCCCAGATGTTTGTCCCGGCAGCTCAGAGAACACCTCCTTGTTGCGAAGCACAAACTCCTTAACCTCCTGTTGTTGGGGTTGTGACAAGGTGGCTGCTATTCCAACCTCCGGAATCACGCAACCAGTTTGAGCTGGTGACCAAGTTTCTGCGACTAGGGACTCTCTATCCCTCCAGGCTTTCAACAGATTAACGTGATATATCTGTTCGGGCTTTCGCCTTCCTGGTTGTCTGACCTTGTAATTCACTTCGCTCACTTTTTCCATTATCTCGTAGGGGCCTTGCCATTTGGCAAGGAATTTACTTTCAACCGTAGGGACAAGTACCAATATCCTATCCCCCGGGGAAAAGGTACGGGTCTTTGCTCCACGGTTGTACACTCTCTGCTGTGCCAACTGCGCTTGGGCCAAATGTTCCTTCACGATGGGCATTACCTGTGCAATTCGATCTTGCATCAGGGCGACATGCTCAATCACACTCCTGTGGGGAGAACTCTCACTTTCCCAAGTTTCCTTGGCAATATCCAACAGCCCTCTTGGGTGTCTCCCATACAGTAACTCAAAGGGGGAGAATCCCGTAGAGGATTGGGGCACCTCCCTAATAGCAAACATCAAATAAGGAAGTAGACAGTCCCAATCCTTTCCATCTCTATCCACCACTTTCTTCAACATTTGTTTTAGGGTTTTGTTGAATCTTTCAACCAGCCCATCGGTTTGGGGGTGATACACAGATGTACGCAATTGCGTCACTTTGAACAATTTACACAGCTCTTTCATAACCCGGGACATAAAGGGTGTACCTTGGTCCGTAAGCAGTTCTTTACAAATACCCACCCGGCTAAAAACAAGAGATAGCTCTTTGGCTATGGTTTTGGCCGAGGTATTTCTGAGAGGGATCGCTTCTGGATAACGGGTGGCATAGTCCATTATAACCAATATGTACTGGTGCCCCCTAGCGGACTTGATTATAGGACCTACCAAATCCATTGCGATTCTCTCAAACGGGACCTCAATGATGGGTAGAGGGACCAGCGGGCTACGGAAATGTGGCATCGGGGCCGACCTCTGACACACAGGGCAGGAGGAACAATAATTTTCTATGTCCTTCATCACCCCAGGCCAATAGAATCTCTGTAATACCCTCTCTCGGGTTTTCTCTGTCCCCAGATGACCTCCAAGAATGTGCCCATGGGCCAACTCCAACACCAACTTCCTGTAAGGTTTGGGCACCACCAGCTGCTCAACGGTTTCTTCTGCCCTTTTTGCCACCCGATACAGTAGGTCCTTCTCTACGCTGAAGTATGGGTAAGTGCAGGTATTATCTGGGTTCACTAACTCGCCATCTATTTCCACTACGTTTTCCCGTGCCTTTATTAGGGCGGGGTCTTTTAACTGTTCTGTGGCAAAATTTTCCCTGTGAACCTCCAGATCAGAAAACTCCACAGACGGTAGGTTTTCGTCTGAGGAGGTGGGCTCCTCTCCAGTTTCTTGAGTCTCCCCTGCCAATACTGACAAGGGAAATTCTGGAGAGTCCTCACCACTCTCAGAGGAGTTCTGGCTATCACATTCCTGGTACATAGGGGCACCAGTGGGGGGCTCAGGATCATCCCACAGTTCCCAGAACTTCGGAAAATCCCTTCCCACAATGGCGTCATGCGGTAACTGAGATACTAAGCCCACTGGATGAGAGAGGGTACCTTTGGGGGTCTCGAAACACACTGTAGTCACTGGATACTCTCGGGTGTCCCCATGCACACAAATAACAGCTACCTTGCTATTCCCAGAGACCTCTGTTTTAACTAATTCAGCCTTTATCAGGGTCACAAGGCTACCTGAATCCAGTAATACCACAACATTTCTACCATTAATACACATTTTGCATAAATGTTTCTCAGTTCCCCGAATGGCAGTGCATGCGACTGTCGCACACAGCGACTGACGTCTGCCCATCAGAAAGTCACACTGCATGGGTTCCTCCACAACCGGGCAATTGGCTGCAATATGTCCCGCTTGCCGGCAGCGGTAGCAAACGATCCTTCTTGCGGCCTCTTGAGCCGCTGATTTCCCAGGCTGTTCTCGCCAAACTTGGGGTAGAGCTCCCACCCTCTCACTCTCTCCACCCTCACCCCTTGGAATCCTCTTATCCGCCCCTGGGGATGGTCTGGTCTTAGGGTGGAAAGTCCGAGAGTCTCTGGAAGAGGCCGTCAGGTTCTCTGTAGCCAAGTATCTCTCTACACGATCCACAAGTTTACCGGCCGTTTCTGGGTCTCCGTGGCTTACCCACTTTTGAATGGCGGTAGGAAGAGCTCTCAAGAAACGATCCATCACAACACGTTCCACAATCTCCGGTGCGGACAAAGTCTCTGGCTGTAGCCACTTCCTGCTCAGGTGAATGAGATCATACATTTGAGACCTGGGGGGTTTTCCAAGCTGGAAAGTCCAGTTATGCACACGCTGAGCCCGGACAGCCAGGGTGACACCCAGCCTTGCCAATATTTCAGCTTTTAGCATCACATAGTCTTTTGCTTGGTCAGGCTCTAGGTCATAGTAAGCCTTCTGCGATTCACCAGTTAACAGAGGAGCCACCAGTCCAGCCCACTGCTCCTCAGGCCACTTTTCTCTTTCAGCAGTCCTTTCAAATGTGGTCAAAAATACCTCTGGATCATCCTCTCCAGTCATTTTTGTCAATAAACGACTCACCCCAAAGGACGCGGTATTAGTGGGACGGCTTTCCTCACTGGTCTGCGGACGTTGCTGCATTACTGCTTCCATTTGTTGTAGTCTCTGCTCTTGCTTCTGTAACAGGTCTATGAAGCGGGCCTCAGATTGCTGCTGGGCTTGTTGATGAGCTTGCTGCTGGGCTGCAAGGCTCCTTTGCAAACCTGCATTTGTCTGCTGTTGATTGGCATTTGCTAGAGCCAGCTGTTTCAGTATCTCCTCCATGCTGGCTTAAAAAAAACTGCCCGCATTCTCCACCAACTGTGAGGGGGTTAACTCGGTAGCGGGTGTGTGTGACCCCCTGGTTGGGCTCCCCACACAAAAACAGGGCCAGCAGACGGAGGTTGTGGTTTTCAAAATCAAAAGGTGCGGTTTATTTCTCTATGTACAGTGACAAAAACACAGCAAAGCCAAAAAGAAACAAACAAAATAAATCCTGGTCAGTTTGACCTCTGACTAAACATGCAGGTTTCCTAAACTAACAACTGGGATCAGCCTGGTGCTGTCCTAGTCCCTAAGTCCCTGGTTTAGTAAAAGTCCAAACAAATAGCCACACAGGCTTTGCCTCACCGCACAGGGGTTCACTCTCCCTAGACAGTCCACACAGGTCTGGTTCCAGGCATGAGCTAACATCTAATGAATCTGGGAGTTTTTATAGAGGCCTTAAACGAACTGACAGGCTTCAGCTGGTCTCATCAACTCCCTGCCTCACGACGCCCAGCACTCTCCCTAGAGGTATGAGTCATTCATGAGCCCACTAGCCTCAGCTGGGCTTCATCAACTCCCTAGTTGTATAAGTCGGCATAAAGCCTGAATCTGGGAGAAATATATCTACCCCCCTGGATGCAACCAGGTGACTTTACCTTCCTGCTGTCACAGTATACACACAACTTAAACATTTTGTAAGCACAATTCCCAAACCAGTTAGAGAGGAGAAGACACTGAACCCAATCGAAAAGCTTTGCAATATTAAAACACCTACGAAAAATGGAATATCTCAAATGTATAACATATTAACAGATTTAGAAGGAACCGGGGCCCTCCCCTTTATAGGAAAATGGGAACAAGACCTTGGGATAAAACTAGATGAAAAACAAATGATTGGAGCAGTACATGACTATGCGACAGATATTGTAACGGTAGAAGCGAACTATAAGAGTTTGGTGAGGTGGCATCTAACCCCGGTGAGAATCAATCAATTTCAGCCAGGTAGATCATCACAGTGTTGGAGGGAATGTGGGCAAAGGGGAACAACAATGCATATTTGGTGGGAGTGTCAAAAAATAAAAGAATATTGGCATATTATATTGGAGTATATAAATGAAATCACTGGGGAAAAGATACCCCAAAATGCCTGGAATGTTCTGTTCCATGGGACAAATAAAACCAAAAAACAATATAAAGAAACATTAGTCCCGTCCCTACTCAATGCTGCAAAGGCCTTGATTCCCAAAAAATGGTTGCAAGTGGAGAGCCCATCCATAAAAGAATGGATACAGAGAGTAGACTACGTGCATGAGATGGAGTACCTGAGCAGCAGAGAGCAGGGAATGGAAAGTAGACATAGAAGTACCTGGCTGAAATGGAGTGAGTTTAAGTGTTCAGAGAAATATGTAATAGGAATGACAGAAATGGAAAAAAAAAAAAATTTTTGAGATAACTTAAGATGGCGAAAAGGGCGGACCTTGGGGGCGGGGGGTGGGCGGGTAGGGCGTGGGAAAAATATAAATAGGAGATATGTTAGATTTAAAAAGGTTATGATATGTGTACTTTGTATAACGCATTTTATCTCAAATAAAATAAAGATTTAAAAAAAAAAAAGGAGGTAGGTGTATGTGTGTCAGATGAAGAACACTCCAGGAGGTAGGTGTATGTGTGTCAGATGAAGAACACTCTCCAGGAGGTAGGTGTATGTGTGTCAGATGAAGAACACTCTCCAGGAGGTAGGTGTATGTGTGTCAGATGAAGAACACTCTCCAGGAGGTAGGTGTATGTGTGTCAGATGAAGAACACTCTCCAGGAGGTAGGTGTATGTGTGTCAGATGAAGAACACTCCAGGAGGTAGGTGTATGTGTGTCAGATGAAGAACACTCTCCAGGAGGTAGGTGTATGTGTGTCAGATGAAGAACACTCTCCAGGAGGTAGGTGTATGTGTGTCAGATGAAGAACACTCTCCAGGAGGTAGGTGTATGTGTGTCAGATGAAGAACACTCTCCGGGAGGTAGGTGTATGTGTGTCAGATGAAGAACACTCTCCGTGAGGTAGGTGTATGTGTGTCAGATGAAGAACACTCTCCAGGAGGTAGGTGTATGTGTGTCAGATGAAGAACACTCTCCAGGAGGTAGGTGTATGTGTGTCAGATGAAGAACACTCTCCGGGAGGTAGGTGTGTGTGTGTCAGATGAAGAACACTCTCCGGGAGGTAGGTGTATGTGTGTCAGATGAAGAACACTCTCCAGGAGGTAGGTGTATGTGTGTCAGATGAAAAACACTCTCCAGGAGGTAGGTATATGTGTGTCAGATGAAGAACACTCTCCAGGAGGTAGGTGTATGTGTGTCAGATGAAGAACACTCTCCGGGAGGTAGGTGTGTGTGTGTCAGATGAAGAACACTCTCCAGGAGGTAGGTGTATGTGTGTCAGATGAAGAACACTCTCCAGGAGGTAGGTGTATGTGTGTCAGATGAAAAACACTCTCCAGGAGGTAGGTGTATGTGTGTCAGATGAAGAACACTCTCCAGGAGGTAGGTGTATGTGTGTCAGATGAAGAACACTCTCCAGGAGGTAGGTGTATGTGTGTCAGATGAAGAACACTCTCCAGGAGGTAGGTGTGTGTGTGTCAGATGAAGAACACTCTCCGGGAGGTAGGTGTATGTGTGTCAGATGAAGAACACTCTCCGGGAGGTAGGTGTATGTGTGTCAGATGAAGAACTCTCTCCAGGAGGTAGGTGTATGTGTGTCAGATGAAGAACAGTCTCCAGGAGGTAGGTGTATGTGTGTCAGATGAAGAACACTCTCCAGGAGGTAGGTGTATGTGTGTCAGATGAAGAACACTCTCCAGGAGGTAGGTGTATGTGTGTCAGATGAAGAACACTCTCCAGGAGGTAGGTGTATGTGTGTCAGATGAAGAACACTCTCCAGGAGGTAGGTGTGTGTGTGTCAGATGAAGAACACTCTCCGGGAGGTAGGTGTATGTGTGTCAGATGAAGAACACTCTCCGGGAGGTAGGTGTATGTGTGTCAGATGAAGAACACTCTCCAGGAGGTAGGTGTGTGTGTGTCAGATGAAGAACACTCTCCGGGAGGTAGGTGTATGTGTGTCAGATGAAGAACACTCTCCGGGAGGTAGGTGTATGTGTGTCAGATGAAGAACACTCTCCAGGAGGTAGGTGTGTGTGTGTCAGATGAAGAACACTCTCCGGGAGGTAGGTGTATGTGTGTCAGATGAAGAACACTCTCCGGGAGGTAGGTGTATGTGTGTCAGATGAAGAACACTCTCCGGGAGGTAGGTGTATGTGTGTCAGATGAAGAACACTCTCCGGGAGGTGGGTGTATGTGTGTCAGATGAAGAACACTCTCCAGGAGGTAGGTGTGTGTGTGTCAGATGAAGAACACTCTCCGGGAGGTAGGTGTATGTGTGTCAGATGAAGAACACTCTCCGGGAGGTAGGTGTATGTGTGTCAGATGAAGAACACTCTCCAGGAGGTAGGTGTGTGTGTGTCAGATGAAGAACACTCTCCGGGAGGTAGGTGTATGTGTGTCAGATGAAGAACACTCTCCGGGAGGTAGGTGTATGTGTGTCAGATGAAGAACACTCTCCAGGAGGTAGGTGTATGTGTGTCAGATGAAGAACACTCTCCAGGAGGTAGGTGTATGTGTGTCAGTCACCAATCAAGAGAAGACTTCACCAGAGTGAATACAGAGGGTTCACCACAAGATGGAAACCATTGGTAAGCCTCAAAAACAGGAAGGCCAGATTAGAGTTTTCCAAACAACATGTAAAAAAGCCTTCACAGTTCTGGAAGAACATCCTATGGACAGATGAGACCGAGATCAACGTGTACCAGAGTGATGGGAAGAGAAGAGTATGGAGAAGGAAAGGAACTGCTCATGATCCAAAGCATACCACCTCACCTGTGAAGCATGGTGGTGGTAGTGTCATGGCGTGGGCATGTATGGCTGCCAATGGAACTGCTTCTCTTGTATTTATTGATGATGTGACTGCTGACAAAAGCAGCAGGATGAATTCTGAAGTGTTTCGGGGAATATTATTATCGGCTCCTATTCAGCCAAATGCTTCAGAACTCATTGGACGGTGCTTCACAGGGCAGATGGACAATGACCCGAAGCATACTGCCAAAGCAACCAAAGAGTTTTTTAAGGGAAAGAAGTGGAATGTTATGCAATGGCCAAGTCAATCACCTGACCTGAATCTGATTGACATGCATTTCACTTGCTGAAGACAAAACTGAAGGGAAAATGCCCCAAGAACAAGCAGGAACTGAAGACAGTTGCAGTAGAGGACTGGCAGAGCATCACCAGGGATGAAACCGGCGTCTGGTGACATCATCGCGTTCCACACTTCAGGCTGTAATTGACTGCAAAGGATTTGCAACCAAGTATTAAAAAGTGAAAGTTTGATTGATGATTGTTAATCTGTCCCATTACTTTTGGTCCTTTAAAAAGTGGGAGGGGCACATATACAAACTGTTGTAATTCCTACACCGTTCACCTGATTTGGATGTAAATTCCCTCAAATTAAAGCTGAAAGTCTGCAGGTAAAGCTCATCTTGTTTCAAATCCATTGTGGTGGTGTATAGAGCCAAAAAGATTAGAATTGTGTCGATGTCCCAATATTTATGGACCTGACTGTAAGTACCCTCTCATCTTGGGCTCTCTTTGATACCAGATGAGCTCTGTATGCGGTCAAGATGGTGAACTATGGGCTTTTTCAATCACAGATACATTTGACACAGGGCGATTGCCTGAAGACAGGGACCACCTGGGGTCACCTACTGATTTTGGAGCCTCACTGAAGGCTCTGGCCAGCTCCTGTCCCGATCTTCTGTTGAGTATATACCAGTAAATAGTTAGATCATGTACTTACCATTTGCTCACTCACATGTTCCTATATGCAAGTATTCCAGCCCTTAACTGTACCCCTATACCACCGTGTAGTGGTCGGTATTAGCATCACCCACCCTTCTTTTGGGCCCTCTCCCCGCTTGTCTCTCATTTTAACTAGGAGGTGGCTCTTGGATTCGACTTGATACTGATATTATGTCCTTCTTTGTTACCAGTCCGCGCTGGCCCCCTGGAACTTGGCCGATGCTGCTTACCTATCCAAGAAACCAGTCGGGGAATTTATATCCCAGGCCCATATGGATCCGGGGTTGGCGTTTCATTGTAACCCCATCTTGACATTTGCCTCATCTGTTTACTTGGCGCCGCTGCCGAGTTCTCTGGTAAATGGAGCAGCGGCGCTGTGACAGGGAGAGGAGAGCTGCGGGCTGTCTGTATATCTCCCCCGATCGCCCCCTCCCCCTTTCTGTCAGCTGAAGCTAGAAGAGAGAGAGAGCGGCTCTAATTGGATTCGCCGTCCCACTTCCTGCCGCTGTTTTCCTCCCCATGATTGGCCACAGCAGAGGGCCAATCAGAAGACTCTGGGGACTGGGGGCATCATGGGAAATGTAGTCCCTGAAGGGTGGCGGCCCCAGTGTGTCCACAGACACCATGCTACAGCCCCCAGCATGCAAGCCAGAGAGGGAGCCACGCTGTACCCGCACCACGTAGAGCCACGCTTTACCCTCACCACCAGAGAGTCATGCTGTACCCACACCACCAGAGAGCCACGCTGTACCCGCACCACCAGAGAGCCACGCTGTACCCACACCACCAGAGAGCCACGCTGTACCCGCACCACCAGAGAGGGAGCCACACTGTACCCGCACCACCAGAGAGCCATGCTGTACCCGCACCGCCAGAGAGCCACGCTGTACCCGCACCACCAGAGAGCCACGCTGTACCCGCACCACCAGAGAGGGAGCCACACTGTACCCGCACCACCAGAGAGCCATGCTGTACCCGCACCACCATAGAGCCATGCTGTACCCGCACCACCAGAGAGCCATGCTGTACCCGCACCACCAGAGAGCCACGCTGTACCCGCACCACCAGAGAGCCACGCTGTACCCGCACCACCAGAGAGGGAGCCACGCTGTACCCGCACCACCAGAGAGGTAGTCACGCTGTACCTGCACCACCAGAGAGGGAGCCACGCTGTACCCGCACCACCAGAGAGGGAGCCACGCTGTTTCCGCACCACCAGAGAGGGAGCCACGCTGTACCCACACCACCAGAGAGGGAGAAAGACAGAGCCACTGCCAGGGTACAGGCATGCTACACTACTGACTAGAGTCACCCCGGGTAACCCAGAGTGAGCGAACATCCAGCCAGAGGGATCACTGCTGCGGTTTCACCAGGTCTGGTAAGAGGGCCTGTTGGCCATTATCCATTACTGTTCCTAGGGACTGAGCCATTAGGAAGTGTCTAACCTGATATCCTCCCATCTATGCTGGGGGCAATTATTGCAGAAAATGACACCAAATGCTGGGAGTTTTTAGTGCAGAAACTGACACCAGTGCTGAGGGTCATTATTATGTACTCTGGTACAGATGCTGAAGTTTTTATTCTAGAAATCTGCACCAATGTGGGGGTTATTATTGTTGCTACCGACACCAATGCTGGCGATTTTTATTGCGGAAACTGACAGCAAAGCTGGGGATTGTTATTGCAGAAACTGGCACTGATCCTGGGGGTTGTTATTTCCTTGGGGGGGGGGGGGGAGCTCCATTTTTTATGATATTGTTATTCAAAGTTGCTAGTTGCTTGATAGTTGCATCAGGTTTCTCAAACCTTTGCATGCCTGCGCTTTATGTGATAATGACTAAGCCCCTCCCCTTCATGACATTGTCAAAAAGGGACCGAGCATGGATGACCTTAAAATGATGCCCCCTCCTGAAAAAAGTTCAGCGGACGCCCATGTATTTGCCTTTGGTAAATCAACCCCTATGAGACGTTTCTCAGGACTGCAGTTCCTCTGAAGGCCACAAGGTGGTGAGATCACTTCTAGCCAGATAGGAAGTCTCTATGGAAGCCAGGAAGTGATGTCAGGTACAGACAGGAAGTGATGTCAGGTAAAGGCAAGACGTTCCATGAGGTACGAAGTAGCGAGGAGACATTGTTGGAACTGGCAGCAGAGGAGGTAATAAGATCTTATCGTCTACACCCAGTAACCCCCTCCCCCCGTCATGTCCGTCCTCTTCCTCCATAGTCACTGTGACGTCTTTTATCTCCAGAAGATGATAATACACACATATATATAGTGTGGAGACCTAGATTAATTCCTTCAGGGTCAGAACATTTCCCCACTTACGAGGCCGGAACATTCTCTTCTCTTTGGAGATGTATCGTTTGTACCGGTGTTAATTTTGGCAGCAAATTTTGTTTTAGTCTTAGTCTTAGGACTAAAATGGCATTTTAGTCTTCTGCAATAGTTTTAGGTTTAGTCGTATTTAGTCGACTAAATCTCCAATTCATTTTAGTCGACTAAAACTCCTTTTAGTCGACTAAAACTCCATTTAGTTGTCTAAAATCTAATGGGTGTAGTTAAATTGTAATTGTAATGCATTATTTAAGCATTTCTCTACTATTTCCCAACTCATTATTATATAGTTACTGCTGCTGGAGTGAAAAATCAAATATGTTGTTTTTAATGGTTAGGTTTGAACATGCTCTACAGAGACACAGATTTAGTCGTTATATAACGTCTTTATTTAATTAAAAACTTTTCGCCAAGAATATTGCTGTTTTCATAAAAGGATAAAATACCCCCAAAAAAATAAAAAATAGGAACGCTTTGCGTGACATTTAAGTGTGCGCGGTTGGCTCTGCTGCTTCTTCTCAGCCAAGGGAGTGTGGTGTGGTGGGCCCACTCACAATTTTGCCTAAGAAGAACACAGCCATGGATAAATGGTACAAAAACATCCTCGGGTTCCGAGAACAACTTCTCCTAAAGCCTCGTAAACACGGTCGGACTTCCATCTGACTTTTCCGTGTTTTTTTGTCCGAACGGAGTTGGTCGGGAACACCCATAGCATACACACGCTCTGACTGTTCTAAAAACTTTCCCAAAACTTTTTGCAACATCACATGCTTTTTCAGCTCTTTTCTACTCTTTACCGCCACCCTTTGGTCAACTTCTGCTATTGTTGGTTGATTTTAACATTAGTTGTTTTGTCCATCGGACAAAAGTCCGATGGTTTTCTGTACACACGGTCGGACTTTGCTTCATCGGACTTTTGTTGGGCAAAAGTTTGTCCGTTTGCAGACCCAACTTTTGTCCGATGAAAACAAGAAAAAAGCAAAAAAAGTTTGTCCGATGGAGTGTACACACGGGCGGATTGTTGGTCCAACTTGCTCAAAATGAAGTTTGTTGGCCAAAAGTCCGACCGTGTGTACGGGGCTTAAGTCCTACTCCTAACCATCTAAGAACATTTTGGTGATGAACAACGGTGCCTTTTCCAGCATGATGGAGCTCCCTACCATAAGGCAAAAGTGATAACTACTGACTGCTGCACCAGCACATGACAGGTGGTCGTTAAAGGGCAGGGCAGTGAGGGGAGGGGCCTGTTGTACGTAACACAATTATATGTGTAGTAGACTAGCTCTGACTGCTGAGTGATGTCTGCTCGAGTCGTCGTCTCACGGTCTCAGCCGAAGTTCTCTGCCTCTGGGTGGCGGGCGCGGCGTCAGAGGAGTCGGACTGGTCGGGACTCGGGGAGTGCTCTCTCTGTGTCCTCTTGTGGGCGGCCTCGCCTCACTCACTGGCGTCGGACTCTTCACGGTGGCACTGGGCGCGCGGATTGCGTAAGTAGGCGGAGCTCCGTAAGTTGGTAAACGTCCCTCCTTGCCATTTTCAGCTCGTTGTCGTCCGATAACGAAAACGGATCAAATTTTCGTCATAGTTTTTCGTTGACGAAATTAACACTGGTTTGTACCACCAATTTTGACTCATCAATCCTGCGCTTCTGAGAAGACCCAACTCTTCCCTCTGAAGGTTTTTCTTTCTGCAGATGGACATACAGGGTTTAGATTTTCTCCCCAGCGTTCGTAGAACAATCGTTCCTCAGAACATTCTTTTCTTGCCATCATCGAATCAGCTGATTTCATTTGAAAGCAAGTTTCATCCAGACTCGCTATTTGAATGGAATCCCAGACGTATTAAATGGGTTTCATTAGGATATGTATGATTTTTCTGAGCGAATTAAATGGGTTTTCATTACATTATGTACAATATTTCTGAAGTAAAAAACCAGATCCACGTATAAAAAAAAATTCGTTTGAGAAAAACATTCCATCCTGCTCCTTCAGATCTTCTATGGATCGAAAACGAAGGCTGATTTGACCTCACTAACCATTAGAAAATTTAACCAAAATTCTAAAAAATTCAAATTTTCAAACAAAAATTTGTGGACAACTTCAGATGCTTCTTCTTTCCGGATTCCTGGCTTCACCACAGCCACAGAATCTCCTTTTGCAGCTTCTAGATTGGTTGACTCCTCAGCTGAGCCTTAGGGGAACCCTACCCTGACCCTAACCTGATCCCACTTGGATAAAGATGCAGAGTTGGGCTTTAAAGTTACTTCAGGTACTGGATCCTGTTTCTTCAGGTACCGGATCCTGTGTTTCTTCAGGTACCGGATCCTGTGTTTCTTCAGGTACCGGATCCTGTGTTTCTTCAGGTACCGGATCCTGTGTTTCTTCAGGTACCGGATCCTGTGTTTCTTCAGGTACCGGATCCTGTGTTTCTTCAGGTACCGGATCCTGTGTTTTCTTCAGGTACCGGATCCTGTGTTTTCTTCAGGTACCGGATCCTGTGTTTTCTTCAGGTACCGGATCCTGTGTTTTCTTCAGGTACCGGATCCTGTGTTTTCTTCAGGTACCGGATCCTGTGTTTTCTTCAGGTACCGGATCCTGTGTTTTCTTCAGGTACCGGATCCTGTGTTTTCTTCAGGTACCGGATCCTGTGTTTTCTTCAGGTACCGGATCCTGTGTTTTCTTCAGGTACCGGATCCTGTGTTTTCTTCAGGTACCGGATCCTGTGTTTTCTTCAGGTACCGGATCCTGTGTTTTCTTCAGGTACCGGATCCTGTGTTTTCTTCAGGTACCGGATCCTGTGTTTTCTTCAGGTACCGGATCCTGTGTTTTCTTCAGGTACCGGATCCTGTTTGCTCATCTTGGCCTGTGCTGCATCATGTAGAGTTATGCCCCGTACACACGATCGGAAATTCTGACAAGAAAAGTCCGATGTGAGCTTTTGGTCGTAAATTCCGACCGTGTGTAGGCTCCATCTGACTTTTCCTGTCAGAATTTCCGCCAGCAAAAATTTGAGAGCTGGTTCTCAAATTTTCCGACGTATTGTCTGTAGCAATTCCGACGCGCAAAATTCCGACACATGCTCGGAAACAATTCGACGCGTGCTCGGAAGCATTGAGCTTAATTTTCTCGGCTCGTCGTAGTGTTGTACGTCACCGTGTTCTTGACAGTCGAAAGTTCAGAGAACTTTTGTGTGACCGTGTGTATGCAAGGCCAAGCTTGAGCGCAATTCCGTTGGAAAAAACATCCAAGGTTTTTCCGACGGAAAATCCGATCGTGTGTACGCGGCATTAGATTCTGATTGCTGTAGAGCTCCGTGGCCACTCTGCAAGTCCCTGAAGACCTCTTCTGCCCACCGTGGAGGGAAGGCCAGGATGGAGTCTAATTATTTACATCCTATCTGTATGTATGTACAGTATCTCACCAAAATTAAGTACACCCCTCACATTTTTGTAAATCTTTTATTCTATCTTTTCATGTGACAACACTGAAGAAATTACACTTTGCTACAATGTAAAGTAGTGAGTGTACAGCTTGTATAATGGTGTAAATTTCCTCTCCCCTCAAAATAACTCAACACACAGCCATTAATGTCTAAACCGCTGGCAACAAAAGTGAGGACACAGAAAAAATAGGTTGGAGATCAATACTCACTATTTGTTAACACCAAACTGGGTGTGCAATATACCCATATGGTGTCCCAAAATTTGCAGACTCACCAATGGTAGGTGCGGTCTCTGTGCCTAGTAAATATACAAGAAAAAGAGTTTCTCGCGTCGAGAAAAATGCTCTGGAGCCCACACACGATCGTTTTTAATGACCATTTTAGAAAATGGCATTTTTCTCGCCATTAAAAAGCGGTCGTGTGTACGCGGCATTAAGGTGATTAGAGTCCACAGTTAGTATTCAATCCAAAGGCATAGATATTCAGTTTTCCCAATATGGAAGAGCATATATTGCTGTTATCTAACTGTTGAATCACCAAATAGCTCAGTGACACTGTTTGTAAAACTGGTAAATAAGGGCTGTGAAATAGCATACGGCATGAAGCAAAATCAAAGGAGGCAGTTTATAGGACCTATGGTCCGCTCACCCGACCATTTGTGGAGCGATATAGTAACAGTCCTGTGTTCTCTATCTCCGGTCTGGGGGGCTGTGGGTGCCGTCCTGTATGCTCCGTTTATTTAAGCGGGGTCCGTAGGGCTCCAGTGAACAGCTTGCTTTAAACACTGTATAAGTGTCAGGTTCCTCTAGGCCAGTGTTTCTCAGCTCCAGTCCTCAAGGCCCCCAACAGGTCATGTTTTTGGGATTTCCTGTAGATGAAACAGCTGTGGTAACTGTGTGAAACTGCTCAAATCACCTGTGCAAATCAATGGAAATCCCAAAAACATGACCTGTTGGTGCGCCTTGAGGACTGGAGTTGTGAAACACTGCTCTAGGCCACCATCCGCTTGATTCTTAGCCGAGATATTCACCACCAGCTTCAAACAGTCAACTGTGCATGTGAGTGAGTAAATGAGTGAGTGAAAAACTTGTATAGCGCTAACAAATGCGAACTAAATCGCCTCATGGCGCTTAGCATCCAGTAGCTTCATGATCCATCAGAAGAGGTGGGTCTTAAGTTTTTTCCTGAAGGCCCGGTGGTTTTCTTCCATACGGATATCCGTGGGTAGCGCGTTTCATAGCCGTGGTCCTTGGACTGCAAATCTTCATTCTCCCTTTGATTTGTAGCGAAATTTGGGGATGTGAAGGAGGTTTTGGTTTGTTGATCGGAGACTGCGTTTGGGGGTGTAATGCTTTATCTTCTCGCATAAATATTGCAGAGCGATTCCTTGTGTGCACTTGTGGGTGAGACAGAGGGTCTTGAATGTGACCCGATCCTTTACGGTTAACCAATGAAGGGTCCTCAGTGCAGGGGTGATGGATTCCCAGTTTTTTTTTCCTGTTATCAGTCTGGCTGCCGTGTTCTGGACGACTTGTAGGCGTGACATTTGGTATTTGGGTAGTCCGAGGTAGAGGGAGTTTGCGTAGTCGAGTCGGGAGTTGATAATTGATCCAACTACTACTGCTGTGTCCTCTTCTGGGATGAAGGGAATGAGTCTACGCAGCAGGCAGAGGAGATAATGAGATCCGCTGACTACTGATCCTATTTGAGCGTCCATCGACATCTCCGAGTCAAAGATGACTCCGAGACTTTTGACTTTGGTGCTCGGGGTGATGGTCTGTCCGAGAATGGTGGGTGGTGTCCAAGAGGTTTTAGTTTTTGTCTTTCGGTTAGCGTGGAGGAGAAGCAGTTCTGTTTTGGATCCGTTGAGTTTAAGTGAACTCTCATGCCGCGTACACACGATCGTGATTCACGGCGGTGAAAACACAGCCGTGAATCACGGCATGAAAAAAATTAAAAACGAGGGAACGGCATGTTCCCCCACACACGACCGTTTTTCCCGTCATTTTTTTCTTTGACGAGAAAAAACGACCGTCTGTGGGCTCCGCGGCAGTGTCTCCCTATGGGAAAACTGCCGCGGAAAAAAATGATGGAAAAAACGATGAGAAAATTTAGAACATGTTCTAATTTTTCTCGTCGTTTTTCTCAACGAGAAAAACGGCATAAAGCCCACAGACGATCATTTTTTCTCGGCGAAAAAAAAAATGTCATTTTTCCCGACGGGAAAAATGATCGTGTGTACGCGGCATTAGTCATCCAATCATCGATCAATGTGAGGCACTTTTCCAATCCGTGATATTGGTCTTTTTTTCCAGCGATACGAAAGTAGAGTTGGGTGTCGTCCGCGTATGAGTGGTAGCATTGGTCCTGTTTGCTCATGATTTTTAGGAGTGGGCGGAGGTAGATGTTAAAGAGCAGGGGTGACAGTGGTGATCCTTGAGGGACTCCGCAAGAAATTGCGCGAGTTTCAGAGGTGAAGGCTCCTAATTTCACTGTCTGAGAACGATTCTCAAGAAAGGAAGCGAACCAAGGAAGGTCAGGGTCTGCGACTCCTGCTACTTCTTTAAGACGAATGAGTAGAGTTTTGTGGTCTACTGTGCCGAACGCTGCACTGAGGTCCAGCAGCACCAGGAGACATGATTCTCCGTCATCTGCGGCTTCGAGGACGTCGTCCCATATTTTGAGAAGTGCTGTTTCTGTGCCATGGCCTGGGCGGAAGCCTGATTGTAGTGGATCCAAGAGTTTGTAAGTGTCCAAATGGCCTTGTAGCTGTTGTACTACTGCTTTCTCCATGATCTTGGAAATGGTGTTGAGGCTTGTTACCGGTCTGCGGTAATTTGGGTCCTTAGGGTCAAGATTGGGTTTCTTTAGGAAGGGTTTGATTATACCTTGCTTGAGGGAGTTCGGAACCATACCTTCTTTGAATGATAGATTTACGATGTGTGTAATGGTAGGAGCTAAAATGTCGGTACATTCTTTCAGGAGTTTTGTGGGAATTATGTCATTTGACGATGTAGTGTCTCTGAGGCTTCTGATGATGTTTTTGGTGGTGTCAATGGTGATCGGGACCAGCGAAAATTTTGCTAGTTGTATAATGTTCGTATTGATTTTCTCTGTTTGCTTTGGCTGTGTGAAGTTGGTTGTTTTTTTCTGTTGAATTATTTCCCGAATATTTTCGATTTTGTCGATAAAAAAATCCGATAGCTCATTGCAGAACTCTTGGGTTTCGTTTGCTGGAGGCTCTAGACAGGTAGGGTTCATGGTCCGAGTGACCAGTTTGAAGAGTTCACAAGGCCGGTTTAGGGCTTTTTTTATGGTGTTTGAGAAATGTTCCTTTTTTGCTTTAAAAATTGCTTTGTGATATTTCTTAGTGAGTGCTTTGTAGTTTGTGTGGTTTTCCTCCGTTGGGTTTCTTCTCCAGGCTCCTTCAGCTCTTCTGCGTTCTTGCTTCAGTAGCGTAAGAGTGTCACTAAACCAGCCCGAGTTGTTTTTACGGATGTGTGCTCTGCGTCTCGGAGCGACTGTGTCCGCTGTTTGTAGTAATATTTTGTTTAAGGAGTTGAGTGTTTGTTCCGTTGAGCGGTTATGCTTTAGCGTTCCTATTTTTTTTGATAGAGTGGTTTTGAAAAGTTCTGAGTGTAGTTTCTTCTGAGATCTTGTCCAGTATGTTTTTGTTGAGTCTTCCGGTTTTTGGGAGATGGTGCTGGTGGTAAATTTGAATTTGATAGCGTGGTGGTCCGTCCATGGTAACGGCATGTTGTCCAGTATGTTGATGTCCATATTTTGTTTGAAGATGAGGTCAAGAATGTGACCCGATCCATGCGTGGGTGCATTTATCAGTTGCTGCAACCCTAGTTCTTCCAATTGGTTGATACAGGCGGTGGCGATGGGGTCCTGAGTAGAGGTCGACCGATATGGGTTTTTCGCTGGCCGATGCCGATATTTAGAAATTTGGGCGGCCGATGGCCGATTTTTGTGGCCGATTTTTGTGTGGCCGATTAAAAAAAAAAAAAAAAACCCTCACCCACTCCACTCCTTCCTGCTTACTCCCGTCACTCTAGCACACACTTGATGTCCTCAGTACAGATGGCACTGGCAGGTGGCACTGGTTTGGAACTGGCAGGTGGCACTGGTGTGGAACTGGCAGGTGGCACTGATTGGCACTAGCAGATGGCGCTGGTTTGGAACTGACAGTTGGCACTGGCAGGTGGCACTGGTTTGGAACTGGCAGGTGGCACTGGTGTAGAACTGGCAGGAGGCACTGATTAGCACTGGCAGGTGGCACTGATTAGCACTGGCAGGTGGCGTTGGTTTGGAACTGGCAGGTGGCACTGGTGTGGAACTGGCAGGTGGCACTGATTGGCACTAGCAGATGGCGCTGGTTTGGAACTGACAGTTGGCACTGGCAGGTGGCACTGGTTTGGAACTGGCAGGTGGCACTGGCAGGTGGCACTGGTGTGGAACTGGCAGGAGGCACTGATTAGCACTGGCAGGTGGCACTGATTGGCACTAGCAGATGGCGCTGGTTTGGAACTGACAGATGGCACTATTGGCACTGATTGGCACTAGCAGGTGGCACTGGTTTGGAACTGACAGATGGCACTGGCAGGTGGCACTGGTTTGGAACTGACAGATGGCACTATTGGCACTGACTGGCACTGATTGGCACTAGCAGGTGGCACTTGTTTGGAACTGACAGATGGCACTAGTTTGGGACAGATGGCACTGATTGGCAGTGGCGCTGGCTGGCGGTGGCGCTGGCTGGCGGTGGCAGGTGGCGCTGGCTGGCGGTGGCAGGTGGCGCTGGCTGGCGGTGGCGGGCGGCGCTGGCTGGCGGTGGGTGGTGCTGGCTGGCGGTGGCGGCGGGTGGTGCTGGCTGGCGGTGGCGGGTGGCGGTGGCGTTGACTGGCGCTGGCTGCCGGTGGCGGGTGGCACTGGCTGGAGGTGGCGGGTGCCACTGGCTGGCGGTGGCGGGTGGCACTGGCTGGCGGTGGCGGGTGGTGCTGACGGTGGCTGGCGGTGGCGGGTGGCACTGGCTGGCGGTGGCACTGGCTGGCGGCACTGACAGATTGCACTGATTTTGCAGACCCAGCAGCTAAATTACATCAGCCAATGATTGGGCTGCTTTAGAAAGGGGGCGGGGCCACATACACATAGCGACCCGCCCAGATACCATCCCATTAGCTGGTGTAATATAGCTGCTGGGTCCCGCCCACCCCGGCCGGGTCCCGCCCACCCCAACATCGAGCTGACAGCTCCTCTCTCTCTCTCCTTTCTGCTCACACACTCAGCGGCTCTGGCTGCATCAAGCGCCGCGCTGAGTGTGTGAGCAGAGAGGAGAGAGAGACAGAGAGGAGCTGTCAGCTCGATGTCGGGGTGGGCGGGACCCGGGCCGGGGTGGGCGGGACCCAGCAGCTATATTACACCAGCAAATGGGATGGTATCTGGGCGGGTCGCTACGTGTATGTGGCCCCGCCCCCTTTCTAAAGCAGCCCAATCATTGGCTGGTGTAATTTAGCTGCCGGGTCCCGCCCACCCCGGCCGGGTCCCGCCCACCTCCGACATCAAGCTGACAGCTCCTCTCTGTCTCTCTCTCCTCTCTGCTCACACACTCAGCGCGGCGCTTGATGCAGCCAGAGCCGCTGAGTGTGGAGAAGGAAGAATGAGCGGAGGTCAGTCTGAAATATCGGCCTAATCTTGATAATAAATCGGCCGATGCCGATTTATCAAAAATGGCCAAATATCGGCCGATATATCGGCCAGCCGATATATCGGTCGACCTCTAGTCCTGAGTGGTGTTAGCCCAGAGGTTAAAGTCCCAGAGTAGTAAAAACTTTTTGGTTTTTAAAGTGTATGTCGAGAAGAATTCGGTGAAGGGTGTGAGGAGATTTGTCTTCGGTCCTGGTGGTCTGTAGCATAGCAGTATGTGAATGGTGTCCTGGGGTGTTGTTTGGAGTTGCAGGGTGAGTGTTTCCATGAATGGCAATGAGTTCTGTAGGGTTGGTTTGGTAAAAGAGAGGTGCGATTTGAAGATAACTGCTAGGCCTCCTCCTCTTTGTCCTATTCTGTGCTCAGTTAGGATGCGGTAGTTCCCAGGTACTAGTTCCGTTAGGACGGTGTTACAATCCGGTGTTAGCCAGCTTTCCGTGATAAAGAGGCAATCTGTCGTTTTGCGTGATGAAATCGTGAATTTCCTGTCTGTGCTTGACTGCCGATCTGGTGTTAATCAAGGCGCATGATAAATCTTGTAGATGAAGTGGTGTCTTTGTGGTTTTGATAGTCGATTGTCGATTGATCCTAAGCAGTTGTTCTTTTTGTAGGATTTTTTGGGTGGCGGTTGGAAGTATTGGGGCGGTATTCCTTAGCCTGCGGAGGGTGTCCGCTGAGTATTTAAAGATGCACATGATGGGAGGAAAAGGTGATGGGGATGATGGATGGGGCCCAATGACCTAAACCGCCCTCCCGTTGGTCCAGAGGAAGGCAAAAACCACCAGCCGAGTCTGGCCAATTGCTGCAGCAGGGGAAAAATTCCTTCCTGACCCCCCGAGGGGCGATCGGGTAAACCCTGGATCAACTCACTACTAGTTGGTGGTGCCCCGATGTACTTACCCGGTCGGCACACGCGGGCCTGCTGGAGAGAGACTCGGGGAGGGTGTAGAGTGATGGCCGGAGCTAGGCCACAGCCGCGGTCTGTCCTGCAGTTCTAACAGTCTAGAAATGGGCGCCCGGATGGCGGCAGGTGGCAGTCGGCGGCTGTGGGTGAAGCGATGGTGAGCTGGGGGATCTGAGCTTGGGGAGAGTGGGGTCCCGTGGAAGCCGCAGGTCGTCAGGTTAACGTTTGCTGGAGGAGCGAAACGCCAGAGTCCAAGGGGGTTCCTGTATGGCCAGAGCTCCTGCCACACACGTCCGTTACGCTTGACCGTATGTGTGGATTGCTCTGTGAAGCGATGAGGTCAGGGCTCCTGTCACACACGTCCGCTTCCCTGGACCGTGCGTGCGGATTGCTCTGCGAAGTGGTGAGCCTCGGGGGCCTATCGCACACGTCCGTTATGCTTGGCCGTGTGTGTGGGTCTGGAGAGATCGCGTAGTGGCGGCGGTCGATGCTGTAGGTTGGGGCAGCCCGAGTACGTCGGGGGGGGGGGCGATCAGTCATAAGTAGTAGAGTTATTGAAGAGTATTGTGAAGATAGTAATGGGGGTGGGGTGGGGAATTAGTAGGAATAGAGAGAAAAAATAAGTTTTTTTTTTTTTTTTTCAGTGTTTGGGGAAAGGCTCTGGGTGTATCAAGATGGCCGCTACTTACTGGGCCGAATATCCATTTCGTCCTCCCGGCTGCCTTTTGTGAGCGACCCAGTGGGAGCCACAGGCAAGTGACCCGTGAGTGGATACGATCCGGTAGTTATCCTGGGTCAGAATATTCCAGGGGGGCCGGGAGAGGAGTTTGAGGGCTGAGGCTGGGTGTCCCAAGATGGCCCCCGCGGCCGGGTCTAGGCCGAAGCCACGGTCTATCCTGCTGGGCAGGTAGCAGCTAGTGCTGCTTCGGGGCCTGCTGACTCCTCTGGGGGGCTCTGCGAGTGGGTGAGTGCCGTAGGGTGGCTCCTCTGATGATCCGGATGCTGGAAGGGGGATCGAAAGTGGCTAGGCCGCAGCCGCGGACTTTCCTGTCGGCGGCTGCGGGTGGAGGGGGGTTCCGCCGGCGGCGGATGAATGGCCTCGGTGGCGGGTGGAGGGCTCGGATGTAGCTCGGTGAGCTAGGCCAGGGGTGCAGCCGGTCTGTGAAGGAGGCGCCAGAGGGGGGGACCGTGGGATGAGTGATGTTAGGCCGCAGCCTCGGACTTGCCCGGCGGCTGCGGGAGGAGGTGTCGGGCGGGGGGGGGGGGCTCATATGGATTGGGGTCCCGCTGGATGGAGGGGGGGAGAGAACCGGGGGGACAAGGGTGAGAGCAAGGGGGGACAAGGGTGAGAGCAGGGGAGAGAGCCAGGGAGAAAATAGGGGAGAGTACGGGGGAGAGTCCTGGGGAGAGAAGCAATGCAGCCCTTGAAGTCAGGAGCTAGGTACACACGTCCTCTCTGTGCCTATGTGCAAGCGTGATGTGGTGCGTCATCCACGAAACGCATAGAGCGTCTCTGTTGTGATGCCAAGTCCAACATGTTTCACCAGGATCTGATAGTTCCTGGTGAAACATGTCGGACTTGGGGGAAAATGGGGCCCTATTTCTCCCACTGACACCAACGATTGGGGCCCTATTTCTCCCACTGACACCAACGATTGGGGCCCTATTTCTCCCACTGACACCAACGATTGGGGCCCTATTTCTTCCACTGACACCAATGATTGGGGCCCTATTTCTCCTAATGCCAAGGCAATTTCTACTCCCAATGGCCACAGTCCGACCCCCCCCCCCCCCTAAAGTCCTGAAGGACAGTAAACTGGCCGTGTTCAGAAAGTTTGAAGACCCCTGCTCTAAAGGATTGGGCTCCCCCCTTCCCTGTTAGATTGCACTCTACCAGATCTGCTTAGTGCTTCATATGGTTTCCAGCACCAGGCTTCTGTTTTTCAGATTTGTAAGGCTACCACCTGGGCTTCTGTTCACACGTTTATTAACTTCTACCAGGTGAATGTTCTGACCTCTTCTAAAGCCAGTTTTGGGTGTGAGGTGCTACAAGCTGCTCCCTGAGTCTGTCTAGCCCTTCTTCACCTGTTTGCTGGTTGGTGAGGGGGATTCTGGGAGGTCGCGTGACATCACTCTTATCTCTATTAATAATACACAGACCTGACCGGAGGGGTGAGGAGGATTCTGGGAGGTCACATGACATCACTATTATCTCTATTAATAATACACAGACCTGACCGGAGAGGTGAGGAGGATTCTGGGAGGTCACATGACATCACTCTTATCTCTATTAATAATACACAGACCTGACTGGAGAGGTGAGGGGGATTCTGGGAGGTCACATGACATCACTCTTATCTCTATTAATAATACACAGACCTGACCGGAGGGGTGAGGAGGATTCTGGGAGGTCACATGACATCACTCTTATCTCTATTAATAATACACAGACCTGACCGGAGGGGTGAGGAGGATTCTGGGAGGTCACATGACATCACTATTATCTCTATTAATAATACACAGACCTGACCGGAGAGGTGAGGAGGATTCTGGGAGGTCACATGACATCACTCTTATCTCTATTAATAATACACAGACCTGACCGGAGAGGTGAGGGGGATTCTGGGAGGTCACATGACATCTCTTATCTCTTACTAAAACACAGACCTGACCGGAGAGGTGAGGAGGATTCTGGGAGGTCACATGACATCACTCTTATCTCTATTAATAATACAGACCTGACCGGAGAGGTGAGGAGGATTCTGGGAGGTCACATGACATCACTCTTATCTCTATTAATAATACACAGACCTGACCGGAGAGGTGAGGGGGATTCTGGGAGATCACATGACATCACTCTTATCTCTATTAATAATACACAGACCTGACCGGAGAGGTGAGGAGGATTCTGGGAGGTCACATGACATCACTCTTATCTCTATTAATAATACACAGACCTGACCGGAGAGGTGAGGAGGATTCTGGGAGGTCCTTAAAGGCTTTCCCACATTTCATGCGGAGTGCTTGGGTGAATTGGTGGGTGACCCCGCCATGCAATCAATGTAAACTAGAGATCTTCCCCAGCTAGAGATCTTCCCCAGCATCTTGATATCATCATAATCTTGTGTCTGGATGGTGACTGTATCATTGTGTGTGTCAGGTTCCTATAAGGTGTCAGGATGTCACTGTCTATTTCTCCATGGAGGAGTGGGAGTATTTAGAAGGACACAAGGATCTCTACAAGGACGTCATGATGGACAATCAGCCGCCCCTCACATCACCGGGTAAGAGGAGACTTTATTGTAAAGGAGAGAGCAGTACGGAGGCTCCACCTAGATCCCCCATCATCTGATAAACACATAGAAACAATGTATTCAGTCAGTGTGTGTGTTTCCTACAGATGGATCCAGTAATGGGAACCCACCAGAGAGATGTCCCTGTCCTCTGTATTCCCGGGATTCCACACAGGAAGGTCACACCATCCCTCACCATCATCAGGTAGATGAGGAACAATCACTGATAGTATCATTAGGATCTGTACATTATCTGCATTGTTACCATTGATATTATTTTTATTCTATATTTAGAGTGGAAACCTCGGGGATGATAATATTGTTGTCAAAGAAGAGTATAAAGAGGAGGATGAGGAGTATGGAGTGATGGAGGAGATTTCTGAAGGACACAAGGATATGATGGAGTCGCCTAATACCAGGAACCCACCAGAGAGATGTCCCCGTCCTCTGTATTCCCGGGATTCCACACAGGAAGAACACACCATCCCCCATCAACATCAGGTAGATGAGGAACAATCACTGATAGTTAAAATTTATACACAAGCATAAAAATTTCAATGAATATTTTACTATATTTCAGAGTGGAAATCTTGAGGATTTTAATATTATTGTCAAAGAAGAATATAAAGAGGAGGATGAGGAGTATGGAGTGATGGAGGAGTTTTCAGAAGGACACAAGGATATGATGGAGCCACCTAATACCAGGAACCCACCAGAGAGATGTCCCCGTCCTCTGTATTCCCGGGATTCCACACAGAAAACTCCTACAGAGATCAGCACAGGTGGGTCATTAACACTAAATCCATTCCTCCACCCATACTGCTCACTAATTGGTCCAGAGTAGGGCGGGGACTGGGTGATATCAGCCTGTAATCCCCTGGTCACTTTCCTGAGCTGTGTTCCCCGTCCTGTATTCCTGTATTTCTCTCGGATAATCTTCCTTCTCTGTGCTGCAGACACAATTTATGTATCTAGACTGGATTTATGGAGATTCTGGGGTTCAGTCGGGGGGGGGGGGGCAGCACTCAATATTAGGTGGGTGGTCATGATATTATGGCTGATCAATTTATTGTGTGGTACATACTCCTGATCCCTGCACTATATACTCTATGTTGTATATTACAGAATTCTGATACTATATAGTCCTATCTGTTGTATCTTATACAATATGTTGAACATTACATACTCCTGACTTCTGCTCTCTCCCCTCTACCCACTGCTATATACACATAATATGTATTCTCTTTTGTTACACCCATTTCCTACCAGCTGGACATTTTATATCTGATGATGTGATTGGAGCACAGACTTTTACATGTTTATAATAATGTGATAACATCCTCCAACTTTGGAACCTTAAACAGAAAGTGATAATGAGGGAGGAGGAGTCAATAACCCAATGATTGTGGTCTTCAGGATCAGTCCATTCTTCATCTTGGTTGGTTAGGGGAACTAGACTACCTGAAGTTGAACCAAGAGTTAGCAGAGACAAGCTATGGTCAGGAACTAGCTGAGGTCAAACTGGGAATCATTATAGACAAGCCGTGGTGAGGAACTAGCCAAGGTCAGCTACTAGCTGAGGTTGAACCAGGAATCAGCAGAGACCAGCAATGGTCAGCTACTAGCTGAGGTTGAACCAGGAATCATCAGAGATAAGCCATGGTCAGGAACTAGCTGAGGTCAAACTGGGAATCATTTGAGACAAGCCGTAGTCAGGAACTAGCTGAGGTCAAACTGGGAATCTTTCGAGACAAGCTGTGGTCAGGAACCAGCTGAGGTCAAACTGGGAATCATTTGAGACAAGCCGTGGTCAGGAACTAGCTGAGGTCAGCTATTAGCTGAGGTTGAATGAGAAATCAGCAGAGACAAGCCATGGTCAGGAACTAGCTGAGGTCAAACTGGGAATCATTAGAGACAAGCCATGGTCAGGAACTAGCTGAGGTCAAATTGGGAATCATTAGAGACAAGCCATGGTCAGGAACTAGCTGAAGTCAAACTAGGAATCTTTTGAGACAAGCCGTGGTCAGGAACTAGCTGAGGTCAAACTGGGAATCATTTGAGACAAGCCGTGGTCAGGAACTAGCTGAGGTCAGCTATTAGCTGAGGTTGAACGAGGAATCAGCAGAGACAAGCCATGGTCAGGAACTAGCTGAGGTCAAACTGGGAATCTTTTGAGACAAGCCGTGGTCAGGACTAGCCGAGGTCAAACTAGGAATCATTCGAGACAAGCCATGGTCAGGAACTAGCTGAGGTCAAACTGGGAATCATTAGAGACAAGCCATGGTCAGGAACTAGCTGAGGTCAAACTGGGAATCATTCGAGACAAGCCATGGTCAGGAACTAGCTGAGGTCAGCTATTAGCTGAGGTTGAACGAGGAATCAGCAGAGACAAGCCATGGTCAGGAACTAGCTGAGGTCAAACTGGGAATCTTTGGAGACAAGCCGTGGTCAGGAACTAGCCGAGGTCAAACTAGGAATCATTCGAGACAAGCCATGATCAGGAACTAGCTGAGGTCAAACTGGGAATCATTAGAGACAAGCCATGGTCAGGAACTAGCTGAGGTCAAACTGGGAATCTTTCGAGACAAGCCGTGGTCAGGAACTAGCCAAGGTCAAACTGGGAATCATTCGAGACAAGCCGTGGTCAGGAACTAGCCAAGGTCAGCTACTAGCTGAGGTTGAACCAGGAATCAGCAGAGACAAGCCATGGTCAGGAACTAGCTGAGGTCAAACTGGGAATCTTTTGAGACAAGCCGTGGTCAGGAACTAGCCAAGGTCAAACTAGGAATCATTTGAGACAAGCCATGGTCAGGAACTAGCTGAGGTCAAACTGGGAATCTTTCGAGACAAGCCGTGGTCAGGAACTAGCCGAGGTCAAACTGGGAATCATTAGAGACAAGCCATGGTCAGGAACTAGCTGAGGTCAAACTGAGAATCATTAGAGACAAGCCATGGTCAGGAACTAGCTGAGGTCAAACTGGGAATCATTAGAGACAAGCCATGGTCAGGAACTAGTTGAGGTCAAACTGGGAATCATTCGAGACAAGCTGTGGTCACGAACTAGCCGAGGTCAGCTACTAGCTGAGGTTGAACCAGGAATCAGCAGAGACCAGCTATGGTCAGGAACTAGCTGAGGTCAAACTGGGAATCTTTTGAGACAAGCCGTGGTCAGGACTAGCCGAGGTCAAACTAGGAATCATTCGAGACAAGCCATGGTCAGGAACTAACCGAGGTCAAACTGGGAATCATTAGAGACAAGCCATGATCAGGAACTAGCTGAGGTCAAACTGGGACTCATTAGAGACAAGCCATGGTCAGGAACTAGCTGAGGTCAAACTGGGAATCTTTCGAGACAAGCCGTGGTCAGGAACTAGCCGAGGTCAAACTGGGAATCATTCGAGACAAGCCGTGGTCAGGAACTAGCCAAGGTCAGCTACTAGCTGAGGTTGAACCAGGAATCAGCAGAGACAAGCCAAGGTCAGCTACTAGCTGAGGTTGAACCAGGAATCATTCGAGACAAGCCATGGTCAGGAACTAGCTGAGGTCAAACTGGGAATCATTAGAGACAAGCCATGGTCAGGAACTAGCTGAGGTCAAACTGGGAGTCTTTCGAGACAAGCCGTGGTCAGGAACTAGCCGAGGTCAAACTGGGAATCATTAGAGACAAGCCATGGTCAGGAACTAGCTGAGGTCAAACTGAGAATCATTAGAGACAAGCCATGGTCAGGAACTAGCTGAGGTCAAACTGGGAATCATTAGAGACAAGCCATGGTCAGGAACTAGTTGAGGTCAAACTGGGAATCATTTGAGACAAGCTGTGGTCAGGAACTAGCCGAGGTCAGCTACTAGCTGAGGTTGAACCAGGAATCAGCAGAGACCAGCTATGGTCAGGAACTAGCTGAGGTCAAACTGGGAATCTTTCGAGACAAGCCATGGTCAGAAACTAGCCGAGGTCAAACTGGGAATCCTTAGAGACAAGCCATGGTCAGGAACTAGCTGAGGTCAAACTGGGATTCATTTGAGACAAGCCGTGGTCAGGAACTAGCTGAGGTCAAACTGGGAATCATTCGAGACAAGCCATGGTCAGGAACTAGCTGAGGTCAGCTATTAGCTGAGGTTGAACGAGGAATCAGCAGAGACAAGCCATGGTCAGGAACTAGCTGAGGTCAAACTGGGAATCTTTGGAGACAAGCTGTGGTCAGGAACTAGCCGAGGTCAAACTAGGAATCATTCGAGACAAGCCATGATCAGGAACTAGCTGAGGTCAAACTGGGAATCATTAGAGACAAGCCATGGTCAGGAACTAGCTGAGGTCAAACTGGGAATCTTTCGAGACAAGCCGTGGTCAGGAACTAGCCAAGGTCAAACTGGGAATCATTCGAGACAAGCCGTGGTCAGGAACTAGCCAAGGTCAGCTACTAGCTGAGGTTGAACCAGGAATCAGCAGAGACAAGCCATGGTCAGGAACTAGCTGAGGTCAAACTGGGAATCTTTTGAGACAAGCCGTGGTCAGGAACTAGCCAAGGTCAAACTAGGAATCATTCGAGACAAGCCATGGTCAGGAACTAGCTGAGGTCAAACTGGGAATCTTTCGAGACAAGCCGTGGTCAGGAACTAGCCGAGGTCAAACTGGGAATCATTAGAGACAAGCCATGGTCAGGAACTAGCTGAGGTCAAACTGAGAATCATTAGAGACAAGCCATGGTCAGGAACTAGCTGAGGTCAAACTGGGAATCATTAGAGACAAGCCATGGTCAGGAACTAGTTGAGGTCAAACTGGGAATCATTCGAGACAAGCTGTGGTCACGAACTAGCCGAGGTCAGCTACTAGCTGAGGTTGAACCAGGAATCAGCAGAGACCAGCTATGGTCAGGAACTAGCTGAGGTCAAACTGGGAATCTTTTGAGACAAGCCGTGGTCAGGACTAGCCGAGGTCAAACTAGGAATCATTCGAGACAAGCCATGGTCAGGAACTAACCGAGGTCAAACTGGGAATCATTAGAGACAAGCCATGGTCAGGAACTAGCTGAGGTCAAACTGGGAATCATTCGAGACAAGCCGTGGTCAGGAACTAGCTGAGGTCAGCTATTAGCTGAGGTTGAACGAGGAATCAGCAGAGACAAGCCATGGTCAGGAACTAGCTGAGGTCAAACTGGGAATCTTTGGAGACAAGCCGTGGTCAGGAACTAGCCAAGGTCAAACTAGGAATCATTCGAGACAAGCCATGATCAGGAACTAGCTGAGGTCAAACTGGGACTCATTAGAGACAAGCCATGGTCAGGAACTAGCTGAGGTCAAACTGGGAATCTTTCGAGACAAGCCGTGGTCAGGAACTAGCCGAGGTCAAACTGGGAATCATTCGAGACAAGCCGTGGTCAGGAACTAGCCAAGGTCAGCTACTAGCTGAGGTTGAACCAGGAATCAGCAGAGACAAGCCAAGGTCAGCTACTAGCTGAGGTTGAACCAGGAATCATTCGAGACAAGCCATGGTCAGGAACTAGCTGAGGTCAAACTGGGAATCATTAGAGACAAGCCATGGTCAGGAACTAGCTGAGGTCAAACTGGGAGTCTTTCGAGACAAGCCGTGGTCAGGAACTAGCCGAGGTCAAACTGGGAATCATTAGAGACAAGCCATGGTCAGGAACTAGCTGAGGTCAAACTGAGAATCATTAGAGACAAGCCATGGTCAGGAACTAGCTGAGGTCAAACTGGGAATCATTAGAGACAAGCCATGGTCAGGAACTAGTTGAGGTCAAACTGGGAATCATTTGAGACAAGCTGTGGTCAGGAACTAGCCGAGGTCAGCTACTAGCTGAGGTTGAACCAGGAATCAGCAGAGACCAGCTATGGTCAGGAACTAGCTGAGGTCAAACTGGGAATCTTTCGAGACAAGCCATGGTCAGAAACTAGCCGAGGTCAAACTGGGAATCCTTAGAGACAAGCCATGGTCAGGAACTAGCTGAGGTCAAACTGGGATTCATTTGAGACAAGCCGTGGTCAGGAACTAGCTGAGGTCAAACTGGGAATCATTCGAGACAAGCCATGGTCAGGAACTAGCTGAGGTCAAACTGGGAATCATTAGAGACAAGCCATGGTCAGGAACTAGCTGAGGTCAAACTGGGAATCATTCGAGACAAGCCGTGGTCAGGAACTAGCTGAGGTCAGCTATTAGCTGAGGTTGAACGAGGAATCAGCAGAGACAAGCCATGGTCAGGAACTAGCTGAGGTCAAACTGGGAATCTTTGGAGACAAGCCGTGGTCAGGAACTAGCCGAGGTCAAACTAGGAATCATTCGAGACAAGCCATGATCAGGAACTAGCTGAGGTCAAACTGGGAATCATTAGAGACAAGCAATGGTCAGGAACTAGCTGAGGTCAAACTGGGAATCTTTCGAGACAAGCCGTGGTCAGGAACTAGCCAAGATCAAACTGGGAATCATTCGAGACAAGCCGTGGTCAGGAACTAGCCAAGGTCAGCTACTAGCTGAGGTTGAACCAGGAATCAGCAGAGACAAGCCATGGTCAGGAACTAGCTGAGGTCAAACTGGGAATCTTTTGAGACAAGCCGTGGTCAGGAACTAGCCAAGGTCAAACTAGGAATCATTCGAGACAAGCCATGGTCAGGAACTAGCTGAGGTCAAACTGGGAATCATTAGAGACAAGCCATGGTCAGGAACTAGCTGAGGTCAAACTGGGAATCTTTCGAGACAAGCCGTGGTCAGGAACTAGCCGAGGTCAAACTGGGAATCATTAGAGACAAGCCATGGTCAGGAACTAGCTGAGGTCAAACTGAGAATCATTAGAGACAAGCCATGGTCAGGAACTAGCTGAGGTCAAACTGGGAATCATTAGAGACAAGCCATGGTCAGGAACTAGTTGAGGTCAAACTGGGAATCATTCGAGACAAGCTGTGGTCAGGAACTAGCTGAGGTCAGCTATTAGCTGAGGTTGAACGAGGAATCAGCAGAGACAAGCCATGGTCAGGAACTAGCTGAGGTCAAACTGGGAATCTTTGGAGACAAGCCGTGGTCAGGAACTAGCCGAGGTCAAACTAGGAATCATTCGAGACAAGCCATGATCAGGAACTAGCTGAGGTCAAACTGGGAATCATTAGAGACAAGCCATGGTCAGGAACTAGCTGAGGTCAAACTGGGAATCTTTCGAGACAAGCCGTGGTCAGGAACTAGCCGAGGTCAAACTGGGAATCATTCGAGACAAGCCGTGGTCAGGAACTAGCCAAGGTCAGCTACTAGCTGAGGTTGAACCAGGAATCAGCAGAGACAAGCCAAGGTCAGCTACTAGCTGAGGTTGAACCAGGAATCATTCGAGACAAGCCATGGTCAGGAACTAGCTGAGGTCAAACTGGGAATCATTAGAGACAAGCCATGGTCAGGAACTAGCTGAGGTCAAACTGGGAATCTTTCGAGACAAGCCGTGGTCAGGAACTAGCCGAGGTCAAACTGGGAATCATTAGAGACAAGCCATGGTCAGGAACTAGCTGAGGTCAAACTGAGAATCATTAGAGACAAGCCATGGTCAGGAACTAGCTGAGGTCAAACTGGGAATCATTAGAGACAAGCCATGGTCAGGAACTAGTTGAGGTCAAACTGGGAATCATTTGAGACAAGCTGTGGTCAGGAACTAGCCGAGGTCAGCTACTAGCTGAGGTTGAACCAGGAATCAGCAGAGACCAGCTATGGTCAGGAACTAGCTGAGGTCAAACTGGGAATCTTTCGAGACAAGCCATGGTCAGAAACTAGCCGAGGTCAAACTGGGATTCATTTGAGACAAGCCGTGGTCAGGAACTAGCTGAGGTCAAACTGGGAATCATTCGAGACAAGCCATGGTCAGGAACTAACCGAGGTCAGCTACTAGCTGAGGTTGAACCAGGAATCAGCAGAGACAAGCCATGGTCAGGAACTAACCGAGGTCAGTAGCAGAAAGGCAGAGCAGAGACAAGTCCAAGGGAAGGCCAGGTTAGTAGTGGGAACACAGATCTCCACAGGTTATAGCTGAAGACTGTCCGGCAACTTTCTAGTTCAGCTCTGCTCTTTAAATAGGCTGCCTGGTGCCAAGATTGGAATTGATTTTGCACTGTAAGCCAATATGTTCGTGTAGCACGCCCTTACGAATGTGTATGCACAGGAAACTGAATGAAAATTACCCATCTTTTTGCGGCTTCTGAAGCCGTCCTGACAGTCTCCTTCAGGTGCTAAGGAGCAGCTTGTGCCTTTGGTACCCCCGAATATTTAATAGCTTTTTGATGGGTTTGCTCTCAAAGTCCCTGCCTTGTTCTGAATGAATCTTCGATGGTAGATCATAGTGATTGAAGAACCAATCAGCTCATGTCTAGTAATAATCTTTGTATTTCTATTTTAGTAGATGGACGGGAGATGAGGAAAACCTCAGAGGATTGTCTCACTTTGTCTCCAGACTGTAAAGTAGAAGATGAGGACATCACACAGTATAGTCCAGGAGAAAACCCGACTACCTCCAATGTCCATCCGGCACCACACAGTGTAGATGGACCGTCGTATTCCTCTTATCCTGAGACTGTGCGGGACGGTGCTGTCCTTCCAACAGATAAGAAGTTTCCCTGTACTGAGTGTGGGAAGAGTTTCCGTTTCAAATCCGGTCTTAATGAGCATAAAAGATCTCACACAGGAGAGAAGCCCCATTCCTGCCCAGAGTGCGGGAAATGTTTTTCAAAGAAGTCCAATCTCTCTATTCATCAGAGATCGCACACGGGCGAGAAGCCGTATTCCTGTTCTGTGTGCGGGAAATGCTTTTCAGTGAAGTCCTTTCTTTATAATCATCAGAGATCTCACACGGGAGAGAAGCCGTATTCTTGTCCAGTGTGTGGGAAATTTTTTTCAAATAAGTGGTATCTTTCCATACATCAGAGATCTCACACGGGAGAGAAGCCTTTTTCCTGTCCTGAGTGCGGGAAAAGTTTTTCGGATAAGTCCAATCTTTACAATCATCGGAGATTGCACACGGGGGAGAAGCTGTATTCCTGTTCTGATTGCGGGAAATGTTTTATACAAAAATCAGACCTTGTCACACATCAGAGGTCTCACACGGGGGAGAAGCCGTTTTCTTGTTCTGAGTGTGGGAATAGTTTTTCGAAGAAATCCAGCCTTAGCAGACACCAACGGTCTCACACGGGGGAGAAGCCGTATTCCTGTCCTGAGTGCAGCAAATGTTTTTCAAAGAAGTCCAATCTCTCCATACACCTGAGGTCTCACACGGGGGAGAAGCCATTTTCCTGTGCTGAGTGCGGGAAATGTTTTTCGGATAAGTCCTTTCTTAATAATCATATGAGATTGCACACAGGTGAAAAGGCACATACCTGCCCTGTGTGCAGGAAATTATTTTCAAAGAAGTCCTATCTTACCACACATCAGAGATCTCACACGGGGGAGAAGCCGTTTCCCTGTCCAGAGTGCGGGAAATGTTTTTCTGATAAGTCCAATCTTTACAAACATCAGAGATTGCACACGGGGGAGAAGTAACTTTCCTGCCCTGGGTGCGGGAAATGTTTTGTAGAAAAATCACAACCTGTCACACATCAGAGATCTCACACCGGGGAGAAGCCGTATTCCTGTCCTGAGTGAGGGAATTGTTCCTCGCTGAAGTCCTGTCTTCCTGTACATCAGGGGTCCCACACAACCCTCGAGGTGTATTAGTGAGTGCGGGAAATGTCTTGTATATGAATGTTGCTGGACATGTGGGGGAGAAGCACACCCTGATATACACCTCAGATATACTCCATGGCTGATCTTCATCATGTAAGAAACAGTTGATAAGGAGATCAGAGATCACCAAAGACATGGATGAAGTGTTGTACCGTGTTGGCCATTGATAGCAGGATAAAAATAAAAATGGAGTCATTACCTCTCATTGGCTGAGTACATTTTGTGATGGAAACTCTTGCAAGAGGTCTGTTTTCTCAAGTCGTCTTCCAGGACGAAACACGTTAACCCCACCACTTACAAGGCGGCTCTCTAGGCCTTTTAAAATAAAAATGGAGTCATCACCTCTCATTGGCTGAGTACATTTTGTGGTGTTAAAACACATAGAGGTCTATTTAAAAAAAAAAAAAATCGTTAGATAAATGTGACACGTGTTCCTCCAGCCGTGACAAATTCTGTCTGTATTTTAATTAACTTCCTATAATCGTTAGTTCCATCTAATGGCCATAAATTGGTATTTCGCTATTTTTCCAGACTTAGGCCTTTCAGGAAAAATACCACGTTATGGCCACTAGATGGAGCTGCGTTTAAATAAATGAAGGTCAGAATTTATCAAGGGCCTCTAACCTACGACCCTGGCCGGTGGTTGTGGTGGGTCTTCCAGTAGAAAGCTTATCAAAATCTGGAAGCTTCCTTTAATAATAAGATACTGACCCCCACCGACATGAATGGGTATGGGGTACGTAGTACCTGAAGGTACCACAAGCCAAATGACAGATCCCCGAGCTGTTATCAGCTCTATAAGGAAAGGGAGGAGATAGTGGAGACATTGCCTAGTGGCCATATTTGGGCAGTGATTTTACTGCCATCCCCGCCCGTTTGCTTACATGTGGGTGATTCCCGGTGAGGTTCAGCAAATTCTAGAGATGTGGCGGGTGGAAGAACCAGCTGCTTCCTTAAATATTTGTGACAATGGGAAGGGGAGGGGTAGAACTATCGCTTCTATATACAGTATTATGCACGACTCAAACTGAAGGTGGCCAGAAAATCCAATATTCGGTTCAAAATGCTCACCCCTAGTTTATAAAAACGAAACAAGGAGCTCATCCATAGAGGTCAATGTAGTGGTCCCCTACATTGGTGACCAATGGGAGAAGGACCCCCTTATATCAGTGGTCAGTGTAGTGGTCCCCTACATTGGTGACCAATGGGAGAAGGACCCCCTTATATCAGTGGTCAGTGTAGTGGTCCCTTACATTGGTGACCAATGGGAGAAGGACCCCCTTATATCAGTGGTCAGTGTAGTGGTCCCTTACATTGGTGACCAATGGGAGAAGGACCCCCTTATATCAGTGGTCAGTGTAGTGGTCCCTTACATTGGTGACCAATGGGAGAAGGACCCCCTTATATCAGTGGTCAGTGTAGTGGTCCCCTACATTGGTGACCAATGGGAGAAGGACCCCCTTATATCAGTGGTCAGTGTAGTGGTCCCCTACATTGGTGACCAATGGGAGAAGGACCCCCTTATATCAGTGGTCAGTGTAGTGGTCCCTTACATTGGTGACCAATGGGAGAAGGACCCCCTTATATCAGTGGTCAGTGTAGTGGTCCCTTACATTGGTGACCAATGGGAGAAGGACCCCCTTATATCAGTGGTCAGTGTAGTGGTCCCCTACATTGGTGACCAATGGGAGAAGAACCCCCTTATATCAGTGGTCAGTGTAGTGGTCCCTTACATTGGTGACCAATGGGAGAAGAACCCCCTTATATCAGTGGTCAGTGTAGTGGTCCCTTACATTGGTGACCAACGGGAGAAGAACCCCCTTATATCAGTGGTCAGTGTAGTGGTCCCTTACATTGGTGACCAACGGGAGAAGAACCCCCTTATATCAGTGGTCAGTGTAGTGGTCCCCTACATTGGTGACCAATGGGAGAAGGACTCCTTATATCAGTGGTCAGTGTAGTGGTCCCTTACATAGGTGACCAATAGGAGAAGGACCCCCTTGTATCAGTGGTCAGTGTAGTAGTCCCTTACATTGGTGACCAATGGGAGAAGAACCTCCTTATATCAGTGGTCAGTGTGGTGGTCCCTTATATTGGTGACCATTGGGAGAAGAACCTCCTTATATCAGTGGTCAGTGTAGTGGTCCCTTACATTGGTGACCAATGGGAGAAGGACACCCTTATATCAGTGGTCAGTGTAGTAGTCCCTTACATTGGTCACCAATGTTAGAAGGACCTTCTTGTATCAGTGGTCAGTGTAGTAGTCCCTTACATTGGTGACCAATGTTAGAAGGACCTTCTTGTATCAGTGGTCAGTGTAGTAGTCCCCTACACCAGTGACCATTGGGAGAAGAACCTCCTTATATCAGTGGTCAGTGTAGTAGTCCCTTACATTGGTCACCAATGTTAGAAGGACCTTCTTGTATCAGTGGTCAGTGTAGTAGTCCCTTACATTGGTGACCAATGTTAGAAGGACCTTCTTGTATCAGTGGTCAGTGTAGTAGTCCCCTACACCAGTGACCATTGGGAGAAGAACCTCCTTATATCAGTGGTCAGTGTAGTGGTCCCTTACATTGGGGACCAATGTTAGAAGGACCTTCTTGTATCAGTGGTCAGTGTAGTGGTCCCTTACATTGGTGACCAATGGGAGCAGAACCCCCTTATATCAGTGGTCAGTGTAGTGGTCCCTTACATTGGGGACCAATGTTAGAAGGACCTTCTTGTATCAGTGGTCAGTGTAGTGGTCCCTTACATTGGTGACCAATGGGAGAAGAACCCCCTTGAACCAGTGGTCAGTGTAGTGGTCCCTTAGGTCTCGTACACACGGCCGAGAATCTCGTCAGGAAAATTTTTTTTCGTTTTTCTTGACGAGATTCTTGGACAAGAAACTTGTCCCGGGCGAGTGTACACGCGCTCGATTCAAAGAACCCGCGGTTCTTTGAATGGAGCGAACGCGGTGACGTCATCGACTACGACGAGTGTGCGCTCGTCACATTCGATGCCGTCGCCGCCATCTTGCTACACCCTACATATGCCTAGGAAGCTACCGCGCATGCGTCAAAGTCATTTTGAGCATGCGCGGGTTTCCACGGCGACAGGTAAGTGTACACACACATACTTTTCTCGTCGAGAAACATGCCGACGAGAATCTCGACGAGAAAATAGAGAGGAGGTTCTCTATTTTTCTCGTCGAGATTCTTGCCAGTTTTCTTGATGAGAAAACTGAAAGCCGCATACACACGACCGGTTTACTCGGCAAGAAAGCTCTACCAGCAAGTTTCTTGCTGGTTCTTGCCGAGAAACTCGATCGTGTGTACGTGGCTTTACATTGGTGACAGTCGCAGAACCACTTCCAACACTCCGCTTGAGTGCTCCCGTCAGTACACTGCTTCCTCCAGTCTGGACCTTCAGATACCAGATATTAGAGCCACGTGTTGTAACCAAGAACCAGGTGCGACTAGCTCAGTTACAAAACTACAACATGGAACGTTTATTTGAACAAAATCACACCAAATATATACCACAGGAGGACATTCCCCCCCCCCCCCCCCCCCCCCTCCTGATCATATTACCCTAATGCCGCGGACACACCACCGTTTTTCATGACGAGAAAAATGGCATTTTTAAAAATGGTCGTGAAAAACGGTGGTGTGTGGGCTCCAGAGCATTTTTCTCAACGAGAAAAATGCCCGAAAAAAAATTAGAACCTGCTCTATTTTTTCTCGTCGTTTTTTACGTCGTTCTTTTTAACGTAGTGAAAAACGGTGGTGTGTATTCTTTAACGAGGGGGAAAAAAAAATGCGCATGCTCAGAATCAAGTATGAGACGGGAGCGTTTGTAAAACTAGCGTTCATAATGGAAATAGCACATTCGTCACGCTGTAACGGACTGAAGAGCACGAATCGTCTCTCACCAAACTTTATTAACACGAGGATCAGCAAAAGCGTCCCAAAGGGTGGCGCCATCAGAATGGAACTTCCCCTTCATAGTGCCGTCGTACGTCTTGTACGTCACCGCGCTTTGCTCGAGCATTTTTTTTCACGAACGTGTGTATGTAAGGCAGGCTTGAGAGGAAACACGAAAAATCACGTCGAGAAAAACTTCGTTTTTTCCCATGACATGAATAACGGTCGTGTGTACGCGACATTACAATACAAACTATAACCAGAAACATAATTACAACAACTGACATACTATAAACGTTACCTTAATTGGTCACCTGGATGACTAGACTATTCGGCCCCTACAACAGTGAATACAAAGGACACATCAGTATAAACACATCCCACAAGATTTTGCTAGGAGAGACAAAAGGTGTTCCAATTAGCACAATTATCACTACAAACAGATCTCCCCTCTCCTCAGCCTAGTAGGCAACAGACTATAGCAGGAGACCTCAGTAGCAGACTGTTTGGCTCCTACACTGAAGAACATAAAACAGAGGCCAATGTAATCAGCTATTTCAATTAATATGTATAGTTCATAATCAAACAAACAAGGAATTGTCTTTATATATTTCCTGGGAGATATTGTGGATAAATATTACTGTCCCATCTGAAGTATTCCAAACCACGTTCTCATGCCTCGTACACACGACTGGTTTTCCCGAAATAAAAAAAAAACAACGCTTTTCCCGACGGGATTCCTTTTTGCCTTGCATACATACAGTCACACAAAAGACCGCTGAACTTTTGAATGGCAAGAACGCGGTGACGTCAAAGACTACGACAAGCCGCCAAAATGACGTTCTATGCTTCCGCGCATGAGTCGAATTGTTTAAGGGCATGCACGTTTTTTTTCCCCTCGGGAAAGCATACAGACGACCGGTTCTCTTTTTTTTCCCGCAGTTTTCTCGTCAGGAAAACTGCGATGGAGCATACACATGGCCGGTTTTCCCGTCCAAAAGCTGTCATGACAGTTTTCCCGAAGGGAAAACCGATCGTGTGTACGAGGCATCAGTGTCCATTGAGTGGCGGTCCATCATTAGAGAATGATCTGCAATCTTCCTAGGCCATAGTCAGTGGGTAAGAGGCTTGCTCCTAGTCCTCTCAAGAAGCCTCTATCTTGATTGGGTCTATCAGAGTGACCAATAGGGGAAAAAACTGATATCAGCGGACAGTGTAGTGGTCCCTAACATTGGTGGCCAATGGGAGAAGGATCCCCTTATATTAGAGGTCAGTGTAGTGGTCCCTTACAATGATGACCAATGGGAGAAGGACCCTCTTATATCAGTGTAGTGGTCCCGTATATTGGTGACCAATGGTAGAAGAACCCCCTTATATCAGTGGTCTGTGTAGTGGTCCCTTACATTGCTGACCAATGGGAGAAGTACCTCCTTATATCAGTGGTCAGTGTAGTGGTCCCTTACATTGGTGACCAGATGGAGAAGGATCCCCTTAAATCAGTGGTCAGTGTAGTGATTGCTTACAATGGTGACCAATGGGAGAAGAATCCCCTTATATCAGTGGTCAGTGTAGTGGTCCCTTATATTGGTGACCAATGTGAGAAGGACCCCCTTATATCAGTGGTCAGTGTAGTGGTTGCTTACAATGGTGACCAATGGAAGAAGGATCCCCTTATATTAGAGGTCAGTGTAGTGGTCCCTTACATTGGTGACCAATGGGAGAAGGACACCCTTATATTAGTGTAGTGGTCCCGTATATTGGTGACCAATGGTAGAAGGACCTCCTTATATCAGTGGTCTATGTAGTGGTCCCTTACATTGGTGACCAATGGGGGCAGGATCCCCTTATATTAGAGGTCAGTGAAATGGTCCCTTACAATGATGACCAATGGGAGAAGGACACCCTTATATTAGTGTAGTGGTCCCGTATATTGGTGACCAATGGTAGAAGGACCTCCTTATATCAGTGGTCTATGTAGTGGTCCCTTACATTGGTGACCAATGGGGGCAGGATCCCCTTATATTAGAGGTCAGTGAAATGGTCCCTTACAATGATGACCAATGGGAGAAGGACACCCTTATATTAGTGTAGTGGTCCCGTATATTGCTGACCAATGGGAGAAGTACCTCCTTATATCAGTGGTCAGTGTAGTGGTCCCTTACAATGGTGACCAATGGGAGAAGGACCCCCTTATATCAGTAGTCAGTGTAGTGGTCCCTTATATTGGTGACCAATGGGAGAAGGACCCCCTTATATCAGTAGTCAGTGTAGTGGTCCCTTATATTGGTGACCAATGGGAGAAGGACCCCTTATATCGGTAGTCAGTGTAGTGGTCCCTTACATTGGTGACCAATGGGAGAAGGACCCCCTTATATCAGTAGTCAGTGTAGTGGTCCCTTATATTGGTGACCAATAGGAGAAGGACCCCCTTATATCAGTGGTCAGTGTAGTGGTCCCTTACATTGGTGACCAATGGGAGAAGGACCCCCTTATATCAGTAGTCAGTGTAGTGGTCCCTTATATTGGTGACCAATAGGAGAAGGACCCCCTTATATCAGTGGTCAGTGTAGTGGTCCCTTACATTGGTGACCAATGGGAGAAGGACCCCGTTATATCAGTGGTCAGTGTAGAAGTCCCTTTCATTGGTGACCAATGGGAGAAGGACCCCCTTATATCAGTGGTCAGTGTAGAAGTCCCTTTCATTGGTGACCAATGGGAGAAGGACCCCCTTATATCAGTAGTCAGTGTAGTGGTCCCTTATATTGGTGACCAATAGGAGAAGGACCCCCTTATATCAGTGGTCAGTGTAGTGGTCCCTTACATTGGTGACCAATGGGAGAAGGACCCCGTTATATCAGTGGTCAGTGTAGAAGTCCCTTTCATTGGTGACCAATGGGAGAAGGACCCCTTATATCAGAGGTCAGTGTAGAAGTCCCTTTCATTGATGACCAATAGGAGAAGACCAAAGGGAAAAATGCAGCAGCCATTATATTTATCAAACATTGAGTTTTGATAAAGCAGATATATTGCGTGTATTTTGTACATAGAAGGCCTGTGGTGTAAGACCTGAATTTCTCGTGTTTGAATGCTATCTACACCTCCAGCTGGGAGATTGCTCTCTGTCTTTTGAAGGATTGTTCTCCGGAGGATCTTCTGAAAGTAACAAAGTTGTGTGAATGACCATTATCGTCTCAATGAATTCCACCAGAAACAAGGAAGGAGCTTCAAAGCAGTTAGATAGCCAAGTCCCACCCATCTTAGGACATATTCATTGTAATATAAAGCCCCAGTTTGTCAGAGGAACCTTTCTGAACACAATAGCCTGCATTGCTCTTCCTGCATGCTTGTGGGTAGGTGCAGCGTGGTGTGGCAGTAGAAAAATACTTAGTCCCAGTGCGGAGAAACCGGAATATACTGGAACTGTAAATCCTCAATACAGAACAGGCTGGGGGAGGACGCCGTCCCGACCGGGGGCACTAACAGCATGAAACAGAGATGTGTCAGTAGAAGTAGGCCTCGGGTGTGCCAGCAGCATCTGACTTGAGTGGCGAAATGTGGCCTGGCCGGTGCGGACCCAAGTTGGTAGGCTTCCAGATAGGATGGTGGCGTGTCCCTGCACTTTCCCTACTTCTCCGGAACCTCTCCCTGATGCTAAGCACTTTCCCTGCCAGATGGGTATCCTGTCCCTACTCTAGCCACACTTGAAATTGGGAGCCATGGTTCTTAAATAGACTCGGCCTGGCCCAAGATGGCCACCAGAGTCACATGAGCTACCATCCAATCAGATAGCTGCCCCTGTAAACCAAGCAACCATAGAGGAACTAAGTTTCTCTTGACTTCTTTTCCCTCTGCAATGCCGCTGTGGTTGAGTGTCACCTGTAGTGGATAAAGGAGGCTGCACTTGTCTACATGCTTATGTAGCACCCTGCTCTAGTCGGGCTAAATGTAGTTTTTGGCTCTAGGGTACTCAGTGGAGTCGCAATCTGTATTTTGTGGTCTGGTCAGGTTTCCCTAAACTGGGTGGTTGATTGCTCCTGCATGCCTCTGGAAGAAGCTTCTAGAGAGAGCTGGGAGGGCCAGCCACTAAAGTTATGACTATTTATCTGACCTCAGCCAATCCTTGGGAGGAAGCACCTAGAAGATGGCTGGGGAGAAGATAAATGTTTGGAAGGCTTGCTCAGACTGGTTCTTTGCCCCGTAGGTGTGTCTACTGAAGAGCTGTTGCTGGACCTGAGCGTGTGCTTGGCTGAGGGCTTAAAGGAACTTAATTATTTGCTCAAGGTCATGAGCTGGGAACACTGGTCTGGAGAAAGATCCTTTTTCTCACTTACTGTAGAGTGTCACATGGACGCAGGAGTGGGGGGCTGCTGTCCTAGGACATGGTGAGTCTTGGGATACCAGGTGGGCATGTGCTTAGGGAAGTAAGTTCCAGAAGAAGCTGCAAGGACTAGGGCTGCTCGTATAGCGTCCAAGGTTTACTGGCCATTCCCCTTTACCTCCAACAAAGGCTGCTGCTAAAGGTTTCTTTTAAGAGATTGTCCGTTTGTTTGTCCTTCGGAGTACCCTGCACCCTTATCCCTCTCCCGTTCAAGTCTGTGTAGTGGGGTGCTCAATTTAGGGGAAGTGTTTGGGTGGTAGTTGTACCCAAACACCCTAATTGTTAGAGTTCTAAAAGCCATTTTTGTTCACGAGTGGAGTATTGGTGTGTAGTTCCATGTGGCCTGCGGGTGGCGCTGCCATGGTGGGCCGGGGTTGGACCGCTGGTGCAGTGCTGTACCTTGTGTGTCCCCTCTCTGCGGCCATCCAGTGGGTGTGGTCTACCTGCTGGGCATGCTGGGAGAGGATATAAAAGGGGCAGACGCTGCCTGTTGAGGAATACAAGTAATAGGAGCAAAAAATATATAAAATAGTAATATCCAATGTCTAATATGTGTAAGACAACAAAGTGCTGAGAATGCAATTTTAGGCATATACAAAGACATAATAGTCCATTCTCTGTATTAAAAGGAAGTCCTTACAAAAGTGCAATTGCGATATAGGCACTAGATAGGCTTCAAAGTATATATAGACAACAGGGAAAGGGGTGAAGGAGAGGGGAAGGAGGCAGGTCCACACTCACGGCAGCCGTCCAGGGGGAACAGAGACCATATTCCCAAGTACTGCAAAAAACAAGAAAGAGAGGCGCCTCTGGGTGCAGACTGTATGGATATTTTAATCAACAAGAAATTTAGAAGCTGCCTGTTGAGGGTTCGTTGTCGGGGGTCCTACCCCAGGGTTCTTGTTCCTGTCCTCCCTGGGCACCTTTGGCCCAGGGGCGGGTCTGCGGTTCGTGGTCGTTGGATCAGTCCCTGGCACCTTTGGTCCTGGGGCTGCGACAGAGGCCTGGGCCCAGCACCTTCGTCTGGAGCCCACCAGGGATCGGGGGGTCTCGGGGTGCTGCCTTGCGAGGGGACCCGTATCTTGGAGGAGGAGGCCGGGGGAGGAACCGTTCCGAGGGACTGGTGCGGAGGTCACAGTGGGGGAGGGGTCCCGGTAACTCTCCAGAGGGACGTCTTCTCCCTAAACGGAGGCCGAGTTCACCGGGTCTGTGGCGGAGACCAAGTTCACCGGGTCTGTGGCAGAGGCCTTGGGTAGAGTTGGAGTGTCATTTGGCTGCTAGTCTTGTCTTAAGTAGACTATCCATTTGAGGCTGAGTCTGTTCGAGAAGCCGAACGGTGAAGTGATTGAGATTTTGCCTGGACCTCTCCCCATATCTTATGCTGTCCTGTCTTTACTTCAACCTCTTTCCTATCAGAGACTGTTGTGTTACGAAAAGAGAAAATAAATTCTGTGTTGGAGTTATAGCGAGTGTGGACATTTCAGTTACTGGGGGAAACAAGGACTTATCTCTGTTATTCACAGAGGTGAGAGACATTTTCTGGTTATCTGACTGTGGAAGACCCACCAACAACACCGCTCAACCTCTTATTACAAGAGGGTACGGGCTTGTGGCATGGTGTGCCCCATCTTCCTGCGAGGAGCCGAAGCAGGCAGGTAAAAGGGGGTCTGTGTGCTACATCTGCAATAAATCCACAAAAAGACATCCCCTAGACAGAGCCTGTGTTTGCCGGTGTGCATGGAACTGTGACTGTGGCAAGCAGCCTCGGGACTAGCAAAAGAAGACCTGGGACATATTCAGTTCCCTGTGGGGGAAGCGCTTCACTTGTATATAATAAATACATCTATTTCTCACTTCGGCTAAAGTAGTCAAAATTAGGCTTGTGCAATTCGTTTCGGAACAAATCGAAATTCGTCTGAATTTAGCAACTTTCGGACATTCGGAAGCATTCTAATTTCCGAACAAAGCAATTACGAATAAAACCGAATCCGAAATAAATTATATCGCAAATAGTGAATGCCCGAATGTCTTCGGCATAATTCGTTATGAAAAAAGTTACGAATGTACGAATCCATTGGAGGCACAATAACACTCACTCTGCTCTCTGCTTCTCCCTCACCGTGCTGAACTCCCTCTCAAAATGGTGTACAGGGGCGGAGGCTATAGCCGCATGTAAAAAACGAAAGTAAAATACGAGATTTCGAATCGTTACAAATAACCGCAATGTATTTAGAAAAGTACAAATCCATTAGAAGCACATTAGGCATATTAGGGAAGCGTCGTTGTGAGAGAGACACGGAAAATTACGAATCAACGAACCCAAAAAAAGTTAGGAAAGTAGGAGTTGTGTCCAGAATCAACGAAAAACAATGTACTCTACCGAAAGTACGAATTATAAATCAACGAAAAATAAGGCTTACATTAATACGAATCATTCCGATTCAACCAAAAATGTCGCTTGAGAAAATGCGAATTAGTCCGAACACGAAAAATCCCGTCTAGCAAAATTACGAACGATTACGAATCAACAGGACCGAAAAGAAACGAACCGAAACTAAACAAATTTTTCCATTGTGCACAAGTCTAGTCAAAATGTTTACTGAAACACTTGAGTTAGGGATTTCCCATCAAAGAACCCCTTATCATAGTGATCATTCGAAGAAGGGCTCCCTTATATCAGTGGTCAGTGTAGTGGTCCCTTTACATTGGAGACCAATGGGGGAAGGACCCCCTTATATTAGTGTAGTGGTCCCTTACATTGGTGACCAATGGGAGAACGACCCCCTTATATCAGTGGTCAGTTCAGTGGTCCCTTATATTGGTGACCAATGGGAGAAGGACCCCCTTATATCAGTGGTCAGTTCAGTGGTCCCTTATATTGGTGACCAATGGGAGAAGGACCCCCTTATATCAGTGGTCAGTTCAGTGGTCCCTTATATTGGTGACCAATGGGAGAAGGACCCCCTTATATCAGTGGTCAGTTCAGTGGTCCCTTATATTGGTGACCAATGGGAGAAGGACCCCTTTATCCCTTTCATGACTAAGCCTATTTCTGACATTTGGTGTTTACGAACTAAAATCCGTATTTTTTGGTAGAAAATTACTTAGAACCCCCCAAACATTATATATATATATATATATATATATATATATATATATATATATATATTTTTAGCAGAGAATCTAGAGAATAAAATGGTGATTGTTGCAATATTTTATGTCACACGGTATTTGTGCAGCGGTGTTTTAAACGCAACTTTTGGGGAAAAAGACACTTTCATGAATTTAAAAAAAATGAAAAAGTTAAGTTAGCCCAATTTTTTTGAATAATGTAAAAGATGATGTTACGCCGAGTAAATAGATACCAAACATGTCACGCTTTATAATTGCGCACAGTTGTGGAATGGCGACAAACGACGGTACCTAAAAATCTCCATAGGCGACGTTTTAAACATTTTTTTACGGTTACCAGGTTCATTTTTTTACGGTTACCAGGTTAGAGTTCCAGAGGAGGACTAGTGCTACAATTATTGATCTCGCTCTGTCGATCGCGGCGATACCTCACATGTGTGATTTGAACACCGTTTACATATACGGGCGCGACTTCCGTATGCGTGTTCTTTTCTGCGCGGGGACGGGGGCGCTTTAAAATTTTGTTTTATTTTCTTATTTATTTTTACATTATTAAATTGTTTTTTAAAAAAATAATAATAATTTTGATCACTTTTATTGCTGTCACAAGGAATGTAAACATCCCTTGTGACAGGTACTCTTTATGGAGGGATCGGGGGTCTAAAAGACCCCAAATTCCTCCTTTGCACTTCAAAGTATTCAGATAGCTGAAAACGGCGATTCTGAATACTGTGTATTTTTTTAAATCCGGCGCAATTGGCAGCCGAGTAAACCGGAAGTGACGTCGCTTCCGTGTTTACATTCATGAGACTGGAATGAAGCCATTTACGGCTTAGTTCTAGTCTGTCATAAGGCGCCAGAAGTTCCGGATCGTGGATCGGGTCTCCCGGTGGGATGGGAGGCCCGGTCAGAGAGGCGGGAGGGGGGATAACACCCGAGCGGCTTTTAGCCGCATTGGTTGTTTTGCCTGGAAAGCCGATCGCCCGCTCTAAACAACGGTACCGAGATGATGCCTGTAGCTGCGGGCATCATCTCGGTACAACCCCCGAAAGCCGAGGACGCATATTTGCGTACGCTCGGCACGAAGGGGTTATATCAGTGACCAATGGGAGAAGGACATTCTTACATCATCATCAGTGGGAAGACTGCCCCTCCTTACAGATCATTGATGTCAGTTGTTACTGAGAGACAGAAATTGCTCAAGGAACCCCTAGAAACCTTTGGAGGAACCCTGGCTGAGAAAGGCTGGACTAGGCAGTAATATATTTCTCTCCCCCTTGGTGGGAGTGGAGATGACCCCACCTATAAGGATATACAGTACATACACACACAGCACAAGGCCGTGTTCACACTACGAGACGTTTCTCGGAGCTGCAGTTCCTCTGAGATCCACAAGGTGGTGATCTCACCTCTATCATAGAGAAAGGAAGTCTCTATGGAAGACAGGAAGTGATGTCAGGTACAAACAGACAGTTCTAGGTGAGAGGTGAGTCGGGAGGAAATAGAGAGGAGACATCGCTGGAAGAGGCAGCAGAGGAGGTAATAAGATCCTATTTTCTATTTACACCCAGTAACCCCGTCATGTCCGTCCTCTTCCTCCATAGTCACTGTGACGTCTTTTATCTCCAGCAGATGATAATACACACATATATAGTGTGGAGACCTAGATTAACTCCTTCAGGGGCAGAACATTCTCTTCATTTTTATCAGTGGCCTTTGATGGCTTATATGACTTTTATTAGTGGGGGATGGGAGTTTATTTATACATAAAGGGAATTGTGAAAAACTAGCAAAACTGACTTTACGTAGAAAAAGGAGTTTGTGATCCATCAAGCCAAGTAAGAGGCTCCCAGATCACAAAAATGACAAAATGAATGTTCCTTTGTGTGTAATCCCACCGGGGAGAGTTTTTCCCTGATAGAAAACCCTTATATTACCCCCCCCCCCCCCCCCATACATCCCATCATAATATTGAACAATCAGTACAGTCCTCATCATTCTCTCTTTTCAATTATTGGTCTACAGGAAACCTGTATACATCACATGACCAATGAGGATGGAGGAGGACCGGAGTCACATGACTGAGAGGATACTAAACCTCACCCTGGAGATCATCTACCTGCTGACCGGAGAGGTGAGGAGGATTCTGGGAGGTCACATGACATCACTCTTATCTCTATTAATAATACACAGACCTGACCGGAGAGGTGAGGAGGATTCTGGGAGGTCACATGACATCACTCTTATCTCTATTAATAATACACAGACCTGACTGGAGAGGTGAGGAGGATTCTGGGAGGTCACATGACATCACTCTTATCTCTATTAATAAAACACAGACCTGACCGGAGAGGTGAGGAGGATTCTGGGAGGTCACATGACATCACTCTTATCTCTATTAATAATACACAGACCTGACCGGAGAGGTGAGGATTCTGGGAGGTCACATGACATCACTCTTATCTCTATTAATAAAACACAGACCTGACCGGAGAAGTGAGGAGGATTCTGGGAGGTCACATGACATCACTCTTATCTCTATTAATAAAACACAGACCTGACCGGAGAGGTGAGGAGGATTCTGGGAGGTCACATGACATCACTCTTATCTCTATTAATAATACACAGACCTGACCGGAGAGGTGAGGAGGATTCTGGGAGGTCACATGACATCACTCTTATCTCTATTAATAATACACAGACCTGACCGGAGAGGTGAGGAGGATTCTGGGAGGTCACATGACATCACTCTTATCTCTATTAATAAAACACAGACCTGACCGGAGAGGTGAGGAGGATTCTGGGAGGTCACATGACATCACTCTTATCTCTATTAATAAAACACAGACCTGACCGGAGAGGTGAGGGGGATTCTGGGAGGTCACATGACATCACTCTTATCTCTATTAATAATACACAGACCTGACCGGAGAGGTGAGGAGGATTCTGGGAGGTCACATGACATCACTCTTATCTCTATTAATAAAACACAGACCTGACCGGAGAGGTGAGGAGGATTCTGGGAGGTCACATGACATCACTCTTATCTCAATAATACACAGACCTGACCGGAGAGGTGAGGATTCTGGGAGGTCACATGACATCACTCTTATCTCTATTAATAAAACACAGACCTGACCGGAGAGGTGAGGAGGATTCTGGGAGGTCACATTACATCACTCTTATCTCTATTAATAATACACAGACCTGACTGGAGAGGTGAGGAGGATTCTGGGAGGTCACATGACATCACTCTTATCTCTATTAATAATACACAGACCTGACCGGAGAGGTGAGGAGGATTCTGGGAGGTCACATGACATCACTCTTATCTCTATTAATAATACACAGACCTGACCGGAGAGGTGAGGAGGATTCTGGGAGGTCACATGACATCACTCTTATCTCTATTAATAATACACAGACCTGACCGGAGAGGTGAGGAGGATTCTGGGAGGTCACATGACATCACTCTTATCTCTATTAATAATACACAGACCTGACCGGAGAGGTGAGGAGGATTCTGGGAGGTCACATGACATCACTCTTATCTCTATTAATAATACACAGACCTGACCGGAGAGGTGAGGAGGATTCTGGGAGGTCACATGACATCACTCTTATCTCTATTAATAAAACACAGACCTGACCGGAGAGGTGAGGAGGATTCTGGGAGGTCACATGACATCACTCTTATCTCTATTAATAAAACACAGACCTGACCGGAGAGGTGAGGGGGATTCTGGGAGGTCACATGACATCACTCTTATCTCTATTAATAAAACACAGACCTGACCGGAGAGGTGAGGAGGATTCTGGGAGGTCACATGACATCACTCTTATCTCTATTAATAATACACAGACCTGACCGGAGAGGTGAGGAGGATTCTGGGAGGTCACATGACATCACTCTTATCTCTATTAATAAAACACAGACCTGACCGGAGAGGTGAGGAGGATTCTGGGAGGTCACATGACATCACTCTTATCTCTATTAATAATACACAGACCTGACCGGAGAGGTGAGGATTCTGGGAGGTCACATGACATCACTCTTATCTCTATTAATAAAACACAGACCTGACCGGAGAGGTGAGGAGGATTCTGGGAGGTCACATGACATCACTTTTATCTCTATTAATAATACACAGACCTGACTGGAGAGGTGAGGAGGATTCTGGGAGGTCACATGACATCACTCTTATCTCTATTAATAATACACAGACCTGACCGGAGAGGTGAGGAGGATTCTGGGAGGTCACATGACATCACTCTTATCTCTATTAATAATACACAGACCTGACCGGAGAGGTGAGGAGGATTCTGGGAGGTCACATGACATCACTCTTATCTCTATTAATAATACACAGACCTGACCGGAGAGGTGAGGAGGATTCTGGGATTCTAACATGATAATCCTATTGGTTCTCCAATACAGAGATTTCCTCTTGTGAAGTCCGGTGATCATATGACCATCACAGTGCCTCCATGTGACTCCCTAAAACCTGAGAGACACAACATGGAGAAGATTCTAGAAGTCACCAAGAAGATGATGGAGCTGCTGACAGGAGAGGTGAGCGGTGCCGGGAATTCTGGGACATTATCCAGTAACAGACAAGGGATGTGTCTGGATGGTGACTGTATCATTGTGTGTGTCAGGTTCCTATAAGGTGTCAGGATGTCACTGTCTATTTCTTTTATATCCAGAGTGAAAACCTGAGTGATTATAATATTGTCATTAAAGAAGAATATGAAGAGGAGGATGAGGAGTATGGAGTGATGGAGGAGTTTTCAGAAGGACACAAGGATATAATGGAGCCACCTAATACCAGGAACCCACCAGAGAGGTGTCCCCGTCCTCTGTATTCCCGGGATTCCACACAGGAAGGTCACACCATCCCCCACCATCATCAGGTAGATGAGGAACAATCACTGATAGTACCATTAGGATCTGTACATTATCTGCATTGTTACCATTGATGTCATTTTTATTCTATATTCAGAGTGGAAACCTGAGAGATTCTACTGTTGAGGTGAAATCAGAAGAAGAAGAGAGGTATGTGAGGGATGATCAGCAGTCTATGGAGGAGGATGGAATAACGGGGACATTTATAGAGGAGGACACTCCTACAGAGATCAGCACAGGTGGGTCATTAACACTAAATCCATTCCTCCACCCATACTGCTCACTGATTGGTCCAGCGTAGGGTGGGGACTGGGTGATATCAGCCTGTAATCCCCTGGTCACTTTCCTGAGCTGTGTTCCCCGTCCTGTATTCCTGTATCAGCTGATGTCTAGTAATAATCTTTGTATTTCTATTTTAGTAGATGGACGGGAGATGAGGAAAACCTCAGAGGATTGTCTCACTTTGTCTCCAGACTGTAAAGTAGAAGATGAGGACATCACACAGTATAGTCCAGGAGAAAACCCGACTACCTCCAATGTCCATCCGGCACCCCACAGTGTAGATGGACCATCGTATTCCTCTTATCCCGAGGAACCTCAGACTGTGCGGGACGGTGCCGGACCATCGTATTCCTCTTATCCTGAAGAACCTCAGACTGTGCGGGACGGTGCCGGACCATCGTATTCCTCTTATCCTGAGGAACCTCAGACTGTGCGGGACGGTGCCGGACCATCGTATTCCTCTTATCCTGAGGAACCTCAGACTGTGCGGGACGGTGCCGGACCATCGTATTCCTCTTATCCTGAGGAACCTCAGACTGTGCGGGACGGTGCCGGACCATCGTATTCCTCTTATCCTGAGGAACCTCAGACTGTGCGGGACGGTGCCGGACCATCGTATTCCTCTTATCCTGAGGAACCTCAGACTGTGCGGGACGGTGCCGGACCATCGTATTCCTCTTATCCTGAGGAACCTCAGACTGTGAGGGACGGTGCCGGACCATCGTATTCCTCTTATCCTGAGGAACCTCAGACTGTGCGGGACGGTGCCGGACCATCGTATTCCTCTTATCCTGAGGAACCTCAGACTGTGCGGGACGGTGCCGTCCTTCCAACAGATAAGAGGCTTCCCTGTACTGAGTGCGGGAAGTGTTTCCATTCTAAATCTGGTCCTAAGGAGCATATTAAATCTCACACAGGTGAGAAGCCTTATTCCTGTCCTGAGTGCGGGAAATTTTATTCAACGAAATCCTCTCTTTACATCCATCAGAGATCTCACACAGGGGAAAAGCCATATCTCTGTCTTGAGTGCGGGAAAAGTTTTTCACGTAAGTGCAGTCTTAAAAGACATCGAGAAATGCACACAGGGAAGAAGTCGTATTCCTGTCCTGAGTGCGGTAAATGTTTTACATATAAGTCTAATCTTTACAAACATCAGAGATTGCACACGGGGGAGAAACCGCATTCCTGTCCCGAGTGCGGGAAATGTTTTTCAGTGAAGTCCAGTCTTTACAAACATCAGAGATTGCACACGGGAGAGAAACCGTATTCCTGTTCTGAGTGCGGGAAATGGTTTTCACAGAACTCCAATCTTTACAGGCATCAGAGACTGCATACTGGGGAAAAGCCGTATTCCTGTCCTGAGTGCGGGAAATGTTTTGTAGATAAGTCCAGTCTTTATAAACATCAGAGATCTCACACAAAGAAGAAGCCACTTTCCTGTCCTGAGTGAGGGAATTGTTCCTCACTGAAGTCCTGTCTTCCTGTACATCAGGCGGTCCCACACAACCCTTGAGGTGTATTAGTGAGTGCGGGAAATGTCTTGTATATGAATGTTGCTGGACATGTGGGGAAGAAGCACACCCTGATATACACCTCAGATATACTCCATGGCTGATCTTCATCATGTAAGAAACAGTTGATAAGGAGATCAGAGATCACCAAAGACATGGATGAAGTGTTGTACCGTGTTGGCCATTGATAGCAGGAGAAAAATAAAAATGGAGTCATTACCTCTTATTGGCTGAGTACATTTTGTGGTGTAAAGTCTTGCAAGAGGTCTGTTTTCTCAAGTCGTCTTCCAGGACGAAACATGTTAACCCCACCACTTAAAAGGCGGCCCTCTAGGACCTTTAAAATAAAAATTGAGTCGTTACCTCTCATTGGCTGAGTACATTTTGTGGTATGGAGACTTACGCCTCATACACACTATTAGATTTTCTGCAGATTTTTGTCTTCAGATTTACCAAAACCATATAATATGAGATCAAACCTTAAGAGTTTCAGTTTGTATGCAATCAGGCAGGCCCTTGCACTGCATGGTTTTAGTAAATCTGCAGAAAATCTAATAGTGTGTATGCAGCTTTAGAGGTCTATTATTCTCTTGCAAGAGGTCTGTTTTCTCAAGTCGTCTTCCAGGACGAAATACGCTAACCCCACCACTTAAAAGGCGGCCCTCTAGGGCTTTTACAATAAAAATTTAGTCCTTACCGCTCATTGGCTGAGTACGTTTTGTGGTATGGAGACTTAGAGGTCTATTATTCTCTTGCAAGAGGTCTGTTTTCTCAAGTCGTCTTCCAGGACGAAACACGCTAACCCCACCACTTAAAATGCGGCCCTCTAGGGCTTTTACAATAAAAATTTAGTCCTTACCTCTCATTGGCTGAGTACGTTTTGTGGTATGGAGACTTAGAGGTCTATTATTCTCTTGCAAGAGGTCTGTTTTCTCAAGTCGTCTTCCAGGACGAAACACGCTAACCCCACCACTTAAAAGGCGGCCCTCTAGGGCTTTTACAATAAAAATTGAGTCATTACCTCTCATTGGCTGAGTACATTTTGTTGTGGAAGATTTCACAAACACTTACAGGTCTGTTGTTTTTTTTTTTTTTTTTTTTACAAAGCAGGAGTGCTTTATTGAACAAACAAAACAATACAGCATAAAAAGGCTCATAAACCAAGTAGAATGCCATAACTGAGTAGCCGTTGAATAAGGCTCCAAGACCCCTCCATAAATTGCCATAATACATATATCTCTTACACTGACGGAAACAACAATGTAACATAAAATAAATGAGATCTGGCATGTCGGCATGTATTAGCTCTAGAATTACCACAGTTATCCAAGTAACAGATGGAGCGATCAAAGGAACCAGAACTGATTTAATGAGCCATTCGCAGCTTCACTGTACTGGCTGTTCTATTCTTAAAGTGGAGGTCCACCCTAAAATGAACTTTACATGAAAAGCTGTCTTTTAATTAAAAAATAAATAAAAGCATTTTTTGGACAATTCTATCTCTCTGTTGCTAGGCAGAATACGTTTTCTGCCTAGTTCCTAGTCCGCGGTGAGAGAACTTCCTGTCCTAACACCCATTGCCTCCTGGGAAATGATTACATTCATTTCCTCAGGAATATCTAGGCAGTACTTTGCATAAAATCGCATTATTTCCTTACAGGAAATGATGCGATTTGAGGTTGTATCTTAAACGTATTGTTTAGGGGTCTAACTACCTTATCTAAGCGCTGCACACAGACTGCTTGGAAAGGGTGATTGGACTTTGATTGCATGAAGGTTTTGTTACAACGGGGCGGGACGTTCCTCCGTCGCCCGGCCCGTTTGTCATGGTTACGTAAATAAACAATCAGCGCTACGAGCGCCGTTCAAATGCGCACGCGCGAGATGTAGCTTACGAAGCATGCACCACTGGATGAATTCCAGGAAGGACAAGCAACTGGGCTTCACAATGCCCACACTTAGCATGGATACGGCCAGATGAAGAGATGTAACAAACGAGGTTAGTGAAAAAGAATGTTAGCTAAACGGCTGGGGAGCGATTCCGATTGTAGGGTGGAATATGTTAGGTAGCAATTCTAAACAGTGAAAAAAAAATTAAAAAGATTTTTGACCGGACCGCCACATTAATATCTAAAATTTGATTCGGCTTTAAAAAAATATTGAGAATACGAATTCCTATTATAATTGTATGGATGTTGGGCTCTGAGTTAATAACCTCCAGATGTGACATTTGAATCCGAGTTCTCAATTTCTAGAAGCTGTCAGGTTTTTGATGGATGTTGTAAATATTATATGTGTTTTGTCAAAAGGTATTTCTATGTAATTGATATTTGAACATGAATGGTTTTGTGGTCTGGTTAAGGGTAGACACCCGCTTTTATGCACCTCATCCCAATTTTTTGAAAGAATGTAAGGAAAGAGTGGGAGGGACTATAGCGGCGCTGATTTTAGTATCTATACAACAGTAGAAAACTCAATTTTCATTCAGTAAAAAATATAATTTATTTGAACAATTGATACAAAAATATATATATGCGTTCTTTAGAAAGAGGTCACATATGTAACACATTTACATAGTAAAACACTGTGCATGGTGGTTATATTGGTAGTTAGTTGGAGAGATCATACATGGTCCCAATATGTTTCGCCCATCAGGGCTTCGTCAGGGGAAGTATGTCTCTAATTTGAACATGGTTTGTGTGTGGAATAAAAAACGAGTGGCCAGCTGGAGCCCTATAATTATACATACCCATGCCTCCATCCCTGGTAATATGTAAAAAAAAAAAAGGGAAAATGGGCTGTGGGACTTTGAATGAGGCATGCGTATGGATGGGTAAAAAGTCTAGGATATCAGAAAATATACAGTAAATGAATTGTCACAGTCCCGATACAGGAAATCTCTGTAGCCATGGGGAACTGCTGGACAATTGATCCAATAAATGAAAATTAATAGGTAGATATGAAAATATATATTGTAATGTATCATATTGAATAATACAAAGATCATGCATACAGTGGCATAATACATATAGTGTTAATCACATTTTACATATTTGATTTTCACAATGAATGGACATAATTAAAACAGCAGAAACCAATCAAAGATGGACATACAGAAAGAGTGACCATGATTATTCTAATGAATGGGTACAAAAAGGAAATTGGTAAAAATTCATAATTGGGCAGACTTGACTTGGCATCCCTGAGTATAGACTCGACGCGTTTCGTGGCGTTTAAAGCCAGTCATCAGGAGTGGGGTGCGTAGAACATGGTTTGTGTGTGCTGAGACTGGTCGCCCTCCCCCATATCCTGTGTAGAATGGAATTTTCACTTACTGTATATACTCGAGTATAAGCCGAGTGTTTCAGCACATTTTTTTTTTTGTGCTGAAAATGCCCCCCTCGGCTTATACACGAGTCACCTTTTTGTGCCTGATCTCCCGGACTTTGGGGACCCGGTACCGGACGGCCGTAAGTCCCCTGGACCCCAATCTTGGCACATATGAAGCCCAACTCTTTCTCTACAAGTGTGCAAAGATTGTTGTCCGGGGGACCTACGGCCGGGGAGCAACGATTTTTCAAACCCGGGCACCCCTTCCATAGACTCCTATGTTAAACGATCATTTCTCCTGTGAATTTAGGGACCCGGTACTGGCCGGTCATAGGTCTCCTTGACCCCAAACTTGGCACACATGTAGCCCCATTTCCCCTCTATAAGTGTGCAAAGATTTTTGTCTGGGAGACCTACGGCGGGGGAGCACCGATTTTTCAAAGCCGGTCACCCCTTCCATAGACTCAAATGTTAAACGTCAGTCTAGTCATGGACACAGTAAGGCATGCACATGGACAAAGTGAGGCATGCACATGGACACCCTAGGCTTATACTCGAGTCAATACGTTTTCCCAGTTTTTGTGGTAAAATTAGGTGCCTCGGCTTTATATTTGGGTTGGCTTATACTCGAGTATATACGGTACATCCTGTTTAGCCACTTCCTATAGAACCGTGTATAAGTTCAACCAGATGTTCAATCTCATGTTTCCTACTCTTGACCCCCACCTTTGTGGGGAGTGAAGGGGAGGTGATATTGGGAGTGGATATAATTTTTCGGGGCGGATTCAAACAAAGGATCTAGTACCTGATATAAGCTTGAGCTGGAAGGCAGCTCTTTCTCTTTGCTTCCTGCCTGGCTCCTTTTTTTTTTTTTTCAAAGCTGGGAACCCCTTTCATAGACTCCCATGTTAAATGTCAGTCCAGTCATAGACACAGTGAGGCATGCACATGGACAAAGTGAGGCATGCACATGGACACCCTAGGCTTATACTCGAGTCAATACGTTTTCCCAGTTTTTTGTGGTAAAATTAGGTGCCTCGGCTTATACTCGAGTATCAGGGATGAGCCGAACACCCCCCTGTTCGGTTCGCACCAGAGCCTGCGAACAGACGGAATGTTCGTGTGAACTTTAGAACCCTATTAAATACAATGGACTCGAACGTTCAAAATCTAAAGTGCTAATTATAAAGGCTAATATGCAAGTTATTGTCCTAAAAAGTGTTTGGGGACCCGGGTCCTGCCCCAGGGGACATGTATCAATGCAAAAAAAAAGGTTTAAAAAATAGACGTTTTTTCGGGAGCAGTGATTTTAATAATGCTTAAAATGAAAAAATAAAAGTGAAATATTCCTTTAAATTTCGTACCTGGGCGGTGTGTATGATATGCATGTAAAGTGGCGCATGTTTCCCGTGCTTAGAACTGTCCCTGCATAAAATGTCATTTCTGAAGGAAAAAAAGTCATTTAAAACTCACTCGCGGCTATTAATGAATTGTCGGCTTTTATCAATACATAGAAAAGTCATTGATAAAAAAAATAAAAAAAAGCGTGGGGGTTCCCCCAAATTCAATTACCAGGCCCTTTTAGATCTGGCATGGATTTTAAGGGGAACTCCACCCCAAATTAAAAAAAAAAATGGCGTGGAGTCCCCCCAAAAATCCATACCAGACCCCTTATCCGAGCACGCAACCTGGCCGGCCGCAGGGGAAGAGGGGGGGACGAGAGAGCGGCCCCCCCTCCCTCCTGAACCGTACCAAGCCACATGCCCTCAACATGGGGAGGATGTCCCCATGTTGATGGGGACAAGGGCCTCATCCCCACAACCCTTGTCCGGTGGTTGTGGGGGTCTGCGGGCAGGGGGCTTATCGGAATCTGGAAGACCCCTTTAACAAAGGGGACCCCCAGATCCCGGCCCCCCCTATGTGAATTGGTAAGGGGTACATTGTACCCCTACCATTTCACGAAGAAAGCGTCAAAAAATGTAAATACAAACACCTTGGAAAAGTCCTTTATTAAAAATAAATAAATAATAATTAAAAAAAACATTCCAGCGGTGAAATCCAGTGTCCCGCGGCGATCCCGATGTCCAGCGCTGTCCGTCATTGGTTGTGCCTGAGCGGACCTGATGGGGAACTTCCTCCGCAGTGTTTTAAATGTATAGACCCGCCCCTTCTAAAGTTCCCCATCAGGTCCGCTCAGCGGACCAGATGCGGAACGCGAGAAGGGGCGGGTCTATTCATGTATTACACAGCGAACGAAGTTCCCCTTTAGGTCCGACCCCTCGGTATGTCCGACCCCGCCTATGTCATTGGCCTGAGCGGGAAACTTCCTTCACTGTGTAAATTTAAATTACACAGTGAAGGAAGTTCCCCGCTCAGGCCAATGACGTAGGCGGGGTCTGACATACCGAGGGGGCGGACCTGATGGGGAACTTCTCTCACTTTGTAATACATGAATAGACCCGCCCCTTCTCATGTTCTGCATCTGGTCCTCAGCCTTACACCGAGTCATTGACTGAGCGGACCTGATGGGGAACTTTAGAAGGGGCGGATCTATACATGTAATAGACTGCGGAGGAAGTTCCCCATCAGGTCCGCTCAGGCTCAGCCAATGACGGACAGCGCTGGACATCGGATCGCCGCGGGACACTGGATTTCATCGCTGGAATGTTTTTTGTTTTTTTCTTAATAAAGGACTTTTCCAAGGTGTTTGTGTGTTTTATTTACATTTTTTGACACTTTCTTCGTGAAATGGTAGGGGTACGATGTACCCCTTACCAATTCACATGGGGGGGCGGGATCTGGGGGTCCCCTTTGTTAAAGGGGTCTTCCAGATTCCGATAAGCCCCCGTCCGCAGACCCCCACAACCACCGGGCAAGGGTTGTGGGGATGAGGCCCTTGTCCCCATCAACATGGGGACATCCTCCCCATGTTGAGGGCATGTGGCCTGGTACGGTTCAGAAGGGAGGGGGGGCCGCTCTCTCGTCCCCCCCTCTTCCCCTGCGGCCGGCCAAGTTGCGTGCTCGGATAAGGGTCTGGTATGGATTTTTGGGGGGACTCCACGCCATTTTTTTTTAATTTGGGGTGGAGTTCCCCTTAAAATCCATGCCAGATCTGAAGGGCCTGGTATGGATATTTAGGGGGAACCGCACACCATTTTTTTTTTTAATTTGCGGCGGGGTTGCCCTTAATATCCATTCCAGACCTGAAGGGCCTGGTAATTGAATTTGGGGGAACCCCCACGCTTTTTTTTTTTTATCAATGACTTTTTTATGTATTGCCGGGAGCCGACAATTCATTAATAGCCGCGAGTGAGATTTAAATGACTTTTTTTCCTTCAAAAATGACACTTTGTGCAGGGACAGTTCTAAGGACGGGAAACATGCGCCACTTCACATGCATATCATACACACCCCCCAGGTACGAAATTTAAAGGAATATTTCACTTTTATTGTTTCACTTTAAGCATTATTAAAATCACTGCTCCTAAAAAAACGGCAGTTTTTAAAACTTTATTTTGCATTGAAACATGTCCCCTGGGGCAGGACCCAGGTCCCCAAACACTTTTTAGGACAATAACTTGCATATAAGCCTTTATAATTAGCGCTTTAGATTTCTCCCATAGATTTTTCGAATTTGCCGCGAACACCCCAATTTGTTCGCTGTTCGGCGAACGGGCGAACAGGCAATGTTCGAGTCGAACATGAGTTCGACTCGAACTCGAAGCTCATCCCTATCGAGTATATATGGTACATCCTGTGTAGCCACTTCCTATAGAACCGTGTATAAGTTTAACCAGATGTTGAATCTCATGTTTCCTACTCTTGACCCCCACCTTTGTGGGGAGTGAAGGGGAGGTGATATTGGAAGTGGATATCATTTTTTCGGGTCGGATTGAAACAAAGGATCCAGTACCTGATATAAGCTTGAGCTGGGAGGCAGCTCTTTCTCTTTGCTTCCTGTCTGGCTCCTCATCACGCCTATCTCAGCACACAGATTTTTCTTCAGCATACAAAGGGCTAATCAGCCATCTTTAAAGAAGCACATGGTATCACATGTATTGAACTTTCAACTTTTATTTCTATCTTTGAACTCTATTTTGGAATTTATTTGAAGCTCTGATTTAATGTACAAATAACTGTACTTTTATCTTTGTGTGTACAATAAAACACACGGTTTGATTTGAGCTGGTTCACGAACGTTTTGTCTCACATTATACATCAAGATTGCAAACTAAAGCTTTTAAAAGAAAAGCGCATTTTAACATCGGCCGTGTGTACTTACACGTGCATGGCTTAATCTTTGAGACAAGCATCTGTTACTGGCAGGATCATGGGACAGATCGCCAGAACATGGGACACAGAACAATCGCTGGTAAACTATCCGTCTAACAGCGAGGAGTAAGACGGAAATAGTCAACTTGAAGACCAAGAAGACCAAACTTTCTAATTTCCGGGAACAACCTCCGATTTATATACACTGCTCAAAATAATGAAAGGAACATTATTTAATCAGAGTAGAGCATCGAGTCAATGAAACTCCTGAGATTTTGATCTGGTCAGGTAAGTAGCAGAGGGGGTTCTTAATCAGTTTCAGCTGCTTTGGTGTCAATGAAATGAACAACAGGTGCACCAGATGGGCAACAATGAGATGACCTCCAAAACAGGAATGGTTTTACAGGTGGAGGCCACTGAAATGTTTTTTTCCCCCTAAGCCTCATACACACGACCGGTTTTCTCGGCAAGAACCGGCAAGAAAACTGCTTGCAGAGCTTTCTTGCCGTGAAAACCGTGCGTTTGTACGAGGCTTTCAGGTTTCTCGTCAAGAAAACTGCCCAGAATCTCGACAAGAAAAAAAGAAGACCTGCTTTCTTTTTTCTCGTCGACCTGTTTCTCGACCAGAAACCCGAGAGTGTGTACACTTACCTGTCGCCGTGGAAACCGGCGCATGCTCGAACTGACTTTGACACATGTGCGGTAGCTTCCTAGGCTTAGGTAGGGTGTAGCAAGATGGCGGCGACAGCATCGAATGTGACGAGCGCACGCTCGTCGTAGTCTATGACGTCACCGCGTTCGTGCCATTCAAAAGAACGGCGGTTCTTTTGAATCGTAAGTGTGTACACTCGGCCGGGACAAAATTCTCGTCAGGAAAAACAACGGGTTTTTTCCTGACGAGAATCTCGGCCGTGTGTACTAGGCTCTACCCATCTTTTCTGACTGTTTCTCACTAGTTTTGCATTTGGCTAGGGTCAGTATCGCTACTGGTAGCACGAGGCGATACCTGAACCCTATAGAGGTCAGTGTCACTACTGGTAGCATGAGGCCATACCTGGACCGTATAGCAGTGATGGTGAACCTTGGCACCCCAGATGTTTTGGAACTACATTTCCCATGATGCTCCACTACACTGCAGAGTGCATGAGCATCATGGGAAATGTAGTTCCAAAACATCTGGGGTGCCAAGGTTTGCCATCACTGCCCTATAGGGTCAGTGTCACTACTGGTAGCACAAGGCCGTACCTGGACCCTATAGGGTCAGTGTCACTACTGGTAGCATAAGGCCATACCTGGACCCTATAGAGGTCAGTGTCACTACTGGTAGCAAGAGGCCATACCTGAACCCTATAGAGGTCAGTGTCACTACTGGTAGCATGAGGCCATACTTGGACCCTATAGGGTCAGTGTCACTACTGGTAGCATGAGGCCCTACCTGGACACTATAGAGGTCAGTGTCATTACTGGTAGCATGAGGCTGTACCTAAACCCTATAGAGGTCAGTGTCACTACTGGTAGCATGAGGCCATACCTGGACCCTATAGAGTCAGTGTCACTACTGGTAGCATGAGGCCATACCTGGACCCTATAGAGGTCAGTGTCACTACTGGTAGCATGAGGCCATACCTGGACCCTATAGAGTCAATGTCACTACTGGTAGCATGAGGCCATACCTGGACCCTATAGAGTCAGTGTCACTACTGGTAGCACAAGGCCATGTCTGAACCCTATAGAGGTCAGTGTCACTACTGCTAGCATGAGGCCATACCTGGATCCTATAGAGGTCAGTGTCACTACTGGTAGCATGAGGCCATACCTGAACCCTATAGAGCAGGGGTAGGCAACCTGTGGCCCTCCAGCTGTTGTGGAACTACATTTCCCATGAGGCATTGCAAGGCTGGCAGTTACAATTACTCCCAAAGGCATGATGGGACATGTAGTTCTGCAACAGCTGAAGGGCCCCAGGATGCCTACCCCTGCTAGAGAGGTTGCACAGGCAGTCCAACTCCTCCAGGATGACACATCAATACGTGTCATTACCAGAAGGTTTGCTGTGTCTTCCAGCACAATCTCAAGAGCATGGAGGAGATTCCAGGAGACAGGCAGTTACTCTAGGAGAGCTGGACAGGGCTGTAGAATGTTCTTAGCCCATCAGCAGGACCGGTATCTGCTCCATTGTGCAAGGAGGAACAGGATGAGCACTGCCAGAGCCCTACAAAATGACCTCCAGCAGGCCACTGGTGTGAATGTCTCTGAACAATCAGAAACAGACTTCATGAAGTGGGCCCTGTGCTCACTGCCCGGCACCGTGGAGCTCAATTGGCATTCGCCATTGAACACCAAAATTGGCAGGTCCACCACTGGTGCCCTGTGCTTTTCACAGATGAGAGCAGGTTCACCCTGAGCACATGTGACAGACATGAAAGGGTCTGGGGAAGCCGACGAGAATGTTATGCTGCCTGTAACATCGTTCAGCATGACCGGTTTGGTGATAGTCTGGGGAAGCATATCCATGGAGGGATTTACAGACCTCTACAAGCTACACAATGGCACCCTGACTGCCATTAGGTATCGGGATGAAATCCTTTGATGTATTGTCGGACCCTACGCTGGTGCAGTGGGTCCTTGGCTCCTCCTGGTGCACGACAATGCTCGGCCTCATGTGGTGAGAGTATGCAGCCAGTTCCTGGAGGATGAAGGAGGAGAGGATACCACAGCCTACCAGCCCTAGATCGGGTAGGTGCCTGACCACCGGGGGGGGGTTGCCAGTGCCTCCCAGAGGAAGGGGGGTGGTGTCAGTGCTGCACCGCAGGCTGGCCGGGGGTTGCTGTCAGTGCTGCTCAGCCAACAGCCCAGAAGCCGGGGTCTGTCCCCTGAAACCGGGGATGTCTGGTCACCCTACTCTAGGACATTATGTTTTGTTCCATCCGAAGCTGCCAGGTTGAACCTTAGTCAGTTCAGGAGCTCAGTGATGCTCTGGTCCAGATCTGGAAGGAAATACCCCAGGACACCATCCGTCGTCTCATTAGGGGTATGCCCCAATGTTGTCAGGCATGCATACAAGTACATGGGGGCCATACAAACTACTGAGGGCCATTCTGAGTTGCTGCAGTGAAGTTTCAGCAAAATGGACTAGCCTGCTGCATCATTTCTTCACTGTGATTTTCGGGGTGTCTTTGAATTCAGCCTTCTGTAGGTTGATCGTTTTCATCAAACCCAGTGCAGTGGGGAGCAATGGACAGTGTGAGTACCTCAGCACACCCAGGGAAATACAAGGGGAGAGAATGCCAGACGTAGCATACTTTCCAGGGACAGCATTGTGCTACTGTAAATCCCATTTCCTTGTCTTGGGACGTTCCAGGTGGGCTGGCAGTCAAAGCTGCCAGGTGGACTGGTAGTTTCAGAACTCTGTGAGGTTCTACTGAGGAGACACAATACTCTTCTATACAGTTTGCAACTTTGTGCTATTTTGCTAAAGGGGACTGAGAGCTCCTGGTTCATAAAGGACCTTCCCACTGATCCATAGAGACTGTGATTATTCCGGAGGGAGTACAGTTCAGGATCTTCATCATTCTGTGTACATAGAAAAGGACGTTTGTCCTCATCTGTTGTTTCTCCAAGTCAAGTTTGGCATTCCATAATCCCTAAACCCTATCCAAGTTGTTTTCCCCAATAAAACAACAAAAAAACAGGCCCATGGCCAGATTACTTGTGTCTGGATGCAGGTTGGAAATGTGTGTTGCCTGGCTGTGCAAGAATAGGGGAAACCAGAAATCCAATGACTCCTGCGGGGGCAGCGCTACATTTGGGGTTCTTGTCCAGGATTCCCCTATGGTAACCTGCATGTAGCAACTGCCAACCAACCCGCCAACATGATCTGAAAAGAGACACGTAAAAGTACCTCACAACTGACAATGCATACTGTATCAGAACAAGGAACTGCCTGCAGGGTTCAGAGACAGGATTATTGTAAGGCACGAATCTGGAGAAGGCTACAAAAAAATGTTCTGCTGCACTGAAGGTTCCCAAGAGCACAGCGGCCTCCATAATTCTCAAATGGAGGAAGTTTGGCACAACCAGGACTCTTCCAAGAGCTGCTCACCTGGCCAAACTGAGCAATCGGGGGGAGAAGGGCCTTAGTAAGAGAGGTGACCAAGAACCTGATGGTCACTCTGACTGAGCATCAGAGATCCTGTGTGGAGATGGGATAAAGTTCTAGAAGGACAACCATCACTGCAGCCCTCCAGCGATCTGGGCTTTATGGCAGAGTGGCTGGACGGAAGCCTCTCTCTACTTCTCTGTGCAAAACACATGAAAGCCAGCTTGGAATTTGTGGAACTTTGAAAGGAAGGAAGCCACAGAGCCCCCCTTACATCAGAATCCCTCTTACATTAGAGTCCTGACCTAAAGGCAAGAGAGGGGGGATACTTGACTTACAGTGGATGGATGGATAGGTAGTCGGCACCTTTCCTCATTCGGCTGCTGGGCTTCAAACTTCCCACCCCATACATCCCCTCCTCTGAGGCACAGCGCTACCAGGGAGTGTGGGCCGGGCAGACACAGGAGCAGAAGACTGAAGGAGGAGCAGAACCAGCTCTTTCTCTCTTCTCCCGCTCATGTGAGGGGGCTGTGACAGAGGGAATCTCCCAGCTCTGAGTCCTGCAGCCACTGGAGAACCAGGGTTCAGGCTTTTGGGGCCCCAGACAGTGGCATCAAAGCAGGCCAGGGGGGCATTTGCCACCTTGCCCTATGGCCCAGGCTCCCCATGTTGAGGATAAGTTATTGACACCTGATATGGTTTAGGAGTGGGCATGCTCACTCCCCACCCTTCATTGACCAGTCAGGCTGCATGCTCAGGATTTTGGGGGGTAGCCCACATTTTTTTGTCAGAGGCTCTACTCAGCCGAAAACCCATTTATTTCTGCCATTTCCTGAACCCACAAAGCTAAATTCTGTCTGAACCTGGGTTCTGTCCAAACCTGGTGCTCATCCATAGTGATTAGGGTTATGGTTCCTTCGGAGACCAATGGTAGAAGGACCCCCTTATATCAGTGGTCAGTGTAGTGGTCACTTAAATTGGTGGCCAAAAGGAAAAGGACCCCCTTATATCAGTGGTCAGTGTAGTGGTCCCTTTCATTGGTGACCAATGGGAGAAGGATCCCTTTATATTATTTGTCAGTGGGAGAAGGAGCCCCTTACAGATCGTCCATTGATCAAGGAACCCCTAGAAACCTTTGGAGGAACCCTGGCTGAGAAAGACTGGACTAGGCAGTAATATATTTCTCTCTCCCTTGGTGGGAGTGGAGATGACCCCATCTATAAGGATATACAGTACATACACACCCAGCACAAGGCCGTGTTCACACTACAAGATGTTTTTCAGGCCTGCAGTTCCTCTGAGCTCCACAAGATGGTGATCTCACTTTTACCATAGAGACAGGAAGTCTCTATGGAACACAGGAAATGATGTCAAATCATAAACAGGAAGTTCCGGGTGAGAGGTGAGTCTGGAGGAAGTAGAGAGGAGACGTTGTTGGAACTGGCAGCAGAGGAGGTAATAAGATCTTATTTTCTATTTACACCCAGTAACCCCCATCATGTCCGTCCTCTTCCTCCATAGTCACTGTGACGTCTTTTATCTCCAGCAGATGATGATACACACATATATAGTGTGGAAACCTAGATTAACCCCTTCAGGGGCAGAACATTTCCCCACTTATGGGGCCGGAACATTCTTTTCATTTTGGAGATGTGCGAAGGATAGGGGATTTCTATAGATATTAAGGGTGAGAGGCTACCGGACCTCAAAACCCTGCTGAAAGGAATGTTCCTCTATGTAGTCCCACTGGGGATGGTTCTTCCCTAATAGAAACCCTCATATTATCCCCCATACATCCCCATCCTAATATTGTACAACCAGTACAGTCCAGATCATTCTCTCTTACAGTGTTGCCAACCCCCTGAAGTGAAATTTACTGGCAAGGATGCCAAAATTTCTGTACGGCACCAATTTCTTACTGGCAAAAATAATGAAGATTACTGGCAGAGCCGCATTTTTTACTGACGCTGCAAAAACAGTACCTAAAATTACTGTTTTTAGTGCTAAACAGTGCAAATATCAACATTTCAACTATAAACACACAGCTAATGCTAATATCAATGTGTTTAAGTTAAACAAAAGTAAAAAAACATATTTCTCAATTCACATGAAGGTTAGGATACTATAACCCAGCCAGCACAGAGTTCCCTCTTACATCAGAGTCTGCAGGATGCCCCCTTACAGTGCAAGGGAACTCTTATGTAAAGGGGAATGCTGCAGATCATGATGTAAGGGGGAACTCTGATGTGGAGGGGGGCTCTGGTGAATAGAGACCACCTTCCACAGAGTGAATACACTAAGATAAGGGGGGGTACTAATATAAGGGGGAAACCTTTATATCAGTGCCCCCTTACATTATTGTATTCATTCACCTTCTTACATCAGTGACCCCCCCCCCTCAGAATGGCCTGGCGGCACTGTCACTTACCTCCTCCCAGGTGCACAGTGTGGGGCTCAGTCAGACGGCTCCAGCTTGGTGACTCTGATCTCCTCTCCCCAGTCCACACGTCTGTTTCTTCCTGGGCCGTAACCCCCATCCCGGCGGCACTCCCACTCTTGACTCCTTTCTAGGATCCCCTCATAGACTGTAGACATGACAAGAGATGGTCAGAGGCTGCGGACACGATACAGGAAGTAGACAGAGACTGCAGACACGATACAGGAGGTGGACAGAGGCTGGGGACATACTACAGGAGGGGGACAGAGACTGCGGACACACTACAGGAGGGGGACAGAGACTGCGGACATACTACAGGAGGGGGACAGAGACTGCGGACACACTACAGGAGGTGGACAGAGACTGCGGACACACTATAGGAGGGGGACAGAGACTGCGGACACACTACAGGAGGTGGACAGAGACTGCGGACACACTATAGGAGGGGGACAGAGACTGCGGACACACTACAGGAGGTGAACAGAGACTGCAGACATACTACAGGGAGGAGGACACTGGACAGAGACTGCGGACATACTACAGGAGGTGGACAGAGACTGCAGACATACTACAGGGAGGTGGACAGAGACTGCAGACATACTACAGGGAGGAGGACACTGGACAGAGACTGCGGACATACTACAGGAGGTGGACAGAGACTGCGGACATACTACAGGAGGTGGACAGAGACTGCGGACATACTACTGGAGGTGGACAGAGACTGCGGACATACTATTGGAGGTGCCGGAGACACTCTGCGGACATGATGGTGTCCTCCTCACCCCCTCACAGTAGCCTCCTCCTCTGTCCACCACCATATTATTTCTCCACATCATCAGTGTGCTGTGTCCTCCTCCTGTGCCCCTTTCACCTCTCCACAGGTCAGGGCAGCACTGTGCTGCCCTGACCTGTGGAAAGGTGCACATGAGCCAGAGGAGGACACAGCACACTGATGATTTCGAGAAGTAATATGGTGCCGGTAGACAGAGAGCACATCAGTCTCTGTGTCCCCTGCATGGCACCATTGGCACGGCTTCACGCTCCAGGCTCACTCACTGACCCCCCCAGTTTCACTCACCTCGAGTCTGTCTCTGTCCTCCACCCTGTCAGTGCTCCGCTCGCTCCTCCACCGGCACCTATGATGATGAGTGCTACTGCAGGACTGAGGACTCGAGTCGCGCGGCTCGCACCAGTCGCTGTGGTCACGCCGGTGTATTCAAAAATGGCGCCAGCGGCGCCATCACGTTACTGCGCGTGCGCCGCCCGGCCGAGCGTGAATACGTTTCCCTGCGCTTGGCCGGCTTCGGAACGGCGCATGCGCAGTTGTATGGCCGGCTCGTGGCCATCTTTTTTATGGGCGCCGGTGCCCATAGCGGACATTAACGTACACCCCAAAAAAGGGGTTAAATTCACGTACCGTACGTAAATCTACGTACGGTTGGCAACACTGCTCTCTTATCAATTATTGGTCTACAGGAAACCTGTATAGATCACATGACCAATGAGGATGGAGGAGGACCGGAGTCACATGACTGAGAGGATACTAAACCTCACCCTGGAGATCATCTACCTGCTGACCGGAGAGGTGAGGAGGATTCTGGGAGGTCACATGACATCACTCTTATCTCTATTAATAATACAGACCTGACCGGAGAGGTGAGGAGGATTCTGGGAGGTCACATGACATCACTCTTATCTCTATTAATAATACACAGACCTGACCGGAGAGGTGAGGGGGATTCTGGGAGGTCACATGACATCACTCTTATCTCTATTAATAATACACAGACCTGACCGGAGAGGTGAGGGGGATTCTGGGAGGTCACATGACATCACTCTTATCTCTATTAATAATACACAGACCTGACCGGAGAGGTGAGGAGGATTCTGGGAGGTCACATGACATCACTCTTATCTCTATTAATAATACACAGACCTGACCGGAGAGGTGAGGAGGATTCTGGGATTCTAACATGGTATTCCTATTGGTTCCCCAATACAGAGATTTCCTCTTGTGAAGTCAGGTGATCATCACAGTGCCTCCATGTGACTCCCTAAAACCCGAGAGACACAACATGGAGAAGATTCTAGAAGTCACCAAGAAGATGATGGAGCCGCTGACAGGAGAGGTGAGCGGTGCCGGGAATTCTGGGACATTATCCAGTAACAGACAAGGGATGTGTCTGGATGGTGACTGTATCATTGTGTGTGTCAGGTTCCTATAAGGTGTCAGGATGTCACTGTCTATTTCTCCATGGAGGAGTGGGAGGATTTAGAAGGACACAAGGATCTCTACAAGGACGTCATGATGGACAATCAGCCGCCCCTCACATCACCGGGTAAGAGGAGACTTTATTGTAAAGGAGAGAGCAGTCCGGAGGCTCCACCTAGATTCCCTATCATCTGATAAACACATAGAAACAATGTATTCAGTCAGTGTGTGTGTTTCCTACAGATGGATCCAGTAATGGGAACCCACCAGAGAGATGTCCCCGTCCTCTGTATTCCCGGGATTCCACACAGGAAGGTCACACCATCCCCCACTGTTACAAGGTTGGTGGGACGGAGCATCTAGAACACAAAAGTGACTTATAGTGATGATGAATGAACTCTGTACAAGATGTTATAATCTCTCATTCTCTTGGTTTAGGTTGAAGATCTGATACATATAAAAGTTGAGGTGAAATCAGAAGAAGAAGAGAGGTATGTGAGGGATGATCAGCAGTCTATGGAGGAGGATAGAATAACGGGGACATTTATAGAGGAGGACACTCCTACAGAGATCAGCACAGGTGGGTCATTAACACTAAATCCATTCCTCCACCCATACTGCTCACTGATTGGTCCAGAGTAGGGCGGGGACTGGGTGATATCAGCCTGTAATCCCCTGGTCACTTTCCTGAGCTGTGTTCCCCGTCCTGTATTTCTCTCGGATAATCTTCCTTCTCTGTGCTGCAGACACAATTTATGTCTCTAGACTGGATTTATGGAGATTCTGGGGTTCAGCCGACAGCAAAATGTTGATTTTCACCATAGGGTTTGCTTGACCTAGACACCTGGGGTATGTACCTTGGGTCTTCTGCCCCATGCCCGGGTCTAGTGAGATCCCTGACAGAACAATTCTCCCGGGTTACTTGCTCTGTTATTTGCTGGCTGTGCCGGGTGGAGGGATATGTCTGTATAGTCTCAGACCCAAGTCACTGAGTGCAGTCTCAGGAGATGGGAGGCAGCGGTGTGGGACCTCTGCAACTTGTCTCAGGTAAATATTTCATCCACCACTGATTACTGATCACCAATATTATGACTCCTGACCCATCACTATATACTCTATGTTGTACATTACATACTCCTGACCCCTGCACTATATACACTATGTTGTACATTACATACTCCTGACCCCTGCACTATATACTCTGTGTTGTACATTACATACTCCTGACCCCTGCACTATATAATCTATGTTGTACGCTTCATAGTCCTGATACTATTGGGTCCTAATACACCGATCAGCCATACCTCTATGAACACGGACAGGTGTGAGTTTAGGAAATGGAAAGGACACAGAATTCTTAATGTTGCAGTTTGAGAAGCTCCGGAGTTTTTGGTATGATCAGAGAAATCTGTGTTTGAAGCTTTCTCTGGGTCTGGTTTGTTTTTCTAGATTGGGGACTGGAGTTTGAAGGCTCCAAAGTTTTGTGGTTGGGACAGAACCTTCGACCCTGTGTCCGGGTTTTTACCGCTCCCTTCCTCCTCTGAATGGACAGAGTTAGTGATACTGACTGTTCATTCATAACTGAAGCATAGTAACTTGTGTTCATTCATAACTGTGTTTCCTATGCTTCAGTGTGTGAATGAAGGGGAAGCCTCTGTACAGAGCTCTTCCTGTCCATTCATTGTGTGCAGCTGAGGCTGCAGGAATGGAGATTGGAGGGCTGTGTCCTCAGTCTCCTTTCTCTGTCTCAAAGGTAGAACATCAGAGGTCTGTTTAGACCCCCGATATCTCTCACCAGAACCCCCCAACGGGGCTCCTAAAAAATTATAAAATAACAAAAATAAAAATCTACTGCCACCAGTGGCGGAACTCCAGGGGTCACAAAGGTCTCACTTCTCTCTCCCCTCCACCCACCGCTATATATACACATAATATGTATTCTCTTCTGTTACCCCCATTTCCTACCAGCTGGACATTTTATATCTGATGATGTGATTGGAGGACAGACTTTTACATGTTGATAATAATGTGATAACTTCCTCCAACTTTGGAACCTTAAACAGAAAGTGATAATGAGGGAGGAGTCAATAACCCAATGATGGTGGTCTTCAGGATCAGTCCAGTCTTCATCTCGGTTGTTCTCCCCCATCCTCACTCTCTGACCTCTGGTGGGGCTCAGCCCGCTGTTATTCGTGAATAAATCATGGACTAAATAAGGAAGTGCAGGACTTCTTGTGTTGGGAAGATGGCAATGAGTGATAGAGGGGGTGGGGACACTCGTCCTATAATCCCCTCATCACTGTCACTCCTATAAAAGACAGTTCTCGTTGTTTCCTCACTCTCTGACTAAGGTCCATGAATAAAGAAATGATCTGGTAGGAGATCAGAGGACCCATTTACTAGTTACCTTGAGGGGGGAATTGTAAGATCCTCAGAGACAAAGCTGCCTGATGTGGGCGGAGTCCTGGTTTAGGGGAACCAATCAGCTCATGTCTAGTAATAATCTTTGTATTTCTATTTTAGTAGATGGACGGGAGATGAGGAAAACCTCAGAGGATTGTCTCACTTTGTCTCCAGACTGTAAAGTAGAAGATGAGGACATCACACAGTATAGTCCAGGAGAAAACCCGACTACCTCAAATGTCCATCCGGCACCACACAGTGTAGATGGACCATCGTATTCCTCTTATCCTGAGGAACCTCAGACTGTGCGGGACGGTGCCGGACCATCGTATTCCTCTTATCCTGAGGAACCCCAGACTGTGCGGGACAGTGCCGGACCATCGTATTCCTCTTATCCTGAGGAACCTCAGACTGTGCGGGACGGTGCCGGACCATCGTATTCCTCTTATCCTGAGGAACCCCAGACTGTGCGGGACGGTGCCGGACCATCGTATTCCTCTTATCCTGAGGAACCCCAGACTGTGCGGGACGGTGCCGGACCATCGTATTCCTCTTATCCTGAGGAACCTCAGACTGTGCGGGACGGTGCCGGACCATCGTATTCCTCTTATCCTGAGGAACCTCAGACTGTGCGGGACGGTGCCGGACCATCGTATTCCTCTTATCCTGAGGAACCTCAGACTGTGCGGGACGGTGCCGGACCATCGTATTCCTCTTATCCTGAGGAACCTCAGACTGTGCGGGACGGTGCCGGACCATCGTATTCCTCTTATCCTGAGGAACCTCAGACTGTGCGGGACGGTGCCGGACCATCGTATTCCTCTTATCCCGAGGAAGGTCAGACTGTGCGGGACGGTGCCGGACCATCGTATTCCTCTTATCCTGAGGAACCTCAGACTGTGCGGGACGGTGCCGGACCATCGTATTCCTCTTATCCTGAGGAACCTCAGACTGTGCGGGACGGTGCCGGACCATCGTATTCCTCTTATCCCGAGGAACCTCAGACTGTGCGGGACGGTGCCGGACCATCGTATTCCTCTTATCCTGAGGAACCTCAGACTGTGCGGGACGGTGCCGGACCATCGTATTCCTCTTATCCTGAGGAACCTCAGACTGTGCGGGACGGTGCCGCACCATCGTATTCCTCTTATCCTGAGGAACCTCAGACTGTGCGGGACGGTGCCGGACCATCGTATTCCTCTTATCCTGAGGAACCTCAGACTGTGCGGGACGGTGCCGGAACATCGTATTCCTCTTATCCTGAGGAACCTCAGACTGTGCGGGACGGTGCCGGACCATCGTATTCCTCTTATCCCGAGGAACCTCAGACTGTGCGGGACGGTGCCGGACCATCGTATTCCTCTTATCCTGAGGAACCTCAGACTGTGCGGGACGGTGCCGGACCATCGTATTCCTCTTATCCTGAGGAACCTCAGACTGTGCGGGACGGTGCCGGACCATCGTATTCCTCTTATCCTGAGGAACCTCAGACTGTGCGGGACGGTGTCGGACCATCGTATTCCTCTTATCCTGAGGAACCTCAGACTGTGCGGGACGGTGCCGGACCATCGTATTCCTCTTATCCTGAGGAACCTCAGACTGTGCGGGACGGTGCCGGACCATCGTATTCCTCTTATCCTGAGGAACCTCAGACTGTGCGGGACGGTGCCGGACCATCGTATTCCTCTTATCCTGAGGAACCTCAGACTGTGCGGGACGGTGCCGGACCATCGTATTCCTCTTATCCTGAGGAACCTCAGACTGTGCGGGACGGTGCCGGACCATCGTATTCCTCTTATCCTGAGGAACCTCAGACTGTGCGGGACGGTGCTGTCCTTCCAACAGATAAGAGGTTTTCCTGTCCTGAGTGTGGGAAGTGTTTTTTATATAAAAGGTATCTTTCTATACATCAGAGATCTCACAAGGGGGAGAAGCGATACTCCTATTCTGAGTGCGGGAAAGGTTTTTCACAGAAGATCACGCTTTCCAAACATCAGAGGTCTCACACGGGGAAAAAGCAGTTTTCTTGTTCTGAGTGTGGGAAATGTTTTTCAAAGAAATTCAGCCTCAACAGACACCAAAGATCCCACACAGATAAGAAGCCATTTTCCTGTCCTGAGTGCGGGAAAAGTTTTGTACAAAAATCAGACCTTGTCACACATCAGAGATCTCACACGGGGGAGAAGCCGTATTCCTGTCTTGAGTGCGGGAAATGTTTTGCTAAAAAATCTGAGCTTGTCAGACATCAGAGGTCCCACACGGGGGAAAAGCCGTACTCTTGTCCTGAGTGCGGGAAACGTTTTTCACAGAAGTCCTATCTTTCCCAACATCAGAGATTGCACACGGGGGAGAAGCCGTATTCCTGTTCTGAGTGCGGGAAATGTTTTTCATTTAAGTGCAGTCTTTACAGACATCAGAGATTACACACGAGGGAGAAGCCACTTTCTTGTCCTGAGTGAGGGAAATGTTCCTCACTGAAGTCCTGTCTTCCTGTACATCAGGGGTCCCACACAACCCTTGAGGTGTATTGGTGCCTTGAGTGTGGGAAATGTCTTCTATTTGAATATTGTTGGACATGTGGGGAAGAAGCACATTCTGATATATAGCATCACCCTTCACTCTGTAACCAAGACCTAGTCTGGCAATGCCCATAATGATACCAATTAGTCTCTGACCAATCTCACGGTTTGGATGGACTTTCTCCTTTTCATTATTTCCAGGTGACCATGAATTAGAGTTCGAATATCTCCTCCGTGTTCTGCAGACAGATATACATTTCCCGATGTACAAGCTCCATACCACGCCGATCGCTCCTGGCCTGCTCCTTTCCCAGGTGTACACAAGTCACTTCCGGGTGTGCTGTGCGGGATGACGTGTCACTTCCGGGTGTGCTGTGCTGGATGACGTGTCACTGCTGTGCGGGACGACGTGTCACTTCCGGGTGTGCTGTGCTGGATGACGTCACTTCCGGGTGTGCTGTGCGGGATGACGTGTCACTTCCGGGTGTGCTGTGCTGGATGACGTGTCACTGCTGTGCGGGACGACGTGTCACTTCCGGGTGTGCTGTGCGGGATGACGTGTCACTTCCGGGTGTGCTGTGCTGGATGACGTGTCACTGCTGTGCGGGACGACGTGTCACTTCCGGGTGTGCTGTGCTGGATGACGTCACTTCCGGGTGTGCTGTGCGGGATGAAGTGTCACTTCCGGGTGTGCTGTGCTGGATGACGTGTCACTGCTGTGCGGGACGACGTGTCACTTCCGGGTGTGCTGTGCGGGATGACATTATATCCTAGCCCCCGATGTTTCAAGGTGGGCTAGGAAGCTGGTACTGGCTTATAAACAACAAACCGGATAGCTGAACTCACCAAAACACGTCTTTTCCATCCACAAGATATTTATTGACTAAGGCAGACAACAAGATGTTAGCAGATGATTGAAAGGCGGTATTTGAAGGTCAAAACATGGTAATGTGTTCCTGGATGTGAGCAGATTGCATGAAAGGCCTAGACAAGAGGCCATCTCTTATCCTATCGGCATAATGAAGGAACAGGAAAAGGAAGTACATCACAAAAGGGGCGGAACACAAAAAGAGACAGAAAAAGATGGTGCAATAACTAAAATAACCACCAGATGGCAGTAAATGAGCCAATTATATAAACATTAACATAACTATGCATCACATTATATCTTACATACAAATTGAAATAAATATTAGGGGGGTTTTTATATTTCCCCCTATTTATTATAAATATCTATTAACTTGTCTAATTCCTATAATTAGCCAGTCTACCAAAGTTCTGATAAAGTTAATGGTGATGGTACAATAACAAGGTTAGCTATAAAAAGAAACACACTAGACATGTGCAGAATAGGGATGAGCTTTCTGTTCGGGTCGAACATGAGTTATACTCGAACATTGCCTGTTCGCCCGTTCGTCGAAATTTGAACATTATGGGCCGTTCGCGCCAAATTCGAGCACCGCATCACGACCCATAATGCACTGCGACATGTCTGATGATTGGCCAAGCATGTACCATGACCCGCATGCTTTGGCCAATCACAGCGCCGTCAGCAAAGAGAGACATTATTGGCCAAAGGCAGGGTGCCTTTTGCCAATTATGGCTCAGGGGGTTAAGTCCACGCCCCACACTATATAAGGCCGCCAGCACGTCGGCCCTGTGTAGTGTTGGTGGCGTTGAGAGAGAGAGAGAGTGTCATTTCATTTAGTTTGAGCAAGCAGGCGATTCAGTTAGCTCAGCTGCAGTGTATTTAGTATATATATATATATACGTCCAGGCTTTATATATATATATATATATATATATATATATATATATATTACACTGTATCCAGTTTAGCTAGATCTCACTGCAGACCGTTCCTGGTGTACTGTTTCTAATATACTGCAGGCAGGTTATGCATCTAGCTGCAGTGCATTTAGTATATATATACACATCCCGGCTTGTGTATGTATATATGTGTATATATATATATATATATATATATATATATATATATATATATATATATATATATATATATATATATATACACACACTGTATCCTGTGTAGCTAGATCTGACTGCAGGCCATTCCTGGTGTACGTATTCAAAGACACTTTCAGGCAGGCAGGCAGGTGATTTAGTAATCTGCAGTGCCTAAAATATATATAGAGTCTCCTACATATATATCCACTGCATTCTAGCCTAGCCAAGCCTATACCTGACTGCAGGCCATTCCTGGTGTACGAATTCAAAGACACTTTCAGGCAGGCAGGTGATTCAGTGATCTGCAGTGAATAAAATATATATAGAGTCTCCTACATATATATCCACTGCATTCTAGCCAAGCCTATACCTGACTGCAGGCCATTCCTGGTGTACATATTCAAAGACACTTTCAGGCAGGCAGGCCAGGCAGTTGATTCAGTGATCTGCAATGCATAAAATATATATACTTTCTCCTACATATATATCCACTGCATTCTAGTCTAGCCAAGCCTATATCTGACTGCAGGCCATTCCTGGTGTAATTTTTCTAGTAAACTTCAGGCGGTGTTTTGTTAATCCAATTTTACAGCATTTCTGGAAGGCCACCAAGGAGAGGCAGATGCTCACAGGCCACTAAAAGAGGACAAGCAGGCTCTGTGTCTACAGCCAACAGTGCTGGTCATGGACACGGTGCATCCTCAGCACGTGGCCGTGGGGCACACTTGTCCTTTTTTTCGACAGCTGGCCATGTTGAGCCACAACATGCAGAAGAGTTGGTAGAGTGCATCACAAAGCCGTGCTCATCCTCTGTCATCCAGGCTCAGAGTACTTTGGCTGCCAAAGCGGCCTATTCCATCAGCTCAATGGCATCAGTCACTCCTTCCCTAGCCCCACCATCATGTCCTGAGGAGTCCTCCGAAATGTTCGACCAGTGTCGCGTACATGCAGGAGGATGAAGGCTCCGATGATGGTACCCAGGTTGAGAATGAAGGCAGTTACGTGAGCCCAGAGAGAGGGGGTGCCCAAGAAGGACAAGAAACTGGCAGTCATGTTCCCCCAGCTGCAGCATACTGCCAGGTTAGCTCCAGGGGCAAGGAGGGAGGGGATGATGAGGTCACTGACTCTACGTGGGTGCCTGATAGAAGAGAGGAGGAGGAGGCACATCTCCAATGAGGCAGGATGCCCTCCAGGGGCCAGGTTAAGGGCAGCCAACCGACTGCATCACACAGCAGAGCTCCGCATGTGCAGGGCGCTGCTGACTCCACATGTTTTTCAAAAGTTCTTTGGTGTGGGCCTTTTTTGATACGTGTGCAGCAGATCGCACAGTTGCTGTTTACAACATATGTCTGAAGCGTATCAAGCGTGGCCAAAACAGCAGCCGCTTGGGCACCACATGCTTGACCAGAAATATATCAAACTCCCATGCAGTCCGTTGGCAACAGTACTTAAAAGACCCACACCAAAAATCAAGGCGAACCTCTCCTTGCTCCTCATCAGCTGGGATCTCCAACCCCACTATACCTTCAGTCCTCTCAGAAACCTGCACTGAGAGGAATAAAGGTGTAGAATTAGGTGTGCCAAGTACTTACGGGCAATCTGCTAGCGGTACATTTAAAATTTGATTGTAGCAGGCAAATTTCCCTACCCCAGTTGCTAAACCATCACAAGAAATTCGGTCCCAGCCATCCACATGCTCAGCGGCTGAATGCTAGTTTGGCTAAATTGCTAGCACTTCAACTGCTGCCTTTTCAGCTTGTAGACTCTGCTCCCTTTCGAGAATTTGTGGAATGTGCCATTCCGGCTCTCTACCGGCATGTGGAAGCCAATATCTTGGCCTCATTGGACAGGGCGGTCAGTGGTAAGGTGCATATTACCGCTGACTCATGGTCCAGCAGGCATGGACAGGGATGTTACCTTTCTTTCACGGCGCACTTAGTAACTCTGCTGGCAGCTGGGAAGGATGCAGGACAGGGTGCAGTACTGTGGTGATTCTGCCACACCTCTCTCCTCCACCCCCTCCTCTTCTTCTTCCTCTATGGCCTCTTCCTGTGCAGATTTGTCCTCGGAACCAGCAGTGCTCCGTAGGCGTTCTAGGGGCTACGCAAGCAGTCAGGCAAAAAGATACCATGCGGTGCTTGAGTTGGTCTGCTTAGGGGACAGGAGCCACACTGGGGCAGAGATTCTGTCAGCTTTGCAGGGGCAGGCCGAGAGGTGGTTGACACCACACCAGCTTCAGCCAGGAATGGTGGTTTGCGACAATGGCACCAACCTCCTCTCCGCCCCCGACAGGAACACTTGACCCATGTTCCCTGTTTGGCTCACATCCTTAATTTGGTGGTGCAGCGGTTCGTGTGCAGGTACCCGGGCTTACAGGATCTTTTGAGGCAGGCCAGGAAAGTCTGTGGGCATTTCCGCCGGTCATATAATGCCATATAATGAAATTTTTTTTTTTTCAACAAGAAAAAACGACCGTGTGTGGTCTTTTTGTCATTTTTCCCCACGTGAAAAACGGCATTAAAAACGACGAGAAAAATTAGAACATGCTCTAATTTTTCTCGTCGTTTTTCCCGTCATTTTTTTCCGCGGCAGTTTTCCCATAGGGAAACACTGCCACGGAGCCTACACACGGTCGTTTTTTCTCGACAAGAAAAACGACCGTGTGTGGGGGAACAAGCTGTTCCCTCGTTTTTCATGTCATGATTCACGGCGGTTTTTTAACCGCCGTGAATCACGATCGTGTGTACGCGGCATAATAGTTGTCCTGTGGACAGATTCTCCCACCTGAGCTGTGGATCTCTGCAGCTCCTCCAGAGTTACCATGGACCTCTTGGCTGCTTCTCTGATGAATGCTCTCCTTGCCCGGCCCGGTCAGTTTAGGTGGACGGCAATGTCTTGGTAGGTTTGCAGTTCTGCCATACTCTTTCCATTTTCCGATGATGGATTGAACAGAGCTCCGTGAGAAGTTCAAAGCTTGGGAGATTTTTTTTATAACCTAACCCTGCTTTATACTTCTCCACAACTTTATCCCTTACAACCCTCTGAGGACTTCACAGAACAGCTGTATTTGTACTGAGATTAATTTATACACAGGTGGACTCTATTTACTAATTTGCTGACTTCTGAAGCCAATTGGTCCCACTAAATTTTAGTTAAGGGGTATCAAAGTAAAGGGGGCTGAATACAAATGCCCCTCCCCCCACACTTTTCACATATTTATTTGTATCATTTTCCTTCCACTTCACAATTATGTGCCACTTTGTATTGGTCTATCACATAAAATACATTTACGTTTTTGGTTGTAACATGACAAAATTTAGAAAATTTCAAGGCACTGTATAATTTCCTGACTACCTATTACACTTTTGAAGGCCCTGAAGCACAATGGAAATTCCCACAAAAGTTACCCAATTTTGGAAAGAAAACACCCCAATGTATATTCTATGAGGCATAATAAGTCTTTTGAACATGTCATTTTTTTCCACAAGTTTTTGGAAAATGTGTAAAGAAAATAAAAACTTATTTTTTTTTTTACTCAAAATTGTTCATTTATAAGATATTTCTAACATATAGCATATAAATACCAAAAATTACACCCCAAAATACATTCTGCTACTCCTCCTGAGTATGGCGATACCACGTGTGAGACATTTTTAAAAGCCTGGTGACTTACATAGGCCCAAGATCGAAGTAGCACCTTCAGGTCATAAATTACACATCTAATTTCCTGACTACCTATTACACTTTTGAAAGCCCTGGAGCATCAGGACAGTGGAAACACCCACAAAATGACTCCATTTTGGAAAGCAAACACCCCAATAAATATATTCTATGAGGCATAATGAATCTTTTGAACATCTCATTTTTTTCCACAAGTTTATGGAATATATGCAAAGAAAATTAAAACTAATTTTTTATTATGCATTTTTTACACATTTCTACGGCACTGATGGGGGCGCAGATGAGGATCCACTGATGGGCACTGATGTGCACTATTAGATGGGAATGAAAAGGTAGATGTGGGGGTGAAGAGGGATTACGGAGGTAAAGATGGGCAGGGCAGTGAAGAGGGGAAGGGAAGGGGGGGTGAAGAGGGGAACAGTGCAGGAGGGAGAATGGGAGGTGAAGAAAGGGACATGGGGTTGATGAGGGGGATGTGGGAGTTGAATAGGAGCAAGAAAGGGATGTTGAAGAGGAGACCAGCAGAGTGAAGAGAGAAAAGGGGGGATGGTAAGGTGAAGAGGGGGACAGGAGAGTGAAGAAAGTGATGGGGAGGTGAAGAGGGAGACAGGAGAGTGAAGAAGGGGTCTGCGAGGGGAAGAGGGGGACACATGGTGAAAAAGGGGACAGGGAAGTGAAGAAGGGGACAGGGAGGTGAAGAAGGGAATGGGGGGTGAAGTGGGGGACAGGGAGGTAAAGAGGGGGACAGGAGAGTGAAGAAGGGAAGGGGGAGGTGAAGAGGGGGACAGGAGAGTGAAGAAGGGGATGGGGAGCTGAAGAGGGGGACAGGAGGGTAAAGAAGGGGATGGGGAGGTGAAGAGGGGACAGGAGAGTGAAGAAGGGGACGGTGAGGTAAAGAGGGGGACAGGATGGTAAAGAAGGTGGCTGGGAGGTGAAAAGGAGGACAGGAGGGTTAAGAGGGGGACAGGAAAGTAAAGAAGGGGACAGGGAGGTAAAGAGGGGGCATGAGAGTGAAGAAGGGGAGGGGGACAGGAGGGTCAAGAAATGAACAGGGAGGTGAAGAGGGGGACAGGAGGGTGAAGAAAGGGATGGGGAGGTAAAGGAGGGGACCAGAGAGTGAAGAGGGGGGTGAGTAGGTGAAGATGGGGACAGGAGAGTGAAGAAGGGGTCAGGGAGGTGACAAGGGGGACAGGAGGGTAAATAAGGGGACGCGGAGGTGACGAGGGAGACCGGAGGGTGAAGAAGGGGACGGGGATGTGAAGAGGGGAACAGGAGGGTGAAGAGGGGGATGGGTAGGTGAAGATGGGGAAAGGGGAGGTGAAGAGGGGGACCGGAGAGTAAGGAAGGGGACAGGGAGGTGAAGAGGGGACAGGAGGGTGAAGAGGGGGATGGGTAGGTGAAGATGGGGAAAGGAGAGTGAAGAAGGGGAAGGTAAAGAGGGGGACAGGAGAGTGAAGAAGGGGATGGGAAGGTGAAGAGGGGGACAGGAGAGTGAAGAAGGGGACGGGGAGGTGAAGAGGGGGACAGGAGGGTGAAGAAGGAGATGGTGAGATGAAGAAGGGGATGGGGAGGTGAAGAGGGGGAATGAGGGGCATGGGGGCGATGAAAAGGGGCCAGGTGGGTGAAGAGGTAGACAGGGAGGTGAAGAGAGGTATGTGATTAAAAAGGGGGAAGGGAGGATATGGGGGATGAAGAAGGGTGGATGGAGAAGAGGGAGTGAGGAGGTAAATGTGGGTGTGAAGAGGGGCAGGGCAGTAAAGATGGTGATGGAGGGGTGAAGAGGGGAACAGTGCAGTAAAGAACGGGAATGAGAAGAGGGGAGTGGGTGGAATAGCAGGACAGGCGGGTGAAGAGGGGAATGGGGGGGGTGAAGAGGGGAATGGGTTGGTAAAGAGGGGGAAGTAGTGATGAAGAGGGGTCGGTGTAATGAAATTGGTTAGAAGAGTGGGGTGAGGGTGGTGACATGGGGTGTAATTAGGGGATGGGGGGATTGAAGAGGATACATGGGGGTATTTGCTCCTAGGAGTGGACGGCTAGCAGTATTAATTTAGGTGCTCAGGGCAGATAGATCTAGCGCAGTTCCCCAGCTAGGTGATAGGGATATAGAAAAGGCCACCCTTACACTTCCACCAGGACACTGCACAGCACCCCTGCCCCCCTTCTTGCACCACACACAGGGCCCCTAATGACTCTCATTTAACCCCCCCACACACAATGCCCTCTGTTTCCCTCCTCCGGACACTACCACCTCTCAGAGGACCGGGATACACAGTGAGAAGCAATGACTTGTATAGACCTGGCAGGGTTGGAGAAGCCAGGCACTCATCACGGGACACCCCGCAGGGGGAGCATTCAGAGCGGAGCCCATTCCACACACTGTGCACAGTGTCCTGACTCCTGATGGTTACCGAGAGCCTGAGCGGTCTCTAATACCCGCCCACTGCTGATAACTGCATGCTCACTGGCCCCTTACAGACCCGTCCTGGACACTGATTGGTCTACCATTGCCTGGACACAAACACATTTATATATTTTGCTGTGACTGCCCGGGACACAGACATCGCAGGACAAATAGATGAAAAGAGTTACTGTCCTGGGAAAGTCTGAGACGATTGGCAACTACTCATCTATAAGGAACACAGCACAAGGCCACACTACGAGATGTTTCTCGGGGCCGCAGTTCCTCTGAGCTCCACAAGGTGGTGATCTCACTTCTACCATAGAGAAAGGAAGTCTCTATGAAAGACAGGAAGTGATGTCAGGTCCAGACAGGAAGTTTCGGGTGAGAGGTGAGTCGAGAGGAAGTAGAGAGGAGACATTGCTGGAATTGGCAGCAGAGGAGGTAATATTCTCTTCATTTTTTGCATTTTATCAGTAGCTTTGATTGGCTTATATGACTTTTATATGGTGTGGGGGATGGGGGTTTAATTAGACATAAAGGGAATCGTATTTGTCCTTCTTTGTCAGAAGATCAAAAACTAGCAACACAGACTTTACATAGAAATAGGAGTTTGTGCTCCATCAAGCCAAAAGTAATCATAACAACACCAAAAGGAATTTTCCTCTGTGTGTAATTCCACTGGGGGGGGGGGCATTCTTCCTTGATAGAAACCCTTGTATTTCCCCCATCCTAATATTGTACAACCAGTACAGTCCTCATTAATCTCTCTTATTAATTATTGGTCTACAGGAAACCTGTATAGATCACATGTTCAATGAGCATGGAGGAGGACCGGAGTCACATGACTGAGAGGATACTAAACCTCACCCTGGAGATCATCTACCTGCTGACCGGAGAGGTGAGGAGGATTCTGGGAGGTCACATGACATCACTCTTATCTCTATTAATAAAACACAGACCTGACCGGAGAGGTGAGGGGGATTCTGGGAGGTCACATGACATCACTCTTATCTCTATTAATAAAACACAGACCTGACCGGAGAGGTGAGGAGGATTCTGGGAGGTCACATGACATCACTCTTATCTCTATTAATAATACAGACCTGACCGGAGAGGTGAGGAGGATTCTGGGAGGTCACATGACATCACTCTTATCTCTATTAATAATACACAGACCTGACCGGAGAGGTGAGTGGGATTCTGGGAGGTCACATGACATCACTCTTATCTCTATTAATAATACACAGACCTGACCGGAGAGGTGAGGAGGATTCTGGGAGGTCACATGACATCACTCTTATCTCTATTAATAATACACAGACCTGACCGGAGAGGTGAGGAGGATTCTGGGAGGTCACATGACATCACTCTTATCTCTATTAATAAAACACAGACCTGACCGGAGAGGTGAGGAGGATTCTGGGAGGTCGCATGACATCACTCTTATCTCTATTAAAGGAGTAGTAAAGTTACATGTTTTTTCACCTTAATGCATCCTATGCATTAAGGTGAAAAAACATTCGACAATACCGCCCCCCCCCCCCCCGAGCCCCCGTTTTTCTTACCTGGCCCCTCGAAAGTCCCATGCTCGTCCCCGTCATCCTCTTCGTTTTTCTGCCTGGCCGCCGATTGGCTACACTGGATAGATTGAAAGCAGCGCAGCCATTGGCTGGCGCTGCTGTCAATCACATCCAATGACGCGGCACGCCGGGGGGCGGGGCCGAGTGATACAGTCGGCGGCTATGGCCGCCGCTGTATCACGGGAGCGCGCCCGCAATCACTCCACACCATGCAAGCTCACTCGCATTAAGGTGTGGAGTCCTTGCGGGGAGGAGCCAAGACAGCCGCCGAGGGACCCCAGAAGACCAGGATCGGGGCCACTGTGTGCAAAACGAGCTGCACAGTGGAGGTAAGTATAACATGTTTGTTATTTTTAAGCAAAAAAAAAAAAAGGTATAGTGCTCCTTTAATAAAACACAGACCTGACCGGAGAGGTGAGGAGGATTCTGGAAGGTCACATGACATCACTCTTATCTCTATTAATAAAACACAGACCTGACCGGAGAGGTGAGGAGGAGTCTGGGAGGTCACATGACATCACTCTTATCTCTATTAATACAACACAGACCTGACCGGAGAGGTGAGGAGGATTCTGGGAGGTCACATGACATCACTCTTATCTCTATTAATAAAACACAGACCTGACTGGAGAGGTGAGGAGGATTCTGGGAGGTCACATGACATCACTCTTATCTCTATTAATAATACAGACCTGACCGGAGAGGTGAGGAGGATTCTGGGATCTAACATGATATTCCTATTGGTTCTCCAATACAGAGATTTCCTCTTGTGAAGTCCGGTGATCACATGACCATCACAGTGCCTCCATGTGACTCCCTAAAACCTGAGAGACACAACATGAAGAAGATTCTAGAAGTCACCAAGAAGATGATGGAGCTGCTGACAGGAGAGGTGAGCGGTGCCGGGAATTCTGGGATATTATCCAGTAACACACAAGGGATGTGTCTGGATGGTGACTGTATCATTGTGTGTGTCAGGTTCCTATAAGGTGTCAGGATGTCACTGTCTATTTCTCCATGGAGGAGTGGGAGTATTTAGAAGGACACAAGGATCTCTACAAGGACGTCATGATGGACAATCAGCCGCCCCTCACATCACCGGGTAAGAGGAGACTTTATTGTAAAGGAGAGAGCAGTACGGAGGCTCCACCTAGATCCCCCATCATCTGATAAACACATAGAAACAATGTATTCAGTCAGTGTGTGTGTTTCCTACAGATGGATCCAGTAATGGGAACCCACCAGAGAGATGTCCCCGTCCTCTGTATTCCCAGCTAACAGTGGGGCCCAAACTGTAGGGTGGTGCACATTATTGTAAAGGAGAGAGCAGTACGGAGGCTCCAACTAGATCCCCCATCATCTGATAAACACATAGAAACAATGTATTCAGTCAGTGTGTGTGTTTCCTACAGATGGATCCAGTAATGGGAACCCACCAGAGAGATGTCCCCGTCCTCTGTAATCCCGGGATTCCACACAGGAAGGTCACACCATCCCTCACTGTTACAAGGTTGGTGGGAAGGAGATTATAAAACACAGACTCGTGGAGACAATGTGTGGAATTCTTATGTGCAGCGGCGGCCCGTCCATTAGGGATGCCCGGGCACCGCCCCCTCCTCTCTCCACGCAACCCCCTATATGAATAATAGATAGATTCATGCTGTTCCCCCCCCCCCCCAAGAAAAAATTACCACCGGCCGCCACTGCTTATGTGATATCCGAATAATAAAGCTTATATCTTACAGATGATATTCTCTCTCATTTTCTTGGTTTAGAGTGGAGATCCAATCGATATAGAATTTGAGGTGAAATCAGAAGAAGAAGAGAGGTATGTGAGGGATGATCAGCAGTCTATGGAGGAGGATGGAATAACGGGGACATTTATAGAGGAGGACACTCCTACAGAGATCAGCACAGGTGGGTCATTAACACTAAATCCATTCCTCCACCCATACTGCTCACTGATTGGTCCAGAGTAGGGCGGGGACTGGGTGATATCAGCCTGTAATCCCCTGGTCACTTTCCTGAGCTGGGTATGGATTTTAAGGGGAAACCCATACCAAAAAAAAAACACAGCGTTTGGTCCGCCCCCAAAATACATACCAGGCCCTTATCCGAGCATGCAGCCGGTAGGCCCGAAAAAGGGGGGACAGTTGAGCCCTCCCTCTCCTGAATACAAGCCACATGCCCTCAACATAGGGGGTGCCTACCGCAAAGAACTTATCACAATGTTGATGGGGACAAGGGCCTCTTCCCGACAACTCTGGCTGATGGTTGTGGGGGGTCTCGGACAGGGGGCTTATCAGAATCTTGAAGTCCCCTTTAACAAGGGGACCCCCAGATCCCAGCATCACCCCCTATGTGAAGGAGTATGGGGTACATAGTACAATTACTCATTCACCAAAAAAGTGTAAAAATAAAAAAAGGAGGCCTTTTTTGACAATAACTTTATTAACCACTTCAATACTGCAGGCCATCATATGACGTCCTGGTATTGAGGGGGGATATCTGAATGATGGGTGCAGCTACATGCATCATTCAGATATCATTGTTTGCAGCCGGCGATTCTTCGCACCATAAGCGGTTCCGCCGCTTGATCGTTCTTATAGGCGGCGGGAGGGGACAACCCCCCTCCCGCCGCAATCCGGTGCTTCTCCGGGCTCCCCGTGCCATCGGGGGCCCCGAGAACGAACCGGCCGGCGTCGGATGAGGACCATAGAGATTTCCGGTGACTAAATGGTCACCGGTCATCTCTATGATCGTCGGAGGCCCGGGCGCGACATTATGACATCACGCCCGGGTACCCGGAAGTCAACAAAGCCGCAATTGCGGCTGTCAGCATGAGATCGGTGAATTTTTTTTCACTGATCTCATGCTTTCCAGCCTGGAGGAGAGATGTGGGGGGGAGGGGGAGGTCTTATTGATCCCGCATCTCTCCATAAAGAGGACCTGTCACAATGATTCCTATTACAAGAGATGTTTACATTCCTTGTAATAGGAATAAAAGTGATCAAATTTTATTTTTTTTTACCGGTATTTATACACTTTTAAAAAAAAATAAGTAAAGTAAAAAATGAAATTATATATATATATATATATATATATATATATATATATATATATTTTTTTTTAAACGCCCCTGTCCCCGGTAGCTCGTGCTCAGAAGCGAACGCGCATGTAAGTCCCGCCCAGATATGTAAACGCCGTTCAAACCACACATGTGAGGTATCGCCGCGTGCGTTGGAGCGAGAGTAATAATTTTAGCACTAGACCTCCTCTGTAACTCTAAACTGGTAACCTGTAAAAAAAATTGAAGCATCGCCTATGGAGATTTTTAAGTACAGAAGTTTGGCGCCATTCCATGAGTGTGCGCAATTTTAAAGCGTGACAAGTTAGGTATCTATTTACTCGGTGTAACATCATCTTTCACATTATCCCAAAAAATTGGGCTAACTTTACTGTTTTGTTATTTTTTTAATTCATGAAACCGTTTTTTTTTTCCCCCAAAAAAGGCGTTTGAAAAATTATTGCGCAAATACCGTGCGAGATAAAAAGTTGCAATGACTGCCATTTTATTCCCTAGGGTGTCTGCTAAAAAAATATATATAAATGTTTGGGGGTTCTAAGTAACTTTCTAGCAAACAAATTATGGTTTTTACATGAAGGAGAGAAGTGCCAGAATAGGCCCGGTATTGAAGTGGTTAAAAATAAAAAAAATTGTTCCCCCCCGATGTAGAGCCATTGTCAATCACGACGCCCACCGGGCCTGGAAAAAAAAAATCTTCTGTCAACTAAGGCAAACCGCTCCCTTGTGATGTCACCAACTGGTGCATGCTGGGTTCCTTACGTCACAAGGGGGCAGTGCTACCAGGTGACGTAACCAGGTGGCTCCGCCCATACCTGTATAAGAGCTGTCAGAGCAAGCCATGTATTGCCCTAGTTGACGGAAGAGCGTTTTTTTTTCGGGTTTTTTTTTCGGCCGGCGGTGGGACTGAGGATGGATCTACATCGGGGAACAATGTTTTTTTTTTTTTTAATAAAGGAATTGTCAAAAACTGCCTCCTGTTTTTATTTATTTTTCCCCTTTTTCTTGTTGAATGGGTAGGGGTACAATGTACCCAATATTCCTTCACATAGGAAGGGTGCCTGGAATCTAGGGGCCCTCTTGTTAAAAGGGGGTTTCCAGATTCCAATAAGCATCCTGCCAACAGACCCCCACAACCACCGCCCAGGGTTGTAGGAAATAGGCCCTTGTCCCCACCAACATGGGGACAGGGTGCTTTGGGGGTGGGGGTAAGTTACCTTGAGGGGGGAATTGTAAGATCCTCAGAGACAAAGCTGCCTGATGTGGGCGGAGTCCTGGTTTAGGGGAACCAATCAGCTCATGTCTAGTAATAATCTTTGTATTTCTATTTTAGTAGATGGACGGGAGATGAGGAAAACCTCAGAGGATTGTCTCACTTTGTCTCCAGACTGTAAAGTAGAAGATGAGGACATCACACAGTATAGTCCAGGAGAAAACCCGACTACCTCAAATGTCCATCCGGCACCACACAGTGTAGATGGACCATCGTATTCCTCTTATCCTGAGGAACCTCAGACTGTGCGGGACGGTGCCGGACCATCGTATTCCTCTTATCCTGAGGAACCTCAGACTGTGCGGGACGGTGCCGGACCATCGTATTCCTCTTATCCTGAGGAACCTCAGACTGTGCGGGACGGTGCCGGACCATTGTATTCTTCTTACCCTGAGGAACCTCAGACTGTGCGGGACGGTGCCGGACCATCGTATTCCTCTTATCCTGAGGAACCTCAGACTGTGCGGGACGGTGCCGGACCATCGTATTCCTCTTATCCTGAGGAACCTCAGACTGTGCGGGACGGTGCCGGACCATCGTATTCCTCTTATCCTGAGGAACCTCAGACTGTGCGGGACGGTGCCGGACCATCGTATTCCTCTTATCCTGAGGAACCTCAGACTGTGCGGGACGGTGCCGGACCATCTTATTCCTCTTATCCTGAGGAACCTCAGACTGTGAGGGACGGTGCCGGACCATCGTATTCCTCTTATCCTGAGGAACCTCAGACTGTGCGGGACGGTGCCGGACCATCGTATTCCTCTTATCCTGAGGAACCTCAGACTGTGCGGGACGGTGCCGGACCATCGTATTCCTCTTATCCCGAGGAACCTCAGACTGTGCGGGACGGTACCGGACCATCGTATTCCTCTTATCCCGAGGAACCTCAGACTGTGCGGGACGGTGCCGGACCATCGTATTCCTCTTATCCTGAGGAACCTCAGACTGTGCGGGACGGTGCCGGACCATCGTATTCCTCTTATCCTGAGGAACCTCAGACTGTGCGGGACGGTGCCGGACCATCGTATTCCTCTTATCCTGAGGAACCTCAGACTGTGCGGGACGGTGCCGGACCATCGTATTCCTCTTATCCTGAGGAACTTCAGACTGTGCGGAACGGTGCCGGACCATCGTATTCCTCTTATCCTGAGGAACCTCAGACTGTGCGGGATGGTGCCGGACCATCGTATTCCTCTTATCCTGAGGAACCTCAGACTGTGCGGGACGGTGCCGGACCATCGTATTCCTCTTATCCCGAGGAGCCTCAGACTGTGCGGGACGGTGCCGGACCATCGTATTCCTCTTATCCTGAGGAACCTCAGACTGTGCGGGACGGTGCCGGACCATCGTATTCCTCTTATCCCGAGGAACCTCAGACTGTGCGGGACGGTGCCGGACCATCGTATTCCTCTTATCCCGAGGAACCTCAGACTGTGCGGGACGGTGCCGGACCATCGTATTCCTCTTATCCTGAGGAACCTCAGACTGTGCGGGACGGTGCCGGACCATCGTATTCCTCTTATCCCGAGGAGCCTCAGACTGTGCGGGACGGTGCCGGACCATCGTATTCCTCTTATCCCGAGGAACCTCAGACTGTGCGGGACGGTGCCGGACCATCGTATTCCTCTTATCCCGAGGAACCTCAGACTGTGCGGGACGGTGCCGGACCATCGTATTCCTCTTATCCCGAGGAACCTCAGACTGTGCGGGACGGTGCCGGACCATCGTATTCCTCTTATCCCGAGGAACCTCAGACTGTGCGGGACGGTGCCGGACCATCGTATTCCTCTTATCCCGAGGAACCTCAGACTGTGCGGGACGGTGCCGGACCATCGTATTCCTCTTATCCTGAGGAACCTCAGACTGTGCGGGATGGTGCCGGACCATCGTATTCCTCTTATCCTGAGGAACCTCAGACTGTGCGGGACGGTGCCGGACCATCGTATTCCTCTTATCCCGAGGAACCTCAGACTGTGCGGGACGGTGCCGGACCATCGTATTCCTCTTATCCTGAGGAACCTCAGACTGTGCGGGATGGTGCCGGACCATCGTATTCCTCTTATCCTGAGGAACCTCAGACTGTGCGGGACGGTGCCGGACCATCGTATTCCTCTTATCCTGAGGAACCTCAGACTGTGCGGGACGGTGCCGGACCATCGTATTCTTCTTATCCTGAGGAACCTCAGACTGTGCGGGACGGTGCCGGACCATCGTATTCCTCTTATCCTGAGGAACCTCAGACTGTGAGGGACGGTGCCGGACCATCGTATTCCTCTTATCCTGAGGAACCTCAGACTGTGCGGGACGGTGCCGGACCATCGTATTCCTCTTATCCTGAGGAACCTCAGACTGTGCGGGACGGTGCCGGACCATCGTATTCCTCTTATCCTGAGGAACCTCAGACTGTGCGGGACGGTGCCGGACCATCGTATTCCTCTTATCCTGAGGAACCTCAGACTGTGCGGGACGGTGCCGGACCATCGTATTCCTCTTATCCTGAGGAACCTCAGACTGTGCGGGACGGTGCCGGACCATCGTATTCCTCTTATCCTGAGGAACCTCAGACTGTGCGGGACGGTGCCGGACCATCGTATTCCTCTTATCCTGAGGAACCTCAGACTGTGCGGGACGGTGCCGGACCATCGTATTCCTCTTATCCTGAGGAACCTCAGACTGTGCGGGACGGTGCCGGACCATCGTATTCCTCTTATCCTGAGGAACCTCAGACTGTGCGGGACGGTGCCGGACCATCGTATTCCTCTTATCCTGAGGAACCTCAGACTGTGCGGGACGGTGCCGGACCATCGTATTCCTCTTATCCTGAGGAACCTCAGACTGTGAGGGACGGTGCCGGACCATCGTATTCCTCTTATCCTGAGGAACCTCAGACTGTGCGGGACGGTGCCGGACCATCGTATTCCTCTTATCCTGAGGAACCTCAGACTGTGCGGGACGGTGCCGGACCATCGTATTCCTCTTATCCTGAGGAACCTCAGACTGTGCGGGACGGTGTCGCACCATCGTATTCCTCTTATCCTGAGGAACCTCAGACTGTGCGGGACGGTGCCGGACCATCGTATTCCTCTTATCCTGAGGAACCTCAGACTGTGCGGGACGGTGCCGGACCATCGTATTCCTCTTATCCTGAGGAACCTCAGACTGTGCGGGACGGTGCCGGACCATCGTATTCCTCTTATCCCGAGGAACCTCAGACTGTGCGGGACGGTGCCGGACCATCGTATTCCTCCTATCCTGAGGAACCTCAGACTGTGCGGGACGGTGCCGGACCATCGTATTCCTCTTATCCTGAGGAACCTCAGACTGTGCGGGACGGTGCCGGACCATCGTATTCCTCTTATCCCGAGGAACCTCAGACTGTGCGGGACGGTGCCGGACCATCGTATTCCTCTTATCCTGAGGAACCTCAGACTGTGCGGGACGGTGCCGGACCATCGTATTCCTCTTATCCCGAGGAACCTCAGACTGTGCGGGACGGTGCCATCCTTCTAGCACAGAAGAGATTTCCGTGTCCTGGGTGCGGGAAATGTTTTTCACGGAAGTCCGTTCTTTTTATACATCAGAGATTGCACACAGGTGAGAAGCCGTATTCCTGCCCTGAGTGCGGGAAATGTTTTTCAGATAAGTCCAGTCTTTGCAGACATCAGAGAACACACACGGGAGAGAAGCCATTTTCCTGTTCTGAGTGTGGAAAATGTTTTTCAGATAAGTCCAATCTTTCCGTACATCAGCGATCACATACGGGGGAAAAGCCGTTTTCCTGCCCTGAGTGTGAAAAATGTTTTTCAATGATGTCCGGTTTTTACAGACATTGGAGATCTCACACAGGGGAGAAGCCTTTTTCCTGTTCTGAGTGTGGGAAATGTTTTTTCGATAAGTGCAATCTTTCCATACATCAGAGATTTCACACGGGGGAGAAGCCGTATTCCTGTCCTGAGTGCGGAAAATGTTTTTCACAGAAGTGTCATCTTTCCAAACATCAGAGATCTCACACGAGGGAGAAGCCATACTCCTGTCCTGAGTGAGGGAAATGTTCCTCACTGAAGTCCTGTCTTCCTGTACATCAGGGGACCCACACAACCCTCGAGGTGTATTAGTGAGTGCGGGAAATGTCTTGTATATGAATGTTGCTGGACATGTGGGGAAGAAGCACACCCTGATATACACCTCAGATATACTCCATGGCTGATCTTCATCATGTAAGAAACAGTTCATAAGGAGATCAGAGATCACCAAAGACATGGATGAAGTGTTGTACCGTGTTGGCCATTGATAGCAGGAGAAAAATAAAAATGGAGTCATTACCTTTCATTGGCTGAGTACATTTTGTGGTGAAAACTCTTGCAAGAGGTCTGTTTTCTCAAGTCTTCTTTCAGGACGAAACGTGTTAACCCCACCACTTAAAAGGCGGTCCTCTAGGCTTTTTAAAATAAAAATGGAGTCATTACCTCTCATTGGCTGAGAACATTTTGTGGTGGAAGATTTCACAGACATTTAGGGATCTATTTTAAAACAAATTGTAGAATGAATGTGACACGCGTTCCTCCAATCATGACAAATATTGGATCATCGGCTCCATCTAGTGGCAGAAATCTGGCCCTGTGGTATTAATACCGACCATTGATGTAAAACATAAAATACCACGTTTGGCCATTAGATGGTGCTAAGTACCATAGAAATTATCTCCATCTAGTGGCCAAATGCAATCATTTCTATTTTAAATTAATGGAAACCACGCGACCAGCACAGGAAATATACTAATAACATTCATCTTCCCCCCATTCACACAGAAGGAATGTACATGGACTTTCCCCGGGGGAATTGTTATGCACATATTTTATGACTAGACCCCTAAATGTCAGGAGACGTTTATATAAAGATGGGAAGTATGGAGCAGATAAATGAATAGACCACCTAGCAATGTTATCACCAGGCTGCAGCTAGGGGGAGCTCTAATGTGTGAGCACAGCAGAGTGATCCCATCTAGCTCACATTAACCCTTCCACTGTCAGATGTTTTTGCACACTTTGGGCCTGAAGATTAAATAAAACCCCCAAACATATATTATCTGATAGCAGAGGCCCTGGAGAATAAAATGGTGGTGATTGTTAAGGTGTTCCTCGTACACAAATTTCCCCTTAATATCCGGGTTTATTTTCTCCTTTTCCCCCATTTTCTATGGTGTGATCTTTTCTACAATACTTTGTTATAATAATGTAACACGTTGTGTATTGTATTGTATGACTCCGCCTCCACATTCCAGACAAGTCATTTTCCTGACCAATCGCATTTCTACCTTTTTACTATTTCCTGATTCTATGACTGTAATCTGTTATAAAAGTAAAATTATAATAAAAAAATGTATTGAAGAGAAAAAAAAGGTTGTGTGTGTCGGTGGAATGAGAACAATTGCTGGTGGTGTTGTCACCTGTCACAGCAGTCACACCTGGTTTCCCGGCCAATGCACCAGATAAATGTTGCAGCAAAACGGCTCTTTGAGTTCTGGGAAACCAGGAATGGACTCCGGACACGGACTCCAGGAAAACAAACCTTTTATTTCACCAGGGAAAGGAGCGACTCACGCCAGGATGCCAAGTGGCCTCTTATAGGCGTTTACAACATATATATTTCCTCTTGTATAGACATTCCTTGGAACTTCGTAAAACATCTAAAAGCTTGTTAGCGAGTGACATCTGCGGCTTCTCAGTTATCTGTCTAATTTATCATCTACTAAGCTGTAGACATGGGCACTGACCAAACATTTGTTTGTTTCATTTGTTTTTTTGTTATTGAGGTCATTAGTTATGATCGAAATTCATTATTTCGAATAAATTTGAAAATCCGGAAATTCAAAATTGGAAAATCCCAAAATAATAACTAACTAATAATAACTAACAAATTATAGGTATCGGAATTTCCTTTCAAATTTAGCTGTTAGTGAATGTAATGAATACGAATTTATCCGAAGTTATGAATTATCCGAAATAACAAATGCCGCATCTAAACGAATGGAACGTAGCAAATTAATAATAATAACAAAACATTTTTCTTTGTTTCTGTTATAAAATGTTGTAAATGAGTACGTTTTCTCCTTCACTGATAGGCACTGATAAGGCGGCACTCATAGGTGGCACTTATGGGCACTGAAAGGCTGCACTGATGGGTACTTATAAATGGCACTGATAGATGGCACTGATATGCATCACTGATGGCACTGGCAGGCCTTGCTGTTGGGCACTAATTGGCATATCCCTGGTGGTCTAGGGTAGCATACCTGGTAGGCATCCTTTGTGGGCCTCCCTGGTGGTCCTGACAGCATCCCTGGTGGTCCAGGACGGGCATCAGCAGTGGGCTGCGCTGATAAAAAATCAGCACAGAGCCCCCCTGTCAGGAGAGCAGCCGATCGGCTCTCCTCTACTCTCGTCTGTCAGATGCAAGTGAGGAAAAGTTGATAAATGGCTCTTCCTGTTTACGCTGTGATCAGCCGTGATTGGACACAGTTGATCACGTGGTAAAGAGCCTCCGTCTTTATTGACTGACACATAACAACAGCGATTGCCGCACTGCGCGTCCCCTAGGGCACGCGATGGCGGCTTATCCTGCTTGACATCATATGACACCCAGTCAGGGTAACTGAACCACTTCCCGGCCGTCATTTTGCTATAGGCCGGGTGGGAAGTGGTTAAAAGCCTTCACAGGTCATCAGGTTAAAGGTAACCCTGAATAATGGGCCTAGAGTGCAGTGGTCAGGAGTATATCATATACAGTGGTCAGGAGTATATCATATACAGTGGTCAGGAGTATATTGTATACAGTGGTCAGGAGTATATCGTATACAGTGATCAGGAGTATATCGTATACAGTGGTCAGGAGTATATCACATACAGTGATCAGGAGTATATCGTATACAGTGGTCAGGAGTATATCATATACAGTGGTCAGGAGTATATCATATACAGTGGTCAGGAGTATATCGTATACAGTGGTCAGGAGTATATCGTATACAGTGGTCAGGAGTATATCACATACAGTGGTCAGGAGTATATCATATACAGTGGTCAGGAGTATATCATATACAGTGGTCAGGAGTATATCGTATACAGTGGTCAGGAGTATATCGTATACAGTGGTCAGGAGTATATCATATACAGTGGTCAGGAGTATATCTTATACAGTGGTCAGGAGTATATCGTATACAGTGGTCAGGAGTATATCGTATACAGTGATCAGGAGTATATCATATACAGTGGTCAGGAGTATATCGTATACAGTGGTCAGGAGTATATCTTATACAGTGATCAGGAGTATATCGTATACAGTGGTCAGGAGTATATCATATACAGTGGTCAGGAGTATATCACATACAGTGATCAGGTGTATATCACATACAGTGGTCAGGAGTATATCACATACAGAGGTCAGGAGTATATCACATACAGTGATCAGGAGTATATCATATACAGTGGTCAGGAGTATATCATATACAGTAATCAGGAGTATATCATATACAGTGGTGAGGAGTATATCATATACAGTGATCAGGAGTATATCATATACAGTGGTCAGGAGTATATCATATACAGTGGTCAGGAGTATATCATATACAGTGATCAGGAGTATATCATATACAGTGATCAGGAGTATATCATATACAGTGGTCAGGAGTATATCATATACAGTGGTCAGGAGTATATCATATACAGTGGTCAGGAGTATATCATATACAGTGATCAGGAGTATATCATATACAGTGATCAGGAGTATATCATATACAGTGGTCAGGAGTATATCATATACAGTGGTCAGGAGTATATCATATACAGTGGTCAGGAGTATATTATATACAGTGGTCAGGAGTATATCATATACAGTGATCAGGAGTATATCATATACAGTAATCAGGAGTATATCATATACAGTAATCAGGAGTATATCATATACAGTGATCAGGAGTATATCCTATACAGTGGTCAGGAGTATATTATATACAGTGGTCAGGGTCTTCTACTGACATTAATTAGAGAGAAAAGTCTCTCCTGTACGGTTCTCTCCTTGACATATCGTAGAATGAAGCCGTATTGTTCTTTCAGTGTCATCATCCCGTGTTCTGTCCATTTCCACACCGACACCAACATCTCCTCCACCATCCCGCTGTATTTGCGAAAAACGGGCTTGGTTTACGCGCGCCAGTGGGCGTGGCCTAAATGGGCGTGCTTTAGAAGGGGTGTGGTTAGAGTCTGAGATGAATGATTGAGAAAAAGGGGGAGAGGGGGAGAGAGAGGGAGAAGGGAAGAGAGGGAGGAGGGAGAATACAGCAGAGCCTGCACCTCCTCCAAGCTCTCTTCCTTTTGCTGATGTCACTTCTGTCCCAACTGCTCACTGTAGTTTACTGCCAGACTGCTATCACCCCGACCCCCGTCCTGGACCTGAGCATTCTTTTCTGCTCAGGCACGGTCTGTGTCTCTCTGCTGACTTTATCCCAGGGGAACATTCCGTCAGGAAACAGAGCAGAGCTTTGTGACCTGCAACGTGCATTGTATTCAGGAAAAACGTGACCATCTACTGGGCAATGGCTTTCAGAACTCCTGCATGCAGCTCCAGCTGCTCTGCTCTCAAGCCTTCCAGCCAAGGGGGGAGAGATAAAACACACTTATCTGTCATTTGTCCACTCAGCCCAGCTGGTATTTTCTCTGCAAGCAGTGGGGGAGGGGACCCCTCTCTGTGTGCACTTTGAGCTGCATGAGGCAGGGAAAATACCAGGCTTCCATAATTTTTCAGCACAGCACAGACCCCCCCCCCCCGCCATCACTGCTTACACAACCAGTTAACCCCGTCCACAGCCAGCTTGGTCTCCCCTTCAGTTTGAGTCAGTCGCTACTTAGGGAGAGGATTGCTCAGAATACAGAAGCCTGGCCATGTCTGAGCCAGCTATTAAAAGACTGGCCACTTACTAGTACTGCGCTGATCCCCAGGACATCCGACTTTCTTACTGCACAGATCCTTGTGTTCAGTGGCGAGGGGGAGGAGCCGCCAATGGCAATCCCTGCAGCCAATAGGCTTCAGTGTACAATAGAATTTTCTATTTGTACACTGAAGAGAGAAGCCGATTGGCTGCCCCAGTCTCTGCACTGAACACAAGGGGAAACAGTAAACAGTCGTGGCGGCGGCAGCAGCAGCGGCCATTTTTGTGTAGCCGCTGTCGTTTTTAGCCTAAAGCATTCCCGAATTTACCGGGACAAAACGGGACACAAAAAATTGGGCTTGTGCCGAATCGGGACAAGCCCAATTCGGGACAAGGGTCCAAAAATCGTGCTTGTCCCGGGAAATTCGGGACTGTTGGCAACTATGCTCTTCCTCTACTATTGGGGTGCTGGGCCTTTCTATAACTACTCAGAATCCCCAACCTCTTCTATAGGATTGTGACTAGGGATGAGCTTGGTGTTCGAGTCGAACGCATGTTCGACTCGAACATCGCCTGTTCGGCAAAACCAGAACTTTGTGGGCCGTTCGCGCCAAATTCGTGTGACGCGAACGGCCCACAATACACTGCGCCATCACAGTGCATTGCCGGTGCTGTGATTGGCCAAGCATGCACTGTGACCCCGCATGCTTGGCCAATCACAGCGCCGGCAGCGAGGAGAGCCATAATTGGCCACAGGCAGGATGCCTGTGGCCAATTATAGCTCAGGGGGGTTTAGTACATGCCCCACACTATAAAAGGCCGCCAGCGCAGCGGCTTTGTGTAGTATGTTCCGGTTCAGGGAGAGAGAAGGATAGGCAGGGACAGTGTCAGTACTATTTGTTAATTAACCTTGTGTGCAGGGAGAGAGAAGGATAGGGACAGTGTCAGTGATATTCTTTGCTAAACCTTGTGTGCAGGGAGAGAGAGGGATAGGCAGGGACAGTGTCAGTGATATTCTTTACTAAACCTTGTGTGCAGGGAGAGAGAAGGATAGGCAGGGACAGTGTCAGTGATATTCTTTGCTAAACCTTGTGTGCAGGGAGAGAGAAGGATAGGCAGGGGACAGTGTCAGTGTCATTTTTGCTAAGCCTCCTGCACATTATACACCTGAAGCTAGCCCTTATTGCTGTGTTTTCCTGTTGTGTAACACAGGCAGGCATCTGCAGCACTTACAGCGGGCATAGTGTGCCTCCTGCACAATATACACCTGAAGCTAGCCCTTATTGCTGTGTTTTCCTGTTCTGTAACACAGGCAGGCATCTGCAGCACTTACAGCGGGCGTAGTGTGCCTCCTGCACATTATACACCTGAATCTAGCCCTTATTGCTGTGTTTTCCTGTTGTGTAACACAGGCAGGCATCTGCAGCACTTACAGCGGGTGTAGTGTGCCTCCTGCACATTATACACCTGAAGCTAGCCCTTATTGCTGTGTTTTCCTGTTGTGTAACATAGGCAGGCATCTGCAGCACTTACAGCGGGCATAGTGTGCCTCCTGCACATTATACACCTGAAGCTAGCCCTTATTGCTGTGTTTTCCTGTTGTGTAACACAGGCAGGCATCTGCAGCACTTACAGCGGGCATAGTGTGCCTCCTGAACAATATACACCTGAAGCTAGCCCTTATTGCTGTGTTTTCCTGTTCTGTAACACAGGCAGGCATCTGCAGCACTTACAGTGGGCGTAGTGTGCCTCCTGCACAATATACACCTGAAGCTAGCCCTTATTGCTGGTTTTCCCATCTCCCTGCAGGCCATTAGAATGTCTGGAAGGCAAACAAGGAGAGGCAGACAGTCAGGAGCCAATAAAAGAGGGCAAGCAGGCTCTGTGTCTAGAGACAACAGTGCTGGTCATGGACGCGGTACATCGTCATCAGCACGTGGCCATGGGACACGCTTGTCCTTCATTTCGGCAGCTGGACGTGTTAAGCCGCATCATGCCGAAGACTTGGTAGAGTGGATGACCAAGCCCTCCTCATCCTCCTCTTCCTCTCTCACCCAGGCTCAGGGTATTGGCAAAGCAGCTGCCAAAGCGTCCTCTTCCCTCGTATCAATGTCATCATCAGTCACTCCTTCCCTAGACCCACTGTGTCCTCCTGAGGAGTCCCCCGAACTGTTTGAGCACAGTGTTGGGTACATGCTCCAGGAGGATGCCCAGCGTTTCGAAGGGTCTGATGATGATATCCAGCTAGAGGAAGGCAGTAGCGTGAGAGCAGAGAGAGGGGATACTCAAGAACGACAGCAATCTGGCAGTCATGTTCCAGCATCTGCAGCATACTGCCAGATTGGCTCCAGTGATGAGGAGGGAGGGGATGATTAGGTCACTGACTCCACGTGGGTGCCTGATAGGAGAGAGGATGAGGAGGAGGCACATCTCCAACGAGGCAGGATGCCCTCGGGGGGCTAGCGTAAGGGCAGCACACAACTGAATCACACCGCAGAGCTCCGCCTGTGCAGGGCGCTGCCTCTGCCCGTTATTCTAAAAGTTCTTTGGTGTGGGCCTTTTTTGAGTCGAGTGCATCAGATCGCACAGCTGCTGTTTGCAACATATGTCTCAAGCGTATCTCGCGTGGCCAAAACATCAGCCGCTTGGGCACCACATGCTTGACCAGACATATGTTGACCTGCCATGCAGCTCGTTGGCAAGCCTACCTTAAAGACCCACACCAAAGAACAAAGCGGACCTCTCCTTGCTCCGCATCAGCTGTGATCTCCAACCCCACTATACCTTCAGTCCTCCCTGAAACCTGCACTGAGAGGAATGAAGGTGTAGAATTAGGTGTGTCACAGCCAAGTACTTGTGTGCACTCTGCTAGCAGTACACAGACGTTCGATTCTAGCAGGCAAATTTCCCTGCCCCAGCTGCTGGACCGTCGAAAGAAGTTCACTCCCAGCCATCCACATGCCCAGCGGTTGAATGCTAGCTTGGCTAAATTGCTAGCACTTCAACTGCTGCCTTTTCAGTTGGTAGACTTGGCCCCCTTCCGTGAGTTTGTGCAATGTGCGGTTCCTCAGTGGCAGGTTCCCAAACGCCACTTTTTTCTCACGGAAGGCGATTCCGGCTCTCTACCGGCATGTGGAAGGCAATGTCCATGCCTCACTGGACAGGGCGGTCAGTGGTAAGGTGCATATTACCGCTGACTCATGGTCCAGCAGGCATGGACAGGGACATTACCTTTCTTTCACGGCCCATTGGGTCACTCTTTTGGCAGCTGGGAAGGATAGGGTGCAGTAGTGTTGGAGGTTGTTCCGCCGCCACGCCTCCAAAATGCTACTACTGGTTGTGACACACCTCTCTCCTCCACCCCCTCCTCTTCTTCCTCCATGGCCTCTTCCTGTGCTTTGTCTTGGGAACCAGCGGTGCTCCATAGGCGTTCAAGGGGTACGCAAGTACGCAGGCAAAAAGATGCCATGCCGTGCTTGCACTGGTGTGTTTGGGGGACAGGAGCCACACTGGGGCAGAGGTTCTGTCTGCTCTGCAGGGGCAGGCCGAGAGGTGGTTGACGCCACGCCAGCTTAAGCCAGGAATGGTGGTTTGCGACAATGGCACCAACCTCCTCTCCGCCCTCCGACAGGGACAACTGACCCATGTGCCCTGTATGGCTCACGTCCTTAACCTGGTGGTGCAGCGGTTCTTGGGCAGGTACCCGGGCTTACAGGATGTCCTGAGGCAGGCCAGGAAAGTCTGTGTGCATTTCCGCAGATCATATAATGCCAGTGCTCGGCTGGCTAAGCTGCAAAAGGAGTTGAACCTGCCCAAGAACCGCCTTATATGTGACATGCCCACCAGGTGGAACCCGTGCTGCAGCGGCTGCACACGCAGCAGAGGGCCATCAATGAGTACCTGTGCGACTACGGCACCAGGACAGGGTCAGGGGAGCTCGGGGTTTTTTCACCACACCAGTGGGGCATGATCAGGGATGCATGCACTGTCCTGGCACCATTTGAGGAGGCCACGAGGATGGTGACAGTGCATGCATCAGTGACACTGTACCTCTTGTCCACCTGTTGGAGCATACACTGCATGAAATAATGGACAGGGCACTTGAGGCAGAACAGAGGCAGGAAGAGGAGGACTTCCTTGCCTCTCAAGGCCCCCTTATTCAGACAGTGTTCCTTCTGTCCCACCCTTCACACAGTAAGAGGAGGAGGAGGATTGTGTCAGCATGGAGGTGGAGCATGGCACTCAGCATCAACAGCAGCAGTCTTTTAGGGATGATTTACAGTCCCAACAAACCCGTGGACTTGTACGTGGCTGGGAGGAGGTGGCTGCGGATCATGTCGTCCTTAGTGACCCAGAGGACTCCGGACCGAATGCCTCAGCTAACCTACGCTGCATGGCCTCCCTGATCCTGCAAAGTCTGTGGAAGGATCCTCGTATTTTTCAGATCAAGGAGAGGGACCATTACTGGCTGGCTACTTTCCTTGATCCACGGTACAAGGGTAAGGTTGCGGACCTTATCTTGCCGTCGCAGCGGGAGCAGAGGATGAGACAACTCCGGGAGGCCTTGCAGAAAGGTCTGTGCAACGCGTTCCCAGAGACTGGGAGGTTACAAACTCCTGGTCCTGGACAATGAGTTGCTGAGGCTTCGGTCAGTAGCAGAAGGAGCGGTGGAGAAGGTGGCCGTCTGACCGATGCGTTCAGAATTTTTTTTAGTCCGCAGCCCCAAGGTATGATCGGTTCCAGCAACCATCGCCAGCGTCTGATATACATGGTGCAGGAATACCTAGGGGCAAGGTCAGACTTGGACACCTTTCCCACCGAAAATCCTCTGGCTTACTGGGTGTTGAGGATGGATCACTGGCCAGAGCTTGCACAGTATGCAATTGAGCTACTGGCCTGTCCTGCATCCAGCGTTCTTTCGGAACACACATTCAGTGCTGCTGGAGGCTTTGTCACGGATCACAGGGTGCGCCTGTCCACCGACTCGGTTGATCGACTGACCTTCATAAAGATGAACCAGTCTTGGATCACCACCAGCTACCAAGCACCTGAAGCTGATATAACAGAATAATTTATTTTGAAATGTCACATCCCTTCAAGACTGCCTATGCTGATGCTGAGTGACTGTCCTGTTATGTTGACTGACTATCCCCCTCCTCCTCAATGACCCGATTCATGATGATAGCTTGGAATAAAATTTTCGTTTCTGGGTGCCGCCACCAGTGGCTAAGGCCCAGTTTTTCAGCCCCTGTTTAACAGGGGAGTGTAATTACAATTTTTGATGCAATACTTTGCAACAGGGCTCATTGCTGTGCTCCAAGTACAGTATCTGTGAGGGGTTGCAGTGTTGTGGCACCAGTGCCTAAGGCCCAATTTTTCTGCCCCTGTTCAACAGGGGCATGTAATTACAATTCTTGATCTAATAATTCACAGCTGGGCCCATTCCTGCGCCCACCAAGAGTAACTGTGAGGGCTTACAGTGTTGTGGCAACACCACCACCACCAAAGGCCCAATTTTTCTGCCCCTCTTCAACAGGGGCATGCAATTACAATTCTTGATCTAATAATTTACAGCAGGCCCATTCATGCGCCCACCAAGAGTAACTGTGAGGGCTGACAGTGTTGTAGCACCAGCACCACCACCAAAGGCCCAATTTTTTCTACCACTGTTCAACAATGGCATGTAATTACAATTCCTGATATAATAGTTCACAGCAGGGCGTTCCAGCGCCCACCAAGAGTAACTGTGAGGGCTCACAGTGTTGTGGCAACACCGACACCTAAGGGGCAAATTTCTGCAGAGTGTATACGGCAGGCCCCTACTTTCAAACATCCAACTTACAAACGACTCCTACTTGCAAACGGAAGGAGACAACAGGAAGTGAGAGGAAATCTACCCCATGGAAGGGAAATTCTCTCCTGTAAGAGTTAGTATGGGAAAAAGGTGTCTCCTCTCTACTGATGCTTTATCACCAATCCTTGTTTCCCCCAGTCGTCTTCCAAGTCAGCCCTTGAGAGATGGAGCTCCTCCTCACAATCAGGAAACACATTGCCATAAATTTTTCCTCCCCTTAAGAGGCGGTCCCTCAGGTCCCTGGTCAGTCTTAGTGTTTCCTCCGTCCGGAGGAGACATGTTGCCAAAAGGACCTGAGGGGGGGCTCCATCTCCCATGGGCTGACCGGGACAGGTGTCTGCGTATGCAGCAGTGTGTGTCAGCAGGGCTGACTGTGTGGAGTCTCTGTGCGGCAGGGGGTCAGTGGACCTTACCGGAGCCGCATCACTGGCGTGGAGGAGGACGGTTCTTTGACCACGGGCAACCCTCCTTAGGCTGTGGGCAGGAGGTGTCCCGGGTTCGAATTTCTTCTGTGCCCAGGTGAGGAGAAAGGCGCCATTGCTGCGTTCCCTTGGCGGCATCAGCGGGGGGGCGTGTACCCACGTCTGAACGCTGCTTGACCCGGAAGACGCGGGGCGTCACTTCCGGGTAGGAATGACGCAATCGGCGTGCGCCGGGGAAGCTGGTCCAATCCCCTTAAAGGCGCGGGAAATTTGAACGGTCGGCTGGTGCTAGTAGCGTGGACGCGGCTGCAGACGGCAGTATCGAACGCCACAGCAAGCCAGGATGCTGGAAGAGGATGAGGTTCCATCGGCCCAGGCTCCAGGAGGCAAAAGCACCAGCAGGATGCAGGTAGGCACCAGTGGGTGACCTTTGTATCCTTTGTATTGGGACAGCAGCTAGGTGGTGATGGTGCACTAGCAAGCTGGGGCCAGGGGGTTACTAATGTCACTGGGTGTGCACTTTAGTATTGTTTGGTGCAGTGTGTATTTTTTTCTCACCGCCATGGGTCCCCCTGTGTTTATCTTTGGCAGGTGAAACCACCTAAAGAGCCAAAGCCCACTCCCAAGAAGCGGTGTGCAAAGTGTAATACCAAGATGCCCTTGGAAAACACAGAGCCGCTATGCAAAACATGCATTGACAAACTGATTGAAAAACAGTCAGATGCAGTTTATGCGAAGATTTTTGGATCCGTAAGAGATGATATGGCTAACACCTTTAAGGATCTCAAAAAGTTTATCGCAGAAGTTAAACCTCCAGCAGTTCCTACTGCAGTTTCCTCTCCCATGGCCTCACCCAGATCAGAAGTCGCCTCAGGGTCACACGAGTCGGTGAGAGAACGAGCGGACAGCAGCACAGCTAGTGTTATGGCTACCGATAGCTCAGATCCAGAGCAGGAAGATGGGAGAGAAGAAAGAAAGGGACCCAAATACAAGTTATCTCTAGAAGACGTGGATGATTTGCTTGGGGCCATTTACGAAACTTTGGAAATTGAGCAGGAAAAAGAACTGCCTTCCAAACATGACCTGATGTACCAGGGTCTGAGGAAGAAAAAATCCAAAGTATTCCCAGTTCATCCGGTAATGTCAGATACCGTGAAAAACGAATGGGCAGACCCAGAAAGGAAACCTTTTTTTGCGGCCAGTCACAAAAAGCGATTTCCTTTTAGTGAAGATCCAAAAGAAGTTTGGAATAAAAATCCCAAATTGGATGCGCCACTTTCTAAGGTCTCAAAAAATTCTTCATTGGCATTTGAAGACGTGGGACACCTAAAAGATGGCATGGATAAAAAGGGCGACATTATCCTAAAAAGAGCTTGGGAGACAAGTGTCGCTAGTCTGAAGCCAGCCCTAGCCACCACTTGCGTGGCAAGAAACTTAGAGTTTTGGCTCTCACAGCTGCAAGACCATATTAAAAATGGTACGTCTAGGGAGGAGATTCTGAATACACTTCCAGTTCTCTCCAAAGCGGTTGGTTATATTGCGGATGCATCCACAGAATCAGTCAAGCTAGCAGCAAGGTCAGGTGGACTAGCAGTTGCAGCAAGACGTGCGATTTGGATGAAGACCTGGACAGGTGATGCTGCATCCAAAACAAGGCTGTGCAATCTCCCATTTACTGGGGATTTGTTTTTTGGTTCCGGCCTGGACGAGGCCTTGGAAAGAACAGCGGACAGGAAGAAAGCCTTTCCGGCTGAAAAACGAAAACCTCCACAAAAGAGGTTTTTTCGTGGGCGAAGAGATCGTCCCCAAGAAGAAAAGAAAGAGTACCCTAAGAAAAACTGGACAGGTCACAAGGGGAAACCAAAGAGTAATGTCCTCTTTGGCTCTTCTAACCAAGCTACCAAACAATGACAACAGAGTGCCAGTAGGGGGAAGACTGGCTACCTTCCTACCTCAATGGCAGAAGGCGACAGCCAATCAATTTATTTTGGACATTATCGCAAGGGGCTACTCTCTGGAATTCAATTGTCATCCTCCAGAGAGATTTCTAGTAACGAGACTTCCCAGGGATCCAGAGAAAGCCAAGGCTCTTCCACTGTTGCTAGGGGAGATGGTGGACCAGAAGGTCCTTACTCCAGTCCCAGAGAAGGAAAAAAGAAGGGGTTTTTACTCTCACATTTTTGTGATCAAAAAACCTTCCGGAAGTTTCGGTTAATACTAAACTTAAAACCGTTAAACCAAGCGATTCAATACAAAAAAATTCGCATGGAGTCCATATTTTCGGTCAAAAACATTCTACAACCAGAAACCTTCATGGCGACCATGGATCTCAGAGATGCATATCTCCACATTCCCATCCGACAGGAGTCACAGAAATATCTGAGGTTAGCAGTGGAGATAGAGGGAAAGGAATATCATTTCCAGAGCAGAGCTCTTCCTTTCGGGTTATCCTCATCCCCAAGGATATTCACCAAAGTGTTAGCAGAAGCTCTGGCCCCTCTAAGGTTAAAAAAGATGACCATAATACCATACTTAGACGATCTACTATTTGCAGCGCCTTCGAAAGCACAGCTGACAAAAGACCTCACAGAAGCTCAACTGTGGTTAAAGTCACTAGGCTGGATTCTAAACGTAGAAAAGTCCAATCTGTGTCCCACTCAGAACATTCGGTTCCTGGGATATCTGCTTAACTCCATAGAACAGAAGACTTCCCTACCGGAGGAGAAAATCCAAAACCTCATCAAGAGGGTGAGTTCAATACAGAACAACCTCCCAATATCTATCAGGGAGCTGATGTCGGTTCTGGGTCTAATGACATCATCGATACCGGCAGTCCAGTGGGCAAAATACCATCTAAGGTCACTTCAAGTATTTCTCTTAAAAAGCCAAAGAAAAGATCTGGACATGTCAGTTTTACTCCCGACATCCGTAAAAAGGTCGCTGTGGTGGTGGAGGATCCACACGAACCTAAATCAGGGTCTGGCTTGGTCATTTCCGACCTCACAGAAATTGACCACAGACGCAAGCAGTTGGGGCTGGGGATCTCACCTAGCAGGGCAACCTTCTCAGGGGAGATGGTCCCCAGAAGAAGCCAAGGCATCTTCGAACTGGAGAGAACTTATGGCGATAGCCAAGGCCATGGAGTTTTTCCAAAACCAACTCAGAAGTCATCACATTCTGATTCTTTCGGACAATGCCACAGCAGTGGCTTATGTGAACAAGCAAGGGGGCACAAGAAGCCCATCCCTAAGCCACATCTCCAACCAAATTTGCAGGTGGGCAGAAGGGAATCTGCTATCACTAGGAGCAGTCCATCTAAAAGGGGAAGACAACCAAGTAGCGGACTTCCTCAGCCGCCAGGAGATCTCCCAAGAGGAATGGGTATTACACCCGGAGGTGTTCAGGGAAATTACAGCCTGCTGGGGAATGCCAAACATAGACCTGTTTGCCTCTCGGAAGAATGCTCAGGTGAAACATTTCTTCTCGCTAACCCAGCAAGATCAGCCTCTTGGGATAGACGCTCTACAAAACCCTTGGAACTTCAAGCTATGCTATGCTTTCCCTCCGGTTCATCTGATACCGCGGGTGGTAAAGAAGTTTCTACAGGAACAGACGAAATTGATACTGATCGCACCATACTGGCCCAAGAGAACCTCGTTCTCTCAACTCCTCAGTCTCTCGGCAGCAGAGCCGTGGCTTCTACCTCACAGGGAAGACCTGATGTGTCAGGGACCCCTGACAGGCCTAAAACAAGAGAGTTTCAAATGGGCGGCCTGGTTACTGAGGAGGACCTCTTGAGATCTAAAGGACTCTCAGATAAGGTGGTGACAACGCTTCTGAGCGTTAGGAAACCAAACACCAGAGCCATCTACAGAAAGACCTGGAGAAAATTTAACAGTTGGTGCACTGAAAATAAAAGACTAAAAATGGATACACCCACCATCCTTGAATTTTTACAACAGGGTGTTGATAAAGGGTTAGCACTCAGTACTCTGAAAGTACAGATTGCAGCGCTATCGGTGTATCTAGAAAGGACACTACAAGAGGAATACATTAAACAAGTAAATATGCGCATGCGTCCAAATCGCTGGTATCACTTGAGTATGGGGTAAAAGTAGTGTATGTACAAATGAACATGGAGTCCAGGCTTTGGGAATATAGAAAATGTAATAATATAATAATAAAATGGGGGGGGGAAAGTTCTGGGGGGAAAAAATAAAAAATAAAAAAGGGAGGGATCCGGATGGGGAATTGTTAAAACAGTCACATATACAGTCTCAGGGCTGCCATCAATAGGAAACAGAAACCGTGTTCCAAAGGTACTGTGAAGAAAAGCAAGGGGAGAGGTGCCTCTGAGTGCAGATGTTTAAAACAATTTAATAAGAGATTGTAATACAAGCAACTCACATTTTAGAGGATTAAAACAGGCATTGTACGATATCCAAGTGCGGAAGAGGGTGTCATCAGATCAGTCATCAGTCTCCTTATCCTGCTGGGGCACTGTGTTGCTGGTTCTTCTTTCCTCTGCACCGCTTTAGATGTATAGAATAGCCGGCGGCGGTGGAGATGCTGCAGAACACGGCCTGGATGTTGTTTTTTCCGGCAGGCGAGGGCTGATGACGTCACTGGCATGCGACGCGTTTCCTGAGCCGGCGTGCTGCGTGTGACGTGGCAGTCGCGCTCCTTTGTCAAGCTTGACAAAGGAGCGCGACTGCCACGTCACATGCAGCACGCCGGCTCAGGAAACGCGTCGCATGCCAGTGACGTCATCAGCCCTCGCCTGCCGGAAAAAACAACATCCAGGCCGTGTTCTGCAGCATCTCCACCGCCGCCGGCTATTCTATACATCTAAAGCGGTGCAGAGGAAAGAAGAACCAGCAACACAGTGCCCCAGCAGGATAAGGAGACTGATGACTGATCTGATGACACCCTCTTCCGCACTTGGATATCGTACAATGCCTGTTTTAATCCTCTAAAATGTGAGTTGCTTGTATTGCAATCTCTTATTAAATTGTTTTAAACATCTGCACTCAGAGGCGCCTCTCCCCTTGCTTTTCTTCACACTACAAGAGGACCCTTTGGTCTCTCGTTTTTGCAGGGCATTGGCAAAATACAAAAAGCCCAAGACACAAAAATGTCCCACTTGGGATTTGTCAGTGGTCCTCAGGGGAATCATTAAACCTCCCTTCGAGCCACTACAAGATACATCTTTAAGATTATTGACTCTTAAAACAGTTTTCCTAGTAGCCATCACAACGGCACGTAGGATAGGGGAAATACAGGCTCTATCCATTAGAGAACCTTTTTTGAAGATTCACGACGATCGAATCGTCCTTCAAACAGATCCGGAATTTACTCCAAAAGTGACGTCAACTTTTCACAAATCCCAGGATATAGTCTTGCCTTCATTTTGCAGTTCACCCAATAACAGCAAAGAGCAGGAACTAAGTCTTCTTGATGTCAGAAGGTGTCTACTTCAATATTTAGAAGTCACTAATGAATTTAGAACATCAGATGCCCTATTTGTCTTATACGCAGGCCAACTAAAGGGTAAACAAGCGTCCAAAAAGACAATAGCTAGATGGATCAAGACAGCCATATTAGAGTGCTATAGTGTCATGGAAATTACACCACCTAAAGAACTTAAAGCTCATTCAACAAGGGCTTCAGCAGCCTCATGGGCAGAAAGGGCAGGAGCCACTCCAGAACAAATCTGCAGGGCTGCAACCTGGTCAAGATTCTCGACCTTTGTTCAGCATTACAGACTGGATCTGATTTCCAGCCAGGATCAGGCTTTTGGTAGGAAAGTCCTCCAAGCCGTTGTCCCACCCTAGATTTGGTGAGTTCTTGGTTATCCTCTCAAGGGCTGACTTGGAAGACGACTGGGGGGAAAAGCAGAGTTAGTTTCTTACCGGTAACTCTGTTTCCAGTAGTCTTCCAAGGCAGCACGATCCCACCCTAAAATGTCTAACCTCGTGGGGTTGTGTTGTGTATTATATCATTTCAGATTCCGGCCTTCGGTTCTCGGGGATGACTGACCAGGGACCTGAGGGACCGCCTCTTAAGGGGAGGAAAAATTAATGGCAATGTGTTTCCTGATTGTGAGGAGGAGCTCCATCTCTCAAGGGCTGCCTTGGAAGACTACTGGAAACAGAGTTACCGGTAAGAAACTAACTCTGCTTTTCAATAAAAAACCCCACTTTTCCAAAAACATTTGTCATTGGGTCGGAAAGTGAGGTGAAATGTTCTGAACAGGGGCACAGACAGCAAAACAAATGTTACAGGGGTGATAACCCTTCTCTATGTTCTCCAAAAAGCTTAAAAATAGATTTTTTGCCTAGAGCTACACTTAAAAAATGTACCTGTTCAAAATTAGAAAAAGATTCTACTTAAGAACAAACCTACAGTCCCTGTCTTGTATACTGCTGTTGAGAGTATATAGGGCCTTTTTTTTAATTTTGGGTGCAGGCTTCCCCTTAATATCCATACAAGTGGGGTGGGGGGGTACCCATGCCATTTTTCTCCATGATTTTCATCCATATTACCGGGACCAGACATTACATTAAAGCCGCAAGCAGTTTTAAATGACCATTTTTTTCCTTTAGAAATGTAATTTTGTGCAGGGACAGTTCTAAGCACTTCACAGGCATACTTTAGACACCCCCCAGGTTCGATATTTAAAGGAATATTTCACTTTTTTTTTCCACTTCATGCATCATTAAAATGACTGCTCCCAAAAAAAAGGCAGTTTGTAAAACTTTTTTTTGTATTGATACATGTCCCCTGGGGCAGAACCCGGGTTCCCAAACCCTTTTTAGGACAATAACATGCATATTAGCCTTTATAATTAGCACTTTTGATTTCGAACGTTCGCATCCATTGTATTTAATAGGGTTCTAAAGTTCGTGCGAACTTTCGGTCCGTTCGAAAGTTCTGGTGCGAACCGAACCGGGGGTATTCGGCTCATCCCTAATTGTGACGTTTTCTATCCTATTTACTAAGAAGCTGAAGAAGATGTCCATGATGTAGATGAGGGTTACATATAGTATCAGCAGCATCACCCTTTACTCTGCAACCAAGACCTAGTCTGGCAATGCCCAGAATGATACCAATTAGTCTCTGACCAATCTCACAGTTTTGATGAACTTTCTCCTTATATCAGTGGTCAGTGTAGTGGTCCCTTACGCTGGTCACCAATGGAAGAAGGACCCTTGTATATGCCATCAGTGGGAAGACTGCACCCCCCTTACAGATCATTGATGTCAGTTATTACTGAGAGATCGAAATTGTCCATTGCTCAAGGAACCCCTAGAACCCTTTGGAGGAACCCTGGCTGAGAAAGGCTGGACTAGGCAGTAATATATTTCTCTCCCCCTTGGTGGGAGTGGAGATGACCCCATATATAAGGATATACAGTACATACACACACAGCACAAGGCCGTGTTCACACTACGAGAAGTTTCTCGGGACTGCAGTTTCTCTGAGCTCCACAAGGTTGTGATCTTACTTCTACCCAGACAGGAAGTCTCTATAGAAGACAGGAAGTGATGTCAGGGACAGACAGGAAGTTCCGGGTGAGAGGTGAGGCGGGAGGAAGTAGTGAGGAGACATCACTGGAATTGGCAGCAGAGAAGAGGTAATAAGATCTTATTTTCTATTTACACCCAGTAACCCCCCCCCCCCGTCATGTCCGTCCTCTTCCTTCATAGTCACTTTGATGTCTTTTATCTCCAGCAGATGATAATACACACATATAGCTCCCAACTGTCCCTGACTTGGAGGGACTGTCCCTTATTCACAACAAAGTCCCTCTTTCCTCCTCATGTGTCCCTCATGTTGGTCTGATCTATATACATGGATATAAAATGCACTTTCTTGTTCATACATCACGGGACACAGAGCGGCATAGTCATTACTATGTGGGTTATATAGAATTACCTTCAGGTGCTGGCACTGGCAACTTCCAAAACAGGAAGTACCCTCCCCTATATAAGCCCCTCCCATCCGGGAGTACCTCAGTTTTTTGCCAGTGTCTAAGGTGTTGGCCAAGGTTAACATGTATTCATCTGGGCTTGTGTACAGGTTCTCTGGGCCTTAGCAAGCTATTCCGGATCCGACCAAAAAAGCTTCATAGCTAAACGGTCGGTACCCGGGCCTTGCAGAGAAGAGCAGGGTTTTGCCTGTAATGCCTCTCTTAGGAGGGCTGGACCCTGGGATCCAGAGCTCTGGTCATACCCAAAACCAAGAGGCTATCTGTGCAGGGTGCTATACAGGTCCAGGGGAGTGGAATCCTTGGGAACCCGGTCCCTGAAGGTCTAGTACAATGCCTGCCGTGAGAGGTGAAGTTTGGGCTTCTGTGGACCAAACAAAGTCCTGCGGCGGGGAAAAGGTAAGTGGGGGCCCCTCAGGAACTTGGTTCTATTGAGGGGACCCCCAAGCCTAATATGCCTTTCTGCCTGTTACCTAAAGGGTATTCCCGCTAATAGCTGTATATGCCTAAGAAATCCTAGAAATGTTTTTTCATAAGGGAAGTTTTAAAAAAAACTGTAAACCTGGAAATGTTTTTTCATAAAGGAGGTTTTAAAAAAAAAAAAAAAAAAAGACAAAGGTGCGGTACCTGTGTTTGTCCACTAGAGGCCGCTGTGGAACGTCTTTTTTTCTTGGGACTATTCCTTCCATGGTGAAAGTCCAGGCAGATGAGTGAGCTCTCTATCAGGGAAGCTGCATTCCTCTGTCATGCTGCCAAGTAGTTTCCTTCCATCCCCGAGTCCTGGTGAAACAGGGACCCTGGCTCCTCTCCCTACATGGCGCCAAGAGCGCACACGTGCACGCGCGCGCACACATGCTTTCCTTTTATAAGGTTTAGCTTCAAAAAAGGGGGCGGAGCCTGGCGGATGACGCGCTCTGTGCGCCCAGCGCTTCTGCGCATGTGCGGGCGTCCCAGCAAGATAAAAGGACTCAGTCCACGCTGCTTGCTATGGACACAGAGCATGAAAAGGAGCTGGTAGCATGGTATAGGGGCTTACAGCGGGCGGTTGATACAGGCATCCCCAGAAAGACGCATTAGTAGACACCCACTGATGTACATAGCAGCAAATTGCATTAGACTATTTCAGTAAGGGGTGTATTGCGGCTGGAATACCTCAGCTTTGAACTAAGGAATATGCCGCCTAAAAAACTCCGAGATATACCTCTCAGGAAGTGTAGGGGGTCTCCATCGGGCTCTGAGGATCTGGAGCAGTCATCTGCACCCTCCTCCCCTGAGAAATCAGAGGTTAATACCCATAAGGAACCCCCGGGAGTGCCAGGTACTGCGGCTGTCCTCAGTCCACCTGCTCCTGCATATATAACAGAGGAGGTTTTTTCCTCAACTCTGGAGGGATTGGAGCAGAGATTGGCAGCATTGATCGCTTCTTCTCTACAGGAAAGAAAGCGCGCCAGATCTCCATCACCTCCATTAGAGTGCCTGTTGGCAGAGCAACAGTCCCAGGAAGGGACCGACCTACCTGAAGGGGATCAGGAGGAGGTTAGCTCTGTTTTTGAGGAATCGACAGTAGATGAACCATTTTCAGCATCGCAGACTGAAAGATTGTGGGTCCAGACCCTAACTGACATGGTTCGATCTGCATTTAAAATGCCTCTTGTTGAACCATCAACTACTGCTGTCTCCTCATTGGGGTCGCTAAAAGCTCCCCAGGTTAATTGCTCCTTTCCAATACATCCATTATTGGAAGGACTTATATACCAGGACTGGGAACATCCTGATAAACTATTTGTTCCGCCTAAAAGGTTTCCGGTGATCTATCCCATGGAGGAAAAGTTCACCCAGAGATGGAATGTTCCTACGGTGGATGCAGCCATCTCTTCTGTGAACAAATCACTGACATGTCCAGTAGATAATGTTCAAATGTTCAAAGATCCAGTGGATAAAAAATTGGAATCTTTATTAAAATCTGCTTTTTCCACAGCAGGGGCTGTTACACAGCCAGCAGTGGCAGCTATTGGGGTCTGCCAAGCTTTAAAGGATCAAATGAAAATGGTCCTGAGGGATTTGCCAGACCAGCAGGCCCAGGCTCTGGCTGATCTGCCTAGAGCATTATGCTTTGCGGTTGACGCCATCAAGGATTCTATCCATCAGGCCTCCCGCCTCACGCTGTCTTTGGTACATATGCGTAGGCTTCTGTGGCTCAAAAACTGGTCTGCTGAAGCTCCCTGTAAGAAGCTCTTAGTTAGCTTCCCATTTCATGGGGAACGCCTTTTTGGCGAAGACCTGGATAAGTATATCCAGAAGATTTCCAGTGGTAAAAGTACTCTCTTACCGAGTAAGAAGAGGTCTAGGGGTCCGTCTTTTAAGAGGACTACCTCTCCTATCCCTGCGACGTCTGCTACTAAGCAGTTCCGACGGCCTCCTCGGTCAAACTCAGGAGGTAAAAATCAGGGACAGCCACAGGGTAATAAAAAGCCCTGGATCCGAAGAGGTACTAAACCAGCCTCCAAGTCAAGCCTATGAAGGGCTGCCCCCACTCAAACGGGTGGGGGGAAGACTTCAGTTGTTCGCAGAGACCTGGCGGGAGACGATCAAAGACAGATGGGTGCTCTCCGCAGTAACTCTGGGATACAAGTTGGAGTTAAAAGAGTCTCCTCCGTCCCATTTTATGTGGTCAGGCATGCCAAGAGACCCTCTGAAAAGAGGGTCTCTCCTATTGGCGTTAGAACAACTATTGCTCCAAGGAGTAATTATGGAGGTTCCTATGGAAGAGTGGGGGTTGGGTTTCTACTCAAACCTTTTCACAGTCCCGAAACCAAACGGGGACATAAGACCCATATTGTACCTAAAGAGTCTAAACAAATTTCTAAACGTCCGGTCTTTCCGGATGGAGTCGATCCGATCGGTCACCGCTGCCCTACAAGGGGAGGAATGGTTAGCCTCGATCGACATCAAAGATGCTTACTTGCATGTTCCCATCTTTCCAGGTCATCAAAAATTCCTACGCTTTGCAGTAGAAGGGCGCCATTTTCAGTTCAGAGCCTTACCATTCGGTCTGGCCACAGCACCACGAGTGTTCACAAAAATTCTGGCCCCACTGTTGGCCGATCTAAGAACACGGGTGTAACGATAATGGCATACCTAGACGACCTGTTGTTGATGGACCACTCAGTTGCCAAGCTAGAAGTGGTAATTGTCGATACAATCAAGTATCTAGAGTCTCACGGTTGGGTCATCAACCTGGACAAGTCAGCCCTACAGCCAGTGAAAAACCTGGTATATCTAGGGCTACGGCTGGATTCAGACCAGAGGAAGATTTTCTTACCTCTAGACAAGGTATCCTCTCTGAGGGGCTTGGTCCGTCTGCTTTGTGCAAAAAGACAGCCGTCCATACGCCTGTGCATGAGGCTGCTAGGAAAGATGGTAGCATCATTCGAAGCTGTACCATACGCCCAATTCCACTCAAGGAATTTACAAAGGGCCATATTGTCAGCCTGGAACGGAAAAGTTCAGGCTCTAGACTTCCCGATGGCTTTGTCCCCTTCCGTTCGGAAGAGTCTCTGCTGGTGGTTGATCCCCCAGAATCTCCAGAAGGGAAAACCCTTCAGCCCGATATCTTGGAAGGTGGTCACTACAGATGCCAGCCTTATAGGCTGGGGGGCAGTACTGGAGCAATGGTCTCTCCAGGGCAGATGGTCAAATGTAGTAAAAACCCTGCCCATCAATCTCTTAGAGATACGAGCAGCCCGGTACGCCCTAGTAGCCTGGACATCCAGACTCCAAGGGGCCCCTGTCAGAATTCAATCAGACAATGCCACAGCAGTGGCATATATCAATCATCAGGGAGGCACCAGGAGTCGTGCAGCCCAGAGGGAAGTAAGTCACATCCTGGAATGGGCAGAAAAGCATGTCCCATGTATATCAGCTGTCTTCATTCCAGGGGTGGAGAATTGGAAGGCGGACTTTCTGAGTCGCCAACAGTTATGCCCAGGGGAATGGTCCCTTCATCCCGAGGTCTTCCGAGCAATATGTCAGCGGTGGGGAACACCGGATGTAGATCTGCTAGCATCCAGATTCAACGCAAAGGTGGACAGATTTGTCTCCCGGACAAGGGATCCCCTCGCTTGCGGCTCGGATGCTCTGGTGTTCCCTTGGGATCAGTTCAGACTGATATATGCATTCCCTCCGCTACAATTGTTGCCTCGACTCCTTCGCAGAGTCAGGTTGGAGAAGAAGCCGGTGATCCTGGTGGCTCCAGCGTGGCCCCGAAGGGCCTGGTACGCGGAGATCATCAAAATGTCTGTGGGGAGTCCTTGGACCCTTCCACGTCGTCCGGACCTGCTTTCGCAAGGACCGATATACCACCCTTCCTTACTAACTCTAAGTTTAACGGCCTGGCTATTGAATCCCACATCCTAAAGAAGAGAGGTCTCTCTAACTCTGTGGTATCAACTATAATCAATGCCAGGAAGCCTGTATCCAGGCAGATCTACTATAGAGTTTGGAAGGCGTACATCACTTGGTGCGAGGCCAGAAAATGGCATCCACGTAAGTACGTTATAGGCAGAATTCTGGACTTCCTGCAGTGGGCTGTAGACAGGAAGTTTGCCTTAAGTACTATCAAGGGCCAGGTTTCGGCCTTGTCAATACTATTTCAAAGGCCCCTGGCTATGCATTCACTTGTCAAATCCTTTATGCAAGGTGTGACTCGTATTATTCCACCGATTAAGACTCCCATATGCCCATGGGATCTAAATTTGGTTCTGTCGGTTCTGCAGAAGCAGCCATTTGAACCTTTGCGGCACATTTCCTTGGTTCTACTCACCAGGAAATTGATATTTTTAGTAGCCATATGCTCGGCTAGAAGAGTGTCGGAATTAGCCGCCATGTCCTGTAAAGAGCCATATCTGGTTATCCATAAGGACAGAGTAGTATTACGTCCTCACCCAGCCTTTCTTCCTAAGGTGGTATCGAGGTTTCACTTGAACCAGGATGTGGTTCTTCCTTCTTTTTTCCCCAAACCTAGTTCGGTAGAGGAAAAGTTATTGCATTCTTTGGATGTAGTAAGAGCAGTTAAAGCTTATCTAAAAGCCACTGCTCAGATTCGTAGAACGGATTCTTTGTTTGTTCTGCCGGAAGGCCCCAGAAAGGGTCAGGCAGCATCAAAATCTACTTTAGCCAAGTGGATTCGACAGGTCATAATACAAGCCTATGGCTTGAGAAGTAGACCGCCTCCGTTCAAAGTTAGGGCGCACTCCACGAGAGCAGTTGGAACTTCATGGGCAGTGCATCACCAGGCCTCCCTGGCGCAAATTTGTAAGGCCGCAACATGGTCTTCAGTACACACGTTTACTAGGTTCTACCAGGTGGACGTTAGAAGTCAGGAGGATGTCGCCTTTGGGCGCAGTGTGTTGCAGGCCGCAAAAGATCCTCATGCCTGATGGCGCCCAGCTTATGTATGGTGTATCCCCCCCCTCATGTGGCATTGCTTTGGGACGTCCCACATAGTAATGACTATGCTGCTCTGTGTCCCGTGATGTATGAACAAGAAAGTAGGATTTTTAAAACAGCTTACCTGTAAAATCCTTTTCTTGGAGTACATCACGGGACACAGAGCTCCCACCCCTCTTTTGGGGACACGTATTGCTTTGCTACAAAACTGAGGTACTCCCGGATGGGAGGGGCTTATATAGGGGAGGGTACTTCCTGTTTTGGAAGTTGCCAGTGCCAGCACCTGAAGGTAATTCTATATAACCCACATAGTAATGACTATGCTGCTCTGTGTCCCGTGATGTACTCCAAGAAAAGGATTTTACAGGTAAGCTGTTTTAAAATCCTACAATTTATCTATCAAAAAGTGTTTTCCGGTGCTAAACCTTCCATCCAATTTCTACATTTTTCTGCTGCATTTGTAAATTCCAAAAGCCAATATAAAGGAATATTAGTGGTAAAAATGCACTTGTGGGTTTATCCGATTTTATTTTATTTTTGCCATTAAGGGGTGTGTCCTATGCCTACATACTTTTGCTAATAGAAATCCCTCATTCCCATCTCAGAAAGTTGGGAGGTATGTACACATACTGTATATAAAAAGTATAAGTGCAGCGCTAAAATTGACGTGATATCAGATGACTGATAACATAAATACATCAAATTAAACCAGAAAATATAAACACAAACTCCACATGTATGCACCGTAGTGAATTGTGAAAGAATAATCAAGTGAGAAAAATACAAATATATTAGTCCTTTAATGAAAAATTATAAATTCAATATCCTTCAAAAAATTTTGATGATAATGTTCAAAATAATGAGTGAATAAACACAGTCTATTTGTGACTAGTAGAGAAAATGAATAGGAGATCCACCACCGTATGTCATAAGGCTTACCAAAAGGATTGAACCCAGATAAGCTTACACTCACTAGTAGGGATGAGCTTCGAGTTCGAGTCGAACTCATGTTCGACTCGAACATTGCCTGTTCGCACGTTCGCCGAACAGCGAACAATTTGGGGTGTTCACGGCAAATTCGAAAAGCCTTGAAACACCCTGTAAAAGTCTATGGTAGAAATCTAAAGTGCTAATTTTAAAGGCTTATATGCAAGTTATTGTCCTACTTGCGGGTTTGCCAAGATGGCGTGCGGTTCAAGAGAATGAGGCTTGAACCACACGCCATAGACGCCATCTTGGCAAACCCGGAAGGAGCAAATATTCACTGCAGAGTGTCAAGTAATTTCGGACCGACTCTCGTTACAAGTCAAGATATTTTATTGCATATGCAAGAGAAATGGTTAAATGTATATCTTCTGCTTCAGAGATCCATTTCTGCCTGTCATAGATTTACATTCTGCTTTTATAACCCTTAAACCTTCCCTTTTCCTGCTCGTAACGTCCTGACCATGTATAATTTCAACCTTTATTCTGACGTTAGCAGGGAATAGGGAAATATCCTTTTTCAGCCAACACCTTATGACAGGAAATTTCATACAATGAATACATAAATTATCTCATGGTTCGCAGCCCATATTTTGACAGATGTAAGAGTCAGCACATCTTTGCACAATAGAATATGGTCATATGACTTATTCCAGTAATTAGGGCTATTAGAGCTTATTCAGCATATTTAAGTATTAATAGAGTTATATAAAGCAAACATTTTAACTTTAGAAGATATAGTCATATTAATATGCATATTCATAGTTGACATTTAAAGTATAATTTCTAATTTCTCTAACAGCTGCCCCCTTTTATACTTATAATGTCAATAATTCAAATATCCAGGTTCTTTATTTTACCAGGTATTATCATTTAGACAAATAAGTCTTTTGAAAGGACTGTAAGTTCATCTTCATCAGGTTCCGGGTATAGTTCAGTGGTGTTCTGAAAACACATAGTCTTTGTTAGTGATGTGTCAATCAGTCTTTGAAGAATTCCTCTAATACAAGGAATGCAGCAACATCCACACTGCGTAAGGACCGTGGCTGCCATGACAACAGACATGAGCAAACCTTTTGCAAGATCACCCCATTTACCAAACCATTTTTCAAAGAGTCCTGTTAAGGGGTTCTCTACACCAGAGTTCTCAGTTAGTTCCTGGGATAACATTTGTAGGCCTTGCAAAGCCTTGGTGATACTTCCATCAGGTGCCGTATTATTTGGAATAAAAGTGCAGCAGAAGGTGCCGAACATTTCGCATACCCCGCCCCTTTCTGCCAGCAACATATCCAATGCTATACGGTTCTGCCACGCTGTCAAAGAGGTGGCGTCCAATTGTGCTGCTATACCTTTGATAGCATCTCTGGTGTAATTCACAAACCTCTGCTGGTTGTAGTAAATGTAGTTTATCCAGTCGACATTCTTATTGGGCTGTACCCATAGGAAGAGTGAGGTGAGTCCTGCTGTTACTTGATTCTGTGCTTTAAATTCATCCGGAAACTCCTCGTGGAACACCTATTGAGTCTATATATACCTGGTTGTCAAAATGATTCTGGACACTTAAGTCTCTTAAAATAGTGTTTACCTGGTAGTCTCATCAATTTATTAGTCATAGGAACAATATAAAAGGGAAGCAACAGGCGGGTAAGGGCACAACTACCCTCCCATCTAGGTGGCAGTCTGAGCCTTAGTTTCTTGTCCCCACACAGCCACCAAACATCAGCTAGTTGCCGTTTCTGTTCCTGAAACCATTTTAGTTGATACTTAATGTCTGTAGTTGATGTTGTGGTCGCACAGTATTCAGGAGATAGAGTGCCAACCTTTGTACCATCCTTATCTTTGTTAGAGAAACTAGAAAAATTTCCTGGTAATGCTTGTAGTGAAGGGGGTGTACTTTGCATTTTAGTTTTAGGGTATCTCTTTTTCTCATTTGCACATTCAGACCCAGTAATATTTTCTGAAAACAGTCTTATTATGCAAGCTAAATCTGTTTCCTCTTCAGGGAGAGGAATGGTAGCTAGTTGTGGTCTTGGGTTTGCACAAGAAATACAATCACTTAACCCCTTAGATTGAGTTGTGTATCTGACCCATTCTATCCACTAATTTTTATCTCCAAATCCTGTTTCTATACTTAATTGTTCCTTGTAAGTAAAATCTGTTTTAAACAAAGAGGTATTAAGTTGAAACTGAGTTGGCTCGGGGGCTGGGGTGTTCTGACCAGGGGTTATAACCTAAATAGTGATTCTCCCTAGTAGGTCAGATATTGTACCATATACCAATTAGTTGTATTGTTTAGTTTACAAAATTGGAGCCATTGTTACTGTAAATCAGCGCGGGGATCCCTTGTCGTGGAATCACCTCTTTGATTAGTACTTTGGCTACTGACTGTCCATCCGTGTGCGTCATAGGAAAAGTTTCCACCCACTTTATAAACCTGTACACAATAACCAGACAGTACTTATTCTCACATTTGTTCAATTCAATAAAATCCATGCATATTGTGTGAAAGGGATAAGGGGGATGTGGGAAATGACCCCTTAAGGCTCTTAGGGCACCTTGTGCATGGTATCTGTTACAAATCGGATATGTGAGACAAAATTTTCAGAGTAGTTTTGTAAACCCATATGTTGTGTACACCCAGTACCATCCCTCCTTTTGAGGTATGGGCCTACCCATGACTCAATAACACAGCATACGTGAATAGTGATGTAGATAAGTTAGGTTTACCTTCTGTACATGTGTATATACCATTGACCAGTGTTGACCCTGTATATAACCACTTTGATTTTCACCTGCCGGTGATGTTTTCTGCATTTCTGATAACCATGTTTCATCAATAGCTCTCTGTACCTCATCATTTACTTGGGAAACTGTATATGTTTGTCATTGCTGTCCTTCAGAAGCTTCCTTTGCTGTCTTGTCTGCTAGTGCATTTCCTAGGGTAATTGGATCTGTTCCCTTTCTATGTGCCGCACATTTACAAATAGCCACTTGTGCTGGTTTTTGTACATATTCTAGAAGGGCAAGAATGAGATCTCTGTGTGATCGGTTTCCCATGGCAACGTAATCATACCCCTTTTTTTCCATTGCTGGGCAAATATGTGTAGAGAAAGCATATTGGCTGTCAGTATAAATATCTATTTATTTTTCCCTTCCCCTAGACTGCAGGCCCTTGACAGGGCTATAATGTCAGCTTGTTGTGCAGAATAGGAACTGGGAAAGGGTCTAGCTTCAATGACCTGGTCATGTGTTACTATAGCATAAGCCGTTTGATTTATCGTTTTTTCTACACGACCCATCAACAAAAATGTCAGCATCTAGAAAGGGAACATCAGTGATATCCTTCCTAGGGAGTACCCGTTCATCAATTTTGAGCTGCACAATCATGTGGATCCCCATCACCAGGTGTTGGCATTAGTGTAGCAGGATTCAATGTAGTACACTTCTTGATTGTAACGTGTGGTTGTCCCAGAAGTGTAGTCATACATGATAAATGCCTGACTGGAGATAAATAGGAGATTCTGTCTTATAGTAAGATCACCTAAATAACATGTGAGACCTTTAAGTACCAGGGGTGGAACAATACTATCAATGCAGATGACCGTATGGCCAATGAGGCTGCTACTACAGCTTGTACACAGTGGGGCAAATTAGTTAAGTAAAATGCAACTAGTTTGTGTTCGTTCTCATAAACCTGAGTGAGAGCAGAAGTCATGTACCCCTCTTTACAATCTACAGTCTGCTAAAGGGTTTCTACTGTAATTGGGTAGGCTAAGCACAGTAGAACCCACAATGAGGTGCTTCACCTTTGTAAATGCATCCTCTGCTTGCACATTCCACTGGATGGAACCTTTTGCAGACATTTGTGTACCATAGATGAGATCAGAAAGAGGCACCACCTCCGTAGCATAATTAGCTATCCATGCTCTACAGAAATTTGCCATGCCAAGAAATTACATAATTTCTTTATTTTTACGTGGTTTGGGGGCTTGAAGGATGGCCTCTTTTCGGATCTCATCTGGATGTCTGCCTTTTTGAGATATAATGTAACCCTGGTATTTCACCTTGGTTTTCAAAAGTTGTATTTTATTTTGCTAACCTTGTGACCTTGTTCTGCGAGGAAATGCATCAGAGCCAAGGTGTCAATTTTACATTGTCGCTCCAGAGGAGCCGCTACCAGAATGTCATCCACATACAAGAGAATTTGACTCCCACTGGGAGGTACAACTCGAGACAAAGCATTGAACATTTCTTGTGAGTTTTCCTTTGTACATAAGTGCAAACCAGAACTGACTGTCTGTCTTAATTAGCCCTACGTCTGTCTTTCCTTTTGATCACAAGAAATCGGGGACGTCTTTTAAGGCATCCCCTTCCCCTCGGGTCAAAAAGTGTCAGTCACTGTCTTTTGTCAAAACTTCAATCACGCAAGTTCTGGTTGTACATTCAACAAACCACGCTAATCTGTACCTCTGATTCCCTCTGGATTTCAGTTCCTCATCTGTTAATTTGACCCAGTCTGTGATAAGTTCTCCCAGCTCATGCCATGATACCTCGGAGTTCCGCGTGACCGAAACATGAGGTACAGTATCCTGCCTGTATATTTGCAGAATAGGCTGTGGTAGGAGACAAGTAGCCATGTTATTTCCTTTCTTATCACAGTACAGGTATCTTAAGAGCACTTCAGTGTTAGTGCAACTCATTAACTGTTTCTCATAGGACCTATCAGGCCCAGTGGTCCTTTTGTAGTAGATAGTGCAATAGAGGTTTGTCTGGACCTTGTACCTTTCCTCACAGGCTCTTCAATTATTTCTGTCAGGGTTTTGGGCATCTTTAACCCCTCAGTTTGTAAATCCAAGCTGTACCAGTATCAGGGCTCATTATCCACAGCTGTGATTTGTTTTTCACACAGCCGATGGGCTTTGAGGCCCCCCTCCACTGGTACGACAGAAATATCAAGAGCATGCAACATGTCTCTACCCAACGAATTAACAGGACATTTAGTTGACATTACAATTTTACACTGAGCCTTTTTACCTGTCTGTGGATTTTCCACAGTAAGGCCTTCAGACACGGCCTCCTGGTGCATCAACCCATTTGCAGATTTTACATATACTAAACCTTTTCCCTGTACCCCTGGTGGCATATCCAGCGGGTGTATCAGGGTCCTACAAGTCCCAGTGTCACAGAGACTACTCTTTGCAACCCAGGTTATTTCTGGCTTGGCTTCAGCATGCAAACAAGTTTCAACATTACACACATCCAAAATATCAGATTCTTTTCCATCCTTCTGCTTCTCTCTCTGCAGACACACTTTTACCATACAGGAAACACTCCCCCCTCATCCTTTTCTTTACTTTCTTTTTTGGTTGGAAGTGCCCCTCAGCATGCCTCGCATACTTGATTAGCTCCTAGAGTCTGCAGATCCTATGGTTAATCATGTGTTCGTTAACAAAACTTGATATAAGGACTAGCAGCCCCTTCAGGATTGCATTCTTTAGCTGTTGTTCATATGGGCTATCGTTCACTTGATCTACTGGGATTTCTATCCCAGAGTGGTTATTAAAATTCTTCTTTATCCTAACAATGAAATTATCCACTGTTTCCTCTTCTCCCCATATACACTGATTTATAATGGACCAGTCGGCTTGACGTATCCATCTATCCTCTCTCTATCTTTGCTATAAGAGCATTTCTTCTGTTTTTGAGTGCTGCATCATCCTGAGGCAACACCCCTCCCTGGTTGTTTAATCCACTCCAATCTCCCACTACATGATGCCAGTCAGGTCCCAGTACCTGTCTGGTGACCTGCTCTATTTCCCTCACATTGAGATGATAGCTAGCAACCATTCCCATGATACCATCCCTGAATTGAGCTATGTGGACCTTGGGATTGCTGTAAGGAGGGTCAGCGGGGTAACTTGTTGCATACCTCTGTCCCATCTGGTGGTGGGGACTGCAGGTCTGCAATAGGGAATTGGGAGCGGGTGGTGAAGTCAGAGGGGGAGCAGCGTCTGTCGGTGGGATTGGAGAGTCCTCTAAAGGGTGTGTAGGGGCTGTCGGGTGCATTAGGTTTGTCGCATTTTGTTCAGTCAATACTTGCTGCACTAAACTTCGGAGGACGGTCATATTATTGTCCTCCTCTTTGTCTAAAAACATAGTCTTTTTATGATTTTTTTTATGATTTTAAACTACAGTTAGCCTCCTCAAGCCATTTCTTTGCCTGGGGAAGACCTAATTTATTCTGTTTCCTTAATTTTCTTTTCTTTTTTTTTTTATATATATATATATATATAAATATATACGCATACATACATACATATATATACACATACATACATACATACATACATACATGCCGGCATAATTTTTATTTATTTTTTTAAGCTTTCTACACAACACAGTATTACACAACAATCCTTATTTAAAAATGCATCAAAATCATACTTTGTTTTCCATGTCTTAAGGAGTTTCACATTCTCTTTGTCTAGACTACACATATACTTTGCATCATCATTCAAACCATCAGACTTTCCATGGATCATACTCATTTTAACGTGCACACGGAGTTTTTTTTGTAAGGTCTTCTCACACTGACACAATACCTGCACACAGTATCTTATCACTTCTGCAGCTACTCACAAACTTTCTAGTCGTGACATATCACTTCTAGATTATTGATCTTGTGTGCTGCTATAATACTGGTGTCTTGTCTTCTTACTTAATGTTTTATTCATTTATAGGGAGAATGAACAGAATTACAAGGCGAACGTAAATTCACCTGACTGGTCAACCCCCCCTGATCAAAACATTAATATTTCAGTAAACTGTAGGGAGCATGAACAGAATTACAAAAGAGACTTCATTTCTCTCGACTGTTGTTCCCACACTTTATCAAAACATTAATATTTGTTGATTCAACGGTATTTATAAATGCCTGTACAGGTTTTTTACACAACATACGAGGCTGGCTGAGCGCAAGGGCTCGTCAAATTACCTCTATTTGTTACCTGGAAATCTATCAGGCCATACCTTTGTATCAACAGGGGTTCATGTTTTTGATGTAGGAATATTTATGTGTCCCCCACGGGAATTCCTGCAGTTTACAAGGCTGTCAGGACCTAGGTCCTTTGTCGACAAATTTCCTTTATCTGCACCCGGGTATTAGTATGGGACCATACTCCTATATCAAAGGGATTTAAACTACGGACGTATCTACTTATATTCCCTCAACTTGGATAAAGCAAAACATATACACAACAGATAAACATTCAATTAATCTCTATATTAGATGTATGTAACAAAATCCCTTAATTCATTAAATCCCTAATCACATTTAGGCCTAAAAGTATAATATAATAAATGAAAATATCTTACCTTGCCCCGAGAGCGGTCTCTTGTGCTGATCCGGTAAGTCGCTGCCCGGGAGGCACTAGTTCAGTGAGCCGGCCTCTGTTAACGTCAAATTTTAAGACGGAGGACTTACAGTTTTTTGCCGTACGGACATCGGTTCACTGGGTTGTTGGCTAGTGCTTTCCAGGAATTTGGACTTCCGGCTCGAAGGACCAAAATGTCAAGTAATTTCGGACCGACTCTCGTTACAAGTCAAGATATTTTATTGCATATGCAAGAGAAATGGTTAAATGTATATCTTCTGCTTCAGAGATCCATTTCTGCCTGTCATAGATTTACATTCTGCTTTTATAACCCTTAAACCTTCCCTTTTCCTGCTCGTAACGTCCTGACCATGTATAATTTCAACCTTTATTCTGACGTTAGCAGGGAATAGGGAAATATCCTTTTTCAGCCAACACCTTATGACAGGAAATTTCATACAATGAATACATAAATTATCTCATGGTTCGCAGCCCATATTTTGACAGATGTAAGAGTCAGCACATCTTTGCACAATAGAATATGGTCATATGACTTATTCCAGTAATTAGGGCTATTAGAGCTTATTCAGCATATTTAAGTATTAATAGAGTTATATAAAGCAAACATTTTAACTTTAGAAGATATAGTCATATTAATATGCATATTCATAGTTGACATTTAAAGTATAATTTCTAATTTCTCTAACACAGAGCTTTCATTGGAGCTACAACTCATTTATGGGGGTTCTTTATTTCATATAAGGGCAATAACGACAGTGGTTTAGTACCCCAGATGATGTTCTATTGAACGAAACGCGTCGGAATGGACTACTGATGCCACTGTTATTGCCGATTCTTTTAAGCGCTTTTATACCACCTCAAATGTGAGTGTTATTCCTTTTTTGAATAAATATCAATGGCCAACACGGTACAACACTTCATCCATGTCTTTGGCGATCTCTGATCTCCTTATGAACTGTTTCTTACATGATGAAGATCAGCCATGGTGTGTATCTGAGGTGTATATCAGGGTGTGCTTCTTCCCCACATGTCCAGCAACATTCATATACAAGACATTTCCCGCACTCATTGAGTACATTTTGGGTGTAAACTTTTGCAAGAGGTCTCAAGTCATCTTCAAGGACGAAACGCGTTTACCCCACCACTTAAAAGGCGGTCCTCTAGGCCTTTTAATAATAAAAATGGGGGGAGGCATGCACACGGCTGACTAGGCAGGACATGGCTGCTTAGAGCTCCGTGGCACGTCGGGACAAGACAGCCTTATAAAGCGGTGTCACAGTTGGTTATTCATCTTCACACGGTAACTACTTTATCAGTAAACATCCTGGACACAATTTAATATAATGTATAGTGGGAAAAAGTCTTTAGAATTAAAACAAGGAAAGAGCCAAGAAACTCTGACTAGAGCAGCAGTTAAAATGGCGGCAGCGCCATCCTCCCGCACAGCCCAGTCACAGACAAGAATGTCTCCCTCCTCAGAGAGGTGAACTGGATTTGGACTTTGGGATTACTCCCACCACATTACAGAATTCTCCCCCCTGGCTCTGACCTTCTTTGTCAGTTTTGAGATGGTGTTACAAAAGGCTCTACACAACACCTCCAATACAATTACTGAAAGCTTACAAGGGAGATTTGTGAGGTGGGCCGCCGCCGCACATCTGTTTTAGAAGAGAAAATGGATGAGCTCGATGTTATCACCAATAACCACAATGATGAACTGGAAGCTCTTAGGGAAGAGAATTCTTCCCTTTTATGCTCGCCTTGAAGATCTTGAAAACAGAGCTAGATCTAATCTCCGGGTTTGTGGAATACCAGAGGCTATAAAGGACTTGCAATCTACCGTTACGGCGCTATTCCAAGAACTGGCTCCATCAATACCCATAGAATGCCTAGAGATGGACAGGATCCATAGAACCCTGCCCCCCCCAAAAAGAGGATCCCCCCAGGGATATTGTAATAAAACTGCATTATTTCCGCACTAAAGAGCAGTTAATGGAAGCAGCCCGCAATAAGGATTCATTGATCTTCCAGGGATATCGCCAGGGCTGTCTTAATGCATTGGCACTGCCCAGGGGCCCCAGGTGCATAGGGGCCCAAAGATAATCTTGCATTACATCAAACTTTTCAGCTGTCCTGGATCTGCCGTGACAGTCACGCTTTTTACTAAGCTGTCCTGGGATGGGAAGCATCCCAGAACCTGTACTGTGCCCTCCTGATCCCAGTATTGTGCCCTTCTACCTCCCACCGCACTGTGCCCTTTGTATTGATTAGTCTTTGATTTATGGCATGTTTTCTTATTGTTTAAAATTGAATTTATTGAGAATACTACTAAATATATGTTTAATTCTATCAACTATTTTGATACCCTTCTATCCTCCATTCAACTCCCCTCTTTATCTGTTACTCAAAAAGAAAATCTTGATAAACCAATCACTGATTTAGAAGTCTGTGCAGCAATAAAAACATTGAAACCACACAAACGCCCAGATGGCTTCTCGGCCACCTATTATAAGCATTTTGCTACCATACTGTCCCCCCTCCTGGCTGAAGCCTTCAATTCCCTTCTTTTAGGCCATTCCTTTAGTTGTAAATCCCTCCTGGCATCCATAGCTATGATACCTAAGCCGAATGCTGATCATACATCTTGGTACAATTATAGGCCAATATCCATACTTAATTTAGACATTAAGTTACTGGCTAAAATTCTTTCTAACCGACTTAACCTGTCACGTACCTGATTGGAGTCTGAAGTGACGAGGTCAGCCTCTCTTGTATCTCCGGCCCCCGGCTCTGCTGGAAGTGAGGACAGGAGAAACCAAAGGACCGGAGGAACATGAGTGCCTGCAGAAGTAGCCCTGGAAGCCTGGAACAGATGATGCGACTCTTGGATGGCAGAAGGTCGTAGCAGGTCGCAGGACCGAAGTTTCAGATACCCTGGAAGCATAGTAGAGCCAAACAGGAGACAGAAGCTTAGTCACATGGATAGCCATGTTCAGCAGCAGACGGACAGCAGGGTACACAGACATTAGGCAGGAGCAAGTTCAAACAGGAAGCCAGGATCAGGAACCGATAATCAGAGGAGTAGCGAAGTCCAGCAGCAAAGTCAGGGAAAGCCAAGATTCTGTAACAGGTGTCAGGCAGGTAATAGCAAGGTAGGGGTACAGGAACAGCTGAAGATCCGTCAGCACTAGACTGGGGTCAGTGCGCCCCTTAAATAGACATCTGGCGCCAAAGGAAAGCGTGGACGCGCCTATGCACACGTGCATTGGCGCGTCTGTGATCTGCAGAGTTCCTAGTGCGCATGTGCGTGCGCAGATGCGCCCAGGGCGTGCTGACAGTTCTCTTACATAACCCAATTCTAGGAACCCTGATACATAAAGATCAGACTGGGTTTATTGCATCTAGACAAGCGGGCAACAACATAAGACGCGCTACTCTCTTATCACATATGGCACGTTCCCGCCACATCCCTGCCTGCTTCCTCTCCATAGACATACAAAAGGCATTCAATTCGCTTTCATGGCCCTATCTTACATCCGTTTTTTGTTGGTGGGTTTTTGGAACGCATTTTCTAAGTTGGATATCCTCCTTATATCAAAACCCAAAAGCATTTGTTTCCTACTTTGGATACCGTTCAGACCCCTTTGTCATTGAAAGAGGAACTAGGCAGGGGTGTCCCCTTTCTTCCTCTGCTTTTTGCACTGGCAATTGAACCCCTAGCCCAAATAATACGCTCTAATTCAAATATTAAAGGCCTAGAACTAGGAGGTCACCAACATAAATTGTGTATGTTTGCTGATGATGTCCTAATATTTCTCACCTCATCCCTCATATCAGCTCCAAACCTCATTGACATTCTTACCAAATTTGGATCAATCTCAGGGCTGAAAATAAATCCCACAAAAATTGAAAGCTTTAAATATTTATTTTTTTGGTGGAGAATGCGGGCAGCTTTAAATATTTCAATTCCACCGGACTTACAAACTCAACTGCAGGAATCCCTTCCATTTACCTGGTCTTCAACACAAATAACATACTTGGGTATCACATTTACAGCTAATCCAGCTAACCTATATACTGCAACTTACCCACCAATGCCGACTCGACTTACCTCTTTTATGAAGAACTGGTCTTCTTTACCATTAGCGTGGTTGGGTAGAATTTTAGTAATCAAGATGTCTATACTCCCTAAGATTTTATATCTCTTTAGAGTACTCCCGATACAGGTTCCGGCATATTACTTACGAATCCTACAAAGAAAAGCTCTCCAATTTATTTGGGGTAAACTTAAACCCGTATTCCACAACCAACACTATACACACCCCGTATCAATGGTGGGTTAGGGGTTCCTAATTTCTCCAAATACTATTATGCAGCCCAACTAGCTCAACTCCCTAAATACCACGCCACTAAAGAAATTCCCCTTTGGGTTACGATAGAATCGGTCGATTGTGACCCTCTCTCCATAGCAAATCTCTTATGGCTTTCGCCAACACGACGCCGAACAATAACGAACCCTATCACAAAACATAATCTCTCAATCTGGGATAGATTAAGATCTCGTTTTGGTCTTCAATCAAAACATAATCCCCTTCTCTCCTTTCTCAATAACCCTCCTTTTTATCCTGCCTGGACATTTCCATCATCTTTTCACAATCTGGTTAAAGTTAGAACTCATACTAGCCCATCATTCTTACAAATCCACAACAATAACTTATTTTACTACACTTCAGGAAACCCTCAGATCCTCCTACCCAAAGCTTTACGACCTTTGAACAAGCTTGCCACACTGATCCACATAGGCGTGGACTTATTTCCAATTTGTATGCACTGCTGCTTTCGCACACAAATTCTTCCTCCTTATCTTACGTTACAAAATGGGAAACTGATCTAAACCTCCAACCAGACACGCTAAATTGGCCTCAAATCTGGCAGGCTACTAAAGCAGCCACTCCAAACATAACTGCATTACAGACCAATTACAAGGTGTACAGCAGAAGGCTGTCTCCCAGGAGCTATCCGAGACCCTTTCAGTTTTGGAATCACCCTTCAAGGGGTCTTTATATGACTTGGATGGCAATATAGCTCTTTGTCTACATACATGAGCCTTTGCTTTGTAGCCCCAAAGTGGATTCTGGTTCGAAAGCTTGAGTACCTTATAGCTTGGCTACTTGTCTTATGTCATCCCTGTGTGGCACTGTTTTTCCCCTGTTTGGAAACTACTTACTTACGATCTACTTGTGCTAGCAGAGCTAGTTGTCTCTATACTACCCACATGCAGACTACTAGAACTAGTCCATATGTTGGATGCTATCTTTGAATATCCCTGCTATTGGATATCTATGTATGAGGCCTACTCTACTGCAAGACAGTGAGATCCGTTTTCTCTTTTTGCTATCTTTGAACCTTGAACGTGTCCTGATGAAGCCTTACGGTGAAACGTGTTGACGCACAAGGGCTCACTGTATACTTTGTATCATTCTATATGATTTTTAATTAACTTTTGAATGCTCTGTTCATACCATGTATTTTTTTCAATAAATATTGTATTTTTTCTACTTCTCCATTGTTTTCTATGCCTTTAAAGTCTGGCCCAGGGCTACTTTTTAAGTAACCCCTTTTTTCTGTACCAATTACAAGGTACTCATCAGATGGTACCTAGTACCGGCTAGGATATCAAAATTACTCCCCCAATACCCCTCACATTTGCTTTCGAGGCTGTACTGACCTGGGTACACATCTACATATCTGGAGGGACTTTCCCATAGTCAGAACTTTTTGGTCTAAAATCCTCAACATCCTTTCCACTATGTTCAAAACCACCTTACCTCCTGACCCAGCGGTTGCAATCCTGAACAATAAACCACAAAACTTTAACGCACCGGCAATTTAAACTTCAACTCCTAGTTACTACATCGGCAAAACAAACTATTGCAAAAGCCTGGAAAACAAATACGTTATGCACAGTATCAGTTAAACACCGAGGAACTCGGGCAATGATTCATGCCGAAACGTAGGCTCAACTACTTGATTATTTACCCAAGTTTGAGTCACTACGGCTCCCATGGATTGAACATTACCTACCACCTGGTCTTGATTTATCCCTAATATTCACCTGAGACTATATACCCATCTCATATACCATCTTTCATACGATACCCTGGACTTACCGACCGCTCACCCATTCTGGCTACATCTGCCATCCACTTTTTTCTTCACAAGCCCCCCCTATCCCCCCCACTCCCACCCCCCCGTAACGACTTATTGGTTCTTCACATACTAAAACTTAAACAAATAGTTAATTACTACCTAAGATACATTTTAACTTAGGAGACTTTTGGGATGGCTCGTTTATTAGTTGCTTTCACCAGGATATACCAAGCCACATGGCTGGATCTTGGTCCTGGATTTGAAATATGTTTATCCCGACTATCCCATATTTATCTATGGTTTTTTTTTCACTAACCTTATGGAAAACCGAGTCTCCTCCAGACATAAACTTCTTATTATTTTATATCACCTAGATATTAAAATTTTTCCTACTTTACCTTACATGTTTTCTTTATTCTAACAATATATTTCTTGAATTAAACATGGAATTGTATAAGTTTATGGAAATATCAATTTTCTGTATAAGGTATTGAGAAGCCTTTTTTCTCACATTTGTACTTTTTTTTTTGTTTATACTACAAATATTAGTCTGAGGACTTGTACTGTATTTCTTTCAATAAAATGTTTGAAACGAAAAATAAAAATGGAGTCATTACCTCTCATTGGCTGAGTACATTTTGTGGTGTAAATTCTTGCAAGAGGTCTGTTTTCTCAAGTCGTCTTCCAGGATGAAACACGTTAACCCCACCACTTAAAAGGCGGTCCTCCTAGGCTTTTTAACTATTTCAATACCAGGCACTTATACACCTTCCTGCCCAAGCCAATTTTCAGCTTTCAGCACTGTCGCAATTTGAATGACAATTGCGCGGTCGTGCTACACTGTACTCAAACAAATTTTTTATCATTTTGTTCCCACAAATAGAGATTTCTTTTGGTGAAATTTTATCAACCCCGCCATTTTTATTTTTTGCGCAATGAATAAAAAAAAAAAAAAAAAGTTTAGTAAATAAGTTTGTTTTCTTCTTCAATGACAGGCACTGATATGGCTGCACTGATGAGCACCGATGAGGTGGCACTGATAAGCACTGATGATGGGCACTGAATGCGGCACTGATGGGCACTCATAGGCGGCACTGATGGGTACTTATGGGTAGCACTGATGAGTACTTATAGGTGGCATGGATGGGCACTGATGGTCACTGATAGATGGGCACGGATAGGTGGCACTGAGAGACACTGATGAGTGGCACTGATTACACTGGTGGGTGGCATTGCTGGACATCACTGTTTTTATTAGTACTATAATGGTGCCAGTCAGTGCCCATTTGGGGGCACTGTTGGGCATATGTTGGGCATATATTAACACATGTGGATGGCCATGGGGGATGTACCTGGCCATCCACATGTTGAAGGCTTCCCTGGTGGTCCTGGCAGCTTCCCTGGTGGTCCAGTGTGGGCATCCGAGGGGTGGCTGTGCTGATAAACAATCAGCGCAACCCCCCTGTTAGGAGATCCGCCGATCGGTTCTCCTCTACTCGCGTCTATCAGAAGCGAGTGAGGAAAGGCCGATCAACGGCTCTTCCTGTTTACATCGTGATCAACCGTGATTGGACACGGCTGATTACGTGGTAAATAGCCTCTGTCCAACATCTCCATCATCCCGCTGGATTTGTTGCCTCACCATGTTTCCAATGGTGGAGATCCAGAGACTGAGCGGAGTCGTCTTCTCCATGTCACCAGACCACCTCTTCCTCTACTATTGGGGTGCTGGGCCTTTCTATGACTACTCAGAACCCCCAACCTCTTTTTTGGATTGTGAAGATTTCTATCCTATTTACTAAGAAGCTGAAGAAGATGTCCATGATGTAGATGAGGGTTACATATAGTATGAGCAGCATCACCCTTCACTCTGCAACCAAGACCTAGTCTGGCAATGCCCAGAATGATACCAATTAGTCTCTGACCAATCTCACGGTTTGGATGGACTTTCTCCTTTTCATTATTTCCAGGTGACCATGAATTAGAGTTCCAATATCTCCCCCGTGTTCTGCAGACAGAATTACATTTCCCGATGTCTTATTTTGTACAGATCCCTCATGTTCCCCGATACGAGATCATACATTGGACTTGTTCAACTTTCCAACCAGGAGGGAATGGACTTGACAAGATTCTCTCCCCATGTTGAGGGTATGTGGTTTGGTATGGTTCAGGAGGAGGCATGCTCACTCCCCACCCCCCACCTTTCCCTGCCCAGTCAGGCTGCATGCTCTAATAAGGGTCTAGTATGAATTTTTTGGAGGTGGGGAGTCCATACAGTTTTTTTGTACTTTGTTTTTACATTTTGTTTACATTCACCGGCCAACCAGCAAATCCCCAGTATACAGCTGAATAAGCCTGGTGGGTATACATCACTGGGTATTCGGACACTTGTGGCAATCAACCTCCTATCAACCAACCTGAGCAGGAAGCTGCCACATTTAGAGGTGGTAGTACTACTGCAGCCGAAATTGGCTGAACACCTATTTAGTTCAGCTATTCGCCAAATGTCTAAACAAGCAAATTTCTGTTCAAACATGGGTTCAATCCAAACCCAGACCTCTAGTTTTAGTGGTCTGTTTATTGGTCCCTTCCAGTGGTGACCAATGGGCGAAGGAGCTCCTTATATCAGAAGTCAGTGGAGAAGGACATTCTTACACCGTCATCGGTGGGCAGACTGCCCCCCTTACAGATCATTGATGTCAGTTGTTACTGAGAGACAGAAATTGTTCATTGCTCAAGGAACCCCTAGAAACCTTTGGAGGAACCCTGGCTGAGAAAGGCTGGACTAGGCAGTAATATATTTCTCTCCCCCTTGGTGGGAGTGGAGATGACCCCATCTATAAGGATATACAGTACATACACACACAGCACAAGGCCGTGTTCACACTACGAGACGTTTCTTGGGACTGCAGTTCCTCTGAGATCCACAAGGTGGTGATCTAATTTCTACCATAGAGAAAGGAAGTCTCTATGGAAGACAGGAAGTGATGTCACATACAAACAGGAAGTGATGTCAGTTATAAATAGGAAGTTCCGGGTCAGAGGTGAGTCGGGATAACGAATAGGGAAGACATTGCTGGAAGTGGTAGTAGAGGAGGTAATAAGATCTTATCTTCTATTTACACCCAGTAACCCCGTCATGTCCATCCTCTTCCTCCATAGTCACTGGGACGTCTTTTATCCCCAGCAGATGATAATACACACATATACCTCCCAACTGTCCCTGATTTGGAGGGACTGTCCCTCATTCACAACAAAGTCCCTCTTTCCTCCTCATGTGTCCCTCATGTTGGTCTGATCTATATACATGGATATAAAATGCACTATTTATCTATCAAAAAGTCTTTCCCGGTGCTAAACCTTCCATCCAATTTCTACATTTTTCTGCTGCATTTGTTCATTTCAAAAGTCAACAATGAGGAGATAGATTAACCCCTTCAGGGGCAAAAAACATTCCCTACTGAGAATTCTCTTCATTATGGAGATGTGTCACATTTCCCACCAATCACCTTCTCACCTCATCAGTCTATACTAACGGATTATACCACTTTTATTGGGGATGGGGGGTTCTATAGACATAAAGGGTTAGAGGCGCCCGGACGCTAAAACCATTACAAATGCTAAAAGGAATGTTCCTTCATGTGTAATCCCACTGGGGGGGGGGCTGTTCTTACATGATAGAAACCCTCATATTATTCCTCATACACCCCCATCCTAATATTGTACAACCAGTACAGTCCTCATCATTCTCTCTTATCAATTATTGTTCTACAGGTAACCTGTATAGATCACATGACCAATGAGGATGGAGGAGGACCAGAGTCACATGACTGAGAGGATACTAAACCTCACCCTGGAGATCATCTACCTGCTGACTGGAGAGGTGAGGAGGATTCTGGGAGATCACATGACATCACTCTTATCTCTATTAATAAAACACAGACCTGACCGGAGAGGTGAGGAGGATTCTGGGAGGTCACATGACATCACTCTTATCTCTATTAATAAAACACAGACCTGACCGGAGAGGTGAGGAGGATTCTGGGAGGTCACATGACATCACTCTTATCTCTATTAATAAAACACAGACCTGACCGGAGAGGTGAGGAGGATTCTGGGAGGTCACATGACATCACTCTTATCTCTATTAATAAAACACAGACCTGACCGGAGAGGTGAGGGGGATTCTGGGAGGTCACATGACATCACTCTTATCTCTATTAATAAAACACAGACCTGACCGGAGAGGTGAGGAGGATTCTGGGAGGTCACGTGACATCACTCTTATCTCTATTAATAATACACAGACCTGACCGGAGAGGTGAGGAGGATTCTGGGAGGTCACATTACATCACTCTTATCTCTATTAATAATACACAGACCTGACCGGAGAGGTGAGGAGGATTCTGGGATTCTAACATGATATTCCTATTGGGTCTCCAATACAGAGATTTCCTCTTGTGAAGTCAGGTGATCATATGACCATCACAGTGCCTCCATGTGACTCCCTAAAACCCGAGAGACACAACATGGAGAAGATTCTAGAAGTCACCAAGAAGATGATGGAGCTGCTGACAGGAGAGGTGAGCGGTGCCGGGAATTCTGGGACATTATCCAGTAACAGACAAGGGATGTGTCTGGATGGTGACTGTATCATTGTGTGTGTCAGGTACCTATAAGGTGTCAGGATGTCACTGTCTATTTCTCCATGGAGGAGTGGGAGTATTTAGAAGGACACAAGGATCTCTACAAGGACGTCATGATGGACAATCAGCCGCCCCTCACATCACCGGGTAAGAGGAGACTTTATTGTAAAGGAAAGAGCAGTACGGAGGCTCCACCTACATCCCCCATCATCTGATAAACACATAGAAACTAGGCTTGTGCAATTCGTTTCGTAACTAATCGAAATTCGTCCGAATTTAGCAACTTTCGGACATTCGGAAGCATTCGAATTTCCGAAAAAAGCAATTACGAATAAAACCGAATCCGAAATAAATTATACCGCAAAATAGCGAATGCCCGAATGTCTTCGGCATAATTCGTTATGAAAAAAGTTACGAATGTACGAATCCATTGGAAGCACAATAACACTCACTCTGCTCTCTGCTTCTCCCTCACCGTGCTGAACCCTCTCAAAATGGTGTACAGGGGCGGAGGCTATAGCCGCATGTAAAAAACGAAAGTAAAATACGAGATTTCGAATCGTTACAAATAACCGCTATGTATTTAGAAAAGTACAAATCCATTCGAAGCACATTAGGCATAATAGGCAGCGTCGTTGTGAGAGAGACACGGAAAATTCCGAATCAACGAACCCAAAAAAAGTTACGAAAGTAGGAGTTGTGTCCAGAATCAAAGAAAAACAACGTACTCTACCGAAAGTACGAATTATAAATCAACTAAAAATTCAACTAAAAATGACGCTTGCAAAAATACGAATTAGTCCGAACATGAAAAATCCCGTCTAGCAAAATTACGAATGATTACGAATCAACAGGACCGAAAAGAAACGAACAGAAACTAAACTAATTTTTCCGTTGTGCACAAGTCTAATAGAAACAATGTATTCAGTCAGTGTGTGTGTTTCCTACAGATGGATCCAGTAATGGGAACCCACCAGAGAGATGTCCCCGTCCTCTGTATTCCCGGGATTCCACACAGGAAGGTCACACCATCCCTCACCATCATCAGGTAGATGAGGAACAATTATTGGTAGTTATGATTTATACACAAACATGTTTGTTACAATGAATGTTTTATTATATATTCAGAGTGGAAATCTCGGGAATGATAATATTGTTGTAAAAGAAGAGTATAAAGAGGAGGATGAGGAGTATGGAGTGATGGATGAGTTTTCAGAAGGACACAAGGATATGATGGAGCCACCTAATACCAGGAACCCACCAGAGAGATGTCCCCGTCCTCTGTATTCCCGGGACTCCACACAGGAAGGTCACACCATCCCCCACTGTTACAAGGTCGGTGGGAAGGAACATCTAGAACACAAAAGTGACTTATAGTGATGATGAATGAACTCTGTACAAGATGTTATAATCTCTCATTCTCTTGGTTTAGGGTGAAGATCTGATAGATGTAAAAGTTGAGGTGAAATCAGAAGAAGAAGAGAGGTATGTGAGGGATGATCAGCAGTCTATGGAGGAGGATGGAATAACGGGGACATTTACAGAGGAGGACACTCCTACAGAGATCAGCACAGGTGGGTCATTAACACTAAATCCATTCCTCCACCCATACTGCTCACTGATTGGTCCAGAGTAGGGCGGGGACTGGGTGATATCAGCCTGTAATCCCCTGGTCACTTTCCTGAGCTGTGTTCCCCGTCCTGTATTCCTGTATTTCTCTCAGATAATCTTCCTTCTCTGTGCTGCAGACACAATTTATGTATCTAGACTGGATTTATGGAGATTCTGGGGTTCAGCTGGCAGCAAAATGTTGATTTTCACCATAGGGTTTGCTTGACCTAGACACCTGGGGTATGTACCTTGGGTCTTCTGCCCCATGCCCGGGTCTAGTAAGATCTCTGACAGAACAATTCTCCCGGGTTACTTTCTCTGTTATTTGCTGGCTGTGCCGGGGGGAGGGATATGTCTGTATAGTCTCAGACCCAAGTCACTGAGTGCAGTCTCAGGAGATGGGAGGCAGCGGCGTGGGACCTCTGCAACTTGTCTCCAGTAAACATTTCATCCGCCAATGATTACTAATCACCAATATTATGAATCCTGACCCATCACTATATACTCCTATGTCAGGGGCGTTGATAGGTCTACAAAAGATCTGGGGCTAGAGCCCCAGACACACCTGGGTGGGGTCCGAGACCCTGTGTGACGCCGGATCACACAGAAGGTAGAATGTGGCTGCAGGCACTGCTGACTGTCTTTTCGCTTTACTCAAAAAGCTGCACCTGCTAAGACACTCGGGCTATGGACCCCACATTCGGGGCTATAGCCCCAAAAGCCACCCCCTAGCAACACCACTGCTCTATGTTGTACATGACATCAGTCTGGTACTATATAGTCCTATCTGTTGCATCCTATACAATATGTTATACATTACATAGTCCTGACTTCTGCTCTCTCCCCTCCACCCACTGCTATATATACACATAATATGTATTCTCTTTTGTTACACCCATTTCCTACCAGCTGGACATTTTATAACGGCTGATTTGATTGGAGCACAGATTTTTACATGGTGATAATAATGTGATAACATCCTCCAACTTTAGAACCCTAAACAGAAAGTGATAATGAGGGAGGAGCCAATAACCCAATGATGATCTTCAGGATCAGTCCAGTCTTCATCTTGGTTGTTCTCCCCCCATCCTCACTCTCTGACCTCTGGTGTGGCTCAGCAGCGTTGTTATTCGTGACTAAATAATGGACTAAATAAGGAAGTACAGGACTTCTTGTGTTGGGAAGATGGCAATGAGTGATAGAGGGGGTGGGGACCCTCGTCCTATAATCCCCTCATCACTGTCACTCCTATAAAAGACAGTTCTCGTTGTTTCCTCACTCTCTGACTAAGGTCCATGAATAAAGAAATGATCTGGTAGGAGATCAGAGGACCCATTTCCTAGTTACCTTGAGGGGGGAATTGTAAGATCCTCAGAGACAAAGCTGCCTGATGTGGGCGGAGTCCTGGTTTAGGGGAACCAATCAGCTCATGTCTAGTAATAATCTTTGTATTTCTATTTTAGTAGATGGACGGGAGATGAGGAAAACCTCAGAGGATTGTCTCACTTTGTCTCCAGACTGTAAAGTAGAAGATGAGGACATCACACAGTATAGTCCAGGAGAAAACCCGACTACCTCAAATGTCCATCCGGCACCCCACAGTGTAGCTGGACCATCGTATTCCTCTTATCCTGAGGAACCTCAGACTGTGCGGGACGGTGCCGGACCATCGTATTCCTCTTATCCTGAGGAACCTCAGACTGTGCGGGACGGTGCCGGACCATCGTATTCCTCTTATCCTGAGGAACCTCAGACTGTGAGGGACGGTGCCGGACCATCGTATTCCTCTTATCCTGAGGAACCTCAGACTGTGCGGGACGGTGCCGGACCATCGTATTCCTCTTATCCTGAGGAACCTCAGACTGTGCGGGACGGTGCCGGACCATCGTATTCCTCTTATCCCGAGGAACCTCAGACTGTGCGGGACGGTGCCGGACCATCGTATTCCTCGGATCCTGAGGAACCTCAGACTGTGCGGGACGGTGCCGGACCATCGTATTCCTCTTATCCTGAGGAACCTCAGACTGTGCGGGACGGTGCCGCACTATCGTATTCCTCTTATCCTGAGGAACCTCAGACTGTGCGGGACGGTGCCGGACCATCGTATTCCTCTTATCCTGAGGAACCTCAGACTGTGCGGGACGGTGCCGGACCATCGTATTCCTCTTATCCTGAGGAACCTCAGACTGTGCGGGACGGTGCTGGACCATCGTATTCCTCTTATCCTGAGGAACCTCAGGCTGTGCAATACGGTGCCGGACCATCGTATTCCTCTTATCCTAAGGAACCTCAGACTGTGCGGGACGGTGCCAGACCATCGTATTCCTCTTATCCCGAGGAACCTCAGACTGTGCGGGACGGTGCTGTCCTTCCAACAGATACAAGGTTTCCCTGTCCTGTGTGCGGGAAATGTTTTATACAGAAGTGGCATCTTTCCGTACACCAGAGATCTCACACGGGGGAGAAGCCGTTTTCCTGCAATGAGTGTGGGAAATGTTTTCCAAATAAATCCTATCTTTCCATACATCAGAGATCTCACACAGGGGAGAAGCCGTATTCCTGTAATGAGTGCGGGAAATGTTTTTCAGTGATCTCCAATCTTTACAGACATCACCGATTGCACACGGGGGAGAAGCCGTATTCCTGTCCTGAGTGCGGAAAATGTTTTTCAGATAAGTCCAGTTATAACTCACATCAGAGTGCACACGGGGGAGAAGCCGCATTGCTGTTCTGAGTGTGGGAAATGTTATTCAGATAAGTCCAGTTTTAAAAAACATCAGAGATTGCACAAGGAGGATAATCTGTATTCCTGTTTTGAGTGCGGGAAATGTTTTTCAGAGAAGTCTCAACTTTATAGACATGAGATTTTGCACTTGGATAGGAAGACCTATTCCTGTCCTGAATGTGAGAACGTTTTTCTTAATAAATCCTCCTTATTGAAACATCAGAGATCTCACGCGGGTGATAAGCCGTATTCCTGTCCTGTGTGCGAGAAAAGTTTTGTCCATAAGTACGAACTTTCCCTACATCAGAGAACTCACACGGGGGAGAAGCCATATTTCTGTCCCAAGTGCGGAAAAAGTTTCTCAAGAGCATCCACTCTTTACAAGCATCAGAGATTGCACACGGGGGAGAAGCCAAGGTGAAGAAATCGTCTTCCTGTACCTCAGGGATCCCACACAACCCTTGAGGTGTATTAGTGAGTGCGGGAAATGTCTTGTATATGAATGTTGCTGGACATGTGGGGAAGAAGCACACCCTGATATACACCTCAGATATACTCCATGGCTGATCTTCATCATGTAAGAAACAGTTGATAAGGAGATCAGAGATCACCAAAGACATGGATGAAGTGTTCTACCGTGTTGGCCATTGATAGCAGGAGAAAAATAAAAATGGAGTCATCACCTCTCATTGGCTGAGTACATTTTGTGGTGGAAACTCTTGCAAGAGGTCTGTTTTCTCAAGTCGTCTTCCAGGACGAAACACGTTAACCCCACGTTGGTATGAAGACTTAGAGGTCTATTGTGAAAAAGAAAACAATTAGTTGATCGAATGTGACACGCATTCATCCAATCAGGACAAATATCAGATCATCGGTTCCATCTAGTGGCAATAATCTGGCACTGGTGATATTATACCACATTTTGGCCACTAGATGGGGCTGACAGTCATAGGAAACGATCGGGAGCGATTCAGCTGGTGGCGATGGGTGACCAATGGGAAAAGGACCCCCTTATAGCAGTGATGAGTGTAGTGGTCCCTTACATTGTTGACCAATGGGAGAGGGATCCCCTTTTATCGGTGGGAGAAGGACATTCTTACATCATCATCAGTGGGAAGACTGCCCCCCTTACAGATCATTGATGTCAGTTTTTGGTGGAAGACAGAAATAGTTCATTGCTCAAGGAACCCCTAGAACCCTTTGGAGGAACCCTGGCTGAGAAAGGCTGGACTAGGCAGTAATATATTTCTATGCCCCTGGGTGGGAGTGGAGATGACCCCATCTATATAACGTAAAATTCCCTATCAAATACTTACCGTAATTTTCCTTTGCTGATGGGCTCCATTGGAACATACAATTGGGTAGCCCCGCTCTCGCTCCTACCCCATAGGACCACACTCCCTTAAATTTTAGGCTGAGCCAGAGGCCGGGTTCCGTAAATAGCCTGACACTGGGAGGGAACTCCTGCTGCCATGGAGCCCATCAGGAATATAAAATTATGTTAAGTATTTGATAGGAAATTGTCCATTTTCCTGACAGACTTCCATGGTAGCATATGTTTGGTAACTAACTAGCCAAAAAAACAAGGGTGGGATGCCGAAAACAGTAAGGTTTCCAACATAGCACTTAGCCAGCAGATACCTTATGGATAGATATCAACAGTATAATGAAGCTAGCTACACCACAATGAGCCAGAACATCCTTAATGGAAGACATGTTATCCCCCTACAAATATTCCTGGCACCCTTTCTCAGGGAGCCCACAAAGCCTACACACCCCTGGATGAGTCTGTTGTCACCGCTTCTGTAGGAATCAAGCCCTAAGCTCTATAAGCCTGCTGGCCTGCTGGAATGACCCATCGAGCGATGATTCTGGAGGATATCTCCGCCCCGCTGGTTCTGCTAGAGACATTGACAATATGTCCTGAAACTCTAAGCAAAGCTGTAGCTTGAGAGCATGCTCAAAGTATCCCAATATCCATGGCATGGAACCAGTTATCCTTCGTGGTTCTGCTTATGGGAGGAAAAAACTTTTGTTCTCATAGAATGCCAAAGTCACCTCAGATTGCTGCCCACTATGGATATAAACACTTCCCATACTGGGCAGAATGCCAACAAAATGGCAAAAAGGCCCAGATCCTGGCAAACCTCTTGACTGAGGAAAAAAGAACCCTTAGGCCGCGTACACACGGACGGAATTTCCGAGGAAAAAAGTCAGACGGAATGTTTTCATCGGATATTCCGACCGTGTGTATGCCCCATCGGACTTTTTCCGTTGGAAATTTTGACGGAGTTAGAAAGAGAACATGTTCTCTTTTTTCAGACGGAAAAAATTTATATCGGATATTCCGTTCGTCTGTATGGAACGCCGACGGAGAAAAAAACATGCATGCCCGGAAACATTTTCTCGGCTCGTCGTAGTGTTTGATGTCACTGCGTTCTTGACGGTCGGAATTTAGTGTGACTGTGTGTATGCAAGACAGCTTGAGCGGAGTTTATCCCAACGGAAAAACCGGTTGTGTGTATGAGGCATTATGGATGCTGCCTTCATGACCGAGCCTTTACTCAGAACTAGACTGAAAGAGATCCTGAATCTGGCAAACATCCAGCTGAGGATGTAACCCTTAGAGAGAATGGCATCATGGCTCAATCCTTACTCCAACTGGACTGGAGGTGATCCCACCTGGAGCTGTAAGTAAGATAGGAAAAGGGAGGTAAAGAGGGGGGATGGGGGGTGAAAAAGGGGCATGGGGAGATGAAAAGCGGGGCCAGGAGGGTGTAGCGGGGGACATTGGGGTGATCCGATCATGGGGAGGTAAAGAAGGGGACAGATCAATAAAGAGATAGACAAGGGAGGTGAGGGGGTTGTGGATGTGAAGAGAGAGAGAGTGCAGTGAATATGGAGAAGAGGGGGAGAAGAGAGGGATAGTGCAGTGAAGAGGGGAATGGGGTGGTAAAGAGGGGGACGTAGTGATGAAAAGAGGGGACAGGGCAATGAAGGGGGGTAAAAGAGGGTGAGGATGGGGACAGGTGGTGTAATTAGGGGATGGAAGAGAATACATTTGCTCCTAGGAGTGGAAGGCTAGCCGTATTATTTTACAGGCTTAAGGCAGTTAGACGGTTTAGAGCATCCCAAGCCCCCCACCCTTCTTGCACCACACACGGGGCCCCTGATGACTCTCATTTAAAACCCCCAGACAAAATACCCTCTGCTCCTCTCCTCTGGACACTACCACCTCTCCAGGATACACCATAAGAAGCAATGACTTGTATATACCTGGCAGGGTTGGAGAAGTCAGGCACTCGTCACCAGACACCCCGCAGGGGGAGCATTCAGAGCGGAGCCCATTCCACACACTGTGCACAGTGTCCTGACTCCTGATGGATACCGAGAGCCTGAACGTTCTCTGATACCCGCCCATTACTGATCACTGCATGCTCACTGGCCCCTTACAGACCCGTCCTGGACACTGATTGGTCTACCATTGCCTGGACACAAACACATTTACATGTTTCGCTGTGATTCTCGGGACGCAAACATCGCAGGACAAATAGAAGACTGTCCTGGCAAAGTCTGAGACAATACAGTATAAATCTACCTTGGTGGGAGTGGAGATGACCCCAATCTATAAGGATATACAGTACATACATACGGAACAAGGCCGTGTTCAACTGTTCATACTACGAGACAGTTTCGCTGAGCTCCAGAAGATGGTAATCTCACTTCTACTCAGACAGGCAGTCTCTATGAAAGACAGGAAGTGATGTCAGGACAGACAGGAAGTGATGTCAGGTATACACAGGAAGTTCCGGGTGAGAGGTGAGTCAGGAGGAAGTAGAGAGGAGACGTTGCTGGAAGTGGCAGCAGAGGAGGTAATAAGATCTTATTTTCTATTTACACCCAGTAACCCCCCCCCCGTCATGTCCGTCCTCTTCCTCCATAGTCACTGTGACGTCTTTTATCTCCAGCAGATGATGATACACACATATATAGTGTGGAGACCTAGATTAACCCCTTCAGGGTCAGAACTTATCCCCATTTACGGGCTCAGAACATTCTCTTCATTTTATAAGTGGCTTTTATTGGCTTATATGACTTTTATATGGTGTGGGGGATGGGGGTTTATTTAGACATAAAGGGAATCGTATTTGTCGGAAGAACAAAAATGAGCAAAACAGATTTTTCGTAGAAATAGGAGTTTGTGCTCCATCAAGCCAAAAGTTATCACAAAAACACCAAAAGGAATGTTCCTCTGTATGTATTCCCACTGGGGACGGTTCTTCCCTGATTGAAACCCTCATATTACCCCCCATCCTAATATTGTACAACCAGTACAGTCCTCATCATTCTCTGTTATCAGTTATTTGTCTACAGGAAACCTGTATAGATCACATGACCAATGAGGATGGAGGAGGACCGGAGTCACATGACTGAGAGGATACTAAACCTCACCCTGGAGATCATCTACCTGCTGACCGGAGAGGTGAGGAGGATTCTGGGAGGTCACATGACATCACTCTTATCTCTATTATGAAAACACAGACCTGACCGGAGAGGTGAGGAGGATTCTGGGAGGTCACATGACATCACTCTTATCTCTATTAATAATACACAGACCTGACCGGAGAGGTGAGGAGGATTCTGGGAGGTCACATGACATCACTCTTATCTCTATTAATAATACACAGACCTGACCGGAGAGGTGAGGAGGATTCTGGGAGGTCACATGACATCACTCTTATCTCTATTAATAATACACAGACCTGACCGGAGAGGTGAGGAGGATTCTGGGAGGTCACATGACATCACTCTTATCTCTATTAATAATACACAGACCTGACCGGAGAGGTGAGGAGGATTCTGGGAGGTCACATGACATCACTCTTATCTCTATTAATAATACACAGACCTGACCGGAGAGGTAAGGGGGATTCTGGGAGGTCACATGACATCACTCTTATCTCTATTAATAATACACAGACCTGACCGGAGAGGTAAGGGGGATTCTGGGAGGTCACATGACATCACTCTTATCTCTATTAATAATACACAGACCTGACCGGAGAGGTGAGGGGGATTCTGGGAGGTCACATGACATCACTCTTATCTCTATTAATAATACACAGACCTGACCGGAGAGGTAAGGGGGATTCTGGGAGGTCACATGACATCACTCTTATCTCTATTAATAATACACAGACCTGACCGGAGAGGTGAGGGGGATTCTGGGAGGTCACATGACATCACTCTTATCTCTATTAATAATACACAGACCTGACCGGAGAGGTGAGGAGGATTCTGGGAGGTCACATGACATCACTCTTATCTCTATTAATAATACACAGACCTGACCGGAGAGGTGAGGGGGATTCTGGGAGGTCACATGACATCACTCTTATCTCTATTAATAATACACAGACCTGACCGGAGAGGTAAGGGGGATTCTGGGAGGTCACATGACATCACTCTTATCTCTATTAATAATACACAGACCTGACCGGAGAGGTGAGGGGGATTCTGGGAGGTCACATGACATCACTCTAAAGGCCCGTACACACGGTCGGACTTTTGCCCAACAAACTTAGTTTTAAGCAAGTTGGACCAAAAATCCGACCGTGTGTACGCTCCATCGGACAAACTTTTTTGAGTTTGGTTTTGTTTTCATCGGACAAAAGTTGGGTCTGCGAACGGACAAACTTTTGCCCAACAAAAGTCCTATGGAGCAAAGTCCTGCCGTGTGTACAGAAAACCATAGGACTTTAGTCCGATGGGCAAAACAACCAATGTTAAAATCAACCAACAATAGCAGAAGTTGACCAAAGGGTGGCAGTAAAGATCAGAAAAGAGCAGAAAAAACAAGTGATGTTGTAAGAAGTTTTAAGAAAGTTTGCAGAAAAGTCCTGTGGTGTGTATGCTATGGGTGTTCCCTACCAACTCCGTTCGGACAAAAAACCACGGAAAAGTCCGATGGAAGTCCGACCGTGTGTACAGGGCTTTATCTCTATTAATAAAACACAGACCTGACCGGAGAGGTAAGGGGGATTCTGGGAGGTCACATGACATCACTCTTATCTCTATTAATAATACACAGACCTGACCGGAGAGGTGAGGGGGATTCTGGGAGGTCACATGACATCTCTCTTATCTCTATTAATACACAGAGGTGAGGAGGATTCTGGGAGTTCACATGACATCACTCTTATCTCTATTAATAATACACAGACCTGACCGGAGAGGTGAGGGGGATTCTGGGAGGTCACATGACATCACTCTTATCTCTATTAATAAAACACAGACCTGACTGGAGAGGTGAGGAGGATTCTGGGAGGTCACATGACATCACTCTTATCTCTATTAATAATACACAGACCTGACCGGAGAGGTGAGGAGGATTCTGGGAGGTCACATGACATCACTCTTATCTCTATTAATAATACACAGACCTGACTGGAGAGGTGAGGAGGATTCTGGGATTCTAACATGATATTCCTATTGGTTCCCCAATACAGAGATTTCCTCTTGTGAAGTCAGGTGATCATATGACAAATACAGTGCCTCCATGTGACTCCCTAAAACCTGAGAGACACAACATGGAGAAGATTCTAGAAGTCACCAAGAAGATGATGGAGCTGCTGACAGGAGAGGTGAGCGGTGCCGGGAATTCTGGGACATTATCCAGTAACAGACAAGGGATGTGTCTGGATGGTGACGGTATCATTGTGTGTGTCAGGTACCTATAAGGTGTCAGGATGTCACTGTCTATTTCTCCATGGAGGAGTGGGAGTATTTAGAAGGAAACAAGGATCTCTACAAGGACGTCATGATGGACAATCAGCCGCCCCTCACATCACCGGGTAAGAGGAGACTTTATTGTAAAGGAGAGAGCAGCACGGAGGCTCCACCTAGATCCCCCATCATCTGATAAACACATAGAAACAATGTATTCAGTCAGTGTGTGTGTTTCCTACAGATGGATCCAGTAATGGGAACCCACCAGAGAGATGTCCCCGTCCTCTGTATTCCCGGGATTCCACACAGGAAGGTCACACCATCCCCCACCATCATCAGGTAGATGAGGAACAATCACTGATAGTATCATTAGGATCTGTACATTATCTGCATTGTTACCATTGATGTCATTTTTATTATATATTCAGAGTGGAAACCTGAGAGATCCTAAAGTTGAGGTGAAAGAAGAGATAAAAGAGGAGGATGATGAGGATGGAGTGATGGAGGAAATACACAAAGATCTGTACCAGGACACCATGGTGGAGTCATCCCGCTACAGAAACTCACCAGAGAGATGTCCCCGTCCTCTGTATTCCCGGGATTCCACACAGGAGGGTCACACCATCCCTCACCACCATCAGGTAGATGAAATATGAATAAACTAAAAAAATGGACTTTAGGCGGCACATGGATAAGTCATGTAAAAAACGAGTTTTTTTTTATTTTAAGCAGAGTAGTAAGAAAATACATATAAACATTCAAACAATAACAGTTTGTTTATACTTGGATACAAGGCTCAGGCTAATGCTCTAACAGTGCTTCAAAATTGTATGACATAAAAGCATTCCACACTAAATGGAATGCATAACCAGCAAACCAAAGGCTAGTAAGACAGTAAATGTATGAAGCAGGTGGCAAGAGCCATGGGTCCAGTGTATCAGGTGTAATCTTGAGTTGCTCTACCAGTTTCGCGAATTAACGCTTCTTCAGGAGCACAGTAGTAGGCCAGATGTGCTGCCAGATGCAGCACACACCTAAGTAGAGTTTGATTGGCTATTTGTCGGTGATGACTAGCCAGCCATAGTAAAAATCACAATGATCGACAGCTGGGTATACTGCTGGGTAGAGGCTGCTAGTGTGCAGCAACAGGTATTGCCCTCCAGGACTTTTGAGGCTGTAACTACCACAATGTAAAGGAAGAGGCTCGGTATATGCCAGTATAAATCCTGGTGCATATATGGGCAGAGAGTATCTAACTCCAGAGAGCCTCTAATACAATGGTCAGGCTGTAAACCTGTGCCTTGAAAGAGAAAAGGGGTTGACCAGTCCAGAGCAATCCCAGCTGTCGATCATTGTGATTTTTACTATGGCTGGCTAGTCGTCACCGACAAATAGCCAATCAAACTCTACTTAGGTGTGTGCTGCATCTGGCAGCACATCCGGCCTACTACTGTGCTCCTGAAGAAGCGTTAATTCGCGAAACTGGTAGAGCAATTCAAGACTACACCTGATACACTGGACCCATGGCTCTTGCCACCTGCTTCATACATTTACTGTCTTACTAGCCTTTGGTTTGCTGGTTATGCATTCCATTTAGGGTGGAATGCTTTTATGTCATACAATTTTGAATCACTGTTAGAGCATTAGCCTGAGCCTTGTATCCAAGTACAAACAAACTGTTATTGTTTGAATGTTTATATGTATTTTCTTCCTACTCTGCTTAAAATAAAAAAACCCTCGTTTTTTACATGACTTATCCATGTGCCGCCTAAAGTCCATTTTTTTAGTTTATTCATATTTCTCCTGTCATATCGGGACGTTGGCACATTTATACATGTGCATCCACAGTGTCACCCTGTGAGGATGCACGTTTAAGCAATTTCTTCAAAAAAACCAAAAAACATCAGGTAGATGATTGATAATTATTGGTAGTTATGATTTATACCCAAGCATGTTTGTAACAAGGAATGTTGTATTATGTATTCAGAGTGAAAACTTTGGTGATAATAATATTGTTGTGAAAGAAGAGTATAAAGAGGAGGATGAGGAGTATGGAGTGATGGAGGAGTATTCAGAAGGAGACAAGGATATGATGGAGCCACCTAATACCAGGAACCCACCAGAGAGATGTCCCCGTCCTCTGTATTCCCGGGATTCCACACAGGAAGGTCACACCATCCCCCACTGTTACAAGGTCGGTGGGAAGGAACATCTAGAACACAAAAGTGACTTATAGTGATGATGAATGAACTCTGTACAAGATGTTATAAATCTCTCATTCTCTTGGTTTAGGGTGAAAATCTGATACATATAAAAGTTGAGGTGAAATCAGAAGAAGAAGAAGAGAGGTATGTGAGGGATGATCAGCAGTCTATGGAGGAGGATGGAATAACGGGGACATTTATAGAGGAGGACACTCCTACAGAGATCAGCACAGGTGGGTCATTAACACTAAATCCATTCCTCCACCCATACTGCTCACTGATTGGTCCAGAGTAGGGCGGGGACTGGGTGATATCAGCCTGTAATCCCCTGGTCACTTTCCTGAGCTGTGTTCCCCGTCCTGTATTTCTCTCCGATAATCTTCCTTCTCTGTGCTGCAGACACAATTTATGTCTCTAGACTGGATTTATGGAGATTCTGGGGTTCAGCTGGCAGCAAAATGTTGATTTTCACCATAGGGTTTGCTTGACCTAGACACCTGGGGTATGTACCTTGGGTCTTCTGCCCCATGCCCGGGTCTAGTGAGATCTCTGACAGAACAATATTCCCAGGTTACTTGCTCTGTTATTTGCTGGCTGTGCCGGGGGGAGGGATATGTCTGTATAGTCTCAGACCCAAGTCACTGAGTGCAGTCTCAGGAGATGGGAGGCAGTGGTGTGGGACCTCCGCAACTTGTCTCCTGTAAACATTTAATCCGCCACTGATTACTGAATACCAATATTATGAGTCCTGTCCCCTGCACTATATACTCTATGTTGTACATTACATACTCCTGACTTCTGCTCTCTCCCCTCCACCCACTGATTACTGAATACCAATATGAGTCCTGACCCCTGCACTATATACTTTATGTTGTACATTACATACTCCTGACCCCTGCACTATATACTTTATGTTGTACATTACATACTCCTGACTTCTCCACCCACTGCTATATATACACATAATATGTATTCTCTTTTGTTACACCCATTTCTTACCAGCTGGACATTTTATATCTGATGATGTGATTGGAGGACAGACTTTTACATGGTGATAATAATGTGATAACTTCCTCCAACTTTGGAACCTTAAACAGAAAGTGATAATGAGGGGGAGGAGTCAGTAACCCAATGATGGTAGCGTCAGAATGTTTATACTGAAATAATAAAACAGTATTGTATTTATGAAAATATGCAAATCTTTGTTTTGGGAGATTTCCAATTTTCACCAATACCAACAAGAAATTCAAGTTCGTTTATCCGTGCTATTTTGAAGACAAGTGACACGAATGATATTGCTTAAAAAAATACAGTGCAAAATTTATATCAGGTATATTTCGTGATAATACAAATAAATGGATATACTTCTACATATCAAAGATAAATGGTGATGAAGATAATAATATACATTTCTATGCAAACTCTTATAATACAATACCACAATTCAATTCTTGAATAACTGGGTATATTTAAGACTTGGGTTTAGTGAATGGCTTCCCGTGACTACACGGACTTGTGTAAACAATATTTGTTTACCTTAAGACCCCATTCACACAGGGGCGACTCGTCATATTGTCTCAGCCGCCTGACGAGTCGCGTCCCATTCTGTACAATGGAACCGTTCTAAGCGGAGCGACTCAAGTCGCTCCGACTTAGAAAAAGGTTCCTGTACTACTTCAAGGCGACTTCCATTGACTTCAATACAGAAGTCATTTTGGAAGTCTGCTTTGAAGTCGTCTTGAGATCGCCCAGCACAGTCGCGGCACAAGTCGCGGCCCCTGTGTGAATGGGCTCTAACACTATGATGTGATCTCTTCTCAAAACAAACAGATCTTCTAACTTACACTCTTATGCCGCGTACACACGACCGTTTTTCATGACGAGAAAAATGCCATTTTTAAAAATGGTCGTGAAAGACGGTCGTGTGTAGGCTCCAGAGCATTTTTCGCGACGAGAAAAATGTCCAATTTTTTTTTAGAACCTGCTCTATTTTTTCTCGTCGTTTTTCACGTCGTTCTTTTTAACGTCGTGAAAAACGGTCGTGTGTATGCTTTTACGAGGGGAAAAAAAAACGCACATGCTCAGAATCAAGTATGAGACGGGAGCGCTCGTTCTGGTAAAACTAGCATTCGTAATGGAGATAGCACATTCGTCACGCTGTAACGGACTGAAAAGCAAGAAGACTGAAAAGCGCGAATCGTCGCTCACCAAACTTTATTAACACGAAGATCAGCAAAAGCGTCCCAAAGGGTGGGGCCATTTGAATGGAACTTCCCCTTTATAGCGCCGTCGTATGTGTTGTACGTCACCGCGCTTTGCTCAAGCGTTTTTTTTTTTCATGAACGTGTGTAGGCAAGGCAGGCTTGAGAGGAAACACGAAAAATCGCGTCGAGTTAAACGTTGTTTTTTTTCCATGACATGAATAACGGTTATGTGTACGCGGCATTAAATGTGCACAGACATAATGTCATATTGTACACAGCTTGATAATCTATCAAGCGTTATGTTAAATTTAGAGTGAATCTATTTTAAACATATATCATAATAAAACCATTGTATAGACTTCAGCTCTTTAAAGAACAGACGAACTGTGTATGTCTCTTAATATTTGAAATATAATTATTTCATTATTTCATACTGCAGTTAAAAATAATACAACTCCAATTTTCTCTGCCATATATATTTTATAGGGTTGCCTGTAAAGTGGCACGTGTTTCCCGTGTTTAGAACAGTCCCTGCACAAAATGACAATTCTAAAGGAATAAAAGTCATTTGCTTGCGGCTTTAATGTAATGTCTGGTCCCGGCAATATGGATAAAAATCATTGAGAAAAACGGCATCGGTACCCCCCCCCCCAGCCCATTACCAGCCCCTTTGGGTCTTGTATGGATATTAAGGGGAACCCCGCACCCAAATTAAAAAAAGGAAAGGCGTTGGGCCCCCAGGCCCTATATACTCTGAACAGCAGTATACAGGCGGTGCAAACAAGACAGGGACTGTAGGTTTGTTCTTATGTAGAATCTGTTTGTAATTTTGAACAGGTACATTTTTAAAGTGTAGCTCCAGCCAAAAAATAAATTTTTAAGCTTTTTGGAAAATATAGGGAAGGGTTATCACCCCTGTAACATTTGTTTTGCTGTCTGTGCCCCTGTTCAGAACATTTCACCTCACTTTCTGTCCCAATGACAATTGGATTTTGAAAATTTGGGGGTTTTAGTGAAACAAGGAACTCTTAGGCCTCGTACACACGACCGATTTTCTCGGCAAGAACCAGCAAGAAACTTGCTGGCAGAGAGGTCTTGCCGAGTAAATCGGTCGTGTGTACGCTGCTATCGGGTTTCTCGTCGAGAAAACCGACAAGAAACCTCGACGAGAAAATAGAGAACCTGCTCTCTATTTTCTCGTCGAGATTCTCCTCGGCATGTTTCTCGACGAGAAAAGTGAGTGTGTGTACACTTACCTGTCCGCCCGGAAGCCCGCGCATGTTCGAAATGAATTCGACGCATGCGCGGTAGCTTCACAGGCATACGTAGGGTATACCAAGATGGCGGCGACGGCATCGAATGTGACGAGCGCATGCTCGACGTAGTCGATGACGTCACCGCGTACACTCCTTTCAAAGAACCGCGGGTTCTTTGAAACGAGCGTGTGTACACTCGGCCGGGACAAGTTTCTTGTCCAAGAATCTCGTCGAAAAAAACAACATGTTTTTTTCAACGAGAATCTCGGCCGTGTGTACGAGGCCTTACAGGAGAGAATTTCCCTTTCTAGGGGTAGATTTCCTCTCACTTCCTGTTGTCTCCTTCCGTTTGCAAGTAGGAGTCGTTTGTAAGTTGGATGTTTGAAAGTAGGGGCCTGTCCTATATACTCTGCAGAAATTTGGGCCTTAGGTGTTGGTGGTACCACAACACTGTAAGCTCTCACAGTTACTCTTGGTGGGCGCATGAATGGGCCCTGCTGTGAAATATTAGATCAAGAATTGTAATTACATGCCCCTGTTGAACAGAGGCTGAAAAATTGGGCCTTAGGTGCTGGTGCCACAACACTGCAACCCCTCACAGATACTCTAGTTGGAGCGCAGGAATGAGCCCTGCTGCAAAGTATTGCAGCAAAAATTGCAAATACACGCTAAACAGGGGCAGAAAAATTGGGCCTTAGCAACTGGTGGCGGTGCCCAGAACCAAAAATGTTCTTACAAGCTATCAGCATGATCATTGAGGAGGAAGAGGATTGTCACTCAGCATAACAGGATAGACACTCAGCATTTGCATAGGCAGTCTTGAAGGGATCTGACTTTAAAAAAAAATTATTCGGTTACATCAGCATCAGGTGCTTGGTAGCTGGTGGTGATCCAACACTAATTCATTTTTTTGAAGGTCAGTCGATCGTCCGAGTTGGTGGACAGGCGCACCCTGTGATTGGTTACAAAGCCTCCAGCAGCACTGAATGTGCGTTCCGAAAGAACGCTGGATGCAGGACAGGCCAGTAGCTCAATTGCATACTGTGCAAGCTCTGGCCTGTGGTCAATCCTCAAGACCCAATAACCCAGAGGATTTTTGGTGGGAAAGGTGTCCAAGTCTGATCTTGCCCCTAGGTATTCCTGCACCATGTAAATCAGACACTGGCGATGGTTGCTGGAACCGATCATACTTTGGGGCTGCGGACTAAAAAATTGTCTGAACACATCGGTCAGACAGCCACCTTCTCCACCGCTCCTTCTACGACTGACCGAAGCCTCAGCAACACGTTGTCCAGGACCAGGAATTTGTAACCTCCCAGTCTCTGGGAACGTGTTGCACAAACCTTTCTGCAAGGCCTCCCGAAGATGCTTCATCCTCTGCAATGGCAAGATAAGGTCCGCAACCTTACCCTTGTAACGTGGATCAAGGAGGGTTGCCAGCCAGTAATGATCCCTCTCCTTGATACCACGAATGCGAGGATCCTTCTGCAGGCTTTTTTGTAGGATCAGGGAGGCCATGCAGCGTAGGTTTGCTGAAGCATTCGGTCCGGAATCCTCTGTGTCACTAAGGACGACATGATCCTTAGCCACCTCCTCCCAGCCACGTACAAGTCCATGGGTTTCTTGGGACTGTAATTGATCCCTTGAAGACTGCTACTGATGCTGAGTGCTAGGCTCCACCTCCATGCTGACACAATCCTCCTCGTCCTCTTCCTGTGTGATAGGCAGGCCAGCAGGAACACTGTCTGGATAAAGGGGGCCTTGAGAGGTAAGGAAGTCCTCCTCTTCCTCCCTCTGTTCTGCCTCAAGTGCCCTGTCCATTATTCCATGCAGCGTATGTTCCAACAGGTGGACAAGAGGGACAGTGTCACTGATGCATGCACTGTCACTGCTCACCATCCTTGTGGCCTCCTCAAATGGTGACAGGACAGTGCATGCATCCCTCATCATGACCCACTGGTGTGGCAAAAAAAAAACAAGCTCCTCTGACCCTGTCCTGGTGCCATATTGACACAGATACTCATTGATGGCCCTCTGCAACGTGTGCAGCCGCTGCAGCATGGCCAACATTGAGTTCCACCTGGTGGGCATGTCACAGATTAGGCGGTTCTTGGGCAGGTTGTATTCCTTTTGGAGGTCAGCCAGCCGAGCACTGGTATTATATGACCAGCAGAAATGCACACAGAGTTTCCTTGCCTGCCTCAGGACATCCTGTAAGCCCGGGTACCTGCCCAAGAACCGCTGCACCACCAAGTTAAGGACGTGAGCCAAACAGGGCACATGGGTCAGTTGTCCCTGTCAGAGGGCGGAGAGGAGGTTGGTGCCATTGTCGCAAACCACCATTCCTGGCTTAAGCTGGTGTGGCGTCAACCACCTCTGAGCCTGCCCCTGCAGAGCTGACAGAATCTCTGCCCCAGTGTGGCTCCTGTCCCCCAAGCACACCAGCTCAAGCACCGCATGGCATCTTTTTGCCAGCGTACTTGCGTAGCTCCTTGAACACCTACGGAGCACCGCTGGTTCCGAGGACAAATCAGCACAGGAAGAGGCAATGGAGGAGGGGAGAGGTGTGTCAGAGTCACCACTAGTAGCATTTTGGAGGCGTGGTGGCGGAACAACCTCCAACACTACTGCACCCTGTCCTGCATCCTTCCCAGCTGCCAGCAAAGTCACCCAATGCGCCGTGAAAGATAGGTAACGTCCCTGTCCATGCCTGCTGGACCATGAGTCAGCGGTAATATGCACCTGTCCAGCGAGGCCAAGACATTGCCTTCCACATGCCAGTAGAGAGCCGGAATCGCCTTCCGTGAGAAAAAGTGGCGTTTGGGAACCTGCCACTGAGGAACCGCACATTCCACAAACTCACGGAAGGGGGCCGAGTCTACCAACTGAAAAGGCAGCAGTTGAAGTGCTAGCAATTTAGCCAAGCTAGCATTCAACCGCTGGGCATGTGGATGGCTGGGAGCAAAACTTCTTTTGGCAGTCCAGCAGCTGGGGCAGGGAAATTTGCCTGGTACAATCTGACGTTGGTGTACCGATAGCAGAGTGCCCGCAAGTACTTGGCTGTGACACACCTAATTCTACACCTTCATTCCTCTCAGTGCAGGTTTCTGAGAGGACTGAAGGTATAGTGGGGTTGGAGATCCCAGCTGATGAGGAGCAAGGAGAGGTCCGCTTTGTTCTTTGGTGTGGGTCTTTTATGTACGCTTGCCAACGGACTGCATGGCAGGTCGACATATGTCTGGTCAAGCATGTGGTGCCCAAGCGGCTGCTGTTTTGGCCACGCGAGATACACTTCAGACATATGTTGCAAATAGCAAAAGGTGTGATATGCTGCACACGTCTTAAAAAAGGCCCACACCAAAGAAGTTTTGGAATGACGCGCAGAGACAGCACCACCCTGCACATACGGAGCTCTGTGGTGTGATGCAGTTGGTTGGCTGCCCTTAAGCTGGCTCCTGGAGGGCATCCTGCCTCGTTGGAGATGTGCCTCCTCCTCCTCCTCCCCCTGTCTCCTATTAGGCACCCACGTGGAGTCAGTGACCTCATCATCACCTCCCTCCTCATCACTGGAGAAAACCTGGCAGTATGCTGCAGCTGGGGGAACATGACTGCCAGTTTGCTGTCCTTCTTGGGCACCCCCTCTCTCTGGGCTCATGTTACTGCCTTCCTCAAGCTGGGTACCATCATCGGAGCCTTCAAAATGCTGCGCATCCTCCTGCAGCATGTACCCAACACTGTGGTCAAACAGTTCGGGGGACTCCTCAGGAGGACATAGTGGGGCTAGAGAAGGAGTTACTAATGCCATTGAGCTGAGGGAAGAGGCCACTTTGGCAGACAAAGTACCCTGAGGCTGGGTGAGAGAGGATGAGGACGGCTTGGTCATCCACTCTACCAACTCTTCAGCATGTTGCGGCTCAACGCGGCCAGCTGCCGAAAAAAAGGACAAGCGTGCCCCACGGCCACGTGATGATGAGGATGCACCGTGTCCACGATCAGCACTGTTGCCTCTAGACACAGAGCCTGCTTGCCCTCTTTTATTGGCCTGTGTGTGTCTGCCTCTCCTTGTTGGCCTTCCTTCCAGACATACTTTATTTGATGTATTGGAAGAGGTAGGTACACAAGGAATTGTCTGCAGTGAGCTTTAGCTGCACACTGTGGCCAGTATACAGTACACTGACTTAAGAAACTGCAGGTTAGCTCAATCAACTGCTTGTATTATCAGTAATAGAAAAGCAATAGTCTGCGGTGAGCTTTACGTGCACACTGTGGCCAGACTACACTACACTGACCTAAAAAACTGCAGGTTAGCTCAATCAACTGCTTATATTATCAGTAATAGAAAAGCAATAGTCTGCAGTCAGCTTTACCTGCACACTGAGCCCAGTATACACTACACTGACTTAATATACTGCAGCGAGAATAACACAGGAGCACTTTGAAGTGAAATCTAGCTAAACTGAATACAGTGTGTGTGTGTGTGTATATATATATATATATATATATAAACTCCTAGGATGCATATATACTGTATACTAAATACACTGACTAAAGCTAACTCAGTCGCCTGCCTGCTCTATCTAACTGAAATGAAATGACACTCTGACTCTCTATCTATCTCTCTCACACGCCGCAACACACTACACAAGACCGACACGCCTTCTATAGTGTGGGGCGTGTACCTACTCCCCTGAGCCATGATTGGCCAAAGGCACCCTTCCTTTGGCCAATTACGGCTCTCTGTACTGACGGTGCTGTGATTGGCCAAGCATGCGGGTCATAGTGCATGCTTGGCCAATCATCAGCCAGCAATGCACTACGATGACGCAGTGAATTATGGGCCGTGACGCGCTACTCGAATTTGGCGCGGACGCCCCATATTGTTCGAAATTCGGCGAACGGCCGAACAGACGATGTTCGAGTCGAACATGAGTTCGACTCTAACACAAAGCTAATCCCTAATATTTAAATGGTTTTAGTTAATATGTATGCAAAACAATTTAATTACCAAAAAGGTATACATGAAAAGATTAATACTTTACCAGGTCTTAAGAATTCTGTCTGTTTGAGAAGTTTCAGTTATGATGATGATGATGAGTCCCAAAGGGACCTCTCCCAACATTCCTACATCTCTCCGTTATCTCTTCCTCCTCTCATCTTAAAAGACCTGGTCTAGGTAGCGAGACCTAGAGAGAGCTTCTCTTCCTTCCTTCATGAGATCTCACGACAGATCAGATTACTTCCATCCTCTTTCAGCTTCCTCCTCTGCTATGAGTGAAGCCCTGTACACACGGCCGAGATTCTCGTCAGGAAAAAAACTTTGTTTTTCCTGACGAGAATCTTGACAAGAAACTTGTCCCGGCCGAGTGTACACACGTACGATTCAAAAGAACTGCCGTTCTTTTAAATGGCATGCACGCGGTGACGTCATCGACTACGACGAGCGTGCGCTCATCACATTCTATAACGTCGCCGCCATCTTCTACACCCTATGCCTATGGCTAGGAAGCTACCACGCATGCGTCAAAGTCATTTCGAGCATGCGCGGGTTTCCACAGCGACAGGTAAGTGTACACACGCTCGGGTTTCTCGTCGAGAAACAGGCCGACGAGATTCTCGACGAGAAAAAAGACCGCAGGTCGTCTTTTTTCTCGTCGGGGAATCTGGGCAGTTTTCTCGACGAGAAAACTGAAACCCACGTACACACAGCCGGTTTTCTCGGCAAGAAAACTCTCCCGGCAGTTTTTTGCCGAGAAAACCGGTCGCGTGTACGCGGCCTAACACCTTTTTATTCCACCCCAAAAGTGGGTGTGTGTCTCATTACTATTTAATTGATGATGTCATATGACGATGAAGTTTATATGTTACCTTGACAACGCCATCTTGAATAATTAACTATTTTCCCCACTAGGGGCAATATTGTATACGAAATAATTTCTTATGTTAGTGTTACCTAGGTCTAAAATAATTTATGATTACCCTTTGACTTAGGCTTAGCAAAACACAGTTAATTGTCAAAAACTGTCAAACACATGTCAACTTCCCCAGCCATCCTGGCGACTAGCTTAGATATATGTATTGGGAAAAATAAACCCCACATAATTAGCTAAGGGTTTGTTGAATTCCTTGAAACAGAATTCATTGGAATGTAACTCTCAAGCCCTGTACACACGATCGGATATCCTATGGATTCTAATCCGATGTTTTTTTCCATCGGAAATCCGATGAAACTATCTTCCATCAGTCTTGCCCACACGCCATCAGTCAAAAAACCGACCGTTTCAAACGTGGTGACGTAAAACACTCCGATGTGTTGGGAAGATGGCAATGAGTGATAGAGGGGGTGGGGACACTCGTCCTATAATCCCCTCATCACTGTCACTCCTATAAAAGACCGTTCTCGTTGTTTCCTCACTCTCTGACTAAGGTCCATGAATAAAGAAATGATCTGGTAGGAGATCAGAGGACCCATTTACTAGTTACCTTGAGGGGGGAATTGTAAGATCCTCAGAGACAAAGCTGCCTGATGTGGGCGGAGTCCTGGTTTAGGGGAACCAATCAGCTCATGTCTAGTAATAATCTTTGTATTTCTATTTTAGTAGATGGACGGGAGATGAGGAAAACCTCAGAGGATTGTCTCACTTTGTCTCCAGACTGTAAAGTAGAAGATGAGGACATCACACAGTATAGTCCAGGAGAAAACCCGACTCCCTCAAATGTCCATCCGGCACCACACAGTGTAGATGGACCATCGTATTCCTCTTATCCTGAGGAACCTCAGACTGTGCGGGACGGTGCCGGACCATCGTATTCCTCTTATCCTGAGGAACCTCAGACTGTGTGGGACGGTGCCGCACCATCGTATTCCTCTTATCCTGAGGAACCTCAGACTGTGCGGGACGGTGTTGGACCATCGTATTCCTCTTATCCTGAGGAACCTCAGACTGTGCGGGACGGTGCCGGACCATCGTATTCCTCTTATCCCGAGGAACCTCAGACTGTGCGGGACGGTGCCGGACCATCGTATTCCTCTTATCCTGAGGAACCTCAGACTGTGTGGGACAGTGCCGGACCATCGTATTCCTCTTATCCTGAGGAACCTCAGACTGTGCGGGACGGTGCCGGACCATCGTATTCCTCTTATCCTGAGGAACCTCAGACTGTGCGGGACGGTGCCGGACCATCGTATTCCTCTTATCCTGAGGAACCTCAGACTGTGCGGGACGGTGCCGGACCATCGTATTTCTCTTATCCTGAGGAACCTCAGACTGTGCGGGACGGTGCCGGACCATCGTATTCCTCGGATCCTGAGGAACCTCAGACTGTGCGGGACGGTGCCGGACCATCGTATTCCTCTTATCCTGAGGAACCTCAGACTGTGCGGGACGGTGCCGCACCATCGTATTCCTCTTATCCTGAGGAACCTCAGACTGTGCGGGATGGTGCCGGACCATCGTATTCCTCTTATCCTGAGGAACCTCAGACTGTGCGGGACGGTGCCGGACCATCGTATTCCTCTTATCCTGAGGAACCTCAGCCTGTGCGGGACGGTGCCGGACCATCATATTCCTCTTATCCTGAGGAACCTCAGACTGTGCGGGACGGTGCCGGACCATCGTATTTCTCTTATCCTGAGGAACCTCAGACTGTGCGGGACGGTGTTGTCCCTGCAACAGATGCAAGGTATCCCTGTCCTGAGTGCGGGAAATGTTTTATACAGAAGTGGCATCTTTCCGTACATCAGAGATCTCACACGGGGGAGAAGCCATTTTCCTGTAATGAGTGCGGGAAATGCTTTCCAAATAAATCCTGTCTTTCCATACATCAGAGATCTCACACGGGGGAGAAGCCGTATTCCTGTAATGAGTGTGGAAAATGTTTTTCAGTGATCTCCAATCTTTACAGACATCACAGATTGCACACAGGGGAGAAGCCGTATTCCTGTCCCGAGTGCGGAAAATGTTTTTCAGATAAGTCCAGTCTTTACTCACATCAGAGAGTGCACACGGGTGAGAAGCCGTATTGCTGTCCTGAGTGCGGGAAATGTTATTCAGATAAGTTCAGTTTTAAAAAACATCAGAGATCGCACAAGGAGGATAATTTGTATTCCTGTTTTGAGTGTGGAAAATGTTTTTCAGAGAAGTCTCATCTTTATAGACATGAGATTTTGCACTTGGATAGGAAGACCTATTCCTGTCCTGAGTGTGAGAGTTTTTTTCTTAATAAATCCTCCTTATTGAAACATCAGAGATCTCACGCGGGTGATAAGCCGTATTCTTGTCCTGTGTGCGAGAAAAGTTTTGTCCACAAGTACGATCTTACCCTACATCAGAGAACTCACACGGGGGAGAAGCCATATTTCTGTCCCGAGTGTGGAAAATGTTTCTCAAGAGCATCCACTCTTTACAAGCATCAGAGATTGCACACGGGGGAGAAGCCAAGGTGAAGAAATCGTCTTCCTGTACATCAGGGGTCCCACACAACCCTCAAGGTGTATTAGTGAGTGCGGGAAATGTCTTGTATATGAATGTTGCTGGACATGTGGGGAAGAAGCACACCCTGATATACACCTCAGATATACTCCATGACTGATCTTCATCATGTAAGAAACAGTTGATAAGGAGATCAGAGATCACCAAAGACATGGATGAAGTGTTGTACCGTGTTGGCCATTGATAGCAGGAGAAAAATAAAAATGGAGTCATTACCTCTCATTGGCTGAGTACATTTTGTGGTATGGAGACTTAGAGGTCTATTATGAAATAGAAAACAAATAGTTGATCGAATGTGACACGTATTCATCCAATCAGGACAAATATCAGATCATCGGCTCCATCTAGTGACAATAATCTGGCACAGTGGGATTATACCCCATTTTGGTCACTAGATGGAGCTGACAATCATAGGAAATCAAAACATGGCCAGAATTTGTCACGGCTGGGCAAATGCGTTCAACAAATTTTCTATAAGTAGCCTCCTTATAGTTTCCTTCGTCAGACGCAGTTTACTGCAAATTACTAAGATCATCCTTATGCACTTATGAGTTTAGTAGACAACAGAGAATATAAGTTAACCATCTGCCGCCAAAGGTACGTAAATGAACGTCCTTGGGTTTCAGTGGTTATACCGGGATGGTGGGGGCACCTACAGACAACCCGGTATGGGTCTTTTCAGCTTGTGATTCTCTTTCAGACAGAAGTGATCTAAGCGGCTAATTAGCTACTCGATCACTTCTGTGGGTGGCGGAAAGGGGTCCCACCCCCCTCCCTCCGCCGCCTCTCCCGGGCTTCCCTGTCCAATTGTGATGCGGCTGGCGGTGGAGGCTGCCCTCTACAGAGAGAGGAACTGATGTCGTTACCCTCTCTCTGTAACCCTGGAAACCATGCGGCCGGGGGCGATGGCTGTCCTGAACAAAGAGAGGAAATTACGTCGTTCCCCTCTCTCTGTAACCCTGGAAACCGGGAGCGATTCGGCCGGGGGTGATGGCTGCCCTGTACAGAGAGAGGAACTGACGTCGTTCTCCTCTCTCTGTAACCCTGGAAACCGGGAGCGATGCGGCTGGCGAAGATGGGCAACCAATGGGAGAAGGACCCCCTTATAGCAGTGATCAGTGTAGTGGTCCCTTACATTGTTGACCAATGGGAGAAGGACCCCTTATATCAGTTGGAGAAGGACATTGTTACTTCGTCATAAGTGGAAAGACTGCCCCCCTTACAGAACATTAATGTCAGTTGTTACTTGAAGACAGAAATTGTTGCTCACGGAACATGTAGAACCCTTTGAAGGAACCCTGGCTGAGAAAGGCTGGACTAGGCAGTAATATATTTCTATGCCCCTGGGTGGAAGTGGAGATGACCCCATCTATATAGCGTCAAATTTCCTATCAAATACTTACCGTAAATTTCCTTTCCTGATGGGCTCCATTGGAACATACAATTGAGTCGCCCCGCTGTCCCTCCTACCCCATAAGACCACACTCCCTTACATTTTAGGCTGAGCCAGAGGCCAGGTTCCGTAACTAGCCTGACACTGGGAGGGAACTCCTGCTGCCATGGAGCCCATCAGCAAAGTAAAATTACGTTAAGTATTTGATAGGAAATTGTCCATTTTCCTGACAGACTTCCATGGTAGCATACGTTTGGTAACTAACTAGCCAAAAAAACAAGCGTGGAATGCCGAAAACAGTAAGGTTTCCAACATAGCACTTAGCCAGCAGATACCTTATGGATAGATATCAACAGTATAATGAAGCTAGCTACACCACAATGAGCCAGAACATCCTTAATGGAAGACATGTTATCCCCCTACAAATATTCCTGGCACCCTTTCTCAGGGAGCCCACAAAGCCTACACACCCCTGGATGAGTCTGTTGTCACCGCTTCTGTAGGAATCAAGCCCTAAGCTCTATAAGCCTGTTGGCCTGCTGGAATGAACCATCGAGCGATGATTCTGGAGGATATCTCCGCCCCGCTGGTTCTGCTAGAGACATTGACAATATGTCCTGAAACTCTAAGCAAAGCTGTAGCTTGAGAGCATGCTCAAAGTATCCCAATATCCATGGCATGGAACCAGTTATCCTTCGTGGTTCTGCTTATGGGAGGAAAAAACTTTTCTCATAGAATGCCAAAGTCACCTCAGATTGCTGCCCACTATGGATATAAACACTTCCCATACTGGGCAGAATGCCAACAAAATGGCCAGGTTCCTGGCAAACCTCTTGACTGAGGAAAAAATAACCCTTATATATGCTGCCTTCATGACCAAGCTTTTACTCAGAACTAGACTGAAAGAGATCCTGAATCTGGCAAACATCCAGCTGAGGATGTAACCCTTAGAGAGAATGGCATCATGGCTCAATCCTTACTCCAACTGGACTGGAGGTGATCCCACCTGGAGCTGTAAGTAAGATAGGTAAAGGGGAATAAAGAGGGGGAATGGGGGGTGAAAAAGGGGCATGGGGGAGATGAAAAGCGGGGCCAGGAAGGTGCAGAGGGGGACATTGGGGGTGATGCGAGCATGGGGAGGTAAAGAAGGGGACAGATTAATAAAGAGATGGACAGGGAGGTGAGGAGGGGGATGGGGATGTGAAGAGAAAGTGCAGTGAATATGGAGAAGAGGGGGTGAAGAGAGGGACAGTGCAGTAAAGAGGAGGGTGAAGAGGGGAATGGGGTAGTAAAGAGGGGGACGTAGTGATGAAGAGAGGGGACAGGGCAATGAAGGGGGGTAAAAGAGTGGGGTGAGAATGGGAACAGGTGGTGTAATTAGGGGATGGAAGAGAATACATTTGCTCGTAGGAGTGGAAAGCTAGCCGTATTATTTTACGTGCTTAGGGCAGATAGACGGTTTAGAGCAGTTCCTCAGCTAAGTGAAGGGCCACCCCTCCCCCTTCCAGCAGGACCCTACACAGGATCCCCAGCCCCCCCCCCCTTTTGCACCACACACGGGGCCCCTGATGACTCTCATTTAAACCCCTACACAAAATACCCTCTGCTCCTCTCCTCTGGACACTACCACCTCTCCAGGATACACCATAAGAAGCAATGACTTGTATATACCTGGCAGGGTTGGAGAAGTCAGGCACTCGTCACCAGACACCCCGCAGGGGGAGCATTCAGAGCGGAGCCCATTCCACACACTGTGCACAGTGTCCTGACTCCTGATGGATACCGAGAGCCTGAACGTTCTCTGATACCCGCCCATTACTGATCACTGCATGCTCACTGGCCCCTTACAGACCCATCCTGGGCACTGATTAGTCTACCATTGCCTGGACACAAACACATTTACATGTTTCGCTGTGATTCTCGGGACGCAAACATCGCAGGACAAATAGAAGACTGTCCTGGCAAAGTCTGAGACAATTGGCAGCTATCCATCTATAAGGATATACAGTATATATCCCCCTTGGTGGGAGTGGAGATGACCCCATCTATAAGGATATACAGTACATACACACACAGCACAAGGCCGTGTTCACACTACGAGACGTTTCTCGGGGCTGCAGTTCCTCTGAGCTCCACAAGGTGGTGATCTCACTTCTACCCAGACAGGAAGTTTCTATGAAAGAAAGGAAATGATGTCAGGATAGACAGGAAGTGATGTCAGGTATACACAGGAAGTTCCGGGTGAGAGGTGAGTCGGGAGGAAGTAGAGAGGAGACGTTGCTGGAAGAGACAGCAGAGGAGGTAATAAGATCTTATTTTCTATTTACACCCAGTAACCCCGTCATGTCCGTCCTCTTCCTCCATAGTCACTGTGACGTCATTTATCTCCAGCAGATGATAATACACACATATATAGTGTGGAGACCTAGATTAACCCCTTCAGGGGCAGAACATTTCCCCATTTACAGGCCCGGAACATTCTCTTAATTTTATCAGTAGCTTTTATTGGCTTATATGACTTTTATATGGTGTGGGGGATGGGGGTTTATTTAGACATGAAGGGAATCGTATTTGTCTTTCTTTGTTGGAAGATCAAAAACAAGCAAAACAGACTTTACATAGAAATAGGAGATTGTGCTCCATCAAGCCAAAAATAATCCCCAAAACACCAAAAGGAATGTTCCTCTGTATGTGTGATCACAGTGGGGACCATTCTTCCCTGATAGAAACCCTCATATTACCCCCATACACCCCCAACCTTATGCTGCGTACACACGATCGGAATTTCCGACAACAAATGTTCGATGGGAGCTTTTGGTCAGATATTCCGACCGTTTGTAAGCTCCATCGGACATTTGCTGTCGGAATTTCCGACAACAAATGTTTGAGAGCTGGTTTTCAATTTTTCCGACAACAAAAGTTCTTGTTGGAAATTCCGATCGTGTGTATCCAATTCTGACGCACAAAAATCCTACGCATGCTCGAAATCATTGAACTTCATTTTTCTCGGCTCGTTGTATTGTTGTACGTCACCGCGTTCTCGTCGATCGGAATTTCCGAGCAACATTTGTGCAACCGTGTGTATGCAAGACAATTTTGAGCCAACATCCATCGGAAAAAAAACCACGGTTTTGTTGTCGGAAATTCCGATCGTGTGTACGCGGCATAATAGTGTACAACCAGTACAGTCCACATCAATCTCTGTTATCAGTTATTTGTCTACAGGAAACCTGTATACATTACATGACCAATGAAGATGGAGGAGGACCGGAGTCACATTACTGAGAGGATACTAAACCTCACCCTGGAGATCATCTACCTGCTGACCGGAGAGGTGAGGAGGATTCTGGGAGGTCACATGACATCACTCTTATCTCTATTAATAAAACACAGACCTGACCGGAGAGGTGAGGGGGATTCTGGGAGGTCACATGACATCACTCTTATCTCTATTAATAATACACAGACCTGACCGGAGAGGTGAGGAGGATTCTGGGAGGTCACATGACATCACTCTTATCTCTATTAATAATACACAGACCTGACCGGAGAGGTGAGGGGGGATTCTGGGAGGTCACATGACATCACTCTTATCTCTATTAATAAAACACAGACCTGACCGGAGAGGTGAGGAGGATTCTGGGATTCTAACATGATATTCCTATTGGTTCTCCAATACAGAGATTTCCTCTTGTGAAGTCAGGTGATCATATGACCATCACAGTGCCTCCATGTGACTCCCTAAAACCTGAGAGACACAACATGAAGAAGATTCTAGAAGTCACCAAGAAGATGATGGAGCTGCTGACAGGAGAGGTGAGCGGTGCCGGGAATTCTGGGACATTATCCAGTAACAGACAAGGGATGTGTCTGGATGGTGACTGTATCATTGTGTGTGTCAGGTTCCTATAAGGTGTCAGGATGTCACTGTCTATTTCTCCATGGAGGAGTGGGAGTATTTAGAAGGACACAAGGATCTCTACAAGGACGTCATGATGGACAATCAGCCGCCCCTCACATCACCGGGTAAGAGGAGACTTTATTGTAAAGGAGAGAGCAGTACGGAGGCTCCACCTAGATCCCCCATCATCTGATAAACACATAGAAACAATGTATTCAGTCAGTGTGTGTGTTTCCTACAGATGGATCCAGTAATGGGAACCCACCAGAGAGATGTCCCCGTCCTCTGTATTCCCGGGATTCCACACAGGAAGGTCACACCATCCCCCACCATCATCAGGTAGATGAGGAACAATCACTGATAGTATCATTAGGATCTGTACATTATCTGCATTGTTACCATTGATGTCATTTTTATTCTATATTCAGAGTGGAAACCTCGAGGATTATAATATTGTTGTTAAAGAAGAGTATAAAGAGGAGGATGAGGAGTATGGAGTGATGGAGGAGTTTTCAGAAGGACACAAGGACATGATGGAGCCACCTAATACCAGGAACCCACCAGAGAGATGTTCCCGTCCTCTGTATTCCCGGGATTCCACACAGGAAGGTCACACCATCCCTCACTGTTACAAGGTTGGTGGGATGGAGCATCTAGAATACAAAAGTGACTTAGGCTGGGTTCACACTGGTACGACACGACAGTTATACAACTTTCATCCTACTTTGCTCTGCGACATCAGTCCTACATTGATCCTACATTGGTCCGACATCCATCCGACTTTCATGAACAGGATACTACTTTGATCCGACTTTGTGCTAGTCTGACTTGTCCTTTGACCAATCAAAACAATCCCAGGGTGAGATAAATTCCTTTTACAGCTGCTGTAATCACATGTCGGGTGTCAAAAGTCGGATGGTTAGTGTAACGGCACCCCAATATCAAGTAGTATTAACGCCGTTTACGATGTTCCCTCTCCTAGACACACATCCACTCGCTACCGATATCCACAGCTAAACGACCCTTTCCTATAGGAGCCGACCCCTCTGGAAGAAGACGAGACGCACTCTGTCTCTTCTGTAGTAGGAATGACTTTATTTTTGAGAAACATTGTAACTTTATACACAATTCAAGGCACATGATTTAACATGAACAAGGGCCCAGCTCCACCCACACATCCCAAAACTCAACACCTCATCCTGACGTCTGCTAGGCTTCAAAAGATCCCAACACAATAGAATATACAATCTCCAATACACATCTTTTCACAAAGGGTTGGCAGCCAGTCTGTCTGGCACTTTACAATACACACAAGGACAGACTTAATGAACAATAGAAATGCAAAACAACTTAATTCCTCACAGCAATAATACTTAACCCCCACATACAGTATACATCCAATCTATATACAATGTATATACAGCCTTGAATATGGCTATCACAGACCATATCGGGGGTTTCTTTTATTCACCCTGTGTCCAAAGTGACCCCACTGTCACAGTTAGGACAAGGATCCTACTTTGATCCAACTTCAATGATATTCAATGGGCTGAAGTAGGATCAAAGTTGGACCAAAGTAGTACAGGGAGCATTTTCAAAGTCGGACCGACTTGTGTCGGACCAGTTATGACGGCTCTCATAGGGAAACATTGATTTTCACATGTCATGCGACATGAGCTCCCAATGTCGGAGCGTTTGTCGGACCAGTGTGAACCCAGCCTCAGAGTGATGATGAATGAACTCTGTACAAGATGTTATAATGTATCATTTTCTTGGTTTAGGGTGAAGATCTGATAGATGTAAAAGTTGAGGTGAAATCAGAAGAAGAAGAGAGGTATGTGAGGGATGATCAGCAGTCTATGGAGGAGGATGGAATAACGGGGACATTTATAGAGGAGGACACTCCTACAGAGATCAGCACAGGTGGGTCATTAACACTAAATCCATTCCTCCACCCATACTGCTCACTGATTGGTCCAGAGTAGGACGGGGACTGGGTGATATCAGCCTGTAATCCCCTGGTCACTTTCCTGAGCTGTGTTCCCCGTCCTGTATTCCTGTATTTCTCTCGGATAATCTTCCTTCTCTGTGCTGCAGACACAATTTATGTATCTAGACTGGATTTATGGAGATTCTGGGGTTCAGCTGGCAGCAAAATGTTGTTTTATACCATACATGTTGCTTGACCTAGACACCTGGGGTATGTACCTTGGGTCTTCTGCCCCAGGCCCGGGTCTAGTGAGATCTCTGACAGAACAATTCTCCCGGGTTACTTGCTCTGTTATTTGCTGGCTGTGCCGGGGGGAGGGATATGTCTGTATAGTCTCAGACCCAAGTCACTGAGTGCAGTCTCAGGAGATGGGAGGCAGCGGTGTGGGACCTCTGCAACTTGTCTCTGGTAAATATTTCATCCGCCACTTATTACTGATCACCAATATTATGAGCCCGAATCCTTACACTACATACTCTATGTTGTACATTACATACTCCTGACTTCTCTCTCTCCCCTCCTCACACTGCTATATATACACATAATATGTATTCTCTTTTGTTACACCCATTTCCTACCAGCTGGACATTTTATATCTGATGATGTGATTGGAGGACAGACTTTTACATGATGATGATAATAATGTGATAACATCCTCCAACTTTAGAACCTTAAACAGAAAGTGATAATGAGGGGGAGGAGTCAGTAACCCAATGATGGTGGTCTTCAGGATCAGTCCAGTCTTCTTCGTGGTTGTTCTCCCCCCATCCTCACTCTCTGACCTCTGGTGGGGCTCAGCCCACTGTTATTCATGACTAAATCATGGACTAAATAAGGAAGTGCAGGACTTCTTGTGTTGGGAAGATGGCAATGAGTGATAGAGGGGGTGGGGACACTCGTCCTATAATCCCCTCATCACTGTCACTCCTATAAAAGACAGTTCTCGTTGTTTCCTCACTCTCTGACTAAGGTCCATGAATAAAGAAATGATCTGGTAGGAGATCAGAGGACCCATTTACTAGTTACCTTGAGAGGGGGAAGTGTAAGATCCTCAGAGACAAAGCTGCCTGATGTGGGCGGAGTCCTGGTTTAGGGGAACCAATCAGCTCATGTCTAGTAATAATCTTTGTATTTCTATTTTAGTAGATGGACGGGAGATGAGGAAAACCTCAGAGGATTGTCTCACTTTGTCTCCAGACTGTAAAGTAGAAGATGAGGACATCACACAGTATAGTCCAGGAGAAAACCCGACTACCTCCAATGTCCATCCGGCACCACACAGTGTAGATGGACCATCGTATTCCTCTTATCCTGAGGAACCTCAGACTGTGCGGGACGGTGCCGCACCATCGTCTTCCTCTTATCCTGAGGAACCTCAGACTGTGCGGGACGGTGCCGGACCATCGTATTCCTCTTATCCCGAGGAACCTCAGACTATGCGGGACGGTGCCGGACCATCGTATTCCTCTTATCCTGAGGAACCTCAGACTGTGCGGGACGGTGCCGGACCATCGTATTCCTCTTATCCCGAGGAGCCTCAGACTGTGCGGGACGGTGCCGGACCATCGTATTCCTCTTATCCTGAGGAACCTCAGACTGTGCGGGACGGTGCCGGACCATCGTATTCCTCTTATCCCGAGGAACCTCAGACTGTGCGGGACGGTGCCGGACCATCGTATTCCTCTTATCCTGAGGAACCTCAGACTGTGCGGGACGGTGCCGGACCATCGTATTCCTCTTATCCTGAGGAACCTCAGACTGTGCGGGACGGTGCCGGACCATCGTATTCCTCTTATCCTGAGGAACCTCAGACTGTGCGGGACGGTGCCGGACCATCGTATTCCTCTTATCCCGAGGAGCCTCAGACTGTGCGGGACGGTGCCGGACCATCGTATTCCTCATATCCTGAGGAACCTCAGACTGTGCGGGACGGTGCCGGACCATCGTATTCCTCTTATCCTGAGGAACCTCAGACTGTGCGGGACGGTGCCGGACCATCGTATTCCTCTTATCCTGAGGAACCTCAGACTGTGCGGGACGGTGCCGGACCATCGTATTCCTCTTATCCTGAGGAACCTCAGACTGTGAGGGACGGTGTTGACCTTTCAACAGATAAGAGTTTTCCCTGTACTGAGTGTGGGAAGCGTTTTTCACAGAAGTGGCATCTTTCCGTACACCAGAGATCTCACACGGGGGAAAAGCCGTTTTCCTGCAATGAGTGCGGGAAATGTTTTTCAGATAAATCCTATCTTTCCATACATCAGAGATCTCACACGGGGGAGAAGCCGTATTCCTGTAATGAGTGCGGGAAATGTTTTTCAGTGATCTCCAATCTTTACAGACATCACAGATTGCACACAGGTGAGAAGCCGTATTCCTGTCCTGAGTGTGAAAAATGTTTTTCAGATAAATCCAATTTTTATGCACATCAGAGATTGCACACGGGTGAGAAGCCGTACTCCTGTCCTGAGTGCGGGAAATGTTATTCAGATAAGTCCAGTTTTAAAAAACATCAGAGATTGCACACGGAGGATAATCTGTATTCCTGTTTTGAGTGTGGGAAATGTTTTTCAGAGAAGTCTCATCTTTATAGACATGAGATTTTGCACTTGGATAGGAAGACCTATTCCTGTCCTGAGTGTGAGAACATTTTTCTTAATAAATCCTCCTTATTGAAACATCAGAGATCTCACGCGGGTGATAAGCCGTATTCCTGTCCTGTGTGCGAGAAAAGTTTTGTCCACAAGTACGATCTTACCACACATCAGAGAACTCACACGGGGGAGAAGCCATATTTCTGTCCTGAGTGTGGAAAGTGTTTCTCAAGGATATCCAGTCTTTACAAGCATCAGAGATTGCACACGGGGGAGAAGCCAAGGTGAAGGAATTGTCTTCCTGTACATCAGGGGTCCCACATAACCCTTGAGGTGTATTAGTGAGTGCGGGAAATGTCTTGTATATGAATGTTGCTGGACATGTGGGGAAGAAGCACACCCTGATATACACCTCAGATATACTCCATGGCTGATCTTCATCATGTAAGAAACAGTTGATAAGGAGATCAGAGATCACCAAAGACACGGATGAAGTGTTGTACCGTGTTGGCCATTGATAGCAGGAGAAAAAAAAAAAAATGGAGTCATTACCTCTCATTGGCTGAGTACATTTTGTGGTGTAAAGTCTTGCAAGAGGTCTGTTTTCTCAAGTCGTCTTCCAGGACGAAACACGTTAACCCCGCCACTTAAAAGGAGGTCCTCTAGGCCTTTTAAAATAAAAATGGAGTCATTACCTCTCATTGGCTGAGTACATTTTGTGGTGAAAACTCTTGCAAGAGGTCTTTTTTCTTAAGTCGTCTTCCAGGATGAAACACGTTAACCCCAAGTTGGTATGGAGACTTGGAGGTCTATTATGAATTAGAAAACAATTAGTTGATCTAATGTGACACGTATTCGTCCAATCATGACAAATATCAGATCATCGGCTCCATCTAGTGGCAGTAATCTGGCACTGTGGGATTATTCCGCATTTTAGCCACTAGATGGAGCTTACAGTGATAGGAAATCAAAACATGGCCAGAATTTGTCACGGCTAGGCAAATGCTTGTCACATTCGTTCAACAAATTTTCTATAAGTAGCCTCTTTAGTTTCCTTCGCCAGACGCGGTTTACTTCAAATTACTGAGATCATCCTCATAGACTTATGAGTTTAGTAAACATCGAAGAATATAAGTGTAGCGGCCTCACCTCTCTCTCCCCTTCTCATACTCGGCTTGTCTTTCTTCATCTAGGGGTCTCAGTGCTGGGAGAGAGAGATGATACACACCACGGCCCATGTCCTCCATAACTAAGAGGTGAAGGCCAGAAGATTGGGCTTTTGTGTAGGTGTCCTAGAGTCAAGTCCAGTACTTCGTCCCTGACTCCTTTGCGCCTAGTAACCAGAGTTCCACACAGTGAATAGGTCCAACAAAGTTTTATTCTTCTTAGTGCACAAACATACAGCTTCTTTACTGAGTGATAACGGGGACAGATCGAGGCACAATCCTTTCCCTTCTGCTGCTGACCACTGTGGTGTCACCAGTGGTGAATAGTCACTGCCACTGACTAGGTGATGTAGAACGTGAATTACCTTCGCTAGCTCGGCCCCTGTCAGGGGAAGGAAATCCGTCCAAGGGAGAAGTGGAGGCCTCTCTGTCACCAGCGATGCTGCGCCGGACTCTCCAGAGAAGTTACCGCACACCAGTCCTCACAAACTCAGACACGGGCAACCAAGGAGTTAGGGCCCCCTCGGATTCCTCCACCCTCGCGGAACTCAGTCGAAGGTACTGAGCCCCAGGCATCCGCCATAGTACCTCACCCCAGGCTAAAGGTGCCTGAGATGGACTCCATCTCCGGCCAGGTCAAGGGCACCTAGGCCTGGAACACCGGAACGCCAGCACCCAGGCTGAAGGTGCCTGGGTGCGGCCGCATCTTCTGGCTCCGGACTCTAACCCCGTGATAAGGGCGTCTGCCCCTTTTATGCCCTCTCCCTTCGCGCCACAGCGGGTTCCCCGCCCCGCTGTACCAGCTCCAGGGGAGGACAAAAAGGCACAGTCTTGTGGTGCGAGCTCAGCCCCAGCCCAGGGCGACAATACCACCTGTAGGCCGGCGGGAACCTCACACCACCAGAGTCCTCCAAGACCCACAAAGGGAACCTTGAATTCCCTAACAATCAGGGCATCTGGGTTACACTACCACCCAGATGCTTCCCCTAAATTCAAGTACCCGCTACACAAGTTAACCATCTGCCGCCAAATTTAGGTAAATGGGCGTTCTCGGGTTTCAGTGGTTATACCGGGATGGTGGGGGCACCTACAGACATCATCCCAGTATACAGTGCCTTGCAAACGTATTCACCCCCCTTTGGCTTTTTACCTATTTTGTTACATTACAGCACGGGTGTCAAACTCAATTTCATCGTGGGCCGCATCAGCATTATGATTGCCCTCAAAAGGGCCAGTTGTATCTGTAAAAAATTAGATGTCCAGCGCATCCCCTCCCCTTTACATTAGATGTCAAGAGCCCCCCCCCACCATCAGAAGTCGAGTCCCCCACTCTCCCTTACATCACAGTGCACCCCCTAGCCTCATGCTGCTGCTGGGAAGAAGCTGGATGCATTGCTTGAAAGCAGAAAGTAAAGCCTCGTACACACAGCCGAGAATCTCGTCAGGAAAAAAACACGTTGTTTTTCCTGACGAGATTCTTGAACAAGAATCTTGTCCCGGCCGAGTGTACACACGTACGATTCAAAAGAACGCGGTGACGTCATCGACTACAACAAGCGTGCGCTTGTCACATTCGATGCCGTCGCCACCATCTTGCTTCACCCTACCTATGCCTAGGAAGCTACCGCGCATTTGTCAAAGTCATTTCGAGCATGCGCAGGTTTCCACGGCGACAGGTAAGTATACATACTCTCGGGTTTCTCGTCAGGAAACAGGCCAACGAGAATCCCGACGAGAAAATATAGAGCAGGTTCTCTATTTTTCTCGTCGAGATTCTGGGCAGTTTTCTTGACGAGAAACCTGGAAGCCTCGTACACACGACCGATTTTCTAGGCAAGAAAGTTCTCCCAGCAATTTTCTTGTCGTTTATGGACGAGAAAACTGGCCGTGTGTACGAGGCTTAAGGGTCTGGAGTAGGACTAGAGGAGTGCTGGAGCTCTCCTGCAGCTGCAGGAGAGGTGCGAGGGCCACATGAAATGGCCTGGAGGGCCGGATTCGGCCAGCGGGCCTTGTGTTTGACACCTGTGCATTACAGCCTTTAGTTCAATGTTTTTTTTTTTATCTGAATTATATGTGATGGATCAGAACACAATAGTATAAGTTGGTGAAGTAAAATTAGAAAAATATATACATAAAACTGTTTCAGAAATAAAAAACTGATAATTGGCATGTGCGTATGTATTCACCCCCTTCAGAAGTCACATAATTAGTGAAATGATGTCCACCTGTGTGCAATCTAAGTGTCACATGACCTGTCATTACATAGACACACCTTTTTGAAAGGCCCCAGAGGCTGCAACACCTAAGCAAGAGGCACCACTAACCAAACACTGCCATGAAGACCAAGGAACTCTCCAAACAAGGAAGGGACAATGTTGTTGAGAAGTACAAGTCAGGCCTCGTACACACGGCCGAGATTCTCGTTGAGAAAAACATGTCGTTTTTTTCGACGAGATTCTTGGACAAGAAACTTGTCCCGGCCGAGTGTACACACGCTCGTTTCAAAGAACCCGCGGTTCTTTGAAAGGAGTGTACGCGGTGACGTCATCGACTACGTCGAGCATGCGCTCGTCATATTCGATGCCGTCGCCGCCATCTTGGTATACCCTACGTATGCCTAGGAAGCTACCGCGCATGCGTCAAATTCATTTCGAACATGCGCGGGCTTCCGGGCGGACAGGTAAGTGTACACACACTCACTTTTCTCGTCGAGAAACACGCCGAGGAGAATCTCGACGAGAAAATAGAGAGCAGGTTCTCTATTTTCTCGTCGAGGTTTCTTGTTGGTTTTCTCGACGAGAAACACGCTAGCAGCGTACACACGACCGATTTACTCGGCAAGACCTCTCTGCCAGCAAGTTTCTTGCTGGTTCTTGCCGAGAAAATCGGTCGTGTGTACGAGGCCTTAGGGTTAGGTTATAAATATCCAAATCTTTGATGATCTCTAGGAGAACCCTCAAATCTATCATCACCAAATGGAAAGAACACGGCACAACAGCAAACCTGCCAAGAGATAGCCGCACACCAAAACTCACGGACCGGGCAAGGAGGGCATTAATCAGAGAGGCGGCACAGAGACCTGAGGTAACCCTGGAGGAGCTGCAGAGTCCCACAGCAGAGACTGGAGTATCTGTACATAGGACGACAATAAGCCGGACGCTCCATAGAGTTGGGCTTTGTGGCAGAGAGGCCAGAAGAAAGCCATTACTTTCAGCAAAAAACAAAATGCACGTTTTGAGTTTGGGAAAAGGCATGTGGGAGACTCCCAAAATGTATGGAGGAAGGTGCTCTGGTCTGATGAGACTAAAATTTTACTTTTTGGCCATTAAAGAAAACGCTATGTCTGGCACAAACCCAACACATCACATCACACAAAGAACACCATCCCCATTGTGAAACATGGTGGTGGCACCATCATGCTGTGGGGATGTTTTTCAGCAGTCAGGACTGGGAAACTGGTCAGAGTTGAGGGAAAGATGGATGGTGCTAAATACAGGGATATTCTTCCTGTACCACTCTGTGTGTGATTTGAGGCTAGGACGGAGGTTCACCTTCCAGCAGGACAATGACCCCAAACACACTGCTAAAGCAACACTTGAGTGGTTTAAGGGGAAACATGTAATTGTGTTGGAATGGCCTAGTCAAAGCCCAGACCTCAATCCAATAGAAAATCTGTGGTCAGTCTTAAAGATTGCTGTTCACATGCGCAAACCATCCAACTTGAAGGAGCTGGAGCAGTTTTGCAAGGAGGAGGAATGGGCAAAAATCCCAGTGGTAAGGTGTGGCAAAGATCATAGACACTTATCCAAAGCGACCTGGAGCTGTGATAGCCGCAAAAGATGGCTCTACAAAGTATTGACTTTAGGGGGGTGAATAGTTATGCACATTGACTTTTTCTGTTATTTTGCCCTATTTCTTGTTTGCTTCACAATAAAAAAAAAAAACATCTTCAAAGTTGCGGGCGTGTTCTGTAAATTAAATGATGCAAATCCTCAAACAATCCATGTTGTGAGGCAACAAAACACGAAAAATGCTAAGGGGGTGAATACTTTTGCAAGGCACTGTAGATCTTTTTAGCTGGCGATTCTGAGTAAGACAGAAGTGATCTGAATGGCTAATTAGCCTCTCGATCACTTCTGCGGGTGGCAGAAGGGGGTCACTCACCTCTCCGGGCTCTCCTGTCCAATTGCAATGTGGCCGGCGGTGATGGCGGCCCTGTACAGAGAGGGAGGAACTGACGTCGTTCCCCTCTCTCTGTAACCACGGAAACCGGGAGCGATGCGGCTGTTGGCGATGACTGCCCTGTACAGAGAGGGAGGAACTGACATCGTACCCCTATCTCTGTAACCACGGAAACCGGGAGCGATGCGGCCGGTGGCGATGACTGCCCTGTACAGAGAGGGAGGAACTGACATTGTACCCCTATCTCTGTAACCACGGAAACCGGGAGCGATGCAGCCGGTGGCGATGACTGCCCTGTACAGAGAGGGAGGAACTGACATCGTACCCCTATCTCTGTAACCACGGAAACCGGGAGCGATGCGGCCGGTGGCGATGACTGCCCTGTACAGAGAGGGAGGAACTGACATCGTACCCCTATCTCTGTAACCACGGAAACCGGGAGCGATGCGGCTGGTGGCGATGACTGCCCTGTACAGAGAGGGAGGAACTGACATCGTACCCCTATCTCTGTAACCACGGAAACCGGGAGCGATGCGGCTGGTGGCGATGACTGCCCTGTACAGAGAGGAACTGACATCGTACCCCTATCTCTGTAACCACGGAAACCGGGAGCGATGCAGCCGGTGGCGATGACTGCCCTGTACAGAGAGGGAGGAACTGACATCGTACCCCTATCTCTGTAACCACGGAAACCGGGAGCGATGCAGCTGGTGGCAATGACTGCCCTGTACAGAGAGGGAGGAACTGACATCGTACCCCTATCTCTGTAACCACGGAAACCGGGAGCGATGCAGCCGGTGGCGATGACTGCCCTGTACAGAGAGGGAGGAACTGACATCGTACCCCTATCTCTGTAACCACGGAAACCGGGAGCGATGCAGCCGGTGGCGATGACTGCCCTGTACAGAGAGGGAGGAACTGACATCGTACCCCTATCTCTGTAACCACGGAAACCGGGAGCGATGCGGCCGGTGGCGATGACTGCCCTGTACAGAGAGGGAGGAACTGACATCGTACCCCTATCTCTGTAACCACGGAAACCGGGAGCGATGCAGCCGGTGGCGATGACTGCCCTGTACAGAGAGGGAGGAACTGACATCGTACCCCTATCTCTGTAACCACGGAAACCGGGAGCGATGCGGCCGGTGGCGATGACTGCCCTGTACAGAGAGGGAGGAACTGACATCGTACCCCTATCTCTGTAACCACGGAAACCGGGAGCGATGCGGCCGGTGGCGATGACTGCCCTGTACAGAGAGGGAGGAACTGACATCGTACCCCTATCTCTGTAACCACGGAAACCGGGAGCGATGCGGCCGGTGGCGATGACTGCCCTGTACAGAGAGGGAGGAACTGACATCGTTCCCCTCTCTCTGTAACCACGGAAACCGGGAGCGATGCGGCTGGTGGCGATGACTGCCCTGTACAGAGAGGGAGGAACTGACATCGTACCCCTATCTCTGTAACCACGGAAACCGGGAGCGATGCGGCTGGTGGCGATGACTGCCCTGTACAGAGAGGAACTGACATCGTACCCCTATCTCTGTAACCACGGAAACCGGGAGCGATGCAGCCGGTGGCGATGACTGCCCTGTACAGAGAGGGAGGAACTGACATCGTACCCCTATCTCTGTAACCACGGAAACCGGGAGCGATGCAGCCGGTGGCAATGACTGCCCTGTACAGAGAGGGAGGAACTGACATCGTACCCCTATCTCTGTAACCACGGAAACCGGGAGCGATGCAGCCGGTGGCGATGACTGCCCTGTACAGAGAGGGAGGAACTGACATCGTACCCCTATCTCTGTAACCACGGAAACCGGGAGCGATGCAGCCGGTGGCGATGACTGCCCTGTACAGAGAGGGAGGAACTGACATCGTACCCCTATCTCTGTAACCACGGAAACCGGGAGCGATGCGGCCGGTGGCGATGACTGCCCTGTACAGAGAGGGAGGAACTGACATCGTACCCCTATCTCTGTAACCACGGAAACCGGGAGCGATGCGGCCGGTGGCGATGACTGCCCTGTACAGAGAGGGAGGAACTGACATCGTACCCCTATCTCTGTAACCACGGAAACCGGGAGCGATGCAGCCGGTGGCGATGACTGCCCTGTACAGAGAGGGAGGAACTGACATCGTACCCCTATCTCTGTAACCACGGAAACCGGGAGCGATGCGGCCGGTGGCGATGACTGCCCTGTACAGAGAGGGAGGAACTGACATTGTACCCCTATCTCTGTAACCACGGAAACCGGGAGCGATGCGGCTGGTGGCGATGACTGCCCTGTACAGAGAGGAACTGACATCGTACCCCTATCTCTGTAACCACGGAAACCGGGAGCGATGCAGCCGGTGGCGATGACTGCCCTGTACAGAGAGGGAGGAACTGACATCGTACCCCTATCTCTGTAACCACGGAAACCGGGAGCGATGCGGCTGATGGCAATGACTGCCCTGTGCAGACAGGGAGGAACTGACATCGTACCCCTATCTCTGTAACCACGGAAACCGGGAGCGATGCAGCCGGTGGCGATGACTGCCCTGTACAGAGAGGGAGGAACTGACATCGTACCCCTATCTCTGTAACCACGGAAACCGGGAGCGATGCAGCCGGTGGCGATGACTGCCCTGTACAGAGAGGGAGGAACTGACATCGTACCCCTATCTCTGTAACCACGGAAACCGGGAGCGATGCGGCCGGTGGCGATGACTGCCCTGTACAGAGAGGGAGGAACTGACATCGTACCCCTATCTCTGTAACCACGGAAACCGGGAGCGATGCGGCCGGTGGCGATGACTGCCCTGTACAGAGAGGGAGGAACTGACATCGTACCCCTATCTCTGTAACCACGGAAACCGGGAGCGATGCGGCCGGTGGCGATGACTGCCCTGTACAGAGAGGGAGGAACTGACATCGTACCCCTATCTCTGTAACCACGGAAACCGGGAGCGATGCGGCTGGTGGCGATGACTGCCCTGTACAGAGAGGAACTGACATCGTACCCCTATCTCTGTAACCACGGAAACCGGGAGCGATGCAGCCGGTGGCGATGACTGCCCTGTACAGAGAGGGAGGAACTGACATCGTACCCCTATCTCTGTAACCACGGAAACCGGGAGCGATGCGGCTGGTGGCAATGACTGCCCTGTACAGAGAGAGAGATAAACCTATATTGTTGCCCTCTCGTAACCTTGTAACCCTGGAAACGGGGGACGACGAGTAGTTCCTCACTTTCGGTTCTGCCCCTTTGTTAACATGGCCACCAGCGACCAGGAAAGTAGCCGATCAGACCGATCGGCTACATGGGAGGCCAGTGGAGAGATTTGGGATCTAATAAACCCCCAATCTCTCCATAAAGAGAACCTGTCAAGGCCCATGCTGTCACAAGGGATGTTTGTTCATCCCTTGTGATAGTAATAAAGTTAGTGGGGGAAAAAAAAGTGTAAAAAAAATATTTTTGGATAAAAAATGTAAAGCGCCCTCACATGGGATGTTGTTCATCCCTTGTGATAGAAATAAAGTTAGTGTAAAAAATATCTTTTTGTATAAAAAGTTTAAAGCGCGCCTGTCCCAACGTGCTTACACGCAAATGCAAACGCATACGTTGCATTTTTTTTATGTCACACGGCATCTGCGCAGAGGTTTTTTTAAACGCAAATGTTTTGGAAAAAAATACACTTTAACCAGTTCAGCCGCTTGATTGTTTTTACAGACAGCAGGAGGTTATGCTTACCCCCCCATCCCACCGCCCTCCGGTGCTTCTACCAGCTCGCCTGTGCTTTTCGGCAAGCCGGCGGCAGATGTTTACCATAGAGCTGACCGAGGACCAGATGGTCCCCGGTCATCTCTATGACTCTGAGGCCTGGCACAACATTATGACGCCACTTCCAGCCCCGGCAGTTGTAAACACCACTGTGTGTTCGGCTGGAGCCTGAGATCTTTTTTTCTTTTTTATCTCGGGCTTTCCAGCCTTATGCTGCGTACACACGATCGGACATTCCGACAACAAAACCGTGGATTTTTTTCCGAAGTAATGTTGGATCAAACTTGTGTTGCATACACACGGTCACACAAATGTTGTCGGAAATTCCGAACGTCAAGAACGCGGTGACGTACAACACGTACGACGAGCCGAGAAAAATGAAGTTCAATAGGCAGTGCGGCTCTTTTTGTGCGTCGGAATTGGATACACATGATGGGAATTTCCAACAAGAACTTTTGTCAGAAAAATTGAGAACCAGCTCTCAAACATTTTCTGACAGCAAATGTCCGATAGAGCCTACACACGGTCAGAATATCCAACCAAAATCTCACATCGAACATTTGTTGTCGGAAATTCCGATCGTGTGTACGAGGCATTAGAGTTAGGGTTCCAGTCATATTGACTTGTTCAACTTTCCAACCAGGAAGGAATGGACTTGGCAAGATACTCTCCCCATGTTGAGGGCTTGTGGTCCTGTATGGTTCAGGAGGAGGATATACTCACTCTCCACCTCCCACCCTTCATTGCCCAATCAATAGGCATGCTGAGATGATGGTCTGCTATGGATCTTTGGGAAGTACACCACACTTTTTCTTCCTCTTAAAACTTAGAATGAATTGTTTTTTTAGGAGGAATTGGCAACGGCAGATACTGGCCAGCTAAACAACCAGCCTGAGCGGGAAGTTGCCATATTTTCTCAGTGAAGGCAAAACTGTATTAAGAGGTACAACTCAGCCGAACACCCTTTTTTCTACCATTCGCTGAACCTATAAACAAGCTAAATTCTGTCTGAGCCTGCGTTCAGTCCAAGCCTGCTGCTCAGTGTAGTGGTCCCTTACATTGGTGACCGGTGGGAAAAGGACCCCTTATATCAGTGGTCAGTGTAGTGGTCCCTTACATTGGTGACCGATGGGAGAAGAACCCCCTTATATCAGTGGTCAGTGTAGTGGTCCCTTACATTGGTGACCAATGGGAGAAGGACTCCCTTATATCAGTGTTCAGTGTAGTGTAGACATTCACAGAGTGAAGAGGAGGACATTGGGGTGATGCGGCCATGGGGAGGTAAAGAGGAGGAGGGGGGGTGGAGAAGGAAGGATATGGAGGAGTGAAGAATGGGGGGTGGGGGAGTTAGGAGGAAAATGTGAGGGTGAAGAGTGAATTGGTTAGGTGAAATGGGGCAGGGCAGTGACGGGGGTGAAGAGGGGAGATGGAAAGGGGAGTGGGGGGGGGGGGAGAGGAAAATACAGAAGTAGAGAGGGAAGGTTAAGAGGGGGACAGTGTACTGAATATGGTGAAGAGGGGGGAAGATGGGGATGGGGTAATAAAGAAGGGGACATAGAGACGAAGAGAGGAGACAGGGCAATGAAAGGGGGTAGTAGAGGGTGAAGAGTAGGGTGAGGATGGTGACATGGGGTGTAATTAGGGGATGGGGGGATTGAAGAGGATACATGGGGGTATTTGCAACTAGGAGTGGACGGCTAGCAGTATTATTTTAGGTGCTCAGGGCAGATAGGTAGTTGAGAGCAGTTCCCCAGCTAAGTGAAGGGACACCAGGACACCACACAAAACCCCCCCTTCTTGCACCACACACAGGACCCCTGATGACTCTTATTCAACCCCCCCCCCCCACACACACACACACACACACACACACACACACACAATACCCTCCGCTTCCCTATTCCGGACACTACCACCTCTTAGGGATCGGGATATACCGTGAGAAGCCATGACTTGTATAGAACTGGCAGGGTTGGAGAAGCCAGGCACTCATCACCGGACACCCCACAGGGGGAGCATCCAGAGCGGAGTCCATTCCGCACACTGTGCACAGCGTCCTGATTGGTCCCGAGAGCAGGAAAACCTCTGCCTGAGCGTTCTCTGATACCCACCCACTGCTGATCACTGGCCACTTAAAGACCCATCCTGGACACTGATTGGTCCACCTGGACACAAACACATTTACATGTGATTCTATCCATCTATAAGGATATACAGTAAATACTAGGGTGACCACATTTCCAAACTACCATTCAGGGACACCATGCCTTCCCAAAAATCAGCTTGTGCTGTAACTAATCACAGCACAGTGATTGGACACAAGAGGCGGGATTTATGATTTCTCCAATCACAAGTAGGGGGCGGGATTGTAATCCTCCAGGCATTCCCGGCCAGGACAAGTACTGTCAGTGAGTAAAGCGGTGATGTGGCTCCTTTTTTGGGGGCATCAGATTGGCCCGGGGGGTGGCTGTGTCAGTTTCATTCCGGGACACTGTATTGTCCTGGAATGAATGTGCCCAGGACAGACCTGCAAAATGCGGGACTGTCCCGGGCAATCCGGGAAACGTGATCACCCTAGTACATATGTAGCACTACCCCCGTAGGAGCTGCTGGTTTAGATTTTGGGTTTGCCCGGGACAGACCTGCAAAATGCGGGACTGTCCCGGGCAATCCGGGAAACGTGATCACCCTAGTACATATGTAGCACTACCCCCGTAGGAGCTGCTGGTTTAGATTTTGGGTTTGCCCGGGACAGACCTGCAAAATGCGGGACTGTCCCGGGCAATCCGGGAAACGTGATCACCCTAGTACATATGTAGCACTACCCCCGTAGGAGCTGCTGGTTTAGATTTTGGGTTTGCCCGGGACAGACCTGCAAAATGCGGGACTGTTCCCGGGCAATCCGGGAAACGTGATCACCCTAGTACATATGTAGCACTACCCCCCGTAGGAGCTGCTGGTTTAGATTTTGGGTTTGCACGTTACCTCTTTAGCTTTGTTGTCATGGTGAGAAAGTCTGTAGTAAATGCACAAACCAATTTCAGGACAGTCTCTGCCACAGACCATATGAGAACAAATGTGGATAGCCAGGAATCCTCTGCCACAGGATTTCAGTCCCGAACTTCCAGCCGTTCAGTTGAAGAACCTTTAAGCCGACCCAACAAACTGCTTGGCTTTCAAAGTACTGGATCCCCTCTTAACTAGGTCACCAGGCCTATCCTGAGACATTAGCACTTTGCTGGTCTCCTCCAGGGCAGGTCCTCCCCCGGTTTCCTTCATTAAGAAGCTTCCTCCCTCTTGGTGGACCGCTTGGGATCCTCTTTAGGATTGTAGGCCCCAGTCATCATAACTTGGCCTACTCAATAGCGATGCAGCCTCGGGCCAACGTGGCCCAGAGACCGGAACCACACACACATACCTCGTGCCAGGAGGGCAGCAAGGCGAAGAACCGACCCACCACAATGGCGTCTGTCCCTTAAGTATCCCTCCCCAGCACGCACAGCGGGGCACCACTCACACTGTACCGCTGCCGAGAAGGGACACCCAGTACACCATGGTTTGCCCGTGTTCCAACAGGTGGCTGAGATGGTAACGCCACCTATCGGCAATAAGGGAAACTGCTATCAGGCAAACCACAACCAGAACAGAGGCAATTTATGCAAATTGACAGTCTGAGCCCAACTATTGGCTCAGACACCCCCTAAATTTACAATAGCGCCCTGATCATTGGGGGCAGGGCGCTACATACACCCTCTTGTACAAAAAGACACTGTCCTCAGTGTCTGAAAAAAAAAAAGAAAACCTCAAGCCTGAGGTTTTGGTACCTGAACCAAGAACTGGGCGGGGAAGAGAAAAGAGGAAAATAAACAAAGTACAATAAAATGAATGGCATAAATCTCCAGATATGACATTTGTATGTTACACATTATATATGTACACTACCACCCATCACTAGCTGTCTAATCCCACCCCATTCTCTGATGGTCTTGACAGCAGATTTGGTACCTAAAAGAAAGCAAAAAACATGCATAGCAACATACAGTCTATAGCCTCGTACACGTGGTCGGACTTTTTGCCAACAAACTTCAAAATGAGCAAGTTTATAAAAAAATCCGACCGTGTGTACGCTCCATCGGACAAACTTTTTCGGTTTTCATCAGGCAAATGTTCGCTCTGCAAACGGACAAACTTTTCGGGCAAACAAAAGTCTGATGGTGCAAAGTCCTATCGTTTGTACAGAAATCCATTGGACTTTTGTCCATTGGACCGATGTACAAATACGAATGCCCAGAACCAATGTTAAAATCAACCAACAATAGCAGAAGTTGACCAAAAGGGTGGCGGTAAAGAGCAGAAAAACCACGTGATGTTGGGAAAGTTTTCGGAAAGTTTGCAGAAAAGTCTGAGCGTGTGTATGCTATGGGTGTGCCCGGCCAACTCCCTTCGGACAAAAATCCACGGAAAAGTTTGTTTGAAGTCCGACCGTGTGTACGAGGCTTAAGAATCAGAATATTTACATAGAAGTAAACTGCATCTCCGAGGAGATGGAATTTCCTTCCTTAAGATATCCTAGGGAAAAATAAAAACAATAATCATGTATCCACATGAAAGAGTCTTTTATCTCCCTGAGCTGGCAACCACTGCCACACAACACACAAAAGAACCAGTGTTGAACACGGCATTCCCAGCGACCCTACTCTGGCTGACCCCAAAGTTCCGTAAAAGCGTTCAGTTTTTTGAAGAACAGGATCGTTCTCTGTCTCTCCCAGTCCTTTACGGTGGAGAAAAGTCACATTGATCCAGAAACTCTCCACTTGTAGAAGAATCAAAAGTAAAGAATAAACAGAGTTAATTTGCTGATTCAAGGCAAATAAAACCTAGGATCCGGCAGTGTCAGGAATTTTCCTTGCTTGTCCAAAGTGGTAATAAGTATACAGCATCGTCCTTTCCTGGCCTGCAGATAACAACCCGGTCGGCGTGGATGTGCCGGCCGTAACTCCAGTCCAATCGGCAACCTTTAAACCGATCGGCCATAATGAACGAGTGGTCTAAGTTCCTGAACGGCTTGGGTACTTTCAGATAGTCCCAGATGGCCTCCTCGTACCATTGCTCACAGCGAGCTTCAATTTCCATCATTAGTTACTTAGGTACACATGGGAATTCCAAGCCGTACTCGGTCGCTACCCTTTTCATCAACACTCGCCGTAGGCGGGCGAGCCCAGGCAAACTCCGGGAACTTCCCATCCTCGGGCAACACACAGGGGTCCGGTGACCTCCGGACCAAAGACGCAGACGGTGACAAAGTCCCTTCATTAGGTACAGCCTCTGTTTTTACATCTGGGGTCCCCATCCGGGGTAGTGTCCCCAGAGTCCATGGGTGACTCCTCATGGAAGCTGCGTATTGGGGTGACACATTTCCTATTGTCCCATCTACTCTCGAGACAAAGTCTCAAACAGATCGTCATCCCCGATATCGGATGAAGACTCCAACTCCAGGGAGTCCCACTCTTCGGCAGGTAAATAAGTACGAGTAGCTACAGTCAATTTGTCCCCAGCCTTCTTACCAGGTCCTGACGTGGACTTCCCGGGGACTTCACCGTCCACAAGGTCCGGTTCCGGCCGGTGCTGAGGAAGGCCTCCACCGCGGCCGCGGGAGACTTTAACGTAGCCCACCTTCCATTTCACAGGTGGGATGAAACCACAGGTAGCGACAGTAGTATCCGCTGGTGGCTCCGTAGCGAAAGGCAACATCTACTCCGGATCTACCTGTAGCAGCAGATGCAGAACACACAGGCTGTACCGCAGGGGCAAAGGTGACCTCCTCCAGAGTAACGGTGCCTGTGATCCAGTCTACCCGATAAGCGTGGGGTGGCACGGTGGGTTGATCCACCTCAAACAAGTACTCCCCACAGGATGCACAGCGGCCAAACGGGCGCAATTGTATAGCCAGTTCATCGCATCCAGGGCAGAGCATGCCCAGGGCCTCCACATCCCGACTCGTATAGAGTGTGAAGCGTCCCCGGGGCTTCAGTCGGATCCCCGTATCTGTAAGCGGGGCTCCGTACTGCGTGGCAGCCACGGTATTTGGCATAGCGAACATCCTGGGTTCCGATACGGCTGGTGCACAGGAAAAAGAAGACATGTCGCTCGCTGAACTCTCTGCTTGGTCAGACAACCTTTGAGTTCTTGCGCCAAATACACTCACGTGGTCCACACAGGTGGCAGGAACTCCTCCCAGTTTAGTTCCTTTTGCACGTAGTTCGCGGGCTTTCTTCTTTGTGGCTCCGCCCATGAACTACGCAGATGGAAAAGTGGTGATCTGTACCCCTTATCCCCTTCTTCTCTCGTTCAAAGAACAGTTCAACACTTTCTCGATGGCAGACTTTCCAATAAGCAAAAAAACAATGATCCGGTTGTCAGAGGCAACGGCAAATATCCCGGACGAGCCCCCACGCGTAGCACTACCCCCGTAGGAGCTGCTGGTTTAGATTTTGGGTTTGCACGTTACCTCTTTAGCTTCGTTGTCAGGGTGAGAAAGTCTGTAGTAAATGCAATGTCCACACAAGATGTAAAACCTTCAACTGTTGGTTTTATTTTTGCTGCAATAACTTGTGTAGAAAGGTAGAAGGCATGAGAAGAGAGGGGAAGGTTCAGGTACACTTTGTAAAACACACGGAAACGTCTAAAGTCAATTACCACTCTCACTTGTGAGTGGGTATTGCTCACCCGGATAGACCCCTCTCACCTGGCCTAGCAGCCGGGATGATGCACGAACCAATTTCAGGACAGTCTCTGCCACAGACCATATGAGAACAAATGTGGATAGCCAGGAATCCTCTGCCACAGGATTTCAGTCCCGAACTTCCAGTCGTTCAGTTGAAGAACCTTTAAGCCGACCCGGCGAACTGCTTGGCTTTCAAAGTACTGGATCCCCTCTTAACTAGGTCACCAGGCCTATCCTGAGACATTAGCACTTTGCTGGTCTCCTCCAGGGCAGGTCCTCCCCCGGTTTCCTTCATTAAGAAGCTTCCTCCCTCTTGGTGGACAGCTTGGGATCCCCTTTAGGATTGTAGGCCCCAGTCATCATAACTGGGCCTACTCAATAGTGATGCAGCCTCGGGCCAACGTGGCCCCGAAACCGGAACCACACACACATACCTCGTGCCAGAAGGGCAGCGAGGCGAAGAACCGACCCACCACAATGGCGTCTGTCCCTTAAGTACCCCTCCCCAGCATGCACAGCGAGGCACCACTCCCACTTTACAGCTGCCGAGAAGGGACACCCAATACACCATGGTTTGCCTGTGTTCCAACAGGCGCCTGAGGTGGTAACGCCACCTACCGGCAATAAGGGAAACTGCTATCAGGCAAACCACAACCAGAACAGAGGCAATTTTTGCAAATTGACAGTCTGAGCCCAACTATAGGCTCAGACACCCCCTAAATTTACAATAGCGCCCCGATCATTGGGGGCAGGGCGCTACACATACACACACAGCACAAAGCCGTGTTCAGACTACGAGACATTTCTCGGGGATGCAGTTCCTCTGAGCTCCACATGGTGGTGATCTCACTTATACCCAGATAGGAAGTCTCTATGTAAGACAGGAAGTGATGTCAGGTACAGACAAGAAGTTCCGGGTGAGAGGTGAGTCGGGAGGAAGTAGTGAGGAGACATTGCTGGAAGAAGCAGCAGAGGAGGTAATAAGATCTTATCTTCTATTTACACCCAGTAACCCCCCCCCCCCGTCATGTCCGTCCTCTTCCTCCATAGTCACTGTGACGTCATTTATCTCCAGCAGATGATAATACACACATATATAGTGTGGAAACCTAGATTAACCCCTTCAGGGGCAGAACATTCTCTTCATTTTATCAGTAGCTTTTAATGGCTTATGTGACTTTTATTAGTGGGGGATTATTTAGAAATAACGGGAATCGTATTTGTCTTTCCTTGTCGGAAGATCAAAAACTAGCAAAATTGACTTTACATAGAAAGAGGAGTTTGTGATCCATCAAACCAAGTAAGAGGCTCCCAGATCACACAAACACCAAAATGAATATTCCTCTGTGTGTAATCTCACTGGAGACCATTCTTCCCTGAGAGAACCCCTAATTTTATCCCCCATCCTAATATTATACAACCAGTACAATCATTCTCTCTTATCAATTATTGGACTACAGGAAACATGGAGGAGGACCGGAGTCACATGACCACACCAATGAGGATGGAGGAGGACCGGAGTCACATGCCTGAAAGGATACTAAACCTCACCCTGGAGATCATCTACCTGCTGACCGGAGAGGTGAGGAGGATTCTGGGAGGTCACATGACATCACTCTTATCTCTATTAATAAAACACAGACCTGACCGGAGAGGTGGGGAGGATTCTGGGAGGTCACATGACATCACTCTTATCTCTATTAATAAAACACAGACCTGACCGGAGAGGTGAGGAGGATTCTGGGAGGTCACATGACATCACTCTTATCTCTATTAATAAAACACAGACCTGACCGGAGAGGTGAGGAGGATTCTGGGAGGTCACATGACATCACTCTTATCTCTATTAATAAAACACAGACCTGACCGGAGAGGTGAGGAGGATTCTGGGAGGTCACATGACATCACTCTTATCTCTATTAATAAAACACAGACCTGACCGGAGAGGTGAGGGGTATTCTGGGAGGTCACATGACATCACTCTTATCTCTATTAATAAAACACAGACCTGACCGGAGAGGTGGGGAGGATTCTGGGAGGTCACATGACATCACTCTTATCTCTATTAATAAAACACAGACCTGACCGGAGAGGTGAGGAGGATTCTGGGAGGTCACATGACATCACTCTTATCTCTATTAATAAAACACAGACCTGACCGGAGAGGTGAGGAGGATTCTGGGAGGTCACATGACATCACTCTTATCTCTATTAATAAAACACAGACCTGACCGGAGAGGTGAGGAGGATTCTGGGAGGTCACATGACATCACTCTTATCTCTATTAATAAAACACAGACCTGACCGGAGAGGTGAGGGGGATTCTGGGAGGTCACATGACATCACTCTTATCTCTATTAATAATACAGACCTGACCGGAGAGGTGAGGAGGATTCTGGGATCTAACACAATATTCTTATTGGTTCTCCAATACAGAGATTTCCTCTTGTGAAGTCCGGTGATCATATGACCATCACAGTGCCTCCATGTGACTCCCTAAAACCTGAGAGACACAACATGGAGAAGATTCTAGAAGTCACCAAGAAGATGATGGAGCTGCTGACAGGAGAGGTGAGCGGTGCCGGGAATTCTGGGACATTATCCAGTAACAGACAAGGGATGTGTCTGGATGGTGACTGTATCATTGTGTGTGTCAGGTTCCTATAAGGTGTCAGGATGTCACTGTCTATTTCTCCATGGAGGAGTGGGAGTATTTAGAAGGACACAAGGATCTCTACAAGGACGTCATGATGGACAATCAGCCGCCCCTCACATCACCGGGTAAGAGGAGACTTTATTGTAAAGGAGAGAGCAGTACGGAGGCTCCACCTAGATCCCCCATCATCTGATAAACACATAGAAACAATGTATTCAGTCAGTGTGTGTGTTTCCTACAGATGGATCCAGTAATGGGAACCCACCAGAGAGATGTCCCCGTCCTCTGTATTCCCGGGACTCCACACAGGAAGGTCACACCATCCCCCACTGTTACAAGGTTGGTGGGAAGGAGCTTCTAGAACACAAAAGTTACTTATAGTGATGATGAATGAACTCTGTACAAGATGTTATAATCTCTCATTCTTTTTTAGGGTGAAGATCTGATAGATGTAAAAGTTGAGGTGAAATCAGAAGAAGAGGAGAGGTATGTGAGGGATGATCAGCAGTCTATGGAGGAGGATGGAATAACAGGGACATTTATAGAGGAGGACACTCCTACAGAGATCAGCACAGGTGGGTCATTAACACTAAATCCATTCCTCCACCCATACTGCTCACTGATTGGTCCAGAGTAGGGCGGGGACTGGGTGATATCAGCCTGTAATCCCCTGGTCACTTTCCTGAGCTGTGTTCCCCGTCCTGTATTCCTGTATTTCTCTCGGATAATCTTCCTTCTCTGTGCTGCAGACACAATTTATGTATCTAGACTGGATTTATGGAGATTCTGGGGTTCAGCTGGAAGCAAAATTTTGGATTTCACCATAGGGGTTGCTTGACCTAGACACCTGGGGTATGTACCTTGGGTCTTCTGCCCCATGCCAGGCTCTATCAAGATCTCTCGTCCTATAATCCCCTCATCACTGTCACTCCTATAAAAGACAGTTCTCGTTGTTTTCTCACTCTCTGACTAAGGTCCATGAATAAAGAAATGATCTGGTAGGAGATCAGAGGAGCCATTTACTAGTTACCTTGAGGGGGGAATTGTAAGATCCTCAGAGACAAAGCTGCCTGATGTGGGCGGAGTCCTGGTTTAGGGGAACCAATCAGCTCATGTCTAGTAATAATCTTTGTATTTCTATTTTAGTAGATGGACGGGAGATGAGGAAAACCTCAGAGGATTGTCTCACTTTGTCTCCAGACTGTAAAGTAGAAGATGAGGACATCACACAGTATAGTCCAGGAGAAAACCCGACTCCCTCAAATGTCCATCCGGCACCACACAGTGTAGATGGACCATCGTATTCCTCTTATCCTGAGGAACCTCAGACTGTGCGGGACGGTGCCGGACCATCGTATTCCTCTTATCCTGAGGAACCTCAGACTGTGCGGGACGGTGCCGGACCATCGTATTCCTCTTATCCTGAGGAACCTCAGACTGTGCGGGACGGTGCCGGACCATCGTATTCCTCTTATCCTGAGGAACCTCAGACTGTGCGGGACGGTGCCCGACCATCGTATTCCTCTTATCCCGAGGAACCTCAGACTGTGAGCGACGGTGCCGGACCATCGTATTCCTCTTATCCTGAGGAACCTCAGACTGTGCGGGACGGTGCCCGACCATCGTATTCCTCTTATCCCGAGGAACCTCAGACTGTGAGCGACGGTGTTGTCCTTTCAACAGATAAGAGGTTTCCGTGCCCTGAGTGCGGGAAATGTTTTTCACAGAAGTGGCATCTTTCCGTACATCAGAGATCTCACACGGGGGTGAAGCCGTTTTCCTGTAATGAGTGCGGGAAATGTTTTTCAGTGATCTCCCATCTTTACAGACATCACAGATTGCACACGGGGGAGAAGCCGTATTCCTGTCCTGAGTGCGGAAAATGTTTTTCAGATAAATCCAATTTTTACGCACATCAGAGATTGCACACGAGTGAGAAGCCGTATTCCTGTCCTGAGTGTGGGAAATGTTTTTCAGATAAATCCAATTTTTACACACATAAGAGATTGCACACGAGTGAGAAGCCGTATTCCTGTCCTGAGTGTGGGAAATGTTTTTCACAGACATCCAGTCTTTATACACATCAGAGATCTCACACGAGGGAGAAGCCGTATTCCTGTCCTGAATGTGGGAAAAGTTTTATCTATAAATCAAGGCTTGTCACACATCAGAGATCTCACACGGGTGAGAAGCCGTATTCCTGTCCTAAATGCGGGAGATGTTTTTCACAGAAGTGCAGTCTTTACAGACATCAGAGATCACACATGGCGGTGAAGCCACTTTCCTGTCCTGAGTGAGGGAAATGTTCCTCACTGAAGTCCTGTCTTCCTGTACATTGGGGGTCCCACACAACCCTTGAGGTTTATTAGTGAGTGCGGGAAATGTCTTGTATATGAATGTTGCTGGACATGTGGGGAAGAAGCACACCCTGATATACACCTCAGATATACTCCATGGCTGATCTTCATCATGTAAGAAACAGTTGATAAGGAGATCAGAAATCACCAAAGACATGGATGAAGTGTTGTAGGGTGAGTGAGTAACTTGTATAGCGCTACAAATGCGAACTAAATCGCCTCAAGGCGCTTTTTTGCATCCAGTGTCGTCCTGATCCTTCAGAAGAGGTGGGTCTTTCGATTTTTCCTGAAAGCCCGATAGAGAAAAATAAAAATGGAGTCATTACCTCTCATTGGCTGAGTACATTTTGTGTTGTAAACTCTTGCAAGAGGTCTGTTTCTAGTGGCAATAATCTGGCACTGTGGGATTACACCCTGTTTTGGCCACTAGATGGAGCTGACAGTCATAAGAAATCAAAATATGGCCAGAATTTGTCACAGCTGGGCAAATGCTTGTCACATTCGTTCAACAAATTTTCTATAAGTAGCCTCCTTAGTTTCCTTCGTCAGACGCGGTTTACTACAAATTACTGAGATCATCCTCATACACTTATGAGTTTAGTAGACATCGGAGAATATAAATTACCAATTGCCACCAAAGGTACGTAAATGGACGTCCTCAGGTTTCAGTGGTTATTCTGAGATGGTGGGGGCACCTACAGACATCATCCTCGATCTTTTCAGCCGGCGATTCTGAGTAAGACAGAAGTGATCCGAATGGCTAATTAGTCACTTCTGCGGGTGACGGAAGGGGGTCCCTAAACTCTCCGGGCTCTCCTGTCCAATTGCGATGCGGCCAGCGGTGATAACCATAGGAAACCAGGAGCGATGCGGCCGGCGGCGATGACTGTCCTGTACAGAGAGAGAGGAACTGACGTCGTTCCCCTCTCTCTGGAAACCGGGAGCGATGAGGCCGGCGGCGATGACTGTCCTGTACAGAGAGAGAGGAACTGACGTCGTTCCCCTCTCTCTGGAAACCGGGAGCGATGAGGCCGGCGGCGATGACTGCCCTGTACAGAGAGAGAGAGAGAGGAACTGACGTCGTTCCCCTCTCTCTGGAAACCGGGAGTGATGAGGCCGGCGGTGATGACTGCCCTGTACAGAGAGAGAGAGGAACTGACGTCGTTCCCCCTCTCTCTGGGAACCGGGAGCGATGAGGCCGGCGGCGATGACTGCCCTGTACAGAGAGAGAGAGAGAGGAACTGACGTCGTTCCCCTCTCTCTGGAAACCGGGAGCGATGCGGCCGGCGGTGATGACTGCCCTGTACAGAGAGAGAGAGGAACTGACGTCGTTCCCCTCTCTCTGGAAACCGGGAGCGATGTGGCCGGCGGCGATGACTGTCCTGTACAGAGAGAGAGGAACTGACGTCGTTCCCCTCTCTCGGAACCGGGAGCGATGAGGCCGGCGGCGATGACTGCCCTGTACAGAGAGAGAGGAACTGACGTCGTTCCCCTCTCTCTGGAAACCGGGAGCGATGAGGCCGGCGGCGATGACTGCCCTGTACAGAGAGAGAGGAACTGACGTTGTTCCCCTCTCTGGAAACCGGGAGCGATGAGGCCGACGGCGATGACTGCCCTGTACAGAGAGAGAGGAACTGACGTCGTTCCCCTCTCTCTGGAAACCGGGAGCGATGAGGCCGGCGGCGATGACTGCCCTGTACAGAGAGAGAGGAACTGACGTCGTTCCCCTCTCTCTGGAAACCGGGAGCGATGAGGCCGGCGGCGATGACTGCCCTGTACAGAGAGAGAGGAACTGACGTCGTTCCCCTCTCTCTGGAAACCGGGAGGAACTTCTCGTCGCTCACTTCCGGTTCCGTCCCTTTGTTAACCTGGCCACCAGGAAAGTAGCCGATCAGACTGATCTGCGTGTGATCGGCTACATGGGAGGCCAGAGGAGAGATTTGGGATCTAATAGCCTCCAGATCTCTCCGTAAAGAGGACCTGTCACGTCCCATGCTGTCACAAGGGATGTCGTTCATCCTTTGGGATAGCAATAAAGTTAGTGCGGGAAAAAATATTTTTGGGGATAAAAAATTTAAAGCGCCCCCGTCCCACCGTGCTTACACGCAAATGCAAACGCATACGTTGCATTTTTTTAATTTCACACGGCATCTGCGCAGGGCCAACCATGGCTCAGAGGAGTAGGTATACGACCCACACTATATAAGGACGCCGGCTTGGTGGCCTTGTGTAGTGTGTTGGCGTTGGTTAAAGGAAAGAGACAGAGAGAGACAGACAGTGTCATTTGATTTGAGTTAGATAGAGCAGGCAGGCGAGTAAGTTAGCTGCAGTTACAGTGTGTGGAGGATATATATATATATATACACAACACCTAGGATGCATATATATGTTGTATATATATTTATACACTGTATTCAGTTTAGCTAGATCCGTTCCTGGTTTTCTCTATACTGTGACAGGCAGGTGATTGTGCTAGCTGCAGTCTTTCACTTAGTGTACTGTGTCCTTTGCACCGTGTGCACCTAAAGCTTACCTCAATACAATTGCTGGTGTTCTGATACTAATACAGGCAAAAAGCTGCAGTATTTTGCTTTAGTGTCCTTTGCACCGTGTGCACCTAAAGCTTACCTCAATACAATTGCTGGTGTTCTTAAACCAATACAGGCAGGGAGCTGCAGTATTTTGCTTTAGTGTCCTTTGCACAGGGTGCACCTAAATCCATACAAGACCCAAAGGGGCTGGTAGTAGCCTGGGGGGGGTACCTATGGCGTTTTTCTCAATGATTTTTATCCATATTGCCGAGACCAGACATTACATTAAAGCCGCAAGCAGTTTTAAATGACTTTTTTTCCTTTAGAAATTACACTTTGTGCAGGGACAGTTCTAAACACGAGAAACACGTGCCACTTTACAGGCATACTATACACACCCCCCAGGTACGATATTTAAAGGAATTTTTTCACTTTTATTGTTTCACTTTATGCATCATTAAAATCACTGCTCCCGAAAAAACTGACGTTTTTTAAACTTCTTTTTGCATTGATACATGTCCCCTGGGGCAGGACCCGGGTCCCCAAACCCTTTTTTAGGACAATAACTTGCATATTAGCCTTTAAAATTAGCACTTATAATTCCGAACATTCGAGTCCCATAGACTTTAAAAGGGTTCTAAAGTTCGCGCAAACTTTTGGTCCGTTCGCAGGCTCTGGTGGGAACCGAACCGGGGGGTGTTCGGCTCATCTCTACTAGAAACCTTTTGAGGAACCCTGGCTAAGAAAGACTGGACTAGGCAGTAATATATTTCTCTCCCCCTTGGTGGGAGTGGACCCCATCTATATAGTCAACATTTCCAGGGACACCCCTTTTTTGCTGTGTGTCCTGCAAGCCGTCATAGGTGAAGAATGCTTTTTAGTTAGGGGCGGGGCATTCATTTAAAATGGGTGTGGTTCTACAAGACGCATATTAATAACCTATTGTGCAATAAAATGTAACATACTGTATATACAGGAAGATTTATCATAATAAGGAAAGACACACAGACAAGAAGGTCTTGGTCATCAGTCAAACAATTTTTGGATTGGGTTATCTAGTTACAAATTTTAGGCCTCTTTTACATATTTAGCAGTCCTTGCCGCCCCTCTAAAAAGTGATCCATGGTGGATCACTTTTCAGAGGGTGGTTGACAAGCGGCTGGGATAGGTTACCTCCTTATCACAGGTTGTAACACTGAAAAGTGGGGTGCAAAGAGGGTTAGCGGTGATGAGGAGGTGATGTGAAGGAAGAGGAGGTGGAGATGGTTACAGAAGGATCAAAAGGAGGACATAGGGGTGATAAAGGCGATGGGGAAGGGTGTTAAAAGGGGAACAGAAGGATGAGGGGAAGGGGGAGGTGAAGAGGGGGACAGGGAGGTAAAGAGGGTCGCTAGGAGAGAGTAAAAATGGGGGATATGGGATTGTTTAGGGGGATGAGGGTGAGAAGTGGGAAAACGGGATGAGTAGGGGGAAGGTGGAGAGGAGGACAGGAGGGTGAAGAGAGCAAAGGGGGGATGGGGAGGTGAAGCGGGAAAGGAAAAGGGGGCCAGTAGGGTGAATAGGGGGACACTGGGGTGATGCAGGCACGGGGAGGCGAAGAGGGGGGCAAGCTGGTGAAGAGTGGGATGGGGGTAAAGGGGGAATTGGAAAATGGAAAGGGGGCAAGGAGAGTGAAGAGGAGGACATTGGGGTGATGTGGCCATGGGGAGGTAGGAGGAGGAGGGGGTGAAAAAGGAGAAGGAAGAGGATATGAAGGTGTGAATAATGGGGGGTGGGGGAGTTAGAAGGAAGATGTGAGGGTGAAGAGGGAATTGGTTAGGGGAAGGGAGGGGAGATGAAAAGGGGGACAGTGTACTGAATATGGTGAAGAAGGGGGAAGATGGGGTAGCGAAGAAGGGGACATAGAGATGAAGAGAGGAGGCAGGGCAATGAAAGGGGGTAGTAGAGGGTGAGGGTGGTGACATGGGGTGTATTAGGGCATGGGGGGGGGGGGGATTTAAGAGGATACATGGGGGTATTTGCTCCTAGGAGTGGACGCCTAGCAGTATTATTTTAGTTGCTCAGGGCAGATAGTTGAGAGCACTTCTCCAGCTAAGTGAAGGGACATAGAAAAGGCCACCCTCACCCTTCCACCAGGACACCACACAGCACCCCAGTCCCCCTTTTTTGCACCACACACAGGACCCCTGATGACTCTCATTCAACCCCCCCACACACACAATGACCTCCGCTTCCCTATTCTGGACACTACCACCTCTCAGGGACCGGGATATACCGTGAGAAGCAATGAGTTGTATAGACCTGGCAGGGTTGGAGAAGCCAGGCACTCGTCACCAGACACCCAACAGGGGGAGCATCCAGAGCGGAGCCCATTCCACACACTGAGCGTTCTCTGATATCCGCTCACTGCTTGATCATCATTAGCCACTTACAGACCCACCCTGGACACTGATTGGTCCACCTGGACACAAACACATTTACATGTGATTCTTCGGACACTGCCCGGGACAAAAACATCACGGGACACAGTTGCCATCTATAAGGATATACAGTACATACACACAAAGCACAAGGCCGTGTTCACACTACGAGATGTTTCTTGGGACTGCAGTTCCTCTGAGCTTCTTAAGATGGAGATCTCACTTCTACCATAGAGACAGGAAGTCTCTATGGAAGACAGGAAGTGATGTCAGGTAAAGACAGGAAGTTCCGGGTGAGAGGTGAGTTGGGAGGAAGTAGAGAGGAGATATTGCTGGAATCAGCAACAGAGGAGGTAATAAGATCTTATTTTTTATTTACACCCAGTAACCCCGTCATGTCCGTCCTCTTCCTCTTATCTCCAGCAGATGATGATACACACATTTCAGGGGCAGAACATTTCCCCACTTACGGGGCTGGTACATTCTCTTTATTTTATCAGTGGCTTTTAATGGCTTATATATATTTTATTAGTGGGGGATGGGGGGCTATTTAGAAATAAAGGGAATCATATTTGTCTTCCTTTGTCGGAAGATCAAAATCTAGCAAAATGTACTTTACATAGGAAATGGAGTTTGTGATCCATCAAGTCAAGTAAGAGGCTCCCAGATCACATAAACACCAAAATGGATGTTCCTCTGTGTGTAATCTCACCGGGGACCATTCTTCCCCGAGAGAAACCCTAATTTTATCTCCCATCCTAATATTATACAACCAGTACAATCATTCTCTCTTATCAATTATTGGTCTACATGAAACCTGTATAGATCACATGACCAATGAGGATGGAGGAGGACCGGAGTCACATGACTGAGAAGATACTAAACCTCACCCTGGAGATCATCTACCTGCTGACCGGAGAGGTGAGGAGGATTCTGGGAGGTCACATGACATCACTCTTATCTCTATTAATAATACACAGACCTGACCGGGGAGGTGAGGGGGATTCTGGGAGGTCACATGACATCACTCTTATCTCTATTAATAATACACAGACCTGACCGGAGAGGTGAGGAGGATTCTGGGAGATCACATGACATCACTCTTATCTCTATTAATAATACACAGACCTGACCGGAGAGGTGAGGGGGATTCTGGGAGGTCACATGACATCACTCTTATCTCTATTAATAATACACAGACCTGACCGGAGAGGTGAGGAGGATTCTGGGAGGTCACATGACATCACTCTTATCTCTATTAATAAATTACAGACCTGACCGGAGAGGTGAGGGGGATTCTGGGAGGTCACATGACATCACTCTTATCTCTATTAATAAATTACAGACCTGACCGGAGAGGTGAGGGGGATTCTGGGAGGTCACATGACATCACTCTTATCTCTATTAATAATACACAGACCTGACCGGAGAGGTGAGGGGGATTCTGGGAGGTCACATGACATCACTCTTATCTCTATTAATAATACACAGACCTGACCGGGGAGGTGAGGGGGATTCTGGGAGGTCACATGACATCACTCTTATCTCTATTAATAATACACAGACCTGACCGGAGAGGTGAGGAGGATTCTGGGAGGTCACATGACATCCCTCTTATCTCTATTAATAATACACAGACCTGACCGGAGAGGTGAGGAGGATTCTGGGAGGTCACATGACATCACTCTTATCTCTATTAATAATACACAGACCTGACCGGGGAGGTGAGGGGGATTCTGGGAGGTCACATGACATCACTATTATCTCTATTAATAATACACAGACCTGACCGGAGAGGTGAGGAGGATTCTGGGAGATCACATGACATCACTCTTATCTCTATTAATAATACACAGACCTGACCGGAGAGGTGAGGGGGATTCTGGGAGGTCACATGACATCACTCTTATCTCTATTAATAATACACAGACCTGACCGGAGAGGTGAGGAGGATTCTGGGAGGTCACATGACATCACTCTTATCTCTATTAATAAATTACAGACCTGACCGGAGAGGTGAGGGGGATTCTGGGAGGTCACATGACATCACTCTTATCTCTATTAATAATACACAGACCTGACCGGAGAGGTGAGGGGGATTCTGGGAGGTCACATGACATCACTCTTATCTCTATTAATAATACACAGACCTGACCGGAGAGGTGAGGAGGATTCTGGGAGGTCACATGACATCACTCTTATCTCTATTAATAATACACAGACCTGACCGGAGAGGTGAGGGGGATTCTGGGAGGTCACATGACATCACTCTTATCTCTATTAATAATACACAGACCTGACCGGAGAGGTGAGGAGGATTCTGGGAGGTCACATGACATCACTCTTATCTCTATTAATAATACACAGACGTGACCGGAGAGGTGAGGGGGATTCTGGGAGGTCACATGACATCACTCTTATCTCTATTAATAATACAGACCTGACCGGAGAGGTGAGGAGGATTCTGGGAGATCACATGACATCACTTATCTCTATTAATAATACACAGACCTGACCGGAGAGGTGAGGGGGATTCTGGGAGGTCACATGACATCACTCTTATCTCTATTAATAATACACAGACCTGACCGGAGAGGTGAGGAGGATTCTGGGAGGTCACATGACATCACTCTTATCTCTATTAATAATACACAGACCTGACCGGAGAGGTGAGGGGGATTCTGGGAGGTCACATGACATCACTCTTATCTCTATTAATAATACACAGACCTGACCGGAGAGGTGAGGAGGATTCTGGGAGGTCACATGACATCACTCTTATCTCTATTAATAATACACAGACCTGACCGGAGAGGTGAGGAGGATTCTGGGAGGTCACATGACATCACTCTTATCTCTATTAATAATACACAGACCTGACCGGAGAGGTGAGGAGGATTCTGGGAGATCACATGACATCACTTATCTCTATTAATAATACACAGACCTGACCGGAGAGGTGAGGGGGGTTCTGGGAGGTCACATGACATCACTTTTATCTCTATTAATAATACACAGACCTGACCGGAGAGGTGAGGAGGATTCTGGGAGATCACATGACATCACTTATCTCTATTAATAATACACAGACCTGACCGGAGAGGTGAGGGGGATTCTGGGAGGTCACATGACATCACTCTTATCTCTATTAATAATACACAGACCTGACCGGAGAGGTGAGGAGGATTCTGGGAGGTCACATGACATCACTCTTATCTCTATTAATAAATTACAGACCTGACCGGAGAGGTGAGGGGGATTCTGGGAGGTCACATGACATCACTCTTATCTCTATTAATAATACACAGACCTGACCGGAGAGGTGAGGGGGATTCTGGGAGGTCACATGACATCACTCTTATCTCTATTAATAATACACAGACCTGACCGGAGAGGTGAGGAGGATTCTGGGAGATCACATGACATCACTTATCTCTATTAATAATACACAGACCTGACCGGAGAGGTGAGGGGGATTCTGGGAGGTCACATGACATCACTCTTATCTCTATTAATAATACACAGACCTGACCGGAGAGGTGAGGGGGATTCTGGGAGGTCACATGACATCACTCTTATCTCTATTAATAAATTACAGACCTGACCGGAGAGGTGAGGGGGATTCTGGGAGGTCACATGACATCACTCTTATCTCTATTAATAATACACAGACCTGACCGGAGAGGTGAGGAGGATTCTGGGAGGTCACATGACATCACTCTTATCTCTATTAATAATACACAGACCTGACCGGAGAGGTGAGGAGGATTCTGGGAGGTCACATGACATCACTCTTATCTCTATTAATAATACACAGACCTGACCGGAGAGGTGAGGAGGATTCTGGGAGGTCACATGACATCACTCTTATCTCTATTAATAATACACAGACCTGACCGGAGAGGTGAGGGGGATTCTGGGAGGTCACATGACATCACTTATCTCTATTAATAATACACAGACCTGACCGGAGAGGTGAGGGGGATTCTGGGAGGTCACATGACATCACTCTTATCTCTATTAATAAATTACAGACCTGACCGGAGAGGTGAGGGGGATTCTGGGAGGTCACATGACATCACTCTTATCTCTATTAATAATACACAGACCTGACCGGAGAGGTGAGGAGGATTCTGGGAGTCTAACATGATATTCCTATTGGTTCCCCAATACAGAGATTTCCTCTTGTGAAGTCAGGTGATCATACGACCATCACAGTGCCTCCATGTGACTCCCTAAAACCCGAGAGACACAACATGGAGAAGATTCTAGAAGTCACCAAGAAGATGATGGAGCTGCTGACAGGAGAGGTGAGCGGTGCCGGGAATTCTGGGACATTATCCAGTAACACACAAGGGATGTGTCTGGATGGTGACTGTATCATTGTGTGTGTCAGGTTCCTATAAGGTGTCAGGATGTCACTGTCTATTTCTCCATGGAGGAGTGGGAGTATTTAGAAGGACACAAGGATCTCTACAAGGACGTCATGATGGACAATCAGCCGCCCCTCACATCACCGGGTAAGAGGAGACTTTATTGTAAAGGAGAGAGCAGTACGGAGGCTCCACCTAGATCCCCCATCATCTGATAAACACATAGAAACAATGTATTCAGTCAGTGTGTGTGTTTCCTACAGATGGATCCAGTAATGGGAACCCACCAGAGAGATGTCCCCGTCCTCTGTATTCCCGGGATTCCACACAGGAAGGTCACACCATCCCCCACCATCATCAGGTAGATGAGGAACAATTATTGGTGGGAAAGGTTCATACTAAAGCTTTTTCGTTACAATGAATGTTTAATTATATATTTTAGGGTGGAAACCTGGACTATGATAATATTGTTGTTAAAGAAGAGTATAAAGAGGAGGATGAGGAGTATGGAGTAATGGAGGAGGTTTCAGAAGGACACAAGGATATGATGGAACCACCTAATACCAGGAACCCACCAGAGAGATGTCCCCGTCCTCTGTATTCCCGGGATTCCACACAGGAAGGTCACACTATCCCTCCCTATTACAAGGTTGGTGGGACGGAGCATCTAAAACATGGACTGGTGGAGATGATGTGGATTTTGTATGTAAGGTTATATCTTACAGATGAGATTCTCTCTCATTTTTCTTGGTTTAGAGTGGAGATCCAATGGATATAGAATTTGAGGTGAAATCAGAAGAAGAAGAGACGTATGTGAGGGATGATCAGCAGTCTATGGAGGAGGATGGAATAACGGGGACATTTATAGAGGAGGACACTCCTACAGAGATCAGCACAGGTGGGTCATTAACACTAAATCCATTCCTCCACCCATACTGCTCACTGATTGGTCCAGAGTAGGGAGGGGACTGGGTGATATCAGCCTGTAATCCCCTGGTCACTTTCCTGAGCTGTGTTCCCCGTCCTGTATTTCTGTATTTCTCTCGGATAATCTTCCTTCTCTGTGCTGCAGGCACATGATGTTATGGCTGATAGATATGGGCGCCGTTCCATTCCGTATTAGCCGTTATTTCGTAATTCGTGTCCGAAATTCAATTTGGATTCGTACAAAATACAAATTTTCGTATTTACGACATTACGAACGTTCGTTATGATGAATTTAAAAAGCAAACCCAGGAAGTCAGCAGTGCTGCTGACTTCCTGGGTTTGCTTTTTAAATACATCATAATGAATGTTCGTAATTGTTACGAAAAGTTAACGAACCTAATGAAAATTCGTATTCAATCCAAAATAATGAGCACAGCAGAGGTACAGCTCCAGGAGGAAGTCAGCACAGCACAAGGATGGTGGGAGCCCCTCATAATGAGCACAGCAGGGGTACAGCCCCAGGAGGAAGTCAGCACAGCACAAGGATGGTGGGAGCCCCTCATAATGAGCACAGCAGGGGCACAGCCCCAGGAGGAAGTCAGCACAGGGATGGTGGGAGCCCCTCATAATGAGCACAGCACAGGGATGGTGGGAGCCCCTCATAATGAGCACAGCACAGGGATGGTGGGAGCCCCTCATAATGAGCACAGCACAGGGATGGTGGGAGCCCCTCATAATGAGCACAGCACAGGGATGGAGGGAGCCCCTCATAATGAGCACAGCACAGGGATGAGGGGAGCCCCTCATAATGAACACAGCACAGGGATGGAGGGAGCCCCTCATAATGAGCACAGCACAGGGATGGAGGGAGCCCCTCATAATGAGCACAGCACAGGGATGGAGGGAGCCCCTCATAATGAACACAGCACAGGGATGGAGGGAGCCCCTCATAATGAACACAGCACAGGGATGGAGGGAGCCCCTCATAATGAGCACAGCACAGGGATGATGGGAGCCCCTCATAATGAGCACAGCACAGGGATGGAGGGAGCCCCTCATAATGAGCACAGCAGAGGGATGGGGGGAGCCCCTCATAATGAGCACAGCAGAGGGATGGGGGGAGCCCCTCATAATGAGCACAGCACAGGGATGGGGGGAGCCCCTCATAATGAGCACAGCACAGGGATGGTGGGAGCCCCTCATAATGAGCACAGCACAGGGATGGTGGGAGCCTCTCATAATGAGCACAGCACAGGGATGGGGGGAGCCCCTTATAATGAGCACAGCACGGGGATGGTGGGAGCCCCTCATAATGAGCACAGCACAGGGATGGGGGGAGCCCCTTATAATGAGCACAGCACGGGGATGGTGGGAGCCCCTCATAATGAGCACAGCACAGGGATGGGGGGAGCCCCTTATAATGAGCACAGCACGGGGATGGTGGGAGCCCCTTATAATGAGCACAGCACGGGGATGGTGGGAGCCCCTTATAATGAGCACAGCACGGGGATGGTGGGAGCCCCTCATAATGAGCACAGCACAGGGATGGTGGGAGCCCCTCATAATGAGCACAGCACAGGGATGGGGGGAGCCCCTCATAATGAGCACAGCACAGGGATGGTGGGAGCCCCTCATAATGAGCACAGCACAGGGATGGGGGGAGCCCCTTATAATGAGCACAGCACGGGGATGGTGGGAGCCCCTTATAATGAGCACAGCACAGGGATGGTGGGAGCCCCTTATAATGAGCACAGCACGGGGATGGTGGGAGCCCCTCATAATGAGCACAGCACAGGGATGGTGGGAGCCCCTCATAATGAGCACAGCACAGGGATGGGGGGAGCCCCTCATAATGAGCACAGCACAGGGATGGGGGGAGCCCCTTATAATGAGCACAGCACGGGGATGGTGGGAGCCCCTTATAATGAGCACAGCACAGGGATGGTGGGAGCCCCTCATAATGAGCACAGCACAAGGATGGTGGGAGCCCCTCATAATGAGCACAGCACAGGGATGGGGGGAGCCCCTCATAATGAGCACAGCACAGGGATGGTGGGAGCCCCTCATAATGAGCACAGCACAGGGATGGGGGGAGCCCCTTATAATGAGCACAGCACGGGGATGGTGGGAGCCCCTTATAATGAGCACAGCACAGGGATGGTGGGAGCCCCTTATAATGAGCACAGCACAGGGATGTGGGGAGCCCCTTATAATGAGCACAGCACGGGGATGGTGGGAGCCCCTTATAATGAGCACAGCACAGGGATGGTGGGAGCCCCTTATAATGAGCACAGCACGGGGATGGTGGGAGCCCCTCATAATGAGCACAGCACAGGGATGGTGGGAGCCCCTCATAATGAGCACAGCACAGGGATGGTGGGAGCCTCTCATAATGAGCACAGCACAGGGATGGGGGGAGCCCCTCATAATGAGCACAGCACAGGGATGGGGGGAGCCCCTTATAATGAGCACAGCACGGGGATGGTGGGAGCCCCTCATAATGAGCACAGCACAGGGATGGGGGGAGCCCCTTATAATGAGCACAGCACAGGGATGGTGGGAGCCCCTCATAATGAGCACAGCACAGGGATGAGGGGAGCCCCTCATAATGAGCACAGCACAGGGATGGGGGGAGCCCCTCATAATGAGCACAGCACAGGGATGGGGGGAGCCCCTTATAATGAGCACAGCACGGGGATGGTGGGAGCCCCTCATAATGAGCACAGCACAGGGATGGGGGGAGCCCCTTATAATGAGCACAGCACGGGGATGGTGGGAGCCCCTCATAATGAGCACAGCACAGGGATGGTGGGAGCCCCTCATAATGAGCACAGCACAGGGATGGGGGGAGCCCCTCATAATGAGCACAGCACAGGGATGGTGGGAGCCCCTCATAATGAGCACAGCACAGGGATGGTGGGAGCCCCTCATACGAAATTTCGTATTCCGTAAAATTCGGAAGCATATAAATTTGTATTTCGGATGCTTCCGAATGTACAAATTTTTGGAAATTCGTACGAATTTTCGATTCGTACAAAACGAATCGCACATGTCTAATGGCTGATGGGTTTATTGTATGGTACATACTCCTGACCCCTGCACTATATAATCTATGTTGTACATTACATACTCCTGACCCCTGCACTATATACTCTATGTTGTACATTACATACTCCTGACCCCTGCACTATATACTCTATGTTGTACATTACATACTCCTGACCCCTGCACTATATAATCTATGTTGTACATTACTGTGACGGACTTCGGACAACCTGTTGGGTATTTCTGCCAATAAGCTGATTTCCAAGTCCTGGAACGTGAGACCAGTGAATCTGGCTATGGTAACCCCATGAACCAGACAACACCAGTCTTGGAGTACACCAGAAATAGAACTGTTTATTAGAACACGACTACAGTCTAATATACACTGGAGGAGGAGGTTCCCCACCTCCTGATCATATTACTCTGACAATACAACTGTAACCAGAAACGAATTTAACCAGCCTAGGTGACAGAGATATGACCTTTCAGGTCAGCTTTGTCGTCTCCTAGCCCACTGATTATAAATATCAACACAGAACTCTTTCACACAATAGAAAAGTTGATTAGCACAAATAACAATGGGTGAAAGACTCTTAAGCAGGCCAAACACGGGTCGAATTTCGAACAAATTTTCTTTTCAAAATCAGAAAGTTCGTTTTTTTTGTGATCCGATGATGCCACCATTGATTTTCGAAATTCGGCCGACCAAACCTTCATGTTGCCGGGAATATTCATTTCTCTCCGGGAATATTCATTTCTCTCCGGGAATATTCTTTTCTCTCGGGGAATATTCGTTTCTCTCCGGGAATATTCTTTTCTCTCCGGGAATATTCGTTTCTCTCCGGGAATATTCGTTTCTCTCCGGGAATATTCGTTTCTCTCCGGGAATATTCGTTTCTCTCCGGGAATATTCGTTTCTCTCGGGGAATATTCTTTTCTCTCCGGGAATATTCTTTTCTCTCCGGGAATATTCGTTTCTCTCCGGGAATATTCGTTTCTCTCCGGGAATATTCGTTTCTCTCCGGGAATATTCGTTTCTCTCGGGGAATATTCGTTTCTCTCGGGGAATATTCGTTTCTCTCGGGGAATATTCGTTTCTCTCGGGGAATATTCTTTTCTCTCCGGGAATATTCTTTTCTCTCCGGGAATATTCGTTTCTCTCCGGGAATATTAGTTTCTCTCCGGGAATATTCTTTTCTCTCCGGGAATATTCTTTTCTCTCCGGGAATATTCTTTTCTCTCCGGGAATATTCTTTTCTCTCCGGGAATATTCGTTTCTCTCCGGGAATATTCTTTTCTCTCCGGGAATATTCGTTTCTCTCCGGGAATATTCGTTTCTCTCCGGGAATATTCTTTTCTTGCACATGCAGATTTTTTTTTTTCTATTACATTTCTCGCACGATTCTCCCATCATTGAACAGAAAATCATATGTTTTTCAAAAAATTTCCAACATGTCGGATTCCTCAAATTTGATTGCCGCACGAAAATCGGCTGTTGCTGCAGCCCCCACTAACGGTGCGAAATTCGTACGAAAATTCTTTGATGCGATTTTCGAAATCCGAACCGTGTATGGCCGCCCTTAGAAGCCACACTAGACTTATTTACAATAAACACATTATGGCAGACAACCCCAGACAGGTGGTTGGAGTTGATGACATCAACATCTGCTATGAGTCAAAACAGTATGAAGCCGTCACTATTTATAATATGGCATATAGGCCCTATACAGCAGTGGTCCCCAACCTTTTTGGCACCGGGGACCGCTTGCGTGGAAGAAAATTGTGCAAAGGACCGGGGGGGGGGGGGTGTTTCGATTTTTCGCGGGCAATGGCTGGTGTTAGCGCTTCAATCGTCACGGCACCATGCTTAATATGGTGTCAGGGTGATTGAAGTGCATTATTTCTATTATTACATTGTAGTAATAAATGAAATAGTTTAACTCACCATAATGTAGAATCCGTGGGAGCCCTGAGCGTGTCACGTGCCACTGTCGCCTGCTACGAGATGTGGATAGTCACTTGCCACGCTGCCTGTCACCAGATGCGGAATGTCACTTGCCACATCACCTGCCACGCTTACTGCCACAAGATGTGTAATGTCACTTGCCACATCACCTGCCACGCTTACTGCCACAAAATGTGGATTGTCACTTGCCACATCACCTGCCACGCTTACTGCCACAAGATGTGTAATGTCACTTGCCACATCACCTGCCACGCTTACTGCCACAAGATGTGTAATGTCACTTGCCACATCACCTGCCACGCTTACTGCCACAAGATGTGTATTGTCACTTGCCACATCACCTGCCACGCTTACTGCCACAAGATGTGTAATGTCACTTGCCACATCACCTGCCACGCTTACTGCCACAAGATGTGGATTGTCACTTGCCACATCACCTGCCACGCTTACTGCCACAAGATGTGGATTGTCACTTGCCACATCACCTGCCACGCTTACTGCCACAAGATGTGGATTGTCACTTGCCACATCACCTGCCACGCTTACTGCCACAAGATGTGGATTGTCACTTGCCACATCACCTGCCACGCTTACTGCCACAAGATGTGGATTGTCACTTGCCACATCACCTGCCATGCTTACTGCCACAAGATGTGGATTGTCACTTGCCACATCACCTGCCATGCTTACTGCCACAAGATGTGGATTGTCACTTGCCACATCACCTGCCACAAGATGTGTAATGTCACTTGCCACATCACCTGCCACACTTACTGCCACAAGATGTGTAATGTCACTTGCCACATCACCTGCCACGCTTACTGCCACAAGATGTGTATTGTCACTTGCCACATCACCTGCCACGCTTACTGCCACAAGATGTGTAATGTCACTTGCCACATCACCTGCCACGCTTACTGCCACAAGATGTGTAATGTCACTTGCCACATCACCTGCCACGCTTACTGCCACAAGATGTGTATTGTCACTTGCCACATCACCTGCCACGCTTACTGCCACAAGATGTGTAATGTCACTTGCCACATCACCTGCCACGCTTACTGCCACAAGATGTGGATTGTCACTTGCCACATCACCTGCCACAAGATGTGTAATGTCACTTGCCACATCACCTGCCACACTTACTGCCACAAGATGTGTATTGTCACTTGCCACATCACCTGCCACGCTTACTGCCACAAGATGTGTAATGTCACTTGCCACATCACCTGCCACGCTTACTGCCACAAGATGTGGATTGTCACTTGCCACATCACCTGCCACAAGATGTGTAATGTCACTTGCCACATCACCTGCCACACTTACTGCCACAAGATGTGTAATGTCACTTGCCACATCACCTGCCACGCTTACTGCCACAAGATGTGTAATGTCACTTGCCACATTACCTGCCACGCTTACTGCCACAAGATGTGTAATGTCACTTGCCACATCACCTGCCACATCACCTGCCACAAGATGTGTAATGTCACTTGCCACATCACCTGCCACGCTTACTGCCACAAAATGTGTATTGTCACTTGCCACATCACCTGCCACGCTTACTGCCACAAGATGTGTAATGTCACTTGCCACATCACCTGCCACGCTTACTGCCACAAGATGTGTATTGTCACTTGCCACATCACCTGCCACGCTTACTGCCACAAGATGTGTAATGTCACTTGCCACATCACCTGCCACGCTTACTGCCACAAGATGTGGATTGTCACTTGCCACATCACCTGCCACGCTTACTGCCACAAGATGTGTAATGTCACTTGCCACATCACCTGCCACGCTTACTGCCACAAGATGTGGATTGTCACTTGCCACATCACCTGCCACGCTTACTGCCACAAGATGTGTAATGTCACTTGCCACATCACCTGCCACGCTTACTGCCACAAGATGTGGATTGTCACTTGCCACATCACCTGCCACACTTACTGCCACAAGATGTGTAATGTCACTTGCCACATCACCTGCCACGCTTACTGCCACAAGATGTGTAATGTCACTTGCCACATCACCTGCCACATCACCTGCCACAAGATGTGAATTGTCACTTGCCACGTTGCATGTCATCAGATGCAGAGTGAGTGGAGCGCCCCTTGTGGTATATCAGGCAGACAGCTGAGGGGGTGAACTACAAGTTCCAGCACACCTCACCTGTACTCCCACACACAGCTTACCTGTCACTGATGACGTCACATCTCTGTGGGATCGCCCCTCTGGATATAGCAGGGTGTCTCCTTTCTCATGCTGCAGCCAGTCTCCTTCGGCTGTCACTTTCTGGCTCCACCTCTCTGCCATGCCTGATTAGCTGTCCGGGGGGGGGGGGGGGGGCAGGCAATCTGCGCCGCTGAACAAGTTCTTACAGCGAGGAGCCGCAGGAGAGCGGTGATGCGTGGCGGACAGTGATGATGTCATCTCTCTGCTCCCCGCCCCACCTCAGACACTGAGACAGAGCACTGACTTTGAGGACGGAAAAGCTGTGATGCAGGGGGCGAAGAGAGATATCATCTCTGCTTGCCTGCCCGCTCGCTTCTTCCACCCACTCAGCGCTCTCATGCCGGCAGCTCAGCACAGCGTGTCTCTTGACGGCCGCCCGCACCCGCGGCCCGGCTGCAGAAGAGCCACGGCCCGGTAGTGGGCTGGGGACCGGGGGTTGAAGACCCCTGCTATACAGGGTTCCCAGAGTCTTGGGGAGACATGGACTTGAATCCAAAGTAACATTACTTCAAGGGTCCCCAGGCATACAGCTCACAAAGAGTAATGTTCCCTTCAAATCCAGGGTCCATGATCCGTAGGCAAGAGGCTAGCATTTAGTCCTCTCCAAAAGCTTCTGTCCCGGGTGAGTCTATCACAATTACATACTCCTGACCCCTGCACTATATACTCTATGTTGTACATTACATACTCCTGACCCCTGCACTATATAATTTATGTTGTACATTACATACTCCCGACTTATGCTCTCTCCCCTCCACCCACTGCTATATATACACATAATATGTATTCTCTTTGGTTACCCCCATTTCCTACCAGCTGGACATTTTATATCTGATGATGTGATTGGAGGTCAGACTTTTTCATGGTGATAATAATGTGATAACTTCCTCCAACTTTGGAACCTTAAACAGAAAGTGATAATGAGGGGGAGGAGTCAATAACCCAATGATGGAGGTCTTCAGGATCAGTCCAGTCTTCATCTTGGTTGGTTAGGGGAACCAATCAGCTGATGTCTAGTAATAATCTTTGTATTTCTATTTTAGTAGATGGACGGGAGATGAGGAAACCCTCAGAGGATTGTCTCACTTTGTCTCCAGACTGTAAAGTAGAAGATGAGGACATCACACAGTATAGTCCAGGAGAAAACCCGACTACCTCAAATGTCCATCCGGCACCCCACAGTGTAGATGGACCATCGTATTCCTCTTATCCTGAGGAACCTCAGACTGTGCGGGACGGTGCCGGACCATCGTATTCCTCTTATCCTGAGGAACCTCAGACTGTGCGGGACGGTGCCGCACCATCGTATTCCTCTTATCCTGAGGAACCTCAGACTGTGCGGGACGGTGCCGGACCATCGTATTCCTCTTATCCTGAGGAACCTCAGACTGTGCGGGACGGTGCCGCACCATCGTATTCCTCTTATCCTGAGGAACCTCAGACTGTGCGGGACGGTGCCGGACCATCGTATTCCTCTTATCCTGAGGAACCTCCGACTGTGCGGGATGGTGCCGGACCATCGTATTCCTCTTATCCTGAGGAACCTCAGACTGTGCGGGACGGTGCCGGACCATCGTATTCCTCTTATCCTGAGGAACCTCAGACTGTGCGGGACGGTGCCGGACCATCGTATTCCTCTTATCCTGAGGAACCTCAGACTGTGCGGGACGGTGCCGGACCATCGTATTCCTCTTATCCTGAGGAACCTCAGACTGTGCGGGACGGTGCCGGACCATCGTATTCCTCTTATCCTGAGGAACCTCAGACTGTGCGGGATGGTGCCGGACCATCGTATTCCTCTTATCCTGAGGAACCTCAGACTGTGCGGGACGGTGCCGGACCATCGTATTCCTCTTATCCTGAGGAACCTCAGACTGTGCGGGACGGTGCCGGACCATCGTATTCCTCTTATCCTGAGGAACCTCAGACTGTGCGGGACGGTGCCGGACCATCGTATTCCTCTTATCCTGAGGAACCTCCGACTGTGCGGGACGGTGCCGGACCATCATATTCCTCTTATCCTGAGGAACCTCAGACTGTGCGGGACGGTGCCGGACTATCGTATTCCTCTTATCCCGAGGAACCTCAGACTGTGCGGGACGGTGCCGGACCATCGTATTCCTCTTATCCCGAGGAACCTCAGACTGTGCGGGACGGTGCCGGACCATCGTATTCCTCTTATCCCGAGGAACCTCAGACTGTGCGGGACGGTGCCGGACCATCGTATTCCTCTTATCCCGAGGAACCTCAGACTGTGCGGGACGGTGCCAGACCATCGTATTCCTCTTATCCTGAGGAACCTCAGACTGTGCGGGACGGTGCCGGACCATCGTATTCCTCTTATCCTGAGGAACCTCAGACTGTGCGGGACGGTGCCAGACCATCGTATTCCTCTTATCCCGAGGAACCTCAGACTGTGCGGGAGGGTGCCGGACCATCGTATTCCTCTTATCCCGAGGAACCTCAGACTGTGCGGGACGGTGCCGGACCATCGTATTCCTCTTATCCTGAGGAACCTCAGACTGTGCGGGACGGTGCCGGACCATCGTATTCCTCTTATCCTGAGGAACCTCAGACTGTGCGGGACGGTGCCGGACAATCGTATTCCTCTTATCCCGAGGAACCTCAGACTGATAAGAGGTTTTCCTGTGTTGAGTGCGGGAAATGTTTTAATTTTCTCTCCAAACTTAACGTGCATAAAAGAACCCACACGGGGGAGAAGCCGTATTCCTGTCCTGAGTGCGGAAAATGTTTTTCACAGAAGTCCAATCTTTACAAGCATCAGAGATTGCACATTGGAGAAAAGCCATATTGCTGTCCTGAGTGCTGCAAATGTTTTGTACAAAAATCAGACCTGGTCTCGCATCAGATGTCTCACACGGGGGAGAAGCCGTATTGCTGTACTGATTGTGGAAAATGTTTTGTACAAAATTCAGATCTTGTCAGACATCAGAGGTCACACACAGGGGAAAAGCCATATGCCTGTCTTGAATGCGGGAAATGCTTTTCAGATAAGTCCAACCTTTGCCAACATCAGAGATTGCACACCGGGGAGAAGCCGTATTCCTGTCCTGTGTGCGGGAAATGTTTTTCACAGCAGTCCATTCTTTACAGACATCAGAAATCTCACACAGGAGAGAAGCCATATTCCTGTCCTGAGTGCGGGAAACATTTTGTACAAAAATCAGATCTTTTCGCACATCAGAGGTCTCACACAGGTGAGAAGCCGTATCCCTGTCCTGAGTGCGGGAAATGTTTTGTACAAAAATCTGATCTTGTCAGACATCAGAGGTCCCACACAGGGGAAAAGCCTTACTCCTGTCCTGAGTGCGGGAAATGTTTTTCAGATAAGTCCTATCTTTCCCAGCATCAGAGATTGCACACAGGGGAAAAGCCTTATTCCTGTGCTGAGTGTGGGAAATGTTTTTCATCGAAGTCCAATCTTTACAGCCATCAGAAATCCCACACGGGGGTGAAGCCATATTTCTGTCCAGTGTGCAAGAAATGTTTTTCAGTGAAGTCCAATCTTTACAGGCATCAGAGATCTCACACAGAGGAAAATTAACCTTCCTGTCCTGAGTGAGGGAATTGTTCCTCACTGAAGTCCTGTCTTCCTGTACATCAGGGGTCCCACACAACCCTCTAGGTGTATTAGTGAGTGCGGGAAATGTCTTGTATATGAATGTTGCTGGACATGTGGGGAAGAGAAGAAGCACACCCTGATATACACCTCAGATAGCATTTCCCGTCACTCTGTAACCAAGACCTAGTCTGGCAATGCCCAGAATGATACCAGTTAGTCTCTGACCAATCTCACGGTTTGGATGGACTTTCTCCTTTTCATTATTTCCAGGTGACCATGAATTAGAGTTCCAATATCTCCCCCGTGTTCTGCAGACAGATATACATTTCCCGATGTACAAGCTCCATACCACGCCGAGCTCTCCCGGCCTGCTCCGTCCCAGGTGTAAACACGTCACTTCCTGGGTGTGCTGTGCGGGATGACGTCACTTCCGGGTGTGCTGTGCGGGATGACGTCACTTCCTGGGTGTGCTGTGCGGGATGACGTCACTTCCTGGGTGTGCTGTGCGGGATGACGTCACTTCCGGGTGTGCTGTGCAAGATGACGTCACTTCCTAGCCTATAATAATGTAACACGTTGTTTATTGTATTGTACACAAAGGAATAACGACTCCGCCTCCAAATTCCAGACAAGTCATTTTTCTGACCAATCAGATTTCCACTACTAGTACTATTTCCTGATTTATTTATTTTTACTGCAATCTTGTTAAAAGTACAATTGTAATAAAAACTGTAGTGAACAACAAAAAAAAAAAAATTGTGTGTGTTGCTGCAATGATGACAAATTTCGGTATCCAAAAATAATCCATAGGTGACCCTTTACATGTCATTAGTTTAGCGTTAACTGTGAATAATGGGCCCAGAGTGCAGTGGTCAGGAGTATATCATATACAGCCCTGTGTACAGAGTGCAGTGGTCAGGAGTATATCATATACAGCCCTGTGTACAGAGTGCAGTGGTCAGGAGTATATCATATACAGCCCTGTGTGCAGAGGTCAGGAGTATATCATATACAGCCCTGTGTATAGAGTGCAGTGGTCAGGAGTATATCATATACAGCCCTGTGTACAGAGTGCAGTGGTCAGGAGTATATCATATACAGCCCTGTGTACAGAGTGCAGTGGTCAGGAGTATATCATATACAGCCCTGTGTACAGAGTGCAGTGGTCAGGAGTATATCATATACAGCCCTGTGTGCAGAGGTCAGGAGTATATCATATACAGCCCTGTGTATAGAGTGCAGTGGTCAGGAGTATATCATATACAGCCCTGTGTACAGAGTGCAGTGGTCAGGAGTATATCATATACAGCCCAGTGTACAGAGTGCAGTGGTCAGGAGTATATCATATACAGCCCTGTGTACAGAGTGCAGTGGTCAGGAGTATATCATATACAGCCCTGTGTGCAGAGGTCAGGAGTATATCATATACAGCCCTGTGTATAGAGTGCAGTGGTCAGGAGTATATCATATACAGCCCTGTGTATAGAGTGCAGTGGTCAGGAGTATATCATATACAGCCCTGTGTACAGAGTGCAGTGGTCAGGAGTATATCATATACAGCCCTGTGTACAGAGTGCAGTGGTCAGGAGTATATCATATACAGCCCAGTGTACAGAGTGCAGTGGTCAGGAGTATATCATATACAGCCCTGTGTATAGGGTGTAGTGGTCAGGAGTATATCCTATACAGCCCTGTGTATAGAGTGCAGTGGTCAGGAGTATATCATATACAGCCCTGTGTATAGAGTGCAGTGGTCAGGAGAATATCATATACAGCCCTGTGTATAGAGTGCAGTGGTCAGGAGTATATCATATACAGCCCTGTGTACAGAGTGCAGTGGTCAGGAGTATATCATATACAGCCCAGTGTACAGAGTGCAGTGGTCAGGAGTATATCATATACAGCCCTGTGTACAGAGTGCAGTGGTCAGGAGTATATCATATACAGCCCTGTGTATAGAGTGCAGTGGTCAGGAGTATATCATATACAGCCCTGTGTATAGAGGGCAGTGGTCAGGATTATATCATATACAGCCCTGTGTACAGAGTGCAGTGGTCAGGAGTATATCATATACAGCCCTGTGTATAGAGTGCAGGGGTCAGGAGTATATCATATACAGCCCTGTGTACAGAGTGCAGTGGCCAGGATTATATCATATACAGCCCTGTGTACAGAGTGCAGTGGTCAGGAGTATATCATATACAGCCCTGTGTATAGAGTGCAGAGGTCAGGAGTATATCATATACAGCCCTGTGTGCAGAGGTCAGGAGTATATCATATACAGCCCTGTGTATAGAGTGCAGTGGTCAAGAGTATATCATATACAGCCCTGTGTACAGAGTGCAGTGGTCAGGAGAATATCATATACAGCCCTGTGCAGAGGTCAGGAGTGTATCATATACAGCCCTGTGTAAATATAGTCTGTCAGTATAGTGTAGTGTCAGTATAGTTTAGTGTGAGCATAGTGTATCAGTGTAGTGTGAGTATAGTGTAGTATCAGTGTAGTGTGAGTATAGTGTAGTATCAGTGTAGTCAGTGTAGTGTGAGTATAGTGTAGTGTCAGTGTAGTGTGAGTATAGTGTAGTATCAGTGTAGTCAGTGTAGTGTGAGTATAGTGTAGTATCAGTGTAGTCAGTGTAGTGTGAGTATAGTGTAGTGTCAGTGTAGTGTGAGTATAGTGTAGTATCAGTGTAGTCAGTGTAGTGTGAGTATAGTGTAGTATCAGTGTAGTCAGTGTAGTGTGAGTATAGTGTAGTGTCAGTGTAGTCAGTGTAGTGTGAGTATAGTGTAGTATCAGTGTAGTCAGTGTAGTGTGAGTATAGTGTAGTATCAGTGTAGTCAGTGTAGTGTGAGTATAGTGTAGTATCAGTGTAGTCAGTGTAGTGTGAGTATAGTGTAGTGTCAGTGTAGTGTGAGTATAGTGTAGTATCAGTGTAGTCAGTGTAGTGTGAGTATAGTGTAGTGTCAGTGTAGTGTGAGTATAGTGTAGTGTCAGTGTAGTCAGTGTAGTGTGAGTATAGTGTAGTATCAGTGTAGTCAGTGTAGTGTGAGTATAGTGTAGTGTCAGTGTAGTCAGTGTAGTGTGAGTATAGTGTAGTGTCAGTGTAGTCAGTGTAGTGTGAGTATAGTGTAGTGTCAGTGTAGTCTGAGTATAGTGTGTTAGTGTAGTGTCAGTGTAGTCTGAGTATAGTGTGTCAGTATCGTGTAGTATCAGTGTAGTGTAGTGTCAGTATAGTGTGTCAGTGTAGTGTAAGTATAGTGTATCAGTGTAGTGTGAGTATAGTGTAGTATCAGTGTAGTGTAGTGTGAGTATAGTGTGAGTATAGTGTATCAGTGTAGTGTGAGTATAGTGTAGTATCAGTGTAGTGTGAGTATAGTGTATCAGTGTAGTGTGAGTATAGTGTAGTATCAGTGTAGTGTAGTGTGAGTATAGTGTGAGTATAGTGTGAGTATAGTGTAGTATCAGTGTAGTGTAGTGTGAGTATAGTGTGAGTATAGTGTATCAGTGTAGTGTGAGTATAGTGTGAGTATAGTGTATCAGTGTAGTGTGAGTATAGTGTAGTATCAGTGTAGTGTAGTGTGAGTATAGTGTGAGTATAGTGTATCAGTGTAGTGTGAGTATAGTGTAGTGTGAGTATAGTGTAGTATCAGTGTAGTGTGAGTATAGTGTATCAGTGTAGTGTGAGTATAGTGTAGTATCAGTGTAGTGTAGTGTGAGTATAGTGTGAGTATAGTGTATCAGTGTAGTGTGAGTATAGTGTAGTATCAGTGTAGTGTGAGTATAGTGTAGTATCAGTGTAGTGTGAGTATAGTGTAGTATCAGTGTAGTGTGAGTATAGTGTATCAGTGTAGTGTGAGTATAGTGTAGTATCAGTGTAGTGTAGTGTGAGTATAGTGTGAGTATAGTGTATCAGTGTAGTGTGAGTATAGTGTAGTATCAGTGTAGTGTAGTGTGAGTATAGTGTATCAGTGTAGTGTGAGTATAGTGTAGTATCAGTGTAGTGTGAGTATAGTGTATCAGTGTAGTGTGAGTATAGTGTAGTGTCAGTGTAGTCTGAGTATAGTGTGTCAGTATCGTGTAGTATCAGTGTAGTGTAGTGTGAGTATAGTGTAGTATCAGTGTAGTGTGAGTATAGTGTAGTATCAGTGTAGTGTAGTGTGAGTATAGTGTGAGTATAGTGTATCAGTGTAGTGTGAGTATAGTGTATCAGTGTAGTGTGAGTATAGTGTAGTATCAGTGTAGTGTAGTGTGAGTATAGTGTATCAGTGTAGTGTGAGTATAGTGTAGTATCAGTGTAGTGTGAGTATAGTGTAGTATCAGTGTAGTGTGAGTATAGTGTAGTGTCAGTGTAGTCTGAGTATAGTGTGTCAGTATCGTGTAGTATCAGTGTAGTGTAGTGTGAGTATAGTGTAGTGTGAGTATAGTGTAGTATCAGTGTAGTGTAGTGTGAGTATAGTGTGAGTATAGTGTATCAGTGTAGTGTGAGTATAGTGTAGTATCAGTGTAGTGTAGTGTGAGTATAGTGTATCAGTGTAGTGTGAGTATAGTGTAGTATCAGTGTAGTGTGAGTATAGTGTATCAGTGTAGTGTGAGTATAGTGTAGTGTCAGTGTAGTCTGAGTATAGTGTGTCAGTATCGTGTAGTATCAGTGTAGTGTAGTATCAGTGTAGTGTGAGTATAGTGTAGTATCAGTGTAGTGTAGTGTGAGTATAGTGTGAGTATAGTGTATCAGTGTAGTGTGAGTATAGTGTAGTATCAGTGTAGTGTGAGTATAGTGTAGTATCAGTGTAGTGTGAGTATAGTGTAGTGTCAGTGTAGTCTGAGTATAGTGTGTCAGTATCGTGTAGTATCAGTGTAGTGTAGTGTGAGTATAGTGTAGTGTGAGTATAGTGTAGTATCAGTGTAGTGTAGTGTGAGTATAGTGTGAGTATAGTGTATCAGTGTAGTGTGAGTATAGTGTAGTATCAGTGTAGTGTAGTGTGAGTATAGTGTAGTATCAGTGTAGTGTAGTGTGAGTATAGTGTATCAGTGTAGTGTGAGTATAGTGTAGTATCAGTGTAGTGTGAGTATAGTGTATCAGTGTAGTGTGAGTATAGTGTAGTGTCAGTGTAGTCTGAGTATAGTGTGTCAGTATCGTGTAGTATCAGTGTAGTGTAGTATCAGTGTAGTGTGAGTATAGTGTAGTATCAGTGTAGTGTAGTGTGAGTATAGTGTGAGTATAGTGTATCAGTGTAGTGTGAGTATAGTGTATCAGTGTAGTGTGAGTATAGTGTATCAGTGTAGTGTGAGTATAGTGTAGTATCAGTGTAGTGTAGTGTGAGTATAGTGTAGTATCAGTGTAGTGTGAGTATAGTGTAGTATCAGTGTAGTGTGAGTATAGTGTAGTATCAGTGTAGTGTGAGTATAGTGTAGTGTCAGTGTAGTCTGAGTATAGTGTGTCAGTATCGTGTAGTATCAGTGTAGTGTAGTGTGAGTATAGTGTAGTGTGAGTATAGTGTAGTATCAGTGTAGTGTAGTGTGAGTATAGTGTGAGTATAGTGTATCAGTGTAGTGTGAGTATAGTGTAGTATCAGTGTAGTGTAGTGTGAGTATAGTGTAGTATCAGTGTAGTGTAGTGTGAGTATAGTGTATCAGTGTAGTGTGAGTATAGTCTAGTATCAGTGTAGTGTGAGTATAGTGTATCAGTGTAGTGTGAGTATAGTGTAGTGTCAGTGTAGTCTGAGTATAGTGTGTCAGTATCGTGTAGTATCAGTGTAGTGTAGTGTGAGTATAGTGTAGTATCAGTGTAGTGTGAGTATAGTGTAGTGTCAGTGTAGTCTGAGTATAGTGTGTTAGTGTAGTGTGAGTACGCTGCTTACTCCCCGCTGACTTCCAAAAGTTCATTGGTGTGGGCTTTTTTCAACACGTGCAGTAGATCGCACCATTGCTGTTTGCAACCTATGTCTGAAGCAGATCAAGCGTGGCCAGAACAGCAGCCGCCTGGGCACCACATGCTTGACCAGACATATGACGACCTGCCATGAGCAGACTTGGAGACCTTTCCAACTGAGCATCCACTGGGTTACTGGGTCTTGAGGATGGACCACTGGCCAGAACTTGCTCACTATGCAATCAAGCTACTGGCCTGTCCTGCATCCAGCATTCTTTCTGAACGCACATTCAGTGCTGCTGGAGGGTTTGTAACGGATCATAGAGTGCGCCTGTCCACAGACTCCGTTGATCGGCTCACAGTTATAAAAATGAATCGGTCCTGGATCAGCAGCTATCAAGCCCCTGATGCTGATGTAACAGATTAAATTTGCTATGGATTTGGGATCCCATGAAGACTGCGTATGCTGCCTATCCTATTCCTCCTCAATCATGATGATGCTAGCTTCCTACAATATTTTTGGTTTAGGGGACCACCAACACCCAAGGCCAAAATTTTCTGCATCTGTTTAACAGGGGCATGTAATTACAATTTTTTAAATAACATTTAACAGGTCCCGTTCCTGCGCCCAACAAGAGTAACTGTGTTCTGGCACCACCAACACCCAAGGCCCAATTTTTCTGAGAGTATATAGTGCAGTCCATATAGTATATATACTGCAGTTCAGAGTATATAGTGCAATCACTGTAGTATATATAATACAGTGGGGGGTATATAGTGCAGTGCAGAGTATATAATACAGTGTATTGAAGTGGTTAGGGGGAACCCTATGAAAGAATTAAGAAAAAAACGGCATGGGGCCCCCCAGAATCCATAACCGGCCCTTCGGGTCTGGTATAGATTTTAAGGGGAACTCCACGGCAATATTAAAAAAAAGAACAGCGTGGAGTCCCCCCCCCCCCAAATCCATACCAGGCCCTTTGGGTCTGGCATACATTTTAAGGGAAACGCCACGCCAAATTTAAAAAAAAAATTGGCCATGGAGAGGGTGCTTTGGGGTTTCCAACCAATGACCAGGGTTGTCAGGATCGGCGGGTGGTGGGGCTTATCGGAATCTGGAAGCCCCCTTTAACAAGGGGGCCCCCAGATCCTGCCCCCTATGTGAATGGCTATCGGGTACATTGTACCCCTACCCATTCACCAAAAAAAGTGTCAAAAAGTAAAAACCAGAATAGACAGTTTTTGACAATTCCTTTATTTAAAAAAAAAAGTGACTTGCGATATCCATCTATCTTCAATCACACCGCCTGACAGACCCGAAAAATAAAAAAAAAGCTCCGCCCCCATGAGAGGCCTCCCAGCAACTGCTGTCTCTTGGCTGTGACAGCTGTTATATAGACAAGGGTGGGGCCAGCTGGTGACATAACTGAGTGACCCCGCCCCCTTCTGATGTCATGTGACATCAGAGGGGGGTGGAATAATCCAGTTACGTCAGCAGGTGGCCCAGGCCTTGCCTATATAACCGCTGTCACAGCCAAGAGACAGCAGTTGACAGGACGCCTCCCATGTAGAGATGAGCTGAACACCCCCCTGTTCGGTTCGCACCAGAACCTGCGAACGGACCTAAAGTTCGCGCAAACTATTGAACCCCCTTAAAGTCTATGGGACTCAAACGTTCGGAATCAAAAGTGCTAATTTTAAAGGCTAATATTGTCCTAAAAAGGGTTTGGGCACCCGGGTCCTGCCCCAGGGGACATGTATCAATGCAAAAAGGTTTTAAAAACTGCAGTTTTTTCGGGAGCAGTGATTTTAATGATGCATAAATTGAAAAAAATAAGTGAAATATTCCTTTAAATATCGTACCTGGGGGGTGTCTATGGTATGCCTGTGAAGTGCCACGTGTTTCCCGTGTTTAGAACTGTCCCTGCACAAAATGACATTTCTAAAGGAAAAAAAGTCATTTAAAACTGCTTGCGGCTTTAATGTAATGTGTAGTCCTGGCAATATGGATGAAAATCATTGAGAAAATCGGCATGGGTAAAACAACCACCCCCCCCCCCCCAGACCATTTGGGTCTTGTATGGATATTAAGGGGAACCCCGCACCCAAATTAAAAAAAGGAAAGGCGTGGAGCCCTCAGGCCCTATATACTCTGAACAGCAGTATACAGGCGGTGCAAACAAGACAGGGACTGTAGGTTTGTTAAGTAGAATCTGTTTGTAATTTGGAACAGGTACGTTTTTAAAGTGTAGCTCCAGACAAAAAAAAGATTTTTAAGCTTTTTGGAAAACATCGGGAAGGGTTATCACCCCTGTAACATTTGTTTTTCTGTCTGTGCACCTCTTCAGAAGATTTCACCTCACTTTCTGTCCCAATGACAATTGGTTTTTGAAAATTTTGGGTTTTTAGTGAAGCAAGAATTGGTGATAAAGCATCAGTAGAGAGGAGACACCTTTTTTTCCATATTAACTCTTACAGGAGAGAATTTCCCTTCCTAGGGGTAGATTTCCTCTCACTTCCTGTTGTCTCCCTCCGTTTGCAAGTAGGAGTCGTTTGTAAGTTGGATGTTTGAAAGTAGGGGCCTGCCGTATATACTCGGCATAATTTTGGGGCTTAGGGGTCGGTGTTGCCACAACACTGTAAGGCCTCACAGTTACTCTTGGTGGGCGGAGGAACGGGCCCTGCTGTGAAATATTAGATCCAGAATTGTAATTACATGCCCCTGTTGAACAGGGGCAGAAAAATTGGGCCTTAGGCACTGGTGCCACAACACTGCAACCCCTCACAGATACTATGGTTGGAGCGCAGGAATGAGCCCTGCTGCAAAGTATTGCATCAAAAATTGTAATTACATGCCCCTGTTAAACAGGGGCAGAAAAAATGGGCCTTAGCCACTGGTGGTGGTGCCCAGAACCAAAAATGTTCTTACAAGCTATCAGCATGAACATTGAGGAGGAAGAGGATAGTCACTCAGCATCAGCAAAGGCAGTCTTAAAGGGATCTCCCATTCAAAAAAAATTATTCGGTTATATCAACACAGGTACTTGGTTGCTGGTGATCCAAGACTGATTCATTTTTATGAAGGTCAGCCGATCGACCGATTCGGTGGACAAGTGCACCCTGTGATCGGTTACAAGGCCTCCAGTAGCACTGAATGTGCATTCCGAAAGAACGCTGGATGCAGGACAGGCCAGTAGCTCAATTGCATACTGTGCAAGCTCTGACCAGTGATCCATTCTCAAGACCCAGTAACCGAGAGGATTTTCGGTGGGAAAGGTGTCCAAGTCTGATTTTGCCCCTAGGTATTCCTGCACCATGTAAAACAGACGCTGTCGATGGTTGCTGGAACCGATCATACCTTGGGGCTGAGGACTAAAAAATTGTCTGAACGCATCGGTCAGATGGCCACTTTCTCCACCGCTCCTTCTTTGACTGACCGAAGCCTCAGCAACACGTTGTCCAGGACCAGGATTTTGTAACCTCCCAGTCTCTGGGAACGTGTTGCACAGACCTTTCTGCAAGGCCTCTCGAAGATGTTTCATCCTCTGCTCCCTCTGCGACGGCAAGATAATGGTCCGCAACCTTACCCTTGTAACGTGGATCAAGGAGGGTTGCCAGCCAGTAATGATCCCTCTCCTTGATCACACGAATACGAGGATCCTTCCGCAGGCTTTGCAGGATCAGGGAGGCCATGCAGCGTAGGTTTGCTGCGTCATTCGGTCCGGAGTCCTCTGGGTCACTCAAGACGACATGATCCGCAGCCACCTCCTCCCAGCCACGTACAAGTCCATGGGTTTCTTGGGACTGTAATTGATCCCTTGAAGACTGCTGCTGAGTGCTAGGATCCACCTCCATGCTGACAAAATCCTCCTCCTCTTCCTGTGTGATAGGCGGGCCAGCAGGAACACTTAAAATATAAAGTGAAAAAAACTGTGCTAAACCAATTTATACAACAAAGCTGCTGGCACTCAAACAAACAAAGTATAGACAGATATATAAAAAATAGTGCAGCGCTCAAACTCAAGGGTTGCTGGAGGCAACTCTGATGTGTAAATAACTAATAAACCACTCTAAGTTAGTGATGAATTATATAAAGTTCATGGATGGTCCATTCCAATGGATCATTTCACATATGAGATGACCTCCATGAAGACTGGAAAACGTGACCCCTCGGGGTTAAATAAAGTGATTCAAAAGAGTCCAAACAGCATGTGTGTAGTGAAAATGAATGTCTTTTCATGGACAACACCGCCACCGCATGAATGACTGGAAGGTCTCAATATATCAGATGGAAATTGACAGTAAGGCACAAAGGGTAAGGTTGGATACTCTTACCGGACACGGTGGACCCACCTGTCATATGACAGTGGGTCAAACGAGCTTGATGGTCGCCGTGACCAGAAGTGAAGGGAACTGGATATCCAGGATACCTCGAACCGACTCCCACGGGGTAGCAGATGACTAACTCACTCGATAGAAACTCCTCCGGTCGTACAGGCTCCAAAACAGTCCAAGATGGACACAAGGGTAAAAAAGAAAGAAAAACTCCAGATGGTGCAGGTCAATATAACCATGAACGGTTTATTGAATAAATTTTGTCTTGTATAAATATAGACAAAAATAAAAAGTGATCACAAATTAAAATATTAAAAGCAATGTGGGGTGCAGCATAAGCAAGTTGAAGACTTTTGCAGTCGAAACGCGTAGGGCTTGCTTATGCTGCACCCCACATTGCTTTTAATATTTTAATTTGTGATCACTTTTTATTTTTGTCTATATTTATACAAGACAAAATTTATTCAATAAACCGTTCATGGTTATATTGACCTGCACCATCTGGAGTTTTTCTTTCTTTTTTACCCTTGTGTCCATCTTGGACTGTTTTGGAGCCTGTACGACCGGAGGAGTTTCCATCGAGTGAGTTAGTCATCTGCTACCCCGTGGGAGTCGGTTCGAGGTATCCTGGATATCCAGTTCCCTTCACTTCTGGTCACGGCGACCATCAAGCTCGTTTGACCCACTGTCATATGACAGGTGGGTCCACCGTGTCCGGTAAGAGTATCCAACCTTACCCTTTGTGCCTTACTGTCAATTTCCATCTGATATATTGAGACCTTCCAGTCATTCATGCGGTGGCGGTGTTGTCCATGAAAAGACATTCATTTTCACTACACACATGCTGTTTGGACTCTTTTGAATCACTTTATTTAACCCCGAGGGGTCACGTTTTCCAGTCTTCATGGAGGTCATCTCATATGTGAAATGATCCATTGGAATGGACCATCCATGAACTTTATATAATTCATCACTAACTTAGAGTGGTTTATTAGTTATTTACACATCAGAGTTGCCTCCAGCAACCCTTGAGTTTGAGCGCTGCACTATTTTTTATATACAGCAGGAACACTGTCTGGATAAAGGGGGCCTTGAGAGGTAAGGAAGTCCTCCTCTTCCTCCCTCAAGTGCCCGTCCATTCTTCCACACAGTGTGTGCACCAACAGGTGGACAAGAGGGACAGTGTCACTGATGCATGCACTGTCACTGCTCACCATCCTCGTGGCCTCCTCAAATGGTGCCAGGACAGTGCATGCATCCCTGATCATGACCCACTGGCGTGGCAAAAAAAAAACCAAGCTCCCCTGACCCTTTCCTGGTGCCATATTGGCACAGATACTCATTGATGGCCCTCTGCTACGTGTGCAGCCGCTGCAGCATGGCCAACGTTGAGTTCCACCTGGTGGGCATGTCACAGATTAGGCAGTTCTTGGGCAGGTTGCATTCCTTTTGGAGGTCAGCCAGCCGAGCACTGGCATTATATGACCGGTGGAAATGCACACAGAGTTTCCTGGCCTGCCTCAGGACATCCTGTAAGCCCGGGTACCTGCCCAAGAACCGCTGCACCACCAAGTTAAGGATGTGAGTCAAATAGGGCACATGGGTCAGTTGTCCCTGTCGGAGGGCGGAGAGGAGGTTGGTGCCATTGTCGCAAACCACCATTCCTGGCTTAAGATGGCGTGGCGTCAACCACCTCTGAGCCTGCCCCTGCAGAGCTGACAGAATCTCTACCCCAGTGCGGCTCCTGTCCCCCAAGCACACCAGCTCAAGCACCACATGGCATCTTTTTGCCTGCACACTTGCGAAGCCCCCTGCAGTTCCTCTGATCTCCCTTCTACCCAGACAGGAAGTCTCTATGGAAGACAGGAAGTGATGTCAGGTACAGACAGGAAGTTCTGGGTGAGAGGTGAGTCGGGAAGCAGTAGAGAGGAGACGTTGCTGGAAGTTTCTGCAGAGGAGGTAATAAGATCTTATTTTCTATTTACACCCAGTAACCCCGTCATGTCCGTCCTCTTCCTCCATAGTCACTGTGACGTCTTTTATCTCCAGAAGATGATGATACACACCTATATAGTGTGGAAACCTAGATTAACCCCTTCAGGGGCAGAACATTTCCCTATTTACCGGGCCGGAACATTCTCATAATTTTGGAGATGTATCACCTTCTCACCTCATCGGTCTATACTAACAGATTATAAGTTAATACGGGTTGGGTTTTATTTAGAGGTGGACTTATGATACGTGTGTTTGATTTTATAATCTTTATGGAGGAGGAAATAATTATTCCTGATGTCTGTGAAGGTTCAACACAAGGGATGTGTCTGGATGGTGACTGTATCATTGTGTGTGTCAGGTTCCTATAAGGTGTCAGGATGTCACTGTCTATTTCTCCATGGAGGAGTGGGAGTATTTAGAAGGACACAAGGATCTCTACAAGGACGTCATGATGGAGAATCAGCCGCCCCTCACATCACCGGGTAAGAGGAGACTTTATTGTAAAGGAGAGAGCAGTACGGAGGCTCCACCTAGATCCCCCATCATCTGATAAACACATAGAAACAATGTATTCAGTCAGTGTGTGTGTTTCCTACAGATGGATCCAGTAATGGGAACCCACCAGAGAGATGTCCCCGTCCTCTGTATTCCCGGGATTCCACACAGGAAGGTCACACCATCCCCCACCATCATCAGGTAGATGAGGAACAATCACTGATAGTATCATTAGGATCTGTACATTATCTGCATTGTTACCATTGATGTCATTTTTATTATATATTCAGAGTGGAAACCTGAGAGATCCTAAAGTTGAAATTAAAGAAGAGATAAAAGAGGAGGATGAGGAGTATGGAGTGATGGAGAAGTTTTCAGAAGGACACAAGGACATGATGGAGCCGCCTAATACCAGGAACCCACCAGAGAGATGTCCCCGTCCTCTGTATTCCCGGGATTCCACACAGGAAGGTCACACCATCCCCCACCATCATCAGGTAGATAAGGAGCAATTATTGGTAGTTATGGTTTATACAAAAGCGTGTTTATTACAATGAATGTTTCATTATATATTCAGAGTGGAAACCTCGGGGATGATAATATTGTAAAAGAAGAGTATAAAGAGGAGGATGAGGAGTATGGAGTGATGGGGGAGTTTTCAGAAGGACACAAGGATATGATGGAACCACCTAATGCCAGGAACCCACCAGAGAGATGTCCCCGTCCTCTGTATTCCTGGGATTCCACACAGGAAGGTCACACCATCCCTCACTGTTACAAGGTTGGTGGGACGGAGCATCTAAAACATGGACTGGTGGAGTTGATGTGTGGATTTTGTATGTAAGTTTATATTTTACAAATTATATTTTCAAATTTTCTTGATTTAGAGTGGAGATCCAATCGATATAGAATTTGAGGTGAAATCAGAAGAAGAAGAGAGGTATGTGAGGGATGATCAGCAGTCTATGGAGGAGGATGGAATAACGGGAACATTTATAGAAGAGGACACTCCTACAGAGATCAGCACAGGTGGGTCATTACCACTAAATCCATTCCTCCACCCATACTGCTCACTGATTGGTCCAGAGTAGGGCGGGGACTGGGTGATATCAGCCTGTAATCCCCTGGTCACTTTCCTGAGCTGTGTTCCCCGTCCTGTATTCCTGTATTTCTCTCCGATAATCTTCCTTCTCTGTGCTGCAGACACGTGTAGCGATACCCCCAGCTAAGAGGGCTGCTGGTCTAATTTTTGGGCCCTGTAGTGCACCGCTGTCAACCCCAGGTAATTAGCCCTAACCTCCCTTGGCACAGTTATTAGGGGATGATAGGACTGTGTGGCCTGTAACTCGCGGAGACACAATCCTATAATAAAGCACACAGCAATAGAGTATAGCTATCCTTAACCGTCTCCTCTGCAAAGTAATTGACACAAACACCAGTATACTTAACCCTTGCACTTTTACTCAGATTGTTGGGTAAGCATATAATCAACAGTGTACATATCATGTGCAGAGCCCTGCAATAAAAGAGTATCTCAACAAACAGATAGATATACAGTACTATGCATAACACTAACGGTCCCCGCTGCAGCTTACCTCCCTTGTGGACAAAATGGCGGCCAGAAATGTCTACGCTAAGTCAGGCCTGACTGTACTGTGTAGAAGTTCTGTAGAGGAAAATCTTCGGTAGCAAACGGTGGTGCACTTTTGAAGAAATAAACTGTAATCCACAGGGTAAAAGTAGTTTGGATAACTTGGTGAATTAAGAACAAATCACTAAAGTTACTCCGATGCACTGTCTCTCTGGCGCGCAGCGGCAAACAACTGGTGATAACTCTGGATAACAGTTATTGGGCCTAGAGATCCTGTATAACTCTCTGAGCAGGTGCTCTCTCACCCACCCGGACCAGTCCGTGTCCGTGTCTTCCGCTGCTGTGTCTCGGTACACAGATCTCACGACCTCCGGGTCTTCGGTCCTCCTGGCAATGATACAGCAACAATAGGAAAAGACGCCCCTCGGATTCCTCAGTGAGAGTGGAAGGCTATTTGGAGAAAGGCCCAGGCTCCAGGCCTTGTATCTCAGCAGGCTTGATCGAGAGTTCCACTTGCTGGGCGGGCGGTGTCCAAAGAGACCAAATTCAGCCCCGCCCTTCAGTTAAATAACCCGTCCAAGCAGTCTTTGCTCGGGGCAATGCGCCCTGGGTGTCCCGTTGCTCACTGGGTACTGTAGTCTCTGGGGGATTAAAGGGCGATACCCCGCTACACACGATTTATGTATCTAGACTGGATTTATGGAGATTCTGGGGTTCAGCTGGCAGCAAAATTTCGATTTTCACCATAGGGTTTGCTTGATCTACGAATGTGGGGTATGTTTTTGGGGTCTTCTGCCCCATTTCTGGGTCTAGTGAGATCTCTGACAGAACACTTCTCCCGGGGTTACTTGCTCTGTTATTTGCTGGCTGTGCCAGGTGGAGGGATATGTCTGTATAGTCTCAGACCCAAGTCACTGAGTGCAGCCTCAGGAGATGGGAGGCAGCGGTGTGGGACCTCTGCAACTTGTCTCATGTAAACATTTCATCCACCACTGATTACTAATCACAGATATTATGAGTCCTGACCCATCACTATATACTCTATGTTATACATTACATACTCCTGACTTCTGCTCTCTCCCCTCCACCCACTGCTATATATACACATAATATGTATTCTCTTTTGTTACCCCCATTTCCTACCAGCTGGACATTTTATATCTGATGATGTGATTGGAGCACAGACTTTTACATGGTGATAATAATGTGATAACTTCCTCCAACTTTGGAACCTTAAACAGAAAGTGATAATTAGGGGGAGGAGTCAATAACCCAATGATGGTCTTCAGGATCAGTCCAGTCTTCATCTTGGTTGTTCTCCCCCCCCCCATCCTCACTCTCTTACCTCTGGTGGGGCTCAGCCCCGCTGTTATTCATGACTAAATCATGGACTAAATAAGGAGGTGCAGGACTTATTGTGTTGGGAAGATGGCAATGAGTGATAGAGGGGGTGGGGACAACCTATTGTTATATAAATAAAGCGTACTCAGAGCATTCAGGTCAGTTGGTGGAGCTGAAGATGTAAACACGTAAGTTGTGGTCATGTCTGTTTTTTGGGGATATACGGGAAATAGAGTGCTGGGTAAGATGAATTATACCATTAGACTGAAAGGGTGTTTATTAGCACAGGAGATATGGATTACGCGTAGCGTATAGCCATATTTCCATAACAGTCCTGAGGCCAGTTTCGAATGGTCTCCCCTTCGTGTCACTCGTGAGTGCCCTCTAGTGTGCACACAGTGACATGCTCCATTAGACACAGCAGATCACAGATAGAGGGTATAGGGCCCATGACCAGTCACAGGGACCACATATGTAAACAAAGGCATTCTGTTTCCTATCACGTTGATTGGCTGTGAGAGGAAAAAGAATGTTTCCAAAGCGATCTGCACAGGTATGTTCTTTTACACAGTGTCACCGGTGCAGCCAGCCACAGTGTTCCTAGTTACTGCCACACCAGTATAGTGTCACCAAACCAGTGCAGCCAGTAACTGTTCCTGCTTGACACCACGCCAGTTCCAGTGTCACCAGACCAGTGTAAGCCAGTCACAGTGTTCCTGATCCCCACCACGCCAGTTCCAGTGTCACCATACCAGTGTAAGCCAGTCACAGTGTTCCTGATACCCACCATGCCAGTCCCAGTGTCACCATACCAGTGTAAGCCAGCCACAGTGTTCCTGATCCCCACCACGCCAGTCCCAGTGTCACCAGACCAGTGTAAGCCAGTCACAGTGTTCCTGATGCCCACCATGCCAGTCCCAGTGTCACCAGACCAGTGTAAGCCAGCCACAGTGTTCTTGATCCCCACCACGCCAGTCCCAGTGTCACCAGACCAGTGTAAGTCAGCCACAGTGTTCTTGATCCCCACCACACCAGTTCCAGTGTCACCAGACCAGTGTAAGCCAGCCACAGTGTTCCTGATCCCCACCACGCCAGTCCCAGTGTCACCAGACCATTGTAAGCCAGCCACAGTGTTCCTGATCCCCACCATGCCAGTTCCAGTGTCACCAGACCAGTGTAAGCCAGCCACAGTGTTCCTGATCCCCACCATGCCAGTTCCAGTGTCACCATACCATTGTAAGCCAGTCACAGTGTTCCTGATCCCCACCACACCAGTCCCAGTGTCACCAGACCAGTGTAAGCCAGCCACAGTGTTCCTGATCCCCACCACGCCAGTCCCAGTGTCACCATACCAGTGTAAGCAAGCCACAGTGTTCCTGATCCTCACCATGCCAGTTCCAGTGTCACCATACCATTGTAAGCCAGCCACAGTGTTCCTGATCCCCACCACACCAGTCCCAGTGTCACCAGACCAGTGTAAGCCAGCCACAGTGTTCCTGATCCCCACCATGCCAGTTCCAGTGTCACCAGACCAGTGTAAGCCAGCCACAGTGTTCCTGATCCCCACCATGCCAGTTCCAGTGTCACCAGACCAGTGTAAGCCAGCCTCAGTGTTCCTGATCCCCACCACGCCAGTCCCAATGTCACCAGACCAGTGTAAGCCAGCCACAGTGTTCCTGATCCCCACCATGCCAGTTCCAGTGTCACCATACCATTGTAAGCCAGCCACAGTGTTCGTGATCCCCACCACGCCAGTCCCAGTGTCACCAGACCAGTGTAAGCCAGCCACAGTGTTCCTGATCCCCACCATGCCAGTTCCAGTGTCACCAGACCAGTGTAAGCCAGCCACAGCGTTCCTGATCCCCACCACACCAGTCCCAATGTCACCAGACCAGTGTAAGCCAGCCACAGTGTTCCTGATCCCCACCACACCAGTTCCAGTGTCACCATACCAGTGTAAGCCAGCCACAGTGTTCCTGATCCCCACCACGCCAGTCCCAGTGTCACCAGACCAGTGTAAGCCAGTCACAGTGTTCCTGATGCCCACCATGCCAGTCCCAGTGTCACCAGACGAGTGTAAGCCAGCCACAGTGTTCCTGATCCCCACCACGCCAGTCCCAGTGTCACCATACCAGGGTAAGTCAGCCACAGTGTTCTTGATCCCCACCACGCCAGTTCCAGTGTCACCAGACCAGTGTAAGCCAGCCACAGTGTTCTTGATCCCCACCACGCCAGTCCCAGTGTCACCAGACCAGTGTAAGTCAGTCACAGTGTTCCTGATCCCCACCACGCCGGTCCCAGTGTCACCAGACCAGTGTAAGCCAGTCACAGTGTTCCTGATGCCCACCATGCCAGTCCCAGTGTCACCAGACCAGTGTAAGCCAGCCACAGTGTTCTTGATCCCCACCACGCCAGTCCCAGTGTCACCAGACCAGTGTAAGCCAGCCACAGTGTTCCTGATCCCCACCACGCCCGTCCCAGTGTCACCAGACCAGTGTAAGCCAGCCACAGTGTTCCTGATCCCCACCACACCAGTCCCAGTGTCACCAGACCAGTGTAAGCCAGCCACAGTGTTCCTGATCCCCACCACGCCAGTTCCAGTGTCACCAGACCAGTGTAAGCCAGCCACAGTGTTCCTGATCCCCACCACGCCAGTCCCAATGTCACCATACCAGTGTAAGCCAGCCACAGTGTTCCTGATCCCCACCATGCCAGTTCCAGTGTCACCATACCATTGTAAGCCAGCCACAGTGTTCCTGATCCCCACCACGCCAGTCCCAGTGTCACCATACCAGTGTAAGCCAGCCACAGTGTTCCTGATCCCCACCATGCCAGTTCCAGTGTCACCATACCATTGTAAGCCAGCCACAGTGTTCCTGATCCCCACCACGCCAGTCCCAGTGTCACCAGACCAGTGTAAGCCAGTAACAGGGTTTCCTGATCCCCACCACGCCAGTCCCAGTGTCAGCAGACCAGTGTAAGCCAGCCACAGTGTTCCTGATCCCCACCATGCCAGTTCCAGTGTCACCAGACCAGTGTAAGCCAGCCACAGTGTTCTTGATCCCCACCACGCCAGTCCCAGTGTCACCAGACCAGTGTAAGCCAGCCACAGTGTTCCTGATCCCCACCACGCCAGTTCCAGTGTCACCAGACCAGTGTAAGCCAGCCACAGTGTTCCTGATCCCCACCACGCCAGTTCCAGTGTCACCAGACCAGTGTAAGCCAGCCACAGTGTTCCTGATCCCCACCACGCCAGTTCCAGTGTCATCAGACCAGTGTAAGCCAGCCACAGTGTTCCTGATCCCCACCACGCCAGTTCCAGTGTCACCAGACCAGTGTAAGCCAGCCACAGTGTTCTTGATCCCCACCACGCCAGTCCCAGTGTCACCAGACCAGTGTAAGCCAGCCACAGTGTTCCTGATCCCCACCACACCAGTTCCAGTGTCACCAGACCAGTGTAAGCCAGCCACAGTGTTCCTGATCCCCACCACGCCAGTCCCAGTGTCACCAGACCATTGTAAGCCAGCCACAGTAGTCCTGATCCCCACCATGCCAGTTCCAGTGTCACCAGACCAGTATAAGCCAGCCACAGTGTTCCTGATCCCCACCATGCCAGTTCCAGTGTCACCATACCATTGTAAGCCAGTCACAGTGTTCCTGATCCCAACCACACCAGTCCCAGTGTCACCAGACCAGTGTAAGCCAGCCACAGTGTTCCTGATCCCCACCACGCCAGTCCCAGTGTCACCATACCAGTGTAAGCCAGCCACAGTGTTCCTGATCCCCACCATGCCAGTTCCAGTGTCACCATACCATTGTAAGCCAGCCACCGTGTTCCTGATCCCCACCACGCCAGTCCCAGTGTCACCAGACCCATGTAAGCCAGCCACAGTGTTCCTGATCCCCACCATGCCAGTTCCAGTGTCACCAGACCAGTGTAAGCCAGCCACAGTGTTCCTGATCCCCACCACGCCAGTCCCAATGTCACCAGACCAGTGTAAGCCAGCCACAGTGTTCCTGATCCCCACCACGCCAGTCCCAGTGTCACCATACCAGTGTAAGCCAGCCACAGTGTTCCTGATCCCCACCATGCCAGTTCCAGTGTCACCATACCATTGTAAGCCAGCCACAGTGTTCCTGATCCCCACCACGTCAGTCCCAGTGTCACCAGACCCGTGTAAGCCAGCCACAGTGTTCCTGATCCCCACCATGCCAGTTCCAGTGTCACCAGACCAGTGTAAGCCAGCCACAGTGTTCCTGATCCCCACCACGCCAGTCCCAATGTCACCAGACCAGTGTAAGCCAGCCACAGTGTACCTGATCCCCACCATGCCAGTTCCAGTGTCACCAGACCAGTGTAAGCCAGCCACAGTGTTCCTGATCCCCACCACGCCAGTCCCAGTGTCACCATACCAGTGTAAGCCAGCCACAGTGTTCCTGATCCCCACCATGCCAGTTCCAGTGTCACCACACCATTGTAAGCCAGCCACAGTGTTCCTGATCCCCACCACGCCAGTCCCAGTGTCACCAGACCAGTGTAAGCCAGCCACAGTGTTCCTGATCCCCACCAAGCCAGTTCCAGTGTCACCAGACCAGTGTAAGCCAGCCACAGTGTTCTTGATCCCCACCACGCCAGTCCCAGTGTCACCAAACCAGTGTAAGCCAGCCACAGTGTTCCTGATCCCCACCACGCCAGTCACAATGTCACCAGACCAGTGTAAGCCAGCCACAGTGTTCCTGATCCCCCACCACGCCAGTCCCAGTGTCACCAGACCAGTGTAAGCCAGTCACAGTGTTCCTGATCCCCACCACACCAGTCCCAGTGTCACCAGACCAGTGTAAGCCAGCCACAGTGTTCCTGATCCCCACCACACCAGTCCCAATGTCACCAGACCAGTGTAAGCCAGCCACAGTGTTCCTGATCCCCACCACGCCAGTCCCAATGTCACCATGCCAGTGTAAGCCAGCCACAGTGTTCCTGATCCCCACCACGCCAGTCCCAGTGTCACCAGACCAGTGTAAGCCAGTAACAGTGTTCCTGATCCCCACCACGCCAGTCCCAGTGTCACCAGACCAGTGTAAGCCAGCCACAGTGTTCCTGATCCCCACCACGCCAGTTCCAGTGTCACCATACCAGTGTAAGCCAGCCACAGTGTTCCTGATCCCCACCACGCCAGTCCCAGTGTCACCAGACCAGTGTAAGCCAGTAACAGTGTTCCTGATCCCCACCACGCCAGTCCCAGTGTCACCAGACCAGTGTAAGCCAGCCACAGTGTTCCTGATCCCCACCACGTCAGTCCCAGTGTCACCAGACCAGTGTAAGCCAGCCACAGTGTTCCTGATTGACACCACGCCAGTCCCAGTGTCACCAGACCAGTGTAATCCCGCCACAGTGTTCCTGATTGACACCACGCCAGTCCCAGTGTCACCAGACCAGTGTAAGCCAGCCACAGTGTTCCTGATCCCCACCACGCCAGTCCCAGTGTCACCAGACCAGTGTAAGCCAGTCACAGTGTTCCTGATCCCCACCACGCCAGTCCCAGTGTCACCAGACCAGTGTAAGCCAGCCACAGTGTTCCTGATTGACACCACACCAGTTCCAGTGTCACCAGACCAGTGTAAGCCAGCCACAGTGTTCCTGATCCCCACTACGCCAGTCCCAGTGTCACCAGACCAGTGTAAGCCAGCCACAGTGTTCCTGATTGACACCACGCCAGTCCCAGTGTCAGCAGACCAGTGTAAGCCAGCCACAGTGTTCCTGATCCCCACCACGCCAGTCCCAGTGTCACCAGACCAGTGTAAGCCAGCCACAGTGTTCCTGATTGACACCACGCCAGTCCTAGTGTCAGCAGACCAGTGTAAGCCAGCCACAGTGTTCCTGATCCCCACCACGCCAGTTCCAGTGTCACCAGACCAGTGTAAGCCAGCCACAGTGTTCCTGATCCCCACCACGCCAGTCCCAGTGTCACCAGACCAGTGTAAGCCAGCCACAGTGTCCCTAACCACTAGCCATCCCAGTACAGTGTCAGCAGACCAGTTTAAGCCAGTAACAGTGTTCCTGATTGCCACCATGCCAGTCCCAGTGTCACCAGACCAGTGTAAGCCAGTAACAGTGTTCCTGATCCCCACCACGCCAGTCCCAGTGTCACCAGACCAGTGTAAGCCAGCCACAGTGTTCCTGATCCCCACCACGCCAGTCCCAATGTCACCAGACCAGTGTAAGCCAGCCACAGTGTTCCTGATCCCCACCACGCCAGTCCCAGTGTAAGCCAGTAACAGTGTTCCTGATCCCCACCACGCCAGTCCCAGTGTCACCAGACCAGTGTAAGCCAGCCACAGTGTTCCTGATCCCCACCACGTCAGTCCCAGTGTCACCAGACCAGTGTAAGCCAGCCACAGTGTTCCTGATTGACACCACGCCAGTCCCAGTGTCACCAGACCAGTGTAATCCCGCCACAGTGTTCCTGATTGACACCACGCCAGTCCCAGTGTCACCAGACCAGTGTAAGCCAGCCACAGTGTTCCTGATCCCCACCACGCCAGTCCCAGTGTCACCAGACCAGTGTAAGCCAGTCACAGTGTTCCTGATCCCCACCACGCCAGTCCCAGTGTCACCAGACCAGTGTAAGCCAGCCACAGTGTTCCTGATCCCCACCACGCCAGTCCCAGTGTCACCAGACCAGTGTAAGCCAGTCACAGTGTACCTGATCCCCACCACGCCAGTTCCAGTGTCACCAGACCAGTGTAAGCCAGCCACAGTGTTTCTGATCCCCACCACGCCAGTCCCAGTGTCACCAGACCAGTGTAAGACAGCCACAGTGTTCCTGATTGACACCACGCCAGTCCTAGTGTCAGCAGACCAGTGTAAGCCAGCCACAGTGTTCCTGATCCCCACCACGCCAGTCCCAGTGTCACCAGACCAGTGTAAGCCAGCCACAGTGTTCCTGATTGACACCACGCCAGTCCTAGTGTCAGCAGACCAGTGTAAGCCAGCCACAGTGTTCCTGATCCCCACCACGCCAGTCCCAGTGTCACCAGACCAGTGTAAGCCAGCCACAGTGTCCCTAACCACTAGCCATCCCAGTACAGTGTCAGCAGACCAGTTTAAGCCAGTAACAGTGTTCCTGATTGCCACCAAGCCAGTCCCAGTGTCACCAGACCAGTGTAAGCCAGTAACAGTGTTCCTGATCCCCACCACGCCAGTCCCAGTGTCACCAGACCAGTGTAAGCCAGCCACAGTGTTCCTGATCCCCACCACGCCAGTCCCAGTGTCACCAGACCAGTTTAAGCCAGTAACAGTGTTCCTGATCCCCACCACGCCAGTTCCAGTGTCACCAGACCAGTGCAGCAAGCAGCAGTGTTCCCAATCCCCGAATCACCCAACGCAGTTTCACTAGACCAGTGTAGGCCAATATTAGTGTTCCTGATTGCCACCATGCCAGTCCCCAGTGTCACCAGATCAGAGCAGCCAGCAACAGTGTCCCAGATCCCTGCCACACCAGTCCCAGTGTCACCAGACTCGTGTAAGCCAGCAGAAGTGTTCCTGATTGACACCACGCCAGTCCCAGTGTAAGCCAGTAACAGTGTTTCTGATCACCACCAGTAATGGTGTTCCTGATTACTACCACACTAGTGCCAGTGTCACCAGACCAGTGTCAGCTATCAACACTTGTACGCATTGGAGCTTATTACATGTTGATAATAATGTGATAACATCCTCCAACTTTGGAGCCTTAAACAGAAAGTGATAATGAGGGGGAGGAGTCAATTCCCCCAATGATGGAGGTCTTAAGGTTCAGTCCAGTCTATCCGGACTAAATAAGGGAGTGCAGGACTTCTTGTGTTGGGAAGATGGCAATGAGTGATAGAGGGGGGTGGGGACACTCGTCCTATAATCCCCTCATCACTGTCACTCCTATAAAACGGCGGTCCCCAACCTCCCCGGCAACAGGGATTGGCTGCTCTGAAGTCAACGGACCGGGGGGGGGGGGGGCGTGGGTGGTTATTTGTTTGGTGGTTGCAGCCTGTCACCTGGGGGGGTGGGTCATTGTTTGTTGCAGCCTGACACCCCAGGAGGGGGGTTTTCATACTGTCACCTTGGGGGGATGAGGCTTATCGCGAGTGCAGCCCCATCAGTGGCCATCAGTGCAGCTTATCAGTGGCCATCAGTGCAGCCTTATCAGTGCCCATCAGTGCAGCTTATCAATGGCCATCAGTGCAGATTATTAATCACCATCTGTGCCCATTAATGCAGTCTCATCAGTGGCTATCAGTGCAGATTATCAATGGCCATCAGTACCACCTCATTAGTGCAGCCTCATCAGTGACCATTCATGCAGCCTAATCAGTGGCCATCAGTGCAGCCTCACCAGTGGCCATCAGTGCAGCCTCACCAGTGGCCATCAGTGCAGCCTCATCAGTGGCCATCAGTGCAGCCTCATCAGTGGCCATCAGTGCAGCCTCACCAGTGGCCATCAGTGCAGCCTCACCAGTGGCCATCAGTGCAGCCTCATCAGTGGCCATCAGTGCAGCCTCATCAGTGGCCATCAGTGCAGATTATCAATGGCCATCAGTGTAGCCTCATTAGTGCCCAATAGTGCAGCCTCATCAGTGCCCATGCAGCCTCCCAGTGCCCATCAATGCAGCCCATCAGTGCCGCTTATCAGTGCCCATCAATGCAGCCTATCGCTGCATGGGGATCACAGGGAGGAATTGGAATGAGAGCTGGACAGATCACACAGAAAGGATCTCCTGCTGTGACACAGTTTTGATCTGAAACGCCGGCCACTTTCAAAGAAAGTCCCGCCTCCTGGACTAGCTCCTATGATAGACGTCACACTACTTCCATTTCCTGGCATTGGACCAGTGTGACGTCTTTCGTAGGAGTCGGTCCAGGAGGCGGGACTTTGACAGCAGCGTTTCAGTTCCAAGCTGTGTCACAAAAGGAGATCCCAGCTCTGTGTGATCCGGCCGGCTCTCTTCTCCCTTCCCCACAGTCTCCTGGCCGATTGCTTCTGGCAAAAGCGGTGCAACCTTTTTACGAGGCATCAGAGGCTGGGAGTAGAATCGGCTCCCGTTCAAACCCTCCTGAGGGCTGGTCTATGGCTTCCTTAATGAGCATGGAGTGATTAGGGTGTGACCAGACACTCCCGTCACACCGCATACACAAGACTACAGAGGAACTGTAAGATCCCCAGAGACAAAACTGCCTGATGTGGGCGGAGTCCTGGTTTAGGGGAACCAATCAGCTCATGTCTAGTAATAATCTTTGTATTTCTATTTTAGTAGATGGACGGGAGATGAGGAAAACCTCAGAGGATTGTCTCACTTTGTCTCCAGACTGTAAAGTAGAAGATGAGGACATCACACAGTATAGTCCAGGAGAAAACCCGACTACCTCAAATGTCCATCCGGCACCACACAGTGTAGATGGACCATCGTATTCCTCTTATCCTGAGGAACCTCAGACTGTGCGGGACGGTGCCGGACCATCGTATTCCTCTTATCCTGAGGAACCTCAGACTGTGCGGGACGGTGCCGGACCATCGTATTCCTCTTATCCTGAGGAACCTCAGACTGTGCGGGACGGTGCCGGACCATCGTATTCCTCTTATCCTGAGGAACCTCAGACTGTGCGGGACGGTGCCGGACCATCGTATTCCTCTTATCCTGAGGAACCTCAGACTGTGCGGGACGGTGCCGGACCATCGTATTCCTCTTATCCCGAGGAACCTCAGACTGTGCGGGACGGTGCCGGACCATCGTATTCCTCTTATCCTGAGGAACCTCAGACTGTGCGGGACGGTGCCGGACCATCGTATTCCTCTTATCCTGAGGAACCTCAGACTGTGCGGGACGGTGCCGGACCATCGTATTCCTCTTATCCCGAGGAACCTCAGACTGTGCGGGACGGTGCCGGACCATCGTATTCCTCTTATCCCGAGGAACCTCAGACTGTGCGGGACGGTGCCGGACCATCGTATTCCTCTTATCCTGAGGAACCTCAGACTGTGCGGGATGGTGCCGGACCATCGTATTCCTCTTATCCTGAGGAACCTCAGACTGTGCGGGACGGTGCCGGACCATCGTATTCCTCTTATCCTGAGGAACCTCAGACTGTGCGGGACGGTGCCGGACCATCGTATTCCTCTTATCCCGAGGAACCTCAGACTGTGCGGGACGGTGCCGGACCATCGTATTCCTCTTATCCTGAGGAACCTCAGACTGTGCGGGACGGTGCCGGACCATCGTATTCCTCTTATCCCGAGGAACCTCAGACTGTGCGGGACGGTGCCGGACCATCGTATTCCTCTTATCCTGAGGAACCTCAGACTGTGCGGGACGGTGCCGGATCATCGTATTCCTCTTATCCTGAGGAACCTCAGACTGTGCGGGACGGTGCCGGACCATCGTATTCCTCTTATCCCGAGGAACCTCAGACTGTGCGGGACGGTGCCGAACCATCGTATTCCTCTTATCCTGAGGAACCTCAGACTGTGCGGGACGGTGCCGGACCATCGTATTCCTCTTATCCCGAGGAACCTCAGACTGTGCGGGACGGTGCCGGACCATCGTATTCCTCTTATCCCGAGGAACCTCAGACTGTGCGGGACGGTGCCGGACCATCGTATTCCTCTTATCCTGAGGAACCTCAGACTGTGCGGGACGGTGCCGGACCATCGTATTCCTCTTATCCTGAGGAACCTCAGACTGTGCGGGACGGTGCCGGACCATCGTATTCCTCTTATCCTGAGGAACCTCAGACTGTGCGGGACGGTTCCGGACCATCGTATTCCTCTTATCCTGAGGAACCTCAGACCGTGCGGGACGGTGCCGGACCATCGTATTCCTCTTATCCTGAGGAACCTCAGACTGTGCGGGACGGTGCCGGACCATCGTATTCCTCTTATCCCGAGGAACCTCAGACTGTGCGGGACGGTGCCGGACCATCGTATTCCTCTTATCCTGAGGAACCTCAGACTGTGCGGGACGGTGCCGGACCATCGTATTCCTCTTATCCTGAGGAACCTCAGACTGTGCGGGACGGTGCCGGACCATCGTATTCCTCTTATCCTGAGGAACCTCAGACTGTGCGGGACGGTGCCGGACCATCGTATTCCTCTTATCCTGAGGAACCTCAGACTGTGCGGGACGGTGCCGGACCATCGTATTCCTCTTATCCTGAGGAACCTCAGACTGTGCGGGACGGTGCCGGACCATCGTATTCCTCTTATCCTGAGGAACCTCAGACTGTGCGGGACGGTGCCGGACCATCGTATTCCTCTTATCCTGAGGAACCTCAGACTGTGCGGGACGGTGCCGGACCATCGTATTCCTCTTATCCCGAGGAGCCTCAGACTGTGCGGGACGGTGCCGGACCATCGTATTCCTCTTATCCCGAGGAACCTCAGACTGTGCGGGACGGTGCCGGACCATCGTATTCCTCTTATCCCGAGGAACCTCAGACTGTGCGGGACGGTGCCGGACCATCGTATTCCTCTTATCCTGAGGAACCTCAGACTGTGCGGGACGGTGCCGGACCATCGTATTCCTCTTATCCTGAGGAACCTCAGACTGTGCGGGACGGTGCCGGACCATCGTATTCCTCTTATCCTGAGGAACCTCAGACTGTGCGGGACGGTGCCGGACCATCGTATTCCTCTTATCCTGAGGAACCTCAGACTGTGCGGGACGGTGCCGGACCATCGTATTCCTCTTATCCTGAGGAACCTCAGACTGTGCGGGACGGTGCCGGACCATCGTATTCCTCTTATCCCGAGGAGCCTCAGACTGTGCGGGACGGTGCCGGACCATCGTATTCCTCTTATCCCGAGGAACCTCAGACTGTGCGGGACGGTGCCGGACCATCGTATTCCTCTTATCCCGAGGAACCTCAGACTGTGCGGGACGGTGCCGGACCATCGTATTCCTCTTATCCCGAGGAACCTCAGACTGTGCGGGACGGTGCCGGACCATCGTATTCCTCTTATCCTGAGGAACCTCAGACTGTGCGGGACGGTGCCGGACCATCGTATTCCTCTTATCCTGAGGAACCTCAGACTGTGCGGGACGGTGCCGGACCATCGTATTCCTCTTATCCTGAGGAACCTCAGACTGTGCGGGACGGTGCCGGACCATCGTATTCCTCTTATCCTGAGGAACCTCAGACTGTGCGGGACGGTGCCGGACCATCGTATTCCTCTTATCCCGAGGAGCCTCAGACTGTGCGGGACGGTGCCGGACCATCGTATTCCTCTTATCCCGAGGAACCTCAGACTGTGCGGGACGGTGCCGGACCATCGTATTCCTCTTATCCCGAGGAACCTCAGACTGTGCGGGACGGTGCCGGACCATCGTATTCCTCTTATCCTGAGGAACCTCAGACTGTGCGGGACGGTGCCGGACCATCGTATTCCTCTTATCCTGAGGAACCTCAGACTGTGCGGGACGGTGCCGGACCATCGTATTCCTCTTATCCTGAGGAACCTCAGACTGTGCGGGACGGTGCCGGACCATCGTATTCCTCTTATCCTGAGGAACCTCAGACTGTGCGGGACGGTGCCGGACCATCGTATTCCTCTTATCCTGAGGAACCTCAGACTGTGCGGGACGGTGCCGGACCATCGTATTCCTCTTATCCTGAGGAACCTCAGACTGTGCGGGACGGTGCCGGACCATCGTATTCCTCTTATCCCGAGGAGCCTCAGACTGTGCGGGACGGTGCCGGACCATCGTATTCCTCTTATCCCGAGGAACCTCAGACTGTGCGGGACGGTGCCGGACCATCGTATTCCTCTTATCCCGAGGAACCTCAGACTGTGCGGGACGGTGCCGGACCATCGTATTCCTCTTATCCTGAGGAACCTCAGACTGTGCGGGACGGTGCCGGACCATCGTATTCCTCTTATCCTGAGGAACCTCAGACTGTGCGGGACGGTGCCGGACCATCGTATTCCTCTTATCCTGAGGAACCTCAGACTGTGCGGGACGGTGCCGGACCATCGTATTCCTCTTATCCTGAGGAACCTCAGACTGTGCGGGACGGTGCCGGACCATCGTATTCCTCTTATCCTGAGGAACCTCAGACTGTGCGGGACGGTGCCGGACCATCGTATTCCTCTTATCCCGAGGAGCCTCAGACTGTGCGGGACGGTGCCGGACCATCGTATTCCTCTTATCCCGAGGAACCTCAGACTGTGCGGGACGGTGCCGGACCATCGTATTCCTCTTATCCCGAGGAACCTCAGACTGTGCGGGACGGTGCCGGACCATCGTATTCCTCTTATCCTGAGGAACCTCAGACTGTGCGGGACGGTGCCGGACCATCGTATTCCTCTTATCCTGAGGAACCTCAGACTGTGCGGGACGGTGCCGGACCATCGTATTCCTCTTATCCTGAGGAACCTCAGACTGTGCGGGACGGTGCCGGACCATCGTATTCCTCTTATCCTGAGGAACCTCAAACTGTGCGGGACGGTGCTGTCCTTCCAAAAGATAAGAAGGTTTGTGCTGAATGCGGGAAGGGTTTCCGTTTTAAATATGATCTTAAAGAGCATAAAAGATCTCACACAGGTGAGAAGTCACATTCCTGCACTAAGTGTGGGATTTTTTTTTCAAAGAAGTCCAATCTTTACACACATCAGAGGTGTCATACGGGGGAGAAGCCGTATTCCTGTTCTGAGTGCGGGAAATGTTTTTCAACAAAGTCCAATCTTTACAAACATCAGAAATTGCACACGGGGGTGAAGCCGTATTCCTGTCCTGAGTGCGGGAAATGTTTTTCAAAGAAGTCCAATCTTTACACACATCAAAGGTGTCATACGGGGGAGAAGCCGTATTCCTGTTCTGAGTGCGGGAAATGTTTTTCAATAAAGTCCAATCTTTACATACATCAGAGATCTCACACGGGGGAGAAGCCATATTCCTGTCCTGAGTGCGGGAAATGTTTTTCAGTAAAGTCCAGTCTTTCCACACATCAGAGATTGCACCAGGGGGAGAAGCCGTATTCCTGTCCTGAGTGCGGGAAATGTTTTTCAGTAAAGTCCAGTCTTTCCACACATCAGAGATTGCACACGGGGGAGAAGCCGTATTCTTGTTCTGAGTGCAGGAAATGTTTTTCATTTAAGTCCAGTCTTCACAAACATCAGAGATCGCACACGGGGGAGAAGCCATATTTGTGTCCTGAGTGCGGGAAATGTTTTTCATTGATATCCAATCTTTACACACATAAGAGATTGCACACGCGGGAGAAGCCGTATTCCTGTCCTGAGTGCAGGAAATGTTTTTCAGTAAAGTCCAACCTTTACGCACATCAGAGATCTCACACGGGGGAGAAGCCGTATTCGTGTCCTGAGTGCGGGAAATGTTTTTCATTGATATCCAATCTTTACACACATAAGAGATTGCACACGCGGGAGAAGCTGTATTCCTGTCCTGAGTGCGGGAAATGTTTTTCAGTAAAGTCCAACCTTTACACACATCAGAGATCTCACACGGGGGAGAAGCCATATTCCTGTCCTGTGTGTGGGAAATGTTTTTCAGTAAAGTCCAGTCTTTCCACACATCAGAGATTGCACACGGGGGAGAAGCCGTATTCTTGTTCTGAGTGCGGGAAATATTTTTCATTTAAGTCCAGTCTTTCCACACATCAGAGTTTGCACACAGGGGAGAAGCCGTATTCTTGTTCTGAGTGCGGGAAATGTTTTTCTATTAAGTTCAGTCTTCACAAACATCAGAGATCTCACACGGGGGAGAAGCCGTATTCGTGTCCTGAATGCGGGAAATGTTTTTCAGTAAAGTCCAATCTTTACACACATCAGAGATCTCACACGGGGGAGAAGCCATATTCCTGTCCTGAGTGCGGGAAATGTTTTTCAGTAAAGTCCAGTCTTTCCACACATCAGAGATTGCACACGGGGGAGAAGCCGTATTCTTGTTCTGAGTGCGGGAAATATTTTTCATTTAAGTCCAGTCTTTCCACACATCAGATATTGCACACGGGGGAGAAGCCGTATTCTTGTTCTGAGTGCGGGAAATATTTTTCATTTAAGTCCAGTCTTTCCACACATCAGAGAACGCACACGGGGGAGAAGCCGTATTCTTGTTCTGAGTGCGGGAAATGTTTTTCATTTAAGTCCAGTCTTCACAAACATCAAAGATCGCACACGGGGGAGAAGCCGTATTCGTGTCCTGAATGCGGGAAATGTTTTTCATTGATGTCCAATCTTTACACACATAAGAGATTGCACACGCGGGAGAAGCCGTATTCCTGTCCTGAGTGTGGGAAATGTTTTCAAACTAAGTCCGGTCTTAACATACATCAGAGATCTCACACGAAGGTAGAGCCATTTTCCTCTTCTGATTGGAGAAAGTGTAACCCACAGAAGTCCTCTGTTTACAGTCATCTGAGATTGGACACGGAGGAAAATGAACTTTCCTGGTCTGAGTGAGGGAAATGTTCCTCACTGAAGTCCTGTCTTCCTGTACATCAGGGGTTCCACATAACCCTCGAGGTGTATTAGTGAGTGCGGGAAATGTCTTGTATATGAATGTTGCTGGACATGTGGGGAAGAAGCACACCCTGATATACACCTCAGATATACTCTGTAACGGGAGGGCCCATGGAATCCAGAAGCTCTTAGAAAGTATGAGCCAGAAACTAATGGACATTCAGAATATGTCTTTGCTTTAAAATGGGTCTGGAATGTTTATCCACAATATCTCCCAGGATATATGCCATATTAGAAGAGTGACTCATTCTAGTGTGGCTGCTCTGCATCTAATTGTGGCTTGTGCTAATTGACCCTGTAATTGTGTGAAGGTGTATTTATGATAATGTGTATTGTAAGTTAGCAGACAGCCAGTCTGGGAAACGTAAAGGTCATGCATATGAGTCATTTAAGCTGTAAAGGGATTAGTTAATGAACTCACCTGTTGTCTGCTAAGAGATGTTTTGACATTCAGAATAATGTGTATTGGGGGCTCGTTATGTAACCATTGTGTGATGTTGTGGGTGGAGCTGGGTCATTGTTCATTTGGTTACTGCAGTATTATTTTGGTGTATATAAGAGCCTGCTCTCAATAAAGATTGTCAGACCTGCTGGAAACCTAACAACAGAGCTGTGTCTCGTTATTAGGGGGGGAATTATCATTATGGGTCTCGTTTGCCTGACTGTGGAGTGTCAGTAGCTGCCTTGTGTTCGGAAAGGGAATATCCTAAACGGCGTTAACCCCTTTCGTATTGGGATTGCCGTTACATACTCCATGGCTGATCTTCATCATGTAAGAAACAGTTCATAAGGAGATCAGAGATCACCAAAGACATGGATGAAGTGTTCTACCGTGTTGGCCATTGATAGCAGGAGAAAAATAAAAATGGAGTCATCACTAGACTTGTGCACAATGGAAAAATTTGTTTAGTTTCGGTTCTTTTCGGTCCTGTTGATTCGTAATCGTTCGTAATTTTGCTAGACGGGATTTTTCGTGTTCGGACCAATTCATATTTTCGCAAGCGACAATTTTCGCTGAATCGGAATGATTCGTATTAATGTAAAGCCTTATTTTTAGTTGATTTATAATTCGTACTATCGGTAGGGTACATTGCTTTTCGTTGATTCTGGACACAACTCCTACTTTCCTAACTTTTTTTGGGTTCGTTGATTCGTAATTTTCCGTGTCTCTCTCACAACGAAGCTGCCTATTATGCCTAATGTGCTTCGAATGGATTTGTACTTTTCTAAATACATTGCGGTTATTTGTAACGATTCAAAATCTCGTATTTTACTTTCATTTTTTACATGCGGCTATAGCCTCCGCCCCCTGTACACCATTTTGAGAGGGAGTTCAGCACGGTGAGGGAGAAGCAGAGAGCAGAGCAGAGCGTTATTGTGCTTCGAATGGATTCGTACATTCGTAACTTTTTTCATAACGAATTATGCCGAAGACATTCGGGCATTCGCTATTCGCGATATAATTTATTTCGGATTCGGTTTTATTCATAATTGCTTTGTTCGGAAATTCGAATGCTTCCGAATGTCCGAAAGTTGCTAAATTCGGACGAATTTCGATTCGTTACGAAATGAATTGCACAAGCCTAGTCATCACCTCTTATTGGCTGAGTACATTTTGTGGTGGAAGATTTCATAAACAATTAGAGGTCTGTTTTAAAGTGGTTGTAAACCCAAATATATATTTTAAAAGAATAACCTGCAAGAGAAAGGCATAATGAGCTAGTATGACTAGCATACTAGCTCATTATGCATTACTTACCTTAGATCGAAGCCGTCCTCGTCTCCCCCTCTGGCCGCAGACATCGCTTCGGAAGGTTACTTCCGGGTACCAGCGCTCTGATTGGCCGGAGCGGCGATGATGTCACCGCGCATGCGCGCGGGAGCCGTCAAAGCCGGTATTATCCATTGATAAAACAGTCATTGACAGTGCGGCAGCGCCGTTTTCTATGGCACGCATGCGCCGTAGACAACGGTGCATTGTTTTTTGGAAAATATCCCCTAAACCGTGTAGGTTTAGGAGATATTGCAAACAATTACAGGTAAGCCTTAATCTACATTAACCTGTAGGTGCAAGTTGCCTAAGTGGGTTTACAACCACTTTAAGAATAAATCATTGGATAAATGTGACACGCATTTGCGCAATGATTATAATTTTGGTAGTATTTTAATTAAAGGGGTTGTAAAGAAAAACGTTTTTTTCACCTTAATGCATCGGCAGGGCCAAATGATACAGTGAGCGGCAATAGCCACTGTCTGTATCATGGGAGTGCACCCGCAAGAACTCATCACCATGCAAGCTCGCATGAAGGTGGTGAGTTCTTGCGGGGAAAAGCTGAGACAGCCGCCGAGGGACCCCAGAAGACGCCGTTCAGGGCCACTCTGTGCAAAACGAGCTGCACAGTGGAGGTAAGTATAACATGTTTGTTATTTAAAAAAATTAATACATTTTTCTTGACAACCCCTTTAACACAGTGATTTGCTATAATTGTCAGCTCCATCTAGTGACCATAATGTGGTTTTTCGTTATTTTTCCTGATTGAGGTATTTGAGGAAAAATATCCCTTTATAACCACGAGATGGAGCTGTTAATCATAGGAAATCAACGTGTTAAATTATGGGCAGAGTTTATAATGGCTGGACGAATGCTTGTCACACTCAGCCAAGAAACTTTCTATGTATTGCACCCTTAGTTTACTATTAGGGATGGGCCGAACGGCCCCCTGTTCAGTTCGCACCAGAACTCTAGAACATTGTGAAAGTTCAGGGCCGAATAACAAACCCCATTGGAATCAAAGTGCCCAGTTTGAAGGCGTATATAAATATAGTGCCTGGGGGTCCCCTTAGTCTGCCTGTAAAGTGGCACATCTGTAACGTATAGAACCTGCTGCAGCAAAACTGACATATACGAAGGAAAAAAATGACTTTATTTCCCTACAAGCTCTCTTTATTTTATAAAAACAGCTTGGAAAGCCAGTTTTTTTATGAGGCCACAATGTAGTGCACTGGGAACAAGATTAGAGATTTTTGGGATAAATTCTTGAGTCTCTTTGGCAGACTTTGGATAGAAGTAACAGGTGCAGAAAAATTGGGCTTTGGGTGTTGGTGGCATCTTCACACTGCAAGCCTATAGAGGTACTCTTGATGAAAGCAAGGATTGGCCTTTCTGTCAAAAATGTGAATTATATGCACTTGTTAAACAGGTGCTGAAAAATTGGTCCTTGGGTGTTAATTGTGCCCATGAAACATATATACCCAAAAAATGTCTTCCCGATAAAATCAACACCCACAAAGCTAGGCAGCCTAGACCCTCTTGCAGAGATTCCACATCCCAAAAACACTTAATCGGCATCAGAAGGTTGATAGCTGCTGCTAATCCAGGAATGATTCATTTTGATAAATGTCAGCCGGTCAGTGGAGTCTGTGGACAGACATGCTCTTTTATCTGTCACAAAAGCTGCGCTCTGGATGCAGGGCTGCCCAGAAGCTCAATTGCATACTGGGCAAGTTCTGGCCAGTGGTCTATTTTCATGACCCAGTAACCCAGGGGCTTGTCAACTTAGAAAGCTCTCCATGTCTGTTTTTGGCCCTTAGATAATCTCCCACCATATGATGCAGACGCTGCCAATGGAATGTGGAAGCTGAACGTCCTGGGCAGCGAGGACTAAATAAATTCAGAAATGCATCACTGAGGCGGCCCCCATCTCCACCGCTCCTGTCTTGACCAACAGAAGCCTAAAAAATAGCCTTTCCATGAGACTGACCTATCAGAGCTCCTTTTTAAGGTGTCCTCAAAAGATTTATTCTTCTGCTCCCTCTGTGAGGACAGGATGAGTTCCGAGACTTTCCCCATGTTACAGTGGTCAAGGAGGGTTGCCAACCAATAGTGATCTTTCTCCTTAATGCCACATATTCTCGGGTCCTTTCGCAGGCTTTGAAGCATAAGGTAGCCCATGAACTGTGAATATGAAAAGAAATAGCGACTCGAAACCTGCAATTGTGGTACAGCACATTCTGCAAATTCATAGAAGGGAGCAGACGGAGAGGCAGGTCTTGTAAAGCCAGCAGCTTTGACAAGATTGTATTTAGACACTGGGCATGTGGTTGGCAGTGACTGTAATTTTTTTTACGCTGCAACAGATGGGGCAGAGAAATTTGCTGGCTATAGTCCACAGCTAGTGGTGTGCTGCTGGCTGATGTGCTGCAAGGACCCGTGACACCTTTCGCTATGTCAGTGAAGGCTGCTGAGAGGTCATGAGATATAGCGGGCGCAGACATGAAAGGTGAGGAGAAGCAGAATGTTTTCCCTTTTGTGTGGCTTTCAGGTGCTCTTGCCAACAGGCTGAGTGGTGGAAGGTTAAATGCCTTGTCAAGCATGTGGTACCCAAATGGCTGGTGTTTTTGCCACGCTTGATGTGCTTGAGGCAAAGTTTGCAAATGGCAACAGTGCGATCGGCTGCACATGTACTAAAAAAGGCCCAGAGAGCTGAGCTGTGGGAAGTGGGTCGGGAGATAACAGCTCCACAATGTGATGGAATAGGGTGGCTGCTCTCTACTCTTCCATGACGGCTGCCTCGTTGTGGTTGTGCCTCACCTTCACTTTCCTCTTCTGCTCTATCCGGCACCCAATACGTGCCAGTGACCTCATCATCATCCCCTATCCTCATCACTGGAGCCAGCTTGGCATTACACTGCGGCTGGAGGAACATGACTGCCAATTTTTGTACCAGTGTTCTCCCCTCTCTGTAGGCTCATGTTCCTGCCTTCCTCAACTTCAGAACCAACATCTGAATCAAGTAATGGCTGTGTATCGTCAATGATCAAGTGGCTGATGCTGTGTTCAAATAACTCAGCTGACTCCTCCATGCCTGATGCTGGGGCTATGGCAGGAATAGCTGTGGACAAGGAGGCAGGTTTAGCCACTCTGGCAGCTGCAGTGGACTGCACACTAGTCTCTGCTTGGGTGACAGAGGATGAGGACGGTTAAGTAAGCCAGTACACCACCTCCTCTGCATGCTGTGGCTGGATAGCACGGGCAACATCACTAAACAGAGAAAATGATGCCCCGCCTGAGGACTGACTACGTCCACCTTTGCTTGTGGGCACCTACGCTGCTGGTCCCCTCACAGTGCTATGGGAACGTCTGCCTCTCCTTGTTGTCCTCTCAGACATGATGGGGGTGCTAATTAACAAAATGTAATAAAGATGTGGAAATGTGTACATGGATGCACTTTAATCAATAGAAAGTGGTGTTTGGTGCACTTTAATTTGAGTACTCAGTACACAGACACACTCCACTGACACACATCAATATACTGCAGTAAAAGTGCACTGACGCACTTCAATTTACTGCAGTAAAAGTGCACTGACACCCTTCAATCTACTGCAGTAAAACTGCACTGACGCACTTCAATATACTGCAGTAAAACTGCACTGATGCACTTCAATATACTTCAGTAAAAGCGCACTGACACACTTCAATATACTACAGTAAAAGTGCACTGACACACTTCAATATACTGCAGTAAAAGTGCACTGACACGCTTCAATATACTGCAGTAAAAGTGCACTGACACACTTCAATATACTGCAGTAAAAGTGCACTGACGCACTTCAATATACTACAGTAAAAGCGCACTGAAACGCTTCAATATACTGCAGTAAAAATGCACTGACACACTTCAATATACTGCAGTAAAAGTGCACTGACGCACTTCAATATACTGCAGTAAAAGTGCACTGACACGCTTCAATATACTGCAGTAAAAGTGCACAGACACACTTCAATATACTGCAGTAAAAGTGCACTGACACACTTCAATATACTGCAGTAAAAGTGCACTGACACGCTTCAATATACTGCAGTAAAAGTGCACTGACACACTTCAATATACTGCAGTAAAAGTGCACTGACGCACTTCAATATACTACAGTAAAAGCGCACTGAAACGCTTCAATATACTGCAGTAAAAGTGCACTGACACACTTCAATATACTGCAGTAAATTGCACTGACGCACTTCAATATACTGCAGTAAAAATGCACTGACACCCTTCAATATACTGCAGTAAAAGTGCACTGACGCACTTCAATATACTGCAGTAAAAGTGACACACTTCAATATACTGCAGTAAAAGTGCACTGACACACTTCAATATACTGCAGTAAAAGTGCACTGACGCACTTCAATATACTGCAGTAAAAGTGCACTGACACACTTCAATATACTGCAGTAAAAGTGCACTGACGCACTTCAATATACTGCAGTAAAAGTGCACTGACGCACTTCAATATACTACAGTAAAAGCGCACTGACACACTTTAATATACTGCAGTAAAAGTGCACTGACACACTTCAATATACTGCAGTAAAAGTGCACTGACACACTCCAATATACTGCAGTAAAAGTGCACTGACACACTTCAATATACTGCAGTAAAAGTGCACTGACACACTTTAATATACTGCAGTAAAAGTGCACTGACGCACTTCAATATACTGCAGTAAAAGTGCACTGACAAACTTCAATATACTGCAGTAAAAGTGACACACTTCAATATACTGCAGTAAAAGTGCACTGACGCACTTCAATATACTGCAGTAAAAGCGCACTGACGCACTTCAATATACTGCAGGTAACCTGCCTTGAAACACTAAACTGACACAACAGTAAAAATGAACGGTCGCACTACATTTATGATCTGACAGTGTTCTGCACCCTGATTGGGCAAATCCTTCATTGCTTCAGCCAGTCAGGGCTTCCCATGCACTGTGCGGCGCGCAGTGCATTGTGGGGCACTGGGTGGGCCGAACAAAGGGTCAAACGGCCAATGTTCGGTCCGGACCCTTCGCTCAACACTATTTCCTATGTCAGGCATGGCATCATACTAATTCCATGAGATCAGACTCATGTACTTATGAGTACAGCAGACATTAAAGGACATAAGTTAATTAAACCAACAAAATTAAACCAAGCATTGAAAATTCTGAATTTGGCCATTAGATGGCACTTAGTATCATAGAAAATAGCATCATCTAGTGGTAAAATGGGGTATTTTCCTTTCTAAATCAATGGAAAACATTCAACCAGCAAATATCCTAATAACATTCATCTTTTACCCCCATTCACACAAAAGGAATGTACATGGACTTTCCCTGGGGGAATTGCTATGCACATATTTTATGAATAGACCCCTAAATGTCAGGAGACGTTTATATAAAGATGGGAAGTATGTAACAGATAAATGAATAGACCTCCTAGCAATGTTATTACCAGGCTGCAACTAGGGGGAGCTCTAATGTTTAGAGTGTGACCACAGGAAAGTCCAACTAGTTCACATTAACCCTTTCATTGCCAGAGTTATTTTTTCACATTTTGGGCATGAAGATTAGATAAAACCCCCAAACGTATATTATCTGAAAGCAGAGGCCCTGGAGAATAAAATGGTGGTGATTGTTAAGGTGTTCCTCGTACACAAATTTCCCCTTAATATCCGGGTTTATTGTCTCCTTTTCCCCCATTTTCTATGGTGTGATCTTTTCTACAATACTTTGTTATAATAATGTAACACGTTGTGTATTGTATTGTACGACTCCGCCTCCACATTCCAGACAAGTCATTTTCCTGACCAATCGCATTTCTACCTTTTACTATTTCCTGATTTTATGACTGCAATCCTTTGTAAAGTAAAATAAAAATAAAATAAAAATGTTATTGGAAAAAAAAGTCGTGCGTGTCGGTGGAATGACGATAAACATCGATATCTGTAGCATTGCTCATAGGAGACGCATTAGAACCTTCACAGGTCATCAGTTTAGAGTTTGCCGTGAATATCGGGTGTGGAATTGTCCTCACTCCGGTGTGCACAGGGATATGTAACATGGAATGCCATCAATATTTTCATACATAGACCGCCATGACATGTGAATTTACGCAAGGGCTCAAAATTCTGCAGGAAAAGGGTTTTCAGTGCTTGGGTGTAACTTTTATATCAGAACCTGGGAAACATGGTGGGGGGGGGCAGTGAACAAAAGGAGAAGGACCCCCTTATATCAGTGGTTAGTGTAGTGGTCCCTTACATTGGTGACCAATGGGAGAAGGACCCCCTTATATCAGTGGTCAGTGTAGTGATCCCTTCCATTGGTGACCAATGGGAGAAGGACCCCCTTATATCAATGGTCAGTGTAGTGATCCCTTCCATTGGTGACCAATGGGAGAAGGACCACCTTATATCAGTGGTCAGTGTAGTGCAGGGATATGCAATTAGCGGACCTCCAGCTGTTGCAGAACTACAAGTACCATGAGGCATAGCAAGACTCTGACAGCCACAAGCATAACACCCAGAGGCAGAGACATGATGGGACTTGTAGTTTTGCAACAGCTGGAGGTCTGCTAATTGCATATCCCTGGTGTAGTGGTTCCTTATATTGGTGACCAATGGGAGAAGGACCCCTTATATCAGTGTAGTGGTTCCTTATATTGGTGACCAATGGGAGAAGGACCCAGGGCTGGGTGACTCATCATGGCAGCATTCTAGTGCCTTTCCCTGGTCTAGAAGGTTGGAGAAGCTTATAGAACTAGAGGGTGGGGGTTAAGAGGAGCTGCTTTGAATATTTATAGGGCCTCTGCCTCTGGGGTACCCCTAGTACCCCTGTGTAATCCTCCCTCTAGTACCCTAGGGGAAGGAGTCCTGCCTTGGGCCAGGGCTCGGGTGCTGGAAGGATCCTGCCAAAACACATGGGAGGAGGCTTTCCTGGAGGCACTGGAGCAAGAGAGGACAGCATGAGTAGAGCAACACTGTTTAGGACTAACAAACGGGGGAGATTGCCACATGTAGCCAGTCTCCCTTGAAGACAGAGGTGCGCTTAAGTCTTTAAACCTTCCCTGAGAGATCTGAAAGTCAACCGGGTTGACTGGTGAAGGGTCAGTCGGGTGGGCTGGTGAGGAGTCAGTGGGGTTGACTGGTGAAGGGTCAGTCGGGTGGGCTGGTGAGGAGTCAGTGGGGTTGACTGGTGAAGGGTCAGTCGGGTGGGCTGGTGAGGAGTCAGTGGGGTTGACTGGTGAAGGGTCAGTCGGGTGGGCTGGTGAGGAGTCAGTGGGGTTGACTGGTGAAGGGTCAGTCGGGTGGGCTGGTGAGGAGTCAGTGGGGTTGACTGTTGAAGGGTCAGTCGGGTGGGCTGGTGAGGAGTCAGTGGGGTTGACTGGTGAAGGGTCAGTCGGGTGGGTTGGTGAGGAGTCAGTGGGGTTGACTGGTGAAGGGTCAGTCGGGTGGGCTGGTGAGGAGTCAGTGGGGTTGACTGGTGAAGGGTCAGTCGGGTGGGCTGGTGAGGAGTCAGTGGGGTTGACTGGTGAAGGGTCAGTCGGGTGGGCTGGTGAGGAGTCAGTGGGGTTGACTGGTGAAGGGTCAGTCGGGTGGGTTGGTGAGGAGTCAGTGGGGTTGACTGGTGAAGGGTCAGTCGGGTGGGTTGGTGAGGAGTCAGTGGGGTTGACTGGTGAAGGGTCAGTCGGGTGGGTTGGTGAGGAGTCAGTGGGGTTGACTGGTGAAGGGTCAGTCGGGTGGGCTGGTGAGGAGTCAGTGGGGTTGACTGGTGAAGGGTCAGTCGGGTGGGCTGGTGAGGAGTCAGTGGGGTTGACTGGTGAAGGGTCAGTCGGGTGGGCTGGTGAGGAGTCAGTGGGGTTGACTGGTGAAGGGTCAGTCGGGTGGGTTGGTGAGGAGTCAGTGGGGTTGACTGGTGAAGGGTCAGTCGGGTGGGCTGGTGAGGAGTCAGTGGGGTTGACTGGTGAAGGGTCAGTCGGGTGGGCTGGTGAAGAGTCAGTGGGGTTGACTGGTGAAGGGTCAGTCGGGTGGGCTGGTGAGGAGTCAGTGGGGTTGACTGGTGAAGGGTCAGTTGGGTGGGCTGGTGAGGAGTCAGTGGGGTTGACTGGTGAAGGGTCAGTCGGGTGGGCTGGTGAAGAGTCAGTGGGGTTGACTGGTGAAGGGTCAGTCGGGTGGGCTGGTGAGGAGTCAGTGGGGTTGACTGGTGAAGGGTTAGTCTGGTGAATTGGTGTAAAGAGTTAGCCTGGAGGGCTAGTCTGGTGGGTTTGCAGTGCCTGGAGACGTGGTGCTGGGATCAGTGGCCACAGATAAGTTACATGCTGTCTCACTACATCTGAGCTACACAACAAGGGGCTGCGAGTTCCCGCCTGTAATGGGCTGTTGCTGATCTGACTAGGAGATCATTTTTGGAGTGATTTAGCTGGAACAAGCGAGTGTGCAGGAGGAAAGTGAAGGAGACTGTGTATAGATGTATATAGGATGATGTCCCTGAAGTTTTCCTGAAGTCAAGTAGGCATCCCATAACCTCCCATCTCTATCCAAGTTATTAACCCTCAAATACAAAAACAAAACAAAGCTACGGATTGTTCTCTGACTCTGGGATGCTTGCGAAGATTCAATGTCCCTGCCTGGTTGTGCAGGAGTGGGGGATCCATGTTCATCTGCAACTCCAAGGGGGTGTGCTACACTTTGGTGACCAATGAGATAAAGACCCCCTTATAACAGTACCCAGTGTGTTGGTTGCTTACATTGGCAACCAATGGGAGAAGGAGCCACTTATATCAGTGGTCAGTGTGGTGGTCCCTTACACTGGTGTCCAATAGGAGAAGGACATTCTTACATCGTCATCGGTGGGAAGACTGCCCCTCTTACAGATCGTTGATGTCAGTTGTTACTGAGAGACAGAAATTGTCAATTGCTCAAGGAACCCCTAGAATCCTTTGGAGGAACCCTGGCTAAGAAAGGCTGGACTAGGCAGTAATACATTTATATCCCCCTTGGTGGGAGTGGAGATGAGCACAAGGCTGTGTTTACACTACGAGACGTTTCTCCGGGGCTGCAGTTCCTCTAAATTCCACAAGGTGGTGAACTTCTCACTTCTACCATAGAGACAGGAAGTCTCTATGGAAGGCAGGAAGTGATGTTAGCTGAAGACAGGAATGTACATGAGGTACAAAGAAGTGAGGAGAGGAGGTAATAAGATCTTATTTTCTCTTTACACCCAGTAACCCCCCCGTCATGTCCGTCCTCTTCCTCCATAGTCACTGTGACGTCTTTTATCTCCAGCAGATGATAATACACACATATATAGTGTGGAGACCTAGATTAACCCCTTCAGGGGAAGAACATTTCTCCACTTAGGGGGCTGGAAAATTCTCTTCATTATTGGAGATGTGTCACCTTTCCCGCCAATCACCTTCTCACCTTATCAGTCTATACTAATGGATTATAAGATATTACGGGATGGTTTTTTTTTTTTGTTGTTGTTTTTATTTACTAATAGATATTCATAGTTTTGTATTTTATAAGCTTTATGTAGATATATTGAAGGATAATAATTATTCCTGATGTCTGTGAAGGTTCAACACAAGGGATGTGTCTGGATGGTGACTGTATCATTGTGTGTGTCAGGTTCCTATAAGGTGTCAGGATGTCACTGTCTATTTCTCCATGGAGGAGTGGGAGTATTTAGAAGGACACAAGGATCTCTACAAGGACGTCATGATGGACAATCAGCCGCCCCTCACATCACCGGGTAAGAGGAGACTTTATTGTAAAGGAGAGAGCAGTACGGAGGCTCCACCTAGATCCCCCATCATCTGATAAACACATAGAAACAATGTATTCAGTCAGTGTGTGTGTTTCCTACAGATGGATCCAGTAATGGGAACCCACCAGAGAGAAGTCCCCGTCCTCTGTATTCCCGGGATTCTACACAGGAAGAGTTTAAAAAGTTGGATGAGAAGTATAGAGCGATGAAGGAGTTTTTTGAAGGAAACGTGGATCTCTATAAGGCTGTAATGATGGGGCCACATAATACCAGGAACCCACCAGAGAGATGTCCTTGTCCTCTGTATCCCCGGGATTCCACACAGGAAGGTCACACCACCCCTCACCATCATCAGGTAGACGAGGAACAATCACTGATAGTATCATTAGGATTAGGGATGAGCCGAACACCCCCGGGTTCGGTTCGCACCAGAACCTGCGAATGGACCAAAAGTTTGCGCGAACTTTAGAACCCTATTAAATACAATGGACTCGAACGTTCAAAATCAAAAGTGCTAATTATAAAGGCTAATATGCAAGTAATTGTCCGAAAAAGGGTTTGGGGACCCGGGTTCTGCCCCAGGGGACATGTATCAATGCAAAAAAAGTTTTAAAAACGGCTGTTTTTTCGTGAGCAGTGATTTTAATGATGCTTAAAGTGAAATATTCCTTCAACTATCGTACCTGGGGGGTGTCTATAGTATGCCTGTGAAGTGCCACGTGTTTCCCGTGTTTAGAACTGTCCCTGCACAAAATGAAATTTCTAAAGGAAAAAAAGCCATTTAAAACTGCTTGCGGCTTTAATGTCATGTCTGGTCCCGGCAATATGGATGAAAATCATTGAGAAAAATGGCATAGCTACCCCATCACCCCCTACCCCAGCCCATTACCAGCCCCTTTGGGTCTTGTATGGATATTAAGGGGAACCCCGCACCCAAATTAAAAAAAGGCCCTATATACTCTGAACAGCGGTATACAGGCGGTGCATACAAGACAGGGACTGTAGGTTTGTTCTTATGTAGAATCTGTTTGTAATTTGGAACAGTTAAATTTTTTAAGTGTAGCTCCAGCCAAAAAATCTATTTTTAAGCTTTTTGGAAAACATAGGGAAGGGTTATCACCCCTGTAACATTTGTTTTGCTCTCTGTGCAGTGTACACCTGTTCAGAACATTTCACCTCACTTTCCGTCCTAATGACAAATGTTTTTTGAAAATTTGGGGTTTTTAGTGAAACAAGGATTGGTGATAAAGCTTCAGTGGAGAGGAGACACCTTTTTCCCATATTAACGCTTACAGGAGAGAATTTCCCTTCCTAGGGGTAGATTTCCTCTCACTTCCTATTGTCTCCTTCCGTTTGCAAGTTGGATGTTTAAAAGTAGGGGCCCGCCGTATATACTCTGCAGAAATTTGGCCCTTAGGTGTTGGTGTTGCCACAACACTGTAAGTCCTCACAGTTACTCTTGGTGGGCGCAGGAATGGGCCCAGCTGTGAAATATTAGATCAAGAATTGTAATTACATGCCCCTGTTGAACAGGGGCAGAAAAATTGGGCCTTAGGCACTGGTGCCACAACACTGCAACCCCTCACAGATACTGTACTTGGAGCACAGGAATGAGCCCTGCTGCAAAGCATTGCATCAAAACTTGTAAATACATGCCCCTGTTAAACTGGGGCTGAAAAATTGGGCTTTTGCCACTGGTGGCGGTGCCCAGAACCAAAAATGTTCTTACAAGCTATCAGCATGATCATTGAGGAGGAAGAGGATAGTCACTCAGCATAACAGGATAGTCACTCAGCATCAGCATAGGCAGTCTTGAAGGGATCTGACATTTAAAAAAAAAATATTCGGTTACATCAGCATCAAGTGCTTGGTAGCTGGTGGTGATCCAAGACTGATTCGTTTTTATGAAGGTCAGTCGATCGACCGAGTCGGTGGACAGGCACACCCTGTGATCGGTTACAAAGCCTCCAGCAGCACTGAATGTGCGTTCCGAAAGAACGCTGGATGCAGGACAGGCCAGTAACTCAATTGCATACTGTGCAAGCTCTAACCAGTGATCAATCCTCAAGACCCAGTAACCCAGAGGATTTTTGGTGGGAATGGTGTCCAAGTCTGATCTTGCCCCTAGGTATTCCTGCACCATGTAAACCAGACGCTGGCGATGGTTGCTGGAACCGATCATACCTTGGGGCTGCGTACTAAAAAAATGTCTGAACGCATCGGTCAGCCGGCCACCTTCTCCACCGCTCTTTCTTTGACTGACCGAAGCCTCAGCAACACGTTGTCAAGGACCAGGAATTTGTAACCTCCCAGTCTCTGGGAACGCGTTGCACAGACCTTTCTGCAAGGCCTCCCGAAGATGCTTCATCCTCTGCGACAGCAAGATAAGGTCCGCAACCTTACCCTTGTAACGTGGATCAAGGAGGGTTGCCAGCCAGTAATGATCCCTCTCCTTGATCGCACGAATACGAGGATCCTTCCGCAGGCTTTGCAGGATCAGGGAGGCCATGCATTGTAGGTTTGCTGAGGTATTCGGTGCAGAGTCCTCTGGGTCACTGAGGACGACATGATCCACAGCTACCTCCTCCCAGCCACGTACACGTCCATGGGTGTCTTGGGACTGTAATTGATCCCTTGAAGACTGATGCTGAGTGCTAGTTTCCACCTCCATGTTGACACAATCCTCCTCCTCCTTCTCCTCCTCGTCCTCTTCCTGTGTGATAGGCGGGCCAGCAGGAACACTGTCTGGATAAAGCGGGCCTTGAGAGGTAAGGAAGTCCTCCTCTTCCTGCCTCAAGTGCCCTGTCCATTATTACACGCAGCGTGTGCTCCAACATGTGGACAGGGATGTCACTGATGCATGCACTGTCACTGCTCACCATCCTCGTGGCCTCCTCAAATGGTGCCAGGACAGTGCATGCATCCCTAATCATGGCCCACTGGCGTGAGGAAAAAAATCCAAGCTCCCCTCACCCTGTCCTGGTGCCATATTGCAACAGATACTCATTGATGGCCCTCTGCTGCGTGTGCAGCCGCTGCAGCATGGCCAACATAAGATTAGGCGGTTCTTGGGCAGGTTGTAATCCTTTTGCAGGTCAGCCAGCCGAGCACTGGCATTATTTGATCGGCGGAAATGCCCACAGAGTTTCCTGGCCTGCTTCAGGACCTCCTGTAAGCCCGGGTACCTGCCCAAGAACCGCTGCACCACCAAGTTAAGGACGTGAGCCAAACAGGGTACATGGGTCAGTTGTCCCTGTCGGAGGGCGGAGAGGAGGTTGGTGCCATTGTCGCAAACCACCTTTCCTGGCTTAAGATGGCGTGGCGTCAACCACCTTTGAGCCTGCCCCTGCAGAGCTGACAGAATCTCTGCCCCAGTGTGGCTCCTGTCCCCCAAGCACACCAGCTAAAGCACCGCATGGCATCTTTTTACCCGCGTACTTGCTTAGCCCCTTGAACGCCTACGGAGCACTGCTGGTTCCAAGGAAAAAGCACAGGTAGAGGCCATGGAGGGGCTGGAGGAGAGAGGTGTGTCAGAATCGCCAGTAGTAACATTTTGGAGGCGTGGTGGCGGAACAACCTCCAACATTACTGCACCTTGTCCTGCATCCTTCCCAGCTGCCAGCAGTCACCCAATGCACCGTGAAAGAAAGGTAACATCCCTGTCCATGCCTGCTGGACCATGAGTCAGCGGTAATATGTATCTTACCGCTGACCGCCCTATCCAGTGAGACATTGCCTTCCACATGCCGGTAGAGAGCCAGAATCGCCTTCTGTGAGAAAAAGTGGCGTTTGGGAACCTGCCACTGAGGAACCGAACATTCCACAAATTCACGGAAGGGGGCCGAGTCTACCAACTGAAAAGGCAGCTAGCAATTTAGCCAAGCTAGCATTCAACCGCTGGGCATGTGGATGGCTGGGAGCGAACTTCTTTCGGCGGTGCAGCAGCTGGGGCAGGGAAATTTGCCTGGTACAATCGGACATCGGTGTACCGATAGCAGAGTGCCCGCAAGTACTTGTCTGTGACACACCTAATTCTACACCTTCATTCCTCTCAGTGCAGGTTTCAGAGAGGACTGAAGGTATACTGAGGTTGGAGATCCCAGCTGATGAGGAGCAAGGAGAGGTCCGCTTTTTTCTTTGGTGTGGGTGTTTTAGGTAAGCTTGCCAACGGACTGCATGGCAGGTCGACATATGTCTGGTCAAGCACATGGTGCCCAAGCTGATGTTTTGGCCACGCGAGATACGCTTCAGACATATGTTGCAAATGGCAACAGTGCGATCTGCTGCACACGTCTGAAAAAAGGCCCACACCAAAGAACTTTTGGAATAACGCGCAAAGACAGCAGCGCCCTGCACATGCGGAGCTCTGCGGTGTGAAGCAGTCGTGTGCTGCCCTTAAGCTGGCCCCTGGAGGGCATCCTGCCTCATTGGAGATGTGCCTCCTCCTCCTCCTCCTCTCTCCTATCAGGCACCCACTGGAGTCAGTGACCTCATCATCCCCTCCCTCCCCATCACTGGAGCAAATCTGGCAGTATGCGGCAGCTGGGGAAACATGACTGCCAGATAGCTGTCCTTGTTGGGCAGCCCCTCTCTCGGCGCTCACGTTACTACCCCCTCTCTCTGAGCTCACGTTACTGCCTTCCACTAGCTGGGTTCCATCTTCAGAGCCTTCAAAATGCTGGGCATCCTCCTGGAGCATGTACCCAACACTGTGGTCAAACAGTTCGGGGGACTCCTCAGGAGGAAATGGTGGGGCTAGGGAAAGAGGGACTGATGCCATTGAGCCGAGGGAAGAGGCCGCTTTAGAAGATGCTTTGCCAGACAAAGTACCCTAAGCCTGGGTGAGAGAGGATGAGGACGACTTGGTCATCCACTCTACCAAGTCTTGGGCATGTTGCGGCTCAACATGGCCAGCTGCCGAAAAGAAGGACAAGCGTGTCCCACTGCCACATGCTGATGAGGATGCACCATGTCCACGACCAGCACTGTTGCCTCTAGACACAGAGCCTGCTTGCCCTCTTTTATTGCCTCGTGACTTTCCTTGTTTGCCTTCCAGACATACTAATGGCCTGCAGTAAGATGTAGCTGCACAAAGGTGGGATGTATATATATATATATATCTGTACTGATTATAATCCAGCTATCAGAATCAACTGCCTGCTGTGGTATTAAAATGAGAAAAGCAGCAATTGTCTTCAGTTAGTTTTAGGTGAACACTGTGCAGAGGACACAGTACACCAACTGAAAATACTTGCAGCTCCCTGCCTGTGGTTTTATTATGAGAACACCACAAATTGTATTTAGGTTCCTTTTAAGTGAACGCTGTACAAAGGACAGAAGTACTGCAGTACACTAAATTAAATTAATGCAGCTCCCTGCCTGTGGTTTTATTATGAGAACACCACTATAATCGTCACTAACTGTATTCAGGTAAGCTTTAGGTGAACGCTATGCAAAGCACACAGTACACTAAGTGAAACACTGACTGCAGCTAGCACAATCACCTGCCTGCCTGTCACAGTATAGACTAGAATAACAGGAACGGATCTAGCTAAACTCAATACAGTGTATAAATATATATACAACACCTAGGATGCATATATATCCTCTACACACTGTTATTGCAGATAACTGATTCACTTGCCTGCTCTATCTAACTAACTCAATATAAATGACACCGTCTGTCTCTGTAATCTCTCTCTTTAAACAACTCCAACACACTACACAAGGTCGCCAAGCCAGCGGCCTTTTATATTGTGGGGCGTGTACTAAACTCCCTGAGCCATAATTGGCCAAAGCCATCCTGGCTTTGGCCAATTACGGCTCTCTGTTCAGACGACGCTGTGATTGGCCAAGCATGCGGGTCATAGTGCATGCTTGGCCAATCATCAGCCAGCAATGCACTGCGATGCCGCAGTGAATTATGGGCCGTGACGCGCCACTCGAATTTGGCGCGAATGGCCCATAATGTTCGCAATTCGGCAATCAGCCGAACAGACAATGTTCGAGTTGAACATGGGTTCGACACGAACACGAAGCTCATCCCTAATTAGGATCTGTACATTATATGCATTGTTACAATTGATGTAATGTTTATTATATATTCAGAGTGGAGACCTGAGAGATTCTAAAGAGGAGGATGATGAGGATGGGGTGATGGAGGAAGAACACAAAGATCTGTACCAGGACACCATGGTGGAGTCATCCAGCTACAGAAACCCACCAGAGAGATGTCCCCGTCCTCTGTATTCCCGGGATTCCACACAGGAAGGTCACACCATCCCTCATCATCATCAGGTTGGTTTTATGGAGCATCTAGAACATTAAAGTACCTCCGCAATGCAGGACAATGTGTGGACCCTACAAGATGGAGTTTTCTCTGTGGTTTTGCATTATGAAAGTGGTTCTCTCTCTCTGTCTGTCTCTCTCTGTCTTTCTCTCTCTCTCTGTCTTTCTCTCTCATTCTCTGTCTCTCTCTATATCTCTGTCTATCTCTCCCTCTCTGTCTGTGTGTCTCAGTCTCTCTCTCTCTCCGTCTCTCTCTCTGTGTCTCTCTCTGTGTGTGTCTCTCTCTCTCTCTCTCTCTCTGTCCCGCTGTCTCTCTGTCCCGCTGTCTCTCTCTCTCTCTCTTCCCCTCTGTGTCTCTCTCCCTCTGTGTGTGTCTCTCTCTCTCTGTCTGTATCCCTGTCTTTCTCTCTCTCTGTCTTTCTCTCTCTCTGTCTGTCTTTCTCTGTCTCTCTCTCCCTCTCTCTCTGTGTGTCTCAGTCTCTCTCTCCGTCTCTCTCTGTGTCTCTCTCTGTGTGTCTCAGAGTCTCTCTCTCTCTCTCTCTGTCTGTCCCGCTGTCTCTCTTACTCTGTCTCTCTCTCTCTGCTCCTCTGTCTCTCTCTCTCTCTCTCTCTCTCTCTCTGTGTGTCTCTCTCTCTCTGTCTGTATCCCTGTCTTTCTCTCTCTCGATCTGTATGTCTTTCTCTCTCTCTGTCTCTATCTCTCTGCCCCCCCCATTCTCATTCACAGCGTGGTGCAGAGAAGCCACAGACCCCCCCCCCCCCCCTTTCACCCCGACTCCTGCATATATCTCATTACACAAGCCGTCAATCAAGTGAGAATGGGATTGGTGTCACCATTTTATTTTATTTTTTTATGGTGTCGGTTTCTTTTCTAATCAGTATTACGGTAAGGATTACTGATGACAGGCTGTTCTTCTACCAGCCATACTATACACAAATGATGTTCTTTATTAGATTTTATGTTACATTTGAATTATTTTTTTCCAGTTTACAACCACTTTAAATCTTATATTTTCCAACCATTTTCTTGGTTTAGAGTGGAGATCCAATCGATATAGAATTTGAGGTGAAATCAGAAGAAGAAGAGAGGTATGTGAGGGGTGATCAGCAGTCTATGGAGGAGGATGGAATAACGGGGACATTTATAGAGGAGGACACTCCTACAGAGATCAGCACAGGTGGGTCATTAACACTAAATCCATTCCTCCACCCATACTGCTCACTGATTGGTCCAGAGTAGGGCGGGGACTGGGTGATATCAGCCTGTAATCCCCTGGTCACTTTCCTGAGCTGTGTTCCCCGTCCTGTATTCCTGTATTTCTCTCGGATAATCTTCCTTCTCTGTACTGAAGACACAATTTATGTCTCTAGACTGGATTTATGGAGATTCTGGGGTTCAGCTGGCAGCAAAATGTGGACTTTCAACTTCGACACCTGTGGCCAGTGCCCTGGGACTTCTTTCAGAGATCTTGCTAGACCCGGGCATGTCATCACAAGATTACTTACTCGGTTGTCCTCATTCAGTCTCCAGACCCGACTCCCATGCCTTCCGCTCCTGAGCCTGGCTTGGCTCCTCCAGGCCGGCCCTGCTGAAAATTCATAAAAGGCACCAAGCGGGACCATCACGTCACCGCGCCTAACCCCCCCCCCCCCGGGTGAGTCCAGCCGGCTTTGGGGCTGCGCATGTGCAATTCTGAAGCAGACCAACTGCCATATTTTTATGGGCAGCCTCTGTCCGTAATGGAAAGGAAACTGCATCATCTTTGGCTTGCTTAATGGGCATTGGGTAATTAGGGTGTGCCCAGACATGCCTGGCACACCGCGTATGCATACCTATGGTGGCATTGTAAGATCCTCAGAGACAAAGCTGCCTGATGTGGGCGGAGTCCTGGTTTAGGGGAACCAATCTGCTAATGTCTAGTAATAATCTTTGTATTTCTATTTTAGTAGATGGACGGGAGATGAGGAAAACCTCAGAGGATTGTCTCACTTTGTCTCCAGACTGTAAAGTAGAAGATGAGGACATCACACAGTATAGTCCAGGAGAAAACCCGACTACCTCAAATTTCCATCCGGCACCACACAGTGTAGATGGACCATCGTATTCCTCTTATCCTGAGGAACCTCAGACTGTGCGGGACGGTGCCGGACCATCGTATTCCTCTTATCCTGAGGAACCTCAGACTGTGCGGGACGGTGCCGGACCATCGTATTCCTCTTATCCTGAGGAACCTCAGACTGTGCGGGACGGTGCCGGACCATCGTATTCCTCTTATCCTGAGGAACCTCAGACTGTGCGGGACGGTGCCGGACCATCGTATTCCTCTTATCCTGAGGAACCTCAGACTGTGCGGGACGGTGCCGGACCATCGTATTCCTCTTATCCTAAAGAACCTCAAACTGTGCGGGACGGTGCCGGACCATCGTATTCCTCTTATCCTGAGGAACCTCAGACTGTGCGGGACGGTGCCGAACCATCGTATTCCTCTTATCCTGAGGAACCTCAGACTGTGCGGGACGGTGCCGGGCCATCGTATTCCTCTTATCCCGAGGAACCTCAGACTGTGAGGAATGGTGCCGTCCTTCCAACAGAGAAGCGGTTTCCCTTTACTGAGTACGGGAAGGGTTTCCGTCTGGGTTGCAATGTATATAAAAGATCTCACACAGGTGAGAAGCCGTATTCCGGTCCTAAGTGCGGGAAACATTTTTCACAGAAGTCCAGTCTCAACGGCCACCAAAGCTCTCATGCACGTGAGAAGCCGTATTTCTGTCCTGAGGGCGGGGAGCGTTTTTCAATGAAGTCCAATTATTTCAGCCATCTGAGATCTCACACGGTGGAGATGCCTTTTTTCTGTCCTGAGTGTGGGAAAGGTTTTCTAACTAAGTCTGGTCTTAACACACATCAGAGATCTCACACAAAGGTAGATCCACTTTCTAGTTCTGATTGGAGGAAATGTAACCCACAGAAGTCCTCTGTTTACAGTCATCTGAAATTGGGCACAGAGGAGAACGAGCTTTCCTGGTCTGAGTGAGGGAATTGTTCCTCACTGAAGTCCTGTTTTCTCAAGTTGTCTTCCAGGACGAAACACGTTAATCCCACCATTTAAAAGTTGGTCCTCTAGGCTTTTTAAAATAAAAATGCAGTCATTACCTCTCATTGGCTGAGTACATTTTGTGGTGGAAGATTTCACAAACACTTAAGCCTAGTACACACGACCGAGAATCTCGTCATAAAAAAAACTGTCGTTTTTCTCGACGAGATTCTTGTTAAGCTTGAAGAGATTCTTGTCAAACTTTCCTTGCATACACACTGTCAATTCCAAATCTCGTCGTTGTAAAGCGTGGTGACGCACAACACGTACGACGGCAGTATAAAGGGGAAGTTCGATTCCAATGGCGCCACCCCGTGGGCTGCTTTTGCTGATCTCGTGTTACGGCGTGTTAGTAAAAGTTTGGTAAGAGACGATTCGTGCTTTTCAGCCTCGTGCTTTTCAGTCCGTTACAGCGTGACGAATGTGCTATCTCCATTACGAACGCTAGTTTTACCAGAAGGAGCGCTCCCGTCTCATACTTGATTCTGAGCATGCACATTTTTTTTAGACTCGGAAAAGCCTACACACGACCGGTTTTCTCGTCGGGAAACAGGCGAGAAAAACGAGAATCCTGACGAGAAAATAGAGAGCAGGTTCTCTATTTTTCTCGTCGAGATTCCCGGCAGTTTTCTCGACGAGAAACCATACACACGACCGGTTTTCTCGGCAAGAAAGCTCTCCCAGCAGTTTTCTTGTCATTTCTTGCCGAGAAACCCGGTCGTGTGTACAAGGCTTTAGAGGTCTGTTTCTAAAAAAAAATCATTGGCAAATGTTACACGCGTTCCCCCAATGGTTATTGTTAAGGAAATTGGAAATTCTGTATAAAATTGTATTTTATTTTGTATGTATTGCACACGGTACTAATAATGTTTTCATCACATGTTTCTATTCTTTTGAGTCCTCATTAGAATTGGCCTGCCTATGTTACGCCCCTTGTTACCATAAAAGTACAATTGTAATATTATTGTGATACCTACGTAATTATGTGTATAAAAACCTTCAATTGCGTCAAAATAAACAGAACAGTTATTATGGAAAGATGTGGAGTGTATCTTTTGTGTCTGTTCCCTACTGCAGTAGTTATTATCAATTTGGAACAACTAATCAATATGAGGATAGGAGTTGCCTATCTATAAAATATCCAGAACATTATGAATTTTGGCAGTATTTTATTTAACACACTGATTTCCTATAATTGTCAGCTCCATCTGGTGGCCATAATGTGGTATTTCGTGATTTTTCCTTATTGAGGTTATTCAGGAAAATTATCCCATTATGGCCACTAGATGGAGTTGTTGATCATAGGAAACCACTGTGTTAAATTACGGCCAAAGTTTATTACGGCTGGACGAATGCTTGTCAAACTCGGCCCAGAAATTTTCTATGTATTACAGCCTTAGTATCCTATGTCAGGCATGACTTCATACTAATACCTGAGATCAGACTCATGTACTTATGAGTACAACAGGAGGACCCCCTTATATCAGTGTAGTGGTCCCTTACATTGCTGACCAAAAGGAGAAGTATCCCCCTTATATCAGTGGTCAGTGTGGTGGTCCCTTACATTGGTGACCAATGGGAGAAGGACCCCCTTATATCAGTGGTCACTGGGAAGATTGCCCTCCTTACAGATCATTGATGTCAGTTGTTACTGAGAGACCGAAATCATTCATTGCTCAAGGAACCCCTAGAACCCTTTGGAGGAACCCTGGCTGAGAAAGGCTGGACTAGGCAGTAATATATTTCTCTCCCCCTTGGTGGGAGTGGAGATGATCCCATCTATAAGGATATACAGTACATACACACACAGCACAAGGCCGTGTTCACACTACGAGACATTTCTCGGGGCTGTAGTTCCTCTGGCCTTGACGAGGTGGTGATCTCACTTCTACCATAGAGACAGGAAATGATGTCAGGTACAGACAGGAATTTCCGGGTGAGAGGTGAGTTCGGAGGAAGTAGTGAGGAGACATCGTTGGAAGTGGCAGCAGAGGAGGTAATAAGATCGTATTTTCTATTTACACCCAGTAACCCCGTCATGTCCGTCCTCTTCCTCCATAGTCACTGTGACGTCTTTCATCTCCAGCAGATGATGATACACACATATATAGTGTGGAAACCTAGATTATTATTATATTAGATTAAAGGGGTTCGCGTTTTTTCACCTTAATGCAACATCCGATGTTGACCAGCCCCCCGGTTTACTTATCAACCCCTTGAAAGTCCTGCGTCGTAAACGCGCTGGCTACTCGCCCCTGTCTTCAGGCTGTTCTCGGCTCTTCATTGGAGATTGATAGCAGCGCAGCCATTGGCTCCCGCTGCTGTCAATCTAATCAATGACGCGGCACTCTGGGGGCGGGGCCAAATGATACAGTCGGCGGGTATAGCCGCCGGCTGTATCACGGGAGCGCGCCCGCAAGCCTACCTCCTTGGGAGAGAGCTTCCAATGAAGGGGGTTAGCTCTTGCGGGGTGGAGCCCGAGACAGCCGCCGAGGGACCCCAGAAGACCAGGATCGGGGCCACTCTGTGCAAAACGAGCTCCACAGTGGATGGTAAGTATAACATGTTTGTTATTTAAAAAAAAAAATATTTGAACCTTTACAACCCCTTTAACCCCTCCAGGGGCAGAACATTCCCCCACTTACGGGGCCGGAACATTCTCTTCATTTTGGAGATGTGTCACCTTTTCTACCAATCACCTTCTCACCTAATCAGTTTATACTAACGAATTATACCACTTTTATTGGGGATGGGGGGGGGGTTTATAAAGAGACTCATAATCAGCTTTCTTTGCTGGTAAATCAAGAACAAAGCAAAACGGACTTTACAGAACTTTTTGATTCATCGAGTTAGGGCTCCCGGATCACAAAAACATAGCAAACCCTAAACTGAATGTTCCTCTGTGTGTAATCCCAACGGGGAATATTCTTCCCTGATAGAAACCCTCATTTTATCCCCCATACACCCTCATCCTATTAGTGTACAACCAGTACAGTCCTCATCATTCTCTCTTATCAATTATTGGTCTACAGGAAACCTGTATACATCACATGACCAATGAGGATGGAGGAGGACCGGAGTCACATGACTGAGAGGATACTAAACCTCACCCTGGAGATCATCTACCTGCTGACCGGAGAGGTGAGGAGGATTTTGGGAGGTCACATGACATCACTCTTATCTCTATTAATAAAACACAGACCTGACCGGAGAGGTGAGGAGGATTCTGGGAGGTCACATGACATCACTCTTATCTCTATTAATAATACACAGACCTGACCGGAGAGGTGAGGAGGATTCTGGGAGGTCACATGACATCACTCTTATCTCTATTAATAATACACAGACCTGACCGGAGAGGTGAGGAGGATTCTGGGAGGTCACATGACATCACTCTTATCTCTATTAATAATACACAGACCTGACCGGAGAGGTGAGGAGGATTCTGGGAGGTCACATGACATCACTCTTATCTCTATTAACCACTTGCTTACTGGGTACATAACCCCCTTCCTGCCCAGGCGAAATTTCAGCTTTCGGCACTGCGTCGCTTTGAATGACAATTGCGCGGTCGTGCGACGTAGCTCCCAAACAAAATTGATGTCCTTTTTTCCCCACAAATAGAGCTTTCTTTTGGTGGTATTTGATCACCTCTGCGGTTTTTATTTTTTGCGCTATAAACAAAAAAAGAGCGACGATTTTGAAAAAAAACCACAATATTTATTACTTTTTGCTATAATAAATATCCCAATTTTTTTAAAAAAAAGTTTTTTTCTCTCAGTTTAGGCCGATACGTATTCTTCTACATATTTTTGGTCAAAAAAAAATCGCAATAAGCGTTTATTGATTGGTTTGCGCAAAAGTTATAGCGTCTACAAAATAGGGGATAGTTTTATAGCATTTTTATTAATATTTTTTTTTTTTACTAGTAATGGCGGCGATCAGCAATTTTTATCGTGACTGTGACATTATGGCGGACACATCGGACACTTTTGACACCATTTTGGGACCATTGTCATTTATACAGCGAACAGTGCTATAAAAATGCACTGATTACTGTATAAATGTGACTGGCAGGGAAGGGGTTAACACTAGGGGGCGGGGAAGGGGTTAACTATGTTCCCTATTTGTGATTCTTACTGTGGGGGGAGGGGACTGACTGGGGGAGGAGACCGATCTGTGTCCCTATGTACAAGGGACACAGCATTAGTCTCCTCTCTCCCTGACAGGACATGGATCTCTGTGTTTACACACAGAGATCCACGTCCTGCTTCTGTAACTGCCGATCGAATGTACCTGGTGGACATCGCGGCCGCCAGGCACGCTCCTCGGCATCACGTGATGCGCGCCGCACAGCTGTTCCCCGCCGCGCGCCCTCGGCGGCGCGCGGCGGGATGTAAACAGAGAAGGACGTCCTGGGGACGTCCTCTCGGCACTTGAGAGCCGCGCTGCAGCCGTCTTTCGGCTATAGCGCGGGTCTCAAGTGGTTAATAATACACAGACCTGACCGGAGAGGTGAGGAGGATTCTGGGAGGTCACATGACATCACTCTTATCTCTATTAATAATACACAGACCTGACCGGAGAGGTGAGGAGGATTCTGGGAGGTCACATGACATCACTCTTATCTCTATTAATAATACACAGACCTGACCGGAGAGGTGAGGAGGATTCTGGGAGATCACATGACATCACTCTTATCTCTATTAATAAAACACAGACCTGACCGGAGAGGTGAGGAGGATTCTGGGAGGTCACATGACATCACTCTTCTCTCTATTAATAATACACAGACCTGACCGGAGAGGTGAGGAGGATTCTGGGAGTCTAACATGATATTCCTATTGGTTCTCCAATACAGAGATTTCCTCTTGTGAAGTCAGGTGATCACATGACCATCACAGTGCCTCCATGTGACTCCCTAAAACCTGAGAGACACAACATGGAGAAGATTCTAGAAGTCACCAAGAAGATGATGGAGCTGCTGACAGGAGAGGTGAGCGGTGCCGGGAATTCTGGGACATTATCCAGTAACAGACAAGGGATGTGTCTGGATGGTGACTGTATCATTGTGTGTGTCAGGTTCCTATAAGGTGTCAGGATGTCACTGTCTATTTCTCCATGGAGGAGTGGGAGTATTTAGAAGGACACAAGGATCTCTACAAGGACGTCATGATGGACAATCAGCCGCCCCTCACATCACCGGGTAAGAGGAGACTTTATTGTAAAGGAGAGAGCAGTACGGAGGCTCCACCTAGATCCCCCATCATCTGATAAACACATAGAAACAATGTATTCAGTCAGTGTGTGTGTTTCCTACAGATGGATCCAGTAATGGGAACCCACCAGAGAGATGTCCCCGTCCTCTGTATTCCCGGGATTCCACACAGGAAGGTCACACCATCCCTCACTGTTACAAGGTTGGTGGGATGGAACATCTAGAACATGGACTCATGAAGACCATGTGTGTGTGTTTTTTTTTCTTCTTTTTTTTTTGTGATGTCCCAATAATAAAGCTTATATTTAAAGATGATATTTTCTCTCATTTTCTTGGTTTAGAATGGAGATCCAATCGATATAGAATTTGAGGTGAAATCAGAAGAAGAAGAGAGGTATGTGAGGGATGATCAGCAGTCTATGGAGGAGGATGGAATAACGGGGACATTTATAGAGGAGGACACTCCTACAGAGATCAGCACAGGTGGGTCATTAACACTAAATCCATTCCTCCACCCATACTGCTCACTGATTGGTCCAGAGTAGGGCGGGGACTGGGTGATATCAGCCTGTAATCCCCTGGTCACTTTCCTGAGCTGTGTTCCCCGTCCTGTATTCCTGTATTTCTCTCAGATAATCTTCCTTCTCTGAGCTGCAGACACAATTTATGTATCTAGACTGGTGGGGCTCAGCCCCGCTGTTATTCATGACTAAATCATGGACTAAATAAGGAAGTGCAGGACTTCTTGTGTTGGGAAGATGGCCATGAGTGATAGAGGGGGTGGGGACACTCGTCCTATAATCCCCTCATCACTGTCACTCCTATAAAAGACAGTTCTCGTAGTTTCCTCACTCTCTGACTAAGGTCCATGAATAAAGAAATGATCTGGTAGGAGATCAGAGGACCCATTTACTAGTTACCTTGAGGGGGGAATTGTAAGATCCTCAGAGACAAAGCTGCCTGATGTGGGCGGAGTCCTGGTTTAGGGGAACCAATCAGCTCATGTCTAGTAATAATCTTTGTATTTCTATTTTAGTAGATGGACGGGAAATGAGGAAAACCTCAGAGGATTGTCTCACTTTGTCTCCAGACTGTAAAGTAGAAGATGAGGACATCACACAGTATAGTCCAGGAGAAAACCCGACTACCTCAAATGTCCATCCGGCACCACACAGTGTAGATGGACCATCATATTCCTCTTATCCTGAGGAACCTCAGACTGTGCGGGACGGTGCCGGACCATCGTATTCCTCTTATCCTGAGGAACCTCAGACTGTGCGGGACGGTGCCGGACCATCGTATTCCTCTTATCCTGAGGAACCTCAGACTGTGCGGGACGGTGCCGGACCATCGTATTCCTCTTATCCTGAGGAACCTCAGACTGTGCGGGACAGTGCCGGACCATCGTATTCCTCTTATCCTGAGGAACCTCAGACTGTGCGGGACGGTGCCGGACCATCGTATTCCTCTTATCCTGAGGAACCTCAGACTGTGCGGGACGGTGCCGGACCATCGTATTCCTCTTATCCCGAGGAACCTCAGACTGTGCGGGACGGTGCCGGACCATCGTATTCCTCTTATCCTGAGGAACCTCAGACTGTGCGGGACGGTGCCGGACCATCGTATTCCTCTTATCCCGAGGAACCTCAGACTGTGCGGGATGGTGCCGGACCATCGTATTCCTCTTATCCCGAGGAACCTCAGACTGTGCGGGACGGTGCCGGACCATCGTATTCCTCTTATCCCGAGGAACCTCAGACTGTGCGGGACGGTGCCGGACCATCGTATTCCTCTTATCCTGAGGAACCTCAGACTGTGCGGGACGGTGCCGGACCATCGTATTCCTCTTATCCCGAGGAACCTCAGACTGTGCGGGACGGTGCCGGACCATCGTATTCCTCTTATCCCGAGGAACCTCAGACTGTGCGGGACGGTGCCGGACCATCGTATTCCTCTTATCCTGAGGAACCTCAGACTGTGCGGGACGGTGCCGGACCATCGTATTCCTCTTATCCTGAGGAACCTCAGACTGTGCGGGACGGTGCCAGACCATCGTATTCCTCTTATCCTGAGGAACCTCAGACTGTGCGGGACGGTGCCGGACCATCGTATTCCTCTTATCCTGAGGAACCTCAGACTGTGCGGGACGGTGCCGGACCATCGTATTCCTCTTATCCTGAGGAACCTCAGACTGTGCGGGACGGTGCCGTCCTTCCAACAGAAAAGAGGTTTTCCTGTACTGAGTGTGGGAAATGTTTTTCAAAGAAGTCCAATCTCTTTATTCATAAGAGGTCGCACACAGGAGAGAAGCCGTATTCCTGTCCTGAGTGCGGGAAATGTTTTTCAGATAAGTCCAATCTTCACACTCATCAGAGATTTCACACGGGAGAGAAGCTGCATTCCTGTTCTGATTGCGGAAAATGTTTTGTACAAAAATCAGACCTTGTCAAACATCAAAGGACTCACACGGGGGAGAAGCCGTTTTCTTGTTCTGAATGTGGGAAACATTTTTCAAAGAAATCCAGCCTCAGCAGACACCAATGGTTTCACACGGGGGAGATGCCGCATTCCTGCCCTGAGTGCGGGAAATGTTATTTAGACAAGTCCAGTCTTTACAGACATCAGAGACTGCACACAGGTGAGAAGCCCTATTCCTGTCCTGAGTGCGGGAAATCATTTTCACAGAAGATCATTCTGTACAAACATCAGATGTCTCACACGGGGGAGAAGCCGTATTCCTGTTCTGAGTGCGGGAAATGTTTTTCAATGAAGTCCAATCTTTACACACATCAGAGATTGCACACGGGAGAGAAGCCATATTCCTGTCCTGAGTGTGGGAAATGTTTTTCACAGAAGTGCATTCTTTACAAACATCAGATGTCTCACAGAGGTGAGAAACCATATTCCTGTCCTGTGTGTGGGAAATGTTTTTCACTGAAGTCCTATCTTTACAGCCATCAGAGATTGCACACGAAGGTAAAGCCACTTTCCTGTCCCGAGTACGGGAATTGTCAGTCACAGAAGTCCTCTGTTTACAGTCATCTGAGATTGGACACGGAGGGGAATGAACTTTCCTGGTCTGAGTGAGGGAAATGTTCCTCACTGAAGTCCTGTCTTCCTGTACATCAGGGGTCGCACACAACCCTCGAGGTGTATTAGTGAGTGCGGGAAATGTCTTGTATATGAATGTTGCTGGACATGTGGGGAAGAAGCACACCCTGATATACACCTCAGATATACTCCATGGCTGATCTTCATCATGTAAGAAACAGTTGATAAGGAGATCAGAGATCACCAAAGACATGAATGAAGTGTTGTACCGTGTTGGCCATTGATAGCAGGAGAAAAATAAAAATGAAGTCATTACCTCTCATTGGCTGAGTACATTTTGTGGTGTAAAGTCTTGCAAGAAGTCTGTTTTCTCAAGTCGTCTTCCAGGACGAAACGCGTTAACCCCACCACTTAAAAGGCAGTCCTCTAGGCCTTTTAAAATAAAAATGGAGTCATTCCCTCTCATTGGCTGAGTACATTTTGCAGTGGAAGATTTCATAAACATTTACCTACATGTGTTTTTTACATTATTTATTTGCGCAAACAGAAAAAAAAAGCCCTGTTACAACAATACAAACCTGTTTATGGCAAAATGTTAGGAGGACGTCATCTATACCAACAGGACACCCGAGTTGGTCTTCAGGGGGAAGGTATATAGATGACGTCCTCCTGCTATGGGAAGGCGACATGTTGTACTTAGAGACGTTCATGGAACAGCTCAATAATAACACCTTGGGCATTTCTTTGCAATTTGAGGCCAGCCAAACTAACATCCATTTTTTAGATATTAATATTGAAATCAGGGGAGGTTCTCTAATTACCTCAACGTACTTTAAAAGTAAATGGCTTTATTGGGCAGGGGAGTTGCCATCACCCTTCGTGGTTTGGATCAGTACCCAAGAGCCAGTTTATTCGGTTGAGACGGAACTGTGCCAGGATACATTTTTTCCATCGGGCCTTGCTTTTGAGAACGAGGTTTGTCGATAAGGGATATAGGTCTGAGGAACTAGTGAGGATCATTAAAGTGGGAAATATGGATAGAATTGTTCTTTTGGGAGGTAGGCCAAAACCTAATGTAAATCAGAAGCATCATAACTTTTCATTTGTTACCACATATTCCCGCCAATATTACGATATAAAAAAAAATCATATCTAAGCACTGAGGGGGGAGGGGGGGGGGGTGGTATTGAAAAACGACAGGCTTTTGGATCTGGTTCTTCCTGACCGCCCACAAGTCATCTTCAGGGATGTCCACCTCTGAGGCTTCAAGTTGCATCAAATGTCCTGGGTGCACCCAATAGAGAACAAATAGGGCAAAGGCGAACCTGGGACTTTAAATGGGACGTGAGGGATAGTTCACGCCCCCATCCTTGATATGTTGTAAAGAGGAGGGGAGGTCGGGACTTTAAATGAGGTGTGCGTGGTGGGACCAATCAACTTCACATAAGTCCAAACATATGTATGTTTATTGAGACGAATGATCGACAAAGCATAAAAACGGTGTTGCATGTAAATTGACAAAGTAAATAGGAGTATACAATAAGTGGCGTCTATAACAACATGGCATAAAACTAAATAAAAAAGTACATCCCAATACTCCATATGTGGGGGTACACCATTGCACAATGGGGAACGAAAGGGCGGTAAAAACCATCTAAAAACGATCAATGTATGTTGGATGCATCCAGGGAGGGCTCAACGCGTTTCATGGAGTTGTATCCATTCATCAGGAGCATCCATGTTCTATGAACAAAAAATATGACCCAAGTGATCTGGTTAGTATACCCTTATGGGAACCGAGGGAAAAGAAAAAATATAGTAGGTATTAAGTAATTGGCCATGCCAAAATTGTACTCACATGACACCCCAGTGTGAACCATGCAGAACCACAGATCGGAGGCTGATCAATAGAGCCTGGCCCGGGAACTGAGGAGGGGGGACAAAATGACAGCAAATCAGGGACACGCACACCATCCACCAAGGGAAACTGGGCTTCTAAGGTATACAAGATGGAAAGTGGTGTATATGTCTAAATGACAATATGGGTCAGAGGAGTATTTAAATAAAGGTTAGTGACCTAGGTAGAGAAATGGGTACCACGGGGTTACCTTGGTTGATCCAATTGGTAAAGCCAAGTGGAAATAGAACAGGAATCTAGGTGTACAGCCACTGTGTTGACTTGGCGGTGGAAAGGTGGTGGATGTGGGGGAGTGGAGTGCGGACCCATCAGGACAGGCAGTGTTCCCACCCAGTGCCACGCTGGTGCAGGGAAAGGAAAGACATCCCGGCGAACGCCGGAGTGACCTCTCGCGCCATGGACCACGATGTTATACCCAACGCGCGTGCGACAACCGCCCAATGCAGGGTCACAGGCACAGCGTGGGAGGCGTGGTGCCAACGCACGGTGGGGACACCCACTGTTGTGGAAAATGTTATGAAGATGTATTTAATATGTATTGTCATAGTGTCACCCAGTGTTAGTACTTCCGCAACCCGCTCTAAAGAGCTGACTGGGGCAGTCTGAGGCTGGTTGAGATAATCTTCCTGATTTGGAGAAGGGTGTTTGCGGAGTGGGGCCTCTCTGCAAACGCATTATCGGTTTAGCGGCTGTATGCTCTTGTTATCTCTGTATGCCTGATCAGCATTGAGGTGGTGGCGTGAGCGTACACCTGCAGATAAGCTCCCCTCATCAGGAACTGTGTTCATTGGTTATTGTATTGTTATTGTATTATTGTATCCCTTTAAAGGGGTGTTCCAGGCAACCCTGTGAAAACCCTGTGCAAAAAATAAATAATTAAAAGCCAGCAGCTACACATACTGCAGCTGCTGGCTTTTAATAAATGGAGACTTACCTGTCCTGGTGTCCCTCGATGTCGGCACCGCAGCTGATGTTTCACATCAGCTGTCGGTGCTTCCGTCGCCATTGCAGGTAAGGGAACCCGGCAGTGAAGACTTTCGGCTTCACGCCGGGAACCCTACTGCGCATGAGCGAGGCCCCGCTCCTCTCTCCTATTAGCCCAGCGGCCAGGGGAGGAGGAGGAGGGAGCCTCGCGCGACTTCACCGCCGCGGCCAGAATCCAGTACGTGGGTAAGGATACCTGTCTTTGACAGGTATCCTGTCCCCCCTCCCCCCCGAAAGGGGGGGGAGGAATCCGATGAGCGGAAGTTCCACTTTAGGGTGGAGCTCCGCTTTAAGCTATATTTCTTGTGTTGTATTCATGTATTGGATTGTAGGGGACATCTTGTTAGAGGGACGCCCAAGGAGGTCAGATGCTGTGTCCTCACTTCCTATGGAGGAGGTCACATGCTGTGATGACCACTCCCATAAAGGTCACATGCTTTTGAGTTAATAAAAGGACGCTGTTAGGGCGTCGGCGAGCAGTTGATGCTGGGAGGCCCTTGATGATGAGACCAGTCTGGTGATGTTTCTTGATTTGGATGAATGGGACGAATGAATGGTGAGTGAATTTTAGCCTAAGATACATTATTGCAATAAGATGAAGTGTGTGCTTATTTAGCACAAGGCAAAAATGGCTGTGTGCTCTGAAAACAACCAATTTTGCCACCACACCACCCAATCCCCCCCCCCCCCCGACCAATGGGAGGATGCACCCAATAGGGTTTCCTTTTTCAAAAAATGAAAAGGCCTTTTCCCGTGTCGGAAATGTGCCATTTGTCATCTGAGTTCAGGACAGGAAGATTTGTCAATTTAGATCTCATGTCACTTCTAGGGTTTATGACATTAAAACTTGTATTACCTGTACGTCCCACAATGTCGTCTACATGTTGTTTTGTCTTTGTAGTCAGAGAAGAGAAAAAGATATGGGAATGGAGTGGTGTGTTTGGCCTGCCAACATCCTGCATAGCATCATGGAAAAAACATGCAACAAAGTGCCTTGGGGGACGCCCCCTTGGACTTTAAATGGCAGAAAGGAGTAGAAAGATCAGAATAGATAAAAAAAAAAAAAAGGCACGGGAGTGCCAACTTTATTAGTATACAAAAAAGTAAAAAATATATTGCGTATAGACACAATTTACTTGGAAAGTATTAGAACACGCAAAGCATTGTGTATGAAACATAATAACCCAAACTGATGGTCCAAAGTACTGCTCACAACAGATTGAGGTCAGACAATTGGATTCTCAGGCAATACCCGACATGTTTCGGAAATTATTTTGCATTGGTATACATTTTCCTTCCTCAGGGGTAGTTTTATAGTTGGGTAGTTATTTTCTTGTCTGTAACATAAATACAGGTATATAATGATATTTACATGATAAGATTTTGATGTCTTTTATGTATATCATTACCAGCCTTTTTTGGTACGATATAAAGTAACAAAACCAAAAGGTACTTACATATATTTGGTTCACTGAAATTTATAAGAATAAAAACGGCACAAAAGGGAACAGTACACGCTGGCTGCAGGAATCCATACACATTGGGGATGGTTATAAGTGTATCCACAAGCCGGTTGTCGGGACTAGACATTCGTTTAGTTTCTAATTCGTTTTTAACGAATTTTGAGAAATTTGTTAATTACGGAATTTACAAATTTTTCTATTTCCGAATGGCGATTTTCGAATTTCCGAAATTTGGAATTTAGAAAATTGGAAATTTTGAAAATTCGAAATTGCAAAATTAGAAAATGGGAAATTTGGAAAGTTGAAACAATTGTCTCCACAGTGCAAACTCTGTTGTTGTGTTATACACCAGGCGCCTTTTGTGGATGCGTCCCGACTAGACGTGCACTGCCGAAAAATTCGTTTTTTTCGGAAATTCGGGAAATTTGAAAAATTTGTTTTTTTCGTTTTCGTTTTATTTGTTTTTTTGCTTTTTTTGGAATTCGGAATTTCCGAATTTGGAATTTCCCAAATTTCTGAAAAAAGCAAAAAAACGAAAAAATCGAAAAGGAAAAAAGCGAAAACGAAATTTTTTCGAATTTCTGAAAAAAGCAAAAGAACGAAAACGGAAAAAAAGAATTTTTCGGCAGTGCACATGTCTAGTCGGGACACATCCACAAAAGGCGCCTGGTGTGTAACACAGCAACAGAGTTTGCACTGTGGAGACAATTGTGAGAGAAGGAAAGTGAATCCCTCTCTTTGTCAGGGTACTTGGGGGTATACACAGGAATATGGTATTAGAAACAAGTAGTAAAGCAGGAACCTGTCCATGCTTAGCCTGTTTAACACTAATGCCGCGTACACACGACCGTTATTCATGTCATGCAAAAAAACTATGTTTTTCTCGTCACGATTCCTCTCAAGCCTGCTTTGCATACACACGTTCATGGAAAAAAAAACGCTTGAGCAAAGCGCGGTGACTAGGGGTGCAACGGATCAAAAAACTCACGGTTCGGATCGTTCCTCGGATCAGAGTCAGGGATCGGATCATTTTTCGGGTCAGCAAAAAAAATTGCAGCCTCATTGTGCCCCCATTGTAGCCTCACTGTGCCCAAAATTGTAGCCTCACTGTGCCCCCATTGCAGCCTCACTGTGCCCCAAATTGTAGCCTCACTGTGCCCCCATTGCAGCCTCATTTTGCCCCAAATTGCAGCCTTACTGTGCCCCAAATTGCAGCCTCATTGTGCCCCCATTGTAGCCTCACTGTGCCCCAAATTGTAGCCTCACTGTGCCCTCATTGTGCCCCAAATTGCAGCCTCACTGTGCCCCAAATTGCAGCCTCATTGTGCCCCCATTGCAGCCTCATTGTGCCCCAAATTGTAGCCTCACTGTGCCCCCATTGCAGCCTCACTGTGCCCCAAATTGCAGCCTCGTGCCCCAAATTGCAGCCTCACTGTGCCCCAAATTGCAGCCTCATTGTGTCCCCATTACAGCCTCATTGTGCCCCAAATTGTAGCCTCACTGTGCCCTCATTGTGCCCCAAATTGCAGCCTCACTGTGCCCCAAATTGCAGCCTCATTGTGCCCCCATTGCAGCCTCACTGTGCCCCAAATTGTAGCCTCACTGTGCCCCCATTGCAGCCTCACTGTGCCCCAAATTGCAGCCTCATTGTGCCCCCCTTGTAGCCTCACTGTGCCCCAAATTGTAGCCTCACTGTGCCCCCATTGCAGCCTCATTGTGCCCCAAATTGCAGCCTCACTGTGCCCCAAATTGCAGCCTCATTGTGCCCCCATTGTAGCCTCACTGTGCCCCAAATTGTAGCCTCACTGTGCCCCCATTGCAGCCTCATTGTGCCCCAAATTGCAGCCTCACTGTGCCCCAAATTGCAGCCTCATTGTGCCCCCATTGCAGCCTCATTGTGCACCAAATTGCAGCCTCGAGAGGGCGGCCAGCGGGACTGGATTTGCTCTCCCTGCTGCCCCAAGTCCAGGTTCCGCAATGCACCCCCTCCCCACCAACCGAACCCCCCCCCCCCAAAATCAACGGAGAATGGCAATTGGATGGCAGGGGCGGCACAGTTAATTCAAATATTTTTTTTTTCTTTTTTTTTTTTAATTCATCACTTTTTTTTATTCGTAGCTTGTCGTTTACTTTTTTTTATTTTTGTATAATTTTCTTATTATTTTTAATATTATTTTTCTTATTCTTTACTTTTTAATTACTTTTTTATTTATTAATTTAATTATTATTAATTTTTTTTATCAATTTTTTTTCACTTAACTTTATTGCTATCACAAAGAAAAGGAATTCCCTGGAGGAGACAGGTTCTCTTTATTGACCCTGTCACCTCCAAAACGAGTCCTAAGCACTAGCACTGTGCTAGAACTCCTGTCACAGCTGAGACGGGAAGAGCACAGCTCACCCCTCTCACTGTGTACATAGGCGGCAGGGACAGGAGACAGATTTGGCGGCCGGGGGGAGGAGGGGGGAGACAGAGTCCCAAAGACAGAGCCAGCCAAGAGAGGTATGTGGGGGGGGGGGGAGAGGGGAGGACGGACGGCAGCACGCATTTTCTGCTAGAAAGCAACTCACCGCCCGTATGTTGAAACTGTCTCCGCTCTGCTCGCACACACACAGCCCCGCCTCCTCCTAACCCCGCGCTGTGATAGACAGAACACATCCCAGCATTGGACCCGCATTCTGTCTATCACAGTGCAGGGTTAGGAAGAGGCGGGGCTGTGTGTGTGTGCGAGCAGAGTGGAGACAGTTTCAACATACGGGCGGTGAGTTGCTTTCTAGCAGAAAATGCGTGCTGCCGTCCGTCCTCCCCTCTCCCCCCCCACAGTTTCAATGTGTGTTTTACCGCTCTGTCATCCCGCAGCGCGCCGCGGATCACGTGTGTGCCGATCCGAAGTCATTGATCCGTGCGGATCCATTGACGATCCTTTGAACCACTAGCGGTGACGTACAACACATACGACGGCACTATAAAGGGGAAGTTCCATTCTGATGGCGCCACCCTTTGGGCTGCTTTTGCTGATCCTCGTGTTAGTAAAGTTTGGTGAGAGCCGATTCGCGCTTTTCAGCCTCATGCTCTTCAGTCCGTTACAGCGTGACGAATGTGCTATCTCCATTACGAATGCTAGTTTTACCAGAACGAGCGCTCCCGTCTCATACTTGATTCTGAGCATGCGCGTTTTTTTTCCCCTCGTAAAAGCGTACACACTACCGTTTATCACGACGTGAAAAATAACGACGAGAAAAAATAGAGCAGGTTCTCATTTTTTTTGCGGGCATTTTCTCGTCGTTAAAAATGCTACGGAGCCTACACACGACCGGTTTTTACGACCAATCTAAAAAATGGCAGTTTTCTCGTCATGAAAAACGGTCGTGTGTATGCGGCAGTAAAGTAATTACCTTAAGCTGGAGCTGTAGGCAATGCTGACAACAGGTCGGCGGCCAGTGAACTGACAAAAACCGGCCGGGCGTCGGTGCTTACATACCAGATTCTGTCCGGCGTGAGCCAATCAGATTGCACCCATGGGGAGCGGTGTTAGTTCCTCCTGATCAGCTGTGAAGACAGACAGCTAACTGCGGAATCCGTGGCGTCTTTCTGACGCGGGGGTCCGCGGCGTAGCCATGCTCATGAGGGGGCGTGATGCCATCCCCAGGGCCCCGAATGTCAACCCCCCTTTTTTTATTTGTTTTTATTTAAAAAAAAAATTTTTTTAGAATTTTTTTATATTACATTTTTTAAAATGTATTTATGTTACTTAATTTTTTTTTGTAAGGGGCCCGGAGGTCCCCAGGGCCCCGGATGACAACCTCCCTTTTTTTTATTTTTATAAAAATTATTATTATTTTTTTGTAAGGGGCCCAGAGGCCCCCAGAGGAACGGAGGTCCCCAGGGCCCCGGATGACAACCTCCCTTTTTTTTATTTTTATAAAAATTATTATTATTTTTTTTGTAAGGGGCCCAGAGGCCCCCAGAGGAACGGAGGTCCCCAGGGCCCCAGATGGCAACCCCCCCCGCCTCTCAATTCGTGGCACCCCCCCGCTTCTCAATTTGTGCCAGCTCCACCCCCCCCCGCTTCTCAATTCGCAGCGCGGCAGCACCCCCCCCCCCCCCGGGGTTGCCCTCTGCTCCAGGGGGCCCATGCCTGAAGCTGTGTAAGTGGCCCCAAAATTCCTAATGGCGGCCCTGTCTACGTGCAGACAAAGCGGGATGAGGATGAGGCAGAGAGCCACCTAGTGGATGGAGGGCATAACAGCCAGGATGTTTACAAAAAAAATGACAAATAATATATAAACAGTGCTGTATATGAACAGCAGATAAACAAGCAAGGAAAAAAATAGGGATAAAGAAAAAGAAACTAAAAAAGAACGTCGTATTGACTTGCAATACGCATTGCCTGAAATTATAAGTTAATATAAATAAAAGGGAAAATAAAAATGATATACAGAGTAATACTAATGTATGGCAGAAAAAACAAATATGGACATGGATTGTCCTAACATATAGAGATTGTCATCTTGTATCCAAGTACATTTGGGAGAAATAGCCTAAAGGAGAGAAAAAAAGAAAAAAAAAAACAGCGCTCACGTACATGAGATATTGTTGTTATGAGATAGTTCAAATAGGTTCTGTAATGCCGCGTACACACGACCGTTTTTCATGACGAGAAAAATGCCATTTTTTAATTTGGTCATTAAAAACGATGGTGTGTGGGCTCCAGAGCATTTTTTACGACGTTAAAAATGGGCATTAAAAATTTGGAACATGCTCTAAGTTTTTTTCTCGTCGTTTTTCACGTCGTCGTTTTTCTCGTCATGAAAAACGGCCTATGTGTAGGCTTTAACGACGTGAAAAAAACCCGCATGCTCAGAAGCAAGTGATTAGACGGGAGCGCTCGTTCTGGTAAAACTAGCGTTCGTAATGGAGATAGCACATTCGTCACGCTGTAACGGACTGAAAAGCACGGAGACTGAAAAGCACGAATCGTCTCTCAACAAACTTTTTCTAACACGCGGTAACACGAAATCAGCAAAAGCAGCCCAAAGGGTGGCGCCACCTGAATGGAACTTCCCCTTTATAGTGCCAATTTACGTGTTGTACGTCACCGCGCTTTACTCGAGCATTTTTTTTTCATGATCGTGTGTAGGCAAGGCAGGCTTGAGAAGAATCACGTCGAGAAAAACGTCGTTTTTTTTCAATGACATTAAAAACGGTCGTGTGTACACGGCATAAGACTAGAGGTAGAGCCCAATAAATTCAGCTCACGAACCCCCGGAGGTGAATTCTGGGAGGAATGATCTGAAATGAAATGCCTCGTTCAGTCCAGGTGGTAAGGTGGCCTGGAGGTTAAAGATCCAGCTTAATTCACACTGGAGGAGGCGCTTGTTAAAATCGCCTCCCCTCGAGTGAAAATTCACTCGATCCAGTGCTAGAAAGAATACTTTGGGGAGTGATTTCGGATGCACCGAGGCCATATGTCGGCCGATGGGTACATCCGGATCGCGTTTGCGGATTGTGGAAATATGTTGGTAAATCATTTTCCAAATTTCATTGATGGTCTTCCCGACATAGTAACAGCCACATTCACATGTGAGCAAGTATACTACGCAAGTATCTTTCTACTCCTTTCTGCCATTTAAAGTCCAAGGGGGATTCCCCCAATGCACTTTGTTGCATGTTTTTTAGTGGATCCTTACATTGGTGACCAATGGGAGAAGGACCCCCTTATATCGGTAGTCAGTGTAGTGGTCCCTTACATTGGTGACCAATGGGAGAAGGACCCCCTTATATCAGTGGTCAGTTCAGTGGTCCCTTACATTGGTGACCAATGGGAGAAGGACCCCCTTATATCGGTAGTCAGTGTAGTGGTCCCTTACATTGGTGACCAATGGGAGAAGGACCCCTTATATCAGAGGTCAGTGTAGTGGTCCCTTACATTGGTGACCAATGGGAGAAGAACCCCCTTATATCGGTAGTCAGTGTAGTGGTCCCTTACATTGGTGACCAATGGGAGAAGGAGGCCCTTATATCAGTGGTCAGTGTAGTGGTCCCTTATATTGGTGACCAATGGGAGAAGAACCCCCTTATATCAGTGGTCAGTGTAGTGGTCCCTTACATTGGTGACCAATGGGAGAAGGACCCCCTTATATCGGTAGTCAGTGTAGTGGTCCCTTACATTGGTGACCAATGGGAGAAGGACCCCTTATATCAGTGGTCAGTGTAGTGGTCCCTTATATTGGTGACCAATGGGAGAAGGACCCCCTTATATCGGTAGTCAGTGTAGTGGTCCCTTACATTGGTGACCAATGGGAGAAGGAGGCCCTTATATCAGTGGTCAGTGTAGTGGTCCCTTATATTGGTGACCAATGGGAGAAGAACCCCCTTATATCAGTGGTCAGTGTAGTGGTCCCTTATATTGGTGACCAATGGGAGAAGGACCCCCTTATATCGGTAGTCAGTGTAGTGGTCCCTTACATTGGTGACCAATGGGAGAAGGACCCCCTTATATCAGTGGTCAGTGTAGTGGTCCCTTATATTGGTGACCAATGGGAGAAGGACCCCCTTATATCAGAGGTCAGTGTAGTGATCCCTTATATTGGTGATCAATGGGAGAAGGACCCCTTATATCAGTGGTCAGTGTAGTGGTCCCTTACATTGGTGACCAATGGGAGAAGGACCCCCTTATGTCAGTGTAGTGGTCCCTTTACATTGGTGACCAATGGTAGAAGAACCCCCTTATATCAGTGGTCAGTGTAGTGGTCCCTCACTTTGGTGACCAATGGGAGAAGGACCCCTTATATCAGTGGTTAGTGTAGTGGTCCCTTCCATTGGTGACCAATGGGAGAAGGACCCCCTTATATCAGAGGTCAGTGTAGTGGTCCCTTACATTGGTGACCAATGGGAGAAGGACCCCCTTATATCAGTGGTCAGTGTAGTGGTCCCTTACATTGGTGACCAATGGGAGAAGGACCCCCTTATATCAGTGGTCAGTGTAGTGGTCCCTTACTTTGGTGACCAATGGGAGAAGGACCCCTTATATCAGTGGTTAGTGTAGTGGTCCCTTCCATTGGTGACCATTGGGAGAAGGACGCTCTTATATCAGTGGTCAGTGTAGTGGTCCCTTACATTGGTGACCAATGGGAGAAGGAGGCCCTTATATCAGTGGTCAGTGTAGTGGTCCCTTCCATTGGTGACCAATGGGAGAAGGGTATTCTTATGTCGTCATCAGTGGGAAGACTGTCCTCCTTACAGATCATTGATGTCAGTTGTTACTGAGAGACAGAAATTGTTCATTGCTCAAGGAACCCCTAGAAACCTTTGGAGGAACCCTGGCTAAGAAAGGCTGGACTAGGAAGTAATATATTTCTCTCCCCCTTGGTGGGAGTGAAGATGACCCCATCTATAAGGATATACATTACATACACACACAGCACAAGGTCGTGTTCACACTACGAGACGTTTCTCAGTGGTGCAGTTCCTCTGAGCTCCACAAGGTGGTGATCTCACTTCTACCATAGAGATAGGAAGTCTCTATGGAAGACAGGAAGTGATGTCAGGTATAGACAGGAAGTTCCGGGTGAGAGGTGAGTCGGGAGGAAGTAGCGAGGAGACATCACTGGAATCGGCAGCAGAGAAGGTAATAAGATCGTATTTTCTATTTACACCCAGTAACCCCCCCCGTCATGTCCGTCCTCTTCCTCCATAGTCACTGTGACGTCTTTTATCTCCAGCAGATGATGATACACACATATATAGTGTGGAAACCTAGATTAACCTCTTAAAGGGGCAGAACATTCCCCACTTACAGTAAGGTGACCAGATTTTTTAAATGAAATCCGGGGACATATTTTTTTTTTTTTTACTAGTAATGGCTGCAATCAGCAACTCTCTGCCCGTTGCCGCGGCCTCACAGCCTCTCAAGTCTTACTCTCTGGGTCCCAGCTACTACTGGGTGGGGAGCAGAGAAATAACTCCACCAGGGAAGTCAAGTCAAGAAGATAAGCAGGCAGGCGGCTTAACGGAGATTTGAGCCAAGGCAGAAGAACATGCGGGCGGAGCTGAATGGGCACCCGAAACTTAAGAAATATTCCCTCCGCTCCGACCAGCACATAATAATCAGAAAGGGGCACAGATAACGGAACGAAATACACCCCCTAAGCTAGTAGGAGCGGTGGAGAGGGGGTGTGTAATTCAGAATTTTTTCTTTTAATCCTGCACTGACTGTCTTTGAAATTGCCCTGTTCAAATCCAATCCGGGGACAAAACCGGGGACAGATTTGGTCCAGGGACAGTGTCCTCAATCCAGGGACTGTCCCCTGAAACCGGGGATGTCTGGTCACCCTAACTTACAGGCCCGGAACATTTCACCTTTCCACCAATCACCTATTCATCAGTCGATACTAATGGATTATACCACTTTTATTAGTGAGGGGGATGGGGGGGTTATGAAGACATAGAGGAGATCTTAATCAGTTTTCTTTGCTGGTGGATCAAAAATGAAGCAAAATTAACTTTACAGAAAAATAACTTTATGATCCATCGAGCCAACAGGTTAGAGGCTCCCGGATCCCAAAATCATAGCAAACCCTAAACTGAATGTTCCTCTGTGTGTAATCCCACCTGGGGGCTGTTCTTCCCTGAAAAATACCCTCATATTACCCCCCCCATACACCCCATCCTAATATTGTACAACCAGTACAGTCCAGATCATTCTCTGTTATCAATTATTGGTCTACAGGAAACCTGTACACATCACGTGACCAATGAGGATGGAGGAGGACCGGAGTCACATGACTGAGAAGATACTAAACCTCACCCTGGAAATCATCTACCTGCTGACCGGAGAGGTGAGGAGGATTCTGGGAGGTCACATGACCTCACTCTTATCTCTATTAATAAAACACAGACCTGACCGGAGAGGTGAGGAGGATTCTGGGAGGTCACATGACCTCACTCTTATCTCTATTAATAATACACAGACCTGACCGGAGAGGTGAGGGGGATTCTGGGAGGTCACATGACATCACTCTTATCTCTATTAATAATACAGACCTGACCGGAGAGGTGAGGGGGATTCTGGGAGGTCACATGACATCACTCTTATCTCTATTAATAATACACAGACCTGACCGGAGAGGTGAAGAGGATTCTGGGAGGTCACATGACATCACTCTTATCTCTATTAATAATACACAGACCTGACCGGAGAGGTGAGGGGGATTCTGGGAGGTCACATGACATCACTCTTATCTCTATTAATAATACACAGACCTGACCGGAGAGGTGAGGAGGATTCTGGGAGGTCACATGACATCACTCTTATCTCTATTAATAATACACAGACCGGAGAGGTGAGGAGGATTCTGGGAGGTCACATGACATCACTCTTATCTCTATTAATAAAACACAGACCTGACCGGAGAGGTGAGGAGGATTCTGCGAGGTCACATGACATCACTCTTATCTCTATTAATAAAACACAGACCTGACCGGAGAGGTGAGGAGGATTCTGGGAGGTCACATGACATCACTCTTATCTCTATTAATAAAACACAGACCTGACCGGAGAGGTGAGGAGGATTCTGCGAGGTCACATGACATCACTCTTTTTTTAAAATATGAATGCAGGTTACTCGCTAGAGGGAAAACCTCTGTGGGAATCCAGGATGGAGAAAGATCTGGGGGTCCTAGTAGATGACAGGCGCATCAATAGTATGAATTGCCAAGCTGCAACAATAAAGACTAGCAGAATATTTGCATGCATTAAAAGGGTATATACTCCAGAGATAAAACTATAATTCTACCACTTTACAAAATTCTGGTTCGGCCACTTGAGTATTCTGTCCATATCTGGTCACCAGTCCTCAGGAAGGATGTGCTGGACCATTAGGGAATCGCATAAGGAGACGATCAGCTTCTACGTGATCTCATCTCCTGCCTATCCCCTTATCTTAGGGTATCCCTGGCTTAAGCTACACAACCCGCTCATAGACTGGGCTGCAGAGGAGATTGGGTCCTGGTCCCAGACCTGCATCCAGAATTGCATTAAAATCGCTGACCAGTTGCCTGTGTATAACTTTTGTGTAGCCAGTACCAGTCATGTGCCTTTTTTCCAGTCCTGTTCAAATCCTAATCAGCCAATATTTCCAAATGTGACTACAGCTTACATAACCATGTGCCTTTATATGACTCTGTTATAGCAAGTCTATTGAATTCTCTACAGGCCACCACTCGAGCCAATTACCACAGCCTGAACCCTCTCCTCCTAGATTCCGGGCTTGTCCGTTGTCTCGTAGCCTTGAGCCCTGTTTGAAAACTTCCTCTAAATCCTCAGAAGTCAAGCCCCCTGGATTACCCCGACCTTTGCCTGTCGCTAAACTCCCTTGGACGCACAGCCAGGCTAACTTGTCCGCAAGTTCCACTGTGGCTACGCCTGGTGATGCGGTTCAGACGGTCGCTACGCCTGGTGATGCGGTTCAGACGGTCGCTACGCCTGGTGATGCGGTTCAGACGGTCGCTACGCCTGGTGATGCGGTTCAGACTGTCGCTACGCCTGGTGATGCGGTTCAGACTGTCGCTACGCCTGGTGATGCGGTTCAGACTGTCGCTACGCCTGGTGATGCGGTTCAGACTGTCGCTACGCCTGGTGATGCGGTTCAGACGGTCGCTACGCCTGGTGATGCGATTCAGACTGTTGCTACGCCTGGTGATGTGATTCAGACAGTTGCTACACCTGCCGATGCAGCCCAGTCGGCCACTGCATCAGTTATGCCAGTCCAGTCCATGCCCGTTGAGCTTCCTGCTTCTTCCTATTCGAGGATCTTTCTGGTAATGCGATTCAGACAGTTGCTACACCTGGCGATGCGGCCCAGCCGGCCACCTCTGAAGTATGCCAGTCCAACCCATGCCCATTGAACTTCCTGCTTTTTCTTATTCAGGACTTTGTATAACTTGGCCTCACCCTACTTCTCTAACCGGTCTAAGAGGTTCAATCCACCCTTTGGATAAACTGCCTCATTCGACCAGGTGGGGCTTTCAATCCCTTTTTTAGGGCTCTCTGCACCCCGCTCGTGTTTCAGCTGTCTGGCTTCACCCCCTGTGACACATTCCCTGCTAACCAGTCTGACCTCTGTGGATCTACAGACCTCTGCCCAGTCTGATGGTCCTGTGCTGGATGTCCAACTGGTCTTTGAGGGTCCGGGGGCCCCTCCTCAGACGGGGAGGGGGGGGTAATGTCATGATCACTTAGTGCCCCTGTTCCTCATTCCAGCACCCGGGTGTTGGCTGTTGCTTTTCCTCCCTGTCTGTGTTCACCTGTTAGATGATTGATTTGCTCAGTCACCTGCTATAAGCAAACCGAACACTCTATCCCTTGCTTGTGATAGAGACAGGCTTACCTGCATTGTTCTAGAATCAAGTCTCCTGTTAGTCTGCTTTGCTTGCTGTTGGATCCCCTGTGTATGACCCGAATTGGACTGGATTATCCCCTGAACTCAGCCTGCCTTTACTTGAACTGTCTTTGAACCACACTATCTGCTAAACTGCAAGCACCCGTTTGCTTTGCTCAGTTCACGTCTGCCCAGCCGTGGTGATCAGGCACTATAGCATTGTGTATAAAGTCCTGGGGGCAACCAAGTGCAGGTGTTTCGCTTGCGTCTATCTAGCAAGGTTACTCTGTGGTATAACAAGGAAGCTGAGACTCCTGCAGTGTGTAAATGTGCTTTTACTATACAAGATGCTGTACATACAAAACTATTACAATATTAGGAATATACTACAAGACTGACAGATTTCTATAACAAGCAAAATGCCTAGAAAATAGAACAGCCTATGGTCTATAACTACAAATACATTTAAAGGTTTCTTAACTTGGATTACGCTTTGTTCATGATCTTCATTGTTGAGACCAGGCATCTTCTTCTTATGATGAGTGGCTTCTCCTCTCTTACAGCAACATGATGTGTGTGTCCCTCCTAGCTTACTGTCTGCTTTTATGTGTGTCAGGCTGTTTACCATTATCAAAACTGTAGCTGTATTTCAACAAAAGCATTGAATACAACAATGCTATCTACCTATTGTCTACTCAAAACGAACCTGTAATCTAAACTGTGATTTCTTTCAGTTTGAGAGCTGAAAGAAATCTCAAACAGGTAATGTTTACTTGTTTTCTGTGGCTATAGAGACATTAGCATATTGGATACAACAATGGTATCTAACCTATTGTCTACTCAAAACGAAACCTGTAATCTAAACTGTAATTCTTTTCAGTTTGAGAGCTGAAAGAAATCTCAAACAGGTAATGTACTAAAATACAACAATGGTATCTAATCCCATTGTCATTTGTTTGAGAGATCTACTTAAACCAAATGCTGACAGGTAATCTGACTATTGTAAAATTGTCCCATGTATCCTATGTCTGATTAATATAATAAAAATCATATTTTTAACAAACGTAATACATTCCGCCCTATGATTTTTATTTTTTCTCTCTCAGACCACACAGAAAATCTCTTCATTACTAAAAACTCAATATACACATGAATTTTCCTTAAATGGCCACTCCTCCCATATTTCTGTCACTGGGAAGGTGTTTCAGTCTTTGGATAAAAGTTCATTAGAAAGTCCATTCTAAAGTTCTTTAGAAACAAGTCCAGGCTTGGAATACATCAAAAGGCCTTGTTCTCTACAGCTCTTGCGATCTTCCGTCATTCTTTCCATCATGTAACCACTTTTCTCTGGTCTTCCTATGGATCAAATCGGAGACAGCCTGTGGAGTGGAAAACAAAGCGAATTATCTGTTCCTTCTAACAATACATAAACAGTAGATCCTGGCCCTTCAGCTACAATCTCTCCTCTAAATGGCTTCTGACCAACACTTTGCCACCTGCCTGTATGCACCTCTGACCCTCCCAAAGAACATCAATAGGGAGGAGAGGAAATATACTGATATTTCCCAGAAAATCACTGCTGTTTATTTTGGAAGGTTTGATGTTATGTAGCCTCACTTTCCACTCTTGCTGAGAAGTATCCACTAACCAGTCAGAGTCCCAGCCACTGTCTTGAAACTCATCTGCCAATGCAAATATAACTTCAAACCTTCCTGCCAGATTCCCTCTCATTCCTAGATAGGCTTCAGCTTCAGATACGTCACTCTTGGTTTCTATGTCATGGGAAGCAGTAACATGGTATCTGTTAAACCCTGTTCTTTCAGGAACCTTACATAAATACTGAACTCTGCACTCCAGCTGTGGAATCTGTGCCTCAGCCCCTACCATCCTCTCATATGGTGTGCTTTTGGCTATTGGCCTAGAATTTAACAACATGACTGCCTGTGTGAGGACCCGATCCCACCCCCTTAGTGTATGTGTGGGTGTAATTTTGCGTATCTGGTCCTTCAATAGCCCGTTGTATCTTTCAATCAAACCAGCTGCCTGTGGATGGTATGGGATGTGGCACAACCAGTACACTCCAGAATCTTTGGCCCACTGCTGTACTGTTAATCAGGTGAAGTGTGAGCCATTATCACTTTGTACTTGTTTGGGACAACCATAAGCAACGACAAGTTTCTGAAGCAGTTGAAGCGTTGCGGCTTGATCTGCACGTTTGCAAGGATGAACAAGCATAAGTCCTGAATAGGTGTCCACTGCAGTGCAACAATATCTCAGTCCATTGTTTCCCCGGGACAGGGGACCGATGAAGTCAATCTGCCAGATCTCTGCAGGCCTCCCACCCCTCTTAATCGACCCAGTGGAGTACTTTTGCAATGGCCATTGTCGCACTTCTCCACACATTGTACAGTTCCCTATTACAGTCTTTATCATGTCCATGGATATAGGCAATCCTCTCTGCTGTGCCCATTCATATGTTGCTTTCTGCCCCAAATGTCCAGATTGCTTGTGGGCCCAGTTGGCCAAGTTCATCAAAACAGGATCAATTGGCACAACTGCCTTCACTTTTGCGATTTCATCTGCAACTCTGTTATAGTTCTCAAAGTCTGGTACTAGGGGCACATGTGCATCAACATGCCCCACTTTTATGGTGCGGGAGTGAGCTTCCTTCCAGATGTAGTCCCAGACTTCCTTGCCTCCCCACACCACCTTTCCATGAATCATCCATTCATTGGACTTCCACGTGGGCATCCAAGTTGTCAGTCCTTTAACCACTTCTCTACTGTGCACGAAAACCCCCTTCCTGCCCAAGCCATTTTTCAGCTTTCAGCGCTGTCACACTTTGACAATTGCGCGGTCGTGCGACGTGACTCCCAAACGAAATTTGCGTCCTTTTTTTCCCACAAATAGAGCTTTCTTTTGGTGGTATTTGATCACCTCTGCGGTTTTTATTTTTTGCGCTATAAACAAAAGAAGAGCGTCCAGTTTGGAAAAAAACCACTATTTTTTACTTTTTGCTATAATAAATACCCATTTTTTTTTTTAAATAAAATTTTCCTCAGTTTAGGCCGATACGTATTCTTCTACATATTTTTGGTAAAAAAAAAAAAAATCGCAATAAGCGCGTATTGATTGGTTTGCGCAGAAGTTATAGCGTCTACAAAATAGGGGATAGATTTATAGCATTTTTTTTTTTTTATTAGTAATGGCGGCGATCTGCGTTTTTTTTTTTTTTTTTTATTGTGACTGCGATATTGCGGCGGACACATCGGACACTTTTGACACATTTTTGGGACCATTCACATTTATACAGCGATCCCTGCTATAAAAATGCATTGATTACTGTATAAATGTGATTGGCAGGGAAGGGGTTAACCACTAGGGGGCGGGAAGGGGTTAAATATGTTCCCTCAAAGTGTTCTTACTGTGTGGGGAGGAGACTGACTGGGGGAGGTGACCGATGGTTGTCATATGACGTCCTCCCAGAACGAGAGTGTCCTCCGCCCGCCGTCAATTGACAGTGGGCGGGGGACAAGTGGTTAAAAACCGCCCAGCTGTCAGTGTAGATAGTGACATGGGAAGAAGGATCCTCCTGAAGAGTCATCACTACAGCTTTCAACTCTGCATACTGACTGGACCCTCCGATTCCGGACTCCTGCAGGACTGTGTCTGTACTTGGGTTGTAGGCTGCTGCTGTCCATTTACGCCCAGATGAGGCGATTATGGCTGAACCATCAGTGAACCACGCTGACTCCTTCATGTCTTCTGACAGAGACTCAAAGGGTGGAGCCTCTTGAATGGGGGATGACTGCAGCACAGGAATTTCTTCTTCTGGCCGGGTGCTGGTAAAAGTAACAAGCCCTGCCAACTGTTTTGAAATGTCTCTAACATCCCCAGCTGCAATACCCCCTCTTTCTTGAAGGTACCACTTCCATTTCATCAGTGTCTGGTTCTGGGCTACAGCTGCCCTAGTGGTCAGTCCATTATCTCTCACCCATCCTGCTATTGGCAATGCAGTATGGATGGTGACTGTGTCCTTTCCTGTAATGGTCTCTACATGTTGAAGTGCTGTGTAGGCCCCAAACAGGTACTTCTCTAGGGGCGTGTATCTTGTCTGTGCCCCTGTCAGTTGTTTGGACCAAAATCCAATAGGTATTGTTCTCAGTCCTTTCTTTTCATTTGGCTGCCACAGACTCCAAGATATGGTACCATTCTGCTCCACTACATCCAGCTGAAATGGTACTCCTTGTCTCACGGGTCCCAATCCCTGATGCTGCAAAATAGCTTCTTTAGCAGCCAGGAATGCAGTCCACTGCTCTGAACCCCATGAGAACTCAGTCTTTTTTCTGGTAACATTGTATATAGGCCTCAGAATCAGTCCAAGATGTGGAACGAACGATCTCCAGAATCCTACAACTCCAATGAACTTCTGTGCCTCCTTTTTGGTAGTAGAGGGGGGCGACAGCGCCTGGATAGTTTGCACAACTGTCTCTGGAATCTTCCTCTGTGGCCCAGTCCACATCATTCCTAGGAATTTCACCTCTGTGGCAGGTCCTTGGACTTTGTCTCTGTTGATAGCCCACCCTCTGTTCTCCAAGTGCTGTATCAGCAGGTGCAGTGCTTCAGTTACATCTTCTTTTGTCCCAGAGATCATGATGTCATCAATGTAGTGAAACACAGCGACTTTCAAATTCAGGGTACTTAAATCTCGGGCAATCAGTCCATGACAAATCGTTGGAGAATGAAGATAGCCTTGCGGAAGGACAGTGAAAGTGTACTGGCGGCCGTCCCACACCATAGCAAACTGGTCTTGACACTCTGGGTCTATCAAAATTGAAAAGAAAGCATTAGCCAGGTCTATCACAGCATGATATTCTCCTGCATCTTTAGCAATTTTCTCAACAATTGAGATCATATCTGGTACAGCTGACTTCAATGGAGGTGCCACTTTGTTTAGACCTCTGTAATCTACAGTCATTCTATATGTCCCATCAGGTTTCCTTATTGGGAACACCGGAGACGAGAAAGGACTTAAGCCTCGTACACACGGCCGAGATTCTCGTCGGAAAAAACATGTCGTTTTTTCCGACGAGATTCTTGGACAAGAAACTTGTCCCGGCCGAGTGTACACACGCTCGATTCAAAGAACCCGCGGTTCTTTGAATGGAGTGTACGCGGTGACGTCATCGACTATGACGAGCATGCGCTCGTCACATTCGATGCCGTCGCCGCTATCTTGGTATACCCTACCTATGCCTAATAAGCTACCGCGCATGCGTCAAATTCATTTCGAACATGCGCGGGCTTCCGGGAGGACAGGTAAGTGTACACACACTCACTTTTCTCGTCGAGAAACATGCCGACGAGAATCTCGACGAGAAAATAGAGAGCAGGATCTCTATTTTCTCGTCGAGATTCTTGTCGCTTTTCTTGACGAGAAACCATACACACGAACAAATTTCTCGGCAAAAAATCTCTGCCAGCAAGTTTCTTGCTGGTTTTTGCCGAGAAACTCGTTCATGTGTACGAGGCTTTACAGCAGGTCTAAGGATCCCTACTCTCAACAGTTCTTGAATAGTCTCCCCAATTTCTTTGTGGCCTCCAGGAAGTCTGTACTGCTTGAGACAGACTGGCTTCTCTGGTGGAGGAATGTAGACAGGGGTCCATTTCGCATGACCTCTGACCACAGCCTTCACCGCCCTTACCAGATACGCTTTATCAGGATACCCGAATGTGAATGTACCTCTTTTAGTCTGAATTGACTGACCTTGAAGTACATCCATCCCAAGATTATTTTCGGATAACTCTGATATCAAAACATTTGTCATGAATCCTGATCCCTTGCCAATAGCCAATTTCACCCGTATCCTAACTGCTGGTGTAGTTTGCCCTCCCAAACCTTCTACATAAATCAATTCTCCTTTGTGATGGGAAGGATTTCCTTGCAAAAGTGTAACTTCAGCTCCACTATCAACTAAAGCCATTACATGTGTAGGAGAAGATGACTTCCCCCACCATACAGTGACAGGTGCATATGGGCGTCGGTCTCCTGCTGTCATTGCCCTTGCTGTTATTACAGGAGACTCACCTTCCCTTCATAAAGGATATTGAACCTCCCAATCCCCTTTTCTGATTCTCTCTAACTCCTCCCCAGGATAAAGAAATTTGGGTTCATGTTCAGTTTTGGGAATTGGTTTGGGGCTAACAGGAGGGGTCTGTTCTGTTTCCTCTAAGTCTAGGCTGATGTTATCTTCACTAGGAGTAGTGTTTCTAACCCTGACAGTTTTCCCTACTAAATGTTTCCACCTCTTCAGCATTTCTGCAGTAGGAATGCCATCTATCTCATCTTTAGGTACTCCTGTCTTTAATAGGTCCACCCACATTTCTTTCCTAGAAACAACTAGCCTGGTTTTTTCTTCACCTTCTGTCTTCTCTACCCCATTCCGTTTCTTCTCTGTTCTTTTCTGCTTGTATTCTTCCTGTCTGGCCTTGACCTTATCTACTGCCCTGACAGGTTTTGTTTTAGTCTCCTCTATCTCCCCCAACTGGCTTAAAAGGGTTGTGGCTTCATAAATCTTGCTGTTTAATCCCAGGCCTCCCAACAAAGACAATAATGGAGCCCTGAGATTAAATGGCGCAGACTTCATCAGCTTAGAGCGCAGAGCAGACGTAAAGGGTTCCATATCTGGACCTATCCATTCTGGAAATGTATTTAATCCGGTTATACAGCCCATCTCACGTAACCTGGAAATACCCTCTCCTATTGATCTCCAGGAGTAGGTATTTTCCAGGTCAGTAGGACTAGCGTATACTCGGACTATTCCATCTCTCACAAGGTCTAACAGTGAAAAATTCACGCTAAACTCTCGGGCTTTTCGCATTGCCTGACGCAATTGTGGATCATGGGTTAACACTCCCATAGCCACTGCTTCCTTACCTGACAAAACAACACTGTCCGCCCCTTCATCCCATAAGCGTAGGAGCCAACCCAATAGGGGCTCCCCAGACCTTTGTTTGTATTGTTTTGCCAGCTCATGGAGTTCAGTTTGTGAAAACTCCCGTACTTCTTCAAATTCAACATCTCTGGGGTTGCGATAATGCACCTCCCCATCTGCCATATCCTCTCTATCATGTTGCCGTTTCCTATGCTTAGTAATGAGAGGTCTGGCATACTTTTTCTTTCCCACTAGCAGATCATCCTCTGAAATATCAAACTCTATCTCCTCATCCTCACTATCATTTGAGGAGAACACATCCTCACAATCCCAGTTTTGGGATGTGACAATGGCACGTACCCTGGCTTTACTAACAGGTTTACGCCCCTTCCTTTTGGCATTAATTGATTTGGTCATGAGGGCTGCACACCGCTCTTGCAAATCCTTAGCCCGACTAGCGGTTGAACGTACACACTCTGAAGCAACTGCTAGCTGGTCTTTTAATACCTTAACTTCTGCCTCTGCCTTCTCCCTTCTATGTGATTCAGTATAGAGAGCATGGAGGAAGTACCACCCCACGGTGGACACTGTCCTCTTCTCTTTCTTACTTAAATCCAACCCCTTAAGGCTAAAATCTACAAAATGATCTGAGACTTTATCACCCCAAGTCAGCTTCAAGGGAGAAGCATACTTCACAAATGCATTAGCAAGAGGCTCCCACTCATTATTTCTGGCCCAGATAGGTAAGCTGCACACTTTCTTCTGGTCACCAGAACCCTCTGCAGCCTTGCTTTTCCTAAACAGCTTACGCAGCATTTTACCTAGCACAAGCTACACAACACACTACAGAAAAACAAGTCTGCTTCAATTGAATTATAGCACAAATCCCGGACGAGCCCCCAAATGTTTCGCTTTGCGTCTATCTAGCAAGGTTACTCTGTGGTATAACAAGGAAGCTGAGACTCCTGCAGTGTGTAAATGTGCTTTTACTATACAAGATGCTGTACATACAAAACTATTACAAACATTAGGAATATACTACAAGACTGACAGATTTCTATAACAAGCAAAATGCCTAGAAAATAGAACAGCCTATGGTCTATAACTACAAATACATTTAAAGGTTACTTAACTTGGATTACGCTTTGTTCATGATCTTCATTGTTGAGACCAGGCATCTTCTTCTTATGATGAGTGGCTTCTCCTCTCTTACAGCAACATGATGTGTGTGTCCCTCCTAGCTTACTGTCTGCTTTTATGTGTGTCAGGCTGTTTACCATTATCAAAACTGTAGCTGTATTTCAACAAAAGCATTGAATACAACAATGCTATCTACCTATTGTCTACTCAAAACGAACCTGTAATCTAAACTGTGATTTCTTTCAGTTTGAGAGCTGAAAGAAATCTCAAACAGGTAATGTTTACTTGTTTTCTGTGGCTATAGAGACATTAGCATATTGGATACAACAATGGTATCTAACCTATTGTCTACTCAAAACGAAACCTGTAATCTAAACTGTAATTCTTTTCAGTTTGAGAGCTGAAAGAAATCTCAAACAGGTAATGTACTAAAATACAACAATGGTATCTAATCCCATTGTCATTTGTTTGAGAGATCTACTTAAACCAAATGCTGACAGGTAATCTGACTATTGTAAAATTGTCCCATGTATCCTATGTCTGATTAATATAATAAAAATCATATTTTTAACAAACGCAATACAGCAGGTAGGCCTGCTTGCCTTAAGGGAAAGGGGGCTGCTATAGGTGAAGCGCACAGTAGTCAGCTATGGTGTCTGACAACCTGCGTTGGAGAGACTTGACATTCGTGACCAGAGTGTAGAAAAGTTCAAAAAACGTTTAGATGTGTTTCTGAGAGATATGGGAAATGGTCGTCACACTCGCACACTGAGGTTGAACTGGATGGACCGGTGTCTTTATATGGCCTTACCAACTATATAACTATTATTTGGTCTTTATTGTAGAGTTTCCCTCCCGTGAAGTCTGGTGATCATATGACCATCACAGTGCCTCCATGTGACTCCCGAAAACCTGAGAGACACAACATGGAGAAGATTCTAGAAGTCACCAAGAAGATGATGGAGCAGCTGACAGGAGAGGTGAGCGGTGCCGGGAATTCTGGGACATTATCCAGTAACAGACAAGGGATGTGTCTGGATGGTGACTGTATCATTGTGTGTGTCAGGTTCCTATAAGGTGTCAGGATGTCACTGTCTATTTCTCCATGGAGGAGTGGGAGTATTTAGAAGGACACAAGGATCTCTACAAGGACGTCATGATGGACAATCAGCCGCCCCTCACATCACCGGGTAAGAGGAGACTTTATTGTAAAGGAGAGAGCAGTACGGAGGCTCCACCTAGATCCCCCATCATCTAATAAACACATAGAAACAATGTATTCAGTCAGTGTGTGTGTTTCCTACAGATGGATCCAGTAATGGGAACCCACCAGAGAGATGTCCCCGTCCTCTGTATTCCCGGGATTCCACACAGGAAGGTCACACCATCCCCCACCATCATCAGGTAGGTGAGGAACAATCTTTGGTAGTTATGATTTATACACAGCATGTTTATTACAATGAATGTTTTATTATATATTCAGAGTGGAAACCTCGGGGATGATAATATTGTTGTAAAAGAAGAGTATAAAGAGGAGGATGAGGAGTATGGTGTGATGGAGGAGTATTCAGAAGGACACAAGGATATGATGGAGCCACCTAATACCAGGAACCCACCAGAGAGATGTCCCCGTCCTCTGTATTCCCAGGATTCCACACAGGAAGGTCACACCATCCCTCACTGTTACAAGGTCGGTGGGACGGAGCATCTAAAACATGGACTGGTGGAGATGATGTGTGGATTTTGTATGTAAGTTTATATCTTACAGATGATATTTTCTCTCATTTTTATGGTTTAGAGTGGAGATCCAATCGATATAGAATTTGAGGTGAAATCAGAAGAAGAGACGTATGTGAGGGATGATCAGCAGTCTATGGAGGAGGATGGAATAACGGGGACATTTATAGAGGAGGACACTCCTACAGAGATCAGCACAGGTGGGTCATTAACACTAAATCCATTCCTCCACCCATACTGCCGGCACAAAATTGTTTCACTGTTTTGTTTTTTATAGAAGCTAAACTAGTATTTTCGCAGTCGCTGTAAAATCACGTTCTGTAATTGATTGAGGAACACAGCAACTCTTAAACTTTTGGGTCATATTGCCCCTATAGGAAAATTCAACATTAACAAATAAAATAACTTGCCCAGAATAACCACGATCAGCATACCTCTGTTTTGTAGCAAAGCAATACCGAGAGTATAATCGAAAACACAGAAAGGTGGGACCTGTGGACACCTCAATGAGAACATAATTTTATGGGGAGTATAAAAATCTAATGGGGAAGAATTTTTATGGAGAGTCAAAAAAAACGAAAATAATGTTTTCTTACTCAGCTCTTGAGGGACGTAGGAAGGTTTGACCTTCAGGAAGTACAAAAGCAGTCCAACCAAAGGATGAAAAACAGCAAACAAATGCCAAGAAAAAAAAATAAGACAGAACTGAGAACTGCCTGCAGCTCAAAGAGCGGCCCTAATGAGTCTCGGCGTGTATCTGGCCTCGGATGAGGCTGCAAAATCCACCTGGTAGAACTTAGCTTCAAAGGGTCTCCAAAGCCTACATAGAAGTCTAGGACAATGCAGCACCCAAAGTTTATAAAGGGCTTTTATTCAGAGTTAGTTTCGCTTTGTTTTGGAGGAAATTCAGGTATGAGATACAGGGTTCGTACGGTCATTAAATTCCTGGAAAAGTCATGGGATTTTGACATGGCACTTTCCAGGCCTGGAAAAGTTTTGGAAAATGACTGAATCCACTAAGTTTTGGAAAAGTCATGGAATATTTTAGTCACTACTAGTCGTGCAACGGATCGTAAGCGATCCGTGATCCGAACAGGTCATCCTGTTCGGATTGGCACACGGCGCGATCCCCGGAGCGCTCCGGGGCCTCGGCCATTAGGAAAGGCCGCGGCTTCGGCCTATCTCCGGAGCCGCGGCCATCTTGGTACACCCGGCGGCAGCCTATTGGCTTAGCGGCACGCTGACGTCAGCAGGAACTGGAGGGACACACACTGCGCCGTGTATTGCTGTTCTGAGGTCTGTAAGGGGTGGGGGGGTGCCTGCATTACTGGGGGGTGTCTGTACTTGGAGGTCTGTACTGAGAGGTCTGCACTGGGAGGTCTGCACTGGGGGTGTCTGTACTGAGGGTGTCTGCACTGAGGGTGTCTGCACTGGGGGTGGCTGTACTGGGGGTGGCTGCACTGGGGGTGTCTGCACTGGGGGTGGCTGTACTACTGGGGGTGGCTGTACTACTGGGGGTGGCTGTACTACTGGGGGTGTCTGCACTGCGAGGTCTGCACTGGGGGTGTCTGTACTACTGGGGGTGTCTGTACTACTGGGAGGTCTGCACTGGGGGTGGCTGTACTACTGGGGGTGTCTGCGCTGGGGGTGTCTGCACTGGGAGGTCTGTACTGGGGGTGTCTGCACTGGGGGTGTCTGTACTGGGAGGTCTGTACTGGGGGTGGCTGTACTACTGGGGGTGTCTGTACTGGGAGGTCTGCACTGGGGGTGTCTGTACTGAGAGGTCTGCACTGGGGGTGGCTGTACTACTGGGGGTGTCTGTACTGGGAGGTCTGCACTGGGGGTGTCTGTACTGTACTGACGTCAGTACTACAGTTTGAATTTATTTGTGTGAACTGTGAAGTTAAGTCATGGATTGTGGAAACTAACTAGTGTCGGGTGATTGTATATAGTGTATACCACATTTACCACTGACTAATGCAGAGTTGCAATGCAAGGAGATCAGCTAAAGTAGTTGGATCTGTGCGTGCGTTATAATTAATTAATCAAAATTAGTCGTTTAATCGATTTAAAAGAAAAAACGATTAATCGAACATATAAATTTTAATCAGTAACAGCCCTAATTTATATTAGTAAAAATATGCTGGGTGTGACATGGATTTTCTTCTTATTTAACATGTATACATAGACATTTCATGAAACATAAGGTCATGAATATTTATACGTGAAGTCATGGAAAAGTCATGGAATTTCATTGGTAAAAATGTGTATGAACCCTGGAGATATCCCAGGATGCACTGGGAAACCAACAAATGAACCAGAAAGACGTCATCGGCAGTCCCTTTTTGGTTCATGTGGATATGTTCTGGGAAAGACTGGTGCAGACGTCTCATCTGGAGCAGCAAGAAGGTGAGCGGGGTCCAGACTGGAGTGGAGCAACTAGCACATGGCACACAATGTGTGGCATCATGGGTCCGCTATAGTGGAAGGTGAGCAGGGACGGGAGAGGTAGGACTGAGCGGCAGAGGATCAGCAGAGCTGGGGGACCGGAGCAGGAGAAACTAGCAATGTCACACGTGTTGCACAGCGTGGGGGCAATATAGCGGGGGGTGAGCCGGAATCGGAGAGAGGGGAGGATCAGCAGAGCTGGGGGACCGGAGCAGAGGAACTAGCAATGTCACACGTGGTGCACAACGTGAGGGCAATATAGCGAGGGGTGAGCCGGGATCAGAGAGAGGGGAGAATCAGCAGAGCTGGGGGTTACTACTGAGTAGGGGATTAGCAAAGCTGGGGGACCTACTGAGCCGAGAATCAGCAGAGCTGGGGGTTACTATATTATATATACATTGTCATATGTTACATACTCCTGACCAACTGCACTCTATAGATTATGTTGTATGTTACATACTCCTCACCCCTGCACTATATACACATCGTTGCATACTTCTGACCCCTGCACTCTGTTGTATGTTACATTGTCCTAACTCCTATCTAACCAGAACCTTTTGTATTTCTATTTTAGTAGATGGACGGGAGATGAGGAAAACCTCAGAGGATTGTCTCACTTTGTCTCCAGACTGTAAAGTAGAAGATGAGGACATCACACAGTATAGTCCAGGAGAAAACCCGACTACCTCAAATGTCCATCCGGCACCCCACAGTGTAGATGGACCATCGTATTCCTCTTATCCTGAGGAACCTCAGACTGTGCGGGACGGTGCCGGACCATCGTATTCCTCTTATCGTGAGGAACCTCAGACTGTGCGGGACGGTGCCGGACCATCGTATTCCTCTTATCCTGAGGAACCTCAGACTGTGCGGGACGGTGCCGGACCATCGTATTCCTCTTATCCTGAGGAAGGTCAGACTGTGCGGGACGGTGCCGGACCATCGTATTCCTCTTATCCTGAGGAACCTCAGACTGTGCGGGATGGTGCCGGACCATCGTATTCCTCTTATCCTGAGGAACCTCAGACTGTGCGGGACGGTGTCGGACCATCGTATTCCTCTTATCCTGAGGAACCTCAGACTGTGCGGGACGGTGCCGGACCATCGTATTCCTCTTATCCTGAGGAACCTCAGACTGTGCGGGACAGTGCCGGACCATCGTATTCCTCTTATCCTGAGGAACCTCAGACTGTGCGGGACGGTGCCGGACCATCGTATTCCTCTTATCCTGAGGAACCTCAGACTGTGCGGGACGGTGCCGGACCATCGTATTCCTCTTATCCTGAGGAACCTCAGACTGTGCGGGACGGTGCCGGACCATCGTATTCCTCTTATCCCGAGGAACCTCAGACTGTGCGGGACGGTGCCGGACCATCGTATTCCTCTTATCCTGAGGAACCTCAGACTGTGCGGGACGGTGTCGGACCATCGTATTCCTCTTATCCCAAGGAACCTCAGACTGTGCGGGACGGTGCCGGACCATCGTATTCCTCTTATCCTGAGGAACCTCAGACTGTGCGGGACGATGCCGGACCATCGTATTCCTCATATCCTGAGGAACCTCAGACTGTGCGGGACGGTGCCGGACCATCGTATTCCTCTTATCCTGAGGAACCTCACACTGTGCGGGACGGTGCCGGACCATCGTATTCCTCTTATCCTGAGGAACCTCAGACTGTGCGGGACGGTGCCGGACCATCGTATTCCTCTTATCCTGAGGAACCTCAGACTGTGCGGGACGGTGCCGGACCATCGTATTCCTCTTATCCTGAGGAACCTCAGACTGTGCGGGACGGTGCCGGACCATCGTATTCCTCTTATCCTGAGGAACCTCAGACTGTGCGGGACGGTGCCGGACCATCGTATTCCTCTTATCCTGAGGAACCTCAGACTGTGCGGGACGGTGCCGGACCATCGTATTCCTCTTATCCTGAGGAACCTCAGACTGTGCTGGACGGTGTCGGACCATCGTATTCCTCTTATCCTGAGGAACCTCAGACTGTGCGGGACGGTGCCGGACCATCAGATTCCTCTTATCCTGAGGAACCTCAGACTGTGCGGGACGGTGCCGGACCATCGTATTCCTCTTATCCTGAGGAACCTCAGACTGTGCGGGACGGTGCCGGACCATCGTATTCCTCTTATCCTGAGGAACCTCAGACTGTGCGAGACGGTGCCGGACCATCGTATTCCTCTTATCCTGAGGAACCTCAGACTGTGCGGGACGGTGCCGGACCATCGTATTCCTCTTATCCTGAGGAACCTCAGACTGTGCGGGACGGTGCCGGACCATCGTATTCCTCTTATCCTGAGGAACCTCAGACTGTGCGGGACGGTGCCGGACCATCGTATTCCTCTTATCCTGAGGAACCTCAGACTGTGCGGGACGGTGCCGGACCATCGTATTCCTCTTATCCTGAGGAACCTCCGACTGTGCGGGACGGTGCCGGACCATCGTATTCCTCTTATCCTGAGGAACCTCAGACTGTGCGGGACGGTGCCAGACCATCAGATTCCTCTTATCCTGAGGAACCTCAGACTGTGCGGGACGGTGCCGGACCATCGTATTCCTCTTATCCTGAGGAACCTCAGACTGTGCGGGACGGTGCCGGACCATCGTATTCCTCTTATCCTGAGGAACCTCAGACTGTGCGGGACGGTGCCGGACCATCGTATTCCTCTTATCCTGAAGAACCTCAGACTGTGCGGGACGGTGCCGGACCATCGTATTCCTCTTATCCTGAGGAACCTCAGACTGTGCGGGACGGTGCCGGACCATCGTATTCCTCTTATCCTGAGGAACCTCAGACTGTGCGGGACGGTGCCGGACCATCGTATTCCTCTTATCCTGAGGAACCTCAGACTGTGCGGGACGGTGCCGGACCATCGTATTCCTCTTATCCTGAGGAACCTCAGACTGTGCGGGACGGTGCCGGACCATCGTATTCCTCTTATCCTGAGGAACCTCAGACTGTGCGGGACGGTGCCGGACCATCGTATTCCTCTTATCCTGAGGAACCTCAGACTGTGCGGGACGGTGCCGGACCATCGTATTCCTCTTATCCCGAGGAACCTCAGACTGTGCGGGACGGTGCCGGACCATCGTATTCCTCTTATCCCAAGGAACCTCAGACTGTGCGGGACGGTGCCGGACCATCGTATTCCTCTTATCCCGAGGAACCTCAGACTGTGCGGGACGGTGCCGGACCATCGTATTCCTCTTATCCTGAGGAACCTCAGACTGTGCGGGACGGTGCCGGACCATCGTATTCCTCTTATCCCGAGGAACCTCAGACTGTGCGGGACGGTGCCGGACCATCGTATTCCTCTTATCCTGAGGAACCTCAGACTGTGCGGGACGGTGCCGGACCATCGTATTCCTCTTATCCTGAGGAACCTCAGACTGTGCGGGACGGTGCCGGACCATCGTCTTCCTCTTATCCTGAGGAACCTCAGACTGTGCGGGACGGTGCCGGACCATCGTATTCCTCTTATCCTGAGGAACCTCAGACTGTGCGGGACGGTGCCGGACCATCGTATTCCTCTTATCCTGAGGAACCTCAGACTGTGCGGGACGGTGCCGGACCATCGTATTCCTCTTATCCCGAGGAACCTCAGACTGTGCGGGACGGTGCCGGACCATCGTCTTCCTCTTATCCCGAGGAACCTCAGACTGTGCGGGACGGTGCCGGACCATCGTATTCCTCCTATCCTGAGGAACCTCAGACTGTGCGGGACGGTGCCGGACCATCGTATTCCTCTTATCCTGAGGAACCTCAGACTGTGCGGGACGGTGCCGGACCATCGTATTCCTCTTATCCTGAGGAACCTCAGACTGTGCGGGACGGTGCCGGACCATCGTATTCCTCTTATCCTGAGGAACCTCAGACTGTGCGGGACGGTGCCGGACCATCGTATTCCTCTTATCCTGAGGAACCTCAGACTGTGAGGGACGGTGCCGGACCATCGTATTCCTCTTATCCCGAGGAACCTCAGACTGTGCGGGACGGTGCCGGACCATCGTATTCCTCTTATCCCGAGGAACCTCAGACTGTGCGGGACGGTGCCGGACCATCGTATTCCTCTTATCCCGAGGAACCTCAGACTGTGCGGGACGGTGCCGGACCATCGTATTCCTCTTATCCTGAGGATCCTCAGACTGTGGGTGATGGTACCACCCTTCCCAAGATGTTTTCTTGTACTGAGTGTGGGAAATGTTTTGTCAATCAATCTGGTTTAAGTAGACACCAATTATCTCACACAGAAGAGAAGCCATTTTCCTGTCCTGTGTGCGGGAAATGTTGTCCACGGAAAGCTGCACTTGTCAGACATCTAGCAGCTCACACAAAGAAGAAGCCGTATTCCTGTCCTGAGTGTGGGAAAAGTTACCCGTATAAATCGGTACTGGTCAGACATCTAACGTCTCACACGGGGGAGAAGCCGTATTCCTGTAATGAGTGTGAGAAATGTTTCCCGGTGAAATCTGCACTTGTCAGACATCTAAAATCCCACACGGGAGAGAAGCCGTATTCCTGCACAGAGTGTGGGAAATGTTTTGTGTGGCAAACACAACTGATGAGGCATCAAATGAGTCATACAAACAAGTTTTCATTTTCCTGCCCAGAGTGCGGGAAATGTTTCCCAATGAAATCAGACCTTGTCACACACCAAAGGTCTCACACAGAAGAGAAGCCGTATTCCTGCCCTGAATGCGGGAAATGTTTTTTATGGAAAGTCACACTTGTCAGACATCTAGCAGCTCACACAGAGGAGATGCCGTATTCCTGTCGTGAGTGTGGGAAAAGTTACCCCTATAAATCGGCACTTGTCAGACATCTAACGTCCCACACGGGGGAGAAGCCGTATTCCTGTAATGAGTGTGAGAAGTGTTTCCCGGTGAAATCTGCGCTTGTCAGACATCTAAGATCCCACACGGGAGAGAAGCCGTATTCCTGCACAGAGTGTGGGAAATGTTTTGCGTGGCATACCCAACTGATGAGGCATCAAATGATTCATACAAACAAGATTTCATTTTCCTGCCCAGAGTGCGAGAAATGTTTCCCATTGAAATCAGACCTTGTCAGACATCAGAGGACTCACACAGAAGAGAAGCCATATTCCTGCCCTGAGTGCGGTAAAAGTTTTTCACGGAAGTCCTATCTTTCTGCACATCAGACATGTCACACGGGGGAGAAGAGATATTCCTGTTCTGAGTGTGGGAAATGTTTTTTTGGTAAATCGAATCTTGATGCACACCGGAGGTCTCACACAGGTGAGAAGCCGTTCTCCTGCCCCGAGTGTGGGAAATGTTATTCGCTGAAATCAACACTTGTCACGCATTTAAAATATCACACGGGGGACAAGCCGTATTCCTGTCCTGAGTGCGGGAAATGTTATCCACGGAAATCAGAACTTGCCACACATCAAAGATATCACACGGGGGAAAAGCCGTATCCCTGTCCTACGTGCGGGCAATGTTATCTGCTGAAATCAGCTCTGGTCAGACATCAGAGATCCCACACGGGGGAGAAGCCGTATTCCTGCCCCGAGTGTGGGAAATGTTTTTACGAGAAGTCCTATCTTGCCAGGCATCAGAAATTTCACTCGGGGGAAAAGCCGTACCCCTGCAGCGAGTGTGGGAAAGGTTTTGTAAATAAATCGGATCTCACTAAACATCAGAGATGCCACACGGGGGAGAAGCCGTATTCCTGCCCCACTTGCGGGAAAAGTTTTACAAAACAGTCCAGTCTTGCCAAGCATCAGAGAAACCACACTTCTCTTGAGACCTGTTAGTGTCCGGAGTGCGGGAAGTGTTTCAAAATGAAACCATTTTGCAGCATATCAGCGATCTCATACCGGGAAGAAGCATGTACACCTCATAGGGCTGAGAACTCGAATAACTCGTAACTAAGCTTCAAAAGAAAATCACCAAAAACCTCAAAGTTCTCTCTGGCCTACTCTCCTAAGAGAGGGGGGCATATCACCGCTGTTTAAGTTCCCCCTGCTGTGTAGTCTGATCTCCCTTTCTCTTCAAAGATTTTAAGAGAAAAATCCAAAACGAAAGAGGTGCAAGAGAACTTCTGGGGGGACCAAAGAGAAGAACGGATCCAGTCTCAGCAGTAGAGATAAAACTATAATTCTCCCGCTCTACAAAACTCTGGTTTGGTCACATCAGGAGTGTTCCGTCCAGTTCTGGTCATCAGGAAGGATGTGCTGGACCTAGAGAGAGTCCAGAGAAGTACAACACAACTAAGGGGGTGGAGGAGCTCAGTTATAGATCATGGAAGACCTCAGTTATGGGGATGGAGGAGTTCAGTTATAGAGCATGGAAGACCTCAGTTATGGGGATGGAGGAGTTCAGTTATAGAGCATGGAAGACCTCAGTTATGGGGATGGAGGAGTTCAGTTATGGGGGCATGGAAGACCTCTGTTATGGGGGTGGAGGAGCTCAGTTAGAGAGCATGGAAGACCTCAGTTATGGGGGTGGAGGAGTTCAGTTATAGAGCATGGAAGACCTCAGTTATGGGGATGGAGGAGTTCAGTTATAGAGCATGGAAGACCTCTGTTATGGGGGTGGAGGAGCTCAGTTATAGAGCATGGAAGACCTCAGTTATGGGGGTGGAGGAGCTCAGTTATAGATCATGGAAGACCTCAGTTATGGGGATGGAGGAGTTCAGTTATAGAGCATGGAAGACCTCTGTTATGGGGGTGGAGGAGCTCAGTTAGAGAGCATGGAAGACCTCTGTTATGGGGGTGGAGGAGTTCAGTTAGAGAGCATGGAAGACCTCAGTTATGGGGGTGGAGGAGTTCAGTTATAGAGCATGGAAGACCTCAGTTATGGGGGTGGAGCAGCTCAGTTAGAGAGCATGGAAGACCTCAGTTATGGGGATGGAGGAGTTCAGTTATGGGGGCATGGAAGACCTCAGTTATAGAGCATGGAAGACCTTCGTTATGGTTATGGGGATGGAGGAGTTCATTTAGAGAGCATGGAAGACCTCAGTTATGGGGGTGGAGGAGTTCAGTTATAGAGCATGGAAGACCTCAGTTATGGGGGTGGAGCAGCTCAGTTATAGAGCATGGAAGACCTCAGTTATGGGGATGGAGGAGGTCAGTTATGGGGGTGGAGGAGCTCAGTTATAGAGCATGGAAGACCTCAGTTATGGGGGTGGAGGAGCTCAGTTATAGAGCATGGAAGACCTCAGTTATGGGGATGGAGGAGTTCAGTTAGAGAGCATGGAAGACCTCAGTTATGGGGATGGAGGAGTTCAGTTAGAGAGCATGGAAGACCTCAGTTATGGGGGTGGAGGAGCTCAGTTATAGAGCATGGAAGACCTCAGTTATGGGGGTGGAGGAGCTCAGTTATAGAGCATGGAAGACCTCAGTTATGGGGGTGGAGGAGCTCAGTTATAGAGCATGGAAGACCTCAGTTATGGGGGTGGAGGAGCTCAGTTATAGAGCATGGAAGACCTCAGTTATGGGGGTGGAGGAGCTCAGTTATAGAGCATGGAAGACCTCAGTTATGGGGGTGGAGGAGCTCAGTTATAGATCATGGAAGACCTCAGTTATGGGGATGGAGGAGTTCAGTTATAGAGCATGGAAGACCTCAGTTATGGGGGTGGAGGAGTTCAGTTAGAGAGCATGGAAGACCTCAGTTATGGGGATGGAGGAGTTCAGTTAGAGAGCATGGAAGACCTCAGTTATGGGGATGGAGGAGTTCAGTTAGAGAGCATGGAAGACCTCAGTTATGGGGATGGAGGAGTTCAGTTAGAGAGCATGGAAGACCTCAGTTATAGAGCATGGAAGACCTTCGTTATGGTTATGGGGATGGAGGAGTTCATTTAGAGAGCATGGAAGACCTCAGTTATGGGGGTGGAAAAGTTCAGTTATAGAGCATGGAAGACCTCATTTATAGAGCATGGAAGACCTCCGTTATGGGGATGGAGGAGTTCAGTTAGAGAGCATGGAAGACCTCAGTTATGGGGATGGAGGAGTTCAGTTAGAGAGCATGGAAGACCTCAGTTATGGGGATGGAGGAGTTCAGTTAGAGAGCATGGAAGACCTCAGTTATGGGGGTGGAGGAGTTCAGTTAGAGAGCATGGAAGACCTCAGTTATGGGGGTGGAGGAGTTCAGTTAGAGAGCATGGAAGACCTCAGTTATGGGGGTGGAGGAGTTCAGTTATAGAGCATGGAAGACCTCTGTTATGGGGGTTGAGGAGCTCAGTTATAGAGCATGGAAGACCTCAGTTATGGGGGTGGAGGAGCTCAGTTATAGATCATGGAAGACCTCAGTTATGGGAGTGGAGGAGCTCAGTTATAGAGCATGGAAGACCTCTGTTATGGGGGTGGAGGAGCTCAGTTATAAAGCATGGAAGACCTCAGTTATGGGGGTGGAGGAGCTCAGTTATAGATCATGGAAGACCTCAGTTATGGGAGTGGAGGAGCTCTGTTATAGAGCATGGAAGACCTCTGTTATGGGGGTGGAGGAGCTCAGTTAGAGAGCATGGAAGACCTCAGTTATGGGGGTGGAGGAGTTCAGTTATAGAGCATGGAAGACCTCAGTTATGGGGGTGGAGCAGCTCAGTTAGAGAGCATGGAAGACCTCAGTTATGGGGATGGAGGAGTTCAGTTATGGGGGCATGGAAGACCTCAGTTATAGAGCATGGAAGACCTTCGTTATGGTTATGGGGATGGAGGAGTTCATTTAGAGAGCATGGAAGACCTCAGTTATGGGGGTGGAAAAGTTCAGTTATAGAGCATGGAAGACCTCATTTATAGAGCATGGAAGACCTCCGTTATGGGGATGGAGGAGTTCAGTTAGAGAGCATGGAAGACCTCAGTTATGGGGATGGAGGAGTTCAGTTAGAGAGCATGGAAGACCTCAGTTATGGGGATGGAGGAGTTCAGTTAGAGAGCATGGAAGACCTCAGTTATGGGGGTGGAGGAGTTCAGTTAGAGAGCATGGAAGACCTCAGTTATGGGGGTGGAGGAGTTCAGTTAGAGAGCATGGAAGACCTCAGTTATGGGGGTGGAGGAGCTCAGTTATAGAGCATGGAAGACCTCAGTTATGGGGGTGGAGGAGCTCAGTTATAGATCATGGAAGACCTCAGTTATGGGAGTGGAGGAGCTCAGTTAGAGAGCATGGAAGACCTCTGTTATGGGGGTGGAGGAGCTCAGTTAGAGAGCATGGAAGACCTCAGTTATGGGGGTGGAGGAGTTCAGTTATAGAGCATGGAAGACCTCAGTTATGGGGGTGGAGCAGCTCAGTTAGAGAGCATGGAAGACCTCAGTTATGGGGATGGAGGAGTTCAGTTATGGGGGCATGGAAGACCTCAGTTATAGAGCATGGAAGACCTTCGTTATGGTTATGGGGATGGAGGAGTTCATTTAGAGAGCATGGAAGACCTCAGTTATGGGGGTGGAAAAGTTCAGTTATAGAGCATGGAAGACCTCATTTATAGAGCATGGAAGACCTCCGTTATGGGGATGGAGGAGTTCAGTTAGAGAGCATGGAAGACCTCAGTTATGGGGATGGAGGAGTTCAGTTAGAGAGCATGGAAGACCTCAGTTATGGGGATGGAGGAGTTCAGTTAGAGAGCATGGAAGACCTCAGTTATGGGGGTGGAGGAGTTCAGTTAGAGAGCATGGAAGACCTCAGTTATGGGGGTGGAGGAGTTCAGTTAGAGAGCATGGAAGACCTCAGTTATGGGGGTGGAGGAGCTCAGTTATAGAGCATGGAAGACCTCAGTTATGGGGGTGGAGGAGCTCAGTTATAGATCATGGAAGACCTCAGTTATGGGAGTGGAGGAGCTCAGTTATAGAGCATGGAAGACCTCTGTTATGGGGGTGGAGGAGCTCAGTTATAGAAGCATGGAAGACCTCAGTTATGGGGATGGAGGAGCTCAGTTATAGATCATGGAAGACCTCAGTTATGAGGATGGAGGACCTCTGTTATTCAGGATAGAAGACCTCAGGTATGGGGGATAGAAGACCTCAGTTATGGGGGATAGAGGGCCTCGGGTATGGGGGACGAGGACCTCTGCTACTCTGGATAGAAGACCTCAGTTGTTGAGGATGAAAGACCTCAGTTATGGGGGATGGAGAACCTCAATTAAGTAGGATGGAGTAGCTCAGTTATGGGGGATGGAGAAGCTCAGGGTTGGGGGATGGAGAAGCTCAGTTATGGGGGATGGAGAAGCTCAGTTATGGGGGATGGAGGAGCTCAGTTATTGACAATGGAAGACCTCAGTTATGGGGGATGGAGAACCTCAGCTATGGGGAATGGAGTAGCTCAGTTATGTGGGATGGAGGAGCTCAGTTATGTGGGATGGAGGAGCTCAGTTATGTGGGATGGAGGAGCTCAGTTATGTGAGATGGAGGAGCTCAGTTATGGGAGATGGAGGAGCTCAGTTATGGGAGATGGAGGAGCTCAGTTATGGGAGATGGAGGAGCTCAGTTATGGGAGATGGAGAAGCTCAGTTATGAGGGATGGAGAAGCTCAGTTATGGGGGATGGAGAAGCTCAGTTATGGGGGATGGAGAAGCTCAGTTATGGGGATGGAGGAGCTCAGTTATGAGGGATGGAGGAGCTCAGTTATGAGGGATGGAGGAGCTCAGTTATGAGGGATGGAGGAGCTCAGTTATGGGGGATGGAGGAGCTCAGTTATGGGGGATGGAGGAGCTCAGTTATGGGGGATGGAGAAGCTCAGTTATGGGGGACGGAGGACTTCAGTTATGGGTGATGGAGGTGACTCAGTTATAAGAGGTGGGTGACCTCAGTGATGTAGGATGGAAGACCTCAGTGATGAAGGATGGAGGACCTCAGTTATGGGGAAGGAGTACCTCAGTTATGAGGAAAGGCCACACACACTAAGCTTATTTTCCCAGGAGAAGAGACTCATGAGAGGAGATACAGTATAACGATATAGAAATATCTAATTGGTGATTCTAGCATTGGGGGGGGGTTAACTATTCAGTCTCAGGTCGCTCAAGAGGACACACGGACACTCAATGAACTTGGATGAGAAGCGGTTTAACCTTAAACTGCATAGGGTCTTCTCTACTGCTAGAATGGTAAGGATGTGGAACTCCCTTCCACGGTTGGTGGTGTCAGCAGGAAGTGTTGATAATTTCAAAAACCTTTTGGATGTGCATCTTAGTGAACACAATATATAGGGATATGGGAATTGGTAATGACATAATCGTATACACACACACACAGCTTGAACTGAATGGACTGGTCTTTACTCAACCTCACCAACTATGTAAAATATTGCTAGTGGATGAATATTTAAAAAAGCTTATACTTAAAATCATGAAATTCTTTGTAAATTGATTAATAAAAATCCACCTCAAGATCTGTATATGTAGAAATGTCTTTTCTGGTCAGTCCATAAATCCTTTCAAACTCCAAACTTAAAATTGAACCCCCATTGAAGTTTCTGAGGGACCAATCTCCAAACTAGATTTTGTCAATTTTCAAGGCGAAGAGGCAAAGTATTGTCAATAAAAGGAGCACAAGGAACTGGGCCATCGTGGATTCCATGGGATTGGCACTATTGCCCCCCCCCCCGGTTGTAACTACAGTCCCCCATCCCTTGCTGGATATTTTTGTTCTTCCCCCAACCCCCTATTAGGGTTAGGGTTGAGACTTAGGGGTTGGGGTTAGGGTTAGGGTTTTCCCTTTAAGAATAGGGCTAGGACCCAGGTTTTAGAACAGGGACCTCCCCCAGGAGGTCAAAGGTCAGAAGGCGGGTCCCAAGAGGTCAAAGGTCACTGGGCGTGGCTGACCCACCCCCACCAAAGTGTACCGCCTACCCCAACTAAGTCGGGGAATGAACAAGTCGGGGCACTATTGTTTGCCCTGCTAAGCCCTATCATACCCCATCACCTACCTCCTGGGTACCATTCTTCCCTCTAAACATCAATGTTGCCCTCTCAACCCCACTGAGCACCAATGCCCCCCACCACGTCTTGTTGACCCAAATGCGTCTTTTTCCCTCCAGTGACCACCAAAGTCAGGGAATTCTTCCTTCCACACACTAACCCTGGGCATTTTTTTCTTCTTACAACCAACACCTCCTGCTAATCAGTAGACTTATTTTTGTCCCAGGGACCTGGGGAATCCCCCCCCTACTGACTACAGGACCTTTATTCCCACAACTGACAGTGGGGCATTTTTTTCTCCCATTGGGCAGGTGTTGGGTACAGGGATTAAGTACACGAAATGTAGGCTTATGCTCCGTACACACGAGTGGAAATTCCGACAAGAAATCTGTGGATTTTTTTCCGATGGAAAGTTGGCTCAAACTTGTGTTGCATACACACGGTCACACAAATCTTGTTGGAAATTCCGACCGTCAAGAACGCGGTGACGTACAACGAGCCGAGATCAATGAAGTTCAATAGCCAGTGCGGCTCTTCTGCTTGATTCAGAGCATGCGTGTTTTTTTGTCCGTCGGAATTGCATACAGAACATCCGAATTTCTGACAAGAAATTTTTCCGTCTGAAAATTTGAGAACTAGCTCTCAAATTTTTCTTGGCGGAAATTCCGACAGAAAAATTCTGATGAAGCCTACACATGGTTGGAATTTCCGACCAAAAGCTCACATCAGACTTTTCTTGTCGGAATTTCTGCTTGTGTGTACGGAGCATTAGACTAACCATGCTCCTTGTAGCCACGACCAATATTCAGTGTAATTTGGCCACACCTATATCTGCACTCTGCACACCAGGTGTCTTCTCTATGCCAAGGGGTCACTCTTTCTCAAGTTCAAAAGTCGGGAGGTATGTTAGGAGTGCCAGAGAACTGGAATAACGGAAGAGGAGATGTAGAGTGTAACGACAGGGGTTACAGTCGTTAAAGATATTCCATTCCCGAACACACGGCAGCTACCAGACACTCCCAACCAGCCGACTAAGACCCCATACAAATAATTCTCCCTCCACAAACGAGACAACGCTCTGTGTTGAGGTTTCCAGCAGGTCTGACAATCTTTATTGAGAGAGCAGGCTCTTATATACACTAAAAGAATACTGTAGTCCAAATGAACAATGACCCAACTCCACCCACAACATCACACAATGGTTACATAACAAGCCCCCAATACACATTATTCTGACATCCCTTGGCAGACAACAAGTGAGTTCATTAACGAATCCCTTTATACAATTACAGAGTTAATTATCACAATCCACAATGAAAAGATCTTTAGAAGTTAGCTTGGACCCATTTACATTACACAGGCAGCCAGGTGGTTGGAGGTGATGACATTAACATCTTTCAATTAACCTGTTGTGTTCAGAATCAACAACCACCAGTAAATAATAGGATTTTTATAACAGCTTACCTGTAAAATCCTTTTCTTGGAGTACATCACGGGACACAGAGCGGCATAGTCATTACTATGTGGGTTATATAGATACCTTCAGGTGCTGGCACTGGCAACTTCCAAAACCGGAAGTACCCTCCCCTATATAAGCCCCTCCCATCCGGGAGTACCTCAGTTTTGTAGCAAAGCAATAAGTGTCCCCAAAAGAGGGGTGGGAGCTCTGTGTCCCGTGATGTACTCCAAGAAAAGGATTTTACAGGTAAGCTGTTATAAAAATCCTATTTTCTTTCTCGTACATCACGGGACACAGAGCGGCATAGTCATTACTATGTGGGATGTCCTACAGCAATGCCCAATGAGGGGGGGAGATGCACCATACATAAGCTGAGCGCTATCAGACATGAGGATCTTTTGCGGCCTGCAACACACTGCGCCCAAAGGCGACATCCTCCTGACTTCTAACGTCCACCTGGTAGAACCTAGTAAACGTGTGTACTGAAGACCATGTTGCGGCCTTACAGATTTGAGCCAGGGAGGCCTGGTGATGCACTGCCCATGAAGTTCCAACTGCTCTCGTGGAGTGCGCCCTAACTTTGAACGGAGGCGGTCTCCTTCTCAAGCCATAGGCTTGCATTATGACCTGTCGAATCCACTTGGCTAAAGTAGATTTTGACGCTGCCTGACCCTTTCTGGGGCCTTCCGGCAGAATAAACAAAGTATCCGTTCTGCAAATCTGAGCAGTGGCTTTTAGATAAGCTTTAACTGCTCTTACTACATCCAAAGAATGTAATAATTTTTCCTCTACTGAACTAGGTTTGGGGAAAAAAGAAGGAAGAACCACATCTTGGTTCAAATGAAACCTCGATACCACCTTCGGAAGAAAGGTTGGATGAGGACGTAACACTACTCTGTCCTTATGGATAACCAGATATGGCTCCCTACAGGACATAGCAGCTAATTCCGACACTCTTTTAGCCGAACAAATGGCTACTAGAAAAATCAATTTTCTGGTGAGAAGAACCAGGGAAATATGCTGTAATGGTTCAAATGGTTGTTTCTGTAGAACCGACAGAACCAGGTTTAAGTCCCATGGACATATGGGAATATTAACCGGAGGGCTAATACGCATCACTCCTTGTATAAAGGCTTTGACTAGTGAATGCGAAGCCAAGGGCCTCTGAAAAAATATTGACAAGGCCGAAATCTGACCCTTGATAGTACTCAAGGCAAGCTTCCTATCTACAGCCCACTGTAGGAAGTCCAGAATCCTACCTATTACGTATTTACGTGGATGCCATTTCTTGGCCTCACACCAGGCGATGTACGCCTTCCAGATTCTATAGTAGATCTGCCTGGATACCGGCTTCCTGGCATTGATCATGGTAGATACCACAGGATTAGAGAGACCTCTCTTTTTTAGAATGTGGGCTTCAATAGCCAGGCCGTCAAACCTAGGGCTGGTAAGGAAGGGTGGTATATCGGTCCTTGCGAAAGCAGGTCCGGACGATGTGGGAGGGTCCAAGGACTCCCCACAGACATTTTTACAATCTCCGCGTACCATGCTCTTCGGGGCCACACTGGAGCCACCAGAATCACTGGTTTCTTTTCTACCCTGATTCTGCGGAGTAATCGAGGTAACAATTGTGGCGGTGGGAATGCATATATCAGCTTGAACTGATCCCAAGGGAACACTAGGGCATCCGAGCCGCAAGCTAGGGGATCCCTTGTCCAAGAGACAAACCTGTCCACCTTTGCGTTGAACCTGGATGCTAGCAGATCTACATCCGGTGTTCCCCACCGCTGACATATTGTCCGAAAAACCTTGGGGTGAAGGGACCATTCCCCTGGGCATAATTGTTGGCGACTTAGAAAGTCCGCCTTCCAATTCTCCACTCCTGGAATGAATACCGCGGATATGGCTGGGACATATCTTTCTGCCCATTTCAGGATGCAATTTACCTCCCTCTGGGCTGCATGACTCCTGGTGCCACCCTGATGATTGATATATGCCACTGCCGTGGCATTGTCTGATTGAATTCTGACAGGGGACCCTTGGAGTTTGGATGTCCATGCTACTAGGGCATACCGGGCTGCTCGTATCTCTAAGAGATTGATGGGCAGGGCCTTTTCCGCATCCGACCATCTGCCCTGGAGAGACCATTGCTCCAGTACTGCTCCCCAGCCTATAAGGCTGGCATCTGTAGTGACCACCTTCCAAGAAATCGGACTGAAGGATTTCCCTTTTTCCAGATTCTGGGGAACCAACCACCAACGGAGGCTCTTGCGAACGGGAGGGGACAAGGACATTGGTAAGTCTAGGGCCTGAACTTTCTTGTTCCAGGCTGACAGTATGGCCCTTTGCAAATTCCTTGAATGGAATTGACCGTAGGGTACTGCTTCGAATGATGCCACCATTTTTCCCAGCAGCCTCATGCACAGGCGTATGGACGGCTGTCTTTTTGTACCCACTAAGTGGATCAAATCTCTCAAAGACAACACCTTTTTTCGAGGCAAGAATATTTTCCTCTGGCCTGAATCTAGCCTTAGCCCCAAGTATTCCAGACTTTTGACTGGTTTTAGGGCTGACTTGTCTCGGTTGATAATCCAACCGTGAGATTCCAGATACTTGATTGTCTTGTGAACGACCACTTCTAGTTTTTTCACTGAGTGGTCTATCAGCAACAAGTCGTCTAGATATGCCATTATCGTTACACCTTGCGTTCTTAGATTGGCCAATAATGGGGCCAGAATTTTTGTAAACACTCGTGGTGCTGTGGCCAGACCGAAGGGTAAGGCTCTGAACTGAAAATGGCGCCCTTCTACTGCAAAGCGTAGAAATTTTTGGCGGACTGGAAAGATGGGAATGTGCAAATAAGCATCTTTGATGTCGATCGAGGCTAACCATTCCTCCCCTTGTAGGGCAGTGGCCACCGATCGGATCGACTCCATCCGGAAAGTCCTGATATGTAGGAATTTGTTTAGCCCTTTTAGATTTAATATGGGCCTCACGTCCCCGTTTGGTTTCGGGACTGTAAAGAGGTTTGAGTAAAACCCGAACCCCCATTCTTCCAGGGGAACCTGCATAATTACTCCTTGGAGCAATAGTTGTTCTAGTGCCAACAGGAGGGACTCTCTCTTCCGGGGATCCCTTGGCACGTTTGACCTCATAAAATGGGAAGGAGGAGAGTCTTTTAACTCCAATCTGTATCCCAGACTTACTGCGGAGAGCACCCATCTGTCTCTGATCGTGTCCCGCCAGGTCTCTGCGAACAACTGGAGTCTTCCCCCCACCCGATTGAGTGGGGGCAACCCTTCATGCATTTGACTTTGGGGGAGGTTTTGTACCTCTCCTGACCCAGGGCTTCTTGTTACCCTGCGATTGTCCCTGATTTTTACCCCCGGGATTTGACCGAGGAGGCCGTTGGAACTGTTTCACAGCCGATGCCCCAGGGACTGGAGAAGCAGGCCTCTTAAAAGAGGGACCTCTAACTCTGTTTTTAACCGGCAAGAGTGTACTTTTACCGCTGGAAATTTTCTGGATATATTTGTCCAGGTCTTCCCCGAATAAGCGTTCACCATGAAATGGGAAGCTAACCAGCAATTTTTTACAGGGAGCTTCAGCAGACCAGTTTTTGAGCCATAGAAGCCTGCGCATATGTACTACAGACAGCGTAAGGCGGGAGGCCTGATGGATTTAATCCTTTATAGCGTCAACCGCAAAGCATAAGGCTCTAGGTAGATCAGCTAGGGCAAGAGCCTGCTGATCTGGCAAGTCCCTTAAGACCTGTTTCAACTGATCCTTCACTGCTTGGCAGACCCCAATAGCTGCCACTGCTGGTTGTTAGTGATGAGCCGAACACCCCCGGGTTCGGTTCGCACCAGAACCCGCGAACGGACCGAAAGTTCGAACGAACATTAGAACCCTATTAAATACAATGGATGCGAACGTTCGAATTCTAAAGTGCTAATTATAACAACTATTATGCATGTTATTGTCCTAAAAAGGGTTTGGGAACCCGGGTTCTGCACCAGGGGACATGTATCAATGCAAAAAGAAGTTTTAAAAACGGTCGTTTTTCGGGAGCAGTCATTTTAATGATGCATAAAGTGAAAAAAAAAAAGTCAAATATTCCTTTAAATATCGTACCTGGGGGGTGTCTAAAGTATGCCTGTGAAGTGCCACGTGTTTCCCGTGTTTAGAACTGTCCCTGCACAAAATGACACTTCTAAAGGAAAAAAAAGCCATTTAAAACTGCTTGCGGCTTTAATGTAATGTCTGGTCCCGGTAATATGGATGAAATTCTTTAAGAAAAATGGCATAGCTACCCCATGACCCCCCCCCTACCCCAGCCCATTACCAGCCCCTTTGGGTCTTGTATGGATATTAAGGGGAACCCCGCACATAAAATAAAAAAGGCCCTATATACTCTGAACAGCCCTATACAGGCGGTGCATACAAGACAGGGACTGTAGGTTTGTTCTTATGTAGAGTCTGTTTGTAATTTTGAACAGGTACATTGTTGAAGTGTAGCTCCAGACCAAAAATCTATTTTTAAACTTTTTGGAAAACATAGGTAAGGGTTATCACCCCTGTAACATTTGTTTTGCTGTCTGTGCCCCTGTTCAGAACATTTCACCTCACTTTCCGTCCCAATGACAACTGTTTTTGAAATGTGGTGTTTTTCTTGAAACAAGGATTGCTGATAAAGCATCAGTACAGAGGAGACACCTTTCTCCCATATTTATTCTTACAGGAGAGAATTTTCCTTCCTAGTGGTAGATTTCCTCTCACTTCCTGTTGTCTTCTTGCGTTTGCAAGTAGGAGTCGTTTGTAAGTTGGATGTTTGAAAGTAGGGACCTGCCGTATATACTCTGCAGAAATAGGCCCCTTAGTTGTTGGTGTTGGCACAACACTGTAAGCACTCACAGTTACTCTTGGTTAGTGCTGGAACGCCCTGCTGTCAACTATTATATCAGGAATTTTAATTACATATAATTGTTGAACAGTGGTAGTAAAAATTGGGCCTTTGATGGTGGTGCTGGTGCCACAACACTGTAAGCCCTGACAGTTACTCTTGGTGGGTGCAGCAATGGGCCCTGCTGTGAATTATTAGATCAAGAATTGTAATTACATGCCCCTGTTGAACAGGGGCTGAAAAATTGGGCCTTAGGCACTGGTGGCACAACACTGCAACCCCTCACAGCAACTGTACTTGGAGCACAGCAATGAGCCCTGTTGCAAAGTATTGCTTCAAAAATTGTAATGACACGCCCCTGTTAAACAGGGGCTGAAAAATTGGGCCTTAGGCACTGGTGGCACAACACTGCAACTCCTCACAGATACTGTACTTGGAGCACACCAATGAGCCCTGTTGCAAAGTATTGCTTCAAAAATTGTAATGACACGCCCCTGTTAAACAGGGGCTGAAAAATTGGGCCTTAGGCACTGGTGGCACAACACTGCAACTCCTCACAGATACTGTACTTGGAGCACAGCAATGAGCCCTGTTGCAAAGTATTGCTTCAAAAATTGTAATTACACGCCCCTGTTAAACAGGGGCTGAAAAATTGGGCGTTAGGCACTGGTGGCGGCACCCATAAACAAAAATGATCTTACAAGCTATCATCATCAATCGTATCATTGAGGACTCGGAGGAGGAGGATAGCCAGTCAACATAACAGCACAGGCACTCAGCATCAGCATCAGTCTTGAAGGGATGTGACATGTTAAAATCAATTAGTCTGTTATATCAGCATCAGGTGTGTGGTAGCTGGTGGTGATCCAAGACTGGTTCATCTTGATGAAAGTCAGTCGATCAACCGAGTCGGTGGACAGGCGCACCCTGTGATCCGTGACAAATCCTCCAGCAGCACTGAATGTGCGTTCCGAAAGAACGCTGGATGCAGGACAGGCCAGTAGCTCAATTGCATACTGTGCAAGCTCTGGCCAGTGATCCATCCTCAAGACCCAGTAAGCCAGAGGATTTTCGGTGGGGAAGGTGTCCAAGTCTGACCTTGCCCCTAGATATTCCTGCACCATGTTTATCAGACGCTGGCGATGGTTGCTGGAACCGATCATACTTTGGGGCTGCGGACTAAAGAATTGTCTGAACGCATCGGTCAGACGGCCACCTTCCCCACCGCTCCTTCTTTGACTGGCCGAAGCCTCAGCAACTCGTTGTCCAGGACCAGGAGCTTGCAACCTCCCAGTCTCTGGGAACGCGTTGCACAGACCTTTCTGCAAGGCCTCCCGGAGTTGTCTCATCCTCTGCTCCCTCTGCGACGGTAACATAAGGTCCGCAACCTTACCCTTGTACCGTGGATCAAGGAGAGTGGCCAGCCAGTAATGGTCCCTCTCCTTGATCCGAAGAATACGAGGATCCTTCCGCAGACTTTGCAGGATCAGGGAGGCCATGCAGCGTAGGTTTGCTGAGGCATTCGCTCCGGAGTCCTCTGGGTCACTAAGGACGACATGATCCGCAGCCACCTCCTCCCAGCCACGTACAAGTCCACTGGTTTCTTGGGACTGTAAATCATCCCTAAAAGACTGCTGCTGATGATGCTGAGTGCCAGCCTCCACCTCCATGCTGACACAATCCTCCTCCTCCTCCTCCTCCTCCTCCTCCTCCTCCTCCTCCTCTTCCTGTGCGATGGGTGGGACAGAAGGAACACTGTCTGGGTAAAGGGGGCCTTGAGAGGCAAGGAAGTCCTCCTCTTCCTGCCTCTGTTCTGCCTCAAGTGCCCTGTCCATTATTCCACGCAGCGTGTGCTCCAACAGGTGGACAAGAGGTACAGTGTCACTGATGCATGCACTGTCACTGCTCACCATCCTCGTGGCCTCCTCAAATGGTGCCAGGACAGTGCATGCATCCCTGATCATGCCCCACTGGCGTGGAGAAAAAAAACCAAGCTCCCCTGACCCTGTCCTGGTGCCGTAGTCGCACAGGTACTCATTGATGGCCCTCTGCTGCGTGTGCAGCCGCTGCAGCATGGCCAACGTTGAGTTCCACCTGGTGGGCATGTCACATATAAGGCGGTTCTTGGGCAGGTTCAACTCCTTTTGCAGCTCAGCCAGGCGAGCACTGGCATTATAAGATCTGCGGAAATGCACACAGACTTTCCTGGCCTGCCTCAGGACATCCTGTAAGCCCGGGTACCTGCCCAAGAAGCGCTGCACCACCAGGTTAAGGACGTGAGCCACACAGGGCACATGGGTCAGTTGTCCCTGTCGGAGGGCGGAGAGGAGGTTGGTGCCATTGTCGCAAACCACCATTCCTGGCTTAAGCTGGCGTGGCGTCAACCACCTCTCGGCCTGGCCCTGCAGAGCAGACAGGACCTCTGCCCCAGTGTGGCTTCTGTCCCCCAAACACACCAGCGCAAGCACGGCATGGCATCTTTTTGCCTGCGTACTTGCGTAGCCCCGTGAACGGCTACGGAGCACCGCTGGTTCATAGGACAAACCACAGGAAGAGGCCATGGAGGAAGAAGAAGAGGAGGGGGTGGAGGAGAGAGGTGTGTCACAACCAGTAGTAGCATTTTGGAGGCGTGGCGGTGGGACAACCTCCAACACTACTGCACCTTGTCCTGAATCCTTCCCAGCTGCCAAAAGAGTGACCCAATGGGCCGTGAAAGAAAGGTAACGTCCCTGTCCATGCCTGCTGGACCATGAGTCAGCGGTAATATGCACCTTACCGCTGACCGCCCTGTCCAGCGAGGCCAAGACATTGCCTTCCACATGCCGGTAGAGAGCCGGAATAGCCTTCCGTGAGAAAAAGTGGCGTTTGGGAACCTGCCACTGAGGAACTGCACATTGCACAAACTCACGGAAGGGGGCCGAGTCTACCAACTGAAAAGGCAGCAGTTGAAGCGCTAGCAATTTAGCCAAGCTAGCATTCAACCGCTGGGCATGTGGATGGCTGGGAGTGAACTTCTTTCGACGGTCCAGCAGCTGGGGCAGGGAAATTTGCCTGCTAGAATCGGACGTCGGTGTACTGCTAGCAGAGTGGGCGCAAGTACTTGGCTGTGACACACCTAATTCTACACCTTCATTCCTCTCAGTGCATGTTTCAGAGAGGACTGAAGTTATAGTGGGGTTGGAGATCCCAGCTGATGCGGTGCAAGGAGAGGTCCGCTTTGTTCTTTGGTGTGGGTCTTTGAGGTAGGCTTGCCAACGAGCTGCATGGCAGGTCAACATATGTCTGGTCAGGCATGTGGTACCCAAGCGGCTGATGTTTTGGCCACGCGATATACGCTTGAGACATATGTTGCAAACAGCAGCTGTGCGATCTGATGCACTAGCCTCAAAAAAGGCCCACACCAAAGAACTTTTTGAATGACGGGCAGAGGCAGCGCCCTGCACAGGCGGAGCTCTGCGGTGTGATTCCGTCGGTGTACTGCCCTTACGCTGGCCACCAAAGGGCATCCTGCCTCGTTGGAGATGTGCCTCCTCCTCATCCTCCTCCTCCTCCTCTCTCCTATTAGGCACCCACGTGGAGTCAGTGACCTCATCATCCCCTCCCTCCTCATCACTGGAGCCAATCTGGCAGTATGCTGCAGCTGCTGGAACATGACTGCCAGATTGGTGTCCTTCTTGAGCATCCCCTCTGTCTGCTCTCACGCTACTGCCTTCCTCTAGCTGGGTTTCATCATCAGACCCTTCGAAACGCTGGGCATCCTCCTGGAGCATGTACCCAACACTGTGCTGAAACAGTTCGGGGGACTCCTCAGGAGGAGGACATGGTGGGTCTAGGGAAGGAGTGACTGATGATTTGTCTGACATTGATACCAGGGAAGACGACGCTTTGGCAGCTGCTTTTCCAGTACCCTGAGCCTGGGTGAGAGAGGATGAGGAGGAGGAGGAGGGCTTGGTCATCCACTCTACCAAGTCTTCGGCATGATGTGGCTCAACATGTCCAGCTGCCGAAAAGAAGGACAAGCGTGTCCCATGGCCATGTGCTGATGACAATGCACCGCGTCCACGACCAGCACTGTTGCCCCCAGACACAGAGCCTGCTTGCCCTCTTTTATTGCCTCCTGACTGTCTGCCTCTCCTTGTTTGCCTTCCAGACATTCTAATAGATGGCCTGCAGGGAGATGGGAAAAAAGCAATAAGGGCTACCTTCAGGTGTCCTTCTCTGTCCCTTGAAACAAGGACTTGCAGAGTGAAATAAACTGACACTCTCCCTACCTACAGTTTTCTGTCCCTAGAATAAATGTTTTTTTTAATCACAATATAGCACAAGGACAATTCAGTCACTGTCCTTCCAGGTCCCTGGAAACAAGGACTTGCAGAGTGAAATAAACTGACACTCTCCCTACCTACAGTTTTCTGTCCCTAGAATAAATGTTTTTTTTAAGCACAATATAGCACAAGGACAATTCAGTCACTGTCCTTCCAGGTCCCTGGAAACAAGGACTTGCAGAGTGAAATAAACTGACACTCTCCCTACCTACAGTTTTCTGTCCCTAGAATAAATGTTTTTTTTAATCACAATATAGCACAAGGACAATTCACTCACTGTCCTTACAGGTCCCTGGAAACAAGGACTTGCAGAGTGAAAGAAAAAAAACACTCTCCCTACCTACAGTTTTCTGTCCCTAGAAAAAATGTTTTTTTTAATCACAATATAACACAAGGACAATTCACTCACTGTCCTTCCAGGTCCCTGGAAACAAGGACTTGCAGAGTGAAATAAACTGACACTCTCCCTACCTACAGTTTTCTGTCCCTAGAATAAATGTTTTTTTTAAGCACAATATAGCACAAGGACAATTCACTCACTGTCCTTACAGGTCCCTGGAAACAAGGACTTGCAGAGTGAAAGAAAAAAAACACTCTCCCTACCTACAGTTTTCTGTCCCTAGAAAAAATGTTTTTTTTAATCACAATATAACACAAGGACAATTCACTCACTGTCCTTCCAGGTCCCTGGAAACAAGGACTTGCAGAGTGAAATAAACTGACACTCTCCCTACCTACAGTTTTCTGTCCCTAGAATAAATGTTTTTTTTAATCACAATATAGCACAAGGACAATTCAGTCACTGTCCTTCCAGGTCCCTGGAAACAAGGACTTGCAGAGTGAAATAAACTGACACTCTCCCTACCTACAGTTTTCTGTCCCTAGAATAAATGTTTTTTTAATCACAATATAGCACAAGGACAATTCAGTCACTGTCCTTCCAGGTCCCTGGAAACAAGGACTTGCAGAGTGAAATAAACTGACACTCTCCCTACCTACAGTTTTCTGTCCCTAGAATAAATGTTTTTTTTAATCACAATATAGCACAAGGACAATTCAGTCACTGTCCTTCCAGGTCCCTGGAAACAAGGACTTGCAGAGTGAAATAAACTGACACTCTCCCTACCTACAGTTTTCTGTCCCTAGAATAAATGTTTTTTTTAATCACAATATAGCACAAGGACAATTCAGTCACTGTCCTTCCAGGTCCCTGGAAACAAGGACTTGCAGAGTGAAATAAACTGACACTCTCCCTACCTACAGTTTTCTGTCCCTAGAATAAATGTTTTTTTTAATCACAATATAGCACAAGGACAATTCAGTCACTGTCCTTCCAGGTCCCTGGAAACAAGGACTTGCAGAGTGAAATAAACTGACACTCTCCCTACCTACAGTTTTCTGTCCCTAGAATAAATGTTTTTTTTAATCACAATATAGCACAAGGACAATTCAGTCACTGTCCTTCCAGGTCCCTGGAAACAAGGACTTGCAGAGTGAAATAAACTGACACTCTCCCTACCTACAGTTTTCTGTCCCTAGAATAAATGTTTTTTTTAATCACAATATAGCACAAGGACAATTCAGTCACTGTCCTTCCAGGTCCCTGGAAACAAGGACTTGCAGAGTGAAAGAAACTGACACTGTCCCTACCTACAGTTTTCTGTCCCTAGAATAAATGTTTTTTTTAAGCACACTATAGCACAAGCACAAAACACACTGACACTCTCCCTACCTATCCTTCTCTTTCCCTAAACTAAAGGAATCCAGGTTAAGCAAGAAAGAAATAACAGTCACTGTCCCTGCCTATGCTGCTCTATCCCTGCTCCGGAACACACTACACTAGGCCGCCGTGCTGGCGGCCTTTTATAGTGTGGGGCGTGTACTAAACACCCTCAGCAATAATTGGCCACAGGCATCCTGCCTGTGGCCAATCATTGCTCTCCTCGCTGCCGGCGCTGTGATTGGCCAAGCATGCGGGGTCACAGTGCATGCTTGGCCAATCACAGCGCCTGGATGACACTGCGATGGCGTAGTGCATTGTGGGCCGTTCGCGTCACTCGAATTTGGCGCGAACGGCCCAAATCGTTCGATCTTCGTCGAACGATCGAACAGCCGATGTTCGAGTCGAACGTATGTTCGACTCGAACACGAAGCTCATCCCTACTGGTTGTGTTACCAAGCCTGCTGTAGAAAAAGCAGATTTTAATAAGGACTCCAATTTTTTATCTATTGGGTCCTTGAACATTTGGACATTATCCACTGGACATGTCAGTGATTTATTCACACAAGAGATGGCTGCGTCCACTGTAGGGACCCTCCATTTTTTGATGAACTTATCCTCCATGGGATAGACCACCGGAAATCTCTTGGGGGGAGTAAATATTTTATCAGGATGTTCCCAATCCTGGTACATGAGCCCTTCCAATAATGGGTGAAGTGGAAAGGAACAGACAGTCTGGGGAGCTTTTAGCGACCCCAGCGAGGAGACAGTAGTGGTTGATGGTTCCGCAAGGTGCATTTTAAATGCTGATCGGACCATGTTAGTCAGAGACTGAACCCATAATCTTTCAGCTTGAGATGCTGAGAAAGGTTCCTCCACAGTTGATTCCTCTATAACAGAATCAACCTCCTCCTGATCCCCTTCAGGCAGGTCGATCCCTGTATGGGACTGTTGCTCCGCTAACAGGCACTCTGAAGGAGGAGACGGAGATCGGGCGTGCTTTCCCTGTGACAGGGAGGCAGCGATTAATGTTGACAATCTCTCTTCTAATCCTCCCAGAGCTGAGGAAAAAGCCTCCTCTGTTACATACACAGGAGCAGGTGAACTGAGGACAGCCACAGTACCAGGTACTCCTGCGGGGTCTCTACGGTCACTAACCTCTGAATTTTCAGGGGAGACTGGTGCAGCAGAAGCATGCCCAAGATCCTCAGAGCCCGATGGAGACCCCTTCGCTTCCTGGAAGATTTAGTTCCGGAGCTTCTGGACGGCATATTCCTAAGCCCAAAGCTGAGGTATTCCAGCCGTAATACACCACTTTTACTGAGAATAGTCTAGCACAATTGCTGCTATATAACAGTTGGTGTCTACTAAAGTGCCTTTCTAGGGGATGCCTGCATCAACCGCCTCTGTGTGCCTTTTTACTGTTGCTAGCTCTGTCTGTGCACTTCAATAGCCAGCTGTGATTGTGCCTTTAAACATGCTGGACGCCCGCACATGCGCAGTAGCGCCGCGGCGCACACCGAGTGTCATCCACCTGCCCCGCCCCTTTTTCCAGATCGCCTCTATATAGAGAGGCACGCACGCGGGCACGTGCGCCTTCGGCGCCTTTTTTGAAAAAAATAAGGAGCTAGATGGGAGCCAGGGTCCCTGCCGCAGGGCCCGGGGATGGATGAGCGCAGCAACAGGGAAGAGGAGACAGCTTCCCAAAGAGAACTTACCAACTGCCTGGATTTGACTTCGGAAGAAAAAAATCCACATTACAAGAAAAAGAACCATAGCGGCCTCTAGTGTTTAACACAGGTACCGCGGTCTTACATTATTTTTATTTATTTTTCTTGCCTACTATTAAAATTTTTACATTTTCTCAGTAGTAACAGGCATACACAGAATATTAGCGGGAAAACCTTAGGTAACAGGCAGAAAGACAAAATAGGCTTGGGGTCCCCCAATAGAACCAAGTTCCTGAGGGCCCCCACTTACCTTTTCCTCGCCGCAGGACTCTGTTTGGTCCACAGAAGCCCAAACTTCACCTATCACGGCAGGCATTGTAATTAAACCTTCAGGGACCGGGTTCCCAAGGATTCCACTCCCCTGGACCTGTATAGCATCCTGCACAGAAAACATCTTGGTCGTGGGTATGACCAGAGCTCTGGATCCCAGGGTCCAGCCCTCCTAAGAGAGGCATTACAGGCAAAACCTTGCTCTTCTCTTGCAAGGCCCGGGTACCGACCGTTTAGCTATGAAGCTTTTTTGGTCGGATCCGGAATAGCTTACTGAGGCCCAAAAGAACCTGTACGCAAGCTCAGTGAAAAACACATGTTACTTCTTGGCCAACACCTTAGACCAGGGATATGCAATTAGCGGACCTCCAGCTGTTGCAAAACTACAAGTCCCATCATGCCTCTGCCTCTGGGTGTCATGCTTTCTGCTGTCAGAGTCTCCCTTTGCCTCATGGGACTTGTAGTTTGGCAACAGCTGGAGGTCCGCTAATTGCATATCCCTGCCTTAGACACTGGCAAAAAACTGGGGTACTCCCGGATGGGAGGGGCTTATATAGGGGAGGGTACTTCTGGTTTTGGAAGTTGCCAGTGCCAGCACCTGAAGGTATCTATATAACCCACATAGTAATGACTATGCCGCTCTGTGTCCCGTGATGTACGAGAAAGAAAGTTCTTTACAGATATCCTGGGGAATATTGTGGATAAATATTACAGACCCATTTTAAAGCAATCCAAGACATATTCTCAATGTCCATTATTTTCTGGCTCATACTTTCTAAGAACTTCTGGGTTCTACGGGCCCCCCCCCCCCCCCCCCCCGTTACATAGAGGCTCTGGACTTGGAGCTTAGGTTTAAGCTGATAGTAGTTCTTGTCGAACAACCACTCAGGAGACACAAAGTAGGGGGTCGGACCTACAGAAGAAGGAACTACTTAAAAAGATTAGGTGAATAAAGGATAACAAACCCCAAATCACCAATAAATAGTCCATGAATCTTTCCTACAACCAGAAGAAAATGTAAAATCAACACATTTCAGAGGGGTCAAAGCTACCCCCTTCATCAGGACCCAAACCAGATTGTTAAAAATCCAATAAGGACTGTAGTGAGCCTTCCCAGATGGAAATCTTTGGGGACATTAATCAATTATTTCACTGGTGGGCTGGGGGGACACAGACTGAAGGACTAGTGGGGGGACACAGACTGAAGGACCGGTGGGGGGACACAGACTGAAGGACTGGTGGGGGGACACAGACTGAAGGACTGGTAGGGGGACACAGACTGAAGGACTGGTAGGGGGACACACACTGAAGGACCGGTGGGGGGACACAAACTGAGGGACCGGTGGGGGGACACAAACTGAAAGACTGGTGGGAGGACACAGAATGAAGGACTAGTGGGAGGACACAGAATGAAGGACTAGTGGGAGGACACAGAATGAAGGACTAGTGGGAGGACACAGACTGAAGGACCGGTGGGGGAAACAGACTGAAGGACTGGTGGGGGAAACAGACTGAAGGACTGGTGGGGGGATACAGACTAAAGGACTAGTGGGAGGACACAGACTGAAGGACTGGTAGGGGGACACAAACTGAAGGACCGGTGGGGGGACACAAACTGAGGGACCGGTGGGGGGACACAAACTGAAAGACTGGTGGGAGGACACAGAATGAAGGACTAGTGGGAGGACACAGAATGAAGGACTAGTGGGAGGACACAGAATGAAGGACTAGTGGGAGGACACAGAATGAAGGACTAGTGGGGGGACACAGAATGAAGGACTAGTGGGGGGACACAGACTGAAGGACCGGTGGGGGAAACAGACTGAAGGACTGGTGGGGGAAACAGACTGAAGGACTGGTGGGGGGATACAGACTAAAGGACTAGTGGGAGGACACAGACTGAAGGACTGGTAGGGGGACACAGACTGAAGGACTGGTAGGGGGATACAGACTGAAGGACTGGTGAGGGGACACAGACTGAAGGACTGGTGAGGGGATACAGACTGAAGGACTGGTGAGGGGATACAGACTGAAGGACTGGTGAGGGGATACAGACTGAAGGACTGGTGAGGGGACACAGACTGAAGGACTGGTGAGGGGACACAGACTGAAGGACTGGTGAGGGGACACAGACTGAAGGACTGGTGGGGGGGACACAGACTGAAGGACTGGTGGGGGGGACACAGACTGAAGGACTGGTGGGGGGGACACAGACTGAAGGACTGGTGGGGGGGACACAGACTGAAGGACTGGTGGGGGGGACACAGACTGAAGGACTGGTGGGGGGGACACAGACTGAAGGACTGGTGGGGGGACACAGACTGAAGGACTGGTGGGGGGACACAGACTGAAGGACCGGTGGGGGGACACAGATTGAAGGACTAGTGGGAGGACACAGAATGAAGGACTAGTGGGAGGACACAGAATGAAGGACTAGTGGGAGGACACAGAATGAAGGACTAGTGGGAGGACACAGAATGAAGGACTAGTGGGGGGACACAGACTGAAGGACCGGTGGGGGAAACAGACTGAAGGACTGGTGGGGGGATACAGACTAAAGGACTAGTGGGAGGACACAGACTGAAGGACTGGTAGGGGGACACAGACTGAAGGACTGGTAGGGGGATACAGACTGAAGGACTGGTGAGGGGACACAGACTGAAGGACCGGTGGGGGGACACAGACTGAAGGGCCGGTGGGGGGACACAGACTGAAGGGCCGGTGGGGGGACACAGACTGAAGGACTGGTGGGGGACACAGACTGAAGGACTGTTGGGGGGACACAGATTGAAGGACTGGTGGGGGGACACAGACTGAAGGACTGGTGGGGGGACACAGACTGAAGGACTGGTGGGGGGACACAGACTGAAGGACTGGTGGGGGGATACAGACTGAAGGACCGGTGGGGGGACACAGACTGAAGGACCGGTGGGGGGACACAGACTGAAGGACCGGTGGGGGGACACAGACTGAAGGACCGGTGGGGGCACAGACTGAAGGACCGGTGGGGGCACAGACTGAAGGACTGGTGGGGGGATACAGACTGAAGGACTGGTGAGGGGACACAGACTGAAGGACTGGTGAGGGGACACAGACTGAAGGACCGGTGGGGGGACACAGACTGAAGGGCCGGTGGGGGGACACAGATTGAAGGACTGGTGGGGGACACAGACTGAAGGACTGTTGGGGGGGACACAGATTGAAGGACTGGTGGGGGGACACAGACTGAAGGACTGGTGGGGGGATACAGACTGAAGGACTGGTGGGGGACACAGACTGAAGGACCGGTGGGAGGACACAGACCGAAGGACCGGTGGGGGACACAGACTGAAGGACTGGTGGAGGGACACAGACTGAAGGACTGGTGGGAGGACACAGACTAAAGGACTAATTGGGGGGGACACAGACTGAAGGACTGGTGGAGGGACACAGACTGAAGGACTGGTTGAGGGACACAGACTGAAGGACTGGTTGAGGGACACAGACTGAAGGACTGGTTGAGGGACACAGACTGAAGGACTGGTTGAGGGACACAGACTGAAGGACTGGTTGAGGGACACAGACTGAAGGACTGGTTGAGGGACACAGACTGAAGGACTGGTGGAGGGACACAGACTGAAGGACTGGTGGAGGGACACAGACTGAAGGACTGGTGGGGGGACACAGACTGAAGGACTGGTGGGGGGACACAGACTGAAGGACTGGTGGGGGGACACAGACTGAAGGACTGGTGGGGGGACACAGACTGAAGGACTGGTGGGGGGACACAGACTGAAGGACTGGTGGGGGGACACAGACTGAAGGACTGGTGGGGGGACACAGACTGAAGGACTGGTGGGGGGACACAGACTGAAGGACTGGTGGAGCGACACAGACTGAAGGACTGGTGGAGCGACACAGACTGAAGGACTGGTGGAGGGACACAGACTGAAGGACTGGTGGAGGGACACAGACTGAAGGACTGGTGGAGGGACACAGACTGAAGGACTGGTGGGGGGACACAGACTGAAGGACTGGTGGAGGGACACAGACTGAAGGACTGGTGGAGGGACACAGACTGAAGGACTGGTTGAGGGACACAGACTGAAGGACTGGTTGAGGGACACAGACTGAAGGACTGGTTGAGGGACACAGACTGAAGGACTGGTGGAGGGACACAGACTGAAGGACTGGTGGAGGGACACAGACTGAAGGACTGGTGGGGGGACACAGACTGAAGGACTGGTGGGGGGACACAGACTGAAGGACTGGTGGGGGGACACAGACTGAAGGACTGGTGGGGGGACACAGACTGAAGGACTGGTGGGGGGACACAGACTGAAGGACTGGTGGGGGGGACACAGACTGAAGGACTGGTGGGGGGACACAGACTGAAGGACTGGTGGAGGGACACAGACTGAAGGACTGGTGGAGCGACACAGACTGAAGGACTGGTGGAGGGACACAGACTGAAGGACTGGTGGAGGGACACAGACTGAAGGACTGGTGGGGGGACACAGACTGAAGGACTGGTGGAGGGACACAGACTGAAGGACTGGTGGAGGGACACAGACTGAAGGACTGGTGGAGGGACACAGACTGAAGGACTGGTGGAGGGACACAGACTGAAGGACTGGTGGAGGGACACAGACTGAAGGACTGGTGGAGGGACACAGACTGAAGGACTGGTGGAGGGACACAGACTGAAGGACTGGTGGGGGGACACAGACTGAAGGACTGGTGGGGGGACACCGACTGAAGGACTGGTGGGAGGACACAGACTAAAGGACTAATTGGGGGGGACACAGACTGAAGGACTGGTGGAGGGACACAGACTGAAGGACTGGAGGAGGGACACAGACTGAAGGACCGGTGGGGGGACACAGACTGAAGGACTGGGGGGGAAACAGAAATCGCTAAAGTGTGGGGGGGGGACAGAGAATGCATGAGTGGAGGGAAATAGAGACGGCACAACTGGGGAAAAACAGAGACCACATGACTGGGGGGAACAGAGATCGTATGACTGGGGGGGGCACAGACTGCACAAATGGGGGAACAGAGATTGCACGACTGGGGGGGGGGCAGGGACCGCATGACTGAGGGGGGAAACAGAGACCGTACGACTGAGGGGGGGGGGGGGCAGAGACCGCACTAGTGTGGGGGACAGAGACCACGTGGGGAAACAGAGACTGCACGACTGGGGGGAAAGAGACGGCATGAGTGTGGGGGGAAACAGAGACTGCACAACTTGGGGGGACAGAGACCGCACAAGTGCTTGGGGGGGGACAGAGACCGCACTAGTGTGTGGGGGGGACAGATACTGCATGACTGGGGGGCAGCGACTGCAGGACTGGGGGGAACAGAGATTGCACGACTAGCGGGGGGAAGAGACCGCGTGACTGGGGGGGACAAAGACTGCACGAGTGTGTGTGGGTGAGGGGGGGGAGACTGCACAACTGGGGGGGGGGGACAGAGACCGCACGAGTGTGTGGGGGGGACAGATACTGCACAACTGGAGGGAGGCAGCGACTGCAGGACTGGGGGGGCAGCAACCGCACGATTGGGGTGGAACAGAGACCGCACGACTAGGGGGGAGAAAGACTGCACGAGTGTGTGGGGGGGGGGGGGACAGAGAATGTACAAGTGGGGGGGGAATAGAGACCACGTGACTGGACGGGAACAGAGAACGTATGACTGGGGGGGGCAGAGACTGCAGGACTGAGAAGGGAGACACAGGGAGTGCATTGATTTGCTTGGGGGAGGGGGGGGGATCCATACAACGCAGAACATACTTCTCGAAACACTGACAGACATTTCTTGGGGCTGCAGTTCCTCTGACCTCCACAAGGTGGCGATCTCATGTCTACCCAGATAGGGCGTCTGATGGAATACAAACAGGAAGTGAGGTCATATATACACAAGAAGTTCCAGGTGAGAGGTGAGTCGGGAGGAAGTAGAGAGAAGACATTGCTGGAAGAGGCAGCAGAGGAGGTAATAAGATCTTATTTTCTATTTAAACCCAGTAACCCCCCCGTCATGTCCGTCCTCTTCCTCCCCTTGTCACCCTGCCCATGGCCCCCCCAAGTTTTCACCAAGGTGCTTGCACTGGTCTTAGCTCTGCTCCTTTCCTAGGTTGTGGGTTACCCGGGTAGCTAGCTACCATAACCCCGGCGCACTCTTCTTCAGTGGGCGATCCGCATCAAGATAAAAGTGGTCTCTGCGGCGGATTCGCCGCAAGATCTCTTTTATCGGCGGCGGGAGAAGACCCCCCCCCCCCCTCCTGCCATTCTCCAGTGCCCTACGCCGCTTACCCGAGCCGTCGGTATCGGCGGAGGCGATCGGGTCTGCCCCCTTGCTGTGTATGGAGACGAGTGAGGGGAAGATGGCCCCCCACCCGTCTCCATATCATTGCAGGGCGGACGCAACGTCAAAACGTCACTTCCACCCAATGCACTTAAAGGGACTTTTTTTATTATTGCATTTAAGTGTAAATATGAGATGTGAGCTCTTTTTGACCCCCCAGATCTAATATTTAAGAGGACCTGTTGTGCTTTTTTCTATTACAAGGGATGTTTACATTCCTTGTAATAGGAATAAAAGTGACCCAAATATATATATATTTTTTTAAAACTGTCAAAATAAGTAAAATAAATAAGGAAAAAAATAATAATCTCAAGTGCTCCGTCCCGACGAGCTCGCGCGCAGAAGCAAACGCATACGTGAGCAGTGCCAGCATATGAAAACGGTGTTCAAACCACACATGTGAGGTATCGCCACGATCGGTAGAGCAAGAGCAATAATTCTAGCCCTATGTAACTCAAAACATGTAACCTGTAGAATTTTTTAAACGTCGCCTATGGAGACTTTTAATGGTAAAAGTTTGTTGCCAGTCCATGAGCGGGCGCAACTTTGAAGTGTGACATGTTGGGTATCAATTTACTCAGCGTAACATTATCTTTCACAATATAAAAAACATTGGGCTAACTTTACTGTTGTCTTATTTTTTAATTCAAAAAAGTTACCTTTTTCCCCAAAAAGTGCGCTCGTAAGACGGCTCCGCAAATACGGTGTGACAAAAAGTATTGCAACAACCACCATTTTATTCTCTAGGGTGTTATATATATGTATATATATATATATATATATATAATATGTTTGGGGGTTCTAAGTACCATATTTTTCGCTCCATGAGACGCACTCCCCCCCCCCCACAAAAATGGGGGGGGAAATGTCTGTGCGTCTTATGGAGCAAATACTGACCAGCAGAGCCGCTAATAGGGGGATCGTTTTGGTGGCAGAACGATGCTCTATGCATCTCTCTGCCTCAGCTAAATCCTGTTTCTCCCCTGCCTTCAGCTGCTATAGGGAGAGAAACAAAAGGCATTGTTTAATTAACATTGGCATTTACATGTAAATTGCGCAGGCATTGTTATGTAAACGAGGCCAGCCGCCGCGATTCATCTGCAAATCACGCCCATCCTCTGCATGCCGCCCACCTAGAGGATGTAAACAGCATACAGGTGAGCATAGGGGGCATGTAGAGGTAATCAAAAAGGGGGGCTTGAGGTGCAAAGGTGAGCAGAGGAGGTGTGCAGTCAGAGGTGAGCAGAGGTGGTGTGCAGAGTTGAATGGGAAGAAAGGGTTGGAGTGCAGAGGTGAGCAGAGTAGGGGTTTGGGGGACAGAGGTTAGCAGATGAGTTAGAGGGGCAGAGTTGTACTGAGAAAGAGATAAAAATGCAGAGATTAGTAGAGAGATGGGGGGGGGGGGTTGTTGTAAATACACCCGTTATATGGCTAGTCAGTGTAAATGTCTCAATTACATTGGTGGTTGATGTAAATACTCCTGTTGTGTTGAGGTCATGTAAATGTCCCAGTTACATTGGGGATCAGTGTAGGGTGCCCCTTACATTGGTTGTCAGTGTATAAATATTATTCGGTTATATTTTATTAAATATTTTAGTCCACCATTTGGTTTAGATTTTTTTTTCATAGGATTTTTTTTTTCATATTGTCCTCCTCTAAAACCTAGGTGCATCCAATGGAGCGAAAAATACGGTAATTTGCTAGCAAAAAAAAAGTTTTTAACTTGTAAACCCCAAATCTCAGAAAGAGGCTCGGTCCTCAAGTGGTTAACATTCTGGCAGTGTGGGACAAACAATTTTGGTCCCTGGACCCACCCCATGCATCTGACCTGCCCAGTGGGATGGTGAATTTCCAACCTGGTGCTAGAGTAAGGGAAATCCTTACCCCCCCCCCCCCCCCAAGCATGTGGAAAGTTGTCATAAAAGATGTCAGATATTCAGGCTGGGGTGAAGTCCTAAGTGCAGAGGACTTGGTTGTCCCCTTTAACATCCTGGAACGAAGGGTGATTTGGCTGTCCATTCTACACTGGACCCTTCAGGTCATCAGACAAGAATCCAGTCAAACAATGCCATGCCCTACATCAACCATCATGGAGGCTCCAGAAGTCACACTGCCTAATGGGAAAGTGGACTTAATGCTGTATTATGGAGGAATTGCACGTTCCTGCCCTTTATGCTGCCCACATCCCAGGTGTGGAAATTTGGCAGCTGGACTTCCTGCATTGCCAGTGTCTGAATCTATGAGAATGACTCGCCACCCGAGGGTGTTCCAAGTCCTTTGCCACAAGCAGCGGGCGCTAAATGTAAATCTCCTGTCTTCCAGATTCAATAACAAATTGGACAGGTTTGTCATGTTTCCGGGGACCCTTGGGCCCTTTGCAGTGTACTCTGGTGACTGTGGGTTCAGTTCCACCTTGTCTATGCCCTTTTTGTCTTTCCAGCTTCTGCCATATTGATTTGCAGGTTTGAGATGCAGAGCATTCTGGGGATTCTCTTTGCCTTGAATGGGCCCAAGAGAACGTGGTACTCGGACGTATTCACACTCCTGGAAAACTATCCATGTGCCCTTCCAGAGCTTCTGGACATTCCTGCCCCAAGGGTCAGTCATCCGTCCTACATCTTGGCCAGTGCTGTGGTCAAGGCTAGAGTTGCCGAAACATGTTAGCTGTTTGCTTTTACTGAACCTTATTTCAATAAACTCCAGAAGGTATTCCAGAGTAGTCGGCTCTCGATTTGCTTGTTTCGGCACATCTTGGTCGTTGGCTTTAGCAGCATGGCTGTTGTAGCCCAAGTCCTAAGGGACAGAGCCTATCAGATTTGGTCATCCCTACCCTTTTAAAGGCTACTAAGTCGTCTTTTTGCAAAGTCTACCATTGCGTCTTTAAAGCCTACTTTGTGTGGTGAAAGAATGGGAAATTTCATTGTAGGGTGTATTCCATGAGATGCATTCTGTCCTTCCTCCAGTCTGGTCTAGATCAGCATCTCTCTTATGCCGCGTACAGATGATCGGACATTCCGACAACAAAACCGTGGATTTTTTACCGTCGGATGTTGGCTCGAACTTGTCTTGCATACACACGGTCGCACAAATGTCGGAAATTCTGATCGCCAAGAACGCGGTGACGTACGACGGCACTAGAAAAGGGAAGTTCAATACCAAGTGCGCCACCCTTTGGGCTCCTTCTGCTAATCTCGTGTTAGTAGAAGTTTGGTGAGAGACGATTCGCACTTTTCAGCCTTGTGCTTTTCAGTCCGTTACTGCTCTTCAGTTTGTGCTTGCGTGAGTGTAGTCAGTTCTAGCATTATAAAGAAGAAGAGAATGCGCTGAATTAAAAGATTCAAAAAATTTGCAGCATGACGAATGTGCTATCTCCATTACGAGCGCTGGTTTTACCAGACCGAGCGCTTCTGTCTCGTACTTGATTCAGAGCATGCGTGGAATTTTGTGCGTCGGAATTGTCTACACACGCTCAGGAATTTACGAGAACGGATTTTGTTGTCGGAAAATTTGAGAACCAGCTCTCAAATTCTTGTTGTTGGAAATTCCGACAGCAAATATCCGATGGGGCCGACACACGGTCGGAATTTCCGCCCAAAAGCTCCCATCGAACATTTGTTGTCGGAAAATCCGAGCGTGTGTGTACGCGGCATTATGTAACAAATGTTCAATGGGAGCTTGTTGTCGGAGATTCCGACCGTGTGTAGGCTCTATCGGCAGTTTTGTTTCAGAGACCATTGACCTCTCATTTTTTAGTGAAGGCTTTTGTTGGGGGGTGTCGCACACATCTCTTTCCCCTGTTCTGTGACTTCACAAGACCTTAATCTGGTTCTTTAGGTTCTTCAAAGGACGCACTATGAACCTGTTAGGGATGTTCCTTTGACCATACTCACAAGGTGGCCTTTCTCATTGCTTTGTTAGAGGGGGAGGGAGGGGAAAATGGGTGTAGTGGGACTTTAATGAGGCAGTGGGTCAGTTGCCTCCATCCTTTAATTTATAATAATAAAGGGGACAGGAAAAAGCGGGACTTTGAGTGAAGCATGTGCTGGAAAAGGTTCGGGTAAATAGAAGGTAATAACACATCTGAAATACATTGTATCTTTAAAATTTATTTTATACTTTCACATAATGCACCGTCCATGACTATATTGCATTATTAAAGAAATCAAAACACATATACTTTTCACAGATTGAGTTAAAAAGAGAAAATTTTGCAACTAAGGACCCGAATACACAATAATTACAATGTAGTATACTGCAATGATGCATTTTGGAAGCATGAGGTAGATAGCTCTACGCGTTTCGTGACTTTATCAGGAAGTCTTTTTCATCAGGAGCAGACATGCTTTCGTTTCTGTAACGACATAAACATATTTTGAGTTTTTCCAGAGCATCAGACTTACAAGGGACCATGAACAGGTCAGGGTCCTAGATGGTACTCACCAGGTAACCATATGTTGCCGGCATAGAGGTGAGCCCAAACAGGCCCCAATGGGCTAGAACAGCCCCCATCGGGGACTGTGGCAGGGTAATGCAGGACACACGGCTCCCACACAGGACGCACCCAGGTCGGTCAGGCATCAGGCGGTGAATGGTGTATGGATGATGAGTGAAAGATGAGGGTGACTGTTACTGTTACCTCCATATAAGAAGGGGAAAGGGGGTTTGGGACTTTATATGAGGCAATGAGTGGGTAGGTTCATCTGCCTCCATCCCTGGTATGTCAAAACAAAAAGGAGAGGAATTGTTGGGACTTTGTATGAAGCACAGCTAAAAGTATTGAATAAGCAATCGCCTGTTAATGGATTTGAAACAATTTATACATGGAATAATAGAATAATAACATGGTAAGCAAACGTAACATAATATCTTCACAGTTTATTGTCCATAATGACAACATGATTCACAGTATAATAATAGTAGTTTCATAAGATATCATTGTAATTCATCATCAACATAATTGAGTTAATGGTGACAATAAAAATCCATAATTGTCGATCTCAAAATCACGTGATTGCGAAGGTGTAGCATAAGGCTGGGGCGCTACGCGTTTCGTAGAGATATACACTCATCAGGAGCAGTAGCAATATGTATCGATCTATATTAAAAGAAATCGCAGAGTGAACAGATGGTTGGCACAGACGGGGAATGGGGGGGGGGGGGGAGGCAGAGGAGGCAATGGAAGTATTTTCCAGACACTCTTACCTACAAAAAGTAAGATATGTAAAAGGGAGGTATTGGTTGGCTGGGGTACTGTTACCTCCATGCAGAAGGTCTCTAGCAACCTCGTCCTATAAAAAACCTTTCTAATGCCGCGTACACACGATTGGACATTCCGACAACAAAACCGTGGATAAATTTCCTGACGGATGTTGGCTCCAACTTGTCTTGCATACACACGGTCGCACAAATGTTGTCGGAAATTGGGAGCGCCAAGAACGCGGTCACGTACAGCACATACGGCGGCACAATAAAACGGAAGTTCCATACCAAGTGCGCCACCCTTTGGGCTCCTTCTGCTAATCTCGTGTTAGTAGAAGTTTGGTGAGAGACGATTCGCGCTTTTCAGCCTCGTGCTTTTCAGTCCGTGACGTGTTTGCAGCGTGACGAATGTGCTATCTCTATTATGAACGCTAGTTTTACCAGACCGAGCGCTTCCGTCTCGTACTTAATTCAGAGAATGCGTGGAATTTTGTGCGTCGGGAATAGTCTACACACGCTTGGAATTTACGAGAACGGATTTTGTTGTCAGAAACTTTGAGAACCAGCTCTTAAATTTCTGTTGGAAATTCCGAAAGAAAATGTCCGATGGGGCCTACAAACGGTCGGAATTTCTGAACAAAAGCTCCCATCGAACATTTGTTGTCGGAAATTCCGAGCGTGTGTACACGGCATTAGGCTAACACAAGAACAAGGTTGTCCCGAGGCCTAAAGCCACATTTCTCCTTGAGGTGGTTTCCTGTTTCCATCTCAACAAGAACATTGTTTTTCCCTCCTTATGCTCTACTCCGATACATCCCAAAAAAAAATTCTGTCCACGGTCTTGACATAGTATGACTTCTCTACAGCCTTTTTTAGACAATCAGATTCCAGCCTTGTGCTTCTCAAGGGTTCCTGCAGAGGACTTCTTGCTTCTTACTCCACCATTGCTGGGTGGATTAGAGAAGTGTTCATTTGAGCTAATGCTCTAAAAGTTTGGGTCCCTCCCTTCCCTGTTAGGGTGCACTCTACTATCTCTGTTAGGGATCTACAGCATCTTATATCATCATAATCTTGTGTCTGGATGGTGACTGTATCATTGTGTGTGTCAGGTTCCTATAAGGTGTCAGGATGTCACTGTCTATTTCTCCATGGAGGAGTGGGAGTATTTAGAAGGACACAAGGATCTCTACAAGGACGTCATGATGGAGAATCAGCCGCCCCTCACATCACCGGGTAAGAGGAGACTTTATTGTAAAGGAGAGAGCAGTACGGAGGCTCCACCTAGATCCCCCATCATCTGATAAACACATAGAAACAATGTATTCAGTCAGTGTGTGTGTTTCCTACAGATGGATCCAGTAATGGGAACCCACCAGAGAGATGTCCCCGTCCTCTGTATTCCCGGGATTCCACACAGGAAGGTCACACCATCCCCCACCATCATCAGGTAGATGAGGAACATTCACTGGTAATTCTGATATATATGCAGATACAAAAATGTTTGTTACATTGAATGTTTTATTATATTTTCAGGGTGGAAACCTCGAGGATTATATTATTGTTGTTAAAGAAGAGTATAAAGAGGAGGATGAGGAGTATGGAGTGATGGAGGAGCTTTCAGAAGGACACAAAGATATGATGGAGCCACCTAATACCAGGAACCCACCAGAGAGATGTCCCCGTCCTCTGTATTCCCGGGATTCCACACAGGAGGGTCACACCATCCCCCACCATCATCAGGTAGATGAGGAACAATCACTGATAGTATCATTAGGATCTGTACATTATCTGCATTGTTACCATTGATGTCATTTTTATTATATATTCAGAGTGGAAATCTGAGAGATTCTAAAGTTCAGGTTAAAGAAGAGATAAAAGAGGAGGATGATGAGGATGGGGTGATGGAGGAAGAACACAAAGATCTGTACCAGGACACCATGGAGGAGTCATCCAGCTACAGGAACCCACCAGAGAGATGTCTCCGTCCTCTGTATTCCCGGGATTCCACACAGGAAGGTCACACCATCCCCCACCATCATCAGGTAGGTGGGACAGAACATCTAGAATATGAAAGTTACTCATAGAGATGATGTATAGATCCTAGAAGATGATATGTTCTCTCATGTTCTTGGTTTAGGGTGAAGATCTGTTAGATATAAAGGTTGAGGTTAAATCAGAAGAAGAAGAGACTTATGTGAGGGATGATCAGCAGTCTATGGAGGAGGATGGAATAACGGGGACATTTATAGAGGAGGACACTCCTACAGAGATCAGCACAGGTGGGTCATTAACACTAAATCCATTCCTCCAACACATACTTATCACTGATTGGTTCACTAGGGTGGGGACTGACGGAATAATAATCTGGTAATGCGCACTTTCCTGAATGTGTTCCCCATTCTGCACATTGGATCTTATTTCTCTTGAACCCCTGAACTCTATGCATTATGTTGTATTGTATGCTACATACTCCTGACCCCTGCATGCTATATGTTATGTTGTATGTTACCTACTGTACTTCTGACCCCATGCACCCTATAAGTTATATTGTATGTTGCATACTCCTGCACAGTATATGTTATGTTGCATATTTCAGACCCCCTCTATGCATTATGTTGTCACATACTCAAGACCCCTGCACTCTACATTGTTGCATGCTACATACTCCTGACACCTACATTGTATACACTTTGTTGTACATTACATAGTCTTGTATTCGGGTACTCAGACTCTGTTTACCCATGCCCCTTTAACCCACACCCTCTATTCAGCACAGGGTACTAAAATTAAAGGAGTCGCAGGATGAGCTACACGTCCGCCCCCCCCCCCCACTAAAAGTCTTTGGTCCCCAAAGAAACATAACTTGTTGTTTCAAATGAACTATAGTTATCTTAGCATTTGCATGGAACCAAGTAACTGTTTCTAGCATAACTTGCAAGCAATGTTGTGGCCCACCATGGTATGTCAGGTATAGGGTAGGTGATATCACCCACTGGTACAGTGGCTTAACACACCGCAGTGATGGCCTTTTCATAACTGTTCCTCTTTCACCGGTATCCAAGCTTCTCTGTGGAACATTAGCATGTGTAAAGTGAATACCCCGCCACATCATGGTTTTTACATAGAACACTGCTGATATGTGTCTTTTCCCATATTATTTAATTTCTGATGTGAGTGTCCCCAACATGTTTACAAGGGTGCGATTGAACGGCTCAAAGTGTGGCTCTCTACCACATATCTGGTATGGGACCGAGATAACAAGAGGGCTTCCTCTACACCAGGGGTCCCCAAACTTTTCAAACGGCCAGTTTACTATCCTTCAGACTTTAGAGGGTGCTGGATTGTGGCCAGTGAGGGTGGAAAATGTCCAGGGCACAGCATCAGTGAGAATAAACATGGCCTCAGGGTTTGTAATCAGTAGGAGGAGGAGTGATGCCCCACCATTGGTCTTAGTGGGAGTAATAGTACCCCACCATTGGTATTAATGGAAGAAATAGTGCCTCGTTTTTGGTTTCAGTTGGAGGAATATTGACTCATATCATTGGCAGGAATAGTGTTCCAAGGCCTGGATAAAGGCTAGCAAAGGGCCACAGTTTGGAGACCCCTGTTGTACACCATGGGTCCCATCATGCCTCTGCCTTTGGCAGTCATGCGTGTAACTGTCAGCCTTACAAGGCCTCTTGGGACTTGTAATTCTGCAATAGCTGGAGGGCCAGAGGTTGAGCACCCATGCTTTACACCTTTGGTTTAGACACCCATGGTGTGTGGCACAGGGAGTGAGAGTGCACAGAGTGGAATGGGTGCCAGGAGTCTGGAGGCAGGCTTAGCTGTGGTGTGCATATATAACTATCAGGCTGGAAGCTTGGTCTGGACAGGCTGTAGTCAGTAGCCAAGGAGACAGCAGACAGGGTGGAAGGAAGTGTTGAAAACAAGAGCAAGGTAAGCTGTAGTCAAGATCTAGCTGATGTCAAGCTGATAATCAGCAGAGACAAGCCATGGTCAGAAGCCTAGCTGTGGTTGAACCAGTAATCAGAGACAAGCCGGGACCAGGTACTAGCTGAGGTCAACCCAAGAGACAAGTCATGGTCAGGAACTAGCTAAGGTCAGCACCGAAATCAGAGACAAGCCATGGTCAGGAATTAGCCAAAGTCAGTAGCAGAAAGGCAAAGCAGAAACAAGTCTTAAGGGCAGACTGGGTCAGCAGTGGGAATCTCAGGAACAGTTTCAGGGTTCAAGCCACAGGTTACAGCTGAAGACTATCTGGCAACTACCTAGTTCAGCTCTCTTTTTTAAATAGACTGTCTGGCGCCAAGATTGGAAATGATTGTGTGCTGTAAGTGCGTATTTTCACGTGGCACGTCCGCACAAACGTGTATGCCCAGAAAACTGAATATCCTGGGGATTGTTGACGTGGAGGCACCAGAGATGGTGGGGACCTCCCTTGGAATAGCTACCAAGGGACTTCCCTTGGAATAGCTGTAGTCAAAGTGTAGCTGATGTCAACCTGAGAATCAGCAGAGACAAGCCATGGTCAGAAGCCTAGCTGTGGTTGAACCAGGAATCGGAGACAAGCCGTGACCAGGTACTAGCTGAGGTCAAACTAAGAGACAAGTCATGGTCAAGAACTAGCTGAGGGCAACACAGGAATCGGAGACAAGCAATGGTCAGGAACTAGCCAAGGTCAGTAGCAGAAAGGCAAAGCAGAGACAATTCCAAAAGCAGACTGGGTCAGCAGTGGAAAAGCACATGTCAGGAACAGGTTCAGGGTTCAAGCCACAGGTTACAGCTCAAGATCATCTAACAACTTCCTAGTTCAGCTCTCTTCTTAGAATAGGCTGTCTAGTGCCAAGATTGGAAATGATTGTGTGCTGTAAGTGCGTATTTTCATGTGGCACGTCCACACAAACGTGTATGCACTGGAAACCAAATATCCTGGGGATTGTTGATGTGGAGGCACCAGAATGGGTGGGGCATTCCCTTGGTTGCTTACCGAATTATTTGGGTGAGCTGAATATTGGTGTCACCTCTCAGCTGTAGATGCGTACACTTGAAGCAAGACTCAACAAACACTTGCTAGAGCTGCAGCTACAACCGAATTTGGTCCGCTCTTCATCTGTCACTAGGGTTGTCCATCATCACACGTAACTCTAGTTGACCATTCTGTTCTTCACACCACTGGGCAGTGGTGACTGGGTTCATCAGGCTGACTTGGCTTACACTTCCTGGAGCAGTCATTGCTCTGCAAAGAGGGCTAGGAGAATAATGTTGTTCGCACATGTAGCAATACCCCTGCAGGAGCTACTACAAATTTTGGGTACCTTTTCAAATGATGACCGGCCCTGTAATTCGACCCAAAAATACTCCAAAAACACTAATAGCGATAAATGGGCTTTATTAAAGCTAGCAATTAGCTCCAGAGAAAAGACATGATTAAACAGGCCTGACAGTAGTAAAATGCAGACGTTTGATAACAGCGGTATAATTCAGTAACACCATAAGGTGTTCTCTTTACCCCTGTGTGAGAGACCTTGACGGGACACAAGGAGAGTAGAGCAGCAGTCCCAAGACAACACTTAATGCAACAAATATCCTTAAGGAATCAGGATAACTATTGAGGCCTTAATTCTCCCTTTAGATTATGACTTACCACTGGCCAGTGTGTAAAACTGCCACAGAGTCTGCTGGCGGTGGGGCCCTTCTTTATGGAGGAGCGCTCAACCCTCAAGTGAAGATATTTGTCACCATGAAGGTGGGGCTTAGATCCAAGACACCGATGCAGCCAATTGCATTTTTCGTGCCCTCTTTCCCTGAAGCTGTAGCCCGATGTTTCTCAACTTCAGTCCTCAAGGCGCCCCAACCGGTCATGTTTTCAGGATTTCCCTCAGATGAAACGGCTGTGATAATTACTAAGGCAGTGAAACTGATCAAATCATCTGTGCAAAATAATGGAAAGCCTAAAAATATGACCTGTTGGTACGCCTTGAGGACTGGAGTTGAGAAGCACTGCTGTGGCCTATCAGCTGCAAGAAGGAGATGCAGACTGTGAACTGAGCAGCTCCCCCATTAAAAGGGCCACCAACTGGGCTACAACCCCAACGGTGTCACCTCTCTAAAACAGAGTTCTCATTATTTTCCTTAGTCTCTGATGTGGGAATAGAGAACTAGTGTAGATCAAGACCAGTTGACTTGAGGGAGGAATTGTAAGATCCCCAGAGACAAAGCTGCCTGATGAGTGCTGGTTTAGGGGAACCAATCTGGGGTGCCATGTAGGTAGATCTGCTGGAAGCTGCTTGCAGAACAGGGGAACTGGATAGCTGTAAGCTGGTCTGCCAGGATAGATGGCAGGACCTCCGTAGCCCCTGGAGTGGTAGTGGAACCAGGGCAGTGACCACAGGTAAGGGGCCACCCAAGGAAGAGGCAGGAACAGGCTGGTAGGACCAGACTGAAGAAGAGTAGTGAGGCTGGGAACGAACTGAAGTCATACACAGGAAGGCAAGCCAGGGAGTAGGCAGATGTGTGGTCAAGAACAGAGCTGAGGTCATTCACAGGGATCTAGTGGAGCAAGCAGAAGGTTATTCGAGAGCAAGCCAGGGTCATGCACGGTAGAGCAAGAGAAGCAGAGTCATTAGAGCAGGCCAGGGTCATGCACGGTAGAGCAAGAGAAGCAGAGTCATTAGAGCAAGCCAAGGTCATGCACGGTAGAGCAAGAGAAGCAGAGTCATTAGAGCAAGCCAGGGTCATGCACGGTAGAGAAAGAGAAGCAGAGTCATTAGAGCAAGCCAGGGTCATGCACAGTAGAGCAAGAGACGCAGAGTCATTAGAGCAAGCCAGGGTCATGCACGGTAGAGCAAGAGAAGCAGAGTCATTAGAGCAAGCCAGGGTCATGCACGGTAGAGCAAGAGAAGCAGAGTCATTAGAGCAAGCCAGGGTCATGCACGGTAGAGCAAGAGACGCAGAGTCATTAGAGCAAGCCAGGGTCATGCACGGTAGAGAAAGAGAAGCAGAGTCATTAGAGCAGGCCAGGGTCATGCACGGTAGAGCAAGAGAAGCAGAGTCATTAGAGCAAGCCAAGGTCATGCACGGTAGAGCAAGAGAAGCAGAGTCATTAGAGCAAGCCAGGGTCATGCACGGTAGAGAAAGAGAAGCAGAGTCATTAGAGCAAGCCAGGGTCATGCACAGTAGAGCAAGAGACGCAGAGTCATTAGAGCAAGCCAGGGTCATGCACGGTAGAGCAAGAGAAGCAGAGTCATTAGAGCAAGCCAGGGTCATGCACGGTAGAGCAAGAGAAGCAGAGTCATTAGAGCAAACCAGGGTCATGCACGGTAGAGAAAGAGAAGCAGAGTCATTAGAGCAAGCCAGGGTCATGCACGGTAGAGCAAGAGACGCAGAGTCATTAGAGCAAGCCAGGGTCATGCACGGTAGAGCAAGAGAGGCAGAGTCATTAGAGCAAGCCAGGGTCATGCACGGTAGAGCAAGAGAAGCAGAGTCATTAGAGCAAGCCAGGGTCATGCACGGTAGAGCAAGAGAAGCAGAGTCATTAGAGCAAGCCAGGGTCATGCACGGTAGAGCAAGAGAAGCAGAGTCATTAGAGAAAACCAGGGTCATGCACGGTAGAGCAAGAGAAGCAGAGTCATTAGAGCAAGCCAGGGTCATGCACGGTAGAGCAAGAGAAGCAGAGTCATTAGAGCAAGCCAGGGTCATGCACAGTAGAGCAAGAGAAGCAGAGTCATTAGAGCAAGCCAGGGTCATGCACAGTAGAGCAAGAGAAGCAGAGTCATTAGAGCAAGCCAGGGTCATGCACAGTAGAGCAAGAGAAGCAGAGTCATTAGAGCAAGCCAGGGTCATGCACGGTAGAGCAAGAGAAGCAGAGTCATTAAAGCAAGCCAGGGTCATGCACGGTAGAGCAACAGAAGCAGAGTCATTAGAGCAAGCCAGGGTCATGCATGGTAGAGCAACAGAAGCAGAGTCATTAGAGCAAGCCAGGGTCATGCATGATAGAGAAAGAGAAGCAGAGTCATTAGAGCAAGCCAGGGTCATGCACGGTAGAGCAAGAGAAGCGGAGTCATTAGAGCAAGCCAGGGTCATGCACGGTAGAGCAAGAGAAGCAGAGTCATTAGAGCAAGCCAGGGTCATACACGGTAGAGCAAGAGAAGCAGAGTCATTAGAGCAAGCCAGGGTCATGCACGGTAGAGCAAGAGAAGCAGAGTCATTAGAGCAAGCCAGGGTCATGCACGGTAGAGCAAGAGAAGCAGAGTCATTAGAGCAAACCAGGGTCATGCACGGTAGAGCAAGAGAAGCAGAGTCATTAGAGCAAGCCAGGGTCATGCACAGTAGAGCAAGAGAAGCAGAGTCATTAGAGCAAGCCAGGGTCATGCACAGTAGAGCAAGAGAAGCAGAGTCATTGGAGCAAGCCAGGGTCATGCACAGTAGAGCAAGAGAAGCAGAGTCATTAGAGCAAGCCAGGGTCATGCACGGTAGAGCAAGAGAAGCAGAGTCATTAAAGCAAGCCAGGGTCATGCATGGTAGAGCAACAGAAGCAGAGTCATTAGAGCAAGCCAGGGTCATGCATGATAGAGAAAGAGAAGCAGAGTCATTAGAGCAAGCCAGGGTCATGCATGATAGAGAAAGAGAAGCAGAGTCATTAGAGCAAGCCAGGGTCATGCACGGTAGAGCAAGAGAAGCAGAGTCATTAAAGCAAGCCAGGGTCATGCATGATAGAGAAAGAGAAGCAGAGTCATTAGAGCAAGCCAGGGTCATGCACGGTAGAGCAAGAGAAGCAGAGTCATTAGAGCAAGCCAGGGTCATGCATGATAGAGAAAGAGAAGCAGAGTCATTAGAGCAAGCCAGGGTCATGCACGGTAGAGCAAGAGAAGCAGAGTCATTAGAGCAAGCCAGGGTCATGCATGATAGAGAAAGAGAAGCAGAGTCATTAGAGCAAGCCAGGGTCATGCACGGTAGAGCAAGAGAAGCAGAGTCATTAGAGCAAGCCAGGGTCATGCACGGTAGAGCAAGAGAAGCAGAGTCATTAGAGCAAGCCAGGGTCATGCATGATAGAGAAAGAGAAGCAGAGTCATTAGAGCAAGCCAGGGTCATGCATGATAGAGAAAGAGAAGCAGAGTCATTAGAGCAAGCCAGGGTCATGCACGGTAGAGCAAGAGAAGCAGAGTCATTAGAGCAAGCCAGGGTCATGCATGGTAGAGCAAGAGAAGCAGAGTCATTAGAGCAAGCCAGGGTCATGCATGATAGAGAAAGAGAAGCAGAGTCATTAGAGCAAGCCAGGGTCATGCATGGTAGAGCAAGAGAAGCAGAGTCATTAGAGCAAGCCAGGGTCATGCACGGTAGAGCAAGAGAAGCAAAGTCATTAGAGCAAGCCAGGGTCATGCACGGTAGAGCAAGAGAAGCAGAGTCATTAAAGCAAGCCAGGGTCATGCATGGTAGAGCAACAGAAGCAGAGTCATTAGAGCAAGCCAGGGTCATGCATGATAGAGAAAGAGAAGCAGAGTCATTAGAGCAAGCCAGGGTCATGCATGGTAGAGCAAGAGAAGCAGAGTCAGAGCAAGCCAGGGTCATGCACGGTAGAGCAAGAGAAGCAGAGTCATTAGAGCAAGCCAGGGTCATGCATGATAGAGAAAGAGAAGCAGAGTCATTAGAGCAAGCCAGGGTCATGCATGGTAGAGCAAGAGAAGCAGAGTCATTAGAGCAAGCCAGGGTCATGCATGGTAGAGCAAGAGAAGCAGAGTCCGGGGTCGAAACCAGGAATCAAGCACCAGAGAGGTCCAGAGGCAAACCAGGTAATCCAAAGAATGTAGGAAAAACAAGAGCAAGGAGTACTGGTAGCTGGAGATCATCCAGCTAAGTTTAAGTGCAGCCACTGAACTTTGTATAGTGCATTTGGCACCAGTTCTGGCAGCAGATGTGCGCTCGCGCGTGCCAGTGCGAACCTTTGCGCTCATGTGCATGTTCCTGCGCATGCCATGTGAGGTATAGGCAACTATGCCAGGTCTTTTCCTCAGCACCTGCACATTTTTATTCTGCTGTCTCCTTTTCAGCACATGCTCATGTCTAGTAATAATCTTTGTATTTCTATTTTAGTAGATGGACGGGAGATGAGGAAAACCTCAGAGGATTGTCTCACTTTGTCTCCAGACTGTAAAGTAGAAGATGAGGACATCACACAGTATAGTCCAGGAGAAAACCCGACTACCTCAAATGTCCATCCGGCACCACACAGTGTAGATGGACCATCGTATTCCTCTTATCCTGAGGAACCTCAGACTGTGCGGGACGGTGCCGGACCATCGTATTCCTCTTATCCTGAGGAACCTCAGACTGTGCGGGACGGTGCCGGACCATCGTATTCCTCTTATCCTGAGGAACCTCAGACTGTGCGGGACGGTGCCGGACCATCGTATTCCTCTTATCCTGAGGAACCTCAGACTGTGCGGGACGGTGCCGGACCATCGTATTCCTCTTATCCTGAGGAACCTCAGACTGTGCTGGACGGTGTCGGACCATCGTATTCCTCTTATCCTGAGGAACCTCAGACTGTGCGGGACGGTGCCGGACCATCGTATTCCTCTTATCCTGAGGAACCTCAGACTGTGCGGGACGGTGCCGGACCATCGTATTCCTCTTACCCTGAGGAACCTCAGACTCTGCGGGACGGTGCCGGACCATCGTATTCCTCTTATCCTGAGGAACCTCAGACTCTGCGGGACGGTGCCGGACCATCGTATTCCTCTTATCCTGAGGAACCGCAGACTGGGAGGGACGGTGTAATTTTTGCTTGTATTGAGTGCGGGAAAAGTTATCCACGGAAATTAGCACTGATCAGACATCTAAGATCTCACACGGGTGAGAAGCCGTATTCTTGTACCGTGTGCGGGAAATGTTACCCATGGAAATGGGCGCTTGTCAGACATCAAAGATCTCACACGGGTGAGAAGCCGTATTCCTGCTCTGAATGTGGGAAATGCTTTTTGTGGCCATCTCAACTTCTCAAACATCAAATCACTCATACGGGCAACGTGCCCTTTTCATGTTCTGAGTGTGAGAAATGTTTCACAGTGAAATCGGCTCTCGTCAGACATGAGAGGTCCCACACGGGTGAGAAGGTGTATTCCTGCTCTGACTGCGGGAAATGTTTTCTGTGGCAATCCCAACTTATTAGGCATCAGGTAATTCATACGGGCAGCATGCCCTTTTCCTGTGCTGAGTGCGGGAAATGTTTCCCATTGAAATCCTCACTTGTCAGACATGAGAGGTCTCACGCAGGGGATAAGCCACATTCCTGTAATGAGTGCGGGAAATGTTTTTCACGGATGTCTTATCTGTCTGAACATCAGAGGTGTCACACGGGGGAGAAACCGCATTCCTGTCCCGAGTGCGGCAAACGTTTTCTACGTAAACCAGATCTCGCTGCACATCAGAGGTGTCACACGGGGGAGAAGCCGTTTCCCTGTCCTGAGTGCGGCAAATGTTTTTCACAGAAGTCGAACCTTTACGTACATCTGAGGTCCCACTCGGGCATGAAGCCATATTCCTGCCCCGAGTGTGGGAAGTGTTATACAAGGAAATCAGAACTTTCCACACATCAGAGATCTCACACGGGGGAAAAGCCATACTCCTGTCCTGACTGCGGGCAATGTTATACGATGAAATCCTCGCTTGTCAAACATCAGAGATCTCACATGGGGGAGAAGCCGTATTCCTGTCCTGAGTGCGGGAAATGTTTTTCGGGGAAGTCCAATCTTTCCGTACATCAGCTATGCCACACGGCGGAGAAGCCGTTTTCCTGCTCTGAGTGCGGGAAATGTTTTGTACGTAAAGCAGATCTTCTTCGGCATCAGAGGTGCCACACGGGGGAGAAGACCCTGAAGAAAGTTCCTGCCCCGAGTGCGAGAGAAGATTCTCAAAACAGTGAAGTCTTGCCAAACCTCTGAGAAGCCCACACGACCCTTGAGACATATCAGTGTCCGGGGGTTCAGGAAATTTCTTCTATTTGAATTGCATTTTGCCATAGGTCAGAGATCTCACACTGGGAAGAAGCACACCTTGAGATACACCTCAGAAAACACGGGGCTGAGCGCTCCTCTGGTCTAATATAAAACAAAAGAAAATCTGAGGTTACCACAGACCATAACGTTAGAATAAGGGGGGGGGGGGCATGCCACTGCTAGTTGAGTCCCTCCTGCAGTGTAGCCTGATCTCCCCTGCTCTCCCTTTAGATCATGACTTACCACTGGCCAGTGTGTAAAACTGCCACAGAGTCTGCTGGCGGTGGGGCCCTTCTTTATGGTGGAGCGCTCAACCCTCAAGTGAAGATATTTGTCACCATGAAGGTGGGGCTTAGATCCAAGACACTGATGCAGCCAATTGCATTTTTCGTACCCTCTTTCCCTGATGCTGTAGCCCAGTGTTTCTCAACTCCAGTCCTCCAAGGCGCCCCAACAGGTCATGTTTTCAGAATTTCCCTCAGATGAAACGGCTGTGATAATTACTAAGGCAGTGAAACTGATCAAACCACCTGTGCAAAATAATGGAAAGCCTGAAAATATGACCTGTTGGTAAGCCTTGAGGACTGGAGTTGAGAAGCACTGCTGTAGCCTATTAGCTGCAAGGAGGAGATGCAGACTGTGAACTGAGCAGCTCCCCTATTAACAGGACCACCAACTGGGCCACAACCCCAAGGGTGACACCTCTCTAAAACAGAGTTCTCATTTTCTCATTATTTTCCTTAGTCTCTGTGGTTTTTGAATAGAGAACTAGTGTAGATCCAGACCAGTTGACTTGAGAAGCTATAAAGGAGATCATGGTGAAAGAGATGCTAGATGTTCCTCGTGAATGAAGAGCAGGAGAGATCAGACTAAATGACGAGGCTACTTCAGTGCAGTGGTAGCGCTATGGGGCTTCGTAGACAACTGCATTTTCTTGAGGAGAGCCATCTGCTGGTTGGGCTTTGCTAGCAAACAAATGAAAATGTGAATTTTAGAACAGTACGGCTCACAGGGTACTCTGCGTCACATATCGGCTGTTGGATGCCCTGGAGAAGCAGAATCTGGCGGGTGTATATACAGTAACCAGGAACAATGGAGCCTCAACATTGACCTGTGCAAGGTGTTGCCTCATGAAGATCAAAATCTATATTTCTACTTAGTCATGATATTCTTTGTAAGTTGATGAATAAACGTTTGATTTTGGACTTGGTTTATTTCCTTTTATTCCTTGTCTACCAGAAGTAAACCACATTGGTTGTTGACTTTTACCCTCACTATAAATCTCAGAACGTCTGTAGTAGACTCCAATGATGTTATGAGGAGTCAAGCCGTGTTTCTGGAACACCGAATAAATGATGGGTTTTCTCAAGCAATGTTATTAACTGAAATCCATGGGGGACTAAGGGGGATATTTTTTGGTTGTTGACTCTCACCCTTCTCATAAATCTCAGGATGTCAGTAGTATATGCCAATGATAAGTCCATCAGATCATAGACCCATCTATCATTCCTCCCTTAATTCCTCCTCTGCACCATCACAACCTCCAAACACAAGATCATCTTTCTTCCTCACTTTCACATCACATCTAACATAGAAAACCCCCTCCATCTTTTCTGTGTCCCGTGTCCCTCTAAATAGGAGGATCAGCATAAATACCAACAGCCCAGTCTTGTAAGGAGTCAAGCCATGTTTCTGGAACACCAACTGCATTCTCATTCCCATCTATCTTTCCAACCGTAAATCCTCCGCACCATCACCACCCCAACCAAGATCATCTTTCTTCCTCACTTTCGCATCACATCTAACATAGAGAAAACCCCCCCCCCCACCTTTTCAATGCCCCGTGTCCTTCTACACAAGAGGATCAGCATGAATACCAACAGCCCAGTCTTGTGAAGAGTCAAGCTTTGTTTCTACAACACCAATTCCATTCTCATTCCCATCTACCATTATACCCGTAATTCCTCCTCCGCACCATCACCACAAGATCATCTTTCTTCCTCACTTTCACATATAACATAGAAAACTCCCCCTCTTTCTTTTCTATGTCCCGTGTTCCTCTAAACAAAGGGATCGGCCTGCATACAAACAGCCCAATCTTGTGAGGAGTCAAGCCGTGTTTCTGAAACACTGACTAAATGATGGGTCTTCCCAAGCAATGTTATTAACTCGTTATTTCCTGAAAATCAAGGGGGATATTTTTGGGGTGTTGACTCTCCCCCTTCTCATAAATCTCAGGACGTCTATAGTAGACTCAAATGATAAGTCCATCAGTTCATAGACCCATCTACCACCCTTAATTCCTCCTTCGAACCATCACCACCTCCAACCCCTAAATCGGTGGTCATCAACCCTGTCCTCAGGGCCCACTAACAGGTCAGGTTTGCAAGATAACTAAATTACATCACAGGTGATAATATAATTTGCTGCTCAGTGATTGCAGTATTCTAGTCTGCATCTCCCCAAGATAATACATAAAACCTGGCCTGTTAGTGGGCCCTGAGGACAGGGTTGATGACCACTGCCCTAGATTTTCTTTCTACCTCACTTTCGCATCATATCTAACATAGAGAAACCCCCCCCCCCTTATCTTTTCTATGTCCAGTGTCCCTCTAAACAAGAGGATCAGCATAAATGCCAACAGCCCAGTCTTGTGAAGAGTCAAGCTGTGTTTCTGCAACACCAACTCCATTCTCATTCCCATCTATCCGTAATTCCTCCTTTCGCACCATCACCAACTCCAACCACAAGATCATCTTTCTTCCTCACTTTCACATCACATCTAACATTGAGAAACCCCCCTCCATCTTTTCTATGTCCTGTGTCCTTCTAAACAAGAGGATCAGCATGAATACAAACAGCCCAGTCTTGTGAGGAGTCAAGCCGTGTTTCTGGAACATTGACTAAATGATGGGTCTTCCCAAGCAATGTTATTGACTCGTTATTTCCTGAAAATCAAGGGGGACTAAGAGGGATATTTTTTGGTTGTTGACGCTCCCTTCTTATAAATCTCAGGATGTCAGTAGTATACTCTAATGATAAGTCCATCAGTTCATAGATCCATCTATCATTCCTCCTTTAATTCCTCCTCTGCACCATCACCACCTCCAACCCCAAGATCATCTTTCTTCCTCACTTTCACATCATATTTAACATAGATAACCCCCCCCCTTATCTTTTCTATGTCCCGTGTCCCTCTAAACAAGAGAATCAGCATAAATGCCAACAGCCCAGTCTTGTGAAGAGTCAAGCTGTGTTTCTGCAACACCAACTCCATTCTCATTCCCATCTATCTGTAATTCCTCCTTTCGCACCATCACCACCTCCAACCACAAAATCATCTTTCTTCCTCACTTTCACATCACATCTAACATAGAGAAACCCCCCTCCATCTTTTTTATGTCCTGTGTCCTAAACAAGAGGATCAGCGTGAATACCAACAGCTCAGTCTTGTGAGGAGTCAAGCCGTGTTTCTGGAACACCGAATAAATGATGGGTTTTCCCAAGCAATGTTATTAACTGAAGTCCATGGGGGACTAAGGGGGATATGTTTTGGTTGTTGACTCTCCCCCTTCTCATAAATCTCAGGATGTCAGTAGTATACGCCAATGATAAGTCCATCAGTTCATAGACCCATCTATCATTCCTCCCTTAATTCCTCCTCCGCACCATCACAACCTCCAAACACAAGATTATCTTTCTTCCTCACTTTCACATCTAACATAGAGAACTCCATCTTTTCTATGTCCTGTGTCATTCTAAACAAGAGGATCATCATGAATACAAACAGCCCAGACTTGTTAGGAGTCAATCCGGGTTTCTGGAACACCAACTAAATTATGGGTTTTTCCAAACAATGTTATTAACTCGTAGTCCATGGGGAACTAAGGGGGATATTCTTTGTTGGTTGATTAATAAAAGTTTGACTTTGAATTTGTTATATTAAATGTTTACTTCCTCTTACTCCTTTTCTACCACAAATGAGCCAGATTGGTTGTTGATTCTCATCCTCTCCATAAATCTCAGGACGTCTGCAGTAGACTCCAATTATAAGTCCATCACTTCATACACCCATCTATCATTCCACCCGTAATTCCTCCTCCGGACTATCACATCCTCCAAACACAAGATCATCTTTTTTCCTCACTTTCGGATCACATCTTACATAGAGAACCCCCCTCCATCTTTTCCATGTCCCTCCTAAACAAAAGGATCAGCATGGATACAAACAGCCCAGTCTTGTGAGGAGTCAAGCTGTGTTTCTGGAACACCAACTAAATCATGGGTTTTCCCAAGCAATGTTATTAACTCTTAGTTAATGGGGGACTAAGAGGGATTTTATTTCCTCTTATTCCTTTTCTACCACAAGTGAGCCAGATTGGTTGTTGATTCTCACCCTCTCCATGAATCTCAGGACGTCCTGTTCTATACTCCAATTATAAGTGCATCAGTTCATAGACCCATCTATCATTCCACCCGTAATTCCTTCTCCGCACCATCACAACCTCCAACCACTATCATTCTTCCTCACTTTCACATCATATCTAACATAGAGAAATCCTCCTCCATCTTTTCTATGTCCGGTGTCCCTCTAAACAAGAGGATCAGCATGAATACAAACAGCCCAGTCTTGTGAGGCGTCAAGCCGTGTTTCTGGAACATCAACTATATGATTAATTTTTGTAAGCAATGTTATTATCGTAAGTTCATGGGGGATTAAGGAGTGCCAACTACACCTGCCCTCCCCCATTCATGCCCTATCATTCTCCACCCCCTACAACTGGGCACTATTGTTCCCAGTGCACCCCACAACACCTCGCTGATACAAATGCATATTTTTTTCCTCCACTGACCACTAACATCAGGGCATTCTTCCTCCCACACACACTAACGTTGGACATTTTGCCACCCACTGATCCAAGGTACTCCTGAATCCAGGATATCCCTGATCACCCCCCCCCATCCCTCCTCTGACTGCCGGATATTTTTACCCACAGCTTACACTGGGCCATTTTCCCTCCCATTGTCCAGCAATGTATTGGTCTAAGACTTTGGCCATGCCCATGTCTGCCAGGCACGCTCTTCACACCAAATGTCCTTTCTCAAGTTCAAGTTTTTTAAAATTCATAATTTTTATTGAAGTCTTAGCATGTTTTACAAAATAGGAAACCAACATTTTCTCCACAGAAAATATCCCCCCCCCCTCCCCCTTTACTGTTTTTGATGAATAGATCTTGGCCACTCGGGAGACACAAAGTGAGGTGGATGGACCTACAGAAGTGGCACTTACCCTACTTAAGGAGATTAGGTGAATGGAAAAAAAACAAGCATCAAATTGCCAACTAAATGTGCACATTTCCTTCCTACAACCAGTAGAAAAGAAGAACCCAACGTGTTTCAAAGGCCAAATCACCCCCTTCAACAGGGCTCTAATTTTCTTGTTACAAATTCACTAAGGACTGTGGTGAACCCTCCCACATGGAAATCTTTGGGGTCATAAACCAATGACTTCAAAGGACCTATTCACTGGTGGGGTGGACACAGAGCAAAAGATTGGTGGGGGGGGGGGGAAACAGAGAATGCAGGACTGGTAGAAGGACGTATTGCAGGACTGGTGGGGGAACTGAGATCACAGGACTGGTAGAGGGACATATTGCAGGACTGGTGGGGGACAAAGACTGTAGGACTGATGAGGAAACTGAGACCGCAAGACTGGTAGAGGGACATACTGCAGGACTGGTGGGGGGACACAGACTGCAGAACTGGTGGGTGGAACTGAGACCGCAGGACTGGTAGAGGGACACATTGCAGGACTGTTCGGGGGAAACAGAGACCGCAGGATGGGGGGGGGGGGGGGACACAGACATTGCAGGATTGGATTGGGAACAAAGGGATTGCGGGAATGGGTAGGAAACAGAGACAACAAGAATGGAGAGATAAAACACAGACTACAGGATTATGGAGGGACACACAGAACCGGGTAGGCAGAGGGACCACCGGGCTAGTGAGGGGCCCACAGAGACCAAAGAACGTAGGGGAGAAGACAATGCAAGACTAGTGGGGGGGGGCATGGCGCCCACAGGACTGGGGAGGAAACACAGAGATGGCAGGACTGGAAGGGTTTACAGGATGCATGGAGAGGGGGAGTCAAAGAAGGGGGGACACAGAGTCTTGAGGACTGGCTGGGGAACACAGAGACTGTGGGATTGGGGAGAAAGGGCAGGATTACAAGGGGGTGGGGGCAGAGACTGCATGACTGTAGGGGAGACAGCAGGACTGGGAGCCACAGGGAACACATTACTTTGGGGAGGAAACAACGCAGAATATTCAGTCCCTTCTCAATACACTCACTGAAGTGTCTCGGGGCTGCACTTCCTCTGACCTCCACAGGGTGGAGATCCACGTACAGGACAGAAAGTCTCTATGGAAGACAGGAAGTGATGTCAGGTATAAATAGGAAATTCCGGGTGAGAGGTGAGTCGGGAGGAAGTAGAGAGGAGACGTTGCTAGAAGAGGCAGCAGAGGAGGTAATAAGATCTTATTTTCTATTTACACCCAGTAACCCCGTCATGTCCATCCTCTTCCTCCATAGTCACTGTGACGTCATTTATCTCCAGCAGATGATAATACACACATATATAGTGTGGGAATCTAGATTAACCTCTTCAGGGGCAGAACATACCCCCAGTTACGGGGCCGGAACATTCTCTTAATTTTGGAGTTGTTTCTAGGGTTGCCACCTCATCCCGTTAAAACCGAACATATATGAATTACACGGGTTCTGAAGCTAATTTACCCGCTTGCCGACCGCCTCACGTAGATATAAGTCGGCAGAATGACATGGGCAGGCAAAGCAATGTATATATACTTTGCTTAAAACCTGCCCCCTAGCAGGCGCGCGGTCTCCGCTCGATGTCCCGCGATCGGTTCACGGAACGGGGGGATGTCATTGTAAACAAGACATCTCTTTGTTCTGCCTAGTGACACAACACTGATGGTCTGCTCCCTTTCATCGGGAGCAGCGATCAGTGACGTGTCACAGTAAGCCACGCCCCCTAACAGTTAGAATCACTCCCTAGAACACACTTAACCCCTTCAGCGCCCCCTACTGGTTAACCCCTTCGCTGCCAGTCACATTTATACAGTAATACGTGCATTTTTATAGCACTGATCGCTGTAAAAATGACAATGGTCCCAAAATAGCGTCAAACGTGTCTGATGTGTCCGCCATAATGTCGCAGTCATGATAAAAATCGCAGATCGCTGCCATAACAAGTAAAAAAATAATAATAATAAAAATGCCAAAACAGGACTTCCTCTCTCTCTACAGAGTACAGAAGCAATGATATATTTAAAGGAGTATTCTAGCAGCCTTAAGCCTCGTACACACGAGAGCTTTTTGCCGTGAAAAATGTGTGTGTGTGTGTGTATACTTTCCCGACAGGAAAACTGCCAGGAATCCCGGCGAGAAAAATAGAGAACCTGCTCTCTATTTTCTCGTCGGGATTCTCTGCAGAGTGTTTTCTGCCGAGAAAACCGGTTGTCTGTATGCTTACCTGTCCGAGGTAATCCCGCGCATGCTCAATAAGACTACGGCGCATGCGCGGTAGCATACAAGGTTAGTGTGGGGTGTAGCAAGATGGCGGTGACGGCATCGAATGTGACGAGCACCGGCTCGTCGTAGTCAATGACGTCACCGCGTTCTTGCCATTCAAAAGAACTGCGTTTTTTTGGAGTGGCCGTCTGTTCACAGGGCTTGGCAAGGCAAGCTTGCCAGGAATCCCGTCAGGAAAACCAACAGTTTTCAAATAGACGGGATTCCCGCCCGTGTGTACAAGGCTTTTGGTTTCAATAATATAGCACAAAGCAGTGTAAACATTAGGGGGGCTTTTTTACAAGATTCTTTTGTGTGTGTGCCTACATATATATGGCCACGATACATTGATTTCCCTGCCAGCACAGTGAAAGAGGTGCGTAAGCACTTCTCCAATGGCAGAGCTTGTATTTGTGGGGAAAAAAGGACATCAATTTTGTTTGGGAGCCACGTCGCACGACCGCGCAATTGTCAGTTAAAGCGACGCAGTGCCGTATCGCAAAAAGTGGCCTGGTCACTTGGCAGCCAAATCCTCCGGGGCTGAAGTGGTTAATGCAGATAAGGCACCAAGTGAGTTATATTACCACCTTAATCAGCCACAGAACCCGTGTAATTATTATGTGTTCGGGTTTAAAGAGATGAGGTGGCAACCCTAGATGTGTCTCCATCAGTTCATCCCTCCGGAGAGGACCTTTCCTCTTGAGGTTTTCTTCTCTGAAGATGGTGAATTTCGATGAAAAGAAAAATGTGTCCAGAACCGCTATGGGAATGGAGGCCCAGACGTATTAAATAGGTTTTCATTACGACGAGTACACATTTTCAGAATGAAAAACCACATCCACAGTTAGAAGTTCGTTTATTCAAAAAAAAAAACTTTTCCATCCTTCTTTGAATTTTCATACTTCATTCGAAAACAAATGTCGATTTGACCCCACTAGAAAATCATTCAAACATTCCAAAAATAAACAAAGTTCTACTGATGTGTGGTCATCTTTAGGTGATTCTTCCATCCAGATTGCTGGCTTTACCACAAGCACTGCAGCTCTTTCTGCAGCTTCCAGATCAGTTGAATCCTTGGCTCAACCAACCCTGACCCCATTTGGATAAAAATGTGGGGTCAGGCTATAATGTTACTTTAGACACTGGATCCTGTGTGGAGGAGTCCAGCTTAGCATGTGCTGCATCATGTTAAGTTATACGGGTCCAAGGCCATTCTGTTGGGAATGTAGCTCTGTCCCTTCCCGAGGGTTCCCACAGAGGATTCCCTGCTTCTCGCTCCACCATTGCTGAGTGGATTAGACAAGTCATTGTTCAAGCATATGGTCTAGGGCAGGGGTCTCCAAACTTTTCAAACAAAGGGCCAGTTTATTGTCCTTCAGACTTTAGGAGGGCCGGAGCGTGTGGCCAGCAGGGGCAGAAAATGTCACGGGCCTGGCATCAGTGAGAATAAATATGGCCTTAGGGTTGGTGGTCAAAGAGGAGGAGTATTGCCCCTATTAGGAGGAGGAATAGTATCCGTCAATGGTATCGGTGGAAGAAATAGTACCCCATTGTTGGTGTCAGTGGGAGGAGTGCCCCAAGGGCCGTATAAATGCTCGGGCCACAGTTTGGAGACCCCTGCTCTAAGGGATTGGGTTTCCTTCCTTCCCTGTTAGATTGCACTCTACCAGATATGTTAGTGCTTCCTAGGGCTTCCAGCATCAGACATCTGGTTCTCAGATTTGTAAGTCTACCACCTCAGCTTCTGTTTACACGTTTATTCTACCAGGTGGATGTTCAGACATCTTCTTAACCCAGTTTTGGGTGTGCTACAAGCTGCTCCCTGAGTCTGTCTAGCCCTTCTTGACCTGTTTGGTACGTGGGCCTGTTGGTGAGGTGCATTCTGGGAGGTCACATGACATTATTCTTTTCTCTATTAATAAAACAGACCTGACCGGAGAGGTGAGGAGGATTCTGGGAGGTCACATGACATCACTCTTATCTCTATTAATAATACACAGACCTGACCGGAGAGGTGAGGAGGATTCTGGGAGGTCACATGACATCACTCTTATCTCTATTAATAATACACAGACCTGACCGGAGAGGTGAGGAGGATTCTGGGAGGTCACATGACATCACTCTTATTTCTATTAATAAAACACAGACCTGACCGGAGAGGTGAGGGGGATTCTGGGAGGTCACATGACATCACTCTTATCTCTATTAATAATACACAGACCTGACCGGAGAGGTGAGGAGGATTCTGGGAGGTCACATGACATCACTCTTATCTCTATTAATAATACACCGACCTGACCGGAGAGGTGAGGAGGATTATGGGAGGTCACATGACATCACTCTTATCTCTATTAATAATACAGACCTGACCGGAGAGGTGAGGGGGATTCTGGGAGGTCACATGACATCACTCTTATCTCTATTAATAATACACAGACCTGACCGGAGAGGTGAGGAGGATTCTGGGAGGTCACATGACATCACTCTTATCTCTATTAATAATACACAGACCTGACCGGAGAGGTGAGGAGGATTCTGGGAGGTCACATGACATCACTCTTATTTCTATTAATAAAACACAGACCTGACCGGAGAGGTGAGGGGGATTCTGGGAGGTCACATGACATCACTCTTATCTCTATTAATAATACACAGACCTGACCGGAGAGGTGAGGAGGATTCTGGGAGGTCACATGACATCACTCTTATCTCTATTAATAATACAGACCTGACCGAAGAGGTGAGGAGGATTCTGGGAGGTCACATGACATCACTCTTATCTCTATTAATAATACAGACCTGACCGGAGAGGTGAGGAGGATTCTGGGAGGTCACATGACATCACTCTTATCTCTATTAATAATACACAGACCTGACCGGAGAGGTGAGGAGGATTCTGGGAGGTCACATGACATCACTCTTATCTCTATTAATAATACAGACCTGACCGGAGAGGTGAGGAGGATTCTGGGAGGTCACATGACATCACTCTTATCTCTATTAATAAAACACAGACCTGACCGGAGAGGTGAGAGGGATTCCTCCAGTGAAGCTTGGTGTCCATATGACCATCACAGTGCCCACACCTCACAAACCGGACAGACAGTAGAAATAATAAGAAGAGAAGTTGTATTTTATCCCTCACACACCTTACAGGCTTTCCCACAGCTCATGCGGAGTGCTTAGGTGAATTGGTGGATGGTGCCTCCATACAATCATTGGAAACTAGAGATCTTCCCCAGCATCTTATATCATGTGTATCGTGATAATCTTGTGTCTGGATGGTGACTGTATCATTGTGTGTGTCAGGTTCCTATAAGGTGTCAGGATGTCACTGTCTATTTCTCCATGGAGGAGTGGGAGTATTTAGAAGGACACAAGGATCTCTACAAGGACGTCATGATGGACAATCAGCCGCCCCTCACATCACCGGGTAAGAGGAGACTTTATTGTAAAGGAGAGAGCAGTACGGAGGCTCCACCTAGATCCCCCATCATCTGATAAACACATAGAAACAATGTATTCAGTCAGTGTGTGTGTTTCCTACAGATGGATCCAGTAATGGGAACCCACCAGAGAGATGTCCCCGTCCTCTGTATTCCCGGGATTCCACACAGGAAGGTCACACCATCCCCCACCATCATCAGGTAGATGAGGAACAATCACTGATAGTATCATTAGGATCTGTATATTATCTGCATTGTTATGCCGCGTACACACGGCCGTTTTTAATGTCATTGAAAAAAATAGCGTTTTTCTCGACGTGATTCTTCTCAAGCCTGCCTTGCCTACACACTATTGTGGAAGAAAATGTTTGAGTAAAGCGCGGTGACGTACAACACGTACAACGGCACTATAAAGGGGAAGTTCCATTTGGGCTGCTTTTGCTGATCCTCGTGTTAGTAAAGTTTGGTGAGAGACGATTCGCGCTTTTCAGTCCGTTACAGCGTGACGAATGTGCTATCTCCATTATGAGCGCTAGTTTTACCAGAACGAGCGCTTCCGTCTCATCACTTGATTCTGAGCATGCGCATTTTTTGTCACGTCGTTAAAGCCTACACACGACCGTTTTTCATGACGAGAAAAACGACGACGTGAAAAACGACGAGAAAAATTAGAGCATGTTCCAATTTTTTATGGCCATTTTTCACGTCGTGAAAAATGCTCTGAAGCCCACACACGATCATTTTTAATGAAAAACAGTCGTGTGTACGCAGCATTACATTGATGTCATTTTTATTCTATATTCAGAGTGGAAACCTGAGAGATCCTAAAGTTGAGGTTAAAGAAGAGATAAAAGAGGAGGATGAGGAGGATGGGGTGATGGAGGAAATACACAAAGATCTGTACCAGGACACCATGGAGGAGTCATCCAGCTACAGAAACCCCCCAGAGAGATGTCCCCGTCCTCTGTATTCCCCGGATTCCACACAGGAAGGTCACACCATCCCTCACCATCATCAGGTTGGTGGGACAGAGCATCTAGAACATAAGTGACTCATGAAGATGATTTGTAGACCTTCCAAGACGTTATTTTCTCTCATTTTCTTGGTTTAGGGTGAAGATCTGATAGATATAAAAGTCGAGGTTAAATCAGAAGAAGAAGAGAGGTATGTGCGGGATGATCAGCAGTCTATGGAGGAGGATGGAATAACGGGGACATTTATAGAGGAAGACACTCCTACAGAGATCAGCACAGGTGGGTCATTAACACTAAATCCATTCCTCCACCCATACTGCTCACTGATTGGTCCAGAGTAGAGTGGGGACTGAGCCATATCAACCTATAATAACCTGGTAATGGTCACTGTCCTGAATGTGTTCCCCATCCTGCACATTAGATCTTCTATCTTCTGGACAATTGGACAATGCTTCTTCTTTGTGTTGCATTCTGGGATTCTCCTGACCACTGCACTCTGTGCATTATGGTGTATGTTATATACTCCAGACCCCTGCACTCTACATTGTTGTATGTTACATACTCCTGCACTGTATATACTTTTTTGTACATTATATGGTCCTGACATTACAATGGGTGGTCAGAGGCTGCTCACAAGTCTCATAAATGGCCAACTGGATACAGTCTGCCCTCTGATGTTCACTGGAAGATGGAGAACGAGGGATGGGCTGCACTGTCTTGACTCAGCGAATGGGTCACACTCTAGCTTCTCCAGGGATTAGCATAATTAAATGCCAAAGAGGGTTCAGTCTTTTTTACCCCTGCCAGTTCCCCACTCATCTCTTTTCCTTGTGGTCCACATGGATCTGTCCTGTTGGTTCTTTGGATCTATGCAAGGCTGCTACAATTTTCTTTCCTTTTGTGGTCAATCTGCACTTTCATTCACCTCTCTCTCCTTTTCCTTGATGGATTTGGTGAAAGGGAGGAATCGCGGGCTGCAGCACAGCCACAAGAATGCCCAGATTGAAAGGTTACTAAAATTAAAGGGGCTGCTGGGTGAGCTACACAGCCCCCCCCACTAAAAGTCTTTGGTCCCCAAAGAAACAGAATTTGCAGTTTCAAATGAAATATACTTATCTTAGAAACAATTCCCTGTAGATGCTAGCAACATTTTCAAGCAAGGGAACGGCCCACTGTGGTGTGTATGGGGTAGGGGTTTTCACCTAATCGTACAATGGCTTAACTCACCTCAGTGATGGCTTTTTCAGAACAGTTTCCCATCCACTGGTAACCAAGCTTGTCTCTTGAACATAGGCATGTAACGCAAATACCCCGTCACATCACGGTTTTTACATGGAACACTGCTTATACTGTGTGTCTATTCCAGTGTTATTTCTTTTTCAACATGAGTGTCTATCAAATTTTCAGAACGGTACAATTGAACCGCTCAGGCTGGGGGTCCCTATCAAATATCTTACTGGAGGCCGAGGTGACAAGAACACTTCCTCTACACCTTTGGTCCAGACACCCTTGGAGTGCAGTACAGGGAGTGGGAAGACACAGAGTAAAACAGGTGCCAGGACTCCAGTGTACGGAAGCTCCATTCTGCAGGCAGGCTTGGGTGTGGGGTGCATGTGCAGACCAACAGGAAGGTAGCTGGCCAGAACACCGAGACACACAGCAGGCTAGAAATATGGTCTGGATGGGCTGTGGTCAGTAACCAAGAAGACAGCAGGAGAAAAGCTGAGATCACATCAGAAGGTCAGCAGAAGTGACCGGTAGTCAAGGTCTAGCTGATGTCAACCCAGGAATCAGCAGAGACAAGAACATGGTCAGGCACTAGCTGAGGTCAATTGGGGAGACAAGTCATGGTCAAGGACTAACTGAGGTTGAACCAGGAATCGGCAGAGACAAGTCATGGTCAGAAACTAGCTGAGGTCAAACTGGGAATCATCAGAGACAAGCTGTGGTCAGGAACTAGTGAAGGTCAACCTGGGAGACAAGCTATAATCAGGGACTAGCTGAGGTTGAACCAGGAATGCACAGAGACAAGCAATGGTCAGGAACTAGCTAAGGTCAAACTGGGAATCAGAGACAAGCCATGGTCAGGAACTAGCTATGGTCAAACTGGGAATCATTAGAGACGAGCCGCGGTCTAGAACTAGCCGAGGTCAGCTACTAGCTGAGGTTGAACAAGGAATCATTCGGGGAAAAGCCATGGTCAGGAACTAGCTGAGGTCAAACTGGGAATCATTGGAGACAAGCCATGGTCAGGAACTAGCTGAGGTCAGATACTAGCTGAGGTTGAACCAGGAATCATTAGAGACAAGCCATGGTCAGGAACTAGCCAAGGTCAGATACTAGCTGAGGTTGAACCAGGAATCATTAGAGACAAGCCGTGGTCAGGAACTATCTGAGGTCACACTGGAAATCATTTGAGACAAGCCGTGGTCAGGAATTAGCTGAGGTCAAACTTGGAATCATTTGAGACAAGCCATGGTCAGGAACTAGCCAAGGTCGGCTACTAGATGAGGTTGAACAAGGAATCATTCGAGACAAGCCATGGTCAGGAACTAGCCGAGGTCAGATACTAGCTGAGGTTGAACCAGGAATCATTAGAGACAAGCCATGGTCAGGAACTAGCTGAGGTCAAACTGGGAATCATTCGAGACAAGCCATGGTCAGGCACTAGCTGAGGTCAAACTGGGAATCATTCGAGACAAGCCATGGTCAGGAACTAGCTGAGGTCAAACTGGGAATCATTCGAGACAAGCCATGGTCAGGAACTAGCTAAGGTCAGCTACTAGCTGAGGTTGAACCAGGAATCATTCGAGACAAGCCATGGTCAGGCACTAGCTGAGGTCAAACTGGGAATCATTCGAGACAAGCCATGGTCAGGAACTAGCTGAGGTCAGCTACTAGCTGAGGTTGAACAAGGAATCATTTGAGACAAGCCATGGTCAGGAACTAGCCGAGGTCAGATACTAGCTGAGGTTGAACCAGGAATCATTAGAGACAAGCCGTGGTCAGGAACTATCTGAGGTCACACTGGGAATCATTCGAGACAAGCCATGGTCAGGAATTAACTGAGGTCAAACTGGGAATCATTCGAGACAAGCTGTGGTCAGGAACTAGCCAAGGTCAGCTACTAGCTGAGGTAGAACCAGGAATCAGCAGAGACAAGCCATGGTCAGGAACTAACCGAGGTCAGTAGGAGAAAGTCAGAGCAGAGACAAGACCAAGGGAAGGCCAGGTTAGTAGTGGGAACACAGATTTCCACAGGTTATAGCTGAAGACTGTCCGGCAACTTTCTAGTTCAGCTCTGCTCTTTAAATAGGCTGCCTGGTGCCAAGATTGGAATTGATTTTGCACTGTAAGCCAATATGTTCGTGTAGCACGTCCTCACGAATGTGTATGCACAGGAAACTGAATGAAAATTACCCATCTTTTTGCGGCTTCTGAAGCCGTCCTGACAGTCTCCTTCAGGTGCTAAGGAGCAGCTTGTGCCTTTGGTACCCCCGAATATTTAATAGCTTTTTGATGGGTTTGCTCTCCAAGTCCCTGCCTTGTTCTGAATGAATCTTCGATGGTAGATCATAGTGATTGAAGAACCAATCAGCTCATGTCTAGTAATAATCTTTGTATTTCTATTTTAGTAGATGGACGGGAGATGAGGAAAACCTCAGAGGATTGTCTCACTTTGTCCCCAGACTGTAAAGTAGAAGATGAGGACATCACACAGTATAGTCCAGGAGAAAACCCGACTACCTCCAATGTCCATCCGGCACCCCACAGTGTAGATGGACCGTCGTATTCCTCTTATCCTGAGACTGTGCGGGACGGTGCCGGACCATCGTATTCCTCTTATCCTGAGGAACCTCACACTGTGCGGGACGGTGCCGGACCATCGTATTCCTCTTATCCTGAGGAACCTCCGACTGTGCGGGACGGTGCCGGACCATCGTATTCCTCTTATCCTGAGGAACCTCCGACTGTGCGGGACGGTGCCGGACCATCGTATTCCTCTTATCCTGAGGAACCTCCGACTGTGCGGGACGGTGCCGGACCATCGTATTCCTCTTATCCTGAGGAACCTCAGACTGTGCGGGACGGTGCCGGACCATCGTATTCCTCTTATCCTGAGGAACCTCAGACTGTGCGGGACGGTGCCGGACCATCGTATTCCTCTTATCTGACTTATCAGACTGAGAGGGACGGTGCCGTCCTTCAACAGATTTTTACCTGTACCGAGTGTGGAATGTGTTTTGGCAGAAAATCAGATTTAGATAAACACCAACTATCACACAGAGGTGAAAAGCCACATTCCTGTCCCGAGTGCAGGAAATGTTATCCGCGGAAATCTGCTCTTGTCAGACATCTAAGATCTCACACCGGGGAGAAGCCATATTCCTGTACCGTGTGTGGGAAATGCTACCCATGGAAATCAGCTCTTGTCAGACATCAAAGGTCTCACACCGGGGAGAAGCTGTATTCTTGCTCTGAGTGCAGGAAATGTTTTCTGTGGCAATCTCAACTTATCAGGCATCAAATAAATCACACGGGCAACATGCCCTTTTCCTGTGCTGAGTGTGGGAAATGCTTCCCATTGAAATCAGCACTAATCAGACATGAGAGGACTCACACAGGGGAAAAGCCGTATTCCTGTAATGAGTGCGGGAAATGTTTTTCACGGATGTCTTATCTCTCTGAACATCAGAGATGTCACACGGGGGAGAAGCCGTATTCCTGTCCGGAGTGCGAAAAGCGTTTTCTACGTAAACCGGATCTAGCTGCACATCAGAGGTCTCACACGGGGGAGAAGCCGTTCTCCTGCCCTGAGTGCGGTAAATGTTTTTCGCAGAAGTCTCATCTTTCTGTACATCTGAGATGCCACTCAGGCATGAAGCCGTATTCCTGCCCTGAATGCGGGAAAAGTTATCCAAGGAAATCAGAACTGGTCACACATCAAAGATCTCACACGGGGGAAAAGCCGTACTCCTGTCCTGACTGTGGGCAATGTTATACGCTGAAGTCAACACTTGTCAGGCATCAGAGGTCTCACACGGGAGAGAAGCCGTATTCCTGCCCTGAGTGTGGGAAATGCTTTTCGGAGAAGTCCTATCTTTCCGTACATCAGCTATGCCACACGGGGGAGAAGCCGTTTTCCTGCTCTGAATGCCAGAAGTGTTTTGTGCGTAAATCAGATCTCGGTAAACATCAGAGATGCCACACAGGCGAGAAGCCGTATTCCTGCCCCAAGTGCGGGAAAAGTTTTTCACAACAGTGCAGTCTTGCCAAACATGTTAGAACCCCACACAATATTTGAAACCTATTGGTGTCTGGAGTGTGGGAGATGTCTTCTACTTGGATTGTATTTTGCCCTGAGAAAATGGACATCTTGTTATACACCTCAGAACGCTGGATTGAACGCTTCTCTGATCTTCAAAAATGTAAAAGTGGCTGCAAAAGAATATGAGAACTGACCAAAGACAATAAAGTTAGAAGGGGGAAGGGGGCAGGTCACTGCTGGTTGAGTTCCTCCTACAATGTAGCCTGATCTCTCCTGCTCTTCAGTAGAATCTTTAAAGTGAGAACTCATGGTAAGACCAGATGTCCAATATTCCTAGTGGATGAAGAGCAGGAGAGATCAGACAAGACTGTCAATGTAGGGGTAGTACCAAGGACCTTCACAGAAGCCTGCATTTTCTTGGAGAGAGCCACATACTGGATGGGTTTTGGTAGCAAGCCAACAAAGTGTGACTCTCAAGTTAGCATAGTATCGTTCATAGGGTACTGTACTGCAGAAGTCCCCAACCTACCCTGCACCAGGGATCAGCTGCTTGGAAGGCAATCCCTCCACTGACCGGGAAATTAAGTCCCTTCACTGATCAGGGGGGTTGGTTGTTATTTGTGTGGTGGTTGCAGCCTCTCACAGGGGTTGCAGCTGGTCTCCGCGGGAGGGGGGGTTTCGGGAGGTGCTAATCACCTGGGGGTATGTGGTGGTTGCAACCTGTCACCTCTGGGGAGGGGGTGTTGCAGCCTGTGATCTTGGGGGGGGGGGTTGTTGCAGCCTGTCACATCAGGGTGGTGTGGTTCAGCCTGGGTTTCACCAGTGCTATTAGATCCTGTCCCCAGCCCAGATCTCCTCCCACCACTTCTCTTTCTTCGTGACCACAGCGAGGGAAGGGTGTAGTGATACTAGCAAAAGGGGAGCAGATGCCCTCTGGAAGTTGGAGGGTGGCAGTGCAGGTTACGCGCCCCCCCCCCCCCCGCTGCTCGGCCGGGCTCCCAGCAGGCCACAGCCTGGCGCAGGTCCGCGGCCTGGGGTTGGGGACCCCTGCTCTACTGCACATATCAGTTTCCCAGGAGGAGAAGAACCTGATGGAGTGTATATTTGATCTGGGACAATAAAGCTACAACATTGACCTGTGCAAAGTGTAGCCTAATAAAGGTTAAAATCTATATTTCTACCTAAAATCACAATCTTCTTTGTAAGTTGATGAATAAAAGTCTGACTTTAGATTTGTTTTATTAAAAGTTTATATCCTTTTGTTCCTTTTCTATCACAAGTGAGAGACATTGACATTCACCCTCCTCATAAATCTCAGGACGTCTGTAGTAGACTCCAGTTCTAATGGATCGTTGTTTCCAGAGCTATGGTTGGGCTGGTATCTTGGTGCATGTGTGGTGGGAGTGTTCCAGGATAAAAAGATTCTGGAGGCAGTTATACCCACTTATTTATACACTTGTGGACACCAGTATTTCTAAGAACACTTATGAGGCGTTAACCTGAAACCTGTTCATTGCACGGGCAACCAATTTAGGCTGATATCTTTTATTTTGTACAGTCGCCAAAAGGACCTTGGCGAGAAATTGGAAATCTGGGATTCCGACCATAGCACAGGTTAAAGCCAAGATGGCCTGGTATCTGATTAATGAAAAAATGGCAGCGGTCTTGCTAGGCAAGGTCGAGAAAGTTAAGAAGGTCTAGAATCCATGGATCTCCAGTTATTTGGGGGACGGGGACCCAAACGACTTTTTATGGTTGCTCTAACCGGTGTATTATTATAATTTAGGGGTATGATCCATGGTGTTGAATCCTTCCTGATCTTGCTCCGACTCTTTCCCTACCCTCCCTTCCCTATAAGTTCATCAGATCATACACCTTATATATCATTCCACCTGTAATTCCTCCTCTGCACCATCACACTGTCACGTACCATGGTTGGAGGCCGAGCTGACAAGAGGGCTTCCCTTACAGCTGTGGTCCAAGCAAGCACCTCTGAAGGCGGTGACAGAGGTACAAGGCTCAAAGAAGCATGGGTTCCAGTAGATTGGTAGCAGGTGACTGCCAGGGGCAGAGACGTCATCAGGGAAAGCCAGGGTCATACACGGTGGGACTGAAGTGTGGTCAGGTAGCAGGCCGAGGTCAGTACCAGAGAAGGAGGCAAAGGGAGGTCCAGTAGTAGGCTGAGATCAGTACCAAGCAAGCAGGGTAGTCAGAGGAAAGCCGAGGTTGGTATTCAAAAATCCACAGAGCAAGGTCAGAATCTAGCCGGGTCAGCAATGGGCGATCAGTCAGCATAAGCAGGAACACGGGGAAGCTGAACAACATCCAGGGATTAACACACAGCAGGATCTCCTTTAAATAGGCAGCTTGGCGCCAATGCATGTGGACGTGCATGCTGGCGCACACAAATGCGCCTACATGTCAGTGCACTCTGGATACTAGCCCAAGCTCATCTGTGTGCTGGTACACTTGCATGAGCATTAGCTGCACGAGAATGACCATTAGCTGTATTAGTTTCCTGACACACAACCTCCAACCACAAGATCATCTTTATTAGATCACATCTAAGATAGAGAAACTCCCTCCATCTTTTCTATGTCCTGTGTCTCTATAAACAAGAGGATTAGCATGACTACCAACAGCCCAGTCTTGTGAAGAGTCAATCTGTGTTTCTGGAACACCAACTACATTCTCATTCCCATATATATTTCCACCCGTAATTCCTCCTTCGCACCATCACAACCTCCAACCACAAGGTCATCTTAGATAAACCCCCCTCCTTCTTTTCTTTGTCCTGTGTCCCTATAAACAAGAGGATCAGCATGAATACAAACAGCCCAGTCTTGTGAAGAGTCAAGTTGTGTTTCTGGAACACCGATAATCTCCTGTCCAACCCCATTGCCTTACCCACCAATCCTCTTGAAATAACCTTCCAACCATCACAGAAGTCTTTCAAGGGTGGACTCGTTTATATTTACATTTAAACCATGTTTCTCTGAGTGTTAATTGGGTGATACAGTATCTAACTTCTCAGCACACACCTTACATCTAGGTGTGTAAACAGTCGGTAAAATCAAAAGCATGGAGTGGTTATACCCCAGCACACAGTAAACAAGCCCAGTTTAACTTGGTGTCCTAGAAGGTAGGTCATTTCTCTAGCTCACTGCATCAATCTATTATTGGTTACATGGCAGGATACAGTAGTAACACACCAGCGCGTTTCGGCTTAAGCCAAAACATGTTAGCACGTTACTGTTGTATCCTGCCATCAAAAATCTAAAGCATGAAGTGGTTATATCCCAGCAGACACTGAATAAGCCCACTTTAACTTTGTGTACTAGAAGGTAGGACATTTCTCCAGCTCACTGCATCAATTCTTTATTGGCTACATGGCAGGATAAAGGAGTAACACTCCAACACGTTTCGGCTTAGGCCGAAGCATGTTACTGCTGTATCCTGCCATGTAGCCAATAAAGAATTGATGCAATGGATGTTACCAAGTACTCATCTTCATTATATTACAGGATTATTGCTACATTCCAAAGGCACATGGGCCACTTCCCTGTCTTCCAGGTAATTTGCGGTAGAGCGTTTTCTCTGTTGGATTGTTTAGCTGGATTAAGGCAATGCATCTGAAGATTTCTCTATCAACATCTGCTAGCAGTGTCATGCCTAAATTCTCAATCCAAGTCAGGCACCCCAATAACTGTTTCCTTAATGTTATACCAGGACCTCAGATTTAGGTTCTCACTTACCTGGTCAAGGATGAGCTGATGAGAAAGCTTCCTTACTCCTCCTGTCCCGTTTCCCCTTGTTGTTGACGACAGGGTGAAACAGGGCACAGAGTGGTGACTGTGGAAGATCCTGGCCAGAAGATGCTCTGGGTAGTACAGGTATATAGATAGCACAGGACTGGAATCCATGCAGAAGGCAATCTAGAAGCTTGCAGATGCTGGATCTTGAAGCATGGTCAGGCAGGCAGGAGTCGGCAACAACTGGATGTCAGAAGTTCCAAATCAGGAAACAGAGGCAGAGTCGCGGCCAGGCCAAGTTCATTATCAGGCGAGCAGAAAAGTTATCAATGAAACAAAGAAAGCCGTTCCAGGTGAGTGAGTCTCCAGTTAATCCCCACACACACTAGGCAGGTGCTAGCCCAGCTCGCATGCTGTGTATCATAAAGGTATCAGAGAAGATATCAGATCAGCAAGCAGAAGGCAAGGTCAGGTCACAAGCCCAAGTGGGCAGGAGTTGGCAACAACCAGGTGGCAGAAGTTCCAAATCAGAAAACAGGCAGAGTCTGGGCCAGGTCGAGGTCAGTATCAGGTGAGCACAGAAATTATTGGATCAGCAAGCACAAGACCAGGTCAGGTCACAAGCCAGGGTCAGCAATGGAATATCTGGATCGGATCAAGCAGAGCCAAGAAAAGCTGGGTAAGAACACATGAAAGCACAGGATTAGGGTCCAAATATTTGCTGCAGCAGCCACTACTTAGCTCTGTGTCACACCGATTCCCCAAATTTAGATGCTTTGCTCCATCTGGGATGGGAGGAGCTCCCGGTTCGGTCCTAATATGGTATCGGAGAAAACCTTGCTTGTTTGGGTGTTTATCTAAACAGTGGACTTTTACCATATATAGTAATGTTTTTTTCTTCGACTGCTACTATATGTGACCTCTTCCTCCTTCTTCTGTCAATGGTTGTTATGGAAGCCGCAGGTCCCGTCACCCGCCACGTCCTTAGCAACCGGTGATGTCACAAGGCCCCATTCATTTGCTGGCCATGTAAACAGAGGGGCCAACATCATTGCCCATATATGTCCACATGGCCATATTTGGGGCATAACATTGATCACATCTGGCCATGGCCATATTTGGTAAATGACATCACTGGGTATACCCCGCCCATTTATTTTTACATTCCAAATGATAACTCAGGGAGCTGTCATTCATGGTGAATGAGTGACAGGATCTGACGTGTTCGCCAGTTTCTTCCTTTGGCAAGTTGGTGAGTGTCGTTCAGTGTGAGGTCTTCATTGCTGGATGATGTGATTGATGAGGATTTTCATTGTGGGACGTTTTTTGAGGCTTTTTATTCTTTAAAAAGGGATACATCAAAAAGTGTGTTATCTTTATGTACTATTTAATTTTTTTATGTGAATGAACAGGGATATTATGTACCCGTAACTTTATCACATTGGGGGCGGTATCTGGGTGCCGATAAGCCCCCTGCCTGCAGTTCCCCACAAGCACAGGACCAGGGTTGTAGGGAAGAGGCCCTTGATTACATCAACATTAAGTGGCCTGGTATAGTTCAGTAGAGGGACCTCTTGGCCAGGCCAAAGTGAGAGGATTGGCTGAGACAGACTGCGTCTTATCTGTGTTCACACTACGAGACGTTTCTTGAGGCTGCAGTTCCTCTGATCTCCACAAGATGGGGATCTCACTTATACCCAAACCTGAAGTCTCTATGGAAGACAGGAAGTGATGTCAGATATAAATAGGAAGTTCCGGGTGAGAGGTGAGTCGGGAGGAAGTAGAGAGGAGACATTGCTGGAAGTAGTAGTAGAGGAGGTAATAAGATCTTATTTTCTATTTACACCCAGTAACCCCCCCCCCGTCATGTCCGTCCTCTTCCTCCATAGTCACTGTGACGTCATTTATCTCCAGCAGATGATGATACACTCATATATAGTGTGGAAAACTGGATTACCCCCTTCAGGGTCAGAACATTCCCCCACTTACAGGGCCCGAACATTCTCTTCATTTTGGAGATGTGTCACCTTTCCCACCAATCACCTCCTCACCTCATCAGTCTATAGCAGTGGTCTCCAAACTGCAAACCCGGGAGCCAGATGTGGCCCTTTGGTTGTTTTATCTGGCCCATGGGGCACTATTCCACCAATTGATGGAGGACCATTCCCTCCATGGACACCATCAATGGGGCACTATTCTTCTCATTGATATCAACAATGGGGTACTATTTCTCATTAAAACCAATGATAGAGCACTGTTCCCTCCACTGACACCAATGACGGAGCACCATTCCATCCACTGACACCATCAATGGGGCACTATTCTTCTCATTGATATCAACAATGGGGTACTATTTCTCATTAAAACCAATGATAGAGCACTGTTCCCTCCACTGACACCAATGACGGAGCACCATTCCATCCACTGACACCATCAATGGGGCACTATTCTTCTCATTGATATCAACAATGTGGTACTATTTCTCTCATTAAAACCAATGATGGAGCACTGATGTTGGGGCATTTTCCACTCCCACTGGCCACAGCCCTGGGGGTATTTCTAATAGGGATGTCTTTATGACGGAAAAATAAATATTCCCAATGTATGTTAAGGTTCTCATTCATCCAGATCATGGTTTCTCCATACTGCCCAACTTCAGAACTTCAAAAAAGAAGGATGACCGGGAGAACATGTAGCACGTTCTGAGGTGAAAAGTGAAGGCATCAGGAGTCACGTCCCCCATGGCAATGTCCGGCTTCCCATGCCTTTGGTTTGGCAATAGCTTGTCTTATTAGCCTTACAAATGACCAGAATTTAGTAACGAGGATCCCCACAAAGAGTTCACGCAGATTTACTCATCCTTTGAGGAGGATTCTAGGAGATTTGCATATAATTACTTTTATTACATAGTTACATAGTAGGTGAGGTTGAAAAAAGACACAAGTCCATCAAGTCCGACCTCTGTGTGTGATTATATGTCAGTATTACATTGTATATCCCTGAATGTTGTGGTCGTTCAGGTGATTATCTAATAGTTTCTTGAAACCATCGATGCCCCCCGCTGAGACCACCGCCTGTGGAAGGGAATTCCACATCCTTGCCGCTCTTTTTTATGTTTATTAATTAAAAGCACATGTAACTGGAGAGGAGAGGAGGATTTTGGGATTGTCATTTGTGAAATTCCGGGACATTATCCAGTAACAGACAAGGGATGTGTCTGGATGGTGACTGTATCATTGTGTGTGTCAGGTTCCTATAAGGTGTCAGGATGTCACTGTCTATTTCTCCATGGAGGAGTGGGAGTATTTAGAAGGACACAAGGATCTCTACAAGGACGTCATGATGGACAATCAGCCGCCCCTCACATCACCGGGTAAGAGGAGACTTTATTGTAAAGGAGAGAGCAGTACGGAGGCTCCACCTAGATCCCCCATCATCTGATAAACACATAGAAACAATGTATTCAGTCAGTGTGTGTGTTTCCTACAGATGGATCCAGTAATGGGAACCCACCAGAGAGATGTCCCCGTCCTCTGTATTCCCGGGATTCCACACAGGAAGATCAGGTTGGTGGGATGAAGCATCTAGAACATGAAAATGACTTTTGGAGGTAGTGTATGGATCCTACAAGATATTTTCTTGGTTTAGGGTGAGGATCTGATGAACATTAAAGTTGAGGATGAAGCAGAAGAGACGTATGTGAGGGATGATCAGCAATATACGGAGGAGGCTGGAATGACGAGGACATTCATAGAGGAGGACACTTTTACAGAGATCAGCACAGGTGACCCATAATATATTCAGAGAATAGTATGGAGGCTCCACCGAGATCCGCCATCATCTGATAGACACATAGAAACAATGTATTCAGTCAGTGTGTGTGTTTCCTACAGATGGATCCAGTAATGGGAACCCACCAGAGAAATGTCTCGGGGATGATAATATTGTTGGTAAAGAAGAGTATAAAGAGGAGGATGAGGAGTATGGAGTAATTAAGGAGCTTTCTGAAGGACACAAGGATATGATGGAGCCGCCTAATACCAGGAACCCACCAGAGAGGTGTCCCCGTCCTCTGTATTCCCGGGATTCCACACAGGAAGGTCACACCATTCCTCACCATCATCAGGTAGATGAGGAACAATCACTGATAGTATCATTAGGATCTGTACATTATCTGCATTGTTACCATTGATGTCATTTTTATTATATATTCAGAGTGGAGACCTGAGAGAGTCTAAAGTTCAGGTTAAAGAAGAGATAAAAGAGGAGGGTGATGAGGATGGGGTGATGGAGGAAGAACACAAAGATCTGTACCAGGACACCATGGTGGAGTCATCCAGCTACAGAAACCCACCAGAGAGATGTCCCCGTCCTCTGTATTCCCGGGATTCCACACAGGAGGGTCACACCATCCCTCAATATTGCAAGGTTAGTGGGACGGAGCATCTAAAACATGGACTGGTGAAGATGATGTGGATTTTGTATGTAAGTTTATATCTTACAGATGATATTCTCTCTCATTTTCTTGGTTTAGAGTGGAGATCCAATCGATATAGAATTTGAGGTGAAATCAGAAGAAGAAGAGAGGTATGTGAGGGATGATCAGCAGTCTATGGAGGAGGATGGAATAACGGGGACATTTATAGAGGAGGACACTCCTACAGAGATCAGCACAGGTGGGTCATTAACACTAAATCCATTCTTGTGTTGATGGTTTGGTACAGAATAGGGGCGGAGACGGAGCTCTATCAGCTTTTAATAAACTGGTAACGGTCACTTTCCGTCCCAATGTTTTTGATAAGTGGGGTTTTTATTGAAACAAGGATTGGTGATAAAGCATCAGTAGAGAGGAGACACCTTTTTCCCATATTAACTCTTACAGGAGAGAATTTTCCTTCCTAGGGGTAGATTTCCTCTCACTTCCTGTTGTCTTCTTCCGTTTGCAAGGAGGAGTCGTTTGTAAGTTGGATGTTTGAAAGTAGAGACCTTCCGTATATACTCTGCAGAAGTTTGCCCCTTAGGTGTTGGTGTTGGCACAACACTGTAAGTCCTCACAGTTATTCTTGGTGGGCGCTGGAATGGGCCCAGCTGTGAATTATTAGATCAAGAGCCACCTTAAGAGGAAAACCACTTGATTTAAAAGAACCAATCGGCTCATGTCTAGTAATAATCTTTTTATTTCTATTTTAGTAGATGGACGGGAGATGAGGAAAACCTCAGAGGATTGTCTCACTTTGTCTCCAGACTGTAAAGTAGAAGATGAGGACATCACACAGTATAGTCCAGGAGAAAACCCGACTACCTCAAATGTCCATCCGGCACCCCACAGTGTAGATGGCCCATCGTATTCCTCTTATCCTGAGGAACCTCAGACTGTGCGGGACGGTGCCGGACCATCGTATTCCTCTTATCCTGAGGAACCTCAGACTGTGCGGGACGGTGCCGGACCATCGTATTCCTCTTATCCCGAGGAACCTCAGACTGTGCGGGACGGTGCCGGACCATCGTATTCCTCTTATCCTGAGGAACCTCAGACTGTGCGGGACGGTGCCGGACCATCGTATTCCTCTTATCCTGAGGAACCTCAGACTGTGCGGGACGGTGCCGGACCATCGTATTCCTCTTATCCTGAGGAACCTCAGACTGTGCGGGACGGTGCCGGACCATCGTATTCCTCTTATCCTGAGGAACCTCAGACTGTGCGGGACGGTGCCGGACCATCGTATTCCTCTTATCCTGAGGAACCTCAGACTGTGCGGGACGGTGCCGGACCATCGTATTCCTCTTATCCTGAAGAACCTCAGACTGTGCGGGACGGTGCCGGACCATCGTATTCCTCTTATCTTGAGGAACCTCAGACTGTGCGGGACGGTGCCGGACCATCGTATTCCTCTTATCCTGAGGAACCTCAGACTGTGCGGGACGGTGCCGGACCATCGTATTCCTCTTATCCTGAGGAACCTCAGACTGTGCGGGACGGTGCCGGACCATCGTATTCCTCTTATCCTGAGGAACCTCAGACTGTGCGGGACGGTGCCGGACCATCGTATTCCTCTTATCCTGAGGAACCTCAGACTGTGCGGGACGGTGCCGGACCATCGTATTCCTCTTATCCTGAGGAACCTCAGACTGTGCGGGACGGTGCCGGACCATCGTATTCCTCTTATCCTGAGGAACCTCAGACTGTGCGGGATGGTGCCGGACCATCTTATTCCTCTTATCCTGAGGAACCTCAGACTGTGCGGGACGGTGCCGGACCATCGTATTCCTCTTATCCTGAGGAACCTCAGACTGTACGGGACAGTGCCGGACCATCGTATTCCTCTTATCCTGAGGAACCTCAGACTGTGCGGGACGGTGCCGGACCATCGTATTCCTCTTATCCTGAGGAACCTCAGACTGTACGGGACAGTGCCGGACCATCGTATTCCTCTTATCCTGGGGAACCTCAGACTGTGCGGGACGGTGCCGGACCATCGTATTCTTCTTATCCTGAGGAACCTCAGACTGTGCGGGACGGTGCCGGACCATCGTATTCCTCTTATCCCGAGGAACCTCAGACTGTGCGGGACGGTGCCGCACCATCGTATTCCTCTTATCCTGAGGAACCTCAGACTGTGCGGGACGGTGCCGGACCATCGTATTCCTCTTATCCCGAGGAACCTCAGACTGTGCGGGACGGTGCCGCACCATCGTATTCCTCTTATCCTGAGGAACCTCAGACTGTGCGGGACGGTGCCGGACCATCGTATTCCTCTTATCCTGAGGAACCTCAGACTGTGCGGGACGGTGCCGGACCATCGTATTCCTCTTATCCTGAGGAACCTCAGACTGTGCGGGACGGTGCCGGACCATCGTATTCCTCTTATCCTGAGGAACCTCAGACCGTGCGGGACGGTGCCGGACCATCGTATTCCTCTTATCCCGAGGAACCTCAGACTGTGCGGGACGGTGCCGGACCATCGTATTCCTCTTATCCTGAGGAACCTCAGACTGTGCGGGACGGTGCCGGACCATCGTATTCCTCTTATCCTGAGGAACCTCAGACTGTGCGGGACGGTGCCGGACCATCGTATTCCTCTTATCCTGAGGAACCTCAGACTGTGCGGGACGGTGCCGGACCATCGTATTCCTCTTATCCTGAGGAACCTCAGACTGTGCGGGACGGTGCCGGACCATCGTATTCCTCTTATCCTGAGGAACCTCAGACTGTGCGGGACGGTGCCGGACCATCGTATTCCTCTTATCCTGAGGAACCTCAGACTGTGCGGGACGGTGCCGGACCATCGTATTCCTCTTATCCTGAGGAACCTCAGACTGTGCGGGACGGTGCCGGACCATCGTATTCCTCTTATCCTGAGGAACCTCAGACTGTGCGGGACGGTGCCGGACCATCGTATTCCTCTTATCCCGAGGAACCTCAGACTGTGCGGGACGGTGCCGGACCATCGTATTCCTCTTATCCTGAGGAACCTCAGACTGTGCGGGACGGTGCCGGACCATCGTATTCCTCTTATCCTGAGGAACCTCAGACTGTACGGGACAGTGCCGGACCATCTTATTCCTCTTATCCTGAGGAACCTCAGACTGTACGGGACGGTGCCGGACCATCGTATTCCTCTTATCCTGGGGAACCTCAGACTGTGCGGGACGGTGCCGGACCATCGTATTCTTCTTATCCTGAGGAACCTCAGACTGTGCGGGACGGTGCCGGACCATCGTATTCCTCTTATCCCGAGGAACCTCAGACTGTGCGGGACGGTGCCGCACCATCGTATTCCTCTTATCCTGAGGAACCTCAGACTGTGCGGGACGGTGCCGGACCATCGTATTCCTCTTATCCCGAGGAACCTCAGACTGTGCGGGACGGTGCCGCACCATCGTATTCCTCTTATCCTGAGGAACCTCAGACTGTGCGGGACGGTGCCGGACCATCGTATTCCTCTTATCCTGAGGAACCTCAGACTGTGCGGGACGGTGCCGGACCATCGTATTCCTCTTATCCTGAGGAACCTCAGACTGTGCGGGACGGTGCCGGACCATCGTATTCCTCTTATCCTGAGGAACCTCAGACTGTGCGGGACGGTGCCGGACCATCGTATTCCTCTTATCCTGAGGAACCTCAGACTGTGCGGGACGGTGCCGGACCATCGTATTCCTCTTATCCCGAGGAACCTCAGACTGTGCGGGACGGTGCCGGACCATTGTATTCCTCTTATCCCGAGGAACCTCAGACTGTGCGGGACGGTGCCGGACCATCGTATTCCTCTTATCCTGAGGAACCTCAGACTGTGCGGGACGGTGCCGGACCATCGTATTCCTCTTATCCTGAGGAACCTCAGACTGTGCGGGACGGTGCCGGACCATCGTATTCCTCTTATCCTGAGGAACCTCAGACTGTGCGGGACGGTGCCCGACCATCGTATTCCTCTTATCCTGAGGAACTTCAGACTGTGCGGGACGGTGCCGGACCATCGTATTCCTCTTATCCTGAGGAACCTCAGACCGTGCGGGACGGTGCCGGACCATCGTATTCCTCTTATCCTGAGGAACCTCAGACCGTGCGGGATGGTGCCGGACCATCGTATTCCTCTTATCCTGAGGAACCTCAGACTGTGCGGGACGGTGCCGGACCATCGTATTCCTCTTATCCTGAGGAACCTCAGACTGTGCGGGACGGTGCCGGACCATCGTATTCCTCTTATCCTGAGGAACCTCAGACCGTGCGGGACGGTGCCGGACCATCGTATTCCTCTTATCCCGAGGAACCTCAGACTGTGCGGGACGGTGCCGGACCATCGTATTCCTCTTATCCTGAGGAACCTCAGACTGTGCGGGACGGTGCCGGACCATCGTATTCCTCTTATCCTGAGGAACCTCAGACTGTGCGGGACGGTGCCGGACCATCGTATTCCTCTTATCCTGAGGAACCTCAGACTGTGCGGGACGGTGCCGGACCATCGTATTCCTCTTATCCTGAGGAACCTCAGACTGTGCGGGACGGTGCCGGACCATCGTATTCCTCTTATCCTGAGGAACCTCAGACTGTGCGGGACGGTGCCGGACCATCGTATTCCTCTTATCCTGAGGAACCTCAGACTGTGCGGGACGGTGCCGGACCATCGTATTCCTCTTATCCTGAGGAACCTCAGACTGTGCGGGACGGTGCCGGACCATCGTATTCCTCTTATCCTGAGGAACCTCAGACTGTGCGGGACGGTGCCGGACCATCGTATTCCTCTTATCCCGAGGAACCTCAGACTGTGCGGGACGGTGCCGGACCATCGTATTCCTCTTATCCTGAGGAACCTCAGACTGTGCGGGACGGTGCCGGACCATCGTATTCCTCTTATCCTGAGGAACCTCAGACTGTACGGGACAGTGCCGGACCATCTTATTCCTCTTATCCTGAGGAACCTCAGACTGTACGGGACGGTGCCGGACCATCGTATTCCTCTTATCCTGGGGAACCTCAGACTGTGCGGGACGGTGCCGGACCATCGTATTCTTCTTATCCTGAGGAACCTCAGACTGTGCGGGACGGTGCCGGACCATCGTATTCCTCTTATCCCGAGGAACCTCAGACTGTGCGGGACGGTGCCGCACCATCGTATTCCTCTTATCCTGAGGAACCTCAGACTGTGCGGGACGGTGCCGGACCATCGTATTCCTCTTATCCCGAGGAACCTCAGACTGTGCGGGACGGTGCCGCACCATCGTATTCCTCTTATCCTGAGGAACCTCAGACTGTGCGGGACGGTGCCGGACCATCGTATTCCTCTTATCCTGAGGAACCTCAGACTGTGCGGGACGGTGCCGGACCATCGTATTCCTCTTATCCTGAGGAACCTCAGACTGTGCGGGACGGTGCCGGACCATCGTATTCCTCTTATCCTGAGGAACCTCAGACTGTGCGGGACGGTGCCGGACCATCGTATTCCTCTTATCCTGAGGAACCTCAGACTGTGCGGGACGGTGCCGGACCATCGTATTCCTCTTATCCCGAGGAACCTCAGACTGTGCGGGACGGTGCCGGACCATTGTATTCCTCTTATCCCGAGGAACCTCAGACTGTGCGGGACGGTGCCGGACCATCGTATTCCTCTTATCCTGAGGAACCTCAGACTGTGCGGGACGGTGCCGGACCATCGTATTCCTCTTATCCTGAGGAACCTCAGACTGTGCGGGACGGTGCCGGACCATCGTATTCCTCTTATCCTGAGGAACCTCAGACTGTGCGGGACGGTGCCCGACCATCGTATTCCTCTTATCCTGAGGAACTTCAGACTGTGCGGGACGGTGCCGGACCATCGTATTCCTCTTATCCTGAGGAACCTCAGACCGTGCGGGACGGTGCCGGACCATCGTATTCCTCTTATCCTGAGGAACCTCAGACCGTGCGGGATGGTGCCGGACCATCGTATTCCTCTTATCCTGAGGAACCTCAGACTGTGCGGGACGGTGCCGGACCATCGTATTCCTCTTATCCTGAGGAACCTCAGACTGTGCGGGACGGTGCCGGACCATCGTATTCCTCTTATCCTGAGGAACCTCAGACTGTGCGGGATGGTGCCGGACCATCTTATTCCTCTTATCCTGAGGAACCTCAGACTGTGAGGGACGGTGCCGGACCATCGTATTCCTCTTATCCCGAGGAACCTCAGACTGTGCGGGACGGTGCGGGACCATCGTATTCCTCTTATCCTGAGGAACCTCAGACTGTGCGGGACGGTGCCGGACCATCGTATTCCTCTTATCCTGAGGAACCTCAGACTGTGCGGGACGGTGCCGGACCATCGTATTCCTCTTATCCCGAGGAACCTCAGACTGTGCGGGACGGTGCCGGACCATCGTATTCCTCTTATCCTGAGGAACCTCAGACTGTGCGGGACGGTGCCGGACCATCGTATTCCTCTTATCCTGAGGAACCTCAGACTGTGCGGGACGGTGCCGGACCATCGTATTCCTCTTATCCTGAGGAACCTCAGACTGTGCGGGACGGTGCCGGACCATCGTATTCCTCTTATCCTGAGGAACCTCAGACTGTGCGGGACGGTGCCGGACCATCGTATTCCTCTTATCCTGAGGAACCTCAGACTGTGCGGGACGGTGCCGGACCATCGTATTCCTCTTATCCTGAGGAACCTCAGACTGTGCGGGACGGTGCCGGACCATCGTATTCCTCTTATCCTGAGGAACCTCAGACTGTGCGGGACGGTGCCGGACCATCGTATTCCTCTTATCCTGAGGAACCTCAGACTGTACGGGACAGTGCCGGACCATCGTATTCCTCTTATCCTGAGGAACCTCAGACTGTGCGGGACGGTGCCGGACCATCGTATTCCTCTTATCCTGAGGAACCTCAGACTGTGCGGGACGGTGCCGGACCATCGTATTCCTCTTATCCTGAGGAACCTCAGACTGTACGGGACAGTGCCGGACCATCGTATTCCTCTTATCCTGGGGAACCTCAGACTGTGCGGGACGGTGCCGGACCATCGTATTCTTCTTATCCTGAGGAACCTCAGACTGTGCGGGACGGTGCCGGACCATCGTATTCCTCTTATCCCGAGGAACCTCAGACTGTGCGGGACGGTGCCGCACGATCGTATTCCTCTTATCCTGAGGAACCTCAGACTGTGCGGGACGGTGCCGGACCATCGTATTCCTCTTATCCCGAGGAACCTCAGACTGTGCGGGACGGTGCCGCACCATCGTATTCCTCTTATCCTGAGGAACCTCAGACTGTGCGGGACGGTGCCGGACCATCGTATTCCTCTTATCCTGAGGAACCTCAGACTGTGCGGGACGGTGCCGGACCATCGTATTCCTCTTATCCTGAGGAACCTCAGACTGTGCGGGACGGTGCCGGACCATCGTATTCCTCTTATCCTGAGGAACCTCAGACCGTGCGGGACGGTGCCGGACCATCGTATTCCTCTTATCCTGAGGAACCTCAGACTGTGCGGGACGGTGCCGGACCATCGTATTCCTCTTATCCTGAGGAACTTCAGACTGTGCGGGACGGTGCCGGACCATCGTATTCCTCTTATCCTGAGGAACCTCAGACTGTGCGGGACGGTGCCGGACCATCGTATTCCTCTTATCCTGAGGAACCTCAGACTGTGCGGGACGGTGCCGGACCATCGTATTCCTCTTATCCTGAGGAACCTCAGACTGTGAGGGACGGTGCCGGACCATCGTATTCCTCTTATCCTGAGGAACCTCAGACTGTGCGGGACGCTGCCGGACCATCGTATTCCTCTTATCCTGAGGAACCTCAGACTGTGCGGGACGGTGCCGGACCATCGTATTCCTCTTATCCTGAGGAACCTCAGACTGTGCGGGACGGTGCCGGACCATCGTATTCCTCTTATCCTGAGGAACCTCAGACTGTGCGGGACGGTGCCGGACCATCGTATTCCTCTTATCCTGAGGAACCTCAGACTGTGCGGGACGGTGCCGGACCATCGTATTCCTCTTATCCTGAGGAACCTCAGACTGTGCGGGACGGTGCCGGACCATCGTATTCCTCTTATCCTGAGGAACCTCAGACTGTGCGGGACGGTGCCGGACCATCGTATTCCTCTTATCCTGAGGAACCTCAGACTGTGCGGGACGGTGCCGGACCATCGTATTCCTCTTATCCTGAGGAACCTCAGACTGTACGGGACGGTGCCGGACCATCGTATTCCTCTTATCCTGAGGAACCTCAGACTGTACGGGACGGTGCCGGACCATCGTATTCCTCTTATCCTGAGGAACCTCAGACTGTGCGGGACGGTGCCGGACCATCTTATTCCTCTTATCCTGAGGAACCTCAGACTGTACGGGACGGTGCCGGACCATCGTATTCCTCTTATCCTGGGGAACCTCAGACTGTGCGGGACGGTGCCGGACCATCGTATTCCTCTTATCCTGAAGAACCTCAGACTGTGCGGGACGGTGCCGGACCATCGTATTCCTCTTATCCTGAGGAACCTCAGACTGTGCGGGACGGTGCCGGACCATCGTATTCCTCTTATCCCGAGGAACCTCAGACTGTGCGGGACGGTGCCGGACCATCGTATTCCTCTTATCCTGAGGAACCTCAGACTGTGCGGGACGGTGCCGGACCATCGTATTCTTCTTATCCTGAGGAACCTCAGACTGTGCGGGACGGTGCCGGACCATCGTATTCCTCTTATCCTGAGGAACCTCAGACTGTGCGGGACGGTGCCGGACCATCGTATTCCTCTTATCCTGAGGAACCTCAGACTGTGCGGGACGGTGCCGGACCATCGTATTCCTCTTATCCCGAGGAACCTCAGACTGTGCGGGACGGTGCCGGACCATCGTATTCCTCTTATCCTGAGGAACCTCAGACTGTGCGGGACGGTGCCGGACCATCGTATTCCTCTTATCCTGAGGAACCTCAGACTGTGCGGGACGGTGCCGGACCATCGTATTCCTCTTATCCCGAGGAACCTCATACTGTGCGGGACGGTGCCGGACCATCGTATTCCTCTTATCCTGAGGAACCTCAGACTGTGCGGGACGGTGCCGGACCATCGTATTCCTCTTATCCTGAGGAACCTCAGACTGTGCGGGACGGTGCCGGACCATCGTATTCCTCTTATCCCGAGGAACCTCAGACTGTGCGGGATGGTGCCGGACCATCGTATTCCTCTTATCCTGAGGAACCTCAGACTGTGCGGGACGGTGCCGGACCATCGTATGCCTCTTATCCTGAGGAACCTCAGACTGTGCGGGACGGTGCCGGACCATCGTATTCCTCTTATCCTGAGGAACCTCAGACTGTGCGGGACGGTGCCGGACCATCGTATTCCTCTTATCCCGAGGAACCTCACACTGTGCGGGACGGTGCCGGACCATCGTATTCCTCTTATCCTGAGGAACCTCAGACTGTGCGGGACGGTGCCGGACCATCGTATTCCTCTTATCCTGAGGAACCTCAGACTGTGCGGGACGGTGCCGGACCATCGTATTCCTCTTATCCCGAGGAACCTCAGACTGTGCGGGACGGTGCCGGACCATCGTATTCCTCTTATCCTGAGGAACCTCAGACTGTGCGGGACGGTGCCGTCCTTCCAACAAATAAGAGACTTTCCTGTACTGAGTGCGGGAAGTGTTTTGCATGGTGTTCAGAACTTGTCAAGCATCTAAGATCTCACACACAGGAGAAGCCGTATTCCTGCCCTGAGTGCGGGAAATGTTACTCACGGAAATCAGAAATTGCCAGTCACACACGGGGGAGAAGCCGTATTGCTGTACTGAGTGCGGGAAATTTTTTTCACAGAAATCTTACCTTTCTGAACATCAGAAATGTCACACAGAGGAGAGGCCGTATTCCTGCCCTGAATGTGAGAAATGTTATCCAAGGAAATCAGATCTTCTCACGCATCAAAGATCTCACACAAGCGAGAAGCTGTATTCCTGCTCTGAGTGCGGGAAGTGTTATCCACGGATATCAAAACTTGTCGCACATCTGAGATCTCACACGGGGGAAAAACCGCACTCCTGTCCTGATTGCGGGAAATGTTATTCGGCAAAATCATCACTTGTCACACATTTACGATCTCACACGGGGGAGAAGCAGTATTCCTGTACTGAGTGCGGGAAATGTTTTTTAAAGAAATCAGCACTTGTCGCACATCAGAGAACTCACACGGGGGAGAAGCAGTATTCCTGTCCCGAGTGCGGGAAATGTTTTTCATGGAAATCCGTACTTGTTGCGCATGAAAGATCTCACACGGGGGAGAAGCCGTATCCCTGTCCTGAGTGCGGGAAATGTTTTAGATGGAAAGCCGCACTTGTCACGCATCAAAGATCACACACAGAGGAGAGGCCGTTTTCCTGCGCTGAGTGCGGGAAATATTTTGAATGGAAATCCGGACTTATTGCACATCAAAGATCTCACACAGGCGTGAAGCCGTATTCCTGCCCTGAGTGCGGGAAATGTTTTAGATGGAAATGTGCACTTGTAACACATCAGAGGTCTCACACAGGAGAAAAACCGTATTCTTGTCCTGAGTGCGGGAAATGTTTTACAGGGAATTCTGGACTTGTCTCACATCAGAGATCTCACACGAGGGAGAAGCCGCATTCCTGTCCTGAGTGCGGGAAATGTTTTGGACTGAAATTCGACCTTGTTGCACATCAGAGATCTCACACGGGGGAGAAGCCGTTTTCCTGTCCTGGGTGCGGGAAATGTTATCCGCTGAAATCGACGCTTGTCAGACATCAAAGATCTCACGCATGCAAGGAGCTGCATTCCTGACCTAAGTGCGGGAAATGTTTATTAGGGAAGTCCTATCTTTCAGTACATTGGCAATGTCACACTAGGGGAGGGAGGATCGAAATTTCTGCTCTGAGTTCAGGAAACATTTTCCATGTAAACAGGGTTCACCATCAGGGGGGTACAGCCCATACAGATGTAGGGGGCCAGGGCGTCCCGACGGGGGCCCGGGTCCTTGGGACACCCAGGCCCAAGTTGACACCCCCCCTTTGCTCCTTTCCTCCCCTACACTGACAACTAGCCCCGACTCCCGCTGGTGCCGCCCGCTGCGCTGGCTCCTGACTCCCAGCTTCCCGCTGTCAGCTAGGACTGCCTGGCGTACCTAGCAGCCAATCGCGTGCATTCACAGACCCTGGCAGAGGAGGAGGATGTAACTTCCTCCTCCCTGATCCACCGCATGCTAGTGCTCTGACTTCCACCTTCTGTCCTGCTGCTGAGAACAGAACCGGGACTTTGGTGAGGGGGACCTGTGAGAGTGCCTACCTAGTGCAGGAGATCGGGGGCCTCGGAGGAGCGATGAGAGGGGGAGAGGAGAGGCACTGCTGAAGTGGGAACATCCTGTGAGGGCTGAGCGGGGCTTGGAGGTGTGCTGTGACGCTCTTTGCTGGATGGGGATGCCTCTTTGCTGGATGGGGATGTCTCTTTGGATAGGGATGTCTGTTTGCTGGATTAGGCTGTCTCTTCGCTATATGGGGATTCTCTTTGCTGAATGGGTCTGTCTCTTTTTGGGATTGGGCTGTCTCTTTGCTGGATGGGCTGTGTCTTTGTTGGATGGGGATGTCTCTTTGGATATGGATGCCTCTTTGCTGGATGGGGCTGTTTCTTTGCTGTATGGGGATGTCTCTTTGGATGGGGCTGTATATTTGCTGAATGGGGATGTCTCTTCGCTGGATTGGGATGTGTCTTTTTGCTGGATGGGAATGTCTCTTTGCTGGATGGGCTGTGTCTTTGCTGGATGGGGATGTCTCTTTGCTGGATTGGGCTGTGTCTTTGCTGGATGGGGATGTCTCTTTGCTGGATTGGGCTGTGTCTTTGCTGGATGGGGATGTCTCTTTGCTGGATTGGGCTGTGTCTTTGCTGGATGGGGAAGTCTCTTTGCTGGATTGGGCTGTGTCTTTCCTGGATGGGGCTGTCTCTCTTCGCTATATGGGGATTCTCTTTGCTAAATGGAGATGTCTCTTTGCTGAATGGGTCTGTCTCTTGTTGGGATTGGGCTGTCTCTTTGCTGAATGGGAATGTCTCTTTGCTGGATTGGGTTGTCTCTTTATTGGATGGGGAAGTCTCTTTTCTGGATTGGGCTGTGTCTTTGCTGGATGGGGACGTCTCTTTGCTGAATGGGGCTGTCTCTTTGCTGGATGGGGCTGTCTCTTTTGTTTTGAGATGGGGGGGTGGCCCTCCGGAGGAGCGAGGCAAGGAGGAGAGGCAGGCACTGCTGGAGTGGGAAAAGCTGTGTGGGTTGAGTGGAGCTTGGAGGTGTGCTGTGACTGTCTCTCTGCTGGATGGGGATCTCCCATTGCTGGATTGGGCCATCTCTGTGCAGTTAGTGTCAGTGTAGTGTTCGGCTCAAAAGAGTCTACCTTGTCATGGTGGCCTGCGTCATCTTTTTGGCCAAAATATAATTTCTTACTCTTAAATCTTGCAAGCACCGATGAACTTGAATACACTTTTCATTTTCATATACGAAGTTGTAAGAGTGGTAAAATAAAGGTGGGTGCACTGAAGTGGTGGTATGGCCAGTGAGCGGATTTGGCGGGACAGCCAGTTGGAAAATTCTGCAAATTCGGTGGGACGGGCAGTGGGGTGGATTCGGCGGTACGGCCAGTGGGGCGGATTCGGCGGTACGGCCAGTGGGGCGGATTCGGCGGTACGGCCAGTGGGGCGGATTCGGCGGTACGGCCAGTGGGGCGGATTCGGCGGTACGGCCAGTGGGGCGGATTTGGCGGGACGACCAGTGGGGCGGATTTGGCGGGACGACCAGTGGGGCGGATTTGGCGGGACGACCAGTGGGGCGGATTTGGCGGGACGACCAGTGGGGCGGATTTGGCGGGACGACCAGTGGGCGGATTCGGTGGGACGGCCAGTGGGTGGACGCTTGGGAATGTTGGTGGTATTTTGTGTAAGGGGCCACAAACTATCTGATTTCTGCCCTGCATGTAAATCATATCGGAAAGAGAGGAGGAGGAGCATTTCATTGTGGAGTCTGATCTCCCCTCCTCCTCTTGTGGAGTCTGATCTCCCCTACTCTTCAACAGGAGCTATAAAGGAAGAAATAATGGTGGGAGGTGTGGTAGATACGCTAGTGGATGAAGAGCAGGGGAGATCAGACTAAATGCCAAGACTGACTATTTCAGTGCAGCAGTAGCGCTATGTTGCCTGCACAGATGGTGGCATTTGCTTGTAGGGCGCCACCTGCTGGCTGGGTTTTGGTGGCCAACAAACCAAATGTGCTTCTGAAGTTACAATTGGAGCTCCTGCGGAGCTGAAGTGGTGGAAAGATACATGTATATTGAAAATCATTATTTTCTTTGAAAACTGATCAATAAATGTCTGTCTTCAGAAATGTTTCTTTTGTTTATTACGGCTTCTTACTGCATATAGCACAATCCATTTACACAATGCTTTTATATTATATATGTAACGACACCCCGAGTATGAAAGGGGTTTAAAGTCGTTTAGGACATTCCATTCCCGAACACAAAGGCAGCTACCGGACACTCCAACCAGCCGAACAAGAACCCCATATGAATAATTCTCCCCCAAATACGAGACAAAGCTCCGTCTTGAGGGTCAAGCAGGAATTAATCTTTATTGAAAGAAAAGCAAGTCTTATACACAGTAAAAGAGGAGGTGCATACCTCCTGCTCATATTACTCTGGAACACACCTGTGACCAGAAACCTAATCAACATGAGCTCATTAACTAACTAATCCCTTTAGACAGCCTAGGCATGACCTTTGAGTTCCTAGCCTGGCTGTCTCCTAAACTACAATACACATTATACATATCAACACAGAACTCCTTCATACAATTGCAGGGTCAATTAGCACAGACGACAATGGGTGAAAGAGAATCCACACTAGACTCATTTACATTATAACAGACAACAGACAGACAGGTGGCTGGAGTTGACATCAGCACCTCCTAACAGTATGAATCAGTCAGTCTTTCTAATATGGCATAAACAGGGTTCCATTTTAAGTAACCCAAGCCACATTCTTAATGTCCATTATTTTCTTGCTCACCCTGTGCCCCAATAGACACAGGGTAACTTAGACATAAGAGGTGCATGGGGAGCTGAAACAAGGGTATCCCATACTTTCCAAGGGATTCTGGGTTCCACGTCACATCTCTCCCCTTTCGGCAGGAGACTAACACAGGAGGAGACCCCAGACAGGTTGACTCCGAAGTTAGTCAGTAGTTCCAGTCCCCCAATGCCGATATCCACGCAGTACCCCAAATAAATTGTCCCAAACAGAGCATTACTCACCCAGCCAACCTCTGCCCCTCTCAGAGAACATATCCGCCGCTGGGGAGAGGCCTGGACTGGCCCTTCTCCCTGGAGTCCTTTCAGCCGCTGGAGAGAAGACAGAGTGACTGGGCTCACTACATCATGCAGTTGGGGATCTGGGCCGACTGCCCTGCATCCCTGGGGTATGCAGGTGGGGACTGAAGCCCCATCCACCTTTACAGGAAATTCTTCCTCTGTTAGTTAAGGGCAGAGGCCAGCAGCACTCTGCCCTGTTGCCAGCCCTTCTGCTGGAAACCCCACACCATCTTCTCCGGCTAACTTTTGGGGAGGGAGGCCGACTGCTCCGGCTCCCTGAAACTCTGTAGTTGTTGCCGGTGCTGGGCAGAGGTTGGTAGCACTCTGCGCGGTTGCCAGCGCTTCAGCTGGGTTGGTGTCATCATTCTGGGACGCCGTCTGCTGTTGGAACTCTCTTTCACTGGTATTGTCTCCCAGGTGCACGAACCCTTGTTGGGGAGGGGAAATGGCTGCTTCTCCTCCTTGCATCTCTGAAATCCACTGAGAAAGAGGAACCATCACCTTCTCACCTCGGGCCTCCGAAACTGCCACAGGTGTAGAGCAGGGGTCTGCAGTACTCTGTCCTGCTGCCAGTACTTGAGCAGGTGATGCATAATCTATAACATCCTCTGAACAGTCCATTAAGTCCATACATTCTGTAATCTGTGGCTGAAGAGATGAGCCGACTGCCCCAGCTCCCTGGATTTCCACAGTTGTTGCCATTGCTGGGCAGAGTTTGGTAGCACTCTGTCCTGTTGCCAGCACTCCTGCTGGGGACTCCACATCATCCGCTTCGGCTAACCGTTAGGGCAGGAGGCTGAATTCCTCCTCTCCCAAACTGTGCAGCTGCCATTGGGGAGGTGAGCTGGCTGCTTCCTTTTCCGTTCCCTCATCTGGCTGCTGGGAAGTGATCGCCACCTTCTCACCATGAGCCTCCGGAACTGCCACAGGTGTGGGGCAGAGGTCTTGGACCCTTTGTCGGGTGACCAGCGCCTCAGCTGGGGAACTTCCTTGCAACTCCACAGATACTGCTGTTGGTGCTGGGCAGAGCACACTGAAGTTTGGCCCTGATAACTAGCTCTTCTGCTGGAGGCTCATCAGGTTGTTCTTCCTTAGCAGAACAGTCTACCAAATCCCCTGTCTCTGCAAATGGTGTCTGGGGATAGAGGTTCACCATCTCCTGTCCGTGGAACCCAGAAAATGCTATCAGTGCTGGGCAGAGGTTAGCAGGACTCTGCCCTGTTGTCAGCACTTCAGCTTTGGGGATGGCAATCTTCAGATTTTCCACTGCTGTGTCTTCAGCCAGGATTTCAGAGTTGTCAACTAGTATTTCCTGATAGTCCCAGGCAAAGGGAGCCCCATCCTGCTGCTGAGCAGAGTCTAGCAGCTGTCTGTAGGCGATCTCCAGCTCCCATTCCTGAACGGCCAGAAACTCCAAATCTTCCTGTACCCAGTGCCCTTCCGAGACATTCAGTCTTCTTTCTCTCTGTGCTCCATTATTTCCTCCAAATGCCACTCCCGCTCACTCACAAAGTCAGGGTCCCTGGACAGCCTCCAATACAACAATCCCGGGCCATCATAGTCAAAGCCTTCCGTGAGGCTGTCATCTGCTGACCACGGGCACTCTTGGGCTACATACCACCGGAGGGCTCTGTAGCTCTCGTCCAACCGCATCTCTGTCCGGATCAGCCTGCTTAACTCGGCTGTCCACTCCTGCTTCGGTTGTTCCCCCAATAACAGCATTCGTACTTCATACTGCGACCAGTACCTTACATGGATGGAGGGGAGAACTTTTCCCTGGTGTTGCTGCTCGAGAGCTAGCGCTTTCTTCCAGAGTTCGCAGCGGATAGAATCAGACCATCCCACAGGACCTGCTCGGATATTGGTCCTCTATGCCAGTGTTTCTCAACTCCAGTCCTCAAGGCGCCCCAACATGTCATGTTTTCAGGCTTTACATTATTTTGCACAGGTGATTTGATCAGTTTCACTGCCTTAGTAATTACCACAGCTGTTTCATCTGAGGGAAATCCTGAAAACATGACCTGTTGGGGCACCTTGAGGACTGGAGTTGAGAAACACTGCTCTATGCTGTATCTGCATCTCTTGCAACCTCCTTCTGAATTCCTCTTCCATGGTGGCTGGTAACTGTACCTCTTCTTTCAGTTGGTGCTACTGTGACTTCTGCTGCTGCAGCACCTCTTTGCTGTAGCCAATTTGCCTCCACAGCTGCTATAACTAGGCCTCTGATCTCCACTGTAGGGTTAGGACCATAATGTGCCAGTCTTATGTTAACAGCCCGATCAAAACTTGCCTCTTCGGGTGTCCTGTCTGTTATGCTTGGCCTTTCAGTTATGTTGGGTCTTTCGGCTCCATCCATTTCGACTAGTTCTGCGATAATGTCCCTCTTTATACGGTTGTTGGCCAGTCGGCCCCGGTTCTCCATTAAGTCCTTGAGGGAAGAGCGCTTTAGCCATTCATACTGTACTTCCATTGTCCTGTGTCCTCTTGTAGCTGTCCTTCTGGTTGTGGGAATCATCCTGCTGCTTGCCACCAATTGTAATGACACCCTGAGTATGAAAGGGGTTTAAAGTCGTTTAGGACACAAAGGCAGCTACCGGACACTCCAACCAGCCGAACAAGAAACCCATACGAATAATTCTCCCCCAAATATGAGACGAAGCTTCGTCTTGAGGGTCAAACAGGAATGAATCTTTATTGAAAGGAAAGCAAGTCTTATACACAGTAAAAAGAGGAGGTGCATACCTCCTGCTCATATTACTCTGGAAAACACCTGTGACCAGAAACCTAATTAACATGAGCTCATTAACTAATCCATTTAGACAGCCTAGGCATGACCTTTGAGTTCCCAGCCTGGCTGTCTCCTAAACTACAATACACATTATCATACATATCAACACAGAACTCCTTCATACAATTGCAGGGTCAATTAGCACAAACGACAATGGGTGAAAGTGAATCCACACTAGACTCATTTACATTATAACAGACAACAGACAGACAGGTGGCTGGAGTTGACATCAGCACCTCCTAACAGTATGAATCAGTCAGTCTTTCTAATATGGCATAAACAGGGTTCCATTTTAAGTAACCCAAGCCACATTCTTAATGTCCATTATTTTCTTGCTCACCCTGTGCCCCAATAGACACAGGGTGACTTAGACATAAGAGGTGCATGGGGAGCTGAAACAAGGATATCCCATACTTTCCAAGGGATTCTGGGTTCCACGGGCCCTCCCGTCACAATATATATTAGACATTTATATCAGTCCCTGCCCCAAAGAGCTTACAATCTAAGGTCCCTAACTCACATTCATATATAAGGGCCGATTTACCTACCAGCATGTCTTTGGAGTGTGGGAGGAAACCCACACAGGCCCGGGAGAAGATGCAGGTAGTGCTGCGGTTGGGATCCAAACCGAAGATCCCTAGTGCTGCCAGACGGAAGTGCTAACCACTTAGCCACTGTTCCTATTTAGTTATTTTTCTACCACAGTAAATGAGCCACGTTGGTTTTTGTTTAAGGAGCTGACAATCCCTCTTTTGCTAAATCTCAGGACGTCTGTCGTAGACTCTTCGTGATAAGTCCATCAGTTCGTAGACCCACAAGGATATGGGGTTCACCCTGAAAAACACTGGAAAAAGCTTTCAAACAGGCACTAGAAACAAAGGAATCCAATCACTAGCAATATTGGGGTCTCTCAGAACATAGAACACTAAGAGTATAGGGGTCACTTGGAATCTTCTCCACTAAGAAACACTGGGGGACACTAAGAATCTTCTCCACTAGGAAACACTGGGGGACACTAGGAATCTTCTCCACTTGGAGGCACTACAAATCTTCTCCACTAGGAGACACTGAAGGGCACTAGGAATCTTCTCCACTAGGAAACACTGGGGGACACTAAGAATCTTCTCCACTAGGAAACACTGGGGGACATTAAGAATCTTCTCCACTAGGAAACACTGGGGGACACTAAGAATCTTCTCCACTAGGAAACACTGGAGGACACTAGGAATCTTCTCCATTGGGAAACACTGGGGGACACTAGGGATCTTCTCCACTAGGAAACACTGGAGGACACTAGGGATCTTCTCCATTGGGAAACACTGGGGGACACTAGGGATCTTCTCCACTAGGAAACACTGGGGGGCACTTGGGATCTTCTCCACTAGGAAACACTGGGGGGCACTTGGGATCTTCTCCATTAGGAAACACTGGGCGACACTAGGAATCTTCTTTACTAGGAAACATTGGGAGACATACGGGATCTTCTCCACTAGGATACACTGAAAAACACTAGGAATATTTTCTACTTGGAAACACTGGAGTACACTAGGAATCTACCCCAATGGGAATCACTGGAGGCCACTAGGAATCTTCTCCACTAGGAAACACTGGAGGACACTAGGAATTTTCTCCACTAGGAAACACTGGAGGACACTAGGAATTTTCTCCAATAGGAAACACTGGAGGACACTAGGGATCTTCTCCATTGGGAAACACTGGGGGACACTAGGGATCTTCTCCACTAGGAAACACTGGGGGGCACTTGGGATCTTCTCCACTAGGAAACACTGGGGGGCACTTGGGATCTTCTCCATTAGGAAACACTGGGCGACACTAGGAATCTTCTTTACTAGGAAACATTGGGAGACATACGGGATCTTCTCCACTAGGATACACTGAAAAACACTAGGAATATTTTCTACTTGGAAACACTGGAGTACACTAGGAATCTACCCCAATGGGAATCACTGGAGGCCACTAGGAATCTTCTCCACTAGGAAACACTGGAGGACACTAGGAATTTTCTCCACTAGGAAACACTGGAGGACACTAGGAATTTTCTCCAATAGGAAACACTGGAGGACACTAGGAATTTTCTCCAATAGGAAACACTGGAGGCCACTAGGAATCTTCTCCACTAGGAAACACTGGAGGACACTAGGAATTTTCTCCAATAGGAAACACTGGAGGACACTAGGAATCTACCCCAATAGGAAACACTGGAGGCCACTAGGAAACACTAGAGGACACTAGGGATCTTCCCCAATAGGAAACACTGGAGGACACTAGGAATTTTCTCCACTAGGAAACACTGGAGGACACTAGGAATTTTCTCCACTAGGAAACACTGGAGGACACTAGGAATTTTCTCCAATAGGAAACACTGGAGGACACTAGGAATCTACCCCAATAGGAAACACTGGAGGCCACTAGGAAACACTAGAGGACACTAGGGATCTTCCCCAATAGGAAACACTGGAGGACACTAGGAATTTTCTCCAATAGGAAACACTGGAGGACACTAGGAATCTACCCCAATAGGAAACACTGGAGGACACTAGGGATCTTCCCCAGTAGGAAACACTGGAGGACACTAGGAAACACTAGAGGACACTAGGGATCTTCCCCAATAGGAAACACTGGAGGCCACTAGGAAACACTAGAGGACACTAGGGATCTTCCCCAATAGGAAACACTGGAGGACACTAGGGATCTTCCCCAGTAGGAAACACTGGAGGACACTAGGGATCTTCCCCAATAGGAAACACTGGAGGACACTAGGGGTCTTCTTCACTAGGAAGCGCTGGGGGAACACTAGGGATCTTCTGTACACACATAGCACAAGGCCGTGTTCACACTACGAGGTGTTTCTATACATCACACAGATGCGCCACATTACAGGCAGAGGGACCCCCAGGCACGATATTTAAAGGAATTTTTCATTTTTATTGTTTTGCTTTCAGCATCATTAAAATCACTGTTACATTGGTGACCAATGGCAGAATGACCCCCTTATATCAATGGTCAGTGTAGTGGTCCCTTACATTGGTGACCAATCGGAGAAGGACCCCCTTATATCAGTCTATAAGGATATGCAGTACATACACACGCATCACAAGGCCGTGTTCACACTACGAGACGTTTCTCGGGGCTGCAGTTCCTGTGAGCTCCACAAGGTGGTGATCTTCTCACTTATACCCAGACAGGAAGTCTCTATGGAACACAGGAAGTGATGCCAGGTTGAAGGAATTTCCGGGTGAGAGGTGAGTCGGGAGGAAGTAGAGAGAAGACATTGCTGTTAGTGGCAGCAGAGGAGGTAATAAGATCTTATTTTCTATTTACACCCAGTAACCCCCCGTCATGTCCGTCCTCTTCCTCCATAGTCACTGTGACGTCTTTTATCTCCAGCAGATGATAATACACACATATATAGTGTGGAAACCTAGATTAACTCCTTCAGGGGCAGAACATTTCCCCACTTACGGGGCCCGAACATTCTCTTCATTTTAGAGAGGTACGGAGGATAGGGGATTTCTATAGACATAAAGGGTAAGAGACTAATGGACCCCAAAACCATGGCATATCATAAAGGAATGTTCCTCTGTGTATAATCCCACTGGGGATGGTTCTTCCATGATAGAAACCCTCATATTACCCCCATCCTAATATTGTACAACCAGTACAGACCAGATAATTATCTCTTATCAATTATTGGTCTACAGAAAACCTGTATAGATCACATGACCAATGAAGATGGAGGAGGACCGGAATCACATGACTGAGAGGATACTAAACCTCACCCTGGAGATCATCTACCTGCTGACCGGAGAGGTGAGGAGGATTCTGGGAGGTCACATGACATCATTCTTATCTCTATTAATAAAACACAGACCTGACCGGAGAGGTCAGGAGGATTCTGGGAGGTCACATGACATCACTCTTATCTCTATTAATAAAACACAGACCTGACCGGAGAGGTGAGGAGGATTCTGGGAGGTCACATGACATCACTCTTATCTCTATTAATAATACACAGACCTGACCGGAGAGGTGAGGAGGATTCTGGGAGGTCACATGACATCACTCTTATCTCTATTAATAATACACAGACCTGACCGGAGAGGTGAGGAGGATTCTGGGAGGTCACATGACATCACTCTTATCTCTATTAATAATACACAGACCTGACCGGAGAGGTGAGGAGGATTCTGGGAGGTCACATGACATCACTCTTATCTCTATTAATAATACACAGACCTGACCGGAGAGGTGAGGAGGATTCTGGGAGGTCACATGACATCACTCTTATCTCTATTAATAAAACACAGACCTGACCGGAGAGGTGAGGAGGATTCTGGGAGGTCACATGACATCACTCTTATCTCTATTAATAAAACACAGACCTGACCGGAGAGGTGAGGAGGATTCTGGGAGGTCACATGACATCACTCTTATCTCTATTAATAATACACAGACCTGACCGGAGAGGTGAGGGGGATTCTGGGAGGTCACATGACATCACTCTTATCTCTATTAATAAAACAGACCTGACCGGAGAGGTGAGGGGATTCTGGGAGGTCACATGACATCACTCTTATCTCTATTAATAATACACAGACCTGACCGGAGAGGTGAGGAGGATTCTGGGAGGTCACATGACATCACTCTTATCTCTATTAATAATACACAGACCTGACCGGAGAGGTGAGGAGGATTCTGGGAGGTCACATGACATCACTTATCTCTATTAATAATACGGACCTGACCGGAGAGGTGAGGAGGATTCTGGGAGGTCACATGACATCACTCTTATCTCTATTAATAAAACACAGACCTGACCGGAGAGGTGAGGAGGATTCTGGGAGGTCACATGACATCACTCTTATCTCTATTAATAATACACAGACCTGACCGGAGAGGTGAGGGGGATTCTGGGAGGTCACATGACATCACTCTTATCTCTATTAATAAAACACAGACCTGACCGGAGAGGTGAGGAGGATTCTGGGAGGTCACATGACATCACTCTTATCTCTATTAATAATACACAGACCTGACCGGAGAGGTGAGGAGGATTCTGGGAGGTCACATGACATCACTCTTATCTCTATTAATAAAACAGACCTGACCGGAGAGGTGAGGGGGATTCTGGGAGGTCACATGACATCACTCTTATCTCTATTAATAATACACAGACCTGACCGGAGAGGTGAGGAGGATTCTGGGAGGTCACATGACATCACTCTTATCTCTATTAATAATACACAGACCTGACCGGAGAAGTGAGGAGGATTCTGGGAGGTCACATGACATCACTCTTATCTCTATTAATAAAACACAGACCTGACCGGAGAGGTGAGGAGGATTCTGGGATTCTAACATGATATTCCTATTGGTTCCCCAATACAGAGATTTCCTCTTGTGAAGTCAGGTGATCATACGACCATCACAGTGCCTCCATGTGACTCCCTAAAACCTGAGAGACACAACATGGAGAAGATTCTAGAAGTCACCAAGAAGATGATGGAGCTGCTGACAGGGGAGGTGAGCGGTGCCGGGAATTCTGGGACATTATCCAGTAACAGACAAGGGATGTGTCTGGATGGTGACTGTATCATTGTGTGTGTCAGGTTCCTATAAGGTGTCAGGATGTCACTGTCTATTTCTCCATGGAGGAGTGGGAGGATTTAGAAGGACACAAGGATCTCTACAAGGACGTCATGATGGAGAATCAGCCGCCCCTCACATCACCGGGTAAGAGGAGACTTTATTGTAAAGGAGAGAGCAGTACGGAGGCTCCACCTAGATCCCCCATCATCTGATAAACACATAGAAACAATGTATTCAGTCAGTGTGTGTGTTTCCTACAGATGGATCCAGTAATGGGAACCCCCCAGAGAGATGTCCCCGTCCTCTGTATTCCCGGGATTTCACACAGGAAGATCACAACTACACAAAACATGATCAGGTAGACGGGGAACAATTATTGGTGGTTATGATTTATACATAAAAATGTTTCTTACAATGAACGTTTTATTTAATAATCAGAGAGGAAACCTGGAGGATAATAATATTGATGTAAAAGAAGAGTATAAAGAGGAGGATGAGGAGTATGGAGTGATGGAGAAGTTTTCAGAAGGACACAAGGATATGATGGAGCCACCTAATACCAGGAACCCACCAGAGAGATGTCCCCGTCCTCTGTATTCCCGGGATTCCACACAGGAAGGTCACACCATCCCTCAATATTGCAAGGTTAGTGGGACGGAGCATCTAAAACATGGACTGGTGAAGATGATGTGGATTTTGTATGTAAGTTTATATCTTACAGATGATATTCTCTCTCATTTTCTTGGTTTAGAGTGGAGATCCAATCGATATAGAATTTGAGGTGAAATCAGAAGAAGAAGAGAGGGATGATCAGCAGTCTATGGAGGAGGATGGAATAACGGGGACATTTATAGAGGAGGACACTCCTACAGAGATCAGCACAGGTGGGTCATTACCACTAAATCCATTCCTCCACCCATACTGCTCACTGATTGGTCCAGAGTAGGGCGGGGACTGGGTGATATCAGCCTGTAATCCCCTGGTCACTTTCCTGAGCTGTGTTCCCCGTCCTGTATTCCTGTATTTCTCTCGGATAATCTTCCTTCTCTGTGCCGCAGACACAATTTATGTCTCTAGACTGGATTTATGGAGATTCTGGGGTTTAGCTGGCAGCAAAATGTAGGTTTTCACCATAGGGTTTGCTTGACCTAGACACCTGGGGTATGTACCTTGGGTTTTCTGCCCCATGCCCGGGTCTAGTGAGATCTCTGACAGAACAATTCTCCCGGGTTACTTGCTCTGTTATTTGCTGGCTGTGCCGGGTGGAGGGATATGTCTGTATAGTCTCAGACCCAAGTCACAGAGTGCAGTCTCAGGAGATGGGAGGCAGCGGTGTGGGACCTCTGCAACTTGTCTCCAGTAAACATTTCATCCGCCACTGATTACTGATCACCAATATTATGAGTCCTGACCCCTGCACTATATGCTCTATGTTGTACATTACATACTCCTGACCCTCGTCCTATAATCCCCTCATCACTGTCACTCCTATAAAAGACAGTTCTCGTTGTTTCCTCACTCTCTGACTAAGGTCCATGAATAAAGAAATTAACTGGTAGGAGATCAGAGGACCCATTTAGGGGAACCAATCAGCTCATGTCTAGTAATAATCTTTGTATTTCTATTTTAGTAGATGGACGGGAGATGAGGAAAACCTCAGAGGATTGTCTCACTTTGTCTCCAGACTGTAAAGTAGAAGATGAGGACATCACACAGTATAGTCCAGGAGAAAACCCGACTACCTCAAATGTCCATCCGGCACCCCACAGTGTAGATGGACCATCGTATTCCTCTTATCCTGAGGAACCTCAGACTGTGCGGGACGGTGCCGGACCATCGTATTCCTCTTATCCTGAGGAACCTCAGACTGTGCGGGGCGGTGCCGGACCATCGTATTCCTCTTATCCTGAGGAACCTCAGACTGTGCGGGACGGTGCCGGACCATCGTATTCCTCTTATCCCGAGGAACCTCAGACTGTGCGGGACGGTGCCGGACCATCGTATTCCTCTTATCCTGAGGAACCTCAGACTGTGCGGGACGGTGCCGGACCATCGTATTCCTCTTATCCTGAGGAACCTCAGACTGTGCGGGACGGTGCTGGACCATCGTATTCCTCTTATCCTGAGGAACCTCTGACTGTGCGGGATGGTGCTGGACCATCGTATTCCTCCTATCCTGAGGAACCTCAGACTGTGCGGGACGGTGCCGGACCATCGTATTCCTCTTATCCTGAGGAACCTCACACTGTGCGGGACGGTGCCGGACCATCGTATTCCTCTTATCCCGAGGAACCTCAGACTGTGCGGGACGGTGCCGGACCATCGTATTCCTCTTATCCTGAGGAACCTCAGACTGTGCGGGACGGTGCCGGACCATCGTATTCCTCTTATCCTGAGGAACCTCAGACTGTGCGGGACGGTGCCGGACCATCGTATTCCTCTTATCCTGAGGAACCTCGGACTGTGCGGGACGGTGCCGGACCATCGTATTCCTCTTATCCTGAGGAACCTCAGACTGTGCAGGACGGTGCTGTCCTTCCACCAAACAAGAGGTTTTCCTGTACTGAGTGCGGGAAGGGTTTCTGTTCTAAATCCAAACTTAATGAACATAAAAGATCTCACACGGGGGAGAAGCCGTATTCCTGTCCTGAGTGCAGGAAATGTTTTTCACAGAAGGCCTCTCTTTACGATCATCAGAAATTGCACACGGGGGAGAAATCACATTTCTGTCCTGAGTGCGGCAAATGTTTTTCACGAAAGGATGCGCTTGACAGCCATCAGAGATCTCACACGGGGGAAAAGCCGTATTCCTGTCCAGAGTGCGGGAAATGTTTTTCAGATAAATCCTATCTTTCCATACATCAGAGATCTCACACGGGGGAGAAGCCGTATTCCTGTCCTGAGTGTGGGAAATGTTTTTCAGATAAATCCTATCTTTCCATACATCAGAGATCTCACACAGGGGAGAAGCCTTATTCCTGTAATGAGTGTGGGAAATGTTTTTCAGTGATCTCCAATTTTTACAGACATCAGAGATTGCACACGGGGGAGAAACCGCATTGCTGTCCTGAGTGCGGAAAATGTTTTTCAGATAAGTCCAATTTTTACGCACATCAGAGATTGCACACGGGGGTGAAGCGGTATTCCTGTCCTGAGTGTGGGAAATGTTATTCAGATAAGTCCAGTTTTTACAAACATCAGAGATTACACACGGGGGAAGAAATTGTTCCGAATCCTCACTGAAGTCCTGTCTTCCTGTACATCAGGGGTCCCACACAACCCTTGAGGTGTATTAGTGAGTGCGGGAAATGTCTTGTATATGAATGTTAGTGGACATGTGGGGAAGAAGCACACCCTGATATACACCTCAGATATACTCCATGGCTGATCTTCATCATGTAAGAAACAGTTCATAAGGAGATCAGAGATCACCAAAGACATGGATGAAGTGTTGTACCGTGTTGGCCATTGATAGCAGGAGAAAAATAAAAATGGAGTCATTACCTCTCATTGGCTGAGTACATCTTGTGGTGTAAACTCTTGCAAGAGGTCGGTACAGAGTGCAGTGGTCAGGAGTATATCATATACAGCAGCCCTCAAATTTTCCACTCGCCTACTTGCATTTTGTGAGTTGAAAATGAGGGGTTGCGAGCTGGGCTGCCTGCCTGGGAGACGGGGGGTGAGCACCGCTGGTGGGGTTGATCGGGAGCTGTTCTCCCAGCGATCGCCCCGGGGAGGAAGAGGAGAGCTGCGGGATAGCACGCTGTTACAGCTTACATTATAATTGTCTCCGCTCTGCTCGACACAGCCCCGCCTCCTCCTGACCCGTGCCTGTGATAGATAGACAGAACGCCGTTCCAATGCTGGGATGCGTTCTATCTATCACAGGCATGGGTCAGGAGGAGGCAGGGCTGTGTCGAGCAGAGCGGAGACAATTATAATGTAAGCCGTAACGGTGTGCTATCCCGCAGCTCTCCTCTTCCTCCAGCCATGCATTCCTCTGCCCAGGTTCAGCTTCAGTGGGCACAGTGAGGCTGCAATGGGCACGGTGAGAATGCATTGGGTACAGTGAGGCTGATATGGGCACGGTGTGGTTGCAATGGGCACGGTGTGGCTGCAATGGGCACAGTGAGACTGCAATGGGCACAGTGAGGTTGCAATGGGCACAGTAAGGCTGATAAGGGCACAGTGTGGCTGCAATGGGCACAGCGAGACTGATTTGGGCACAGTGAGGTTGCAATGGGCACAGTGAGGCTGCAACGGGCACAGTGTGGTTGCAATGGGCACAGTGAGGCTGCAATGGTGGGCACAGTGAGGCTGCATTAATGAGCACAGGTGAGACTGCATTGATGAGAACAGGTGAGGCTGCACTGATAAAGTTGTTGTTAATATTTATTTTTGCATAAAACATTTAAGTGTCATTTCATGAGATAACTTATGAGGGCGTGTTTAGAGGCGGGGCAGGGTTGGGATTGAGTGGGGCACTGGTGGTGAGTAACCCTTGAGGCCTGGCTAGTAGCTCAGGACTTGAAATTTTGAGCCCTGATATACAGTCCAGGATACAGAGTGCAGTAGTCAAGAGTGTATCATATACAGCCCTGTGTATAGAGTATAATAAAGGATTTATCAAAAACTGTCTCTTGTGGTTTTTACTTTTTGACACCTTTTTTGGTGAATGGTACAATGTACCCGATACCCATTCACATGGGGGGATGGGATCTGGGGGCTTCCAGATTCCGATAAGCCCCCCCACCCGCAGACCCCCACAACCACAGCCCAGGGTTATTGGGAAGAGACCCTTGTCCCCATCAACATGGGGACAAGGTGCTTTGGGGCGGGGGGCGCAGAGCCCCCTGCCCCAAAGCACTCACCCCCCCCATGTTGAGGACAAGCGGCCTAGTACGGTTCAGGATGGGGGGGCACTCGCTCATCCCCCCCTATCCTGACCCGCCAGGCTGCTTGCTCCGATAAGGGTCTGGTATACATTTTGGGGGGACCCCATGCCATTTTTTTCTACATTTTGGCATGAAGTTCCCCTTAAAATTCATTCCAGACCTGAAGGGCCTGGTAGGAACTGGGGGGGACCCTACGCTGTTTTTTTATTTATCTGTATTGCCGAGAGCCAGCAATACAAATTTTTTCCTTTAGAAATTTCATTATTGCTGCGACATGTTCTATACATCGCACAGGCAGACTAAGGGGACCCCCCAGGCACGATATTTAAAGGAATTTTTCATTTTTATTGTTTCACTTTAAGCATCATTAAAATCAAAATGGGCACTTTTGATTTTTGTCTTCAATGGGGTTCGCTGTTCAGGTTAGAACACTTCCCCTGTTCGGAAGTTCTGCTGCAAACTGAACAGGGGGGTGTTCAGCCCATCCCTGGTGGTCAGTGTAATTGTTCATTGCTCAAGGAACCCCTAGAAACCTTTGGAAGAACCCTGGCTGAGAAAGGCTGGACTAGGCAGTGATATATTTCTATCCCCCATCTATAAGGATATACAGTACATACACACACAGCGCAATGACGTGTCACACTACGAGATGATTCTAGGGTTGCCACCTGTACGGTTTTCTCCCGGACAGTCCGGTTTTTGAATGATGTGTACGGGTTTTCATCTGCTCCAGACCCCGACACATCATTCACACGGACTGCACCGGGAGTGACATCTGATGTCTCCCCCCTCCCTGACGGCAGCCTGGTTCAGCAGAGCAGAGTTTCAGCTAATCATAGCGCCTCCTCTCCAACTTCTCAGCTCTGTATGCACACACACGAGGAGGGGGGAGCAGGGACGCGCTGATCTCAGGTCTGTAAAAAGTTTTCTATACTGTGTAGATGGAGGAGGGAAGGGGAGAGAGCGGCTGGAAAGGAGGACAAGGTAGAAAATATGTGAAGTCATCGAGTGATTAGGAGGATAGGTGCTGGGGGGGGCTTTGGCAGGGGGAAGACATGCTAGAAGCGTGGATTGGATTCTAAATCTGTAAACCCATCCTAGCACTATCTCTCTCCTTTCCCAAACTACCCCCAGCACATATCCTACCCCAGGGATATGCAATTAGCGGACCTCCAGCTGTTGCCAAACTACAAGTCCCATGAGGCATAGCGAGACTCTGACAGCAGCAAGCATGACAACCAGCGGCAGAGGCATGATGGGACTTGTAGTTTTGCAACAGCTGGAGGTCCACTAATTGCATATCCCTGTCCTACCCCCTCACCCCTCCCCTTGCACTGGCCCTCTTCTCTCACAAACCACCCCCCCAGCACATATCTGCCCCCCCAAGCGAACCCCAGCTGCATATGATGGGCACAGTGGCTACATATGATAGACACAGGCTGTATATGATGGGCACAGGCTGCATATGATGGGCACAGGCTGTTTATGATGGGCACAGGCTGTATATGATGGGCACAGGCTGTAAATGATGGGCAAAGGGGCTGTATATTATGGGCACAGGCTGTATATGATGGGCACAGGCTGCATATGATGGGCACAGGCTGCATATGATGGGCACAGGCTGCATATGATGGACACAGGCTGCATATGATGGACACAGGCTGCATATGATGGGCACAGTGGCTGCATATGATGGGCAAATGCTGTATATAATGGCACATTGGCTGTATAAGATGGACACAGGCTGCATATGATGGGTACAGTGGCTGCATATGATGGGCACAGTGGCTGCAATTGATGTTTTTTTTCAGAATTTTTCAGTTTGTTTGTGCCCCCCAAAATTTTTTAGGCACCAGCCACTACTGCCCCCCAGCACATATCTAACGCTCCTCATCCCCTGCTAGCACTAGCCCTCTCCACAGGACATATCTGACCCCTGCATTCCATGCAGAACACTCACATTTCAGCCACGCGCACTGTTTGCTGCGGCAAACTATGCACCACATTACTACTCTCTTTCAGACCACCAAAGGTGTCCCAGGTCTTTTACTTTTTTCTATACATTACACAGATGCGCCACTTTACAGGCAGACTAAGGGGCCCCCCAGGCACGATATTTAAAGGAATTTTTCATTTTTATTGTTTCACTTTAAGCATTATTAAAATCACTGTTACATTGGTGACCAATGGCAGAAAGACCCCCTTATATCAATGGTCAGTGTAGTAGTCCCTTTCATTGGTGACCAATGGGAGAAGAATCCCCTTATATCAATCTATAAGGATATACAGTACATACACACATACCATAAGGCCGTGTTCACATTTCTCGGGGCTGCAAATCCTCTGATCTCCACAAGGTGGTGATCTCACTTCTACCATAGAGACAGGAAGTCTCTATGGAAGACAGGAAGTGATGTCAGGTTATAAATAGGAAGTTCCAGGTGAGAGGTGAGTCGGGAGGAAGTAGAGAGGAGACATTGACGGAAGAGGCAGCAGAGGAGGTAATAAGATCTTATTTTCTATATACACCCAGTAACCCCGTCATGTCCGTCCTCTTCCTCCATAGTCACTGTGACGTCTTTTATCTCCACTAGATGATGATATATAGTGTGGAAACCTAGATTACCCCCTTCAGGGTCAGAACATTTCCCCACTTACGGGCCGGAACATTCATTTCATTTTAGAGAGGTACGGAGGATAGGGGATTTCTATAGACATAAAGGGGAAGAGGCTACTGGACCCCAAAACCATGGCATATGCTAAAAGAAATGTTCCTCTGTGTATAATCCCACTGGGGAAGGTTCTTCCCTGATAGAAACCCTCATATTACCCCCATCCTAATATTGTACAACCAGTACAAACCAGATAATTATCTCTTATCAATTATTGGTCTACAGGTAACCTGTATAGATCACATGACCAATGAAGATGGAGGAGGACCGGAATCACATGACTGAGAGGATACTAAACCTCACCCTGGAGATCATCTACCTGCTGACCGGAGAGGTGAGGAGGATTCTGGGAGGTCACATGACATCACTCTTATCTCTATTAATAAAACACAGACCTGACCGGAGAGGTGAGGAGGATTCTGGGAGGTCACATTGTCATGGATATGCAGTAATGTTTGTCTGTCAGCTTACCTTCCTCTCCATGTGTTCACCTTAGGAGCCAGACACTCTCACCTGGCTGCTTTAATAATCTCTCCTCCAAGCATGGCTCCACTCCAGGCCCTATCAGGGAACACTATATTAACCTGTGCACTGCAAGCCAGCTGTGCTTATCAACGTTGTTTGTTAAGCTTTTGTGTGTTTGGGTTCCTGTTTGCCATGTGCTACGTCTGTCTCTGTGTTACCGATCTTGCCTTGTTCTCGACTATCCCTGTCTGCTTGTGACCTTGACCTTTGGCGTGTCCTTTGTTTATCCTTGTCTGCTTGTCGCCCTGACCTCGGCTTATCCCCTCACTATCTCTTGTATCCTGAGCTGCTGCTTCCCCTCTATCCTCTATACCCTACGGAGCGTGAGCTAAGGAACTCTGGGGGCCGCGACCTGGATCCAGTTGTAGCTCAGTCCATCTTCACCACTAGAGGCTCTGGTGAACACCTGCTGGATCTTAGACTTCATGCCCTGGGGAATCTTGGGCTCTAGCTCCCTGTGGTATCCCTGTTTGTGCTCCAGTGGACCTGCCTTCCTTAACCACCCAGTGTTCCATCCACAGCAGTCAGCCATAGGGTTCACTACCTTGTGCTGCACTCCTGACCCCAACGGTGTGCATCTGTCATCTGGCCTCAGGTGACCTGACAGTTTGATCAGCCATGGGCCCAGCTGATGTGCCGCTACCCGCAGATGATCTGTTGCAGGACATAGTCCGCAGACTTTAGACCCAGGAATCTAATCCGACCAAGGTGATGCGATTCTTTCAGGATTTGGCCTCCCGTTGTGAACAGGTTCAGGCCTCCTTAGGACCCCCGGTTCAACAACCCCAACCGCTATCGCACAGCTCCATCCCGTTTCTCTGGGGACTCCAAGGCCTGCAGGGGGTTCCTTAGCCAATGCACTATTCATTTTGAGCTCAAGCCCCAAAACTTTCTGTCTGATCGGGCAAAGGTAGCCTATATCATTTCCCTCCTCTCCGGCGAAGCCTTAGCCTGGGCAGCCCCTCTGTGGGAACTGAATGATCCAGTGGTTTCTAATCTGTCTGACTTCTTGAAACTTTTTCGGAATATCTTCGAAGAACCGAGTCGTGTCTCTTCGGCGGCCAGCGCCCTTTTACGTCTCCACCAAAAGTCTGCTTCTGTGGGACAGTATGCTCTTCATTTCCGCATACTGACGGCTGAGCTGAGTTGGAACAATGAGGCCTTAGTCGCAACCTTTTTGCATGGCCTTTCTGATAGAGTGAAGGATGAATTAGCAGGAAGAACCATCCCCACTGATCTGGGCGAAGTTATCTCCTTGTGTAACCAGATCGATATTCGCTTTCAGGAAAGGACCCTAGAAAAGCAACGCCAGCACTCCTTGGTCTTTAGTCAGCCTGAGCTCCCCTCTCTTCGACCCGTGGAGCATCTCCTGCCAGCTGAGGAACCCATGAAGCTGGGTCAGACCAAGCTATCCCCCGAGGAACGTGCTAGGCACAGAACTCTAGGCCTGTGTCTCTACTGTGTGGGCAAAGGTCATTTTCGTGACACTTGCTCTCTTTGTCCAGAAAAACTTTTGGGTCCAATACATCTGGAAGGTGGAGTATTGGACCCAGAAATATCACCTATACCTTCTCTTCTTTTTTCTGTGTTCCTTCATGTTGGTGCTTCTTCTCATTCGGTCTCACCATATTTGGATTCCGGAGCCGCTGGCAATTTCATGGACTGGGAAATCTCATCGTCCATAAGACTTACCCTTTTGCCCCTCACCACGCCATTGGTGGTCTTGGCGATTGATGGCACTGTTCTCCCAGGGGGTCCTATCCGCTTCCAGACCCTCCCTGCTAAGATGTCGCTAGGGAAACTCCACCAGGAGTGGATATCCTTCCTTATCTTACCTAAGGCCTCAACTCCTATCATTTTGGGTCTTCCTTGGTTACGGCTCCATTCCCCACACGTTGACTGGACTACTGGACAGATCCTGGCTTGGGGTTCCTCCTGTTCCTCGTCCTGCCTACCCAAGGTTGTCCCAAAAGATAAACTTCCTGTTGCCACCATGTCAATATCTTTTGCTCTTCCTACTGCATATAGTGATTTCTGGGATGCGTCCTGCAATAGTCGGGCTGAGGCACTCTCTAGGTCATGTGGCACTCTGGATGAGGAGCCCACCTGTGAACCTGAGCCGATCCTTTATTCCAGTTTGCATAACCATTTACCTTTTTCTGTCCCTAAACACCCTTGGATGCACAGCCAGGCTAGCTTGTCTGCAAGTTCTGCAGTCAATATGTCTTGCGATGCGATTCAGGTAGTCGCTACACCTCACAATGCTATTCATTCGGCCTCTGAACTAGTTATGCCAGTCCAGCCCTTGCCCAGTGAACCTCCTACCTTTTCTTATTCAGGACCTTCTGCAACCTTGCCTCACCCTAATACTGTTACCTCCATTCAAACCTGTCTAAGGGGTTCAATCCATCCTCATTCTGCTTGTCTTTCAGCTATCCAGGTTGACTCCTGTGACATGTCACCTTTTATACAACCTGACCTCAGGGTTCCACCGACATCTGCCCAGTCTGATGGTCCTGTGCTAGATGCCCAGTTCATCTTTAAGGGTCTGGGGGACCCTCCTCAGATTCCTGTTGATCCTCTCATGCCCTTGCTTATTCCTAAAAAAGCCTTTGGTCCTCAATAAATCTTCTCGTCATCTCCCTACCTCGTTTCCGGTCTGAGGATAATCTAAAGTACGAGGTTAGACAAGTTCTGAATTCTCGGCTCTGCAGAGGTATTCTTCAGTACCTTGTGCATTGGAGAGGGTTTGGTCCTGAGGAGGCATCTTGGATCACTGCATCTGAGGTCGTTGCACCTCGTCTGTTGAGGAGGTTTCATCTGAGATTTCCCTTTAAGCCTGGGCCCAGGCGGGGGAGGGCCCATAAGAGGGAGGGTACTGTCATTGATATGCCGTAATGTTTGTCTGTCAGCTTACCTTCCTCTCCATGTGTTCACCTTAGAGGCCAGACACTCTCACCTGGCTGCTTTAATAATCTCTCCTCCAAGCATAGCTCCACCCCAGGCCCTATCAGGGAACACTATATTAACCTGTGCACTGCAAGTCTGCCTTGCTGATCAACGTTGGTTGTTAAGCATTGTGTGTTTGGGTTCCTGCTTGCCCTGTGCTACGTCTGTCTCTGTGTTACCGATCTTGCCTTGTTCTCGACTATCCCTGTCTCCTTGTGACCTTGACCTTTGGTGTGTCGATTGAACACCTGCTGGATCTTAGACTCTGCGCCCTGGGGAATCTTAGGCTCTAGCTCCCTGTGGGATCCCTGTTAGTGCTCCAGTGGACCTGCCTTCCTTAACCACCCAGTGTTCCATCCGCAGCAGTCAGCCCTAGGGTTCACTACCTTAGCGGTGCACGCCGGACCCCAACAGTGTGCATCTGTCACCTGGCCTCAGGTGACCTGACACACATGACATCACTCTTATCTTTATTAATAAAACGCAGACCTGACTGTAGAGGTGAGGAGGATTCTGGGATTCTAACATGATATTCCTATTGGTTCCTCAATACAGAGATTTTCTCTTGTGAAGTCAGGTGATCATATGACCATCACAGTGCCTCCATGTGACTCCCTAAAACCTGAGAGACACAACATGGAGAAGATTCTAGAAGTCACCAAGAAGATGATGGAGCTGCTGACAGGAGAGGTGAGCGGTGCCGGGAATTCTGGGACATTATCCAGTAACAGACAAGGGATGTGTCTGGATGGTGACTGTATCATTGTGTGTGTCAGGTTCCTATAAGGTGTCAGGATGTCACTGTCTATTTCTCCATGGAGGAGTGGGAGTATTTAGAAGAACACAAGGATCTCTACAAGGACGTCATGATGGACAATCAGCCGCCCCTCACATCACCGGGTAAGAGGAGACTTTATTGTAAAGGAGAGAGCAGTACGGAGGCTCCACCTAGATCCCCCATCATCTGATAAACACATAGAAACAATGTATTCAGTCAGTGTGTGTGTTTCCTACAGATGGATCCAGTAATGGGAACCCACCAGAGAGATGTCCCCGTCCTCTGTATTCCCGGGATTCCACACAGGAAGGTCACACCATCCCCCACCATCATCAGGTAGATGAGCGACAATTATTGGTAGTTATGATTTATACACAATCATTTTTGTTACAATAAATGTTTTATTATATATTCAGAGTGGAAACCTCGGGGATAATAATATTGTTGTTAAAGAAGAGTATAAAGAGGAGGATGAGGAGTATGGAGTGATGGAGAAGTTTTCAGAAGGACACAAGGATATGATGGAGCCACCTAATACCAGGAACCCACCAGAGAGATGTCCCCGTCCTCTGTATTCCCGGGATTCCACACAGGAAGGTCACACCATCCCCCCCCATCATCAGGTAGATGAGGAACAATCACTGATAGTATCATTAGGATCTGTACATTATCTGCATTGTTACCATTGATGTCATTTTTATTATCTATTCAGAGTGGAAACCTGAGAGATCCTAAAGTTGAGGTTAAAGAAGAGATAAAAGAGGAGGATGATGAGGATGGGGTGATGGAGAAAATACACAAAGATCTGTACCAGGACACCATGGTGGAGTCATCCAGCTACAGAAACCCACCAGAGAGATGTCCCCGTCCTCTGTATTCCCGGGATTCCACACAGGAAGATCACAACTACACGAAACATGATCAGGTAGATGAGGAACAATTATTGGTGGTTATGATTTATACAGTACATAAAAATGTTTGTTACAATGAATGTTTTATTTAATCATCAGAGTGGAAACCTCAGTGATGATAATATTGATATTAAAGAAGAGTATAAAGAGGAGGATGAGGAGTATGGAGTGATGAAGGAGTTTTCGGAAGGACACAAGGATACGATGGAGCCACCTAATACCAGGAACCCCCCAGAGAGATGTCCCCGTCCTCTGTATTCCCGGGATTCCACACAGGAAAGTCACACCATCATTCACCATTACAAGGTTGGTGGGGAGGAGCATCTAGAACACAGGTGTCAAACCCAAGGCCCGTGGGCCGAATCCAGCCCTCCAGGCCATTTCATCTGGCCCTTGCACCTCTCTTGCAGCTGTGACAACCTCCTTGTTCCTGCCCCCACCTTGTCTCACCAGTCGGCAGCATAGAGGAGGACAGATCTCCTCTGCCAGATCCTGCCCTTCTTTGTGCAGCTGTAGAGAGGCTCATGTCTGCCCCCCCTCCCCATCTCAGCAGTTGGCAGCAGAAAGGAGGCCAGAACTCCTTCTACTGATCCTGTGCCTCCTACAGATCTAGCTGCAGCACTCCCTGGTCTCCGCCCTCTCCTGGTCTCACCAACTGTGATGTAAGACACTTCTGATGGTGGGGGGGCTCTTAACATCTTGTGTAAGGTGGTGCCCAACTGGCCCTTTGAGGACAACTATAATGCCCATGCGGCCCACGATGAAATTAAGTTTGACACCCCTGATCTAGAATATGGACTCATGGAAACAATGTGTGGATTATTTTATGTGATGTCACAATAATAAAGCTTATATCTTACAGATGATATTCTCTCTCATTTTCTTGGTTTAGAGTGGAGATCCAATCGATATAGAATTTGAGGTGAAATCAGAAGAAGAAGAGACGTATGTGAGGGATGATCAGCAGTCTATGGAGGAGGATGGAATAACGGGGACATTTATAGAGGAGGACACGCCTACAGAGATCAGCACAGGTGGGTCATTACCACTAAATCCATTCCTCCACCCATACTGCTCACTGATTGGTCCAGAGTAGGGCGGGGACTGGGTGATATCAGCCTGTAATCCCCTGGTCACTTTCCTGAGCTGTGTTCCCCGTCCTGTATTCCTGTATTTCTCTCGGATAATCTTCCTTCTCTGTGCTGCAGACACAATTTATGTATCTAGACTGGATTTATGGAGATTCTGGGGTTCAGCTGGCAGCAAAACTCAGGTCTAGCAATGCCTATGGTAAAAATCAATCATTAACCATTTATGTTGTACATTACATACTCCTGACTTCTGCTCTCTCCCCTCCACCCACTGCTATATAAACACATAATATGTATTCTCTTTTGTTACACCCATTTCCTACCAGCTGAACATTTTATACAATCCCCTCATCACTGTCACTCCTATAAAAGACAGTTCTCGTTGTTTCCTCACTCTCTGACTAAGGTCCATGAATAAAGAAATGATCTGGTAGGAGATCAGAGGACCCATTTACTAGTTACCTTGAGGGGGGAATTGTAAGATCCTCAGAGACAAAGCTGCCTGATGTGGGCGGAGTCCTGGTTTAGGGGAACCAATCAGCTCATGTCTAGTAATAATCTTTGTATTTCTATTTTAGTAGATGGACGGGAGATGAGGAAAACCTCAGAGGATTGTCTCACTTTGTCTCCAGACTGTAAAGTAGAAGATGAGGACATCACACAGTATAGTCCAGGAGAAAACCCGACTACCTCAAATGTCCATCCGGCACCACACAGTGTAGATGGACCATCGTATTCCTCTTATCCTGAGGAACCTCAGACTGTGCGGGACGGTGCCGGACCATCGTATTCCTCTTATCCTGAGGAACCTCAGACTGTGCGGGACGGTGCCGGACCATCGTATTCCTCTTATCCTGAGGAACCTCAGACTGTGCGGGACGGTGTTGGACCATCGTATTCCTCTTATCCTGAGGAACCTCAGACTGTGCGGGACGGTGCCGGACCATCGTATTCCTCTTATCCTGAGGAACCTCAGACTGTGCGGGACGGTGCCGGACCATCGTATTCCTCTTATCCTGAGGAACCTCAGACTGTGCGGGACGGTGCCGGACCATCGTATTCCTCTTATCCTGAGGAACCTCAGACTGTGCGGGACAGTGCCGGACCATCGTATTCCTCTTATCCTGAGGAACCTCAGACTGGGCGGGACGGTGCCGGACCATCGTATTCCTCTTATCCCGAGGAACCTCAGATTGTGCGGGACGGTGCCGGACCATCGTATTCCTCTTATCCTGAGGAACCTCAGACTGTGCGGGACGGTGCCGGACCATCGTATTCCTCTTATCCCGAGGAACCTCAGATTGTGCGGGACGGTGCCGGACCATCGTATTCCTCTTATCCTGAGGAACCTCAGACTGTGCGGGACGGTGCCGGACCATCGTATTCCTCTTATCCTGAGGAACCTCAGACTGTGCGGGACGGTGCCGGACCATCGTATTCCTCTTATCCTGAGGAACCTCAGACTGTGCGGGACGGTGCCGGACCATCGTATTCCTCTTATCCTGAGGAACCTCAGACTGTGCGGGACGGTGCCGGACCATCGTATTCCTCTAATCCTGAGGAACCTCAGACTGTGCGGGACGGTGTCGGACCATCGTATTCCTCTTATCCTGAGGAACCTCAGACTGTGCGGGACGGTGCCGGACCATCGTATTCCTCTTATCCTGAGGAACCTCAGACTGTGCGGGACGGTGCCGGACCATCGTATTCCTCTTATCCTGAGGAACCTCAGACTGTGCGGGACGGTGCCGGACCATCGTATTCCTCTTATCCTGAGGAACCTCCGACTGTGCGGGACGGTGCCGGACCATCGTATTCCTCTTATCCCGAGGAACCTCAGACTATGCGGGACGGTGCCGGACCATCGTATTCCTCTTATCCTGAGGAACCTCAGACTGTGCGGGACGGTGCCGGACCATCGTATTCCTCTTATCCTGAGGAACCTCAGACTGTGCGGGACGGTGCCGGACCATCGTATTACTCTTATCCTGAGGAACCTCAGACTGTGCGGGACGGTGCCGGACCATCGTATTCCTCTTATCCTGAGGAACTTCAGACTGTGCGGGACGGTGCCGGACCATCGTATTCCTCTTATCCTGAGGAACCTCAGACTGTGCGGGACGGTGCCGTCCTTCCAACACATAAGAGGTTTCCCTGTCCTGAGTGCGGGAAATGTTTTTCACAGAAGTCACATCTTTACAGACATCTGAGGTCTGACACGGGGGAAAAAACATATTCCAGTTCTGAGTGCGGAAAATGTTTTTTAAAGAAATCAAAACTTGTCACACATCAAATGTGTCACACGGGGGAAAAAACATATTTCTGCTTTGATTGCGGGAAATGTTTTTCAAGGAAATCCAATCTCAACAAACACCAAAGGTCTCACACAGGGGAGAAGCCGTATTCCTGTCCCGAGTGCGGGAAATTTTTTTCAGAAAAGGCCAGTCTTTACAAACATCACAAATTGCACACGGATGTGCAGTCGTATTCCTGTCCTGAGTGCGGTAAATGTTTTTCACATAAGTCTAGTCTTATCACACATCAGAGATCTCACACGGGGGAGAAGCCGTATTCTTGTCCCGAGTGTGGGAAATGTTTTTCAGAAAAGTCCAGTCTTATTACACATCAGAGATCTCACACGGGAGACAAGCCATATTCCTGTTCTGAGTGCGGTAAATGTTTTTCAGATCAGTCCAATTTTTGCAAACATCAGAGATCGCACACGGGGGAGAAGCCGTATTCCTGTGCTGAATGCGGGAAATGTTTTTCACAGAAGTCTAATCTTAACACACATCAGAGATTGCACACAAGGGAGAAGCCACTTTCCTGTTCTGAGTGCGGGAAATGTTTTTCACTGAAGTCCAGTCTTTCCAGACATCAGAGATGTCACACGGGGGAGAAGCCGTATTCCTGTCCTGAGTGCGGGAAATCTTTTATAGACAAGTCCAGTCTTTGCAGACATCAGAGATCTCACACGGGGGAGAAGCCACTTTCCTGTCCTGAGTGAGGGAAATGTTCCTCAATTAAGTCCTGTCTTCCTGTACATCAGGCGGTCCCACACAACCCTCGAGGTGTATTCGTTGGATTCCGACCTTTACTATTTCCTGATTTTATGACTGAAGTCTTGTTTAAAGTAAAATGATAATAAAAAATGTATTGAATGAAGAAAAGATTGTGCGTGTCGGTGCAATGAGGAGAAACTTTGTATCCAAATATCACTCATAGGAGACGCTATAAAAGTCTTCACAGGTCATCAGTGTAGAGGGAACCCCGAATAATGGGCCCAGAAACAGAAAATTGTATCATACTTACCGTAATTTGCTTTTGGGAAAAGCAATACTAACCGTGGATAAGTGCGCTGCACACCCCAAATGATTATAGAAAGGAAAAATACCCCAGGGGGCTTTGTATTGCAGCAAAGAATAATGTTGTTCTTTTTATGTCAAAAAACTTAATTTTATTTAGAAAGAATTTTCCACAATGAGAACATCCGTTGGACTCAAAACATGAGCTCCGAATTATAAAGTAAAAACATAATACGTAATATTATAGCCGTTTGGATACATATACAATGACATAGCATGATAGTCCTATAGTAAAATAGAAGCCCCGATGCGTTTCGACCTTAACAGTAGAGGTCTTCTTCCGGGGGAGAAAAGGAGATGATCTAAAAAAGAATACATTGTATAGGTGAAATTGTTCGAAAGACAAAAAGCACTCTCAACAATGAAACATCTGCAGTAATTATAATATTTATATTAATGAGTATATTTACCCATTAACGGCTGGGGGAAGAAACCTCCCCATGTGTTGGGTTTAAGAACCGACCGCGGACCCTGTGGCTGTGGCCGGCACCCCGGATGGCCCACGTGAGAGCGGTGCGGTGGAATGGAAACTTTGCTGCAATACAAAGCCCCCTGGGGTATTTTTCCTAGCTTCAGCAAATTCTATCATACGAAAGTGAGTAAGCTACTGGCTTCCTGCCAAAGACAAGTGTAGTGAGGACTACTAGGCTTGTGCAATTCGTTTCGTAACGAATCGAAATTCGTCCGAATTTAGCAACTTTCGGACGTTCGGAAGCATTCGAATTTCCGAACAAAGCAATTACGAATAAAACCGAATCCGAAATAAATTATATCGCGAATGCCCGAATGTCTTCGGCATAATTCGTTATGAAAAAAGTTACGAATGTACGAATCCATTGGAAGCACAATAACACTCTGCTCTGCTCTCTGCTTCTCCCTCACCGGGCTGAACTCCTTCTCAAAATGGAGTACAGGGGGCGGAGCCTATAGCCGCATGTAAAAAACGAACGTAAAATACGAGATTTCCAATCGTTACAAATAACAGCGATGTATTTAGAAAAGTACAAATCCATTCGAAGCACATTAGGCATAATAGGCAGCGTCGTTGTGAGAGAGACACGGAAAATTACGAATCAACGAACCCAAAAAAAGTTAGGAAAGTAGAAGTTGAAGTAAAACGAAAAACAACGTACCCTACCGAAAGTACGAATTATAAATCAACTAAAAATTCAACGAAAAATGACGCTTGCGAAAATACGAATGAGTCCGAACACGAAAAATCCCGTCTAGCAAAATTACGAACGATTACGAATCAACAGGACCGAAAAGAAACGAACCGAAACGAAACAAATTTTTCTGTTGTGCACAAGTCTAATGCCGTGTACACACGACCGTTTTTCTCGTCGAGAAAAACAAAATTTTTTCCTTTTGACGAGAAAAACGATCGTCTGTGGGCATTTTGTCGTTTTTCTAGACGAGAAAAACGGCATTAAAAACGACGAGAAAAATTAGAACATGTTCTAATTTTTCTCGTCGTTTTTCCCGTCATTTTTTCCGCTGCAGTTTTCCCATAGGGAAACACTGCCGCGGAGCCCACAGACAGTCGTTTTTCTCGACAAGAGAAAAAATGTCGTAAAAAAACGTCCGTGTGTGGGGAACAAGCCGTTCCCTCGTTTTTAATGTCATTATTCACGGCGGTTTTTTAACCGCCGTGAATAATGATCGTGTGTACGCGGCATAAGGACTACTAAGCCCATCAGTAGTGCTGAAAGAATGTGCCATAATAGAACCGGACTGGCTCCCCTGCCTGCCATGTTGGCTGACATCTTATTATGGGATAGGCAAGCAAATGCCCACAGGCTCTTGATGCCATGACAACAGCAAGGCTGTGAACTTCCTGCAGCTCAAAGAGCTTCCCCAATAAATCTTATATAAGAAGCTGGCTTCAGATAAGGGTGAATGTCTGCATGGTAGAAAAAAAAAACACCATCTGCGATACCCTCCCCCATCTGCACCAACATTCGAATCCCCAGGACAGGCCCCTGGAGTGCAACCCCCCCTCTCTCAAGGGGACACGCCCGAAAAGCCTGCCCTAAAAATTACAGAGCAGATGGAAATAAAACAACAAAAAGCACCCAATTGCTCCGGCAACAACTGCGTTAATCTGTCCACAATCACCCCACGCCCCTGGTAGAACAAAGGGAAAGTGAGGATAGAAGTTTAGGTGGCAGCCTTGCCAATCTGGTAAACCATAGTCTGTAGCCAAAAGCTCAGGCTGCATTTATAGATTAGAGTGCATCTTGTCAGTGTAGGATGAAACCTGAACCCCTGGACCATGGAGTTGGTTGATGGTCTGCTTAGTCGACTTGACATGATGGAGCTAGAAATTAAAGCATCAGTACAGAATCCATCTTGAAATACAAAAGAGGAAAGTAAAAGGTTGAGAGATAAACTTTCCATCCCGACCATATCTAACCACGAGACGGAAACTTCCTTTGGGGGAACTGGATGCAGATCAAGGAACTGAATAAGGATGTCCTGTTTGAGGAGACAGATAGAAACTAGACATGTGCACACTGAAATAGTTTGTTTCGGAATTTTGTTTTCGTCTGAAAAATAAATGAATTTAGATACTCCCGAAATTCGTTTTTATTTATTTTGTTTTGTTAAAAAATGCATTTGTCCAAAAATCCGAATTATTAAGGTCGAATCTGTCATTGAAGGCTTATGGTGTCCGTCGAATGTTCTAAGAAGATACGACGAAGCAGCTAAACTGTACGACGCCGCAATCGTACATTTCCAGTCGAATGCTCCGCCCACAAGCTATAGTAGAATTCTAATGTATGATTATCAATAATTATATTTATGAATTATTATTACTAGTCAACCAACATTAGAATTCTTCTATAGCCTATGGGCCGAGCATTTGACCATAAATGTCCGTTTGTGGCGATCGTATGTTTTTAGCTGCTTCGTCGAATCTTCATGTCTCTATAATGTCAAATTTTTTCTCTCTATGTAGAATAATATTGGACTAATAGAGTTAAGGTTAGGCACATTCGACCACAGGTTCGATAGACACAGATCGCTATTGTCACCGTCCTGTCGAATCTTCTATCGATATCAAACTGTTGTCGCAACAAAATGAAAATAAAGCATTTTTTTTTTCGGATTCTGCACATTCGTTATCGTTTGTTAAAATGAACACGAAAATCCCGAAATTCGGACAAAAATGCATTCGGAGGAAAATGAATGCACATGTCTGATAGAAACAAACTGGAGCAAAATGGAGAAGGTTCCATGCCAGACAAGGTCACCAGCCTTGAACAGTCACCTCCCCAATTGAAGGCTATGAGTGAACTCCTTAAAGCAGAGGTTCACCAGAATTATTTTTTTTTAAAAGCCAGCAGCTACAAATACTACAGCTGCTGACTTTTAAAAAAAAAGGACACTTACCTGTCCAGGTCGCCCGCGACGTCGGCAGCCGAAGCCGAGCTACCGCTCGGCTCTCGGCTTCCTCCGCCGCCATCCTCGGTGAGGGAATCGGGAAGTGAAGCGCTGCGGCTTCACTGCCCGGTTCCCTACGGCGCATGCGCGAGACGCGCTGCGCCGTCCTCACTGGTCCCTGTTGTGTTCTGGGAGCCGAGTGTTTCCCAGAACACAACGGGGGGGGGGGGGGTGACGCGAAGGGGCGGGAGTCTGCACCTGGAAGTGGTGCAAATACCTGTTTTATACAGGTATCTGCACCTCCTCCCCCCTGAAAGGTGCCAAATGTGACACCGGAGGGGGGGAGGGTTCCGAAAAGCGGAGGTTCACTTTTGGGTGAACCTCCGCTTTAAGATCCCACAAGTCACATGGGCAGCAATATTAAGAGCCAGATGCTAGCCTAGGCCCAGCTGCAGGAGAGGACTTTGTCCAGCGAAGAGACTTTGGGAGAAAGTCCTGAGGCTTACACAAAGATAAGCAAGTCACCACATGTCTAACAATAGATTTAACATGAAGTAGTAGACCCCACCGCTTAGCATCAAGGGATTCCTAGACGTCATGATGCTCAGTCTCAGAATTTTGAGCTTCAATTATTTAGCTTTCAAAGGTAGTTTGAAGCTGGAGGCCAAAACACATTCCTTTGGAACAGATGATCCTGATCCAGTAGATCCCTCGGAGCAACTGTCCAGCACCCCTTTTAGGTTGGAGTGCCACATCTGCCTGGATCAGCCTGGAACACCAGAATGCTTTTGTAACGCCGAGCGCTCCGGGTGTCCCATCCTTCCCGGAGCGCTCGCGGCGTCGGTCCCCCTGCAGCGCTCCGGTCAGCCCCCCTGGCCGTGGGCACTGCTCTGTTACTGGCGGGGATGCGATCCACACGGCGGCACATCTCCGTCCGCGGATCGCATCCCATCCTACTCACCATCCCCCTCCTGCTCCTTCCCGGCGCGCGCGGCCCCGCTGCGCTCTAGGGCGCGCGCGCGCCGGCCTTCTGAGATTTAAAGGGCCAGCGCACCATTGATTGGTGCCTGGCCCAATTACTGTGTGCACACCCAAATCTGATATAAACCCACTTCCCCTTCCTGTCCTTGCCGGATCTTGTTGTCTTAGTACCCTGTGGAAGCGTTTTGTGAGTTGCCTTGCCTGTGTATCTGACCTGCTGCCACTGTCTCAAACTACGAACCATTGCCGCCTGCCCTGACCCTCTGCTACGTCTGACCTTGCCTCTGCCTAGTCCTTTTGTACCGCGCCTATCTCAGCCGCCAGAGAGGTGGAGTCGCTACTGGAGGACACGACCTGGTTGCTACTGCCGCAGCAAGTCCATCCCGCTTTGCGGCGGGCTCTGGTGAAAACCGGTAGCTGCTTAGAACCGGTCCCTCAGTACGACCCGTGCCATCCCCTCTCTGGTACAGAGGATCCACCTCCTGTATCCCCACTAGCCGTCAGTCCGGCTCCTGACAGTAGATCCGGCCATGGATCCCACTGACGTGCCACTGCCTAGTCTCGCTGATCCCACTACCGTGGTTGCCCAGCAGTCGCAATTGATTGCCCAACAAGGACAGCAGCTGTCGCAGTTGACCGCCATGATCCAGCAGCGTCTGCCGCCACAAGCTCCAGCATCTTCCCCTCTCCGAGCTGCCGCTACTACCTCGAAGATCCGCTTGTCTCTTCCGGAGAAATTTGACGGGGACCCTAGGATGTGCCAGGGATTCTTGTCCCAATGTTCCCTGCATCTTGAGATGATGTCAGACCAGTTTTCCACAGAACGGTCTAAGGTGGCATTGGTGGTCTGCCTGTTGTCTGGGAAGGCCTTGGCCTGGGCCACGCCACTCTGGGACCGCAATGACCCTGCTACAGCCACTGTTCAGTCCTTCCTTGCTGAGGTTCGTAGCGTTTTTGAGGAACCAGCCCGAGCCTCATCCGCTGAAACCGCCCTGCTTAACCTTGTCCAAGGAAACTCCTCTGTGGGTGAATATGCCATACAGTTCCGCACACTGGCCTCAGAGCTAGCCTGGAATAATGAGGCTCTCTGTGCGACCTTCAAGAAAGGTTTATCCAGCCACATCAAGGATTGTCTGGCCGCACGAGAGATACCCTCCTCCCTGACGGAGCTCATCCACTTAGCTACCCGCATTGACATACGCTACGTTGAAAGACGCCAAGAGCTTCGCCAGGAGGAAGATCTTGTTCGCACCAGGCGTTATCCGCGCCTGGCTCCTCTCTTCCTGAATCCAACGCATCCTGATACTATGCCTTCCGTCGAGGAGGCCATGCAGGTGGACCGATCTTGCCTGACCCTACAAGAGAGGACTCGCCGTAGGAATGAGAACTTATGCCTTTATTGTGCGAGCTCTGAACATTTCCTAAAGGACTGCCCTATTCGTCCTCTATGTCAGGGAAACGCCCGCACCTAGTGAACGTGGGAGAGGCGTTACTAGGTGTGAATTCTTCCTCTCCACATCTGACTATTCCTGTGCGGATTTCCCCTTCTGCTGGCTCCCCCTTCTCTGCGGTGGCCTTCCTGGACTCTGGTTCTGCAGGAAACTTTATTGAAGCCTCTTTCATCAACAGGTTCAACGTTCCTGTTATCCGTCTCATCAAACCCTTCTTCATTTCCTCTGTAAATGGAGAGAATCTGGATTGTACCGTGCGTTACCGCACCGAACCCCTGCTCATGTCCGTTGGTGTTCTTCACCAAGAAAGAATTGAATTCTTTGTTTTGCCGAACTGTACTTCTGACATCCTTCTTGGCCTACCCTGGCTCCAGCGCCATTCTCCTACCCTCGACTGGACCACTGGGGACATCAAATCCTGGGGCTACTCCTGCCACAAGCATTGTCTTAAGTCTGTACCCACCAGTCAAGTTCCCATCGCTACTCCTTTGCCCGGCCTTCCCAAGGCCTATCAGGACTTTTCTGATGTCTTTTGCAAAAAACAGGCGGAGGTCTTACCACCACATAGACCCTACGACTGCCCCATTGACTTGCTCCCAGGTACTACACCACCCCGTGGCAGAATTTACCCTCTCTCCTCTCCTGAAACCAAGGCCATGACTGATTACATACAGGAGAACCTCAAGAGAGGTTTTATTAGGAAATCATCTTCTCCAGCCGGAGCGGGGTTCTTCTTCATTGCCAAGAAGGACGGATCACTACGCCCTTGCATAGACTATCGTGGTCTCAATAAAATCACTATTAAAAATCGCTACCCTCTGCCTCTCATCTCGGAGCTCTTTGACCGTCTGCGCGGAGCAAAAGTTTTTTCGAAATTGGACCTCAGGGGCGCTTATAACCTCATCAGAATCCGTGAAGGAGATGAATGGAAAACCGCATTTAACACCAGAGATGGTCACTTTGAATATCTCGTCATGCCATTCGGACTTTGCAACGCTCCTGCAGTCTTTCAGGATTTTGTCAATGAAATCTTTCGGGACGTACTGTATACCTGTGTGGTTGTCTATCTTGACGACATCCTAATCTTCTCTACCAACCTTGAGGAACATCGGCTCCATGTCCGTCAAGTGCTCCAGCGCCTCCGCGTAAATCATCTTTACGCTAAATTTGAAAAATGCCTTTTTGAGCGCAGCAGCCTTCCTTTCCTAGGTTATCTGGTCTCAGGACAAGGCCTTCAAATGGACCCTGACAAGCTCTCCGCAGTCTTGGATTGGCCACGCCCCTCTGGACTCCGTGCTATCCAACGCTTCCTTGGATTCGCCAACTACTATCGTCAGTTCATACCCCACTTCTCCACCATCGTTGCTCCTATAGGGGCACTGACTAAGAAAAACGCGAATCCAAGGTCCTGGCCGCCTCAAGCGGAAGAAGCCTTTACTCGCCTTAAGACCGCCTTCTCCTCTGCACCTGTCCTGTCTCGACCAGACCCCATAAAGCCGTTCTTCCTTGAAGTTGACTCCTCCTCGGTAGGAGACGGAGCTGTTCTTCTTCAAAAAAACGCTAAAGGAGGAAACGTCACGTGTGGTTTTTTCTCTAAAACCTTCTCCCCTCCTGAAAAAAACTATTCCATAGGTGACCGTGAACTGTTGGCCATCAAGCTGGCATTAGAAGAGTGGAGACATCTCCTGGAAGGATCCCTTCACCCTATCTCCATCTACACTGACCATAAAAATTTGTCCTACCTTCAGTCCGCTCAGCGCTTAAATCCTCGCCAGGCCAGGTGGTCATTGTTCTTTGCCCGGTTCAATTTCCAGATCCATTTTCGTCCCGCAGACAAGAATGTCAGGGCTGATGCCTTGTCCCGTTCCTCCGATGCCTCTGAAACCGGGACTCCCCCTCAACACATCGTACCCCTGAGTGTCTGATTTCCTCTGCTCCTGCTTCTCTGGTGCCAGTTCCTCCAGGAAAAACTTTCGTTCCTCCATGCCTTCGTCTCCAGATACTCAGGTGGGGCCATTCCTCCCATCTAGCCGGTCACGCTGGGATCAAAAAATCCATACAATTGATGGCCAGACACTATTGGTGGCCTACCCAGGAAAAAGATATGACTGACTTTGTACGGGCCTGCACTATCTGTGCATGTGACAAGACTCCACGCCAGAAGCCTGCAGGTCTTCTCCTTCCCCTACCTGTGCCTGAACAACCATGGTCCCACATTGCCATGGATTTCATCACAGACCTTCCTTTGTCTCATAGTAACACTGTCATCTGGGTGGTCGTTGACCGCTTTTCGAAAATGGCTCATTTTGTCCCGCTTCCTGGTCTGCCTACTGCACCTCAGTTGGCGAAGCATTTTTTTCTTCAAATTTTCCGTCTCCATGGGCTACCCTCACATATCGTCTCTGATAGAGGCGTTCAATTCATCTCAAAATTTTGGAGAGCTCTCTGTACTCAACTAAAGATTACGTTGAATTTTTCTTCCGCTTATCACCCGCAATCCAATGGACAGGTGGAGAGAGTTAACCAGGTCCTTGGTGACTACTTACAACATTTTGTCTCCGCCCGTCAAGACGATTGGGTCGACCTATTACCCTGGGCAGAATTCTCATACAATTTCAAGAACTCTGAATCGTCCTCCAAATCACCTTTCTTTGTGGTCTACGGCCGTCACCCATTGCCCCCCCTCCCCATCCCCACTTCTTCTGGAGTTCCTGCCGTGGATGAATTAACTCAAGACTTCACCTCTATCTGGAAAGAGACTCAAAAGTTGCTATCACTGGCCTCTGCCCGCATGAAGAGACATGCAGATAAAAAAAGAAGAATTCCTCCTGTCTATGTCCCTGGTGACAAAGTGTGGCTCTCCTCCAAATATGTTCGGTTTCGGGTACCTAGCTACAAGCTGGGCCCTCGTTACCTCGGACCTTTTAAAATCAAAAACCAAATCAATTCTGTCTCTTACAAGCTCCATCTTCCTCCTTCTCTTCGTATTCCCCAATTCTTTTCATGTGTCTCTTCTCAAACCCCTCATTGTTAACCGATTTTCCCCCAAGGTCACTGCTCCTGCTCCTGTCTCTGGTTCTTCCGATGTCTTCTCGGTGAAAGAAATCCTCGCCTCCAAGGTCATCCGAGGTAAAATATTTTTTTAATTGATTGGGAGAACTGTGGTCCTGAAGAGAGATCCTGGGAGCCTGAGACCAACATTTTAGACAAGGAGCTCATCCGTAGATTCTTGGGTTCCAAGAAAAGGGGGAGACCTAAGGGGGGGGTACTGTAACGCTGAGCGCTCCGGGTGTCCCATCCTTCCCGGAGCGCTCGCGGCGTCGGTCCCCCACAGCGCTCCGGTCAGCCCCCCTGGCCGTGGGCGCTGCTCTGTTACCGGCGGGGATGCGATCCACACGGCGGCACATCTCCGTCCGCGGATCGCATCCCATCCTACTCACCATCCCCCTCCTGCTCCTTCCCGGCACGCGGGGCCCCGCTGCGCTCTAGGGCGCGCGTGCGCCGGCCTTCTGAGATTTAAAGGGCCAGCGCACCATTGATTGGTGCCTGGCCCAATTACTGTGTGCACACCCAAATCTGATATAAACCCACTTCCCCTTCCTGTCCTTGCCGGATCTTGTTGTCTTAGTACCCTGTGGAAGCGTTTTGTGAGTTGCCTTGCCTGTGTATCTGACCTGCTGCCGCTGTCTCAGACTACGAACCATTGCCACCTGCCCTGACCCTCTGCTACGTCTGACCTTGCCTCTGCCTAGTCCTTTTGTACCGCGCCTATCTCAGCCGCCAGAGAGGTGGAGTCGCTACTGGAGGACACGACCTGGTTGCTACCGCAGCAGCAAGTCCATCCCGCTTTGCGGCGGGCTCTGGTGAAAACCGGTAGCTGCTTAGAACCGGTCCCTCAGTACGACCCATGCCATCCCCTCTCTGGTACAGAGGATCCACCTCCTGTATCCCCACTAGCCGTCAGTCCGGCCCGTGACAGCTTTCCATTCCAGACATGGGAGACAAACAAGGCAAGGATGTACTGAAAGTCACAGGAGCATCCCACCAAAGGACCACTGAACCTGAGCAAAAACTGCCTAGCCTTTAGTTTGTCCTCAGGGGTCCCGTAGTCAATCCCTGAAGTTGCCTACCATGGACACACCTTCAGGAATAGCTCCAGGGGTAGAAATCAATCTCACAGGTTTAGGTACTGCTGTCAGATGCAGTCTGCCTGCCAAGATGTACAGTATACCCATGCCTGACAAGGCTGGAGCCTGACAAGGATACCAATCTAGACTTTTACTACTGCAAAACTCTGAATCCACCTGAAAATTGTACGCCACCTATATGGCATTGTCTGCTTGGATCCAGATTATATAGAACGGCACAGAACTTCTCAATGTTACCTTGGAAAACAAGATGCCAAAGACAACCAACCTTGATATCAAGGCGGTCTAGGTCTCTTCCCCGGAATGGTCCACTGTCTGGAGGTGTCTTTCCATGGTGGTTCCTTAAAACAGGAAGAGAAGACTTCCCTGCTCTAGAGCCAGACCCCTGAGTCTCAGCAATAGGGAAATCACCTGACCAAAGACTAAGTCAACTTGTCCCTCAAAGAACAGAGGCCTGTAAAGGCCTGTAAAAGCCTGGGGTGAAACCAGGCCAAAGGAATTGCTGCACATGAGGCTACCATCAGTTCTAGGCTTCTCCTACAAAAGTGGAGATCCAGATCGCTCCCGGTACTTAGACAGCTTGAATCTGAGACTAGAGTATGTAAGGTTATCAATGAGAAAAAGCACTCTGTCCTGAGCTGTGAGTAGGGCCATCCAGACATTCCCAAGGTGAGTCGGTTCCAGTGACGATCTCTGAACCTATCCAAATTACTTATATAATACATCTGGAGGACCATGTCAGGTTGCTTGGAAGAGCCTGCACCAATAATTCTTCATCTAAGGATCTCTCTATGAAAATATTTCAAGAAGGCATTGAGGCTAGTTCTAGGTCCAGCATCCTAATACATGAGGTGGTGACCAATAGACAAGGAGCAGGATCCCAGAATGGTAGTGCATAGGTCCAAAAAGCAAGGCACAGAAATTGCTTAAGGGATGGGAACATTAATTATCTTTGATGCCTGCCAAGCCAGAAAGTGTCCAGCCTGGTACACACGGCCGGGAATCCCGTCAGGAAAAAAACGTCGGTTTTCCTGACGGGATTCCTGGCAATCTTTCCTTGCCAAGCCGTGCATACAGACGGCCATTCAAAAGAACTGCCGTTCTTTTGAATGGCAAGAACGCGGTGACATCATCGACTACGACGAGCCTGCGTTCGTCACATTCGATGCCGTCGCCACCATCTTGCTTCACCCTACACTACCCTTGTATGCTACTGCGCATGCGTCAAAGTCTTTTCGAGCATGCGTGGGTTTACCTCTGACAGGTAAGCATACACACTCACGGTTTTCTCAGCAGGAAACACTCTGCCGAGAATCCCAACGAGAAAACAGAGAGCATGTTCTCTATTTTTCTTGTCGGGATTCCCGGCAGTTTTCTCGCCGAGAAAGCATACACACGCATGGTTTTCATGGCAAAAAGCTCTCCCAGCAGCTTTCTTGCTGAGAAAACCGTGCGTGTGTACGAGGCTTCCCAGGCGAAGGGAGGCAATGCAAATGTAGCGGGTATATACTTTTGAAACTGGTGAAGACATCAGTGATGCATAGTTCCCTGCGGCCCAGCAGGTGGCGCTGTCACTTTGGGCCGGGGTTGAACCATCGCTGCAGTGCCGTGCCCTTTGTGACCTCTCGCAGCGGTTGTACGGCCGGGCGGGGAACCCGCCGTGCTTGCTGGGAGGGGGTATAAAGGGGCGGACATCTTCCCCACGAGGTTCGAGTCCCAGGCACCTTCAGCCTGAGGGCTGCTGTTCGCGGTCGGTGTCCAGGCGGCCTAGGCCTGGACACCCGGAGTTCGTGTTCTATCCCAGACACCTTCAGTCTGGGGTGAGGTACTCACCCGGAGGCCTGGGGCCCAGTACCTTCTGCTGGGTCCCGCGAGGGAGGGATTGTCCTAGAGGGCCCCGGGAGTGGGGCACCCGAATCCAGAGGCATAAGGGACCGGAGGAGGGACTCACCCGAAGATCTGGTGCAGCAGATTGCCAGTGCCGGGTGAACCTCTGGAGACCGCCCAGAGGGATATCTTCTCCCGAACAGGGGCCAAGTTCAAGGAGGAAGGTGATTCATGTTCAATGACTGGTGGCAGCGGTCCAACTTTTCAACTCAGGTCAGTGGCAGGGACCTGCTATTAGGCCTGTGGCAGGGGCCTCAAGAGTTCATCCGGTCGGTGGCAGCGACCAAATCTCACGGTCAGTGGCAGAGAACGTGCGCCAGACCTATTCGCTAGCAGAGGAATAGGAGAGTTCAGTTGTGCCTGGGCCTACTCGTTCCCACACCCCCTTGTTCATCTGTTATTGGAAGTTCAACTGATTGTGTTCACCCTATTGTAAGAGAAATAAAGGAGTGTTGGACTTTCGATTGGTACGGGGCTCTATTATTGGCAGACACATCTCCATGGAAGAAGCTCTGTATGCAATGAACAGACCCGGAGGTAATTCAATGTAAATTGGCTCAACCCTCGTACACACAAGAGGGGAGGGCTCAGCGTAGTGTTCCTGCACTCTCCTCTCCCAGGTACCCCTAGACACAAGCCAATCAGACGAGAAGTCTAGAGAGGGAGAGTGAGGCTCCGCTACACAAAGTATGTATTTTTCTATGGAAAACTTGCATTTGGCTGCTGGTGCTGGGGTCTGTCTGCTGGTGCTGGTGTCTGTCTGCTGGTGCTGGTGTCTGTCTGCTGGTGCTGGGGTCTGTCTGCTGGGGCTGGGGTCTGTCTGCTGGGGTCTGGCTGCTTGTGCTGGGGTCTGTCTGCTGGTGCTGGGGTCTGTCTGCTGGTGCTGGGGTCTGTCTGCTGGGGTCTGGCTGCTTGTGCTGGGGTCTGTCTGCTGGTGCTGGGGTCTGTCTGCTGGGGTCTGGCTGCTTGTGCTGGGGTCTGTCTGCTGGTGCTGGGGTCTATCTGCTGGGGTCTGTCTGCTGGTGCTGGGGTCTGGCTGCTGGGGTCTGTCTGCTGGTGCTGAGGTCTGTCTGCTGGTCCGGGGTCTGTCTGCTGGTCCTGGGGTCTGTCTGCTGGTCCTGGGGTCTGTCTGCTGGTGCTGGGGTCTGTCTGCTAGTGCTGCGGTCTGTCTGCTGGTCCTGGGGTCTGTCTGCTGGTGCTGGGGTCTATCTGCTGGTGCTGGCTTCTGTCTGCCGAAGGCTGCTAATGCTGGGGTCTGTCTGCTGGTGCTGGGGTCTGTCTGCTGGTGCTGGGGTCTGGCTGCTGGTGCTGTTGTCTGTCTGCTGGTGCTGGGGTCTGTCTGCTGGTGCTGGGGTCTGTCTGCTGGAGGCTGCTGGTGATGGGGTCTGTCTGCTGGGGTCTGGCTGCTGGTCCTGGGGTCTGTCTGCTGATCCTGGGGTCTGTCTGCTGGAGTCTGGCTGTTGGTGCTGGGGTCTGTCTGCTGGTGCTGGGGTCTGTCTGCTGATCCTGGGGTCTGTCTGCTGGAGTCTGGCTGTTGGTGCTGGGGTCTGTCTGCTGGGGTCTGTCTGCTGGTGCTGGGGTCTGTCTGCTGGGGTTTGTCTGCTGGTACTGGGGTCTGTCTGCTGGGGTCTGTCTGCTGGTGTCTGTCTGCTGGTCCTGGGGTCTGACTGCTGGTGCTGGGGTCTGTCTACTGGTGCTGGGGTCTGTCTGCTGGTCCTAGGGTCTGTCTGCTGGTCCTGGGGTCTGTCTGCTGGTCCTGGGGTCTGTCTGCTAGTCCTGGGGAGCCATCCCAGTCAGAGAATTCCCCAGCAGGAGGGGGGTGGGCAGAGGCAGATTGTGATCTGCAAGCTGTAGCAATTAGAAGAAAAACTTCCCCCGGTCAAGCGTACTGTACTTTTTCTCCACGTTCGGGTGCCGCTGCGCAGTGATCTCCTGTGCCCCAAGTATATGACAGTCTTGGTCTGCCTGGCGGATTGATATAGAAGAGAACTGTCATGTACTTGTCGCACAGGAGATCACTGCGCAGCGGCACCCGAAAGTGGAGAAAAAGTACGCTTGACTGGGGGAAGTTTTTCTTTTAATTGCTACAACCTGCAGATCACGGGTGGCGCACAGTCTTCTCTCTGCCTTCGCCGACACTCCTCCTTCCCTTCTTCCCCTGCTGTATTGGCCGGACTGACCCGACCTGAAAAAATAAAAATACCCATGCAGAAGTATGGGCTGTCCCCCCTCTTCTTCCTCAGCTCGCAGCCTACATCCGCCAGTCACTCACAGAGCGGCCGCACTCCATTCGGCCGCTCAGGCTGCTCTGTCTGTGTGTGGCTGGGTGACAGGTCCAGCCAGGAGATCGCCCTGCACTTGCGGGTGTCCAAATGCAGGAGACTTGAGATGTCTGTGTGGGTTTAACTGATGTTTTCTTTTTATAATTCTCCTTTAAGGGGACGTGGCAGGGAGTGTGTCCTATGCCTACATACTTTTTCTAATTAGTGTCCTTCATTCACATTTAAAAAAACAGGAGGTCTATATTTCTCTCCCCCTTGGTGGGAGTGGAGATGACCCCATCTATAAGGATATACAGTACATACACACACAGGACAAGGCCGTGTTCACACTACAAGATGTTTCTCGGGGCTGCAGATCCTCTGAGCTTCACATGGCGGTGATCTTCTCACTTCTACCATAGAGACAGGAAGTCTCTATGGAAGACAGGAAGTGATGTCAGGTACAGACAGGAAGTTCGGGGTGAGAGGTGAGTCGGGAGGAAGTAGAGAGAAGACATTGCTGGAAGAGGCAGCAGAGGAGGTAATAAGATCTTGTTTTCTATTTACACCCAGTAACCCCCCCGTCATGTCCGTCCTCTTCCTCCATAGTCACTGTGACGTCTTTTATCTCCAGCAGATGATGATACACACATATATAGTGTGGAAACCTAGATTAACCCCTTCAAGCTCACTTATGGGGCCGGAACATTCTCTTTATATTGGCCTTTAATGGCTTATATGCCTTTTATTAGTGGGGGGCCCGGGGGGGCTTTTTAGACATAGAGGGAATCATATTTGTCTTTCTCAGAAAATAAAAAAACTATCAAAATTGACTTTACGTAGAAAAAGGAGTTTGTGATCGATCAAGCCAAGTAAGAGGCTCCCAGATCACAAAAACACCAAAAATAGGATTTTTATAACAGCTTACCTGTAAAATCCTTTTCTTGGTAGTACATCACGGGACACAGAGCACTATAGTAATAACTACGTGGGTTATACGCCACCTGCAGGTGATGGAAACTGGCATAATCAAAGACAGGACGTCCCCCTCTATATAACCCCTCCCGCTCGGGGAGTACCTCAGTTTTTGTAGCAAAGCAGTATATAATTATCCCAAAAGAGGGGAGGGACCTCTGTGTCCCGTGATGTACTATCAAGAAAAGGATTTTACAGGTAAGCTGTTATAAAAATCCTATTTTCTTTACCGTACATCACGGGACACAGAGCACCATAGTAATTACTATATGGGATGTCCCAAAGCAATGCCTACTGAGGGGAGGGAGACACAAAAATAAAGCAGACGTCCGTCAGACATGAGGACCTATACTGCTGCCTGCAGAACACTCCGCCCAAAGGCGGCATCCTCCTGCTGACCTACATCCACCTGGTAGAATTTCGTGAATGTATGCACTGATGACCAAGTTGCGGCCTTGCAAACCTGAGCCATGGAGGCCTGGTGACGCACTGCCCAGGAAGCACTAACTACCCTGGTAGAGTGCACCCTAGAACGGAAAGGCGGAACTTTCCCCTTTAAATCATAAGCTTGAATAATGATCTGACAAACCCATCTAGAGATGGTCGACTTTGATGCTGCCTGCACCCTCCTGGGGCCCTCTGGCAACACAAACAAAGCGTCACTTTTCCGTATCTGAGCAGTTGCTTTCAGATAGAAGTTAACTGCTCTCGCTACATCAAGAGAATGTAATGACTCTTCTTCTGCAGAACCTGGTTCTGGAAAAAACGAAGGTAGCAAAATATCCTGGTTCAAATGAAAACTGGATACCACTGTGATGGATCTGAGCCTCAAGCGAGCTCAAGATGGATTTCTGCTGCTGTTCCAAAATTATTTGTGTGGAGATGCGTGTACGCTGGAAGTAAACACACTGGACATCTGTTCAGTACAGTTACTTCCTAATCTCTGATTTATTACAGGCAATGCTAAGCTCTTTTACACACAGCACGATAAGGCATACGTCACTAATATGTAAATGATCAGTCTAAAAACACATCTCAATTGGCTGAAACACAAGAAGGATACAGGAACCCGACGTCCGAAGTTTGGTTGAGCTCGTCCTCTTCTGTATTTCCTCATTCCTTTAATGTCTGGGAGGTAGGGGGCAGACGCCATTTCTGTCTTCTCGTGGGAGGGGGTGTTATTAGAGGCCATTTTGAGTAAGGACTTTATAAAAGCAGTTTACATATATACAAAGTAGAATATAGACTTTATGGTATAGAAAAGATGCATAGAAACTAGGCATTTTTATGATTATCACATTCCTTTACACTACCTTAGGCAAAAAGGACGGGCAGGGACGTAACACCGCCTTGTCCTTACCACTAGAAATGGCTCTTTACAAGATAAAGCTGCCAACTCCGAAACCCTTCTTGCGGAAGTTACCGCAACCAAAAAGACCAGTTTCCTTGTCACAATGGTCAACGGGGCATCGCACATTGGCTCAAAAGGAGGCCCCTGAATGGCCGACAAGACTAGACCAGGCCCTATGTAAATACTTGTGGTGCGGTGGCCAACCCGAAGGGCAAGGCCACAAAGTGAAAGTGTCACTGCTCTACTGCGAATAGCAGGAATTTCTGATGAGCAGGGAAAATTGGAACATGGAGATATGCGTCCTTGATGTCTATTGACGCTAGAAATTCTCCTCCCCGAAGGGAGGACACTACTGACCGGATTGATTCCATGCGAAAGGAGCGGATATTTAGAAATTGGTTCAGACCCTTGAGATCTAGAATGGGTCTGACATCTACATTTGGTTTTGGCACCGTAAAGAGATTTGAATAAATCCCCCTTTCTTCTAAGAGGGTCTCTATGATCACTGCTTGAGACAGCAGCCTGAAACAACGATGATCTTTTTACCGGGTCCTTGGGAACGCTCGATCCCCCAGAAGGAGATCTGTCACGTTTCTTCCCAGCCTGGGAGGAGGACGCGATTAAACTAGCTATCTTCCCCTCCAAACCAGCCACAGCCTTAGCCAAGTCATCTTTAGTGGAGTGTTGGAGGTAGCTACAATGCCTGACAATGGCTCAGCTTGGTCAGCCGTTTCAGGTCTTTTAGGGGAGGAAGGGGCTGTTGAGGCGCGACTAGGATTTCCAGAACCTGACCGCTGCGCTTTGGCGCCCCTACTCCCTGTTTTTGCCCCTCTCTTTCGGGAGAACATAGTCCTAGGCACAAAGCAGAGGTACTAATCACCATGCATCTATTGCTGAGCCTAGTCTTAGCAATGGTTAATATGCCGCTATCAAATGCCACAGCCAGATGCTGAGTAGATGGGTCTTGATAATGCCTGTACCCAGCACCCAGCGCTTACGTGCCCCTGGATTAATGTCTGTGTCTCTCCGTCAGCCAACCTGTATACACAGCCTGAGTTTTGTAAAAAAAAGGCCGGTCCACGCCTGCGCGTGAAATAACGTGCACGCCGATCCACGTGCACGGCGCTGAACCCCGCCCTCCTGTGACGTCCTATCATCTTTCTTGAAGGAGTGTAACCTTGCGTGCGCGCGGCGATCCACGCGGGAATGCCGGGGGGAGGGGGAAGCAGGTCCCAGCTAATACACAACATAAGGCAGGTGGAGTCCCCCAAATCCCCCTTCCAGGTGGCTGACGATAGGAAAGGTAAAGGCAGAACTCCTCTACAAGTGCTGCTGACACATATCCAACCAGGCAGGCATGGGATGCTGACACCAGGTATATTAGTTTACACCCTCTAGGATCTTCTTTAACTTACCATTCCTGCCACAGGGTACTGCTGGAATATCACCATGACCCAATCTTCACCCATCACGACAGGTTGGAGTCATGCCAGACCTTCAAGGACAGGGTCCCCTTTGACTTTTAGGGTCCACTGCCTTGGACCTGTATAGCACCCTGCCAGAGCAAACCTGTGGTGTAGAAATGTGACCAAGGTGCTGGATCCCAGGGCCCAGCTCTCCTGAGAGAAGCATTATAGGCAAAACCTCCTTCTTCCGTATCGAGGCTCGGGTACCATCCACTTTGTTTCTGTCTTTTTGAATGGATCCGATTGCGTAGCTCCTTGACACTGTCTAGGACCATCTATGGAGCATAACCTTACCCATGACCAACACCTTAGACACCGGCGATTCCGGTCTTTGATTATGCCAGTGTCCATCACCTGAAGGTGACCCATGTAGTTATTATTATTACTATAGTGCTCTGTGTCTTGTGATGTAAAGAAATAAAATTTCCTCCGTATGTAATTCTACTGGGGGGGCGTTCTTCCCTGATAGAAACCCTCATATTACCCCCCCCCCCCCCATACACCCCCATCTAGGGCTGGGGAAAAAATCGATTTAAATCTTGAATCGAGTTGAGAGGTCAAATCGATTCAAAATTTCAGCAAATCGATTTTTAAGATTTTTTTTTTCACCAGAACCGGCGCTGATACTGCGCCGGTCCCGAGGAGCTGCGGGCAGGAGTTTTTAGGCTTCGGCCGCGGCTTCGGCCGCCTCGCCTAAAAACTCCTGCCCGCAGCTCCTCAGGACCGGCGCAGTGTCCATCAAAAAAAAAAAAAAAAACTTGATTCGAATCGTGAATCGCGTTTTAATTTTAAAAATCGCAGATTTTTATTTATTTTTTTGAGAAAATCTTCCAGCTCTACCCCTATCCTAATATTGTACAACCAGTACAGTTAGGGTTTGTAAAGAAACCCACCTCATCCCTTTAAACCCGAACACATATTAAGTACACAGGTTCTAAGGCCAATTTAATTCAGATAAGTCACCAAGTGATCTTAATTACCACCCTAATCAGCCACAGAACCTGCGTAATTAATATGTGTACGAGTTTAATGGGATAAGGTGGCAACCCTAAGTACAGTCCTCATCAATCTCTCTTATCAAATATTGGTCTACAGGGAACCTGTATAGATCACATGACCAATGAGGATGGAGGAGGACCGGAGTCACATGACTGAGAGGATACTAAACCTCACCCTGGAGATCATCTACCTGCTGACCGGAGAGGTGAGGAGGATTCTGGGAGGTCACATGACATCACTCTTATCTCTATTAATAATACAGACCTGACCGGAGGGTGGGGGGGATTCTGGGAGGTCACATGACATCACTCTTATCTCCATTAATAATACAGACCTGACCGGAGAGGTGAGGAGGATTCTGGGAGGTCACATGACATCACTCTTATCTCTATTAATAAAACACAGACCTGACTGGAGAGGTGAGGAGGATTCTGGGAATCTAACATGATATTCCTATTGGTTCTCCAATACAGAGATTTCCTCTTGTGAAGTCAGGTGATCATATGACCATCACAGTGCCTCCATGTGACTCCCTAAAACCTGAGAGACACAACATGGAAAAGATTCTAGAAGTCACCAAGAAGATGATGGAGCTGCTGACAGGAGAGGTGAGCGGTGCCGGGAATTCTGGGACATTATCCAGTAACAGACAAGGGATGTGTCTGGATGGTGACTGTATCATTGTGTGTGTCAGGTTCCTATAAGGTGTCAGGATGTCACTGTCTATTTCTCCATGGAGGAGTGGGAGTATTTAGAAGGACACAAGGATCTCTACAAGGACGTCATGATGGACAATCAGCCGCCCCTCACATCACCGGGTAAGAGGAGACTTTATTGTAAAGGAGAGAGCAGTACGGAGGCTCCACCTAGATCCCCCATCATCTGATAAACACATAGAAACAATGTATTCAGTCAGTGTGTGTGTTTCCTACAGATGGATCCAGTAATGGGAACCCACCAGAGAGATGTCCCCGTCCTCTGTATTCCCGGGATTCCACACAGGAAGGTCACACCATCCCCCACCATCATCAGGTAGATGAGGAACAATTATTGGTAGTTATGATTTATACACAGCATGTTTATTACAATGAATGTTTTATTATATATTCAGAGTGGAAACCTCAGAGATTATAATATTGTTGTAAAAGAAGAGTATAAAGAGGAGGATGAGGAGTATGGAGTGATGGAGAAGTTTTCAGAAGGACACAAGGATATGATGGAGCCACCTAATACCAGGAACCCACCAGAGAGATGTCCCCGTCCTCTGTATTCCCGGGACTCCACACAGGAAGGTCACACCATCCCTCACTGTTACAAGGTCGGTGGGATGGAACATCTAGAACATGGACTGGTGGAGATGATGTGGATTTTGTATGTAAGTTTATATCTTACAGATGATATTCTCTCTCATTTTCTTGGTTTAGGGTGAAGATCTGATAGATGTAAAAGTTGAGGTGAAATCAGAAGAAGAAGAAGAGAGGTATGTGAGGGATGATCAGCAGTCTATGGAGGAGGATGGAATAACGGGGACATTTATAGAGGAGGACACTCCTACAGAGATCAGCACAGGTGGGTCATTAACACTAAATCCATTCCTCCACCTATACTGCTCACTGATTGGTCCAGAGTAGGGCGGGGACTGGGTGATATCAGCCTGTAATCCCCTGGTCACTTTCCTGAGCTGTGTTCCCCGTCCTGTATTCCTGTATTTCTCTCGGATAATCTTCCTTCTCTGTGCTGCAGACACAATTTATGTATCTAGACTGGATTTATGGAGATTCTGGGGTTCAGCTGGCAGCAAAATGTTGATTTTCACCATAGGGTTTGCTTGACCTAGACACCTGGGGTATGTACCTTGGGTCTTCTGCCCCATGCCCAGGTCTAGTGAGATCTCTCGTCCTATAATCCCCTCATCACTGTCACTCCTATAAAAGACAGTTCTCGTTGTTTCCTCACTCTCTGACTAAGGTCCATGAATAAAGAAATGATCTGGTAGGAGATCAGAGGAGCCATTTACTAGTTACCTTGAGGGGGGAATTGTAAGATCCTCAGAGACAAAGCTGCCTGATGTGGGCGGAGTCCTGGTTTAGGGGAACCAATCAGCTCATGTCTAGTAATAATCTTTGTATTTCTATTTTAGTAGATGGACGGGAGATGAGGAAAACCTCAGAGGATTGTCTCACTTTGTCTCCAGACTGTAAAGTAGAAGATGAGGACATCACACAGTATAGTCCTGGAGAAAACCCGACTACCTCAAATGTCCATCCGGCACCACACAGTGTAGATGGACCATCGTATTCCTCTTATCCTGAGGAACCTCAGACTGTGCGGGACGGTGCCGGACCATCGTATTCCTCTTATCCTGAGGAACCTCAGACTGTGCGGGACGGTGCCGGACCATCGTATTCCTCTTATCCTGAGGAACCTCAGACTGTGCGGGACGGTGCCGGACCATCGTATTCCTCTTATCCTGAGGAACCTCAGACTGTGCGGGACGGTGCCGGACCATCGTATTCCTCTTATCCTGAGGAACCTCAGACTGTGCGGGACGGTGCCGGACCATCGTATTCCTCTTATCCTGAGGAACCTCAGACTGTGAGGGACGGTGCCGGACCATCGTATTCCTCTTATCCTGAGGAACCTCAGACTGTGCGGGACGGTGCCGGACCATCGTATTCCTCTTATCCTGAGGAACCTCAGACTGTGCGGGACGGTGCCGGACCATCGTATTCCTCTTATCCTGAGGAACCTCAGACTGTGCGGGACGGTGCCGGACCATCGTATTCCTCTTATCCTGAGGAACCTCAGACTGTGCGGGACGGTGCCGGACCATCGTATTCCTCTTATCCTGAGGAACCTCAGACTGTGCGGGACGGTGCCGGACCATCGTATTCCTCTTATCCTGAGGAACCTCAGACTGTGCGGGACGGTGCCGGACCATCGTATTCCTCTTATCCTGAGGAACCTCAGACTGTGCGGGACGGTGCCGGACCATCGTATTCCTCTTATCCTGAGGAACCTCAGACTGTGCGGGACAGTGCCGGACCATCGTATTCCTCTTATCCTGAGGATCCTCAGACTGTGCGGGACGGTGCCGGACCATCGTATTCCTCTTATCCTGAGGAACCTCAGACTGTGCGGGACAGTGCCGGAACATCGTATTCCTCTTATCCTGAGGAACCTCAGACTGTGCGGGACAGTGCCGGACCATCGTATTCCTCTTATCCTGAGGATCCTCAGACTGTGCGGGACGGTGCCGGACCATCGTATTCCTCTTATCCTGAGGAACCTCAGACTGTGCGGGACGGTGCCGGACCATCGTATTCCTCTTATCCTGAGGAACCTCAGACTGTGCGGGACGGTGCCGGACCATCGTATTCCTCTTATCCTGAGGAACCTCAGACTGTGCGGGACGGTGCCGGACCATCGTATTCCTCTTATCCTGAGGAACCTCAGACTGTGCGGGACGGTGCCGGACCATCGTATTCCTCTTATCCTGAGGAACCTCAGACTGTGTGGGACGGTGCCGGACCATCGTATTCCTCTTATCCTGAGGAACCTCAGACTGTGCGGGACGGTGCCGGACCATCGTATTCCTCTTATCCCGAGGAACCTCAGACTGTGCGGGACGGTGCCGGACCATCGTATTCCTCTTATCCTGAGGAACCTCAGACTGTGCGGGACGGTGCCGGACCATCGTATTCCTCTTATCCTGAGGAACCTCAGACTGTGTGGGACGGTGCCGGACCATCGTATTCCTCTTATCCTGAGGAACCTCAGACTGTGCGGGACGGTGCCGGACCATCGTATTCCTCTTATCCTGAGGAACCTCAGACTGTGCGGGACAGTGCCGGACCATCGTATTCCTCTTATCCTGAGGAACCTCAGACTGTGCGGGACGGTGCCGGACCATCGTATTCCTCTTATCCTGAGGAACCTCAGACTGTGCGGGACGGTGCCGGACCATCGTATTCCTCTTATCCTGAGGAACCTCAGACTGTGCGGGACGGTGCCATCCTTACAACACATAAGAGATTTCCCTGTACTGAGTGCGGGAAGTGTTTCCGTTCTAAATTCAAACTTAATCTTCATAAAAGAACTCACACAGGAGAGAAGCCGTATTTCTGCCTGGAGTGCGGGAAATGTTTTTCAGATAAGTCCAATCTTTCCAGACATAAGAGGTATCACACAGGTGAGAAGCCGTATTCCTGTCCTGAGTGTGGGAAATGCTTTGTACTAAAGTCACAACTTTCCACACATCGGAGTTCTCATATTGGGAATAGTGACGGTGCCGTCCTTGCAACACATAAGAGGTTTCTATGTCCTGAGTGTGGGAAGTGTTTCCATTCTAAATCCAATCTTAAAGTGCATAAAAGAACTCACACAGGTGAGAAGCCGTATTCCTGCCCTGAGTGTGGGAAAGGTTTTTCAGATCATTCCAGTCTTTACAGACATAAGAGGTCTCACACAGGGGAGAAGCCTTATTCCTGTTCCGAGTGCGGGAAATGTTTCTCAAAAAAGGCCAGTCTTTACACACATCACAAACTGCACACGGGTGAGAAGCCGTATTCCTGTCCTGAGTGCGAGAAATGTTTTTCACTGAAGTCCAGTCTTTCCAGACATCAGAGATCACACACAGGAGAGAAGCCGTATTCCTGTCCGGAGTGCGGGAAATGTTTTTCATATCAGTCCGATTTTTGCAAACATCAGAGATCTCACACGGGGGAGAAGCCATATTCCTGTCCCGAGTGTAGGAAATGTTTTTCACGAAAGTCCACTCTTTACACACATCAGAGAACTCACACGGGTGAGATGCCGTATTCCTGTCTTGTGTGCGGGAAATGTTTTTCATTGAAGTCTAGTCTTAACAAACATCAGAGATCTCACACAGGGGAGAAGCCGTATTTCTGTCCCGAGTGCGGGAAATGTTTTTCACAGAAGTCCAATCTTTGCAAACATCAGAGATCTCACACGGGGGAGGAGAAGTCGCATTCCTGTCCTGAATGCGGGAAATGTTTTTCAGATCAGTCCAATTTTTGCAAACATCGGAGATTGCACACGGGTGAGAAGCCATATTCCTGTCCCAAGTGCGGGAAATGTTTTTCACAGCAGTCCCACCTTTACACACATCGGAGATTGCACACGGGAGAGAAGCCGTATTCCTGTCCTGAGTGTGGGAAATGTTTTTCACAGAAGTCCAATCTTTCCACACATCTGAGGTCTCACACGAAGGAGAAGCCGTATTTCTGTCCTGAGTGTGGGAAATGTTTTTCACAGAAGTCCAATCTTTCCACACATCGGAGATCTCACCTGAGGGAGAAGCCGTATTCCTGTCCTGAGTGTGGTAAATGTTTTTCACAGAAGTCCAATCTTTCCACACATCGGAGATCTCACACAGGGGAGAAGCCATATTCCTGTCCTGAGTGCGGGAAATGTTTTTCACAGAAGTCCAATCTTTCCACACATCAGAGATCTCACCTGAGGGAGAAGCCGTATTCCTGTCCTGAGTGAGGGAAATGTTTTTCACAGAAGTCCAATCTTTCCACACATCGGAGGTCTCACACGGGGGAGAAGCTGTATTCCTGTCCTGAGTGCGGGAAATGTTTTTCACAGAAGTCCAATCTTTCCACACATCGGAGATCTCACACAGGGGAGAAGCCATATTCCTGTCCTGAGTGTGGGAAATGTTTTTCACAGAAGTCCAATCTTTCCACACATCTGAGATCACACCTGAGGGAGAAGCCGTATTCCTGTCCTGAGTGAGGGAAATGTTTTTCACAGAAGTCCAATCTTTCCACACATCAGAGATCTCACCTGAGGGAGAAGCCGTATTCCTGTCCTGAGTGTGGGAAATGTTTTTCACAGAAGTCCAATCTTTCCACACATCAGAGATCTCACCTGAGGGAGAAGCCGTATTCCTGTCCTGAGTGTGGGAAATGTTTTTCACAGAAGTCCAATCTTTCCACACATCAGAGATCTCACCTGAGGGAGAAGCCGTATTCCTGTCCTGAGTGAGGGAAATGTTCCTCAATGAAGTCCAATCTTTCCACACATCAGAGATCTCACCTGAGGGAGAAGCCGTATTCCTGTCCTGAGTGAGGGAAATGTTCCTCAATGAAGTCCAATCTTTCCACACATCAGAGATCTCACACGGGGGAGAAGCCGTATTCATGTCCTGAGTGAGGGAAATGTTCCTCAATGAAGTCCAATCTTTCCACACATCAGAGATCTCACACGGGGGAGAAGCCGTATTCATGTCCTGAGTGAGGGAAATGTTCCTCAATGAAGTCCTGTCTTCTTGTACAACCCTGGAGGTGAATTCGTTGGATTCCGACCTTTTACTATTTCCTGATTTTATGACTGCAGTCTTGTTAAAAATAAAATGATAATAAAAATGTATTGAATGAAGAAAAGATTGTGCGTGTCGGTGCAATGAGGAGAAACTTTGTATCCAAATATCACTCATAGGAGACGCTATAAAAGTCTTCACAGGTCATCAGTGTAGAGGGAACCCCGAATAATGGGCCCAGAAAGAGCAACACCCTCCAAGCAACCCAACGGGACTACAGAGTTATAGATTATAGATTTCTATGTTATAGATTTATAGATTATAGAGTTATATGTTATAGATTTATAGATTATAGAGTTATAGAGTTATATGTTATAGATTTATTGATTACAAATTTATGTGTTATAGATTTGTATAATATCCGTAGATTTAATTAGGTTTATATATTATAGATTTATATGTTATAGAGTTATAGATTATAGAGTTATAGATTATAGATTTATATGTTATAGATTTATAGATTATAGAGTTATAGATTATAGATTTATATGTTATAGAGTTATAGATTATAGAGTTATAGATTATAGATTTATATGTTATAGAGTTATAGATTATAGAGTTATAGATTATAGATTTATATGTTATAGATTTATAGATTATAGAGTTATAGATTTATAGATTATAGAGTTATAGATTATAGATTTATATGTTATAGATTTATAGATTATAGAGTTATAGATTATAGATTTATATGTTATAGATTTATAGATTATAGAGTTATAGATTATAGATGTATATGTTATAGATTTATAGATTATAGATTTATATGTTATAGATTTATATGTTATAGATTTATAGATTATAGAGTTATAGATTATAGATGTATATGTTATAGATTTATAGATTATAGATTTATATGTTATAGATTTATAGATTATAGAGTTATAGATTACAAATTTATGTGTTATAGATTTGTATAATATCCGTAGATTTAATTAGGTTTATATATTATAGATTTATATGATATAGATTTATATGTTATAGAGTTATAGATTATAGAGTTATAGATTATAGATTTATATGTTATAGATTTATAGATTATAGAGTTATAGATTTATAGATTATAGAGTTATAGATTATAGATTTATATGTTATAGATTTATAGATTATAGAGTTATAGATTATAGATTTATATGTTATAGATTTATAGATTATAGAGTTATAGATTATAGATTTATATGTTATAGATTTATAGATTATAGAGTTATAGATTATAGATGTATATGTTATAGATTTATAGATTATAGATTTATATGTTATAGATTTATATGTTATAGATTTATAGATTATAGAGTTATAGATTATAGATGTATATGTTATAGATTTATAGATTATAGATTTATATGTTATAGATTTATAGATTATAGAGTTATAGATTATAGATTTATATGTTATAGATTTATAGATTATAGATTTATATGTTATAGATTTATAGATTATAGAGTTATAGATTATAGATTTATATGTTATAGATTTATAGATTATAGAGTTATAGATTATAGATTTATATGTTATAGATTTATAGATTATAGAGTTATAGATTATAGATTATAGAGTTATAGATTATAGATTATAGAGTTATAGATTATATATATATACATACAGCGGGGAGAAGAAGTATTTGACACACTGATGATTTTGCAGGTTTTCCTCCTTACAAAGCCTGTAGAGGTCTGTATATTTATCATGGGTTCTCTTCAACTGCGAGAGACGGAATCTAAAACACAAATCCAGAAAATCACATTTGTATGATTTTTAAGTAATTAATTAGCATTTTATTGCAGGACATAAGTATTTGATCCCCTACCAACCACTAAAGCCCCGTACACACGGTCGGACTTTTGCCCAACAAACTTCGTTTTAAGCAAGTTGGACCAACAATCCGACCGTGTGTACGCTCCATCCGACAATCCGACCGTGTGTACGCTCCATCCGACAATCCGACCGTGTGTACGCTCCATCCGACAATCCGACCGTGTGTACGCTCCATCCGACAATCCGACCGTGTGTACGCTCCATCCGACAAACTTTTTTGAGTTTGGTTTTGGATTTCATCAGACAAAAGTTGGGTCTGCGAACGGACAAACTTTTGCCCAACAAAAGTCCGATGGAGCAAAGTCCGACCGTGTGTACAGAAAACCATCGGACTTTAGTCCGATGGACAAAACAACCAATGTTAACAATCAACCAACAATAGCAGAAGTTGAACAAAGGGTGGCGGAAAAGAGCAGAAAAACCACGTGATGTAGGAATACGTTTTGGGAAAGTTTGCAGAAAAGTCCTGTGGTGTGTATGCTATGGGTGTTCCCGACCAACTCCGTTCGGACAAAAAAACACGGAAAAGTCAGATGGAAGTCCGACCCGTGTGTACGGAGCTTAACCACTTCCCTACCGGGCACGAAAACCCCCTTCCTGCCCAAGCCATTTTTCAGCTTTCAGCGCTGTCACACTTTGAATGACAATTGCGCGGTCGTGCGACGTGGCTCCCAAACGAAATTTGCGTCCTTTTTTTCCCACAAATAGAGCTTTCTTTTGGTGGTATTTGATCACCTCTGCGGTTTTTATTTTTTGCGCTATAAACAAAAGAAGAGCGTCCAGTTTGGAAAAAAAACACTATTTTTTACTTTTTTCTATAATAAATACCCATTTTTTTTTTTAAAATAAAATTTTCCTCAGTTTAGGCCGATACGTATTCTTCTACATATTTTTGGTAAAAAAAAAAAAAATCGCAATAAGCGCGTATTGATTGGTTTGCGCAAAAGTTATAGCGTCTACAAAATAGGGGATAGATTTATAGCATTTTTATTTTTTTATTTTTTTATTAGCAATGGCGGCGATCTGCGATTTTTATTGTGACTGCGATATTGCGGCGGACACATCGGACACTTTTGACACATTTTTGGGACCATTCACGTTTATACAGCGATCCCTGCTATAAAAATGCATTGATTACTGTATAAATGTGATTGGCAGGGAAGGGGTTAACCACTAGGGGGCGGGAAGGGGTTAAATATGTTCCCTCAAAGTGTTCTTACTGTGGGGGGAGGTGACTGACTGGGGGAGGTGACCGATGGTTGTCCCTATGTACAAGGGACACACCATCGGTCCCCTCTCCCTCACAGGACGTGGATCTCTGTGTTTACACACAGAGATTTCCCGGGCAATCGCGGGTGCCCGGCGGCAATCACGGCCGCCGGGCACGCGCACCGGGGCCTTGTGAACACGGCGGGCGCGCGCGCGCGCCTCCTAGCTCATTTTAAAGGGAGGACGTCATATGATGTCCTCCCAGAACGAGAGTATCCTCCGCCCGCCATCAATTGACAGTGGGCGGGGGACAAGTGGTTAAGAATTGCGGCTCTCACACACCTGTTATTTTTTCTATAAGAAGCCCTCCTGTTCTCCACTCATTACCAGTAGGGGTGCAATGGATCAAAAAACTCACGGATCGGATCGATCCTCGGATCAGAGCCACAGATCGGATCATTTTCGGATCGACAAAAAAAAAAAAAAATTACTAATATCCACAATCTCCCCCACTGTAATATCCACGTCATCCCCCCCCCCTGTAATATCCACATCTCCCCCCACTGTAATATCCATGTCATCCCCCCCCCACTGTAATATCCACATCATCCCACTCACTGTAATATCCACAATCTCCCCCACTCACTGTAATATCCACGTCATCTCCCCCCCCACTGTAATATCCACATCATCCCCCCACTGTAATATCCACATCATCCCCCTTACTGTAATATCCACATCATCCCCCCCCCACTGTAATATCCACATCTCCCCCCACTGTAATATCCACGTCATCCCCCCCCCCACTGTAATATCCACATCTCCCCCCACTGTAATATCCATGTCATCCCCCCCCCCCACTGTAATATCCACATCATCCCACTCACTGTAATATCCACAATCTCCCCCACTCACTGTAATATCCACGTCATCCCCCCCCACTGTAATATCCACATCTCCCCCCACTGTAATATCCACGTCATCCCCCCCCACTGTAATATCCACATCTCCCCCCACTGTAATATCCATGTCATCCCCCCCCCCACTGTAATATCCACATCATCCCACTCACTGTAATATCCACAATCTCCCCCACTCACTGTAATATCCACGTCATCTCCCCCCCCACTGTAATATCCACAATTCCCACCACTGTAATATCCACGTCATCCCCCCCCACTGTAATATCCACATCATCCCCCCCCACTGTAATATCCACATCATCCCCCTTACTGTAATATCCACAATCTACCCACTGTAATATCCACATCATCCCCCCCCCACTGTAATATCCACAATTCCCACTACTGTAATATCCACAATCTACCCACTGTAATATCCACGTCATCTCCCCCACTCACTGTAATATCCACAATTCCCACTACTGTAATATCCACGTCATCCCCCTCCCCCACTGTAATATCCGCAATCTCCCCCACTGTAATATCCACGTCATCCCCCTCACTGTAATATCCACGTCATCCCCCTCACTGTAATATCCACAATCTCCCCCACTGTAATATCCACGTCATCCCCCTCACTGTAATATCCACCTCATCCCCCCCCACTGTAATATCCACAATCTCCCCCACTCACTGAAATATCCACAATCTCCCCCACTCACTGTAATATCCATGTCATCCCCCCCCACTGTAATATCCACAATCTCCCCCACTGTAATATCCACGTCATCCCCCTCACTGTAATATCCACGTCATCCCCCTCACTGTAATATCCACAATCTCCCCCACTGTAATATCCACGTCACCCCCCCCCCCCACTGTAATATCCACAATCTCCCCCACTCACTGTAATATCCACAATCTCCCCCACTCACTGTAATATCCATGTCATCCCCCCCACTGTAATATCCACAATCTCCCCCACTGTAATATCCACATTTCCCCCACTGTAATGTCCACGTCATCCCCCCCCCACTGCAATATCCACAATCTCCCCCACTGTAATATCCACGTCATCCCCCTCACTGTAATATCCACAATCTCCCCCACTGTAATATCCAAGTCATCTCCCCCACTGTAATATCCACATCTCCCCCCACTCTAACATGTCATGTCACTCCCCCCCACTGTAATATCCACGTCATCCCCCTCACTGTAATATCCACAATCTACCCACTGTAATATCCACAATCCCCCCCACTGTAATATCCACGTCATCTCCCCCACTGTAATATCCACAATCTCCCCCACTTACTGTAATATCCACGTCACCCCCCCCCCCCCCACTGTAATATCCACAATCTCCCCCACTGTATTATCCACAAGCTCCCCCACCCACTGTAATATCCACGTCATCTCCCCCACTGTAATATCCACGTCATCTCCCCCACTGTAATATCCACGTCATCTCCCCCACTCACTGTAATATCCACATCTCACCCACTGTAATATCCACATCTCCCCCACTTACTGTAATATCCACAATCTCCCCCCACTGTAATATCCACATCTCAACCACTGTAATATCCACAATCTCCCCCACTGTAATATCCACATCTCCCCCCACTGTAATATCCACGTCATCCCCCCCACTGTAATATCCACATCTCCCCCCACTGTAATATCCACATCTCAACCACTGTAATATCCACAATCTCCCCCACTGTAATATCCACATCTCCCCCCACTGTAATATCCACATCTCACCCACTGTAATATCCACAATCTCCCCCTGTAATATCCACATCTCCCCCCACTGTAATATCCACATCTCCCCCCACTGTAATATCCACATCTCCCCCCACTGTAATATCCACATCTCCCCCACTGTAATATCCACATCTCCCCCACTGTAATATCCACATCTCACCCACTGTAATATCCACAATCTCCCCCTGTAATATCCACATCTCCCCCCACTGTAATATCCACATCTCACCCACTGTAATATCCACAATCTCCCCCTGTAATATCCACATCTCCCCCCACTGTAATATCCACATCTCCCCCCACTGTAATATCCACAATCTCCCCCTGTAATAACCCAAAACTCCCCCTGTAATATCCACAATCTCCCCACTGTAATGGGCATCTCCCCCACTTACTTTAGTCTCTCCCACCGGCCAGTTCAGATCCACGAGCAGTGAGGGTGAGGGGTGATGACGTCAGTGCGCACAAGGCAGCCGCCGCCGCCGGGTGTACCAAGATGGCCGCGGCTCCGGAGCTAGGCCGAAGCCGCGCCCTTTCCTAAGGCCGAGGCTGCGGATCGCGTGGTGATCCGATCCGAACAGGGTGACCCGTTCGGATCACGGGTCACCGCCGATCCGTTGCAGCACTAATTACAAGACACCTGTCCACACACTCAATCAAACAGACTCCAACCTCTCCACAATGGCCAAGACCAGAGAGCTGTGTAAGGACATCAGGGATAAAATTGTAGACCTGCACAAGGCTGGGATTGGCTTCAGGACAATAGGCAAGCAGCTTGGTGAGAAGGCAACAACTGTTGGCGCAATTATTAGAAAATGGAAGAAGTTCAAGGTGACGGTCACTCTCCCTCGGTCTGGGGCTCCATGGAAGATCTCACCTCGTGGGGCATCAATGATCATGGGGAAGGTGAGGGGTCAGCCCAGAACTACGCGGCAGGACCTGGTCAATGACCTGAAGAGAGCTGGGACCACAGTCTCAAAGAAAACCATTAGTAACACACCACGCCATCATGGATTAAAATCCTGCAGCGCACGCAAGGTCCCCCTGCTCAAGCAAGCGCATGTCCAGGGCCGTCTGAAGTTTGCCAATGACCACCTGGATGATCCAGAGGAGGAATGGGAGAAGGTCATGTGGTCTGATGAGACAAAATCAGAGCTTTTTGGTCTAAACTCCACTGGGCGTGTTTGGAGGAAGAAGAAGGATGAGTACAACCCAAAGAACACCATCCCAACCGTGAAGCATGGAGGTGGAAACATCATTCTTTGGGGATGCTTTTCTGCAAAGGGGACAGGACGACTGCACCGTATTGAGGGGAGGATGGATGGGGCCATGTAACACAAGATCTTGGCCAACAACCTCCTTCCCTCAGTAAGAGCATTGAAGATGGGTCGTGGCTGGGTCTTCCAGCATGACAACGACCCGAAACACACAGCCAGGGAAACTAAGGAGCGGCTCCGTAAGAAGCATTTCAAGGTCCTGGAGTTGCCCAGCTAGTCTTCATACCTGAACCCCATAGAAAATCTTTGGAGGGAGTGGAAAGTCCGTATTGCCCAGCGACAGCCCCGGAACCTGAAGGATCTGGAGAAGCTTTGTATGGGGGAGGGGCCAAAATCCCTGCTGCAGTGTGTGCGATCCTGGTCACCAACTACAGGAAACGTCTGATCTCTGTAATCGCAAACAAAGGTTTCTGTACCAAATATTAAGTTCTGCTTTTCTGATGTATCAAATACTTATGTCATCCAATAAAATGCTAATGAATTACTTAAAAATCATACAATGTGATTTTCTGGATTTTTGTTTTAGATTCCGTCTCTCACAGCTGAAGAGTATCTATTATAAAAATTACAGACCTCTACATGCTTTGTAAGGAGAAAACCCTGCAAAATCGGCCGTCTATCAAATACTTCTTCTCCCCACTGTGTGTGTTATAGATTTATATATGTTACAGATTTTTATATAGTATAGATTTATAGTCCCGTTTTGTTGCTTGGAGGATATTTCTGTTTCTGTATATATTGGGATGATAGCACTCCACCATACTTGCCTATAAAATAATGGGCATAGAGTGCAGTGGTCAGGAGTATATCATATACAGCCCTGTGTATAGAGTGCAGTGGTCAGGAGTATATAATATACAGCCCTGTGTATAGAGTGCAGTGGCCAGGATTATATCATATACAGCCCTGTGTATAGAGTGCAGTGGTCAGGAGTATATCATATACAGCCCTGTGTATAGAGTGCAGGGGTCAGGAGTGTATCATATACAGCCCTGTGTATAGAGTGCAGTGGTCAGGAGTATATCATATACAGCCCTGTGTATAGAGTGCAGTGGTCAGGAGTATATCATATACAGCCCTGTGTATAGAGTGCAGGGGTCAGGAATATATCATATACAGCCCTGTGTATAGAGTGCAGTGGTCAGGATTATATCATATACAGCCCTGTGTATAGAGTGCAGTGGTCAGGAGTATATCATATACAGCCCTGTGTATAGAGTGCAGTGGCCAGGATTATATCATATACAGCCCTGTGTATAGAGTGCAGTGGTCAGGAGTATATCATATACAGCCCTGTGTATAGAGTGCAGGGGTCAGGAGTGTATCATATACAGCCCTGTGTATAGAGTGCAGTGGTCAGGAGTATATCATATACAGCCCTGTGTATAGAGTGCAGTGGTCAGGAGTATATCATATACAGCCCTGTGTATAGAGTGCAGGGGTCAGGAATATATCATATACAGCCCTGTGTATAGAGTGCAGTGGTCAGGAACATGTCATACTGTATATATTACCCTAAACTTGTTCACTTATACCATCTAACTTATATTATTTTTAAGAGCCCTGTTGTGCGGATTTGGTGAGATATCAGGGGACACCTTTGAGACAGAGCCCTTGGTACTAATCACGGACTCTTTTCATTTAAACATAGAGGGGGCTGGTAAATGACATATTTACTGACCCCTTCCCCGCTCTCCATCCTGACAGTATCCCCCACAGAACCTGGCAGCAATGCACGGGATGAGGGTGGTGGCAGGGGATCACGCAGGGGCCCAATCACAGCAGGAGGTAGATAGGAGGGATGGTGGAGCGGCTTGTAGAGGAACAGATCCTCTCTATTTTTGGCTTCTATATGCCGCTCCACCGCCCCTCCAACCAAGTGTACAGGAGAGCAGCACAAGCCACCCATGGGACCAGGTCACAATTGTGACCCCTGTAAGTACGCCCCCATGACATATGCAATGCAAGATGTGACTGTAACGAAACGTCCCACATTCCGCTTAAGTGCTTTCGTCATATGCCACTTTCTCCCAGTCTGAATCTAGATATCAGATATTCCAACCGCTCACAAGCACAAAACCAGACGAAACTTGTTTAGTTGCTGAACATGGACTCTTAATTAGAACCAAAATACAAGTCTTATATACAGTAGAAGAGGAGGTTCCTACCTCCTGCTCATATTACTCTGGAAATACACCGGTGACCAGAAACCTAATTAACATGAGCTAATTAACTAATCCCTTATAGCAGCCGATGTGACTCTGTTCCCCTTATGAGCATTGTTATGATAAATCAGGATTTCACTACAGGTCAGACTTGTTATTACCGAGCTTCAAACAGTAGATGATACATTATCATAAGTACAAACACAGGACACCTTCTCACAATAGCAGGAGCTCCAGCCGGAGTCGGCCCGTCTCCTACATTGTACAGAGGCCAATGTGATCGGCTCTCTCAACTAACATGTTGAGTTCAGAATCAAACAAACCAAGAATAGTCTACATACATCCTGGGAGATATTGTGGATAAATATGACTGTCCCATTTTAAGTAATCCAAGATATATTTTCTCAGTCACCCTGTGCCAGGATGGTGACTTAGACATAAGAGGTGCATGGGGAGCTGAAACAAGGGTCTTCCAACCTTTCCAAGGTATTCTGGGTTCCGCGGGCCCTCCCGTCACATCTCTCCCCTTTCGGCAGGAGACTAACACAGAAGGAGACCCCAGACGGGTTGACTCTGAAGTTAGTCCATAGTTCCAGTCCTCTAATGCCAGTACCCCAAATAGATTGTCCCAAACAGAGCATTACTCACCCAGCCAACCTCTGCCTCTCTCATAGAACATACTTGCTGCTGGGGGTAAGTGCGGACTGGTCCTTCCCTCTGGAGTCCCTTTAGCCGCAGGAGAGAAGACGGGGTGGCTGGGCTCAGTCCGTCATGCTGTTGGGCATCTGGGCCGACTGCCCAGCATCCCTGGGGTATACAGTCCCATCTACCTTTACAGGAAATCTGTCCTTTGTTAGAGGAGGGCAGAGGCCAGCAGCCCTCTGCCCTGTTAACAGCCCTTCTGCTGGAAACTCCACCTCATCTGCCCCGGCTCCCTGGAACTCTGTAGTTGTTGCCAGTGCTGGGCAGAGGTTGTTAGCACTCTGTCCTGTTGCCAGAACTTCTGCTGGGTTTATGCTATTGGAGACAGCAGGCCCAGCCACCGACACCAGATCAAGCTGCAGTTTTGAGGTGCCGATTGCATTTTCTCCTTGGGTCCTGATCTGCTGCTCGGGAGTGACCGCCACCTCCTCACTCTGGGCCTCCAGAACTGCCGCAGGTGTGGGGCAGAGGTCTTGGACCCTCTGTCCAGTTGCCAGCGCTTCAGCTGGGTTGGTGTCATCATTCTGGGGCGCCATCTGCTGTTGGAACTCCCTTTCCCTGGTATTGTCTCCCAGGTGCACAAATCCTTGTTGGGGAGGGGAAATGGCTGCTTCTCCTCCCTGCATCTCTGAAATCCACTGGGAAAGAGGAGCCATCACCTAGAGCCTCCGAAACTGCCACAGGTGTGGGGCACAGGTCTTGAACCCTCTGTTCGGTGACTAGCGCTTTAGCTGGAGAAGTTCCTTGTAACTCCACAGATACTGCTGTTAGTGCTGGGCAGAGCACAGTGAAGTTTGGCCCTGATACCAGCTCTTCTGCTGGAGGCTCATCAGGTTGTTCTTCCTCAGCAGAAAAGTCTATCAAATCCCCTGTCTCTGCAACTGGTGTCTGGGGATAGAGGTTCACCATCTCCTGTCCGTGGAACCCAGAAGATGCTATCGGTGCTGGGCAGAGGTTAGCAGAGCTCTGCCCTGTTGTCAGCACTTCAGCTTTGGGGATGGCAATCTCCAGATTTTCCACTGCCAGTTCTCTGGCATGCTACTGGACAGGCACATTCCTCCATTCAAGATCATCCCATGCAGAAACAGGATCATCAAGGTCAGTCAGCACTTTCTGCATCCGCCATAAGACCTCTGCATCCATAGCTACGGGGGCAGGTTGTCAAAGCACACAATTACTCTGCCACATTGCTGACTCTTCAGCCAGGATTTCAGAGTTGTCAACTGGTATTTCCTGATAGTCCCAGGCAAAGGGAGCCCAGCCCTGGCGTTGAGCAGAGTCTTAGCAGCCGTCTGTAGGCGATCTCCAGCTCCCATTCCTGAACGGCCATAAAATCTATATCTTCCAGTGCCCAGTGCACTTCCGAGACAGTCAGTAGCCCTTCTCTGAAATCCATGATTTGGTCCAAATCACTCCCAAAGTTAGGGTCCCCTGTCAGCTTCACATGCAACAGTCCCAGGCCGCCGTAGCCAAAGCCTTCTGTTGGGCTGTCATCTGCTATCCAAGGGCATGCTTGGGATACATACCACCGGAGGGCTCTGTCGCTCTCATCCAGCCGCATCTCTGCCCAGACCAGCCTGTTTCATTCAGCTGTCTGCTCCTTGTGCGGTTTTTCTCCCAAACACAGCACCCGCAATCCATACTGCGACCAGTACCTTTCCTGGTTGGAGGGGAAAATTTTTCCCTGGTGATGCTGCTCACGGGCTAGCGCCTCCTTCCAGAGTTCGCAGCGGATAGAATCAAACCATCCCAGCAGGACCTTCTCTGATACAGGTCCTCTGTGCTGTATCTGCATCTCTCGCAACCTCCTTCTGAATTCCTCTTCCATGGGGGCTGGTATCTGTACCTCTCCTCTCCTCTCCTGCTATCCGGACCTTGGATCCAGGTGGAAGTTTGGATGTCCCAGACTGCAGGAAGCGTCCCGCTGCTTGCGACCAATGACACAAAACGTCCTACACTCCGCTTGAGTGCTTTTGTCATATACCACTTCCTCCCAGTCTGAATATAGATATCAGATATTCCAACCGCCATCAGCAATCAAACGAGTATCACCTGGTTTGTTGTTGATAGCGGTTGGAATATCTGATATCTATATTCAGACCTTTGAGGAAGTGGTATATGACGAAAGCCCTTAAGCGGAGTGTGGGACATTTCGTTACAGTGACACTGCTTTGTTTTTTGTGTATTTAAATAATATATGTGAGCTCCTTCGAGTCATCTGAGCTCATCATTAATGGCCGTTCCCTTTGTGATTGTACTGCATTAAAAAAAAAAAAAAACCTAAATAAAGATTATTTTAAAAAAAGGAATGAAGCCGTATTGTTCTTTCAGTGTCATCATCCCGTGTTCTGTCCATTTCCACACCGACACCAACATCTCCTCCACCATCCCGCTGTATTTGTTGTCTCACCATGTTTCCAATGATGGAGATCCAGAGACTGACCGGAGTCTTCTTCTCTATGTCACCAGACCACCTCTTCCTCTACTATTGGGGTGCTGGGCCTTTCTATGACTACTCAGAACCCCCAACCTCTATAGGATTGTGAAGAAGATGTCCATGATGTAGATGAGGGTTACATATAGTATGAGTAGCATCACCCTTCACTCTGTAACCAAGACCTAGTCTGGCAATGCCCAGAATGATACCAATGAGTCTCTGACCAATCTCACGGTTTGGATGGACTTTCTCCTTTTCATTATTTCCAGGTGACCATGAATTAGAGTCCCAATATCTCCCCCGTGTTCTGCAGACAGATATACATTTCCCGATGTCTTATGTTGTACAGATTCCCCGATACGAGATCATACATTGGACTTATTCAACTTTCCAACCAGGAGGGAATGGACTTGGCAAGATTCTCTCCCCATATTGGGGACACGTGGTCTGGTATAATTCAGGATCGGCTAAGCTCACTCCCCACCCCCCGCCATTTCCTTCCCAGTAAGGCTGCATGCTCAGACGAGGATCTGGTATGGATTTTGTGGGGTACCGCACATTTTTTTTGCATAGGGTTCCCTCCTAATATACATACAGACCTGAAGGGCCTAGTGTGAATTTTTTTGAGGCCCAATGAAGATTTTTTTACATTCACCTATCAGATGGAAATCCCCAGTTGACAGCTGAAGGGGCCAAGGGGGGGGGGGGGGTACATCACCAGGTGTGTTGGAGGCTTCTGCGACCACTTGTTTCCTATCAACCAGCCTGAGCGAGAAGCTGCCACATTTAGCAGCGATAATAATAATACTGCAAATGGAGGTTCGACTTGGCTGAGGTTAGTTCAGACACTCGCTGTCACGGTTCCGTGTACATTACCCCTGATGAAGCCAAAAGGTGAAACATGTCGGGATATCATACTAATCTTTGTACCACTGGAACTCTTCTTACATGACCACCATAATGGAGATGTCCAATAAAACTCAACAACTTGATATGTTTGGTTTTTAAACATGTTTATAATAAATGGATTTATTTTTACATATCTATGGTTTCCATTATTATTTGTAGGCACCGTTATAATCCCCTTCCAACTATCTTTTCACATTTGACTTTTTGGGATGAGGTGCTGGAAACCAGGTGTCTACCTAAGTCGGATATTGTTATGCAAATGATAGTTCCAAAGCCATTCCGGCACAAATCAAAAAAATATATATTGTACGTCTCCTCTTGGAGGCTGCCAAATTCTGTGTCCCCCTTGATTGGAAAAGCTCATGGCCACCGACCATCACTCATTGGCTTCACAAAGTGGAGGAAATAAATGAGATGGAAGATCTAATTCTCACAGTACAACAAAAACATGAAATGTATTCTAAAGCCTCGTACACACTTCCGGGAATCCCGTCAGGAAAAAAACGTCCGTTTTCCTGACTGGATTCCTGGCAAGCTTTCCTTGCTCGTCGAGTGTACACACGGCCATTCAAAAGAACCGCCGTTCTTTTGAATGGCAAGAACGCGGTGACGTCATCGACTACGACGAGCGTGCGCTCGTCACATTCGCCGACATCTTGCTACACCCTACACTATCCTTGTAAGCTACCATGCATGCGTCAAAGTCTCATCGAGCATGCGCGGGCTTACCTGGGACAGGTAAGCATACACACTCACGGTTTTCTCGGCAGGAAACACTCTGCCGAGAATCCCGACGAGAAAATAGAGAGCAGGTTCTCTATTTTTCATGTTGGGATTCCCGGCAGTTTTCTCACCGAGAAACCATAAACACGGCCAGTTTTCTCGGCAAAAAGCTCTCCCAGCAGCTTTCTTGCTGAGAAAACCAGCCGTGTGTACGAGGCTTAAGACTTGGAAGCTATGGAATATGCATAATACACAGAGCGCTGGGTACAGGACTTCATAATACACAGCACTGGGCACAGGACTCCATAATACACAGAGCGCTGGGCACAGGATTACATAATACACAGAGCGCTGGGCACAGGACTCCATAATACACAGAGCTCTGGGCACAGGACTCCATAATACACAGAGCGCTGGGCACAGGACTCCATAATACACAGAGCGCTGGGCACAGGACTCCATAATACACAGAGCACTGGGCACAGGACTCAATAATACACAGAGTGCTGGGCACAGGACTGCATAATACACAGTGCTGGGCACAGGACTCCATAATACACAGAGCTCTGGGCACAGGACTCCATAATACACAGAGTGCTGGGCACAGGACTGCATAATACACAGCACTGGGCACAGGACTCCATAATACACAGAGCTCTGGGCACAGGACTGCATAATACACAGCGCTGGGCACAGGACTCCATAATACACAGAGCTCTGGGCACAGAACTCCATAATACACAGCGCTGGGCACAGGACTCCATAATACACAGAGCTCTGGGCACAGGACTCCATAATACACAGAGCGCTGTGCACAGGACTCCATAATACACAGAGCGTGTGTACAGGACTCCATTATACACAGAGCGCTGGGCACAGGACTCCATAATACACAGAGCGCTGGGCACAGGACTCCATAATACACAGAGCGCTGGGCACAGGACTCCATAATACACAGCGCTGGGCACAGGACTCCATAATACACAGAGCGTGTGTACAGGACTCCATTATACACAGAGCGCTGGGCACAGGACTCCATAATACACAGAGCGCTGGGCACAGGACTCCATAATACACAGAGCTCTAGGCACAGGACTCCATAATACACAGCGCGCTGGGCACAGGACTCCATAATACACAGCACTGGGCACAGGACTCCATAATACACAGAGCGCTGGGCACAGGATTACATAATACACAGAGCGCTGGGCACAGGACTACATAATACACAGAGCTCTGGGCACAGGACTCCATAATACACAGAGCGCTGGGCACAGGACTCCATAATACACAGAGCGCTGGGCACAGGACTCCATAATACACAGAGCTCTGGGCACAGGACTCCATAATACACAGAGCGCTGGGCACAGGACTCCATAATACACAGAGCGCTGTGCACAGGACTACATAATACACAGAGCTCTGGGCACAGGACTCCATAATACACAGAGCGCTGGGCACAGGACTCCATAATACACAGAGCGCTGAGCACAGGACTCCATTATACACAGAGCGCTGGGCACAGGACTCCATAATACACAGAGCGTGTGTACAGGACTCCATTATACACAGAGCTGGGCACAGGACTCCATAATACACAGAGCTCTGGGCACAGGACTTCATAATACACAGAGCGCTGGGCACAGGACTCCATTATACACAGCGCTGGGCACAGGACTCCATAATACACAGCACTGGGCACAGGACTCCATAATACACAGAGCGCTGGGCACAGGATTACATAATACACAGAGCGCTGTGCACAGGACTACATAATACACAGAGCTCTGGGCACAGGACTCCATAATACACAGAGCGCTGGGCACAGGACTCCATAATACACAGAGCGCTGGGCACAGGACTCCATAATACACAGAGCTCTGGGCACAGGACTCCATAATACACAGAGCGCTGGGCACAGGACTCCATAATACACAGAGCTCTGGGCACAGGACTACATAATACACAGAGCTCTGGGCACAGGACTCCATAATACACAGAGCGCTGGGCACAGGACTCCATAATACACAGAGCGCTGGGCACAGGACTACATAATACACAGAGCTCTGGGCACAGGACTCCATAATACACAGAGCGCTGGGCACAGGACTCCATAATACACAGAGCACTGGGCACAGGACTATATAATACACAGAGCGCTGGGCACAAGACTATATAATACACAGAGCGCTGGGCACAGGACTATATAATACACAGAGCGCTGGGCACAAGACTATATAATACACAGAGCGCTGGGCACAGGACTCCATAATACACAGAGCGCTGGGCACAGGACTCCATAATACACAGAGCGCTGGGCACAGGACTCCATAATACACAGAGCTCTGGGCACAGGACTCCATAATACACAGCGCGCTGGGCACAGGACTCCATAATACACAGCACTGGGCACAGGACTCCATAATACACAGAGCGCTGGGCACAGGATTACATAATACACAGAGCGCTGTGCACAGGACTACATAATACACAGAGCGTGTGTACAGGACTCCATAATACACAGAGCGTGTGTACAGGACTCCATTATACACAGAGCGCTGGGCACAGGACTCCATAATACACAGAGCGCTGGGCACAGGACTCCATAATACACAGAGCGCTGGGCACAGGACTCCATAATACACAGCGCTGGGCACAGGACTCCATAATACACAGAGCGTGTGTACAGGACTCCATTATACACAGAGCGCTGGGCACAGGACTCCATAATACACAGAGCGCTGGGCACAGGACTCCATAATACACAGAGCTCTAGGCACAGGACTCCATAATACACAGCGCGCTGGGCACAGGACTCCATAATACACAGCACTGGGCACAGGACTCCATAATACACAGAGCGCTGGGCACAGGATTACATAATACACAGAGCGCTGGGCACAGGACTACATAATACACAGAGCTCTGGGCACAGGACTCCATAATACACAGAGCGCTGGGCACAGGACTCCATAATACACAGAGCGCTGGGCACAGGACTCCATAATACACAGAGCTCTGGGCACAGGACTCCATAATACACAGAGCGCTGGGCACAGGACTCCATAATACACAGAGCGCTGTGCACAGGACTACATAATACACAGAGCTCTGGGCACAGGACTCCATAATACACAGAGCGCTGGGCACAGGACTCCATAATACACAGAGCGCTGAGCACAGGACTCCATTATACACAGAGCGCTGGGCACAGGACTCCATAATACACAGAGCGTGTGTACAGGACTCCATTATACACAGAGCTGGGCACAGGACTCCATAATACACAGAGCTCTGGGCACAGGACTTCATAATACACAGAGCGCTGGGCACAGGACTCCATTATACACAGCGCTGGGCACAGGACTCCATAATACACAGCACTGGGCACAGGACTCCATAATACACAGAGCGCTGGGCACAGGATTACATAATACACAGAGCGCTGTGCACAGGACTACATAATACACAGAGCTCTGGGCACAGGACTCCATAATACACAGAGCGCTGGGCACAGGACTCCATAATACACAGAGCGCTGGGCACAGGACTCCATAATACACAGAGCTCTGGGCACAGGACTCCATAATACACAGAGCGCTGGGCACAGGACTCCATAATACACAGAGCTCTGGGCACAGGACTACATAATACACAGAGCTCTGGGCACAGGACTCCATAATACACAGAGCGCTGGGCACAGGACTCCATAATACACAGAGCGCTGGGCACAGGACTACATAATACACAGAGCTCTGGGCACAGGACTCCATAATACACAGAGCGCTGGGCACAGGACTCCATAATACACAGAGCACTGGGCACAGGACTATATAATACACAGAGCGCTGGGCACAAGACTATATAATACACAGAGCACTGGGCACAGGACTATATAATACACAGAGCGCTGGGCACAAGACTATATAATACACAGAGCGCTGGGCACAGGACTCCATAATACACAGAGCGCTGGGCACAGGACTCCATAATACACAGAGCGCTGGGCACAGGACTCCATAATACACAGAGCTCTGGGCACAGGACTCCATAATACACAGCGCGCTGGGCACAGGACTCCATAATACACAGCACTGGGCACAGGACTCCATAATACACAGAGCGCTGGGCACAGGATTACATAATACACAGAGCGCTGTGCACAGGACTACATAATACACAGAGCTCTGGGCACAGGACTCCATAATACACAGAGCGCTGGGCACAGGACTCCATAATACACAGAGCTCTGGGCACAGGACTCCATAATACACAGAGCGCTGGGCACAGGACTCCATAATACACAGAGCGCTGGGCACAGGATTACATAATACACAGAGCGCTGGGCACAGGACTCCATAATACACAGAGCTCTGGGCACAGGACTGCATAATACACAGCGCTGGGCACAGGACTCCATAATACACAGAGCTCTGGGCACAGAACTCCATAATACACAGCGCTGGGCACAGGACTCCATAATACACAGAGCTCTGGGCACAGGACTCCATAATACACAGAGCGCTGTGCACAGGACTCCATAATACACAGAGCGTGTGTACAGGACTCCATTATACACAGAGCGCTGGGCACAGGACTCCATAATACACAGAGCGCTGGGCACAGGACTCCATAATACACAGAGCGCTGGGCACAGGACTCCATAATACACAGCGCTGGGCACAGGACTCCATAATACACAGAGCGTGTGTACAGGACTCCATTATACACAGAGCGCTGGGCACAGGACTCCATAATACACAGAGCGCTGGGCACAGGACTCCATAATACACAGAGCTCTAGGCACAGGACTCCATAATACACAGCGCGCTGGGCACAGGACTCCATAATACACAGCACTGGGCACAGGACTCCATAATACACAGAGCGCTGGGCACAGGATTACATAATACACAGAGCGCTGGGCACAGGACTACATAATACACAGAGCTCTGGGCACAGGACTCCATAATACACAGAGCGCTGGGCACAGGACTCCATAATACACAGAGCGCTGGGCACAGGACTCCATAATACACAGAGCTCTGGGCACAGGACTCCATAATACACAGAGCGCTGGGCACAGGACTCCATAATACACAGAGCGCTGTGCACAGGACTACATAATACACAGAGCTCTGGGCACAGGACTCCATAATACACAGAGCGCTGGGCACAGGACTCCATAATACACAGAGCGCTGAGCACAGGACTCCATTATACACAGAGCGCTGGGCACAGGACTCCATAATACACAGAGCGTGTGTACAGGACTCCATTATACACAGAGCTGGGCACAGGACTCCATAATACACAGAGCTCTGGGCACAGGACTCCATTATACACAGCGCTGGGCACAGGACTCCATAATACACAGCACTGGGCACAGGACTCCATAATACACAGAGCGCTGGGCACAGGATTACATAATACACAGAGCGCTGTGCACAGGACTACATAATACACAGAGCTCTGGGCACAGGACTCCATAATACACAGAGCGCTGGGCACAGGACTCCATAATACACAGAGCGCTGGGCACAGGACTCCATAATACACAGAGCTCTGGGCACAGGACTCCATAATACACAGAGCGCTGGGCACAGGACTCCATAATACACAGAGCTCTGGGCACAGGACTACATAATACACAGAGCTCTGGGCACAGGACTCCATAATACACAGAGCGCTGGGCACAGGACTCCATAATACACAGAGCGCTGGGCACAGGACTACATAATACACAGAGCTCTGGGCACAGGACTCCATAATACACAGAGCGCTGGGCACAGGACTCCATAATACACAGAGCACTGGGCACAGGACTATATAATACACAGAGCGCTGGGCACAAGACTATATAATACACAGAGCACTGGGCACAGGACTATATAATACACAGAGCGCTGGGCACAAGACTATATAATACACAGAGCGCTGGGCACAGGACTCCATAATACACAGAGCGCTGGGCACAGGACTCCATAATACACAGAGCGCTGGGCACAGGACTCCATAATACACAGAGCTCTGGGCACAGGACTCCATAATACACAGCGCGCTGGGCACAGGACTCCATAATACACAGCACTGGGCACAGGACTCCATAATACACAGAGCGCTGGGCACAGGATTACATAATACACAGAGCGCTGTGCACAGGACTACATAATACACAGAGCGTGTGTACAGGACTCCATAATACACAGAGCGTGTGTACAGGACTCCATTATACACAGAGCGCTGGGCACAGGACTCCATAATACACAGAGCGCTGGGCACAGGACTCCATAATACACAGAGCGCTGGGCACAGGAGTCCATAATACACAGCGCTGGGCACAGGACTCCATAATACACAGAGCGTGTGTACAGGACTCCATTATACACAGAGCGCTGGGCACAGGACTCCATAATACACAGAGCGCTGGGCACAGGACTCCATAATACACAGAGCTCTAGGCACAGGACTCCATAATACACAGCGCGCTGGGCACAGGACTCCATAATACACAGCACTGGGCACAGGACTCCATAATACACAGAGCGCTGGGCACAGGATTACATAATACACAGAGCGCTGGGCACAGGACTACATAATACACAGAGCTCTGGGCACAGGACTCCATAATACACAGAGCGCTGGGCACAGGACTCCATAATACACAGAGCGCTGGGCACAGGACTCCATAATACACAGAGCTCTGGGCACAGGACTCCATAATACACAGAGCGCTGGGCACAGGACTCCATAATACACAGAGCGCTGTGCACAGGACTACATAATACACAGAGCTCTGGGCACAGGACTCCATAATACACAGAGCGCTGGGCACAGGACTCCATAATACACAGAGCGCTGAGCACAGGACTCCATTATACACAGAGCGCTGGGCACAGGACTCCATAATACACAGAGCGTGTGTACAGGACTCCATTATACACAGAGCTGGGCACAGGACTCCATAATACACAGAGCTCTGGGCACAGGACTTCATAATACACAGAGCGCTGGGCACAGGACTCCATTATACACAGCGCTGGGCACAGGACTCCATAATACACAGCACTGGGCACAGGACTCCATAATACACAGAGCGCTGGGCACAGGATTACATAATACACAGAGCGCTGTGCACAGGACTACATAATACACAGAGCTCTGGGCACAGGACTCCATAATACACAGAGCGCTGGGCACAGGACTCCATAATACACAGAGCGCTGGGCACAGGACTCCATAATACACAGAGCTCTGGGCACAGGACTCCATAATACACAGAGCGCTGGGCACAGGACTCCATAATACACAGAGCTCTGGGCACAGGACTACATAATACACAGAGCTCTGGGCACAGGACTCCATAATACACAGAGCGCTGGGCACAGGACTCCATAATACACAGAGCGCTGGGCACAGGACTACATAATACACAGAGCTCTGGGCACAGGACTCCATAATACACAGAGCGCTGGGCACAGGACTCCATAATACACAGAGCACTGGGCACAGGACTATATAATACACAGAGCGCTGGGCACAAGACTATATAATACACAGAGCGCTGGGCACAGGACTATATAATACACAGAGCGCTGGGCACAAGACTATATAATACACAGAGCGCTGGGCACAGGACTCCATAATACACAGAGCGCTGGGCACAGGACTCCATAATACACAGAGCGCTGGGCACAGGACTCCATAATACACAGAGCTCTGGGCACAGGACTCCATAATACACAGCGCGCTGGGCACAGGACTCCATAATACACAGCACTGGGCACAGGACTCCATAATACACAGAGCGCTGGGCACAGGATTACATAATACACAGAGCGCTGTGCACAGGACTACATAATACACAGAGCTCTGGGCACAGGACTCCATAATACACAGAGCGCTGGGCACAGGACTCCATAATACACAGAGCTCTGGGCACAGGACTCCATAATACACAGAGCGCTGGGCACAGGACTCCATAATACACAGAGCGCTGGGCACAGGATTACATAATACACAGAGCGCTGGGCACAGGACTCCATAATACACAGAGCTCTGGGCACAGGACTCCATAATACACAGCGCTGGGCACAGGACTCCATAATACACAGAGCGCTGTGCACAGGACTCCATAATACACAGAGCGCTGGGCACAGGACTCCATAATACACAGAGCGTGTGTACAGGACTCCATAATACACAGAGCGCTGGGCACAGGACTCCATAATACACAGAGCGCTGGGCACAGGACTCCATAATACACAGAGCGCTGGGCACAGGACTCCATTATACACAGCGCTGGGCACAGGACTCCATAATACACAGAGCGTGTGTACAGGACTCCATTATACACAGAGCTGGGCACAGGACTCCATAATACACAGAGCTCTGGGCACAGGACTACATAATACACAGAGCTCTGGGCACAGGACTCCATAATACACAGCGCGCTGGGCACAGGACTCCATAATACACAGCACTGGGCACAGGACTCCATAATACACAGAGCGCTGGGCACAGGATTACATAATACACAGAGCGCTGTGCACAGGACTACATAATACACAGAGCGCTGGGCACAGGACTCCATAATACACAGAGCACTGGGCACAGGACTACATAATACACAGAGCTCTGGGCACAGGACTCCATAATACACAGAGCGCTGGGCACAGGACTCCATAATACACAGAGCGCTGGGCACAGGACTCCATAATACACAGAGCTCTGGGCACAGGACTCCATAATACACAGAGCGCTGGGCACAGGACTCCATAATACACAGAGCGCTGGGCACAGGACTACATAATACACAGAGCTCTGGGCACAGGACTCCATAATACACAGCACTTGGCACAGGACTCCATAATACACAGAGCGCTGTGCACAGGACTACATAATACACAGAGCTGTGGGCACAGGACTCCATAATACACAGAGCGCTGGGCACAGGACTCCATAATACACAGAGCTCTGGGCACAGGACTCCATTATACACAGAGCGCTGTGCACAGGACTCCATAATACACAGAGCGCTGTGCACAGGACTCCATAATACACAGAGCGCTGGGCACAGGACTCCATAATACACAGAGCTCTGGGCACAGGACTCCATAATACACAGAGAGCTGGGCACAGGACTCCATAATACACAGAGCGCTGGGCACAGGACTCCATAATGCACAGAGCGCTGGGCACAGGACTCCATAATACACAGAGCTCTGGGCACAGGACTCCATAATACACAGAGCTCTGGGCACAGGACTCCATAATACACAGCACTGGGCACAGGACTCCATAATACACAGAGCTCTGGGCACAGGACTCCATAATACACAGAGCGCTGGGCACAGGACTATATAATACACAGAGCTCTGGGCACAGGACTCCATAATACACAGAGCGCTGGGCACAGGACTCCATAATACACAGAGCGCTGGGCACAGGACTCCATAATACACAGAGCTCTGGGCACAGGACTCCATAATACACAGAGCGCTGGGCACAGGACTCCATAATGCACAGAGCGCTGGGCACAGGACTCCATAATGCACAGAGCGCTGGGCACAGGACTCCATAATGCACAGAGCGCTGGGCACAGGACTCCATAATGCACAGAGCTCTGGGCACAGGACTCCATAATACACAGAGCACTGGGCACAGGACTATATAATACACAGAGCGCTGGGCACAGGACTATATAATACACAGAGCGCTGGGCACAGGACTCCATAATGCACAGAGCTCTGGGCACAGAACTCCATAATGCACAGAGCGCTGGGCACAGGACTATATAATACACAGAGCGCTGGGCACAGGACTATATAATACACAGAGCGCTGGGCACAGGACTCCATAATACACAGAGCTCTGGGCACAGGACTCCATAATACACAGAGCGCTGGGCACAGGACTCCATAATGCACAGAGCGCTGGGCACAGGACTCCATAATGCACAGAGCTCTGGGCACAGGACTCCATAATACACAGAGCGCTGGGCACAGGACTCCATAATACACAGAGCTCTGGGCACAGGACTCCATAATACACAGAGCGCTGGGCACAGGACTATATAATACACAGAGCTCTGGGCACAGGACTCCATAATACACAGAGCGCTGGGCACAGGACTCCATAATACACAGAGCGCTGGGCACAGGACTCCATAATACACAGAGCTCTGGGCACAGGACTCCATAATACACAGAGCGCTGGGCACAGGACTCCATAATGCACAGAGCGCTGGGCACAGGACTCCATAATGCACAGAGCGCTGGGCACAGGACTCCATAATGCACAGAGCGCTGGGCACAGGACTCCATAATGCACAGAGCTCTGGGCACAGGACTCCATAATACACAGAGCACTGGGCACAGGACTATATAATACACAGAGCGCTGGGCACAGGACTATATAATACACAGAGCGCTGGGCACAGGACTCCATAATGCACAGAGCTCTGGGCACAGAACTCCATAATGCACAGAGCGCTGGGCACAGGACTATATAATACACAGAGCGCTGGGCACAGGACTATATAATACACAGAGCGCTGGGCACAGGACTATATAATACACAGAGCGCTGGGCACAGGACTCCATAATGCACAGAGCTCTGGGCACAGAACTCCATAATGCACAGAGCGCTGGGCACAGGACTATATAATACACAGAGCGCTGGGCACAGGACTATATAATACACAGAGCGCTGGGTAGAGGACTACTTAATACACAGGAGGGTGTTAGGCATAGAGTACAGGGTTCAGAGGTTTTCTATGCACAGAGGACACTTCTACCCCCACATCCATAGCTCACCTCTGCACCCTTCTCTCATGGATTATCTCTGCAGCCACCTTTTAGCCCTTCCCCCAAAACAGCTAAACTCTCCATATCTCAATGCAGCTGCATCAGCTCTGACCCGCGCTCCCCCACTGCTCTCACCTGTTTACAAACAGCCCCACCCCCCCCCCCCCCCCTATCTGCTCACCTTCCATCTCAGCCCTCCACACAGTAATTGTTTTAGCTCTGCCTCTCCTCCACTGAACAGCAGGAGCGGCAGTGAGATCGTCCAGCAGGGGGCGTCAGCATTCGAGCCACCAGGCTGCTTCTCAGATAACATGGGATGCTCTGTCTACGTTAATCCAGCCCTGAATCCGGTGATAAAACCGGGACAGACTTGGTCCGGAGACAGTGTCCTCAGTGCCTTGAAGCCTATAAAGATTTAGCTACTGGTCACCTACTGGTTAGACGCTATGTAACCAGGTGTAGCGATATCTATGTACCATTGACGTGATGACCTGGGGCTGCCTTTTCCTGGTTTAAATAAAATATTTTAAAAAAAATTGTTCCGTAGCTCCCAACTGTCCCTGATTTCGAAGGACCGTCCCCGATTTGGAACAAAGTCCCTCTGTCCCTTTTTCCTCCTCATTTGTCCCTCGTCTTAGTCTGATCTATATAGTTGTATAAAAAATACACTATTTATCCTTCAGAAATTTCTAAATTGCTACATTTGCAATCTTTAAAAGCCAACATAAAGAAATAGTAGTGGTTAAAAAAAAAAAAAAACGCGTGTGGGTTTAACTGATCTTTTTTTATAATTCTCCTTTAAGGGGCGTAGCAAGGGTGTGTCCTATGCCTACATACTTTTTCTAATTAGTGTCCCTCATTCCCATTTAACTACTTCAGGCCCACATGACGTCCTCGGGCTTGTGGGGGTATATTTGAATGATGCCTCAGCCGGCGATTCCCTACACCATGAGAACGATCATAGCGGCTGTTCCACCGCTTGATCGTTCTTACGGGCAGCAGAAGGGGACGTCCCCCCCTCCCGCCGCCCTCCGGTGCCTCTACCGACTCACCTGTTGGATCGGTGAGTCGGTGACAGGATCCGCCAGCCCCGGATGTAGATCACAGAGATTTCCGGCGGACCAGATGGTCGCCAGAGTCTCTATGAACGTCGGAGGCCGGGCGCGATGTTATGATGTCACGCCCGGCCTCTGCATTCAAAAAAACGGCGCCGCTTCGGCTTTGAAGCGGTGATCTTTTTTTTTTTAGGCTTCCAAGCCTAGAGGTGAGATGTGGGGTCTTATTGACCCCCCCCCCATATCTCACTGTAAAGAGGTCCTGTCATGTCATATTCCTATTACAAAGGATGTTTACATTCCTTGTAATAGGAATAAAAGTGATCAAAATTATTATTATTTTTTTTAAGTGTCAAAATAAAAAAAAATAAGTAAAATGAACAATAAAAAAAAAAAAAAAAAAATTTTTTACAGTGCCCCCGTCCCCGTGTGCTCACATGCAGAAGCGAACGCATACGCAAGTCCCGCCCACATATAAAAATGGTGTTCAAACCACACATGTGAGGTGTCGCCGCGAACGTTAGAGCGAGAGCAATAATTCTAGCCCTAGACCTTTTCTGTAACTCAAAAAATGTACCCAGTAAAAAAATTTAAAGCGTCGCCTATGGGGATTTTTAAGTACCGAAGTTTGGCGCCATTCCACGAGTGTGTGCAAATTTGAAGCGTGACATGTTAGGTATCTATTTACTCAGCGTAACTTCATCTTTCACAATATGCAAAAAAATTGGGCTAACTTTGCTGTTTTTTTTTTGTTTTTTTAAAGCATGAAACAGTTTTTTCCCCCAAAAAAACAAGTTTGAAAAATTGCTGCGCAAATACCGTGCAAGATAAAAAGTTGCAATGACCGCCATTGTATTCTCTAGGATCTTTGCTAAAAAAAACATATATATAGTGTTTGGGGGTTCTAAGTAATTTTCTTGCAAAAAAATTATGAGTTTTACATGTAGGATCGAAGTGTCAGAATTGGCCCGGGCCTGAAGTGGGTAAAAAAGATGGGAGGTCTATATTTCTCTCCCCCTTGGTGGGAGTGGAGATGACCCCATCTATAAGGATATACAGTACATACACACACAGCACAAGGCCGTGTTCACACTACGAGACGTTTCTCGGAGCTGCAGTTCCTCTGAGATCCACAAGGTGGTGATCTTCTCACGTCTGCCCAGACAGGAAGTCTCTAGAGAAGACAGGAAGTGATGTCAGGTGAATACAGGAAATCTTTATGGAAGACAGGAAGTGATGCCAGGCACAGACAAGAAGTTCCGGGTGAAAGGTGAGGCGGGAGGAAGTAGAGAGAAGACATTGCTGGAAGAGGTAGAAGAGGAGGTAATAAGATCGTATTTTCTATTTACATCCAGTAACCCCCCGTCATGTCCGTCCTCTTCCTCCATAGTCACTGTGACGTCTTTTATCTCCAGCAGATGATGATACACACATATATAGTGTGGAAACCTAGATTAACCCCTTCAGGGTCAGAACATTCCCCCACTTACGGGTAGGGTTGCCTTTTCTTCAAGACAAACCTACACTTTACTGGCGCGTAGCATTTTTTTTTTCAGACAAAATAGGATTGTAAAAGACCTTGGACACTTTTGGAGTGGCTTGAAGAGAGTAGTAACATGGCATACTGTGCATCCAATGGCGAATAGAGGGTGTGGCCTCAACAGTGGGAGGGGGCTAAATTAGCCCACCCTACCAACAGCGCCCCTTACTATCCAGTGCAACCCAACCTTCCACTAATAGTCCAAAGTACCCCACCCTACCTATAGCAACCCACACTATCAACACCACACCAAAGTGGCCCATTCTATCTACAACACCTCAAATCAGTCCATCATATATACAGCACCCCAATGCGGACCACCCTAACCACAGCACCCAAAAGAACCTTACAGCAGTCGGATTGACTGGGGGGCTGTGGAGTGGACCGGGGGGCAGCGGGATGCACAGGGTGAGGCAGTGGGGTGGACTAGGTGGGGGAGAGTGGTCAGGGGGGCTTTGGGATGGACAGGAGGTCAATGGGATGGACGGGTCAGTGGGGTGGACTGGAGAGTAGCGGAGTGGAGGGGGGCAGTAGGATGGACAAGGAGGCAGCGGGGAGGACTGGAGAATAGCGGATTGAGATCATGAGTGTGCTATGTACACAGTGCAGAGATCAGGAGTGTGCTACATACAGAGTGCAGAGATCAGGAGTGTGCTATGTACACAGTGCAGGGTTCAGGAGCACGCTATGTACAGAGTGCAGAGATCAGGAGCGTGCTACGTACACAGTGCAGAGATCAGGAGTGTGCTACGTACACAGTGCAGAGATCAGGAGTGTGCTACGTACACAGTGCAGAGATCAGGAGTGTGCTACGTACACAGTGCAGAGATCAGGAGTGTGCTACGTACACAGTGCAGAGATCAGGAGTGTGCTACGTACACAGTGCAGAGATCAGGAGTGTGCTACGTACACAGTGCAGAGATCAGGAGTGTGCTATGTACACAGTGCAGAGATAAGGAGTGTGCTATGTACACAGTGCAGGGTTCAGGAGCATGCTATTTTTCACAGTGCAGAGATCAGGAGTGTGCTATGTACACAGTGCAGAGATCAGGAGTGTGCTATGTACATAGTGCAGAGATCAGGAGTGTGCTATGTACACAGTGCAGAGATCAGGAGCATGTTATGTACAGAGTGCAGAGATCAGGAGCGTGCTACGTACACAGTGCAGAGATCAGGAGCATGCTATGTACAGAGTATAGAGATCAGGAGTGTGCTATGTACACAGTGCAGGGTTTAGGAGCATGCCATGTACACAGTGCAGAGATCAGGAGTGTGCTATGTACACAGTGCAGAGATCAGGAGTGTGCTATGTACACAGTGCAGAGATCAGGAGTGTGCTATGTACATAGTGCAGAGATCAGGAGTGTGCTATGTACACAGTGCAGAGATCAGGAGCATGTTATGTACAGAGTGCAGAGATCAGGAGTGTGCTACGTACACAGTGCAGAGATCAGGAGCATGCTATGTACAGAGTGTAGAGATCAGGAGCGTGCTACGTACACAGTGCAGAGATCAGGAGCATGCTATGTACAGAGTATAGAGATCAGGAGCGTGCTACGTACACAGTGCAGAGATCAGGAGCATGCTATGTACAGAGTATAGAGATCAGGAGTGTGCTACGTACACAGTGCAGGGTTCAGGAGCACGCTATGTACAGAGTGTTCCATTCAGGCTTGCGCTACATAGAGTGCAGAGTTGCAAATTAGCTGATTCTCTTGAACGCATTGCATATGGTGATGGTACCGACCACCACACTCGATATGGGATATCATTTACACTAATATGAGAAGAGAGAGAAAGTTCACATTACTTTGATTGAGATTCGGGGGTCTTGCAGACAGGTGGCTGAGCCCATTCTGTGTAATTGCAGTTATGGTAAAGATAAAGCAAGCAGGGGGAGGGATGGATGGAGAGTGTGATGGTTGGATCGAGGCATGGATGAGGGATGGATGGATAAAGGGATGATTGGGGGGGGGATTAATGGAGGGATAAAAGGTTGGAGGGAGGGAGGGTTTGATGGATGGAGGGCAGGATGGTTGGACTGAGGGAGGAATGGTTAGATAGAGGGATGGATGGTTGGCTAGAGAGAGGGATGGAGGGATAGTTGGATGGAGAGAGAGATAGTTGGGTGGAGAGAGAGAGATGGTTGGAGGGATTGAGCAAGAGATGGATGAAGGGATGGATGGATAGAGAGATGGAGGGAGAGATAGTTGATTGGAGGGATGGATAGAGAGAGAGATGAGGGATGGTTGGATAGAGAGATGGAGGGATGGATGGATAGAGAGATGGATGGACGGATAGAGAGATGAATGGAGGGATAGAGAGATGGAGGGATGGATGGATAGAGAGATGGATGGACGGATAGAGAGATGAATGGAGGGATAGAGAGATGGAGGGAGGGATAGAGAGATGGAGGGATGGATGGATAGAGAGATGGATGGACGGATAGAGAGATGAATGGAGGGATGGAGGGAGGGATAGAGAGATGGAGGGAGGGAGGGAGGGATGGATAGAGAGGGAGGGTTGGATAGAAAGAGAGATGGAGGGAGGAATGGATGGATAGAGAGATGGAGGGAGGGAGGGTTTGATAGAAAGAGAGATGGAGGGAGGGATGGATAGAGAGAGCTGGTTGGAGGGATGGATAGAGAGATGGATGGAGGGATGGATGAATAGAGAGATGGAGGCAGGGATGAATAGAGAGATGGAGGGAGGGATGGATGGATAGAGAGATGGAGGGAGGGATGGTTGGATAGAGAGATGGAGGGAGGGATGGATGGAGGGAGGGAGGGATGGATAGAGAGATGGAGGGAGGGATGGTTGGATAGAGAGAGAGAGATGGATGGACGGATAGAGAGATGAATGGAGGGAGGGATGGATGGATAGAAAGATGGATGGACGGATAGAGAGATGAATGGATGGATAGAGAGATGGAGGGAGGGATAGAGAGATGGAGGGAGGGATGGATGGATAGAGAGGGAGGGTTGGATAGAGAGATGGAGGGAGGAATGGATGGATAGAGAGATGGAGGGAGGGATAGAGAGATGGAGGGAGGGAGGGAGGGATGAATAGAGAGGGAGGGTTGGATAGAAAGAGAGATGGAGGGAGGGAGGGTTGGATAGAAAGAGAGATGGAGGGAGGGAGGGATGAATAGAGAGGGAGGGTTGGATAGAAAGAGAGATGGAGGGAGGAATGGATGGATAGAGAGATGGAGGGAGGGAGGGAGGGTTGGATAGAAAGAGAGATGGAGGGAGGGATGGATAGAGAGGGAGGGTTGGATAGAAAGAGAGATGGAGGGAGGGATGGATGGAGGGAGGGAGGGTTGGATAGAAAGAGAGATGGAGGGAGGAATGGATGGATAGAGAGATGGAGGGAGGGAGGGTTGGATAGAAAGATAGATGGAGGGAGGGATGGATAGAGAGGGAGGGTTGGATAGAAAGAGAGATGGAGGGAGGGAGGGATGGATAGAGAGATGGAGGGAGGGAGGGTTGGATAGAAAGAGAGATGGAGGGAGGGAGGGTTGGATAGAAAGAGAGATGGAGGGAGGGATGGATGGATAGAGAGATGGAGGGAGGGAGGGTTGGATAGAAAGATAGATGGAGGGAGGGATGGATAGAGAGGGAGGGTTGGATAGAAAGAGAGATGGAGGGAGGGAGGGATGGATAGAGAGATGGAGGGAGGGAGGGTTTGATAGAAAGAGAGATGGAGGGAGGGATGGATGGATAGAGAGATGGAGGGAGGGATGGATAGAGAGAGCTGGTTGGAGGGATGGGTGGCTAGAGGGATGGATGGATAGAGAGATAGTTGATTGGAGGGATGGATGAATAGAGGGATAGATAGAGAAAGGGATGGATGGATGGATAGAGAAAGGGATGGATGGATGGATAGAACACAACACGTAGACATCCTGTCCTGGTGCTGCTCCTCTATCTTTCTGTACCCCACACTGTAGAAACAAGCCGGCTCTTTCCATGCGGTTTCTTTCCCTTTAGAGCAAGTGTAGGAAAACAAGTCACAGTCTCATTGCAGAGAAACGATCCGCCTGCCTCTTGCAGCCCATCCCCCATAGCAGGCTGTGTTTTCTCCTCTCCTCCTCCCATCGATCTGCCGGCACCTCCTCCTGTTGTGGAAAATGTTATGAAGATGTATTTAATATGTATTGTCATAGTGTCACCCAGTGTTAGTATTTCCACAACCCGCTCTAAAGAGCTGACTGGGGCAGTCTGAGGCTGGTTGAGATAAACTTCCTGATTTGGAGAAGGGTGTTTGCGGAGTGGGGCCTCTCTGCAAACGCATTATCGGTTTAGCGGATGTATGCTCTTGTCATCTCTGTGTGCCTGATCAGCATTGAGGTGGTGGCATGAGCATACACTTGCAGATAAGCTCCCCTCATTAGGAACTGTGTTCATTGGTTATTGTATTATTATTGTATTATTGTATTCCTTTAAGCTATATTTCTTGTTTTGTATTCATGTATTGGATTGTATGGGACATCTTGTTAGAGGGATGCCCTTATATGGACATTTGCTGTGTGAAGAGGAGATCCTGTGATGACCACTCCCATGGAGGTCAGATGCTGTGTCCTCACTTCCTATGGAGGAGGTCACATGCTGTGATGACCACTCCCATGAAGGTCACATGCTTTTGAGTTAATAAAAGGAGCCGTGAGGCTCGAGGCGACCAGTCTTTGCTGGGAGGCCTTGATGATGACATAGCTGTCTGGTGATGCTTCCTTCTTTGAATGAGTGGCAAATCGAATGAATGGTGGGTGAATTTTAGTCTACGAAGCATTATTGCATTAGGATGAAATCTGAAGTGTGTGCACAAGGCAAAATGGCTGTGTGCTCTGCATACAACCAATTTTGCCACGACACTCCTTTTACAGCTTTGCTTAGAAGTCAACACAGGCAGGCTGAGGAAGGGGGCGGGTACATTGCTTTCTCATTGGCTGAGGAGGCAGGGCTGTATATCAATTCAGTCCACCTCTGAAACCTGCCTGCTGGATCTAACTAAAGATTATCGGCTTATGCGGCGGGAGAAGACGTATTCCTCCATAGGAAATAAAAAGTCCCCGTCCTTCTGACATCAAAATAAGATGTGCAGGTACAATAAAAAAAAACAGTGACATATGCAAGTAGAGCCGAAACATTCTCTTCATTTTGGAAACGTGTCGCTGTTCCATTAATTTTTCCTTTTCTGTTTTGTACTAACGGATTATACGATAATACGGGATGGGGGTTTTATACAGAGGTGGATGGTGACTGTATCATTGTGTGTGTCAGGTTCCTATAAGGTGTCAGGATGTCACTGTCTATTTCTCCATGGAGGAGTGGGAGTATTTAGAAGGACACAAGGATCTCTACAAGGACGTCATGATGGAGAATCAGCCGCCCCTCACATCACCGGGTAAGAGGAGACTTTATTGTAAAGGAGAGAGCAGTACGGAAGCTCCACCTAGATCCCCCATCATCTGATAAACACATAGAAACAATGTATTCAGTCAGTGTGTGTGTTTCCTACAGATGGATCCAGTAATGGGAACCCACCAGAGAGATGTCCCCGTCCTCTGTATTCCCGGGATTCCACACAGGAAGGTCACACCATCCCCCACCATCATCAGGTAGATGAGGAACAATTACTGGTTGTTATAATTTATACACAAACATGTTTGTTACAATTAATGTTTTATTATCTATTCAGAGTGGAAACCTTGGAGATTATAATATTGTTGTTAAAGAAGAGTATAAAGAGGAGGATGAGGAGTATGGAGTGATGGAGGAATTTTCTGAAGGACACAAGGATATGATGGAACCACCTAATACCAGGAACCCACCAGAGAGATGTCCCCGTCCTCTGTATTCCCGGGATTCCACACAGGAAGGTCACACCATCCCCCACCATCATCAGGTAGATGAGGAGCAATTATTGGTGGGAAAGGTTCATACTAAAGCTATTTTGTTACAATGAATGTTTAATTATATATTTTTAGGGTGGAAACCTGAAGGATAATAATATTGTTGTTAAAGAAGAGTATAAAGAGGAGGATGAGGAGTATGGAGTGATGGAGAAGTTTTCAGAAGGACACAAGGATATGATGGAGCCACCTAATACCAGGAACCCACCAGAGAGATGTCCCCGTCCTCTGTATTCCCGGGACTCCACACAGGAAGGTCACACCATCCCTCACTGTTACAAGGTTGGTGGGACGGAGCATCTAGAACATGGACTGGTGGAGATGATGTGGATTTTGTATGTAAACTTATCTTTTACAGATGAGATTCTCTCTCATTTTTTTGGTTTAGAGTGGAGATCCAATCGATATAGAATTTGAGGTGAAATCAGAAGAAGAAGAGAGGTATGTGAGGGATGATCAGCAGTCTATGGAGGAGGATGGAATAACGGGGACATTTATAGAGGAGGACACTCCTACAGAGATCAGCACAGGTGGGTCATTACCACTAAATCCATTCCTCCACCCATACTGCTCACTGATTGGTCCAGAGTAGGACGGGGACTGGGTGATATCAGTCTGTAATATCCTGGTCACTTTCCTGAGCTGTGTTCCCCGTCCTGTATTCCTGTATTTCTCTCGGATAATCTTCCTTCTCTGTGCTGCAGACACAATTTATGTATCTAGACTGGATTTATGGAGATTCTGGGGTTCAGCTGGCAGCAAAATGTAGATTTTCACCATAGGGTTTGCTAAACCGATCATAAACAATTTATATTACACATTACATACTCCTGACTTCTCTCTCTCTCTCCCCTCCACCCACTGCTATATAAACACATAATATGTATTCTCTTTGGTTACCCCCATTTCCTACCAGCTGGACATTTTATATCTGATGATGTGATTGGAGGACAGACTTTTACATATTGATAATAATGTGATAACTTCCTCCAACTTTGGAACCTTAAACAGAAAGTGATAATGAGGGGGAGGAGTCAATAACCCAATGATGGTCTTCAGGGTCAGTCCAGTCTTCACCCTGGTTGGTTAGGGGAACCAATCAGCTCATGTCTAGTAATAATCTTTGTATTTCTATTTTAGTAGATGGACGGGAGATGAGGAAAACCTCAGAGGATTGTCTCACTTTGTCTCCAGACTGTAAAGTAGAAGATGAGGACATCACACAGTATAGTCCAGGAGAAAACCCGACTACCTCAAATGTCCATCCGGCACCACACAGTGTAGATGGACCATCGTATTCCTCTTATCCTGAGGAACCTCAGACTGTGCGGGACGGTGCTGGACCATCGTATTCCTCTTATCCCGAGGAACCTCAGACTGTGCGGGATGGTGCCGGACCATCGTATTCCTCTTATCCTGAGGAACCTCAGACTGTGCGGGACGGTGCCGGTCCATCGTATTCCTCTTATCCTGAGGAACCTCAGACTGTGCGGGATGGTGCCGGACCATCGTATTCCTCTTATCCTGAGGAACCTCAGACTGTGCGGGATGGTGCCGGACCATCGTATTCCTCTTATCCTGAGGAACCTCAGACTGTGCGGGACGGTGCCGCACCATCGTATTCCTCTTATCCTGAGGAACCTCAGACTGTGCGGGACGGTGCCGGACCATCGTATTCCTCTTATCCTGAGGAACCTCAGACTGTGCGGGATGGTGCCGCACCATCGTATTCCTCTTATCCTGAGGAACCTCAGACTGTGAGGGACGGTGCCGGACCATCGTATTCCTCTTATCCTGAGGAACCTCAGACTGTGCGGGACGGTGCCGCACCATCGTATTCCTCTTATCCTGAGGAACCTCAGACTGTGCGGGACGGTGCCGGACCATCGTATTCCTCTTATCCTGAGGAACCTCAGACTGTGCGGGACGGTGCCGCACCATCGTATTCCTCTTATCCTGAGGAACCTCAGACTGTGCGGGACGGTGCCGGACCATCGTATTCCTCTTATCCTGAGGAACCTCAGACTGTGCGGGATGGTGCCGCACCATCGTATTCCTCTTATCCTGAGGAACCTCAGACTGTGAGGGACGGTGCCGTCCTTCTACCACATAAGAGGTTTCCCTGTCCTGAATGCGGGAAATGTTTTTCACAGAAGTCACATCTTTACAGACATCAGAGATCCCACACGGGGGAAAAACCATATTCCTGTCCTGAGTGCGGGAAATGTTTTTCAGGGAAATCCAATCTCAACAGACACCAAAGGTCTCACACAGGTGAGAAGCCGTATTCCTGTGCAGAATGCGGGAAGAGTTTTTCAGACAAGTCCGATCTTTATTATCATCAGAGATTTCACACGGGTGAGAAGCTGTATTCCTGTTCTGAGTGCGGAAAATGTTTTGTAAAAAAATCAAAACTCGTCACACATCAAAGGTCTCACACGGGGGAAAAACCATATTTCTGTGTTAATTGTGGGAAATGTTTTTCAAGGAAATTCGATCTCGAAAAACACCAAAGGTCTCACACAGGCGAGAAGCCGTATTCCTGTCCCGAGTGCGGGAAATGTTTTTCACAAAATGTCAGTCTTTACAAACATCACAGATTGCACACGGGTGAGAAGCCGTATTCCTGTCTTGAGTGCGGGAAATGTTTTTCAGTGAAGTCCAGTCTTGTCACACATCAGAGGTCTCACACGGGTGAGAAGCCGTATTCCTGTCCTGAGTGTGGGAACTGTTTTTCACTTAAGTCCAGTCTTACCGCACATCAGAGATTGCACACGGGGGAGAAGCCGTATTCCTGTCCTGAGTGTGGGAAATGTTTTTCAGAGAAGTCCCATCTTTCCAGACATCAGAGATCTCACACAGGTGAGAAGCCGCATTCCTGTCCCGAGTGCAGGAAATGTTTTTCAGAGAAGGCCAGTCTTTGCAGACATCAGAGATCTCACACGGGTGAGAAGCCGTATTCCTGTTCTGAGTGCGGGAAATGTTTTTCAGATAGGTCAAGTCTTTACAAACATCGGAGATCTCACACGAGGGAGAACCCGTATTCCTGTCCTGAGTGAGGGAAATGTTCCTCAATGAAGTCCTGTCTTCCTGTACACCAGGCGGTCCCACACAACCCTGGAGGTGAATTCGTTGGATTTCGACCTTTTACTATTTCCTGATTTTATGACTGCAGTCTTGGTAAAAGTAAAATGATAATAAAAATGTATTGAATGAAGAAAAGATTGTGCGTGTCGGTGCAATGAGGAGAAACTTTGTATCCAAATATCACTCATAGGAGACGCTATAAAAGTCTTCACAGGTCATCAGTGTAGAGGGAACCCCGAATAATGGGCCCAGAAAGAGCAACACCCTCCAAGCAACCCAACGGGACTACAGAGTTATAGATTATAGATTTAAGTGTAGCAAGGTCCCGGGCCTCTTTAGGCCTAATAGTTACCTCCAGAGTTAGGGACATCCTTCTATGTAGAATGGGTTACAAGGCATGGTGGGTGTAATGCAAGGTAGATCCATGGGTGCCAGACACTTGTTAAATGCAAAGAGATTTATTTCTCTTGAACAGAACTGTGAGAGAGAGGGTTAGGGCCAGGACACCCTTAAGTAGTTGCAATGCTAATTAGCAGTCTCCGAGACCAAGGTAGACAGCCATGCAGGGAAAGGCATCCAGCAAGACATCACATCTGCAGGTGGAGGACCGCTGTCTCCTATGGCAACAGTCTTCTAACAGTTCCTAACGCAAGTTGTAACGAGCTTCAGTACTTCCTCTACAATCACTTCTTGTAGATCTTCACTCCACTGAGCTCCCAGTCTCTCTCACTGGGAGTATCTTCCTCAAGCATCACCCTTGCTGGGTCCCTAGCTTGGCATTCATAGATACTCCTCAAGCGTCACCCCACTGACTGGCTCGGTCCCTGGCTTGGCACACAAGGCTGCACTGCAAGCGTCATTTCCGCTGGCTGGGTCCCTGACTTGACACCTGCTGAAGTTTCCCGATTCATCACCGTCCCCGGTTGGTGAGAATGTTGCTCCGGTACTTGCTTCAGCTACTCACTGGGGTCCCTGGTAATAAGGTGGATGGTCACTTAGTGGCGACAGCATCCCCGCTACTTCCGTCCACGACAGGTTTTCCGGCTGGCAGAACCGTCCCTTCTGGTTTGACTGCAAGCCGCAGTCCCAACCCTACGCTGAGACAGCCTAGCAGCCAGATGTCCCAGGGATAGGCCTCAGACTCTTGCCTAGCAGCCCGGGCAGCACAACACACGTCCACCCAGACAGCCGTCAAGGTGGCACCGAAACCAAGATCACCTGACCCCACCCAAATATATAGGTTCTCCCAGCAGGCCAAGTGATTAAAGAAAACCCCTGCCCATTGGCTGAGATACCCCATATATTCCTAATCTGTCCTTGCATTACCCTTGTCTTATCTAATGTCACCAAGCACCCGGCCACTTAGAGACAGAAGAGAGAAGTGCAGCAATTTCAGACTTAGGGTGAAATCAATTGATCCCTAACAATTGGCCAAGGCAACTATGCCTGGCAGGTAAATTTAGGAGCAACCCTGCCTAAACATCAGGGTGCTACATCCTCCCCCTGCCTACAAAACTACGTCTCGGAGTTTGCAGAAGGAAAAAATAATTTGTGCTCTCAAGCCTGAGAGTGAATGTCCTGGTAACAACTGAGATGGAAGGGGAAACAAGGAAAGAATAACAATAACAAACAATGCACGTGGCGCACCACATGAAATAAACATGTATAACAGATACATGTATGAATGGTTAGTTCACACAGGGCAGATAAATATCAGACACTATGTGCAAATTACGTGTGGCGTACCACCCAAATAATGGAGAGGAAAATATAAACAATGGCCTTATATCCTAACTATCTAATATGTACAGTAATAAAGATAGCATGAATGGTTAGCATTGTCATCCACGTTGGATTACTGTCTCTCCTTGTCCAAGGAAGACGCAGCAGTGCAGGAACACCTTAAAGAGAAAAAACAGCAATGCAAATGCATCCTATCCCTATAATAACATAGTGCAATATATATGAGTGGTTAAGTAATGTTCACATGTCCTTAGCCAAAGACAGCATAGCAGTGTAAGTACACCCTCTAATAGGTCTGAACCATATACATATGGAAGTGGGCCCCATTCTCAGCTGAGCATTCCACCCCTTTTCCATTAATCTAAAGAACTTTACTTGGCATGTTCTATCAAATACTCATAATATGAACAGAGGTTCACTCAGGTCAGCACCGTTTACGCCACCTGGTGACCAACACTAGAAACAGTTCTGATGCATGGGTAATGCCCCGTACACACGATTGGTTTTCCTGTTGGAAAAAGTCTGATGAGAGCTTTTAGTCTGGAATCCCGACCATGTGTATGCTCCATCAGACTTTTTCCAACAGGAAAACTGCTGGAAAAATATAGAGAGCAGGATCTCTTTTTTCCCGTCAGGAAAAAAACTGTTCGGGATTTCCGATCGTGTGTACAAATCACGACGCGCTAAATTCCGTCGCATGCTTGGAAACAAATCGACGCATGCTCGGAAGCATAGAACTTAATTTTCTCGGCTCGTCGTAGTCTTTTACATCACGGCGTTCTTGGCAGTCAAAAGTTCACTGAACTTTTGTGTGACCGTGTGTATGCAAGGCAGGCTTGAGAGGATTTCCGTCAGAAAAACCATCAGTTTTTTTTCCAACGGGAAAACCGCTCGTGTGTACGGGGCATTAGTCCATTATTCACATGGAACTTAAGAATTTGCCCCTTTGCCACAGCTCATTCTACCTGACTAGCTAAACACCCCAATGTCCTTGACGTGTCACAGTCCATCAAATTTTCATTCGGGGTAAACAATACTTCCCAGGAGTTTCCCTTCTTTTAGGCTGGGTTCACACTGGTACGATACGACAGTCATACAACTTTCATCCTACTTTGCTCTGCGACATCAGTCCTACATTGATCCTACATTGGTCCGACATCCATCCGACTTTCATGAACAGGATACTACTTTGATCCGACTTTGTGCTAGTCTGACTTGTCCTTTGACCAATCAAAACAATCCCAGGGTGAGATAAATTCCTTTTACAGCTGCTGTAATCACGTCGGGTGTCAAAAGTCGGATGGTTAGGACAAGGATCCTACTTTGATCCAACTTCAATGATATTCAATGGGCTGAAGTCGGATCAAAGTCGGACCAAAGTAGTACAGGGAGCATTTTCAAAGTCGGACCGACTTGTGTCGGACCAGTTAAGACGGCTCTCATAGGGAAACATTGATTTTCACACGTCATGCGACATGAGCTCCCAATGTCGGAGCGTTTGTCGGACCAGTGTGAACCCAGCCTAAAGGTAACTCTGGGGATAAGAGGTACAGCTGCGATCAGTTAACAAGCAGCCAGGCCATGGTGCAAGGGACCGCACCTTGGGACACAGGTCCGCTTGCAATGGTATCCTCAGTCTGTCCGCACGACAGCCGGGGACTGAGGAAGATTTCCCCATCACTTGAGAAGCAACCCTGCTGAGCATCACGTCACAGGTTACTTTTCAGAGGGAGTCATACTGGCAACTTTCAAAGCACTGGCCAGCATGACTCAAGTGGGCACTCCCTGCCTCTGCTGGCAGCAATCAGTCCAGCACAATCTCGGCAGTACAGCCTGTAGGAATATTCCCCACTAACTAAAACTTTTGTGTAGATATGAAGTGGCTTCCATCATAACGTCCTTAACTCCACACAGCACACATTTGTAATCCACAAGGTTTTGTGAACAGATGTAATTCCATGGAATTTACCAGTAGTACTTGGGATCTGGCAATGTTACTTCTTTGACATTTACTGTGACGACATAGTGTTTAATGTCCTTCTTTTCTGGCCTGCGGGGGATTACACTGTCCAGATTGATTTTTCAGCCGTAGCCCCAGGTGTGTAACACTGAGACATACCTCTAAGCAATTCCTGGTGACAGCTTTGGAAATTCTACTTGCAGGGGGATCCGGAGGAAACTGCCCACAGCTTCATCTACCCACTGGGTCTCTTTATGCAGAATTTCCTCCTCTAGGTGAGCCGGTATGTAGGGATACAAGTACCCGTATTCCTCAACCACTTTCTTTATCATAATCCACTGCACTTTGGACAGCCTGGGCAGGGTCTTAGGATCTCCGTACCCGGGTAGGACCCGTGTGTCTGGAGCATGCTGTACCGGGTACCCAGTAACAACGTCTGGCTTGCAATCATGTTTGGTCACAGGCGTTGGCTTAGTAGTGTGGACTTTGGGAACCCAGCGGGCCCAACGATCCTCTTCAAAGGATCTGGTAATGCGTACTGGTGGAGCTGCATTGGTAGACCGCTCAATTTTTACACTGACAGCAGTAGCGAGGGGAACTTCATCTCCCTCTATGTCACACTGTTGATCCTCATCACTGTCACTCCACTTCCCAGTCCAAGACAAAGTGTCCCTAAAACAGTTCAGATAATCCATCAGAGGGGATGTCTGAATTAGTTATGGTGGAGCACTCTTCGGCCGGGAGGTAGTTGCGCTTGGCACCGACTTTAGCTGGCACAACTGTGTTGTCTCCCTTAATGGCCACAGGTATCACCTCCCCCACAGGCACATTGCTTTCACCCCTTGCAGGCTTACCCGACTCTGGTACTCTTTTCCCCGGTGACTCAGACATCAAAGCGAGCAGATGGACCTGACTGTGGCCTCTAGGAGCGCTTGGAGCACTTATGGAGGCCATCTGGCAAGGTTTGGAGGAACGCATCAAGGACGAGTTGCCGGGTCGTGAAATTCCTATCATCCCGGAAAATCTTATGTCCTTGGCCGTCCAGATCGACACCAGTTTGCCAGGAGAGGGCACGGCAGAGCTAATTCTCAGCTCATCATGTGGTTACAACCTTTCTAACCCCTTCGTTTCTCCCAATGGCTTTGTTCCCTCCTCTCAGGAAGAGCCAATGCAACTAGGCCATTCACGCATGCCAAATGAGGAGAGAAACCGTTGTCAAATGCAGGGACTGTGCATCTACCGCAGAGAAAAAGGTAATTTCTTGAAACACTGCCCGCAGAAGCCAGGAAAACTTCCTAGGCTAGTAGACCTCAAGGGGGGTATATTAGACTGTAATTTTTGCCCCTCCAGTACACGTCCAACTATTACTGTTCAGTTACACCTCCCCACTTCCATTGTCTCAATGGAAGCATTTATTGACTTTTATTTCTGCATCCTTGGTAAAGGAATGCGCTTGGACTACAGGACCCCTTCTTCAGATCGTTTGAGTTTCAGCCATTGATTAAACCATTCTGGCCTTGGGTCCTATTAATTCCTGCAACACTCCCATGAAGATGTCAGTGGGAGTGCTTTACCAGGAGTCCATCTCCTTTTTGGTGTTACCACTGGCTACTTTTAAGTTAGTCATGGGTCTTCCTTGGCTTCAACAACATTCCCCAAAAATCGACTGGTCTGGTCCTTATTTGTTATCCTGGGGGCCCACCTGTCAACCCAAATGCCTTGACTAGAGGTCAGATGACTGGTGAGGAATGTGAAGTGGGAGGGGCTGGAGGAGACCAAACTCCTGATTTCGGCATAGGTGTCACTGCTACGAGACACCACAGAGCTGGAGACACAGTGAGTAACAGCACAGCCACTCATCCCAACTCCCTGATAGCACTGCCACTTATCCCACCCCCCCAACCAATAAGTAAGAGAAGGAATAAAAAGGGGGGAAAAAACGAAATCAGGATAGAGAGAGAGAGAGAGAAAAGGGAAAGAAAGGAGAAAAAAAAAAGAGTAGTACATCCTAAAATGTACCCTAAGTGGTTTTAATACTATACGAATGGAAGGGACTCAGGGAGCCCTAAATATCCGTGGGTTATGGGCGCAAATTACTTGTCTTGCCTTGGGTGCTGACAACCCACGCTACGAAAATAATTTTACTGTTAGGGGGGTCCCCACAACTTGGGAAATTTTATTAAGGGGGTCACGGCACTAGAAGGTTGAGAACCACTGCCCTAGACTAACTGTGCCAGAGTGGGTCGAGATAGATTGCTGGGGGTTGGCGGGGCTGTACACAGAGCCCGAAAGAAATTCAGCGGCTCTCTTAACTGGGGGTAGCGCTACACAGATAATCTCCAAAAGGGATTTATCTGAAAATCCTCCTCTCCCGCCAGAGCAGAGTTCTTCTTAGTCAAGAAATAATATGCTTTCCTTCATCCTTGTATTGACTACTGGGGATTAAATGCCATTACAGTTAAAAAAACCATTACCCGCTACCACTTATTACCGAATTGTTTGATCGGCTTTGTGGGGCGTAAGTTTTCACGAAACTCGATTTAAAAGGAGCGTATAATCTAATTCGCATCAAAGATGGAGACCAGTGGAAGACTGCTTTTAACACCAGGAATGAATATCTAGTGATGCCTTTTGACCTCTGTAACGCCCCGGCGTTTTTTTTTTTTTATCACTTCGTCAATGAGATCTTTGGCGACCTCCCCTATGTCTGTGTAGTATTCCATCTGGATGACATTCTTATCCAGATGGTAAGAGCTAAACCATTAACTTGATTTCTAAATTGCTGCATCTGTAATCTTCAAAAGCCAATATAAAAGAAGAGTAGTGGTAAAAAAAAAAGCATGTGTGGGTTTAACTAATCTTTTTTTTCTTCATAATTCTCCTTTAAAGGGGCATGGCAGGGGGTGTGTCCTATGCCTACATACTTTTGCTAATAGGTGTCCTTCATTCCCATTTAAAAAAAAATGGGAGGTCTGTATTTCTATTCCCCTCGGTGGGAGTGAAGATGACCCCATTTATAAGGATTTACAGTACATACACACACAGCACAAGGCCGTGTTCACACTACGAGACGTTTCTCGGAGCTGCAGTTCCCATGAGCTTCACAAGGTGATGAACTCACTTTTTCCCAGACAGGAAATCTCTATGGAAGACAGGAAGTGATGTCAGAGGCAGACAGGAAGTGATGCCAGGTAAAGACAGGAAGTTCCGGGTGAGAGGTGAGTCGGGAGGAATTAGAGAGGAAACAAAGCTGGAAGTGGTAGCAGAGGAGGTAATAAGATCTTATTTTCTATTTACACCCAGTAACCCCGTCATGTCCGTCCTCTTCCTCCATAGTCACTGTGACGTCTTTTATCTCCAGCAGATGATAATACACACATATATAGTGTGAAAACCTAGATTAACCCCTTCAAGGGCAGAACATTCCCCTACTTACAGGCCGGAACATACTTTTCATTTTGGAGATGTATCGTTGTTCCATTAATTTCACCTTTTCGGTTTATACTAACGGATTATGCAATGATACGGGGTGGAGGCTTTATTTAGAGGTGAATGGTTGACTGTATCATTGTGTGTGTCAGGTTCCTATAAGGTGTCAGGATGTCGCTGTCTATTTCTCCATGGAGGAGTGGGAGTATTTAGAAGGACACAAGGATCTCTACAAGGACGTCATGATGGAGAATCAGCCGCCCCTCACATCACCGGGTAAGAGGAGACTTTATTGTAAAGGAGAGAGCAGTACGGAGGCTCCACCTAGATCCCCCATCATCTGATAAACACATAGAAACAATGTATTCAGTCAGTGTGTGTTTCCTACAGATGGATCCAGTAATGGGAACCCACCAGAGAGATGTCCCCGTCCTCCGTATTCCCGGGATTCCACACAGGAAGGTCACACCATCCCCCACCATCATCAGGTAGATGAGGAACAATTATTGGTAGTTATGATTTTTATACAAACATGTTTGTTACAATGAATGTTTTATTATATATTCAGAGTGGAAACCTCGGGGATGATAATATTGTTGGTAAAGAAGAGTATAAAGAGGAGGATGAGGAGTATGGAGTGATGGAGTATTTAAAAGGACACAAGAATATGATGGAGTCCCCTAATACCAGGAACCCACCAGAGAGATGTCCCCGTCCTCTGTATTCCCGGGATTCCTCACAGGAAGGTCACACCATCCCCCACCATCATCAGGTAGATGAACAATTATTGGTAGTTATGAGTTATACACAAGACTGTTTGTTACAATGAATGTTTTATTATATATTCAGAGTGGAAACCTCAGGGGTGATAATATTGTTGTTAAAGAAGAGTATAAAGAGGAGGATGAGGAGTATGGAGTGATGAAGGAGATTTCTGAAAGACACAAGGATATGGTGGAGCCACCTAATACCAGGAACCCACCAGAGAGATGTCCCCGTCCTCTGTATTCCCGGGATTCCACACAGGAAGGTCACACCATCCCCCACCATCATCAGGTAGATGAACAATTATTGGTAGTTATGAGTTATACACAAGACTGTTTGTTACAATGAATGTTTTATTATATATTCAGAGTGGAAACCTCAGGGGTGATAATATTGTTGTTAAAGAAGAGTATAAAGAGGAGGATGAGGAGTATGGAGTGATGAAGGAGATTTCTGAAAGACACAAGGATATGGTGGAGCCACCTAATACCAGGAACCCACCAGAGAGATGTCCCCGTCCTCTGTATTCCCGGGATTCCACACAGGAAGGTCACACCATCCCCCACCATCATCAGGTAGATGAGGAACAATCACTGATAGTATCATTAGGATCTGTACATTATCTGCATTGTTACCATTGATGTCATTTTTATTATATATTCAGAGTGGAAACCTGAGAGATCATAAAGTTGAGGTTAAAGAAGAGATAAAAGAGGAGGATGATGAGGATGGGGTGATGGAGGAAGAACACAAAGATCTGTACCAGGACACCATGGAGGATTCATCCAGCTACAGAAACCCACCAGAGAGATGTCCCCGTCCTCTGTATTCCCGTGATTCCACACAGGAAGGTCACACCATCCCCCACTGTTACAAGGTTGGTGGGACAGAGCTTCTAAGAAAATGGACTCACACTATGTGTGGATTTTTTTCTGTGATGTCACAATATTAAAGCTTATTTTTTACAGGTGATATTGTATCTTACTTTCTTGGTTTAGGGTGAAGATCTGATAGATTTAAAAGCTGAGGTTAAAGCAGAAGAAGAGACGTATGTGAGGGATGATCTGCAGTCTATGGAGGAGGATGGAATAACGGGGACATTTATAGAGGAGGACACTCCTACAGAGATCAGCACAGGTGGGTCATTAACACTAAATACATTCCTCCATCCATACTGCTCACTGATTGGTCCAGAGTAGGGCGGGGACTGGGTGATATCAGCCTGTAATCCCCTGGTCACTTTCCTGAGCTGTGTTCCCCGTCCTGTATTCCTGTATTTCTCTCGGATAATCTTCCTTCTCTGAGCTGCAGACACATTTTATGTATCTAGACTGGATTTATGGAGATTCTGGTGTTCAGCTGGCAGCAAAATGTTGATTTTCACCATAGGCGTTGCTAGACCTATCATAAACCATTTATATTGTACATTACATACTCCTGAACCCTGCACTATATACTCTATGTTGTACATTGCATAGTCCTGACTTCTGCTCTCTCCCCTCCACCCACTGCTATATATACACATAATAATCCCCACATCACTGTCACTCCTATAAAAGACAGTTCTCGTTGTTTCCTCACTCTCTGACTAAGGTCCATGAATAAAGAAATGAACTGGTAGGAGATCAGAGGACCCATTTACTAGTTACCTTGAGGGGGGAATTGTAAGATCCTCAGAGACAAAGCTGCCTGATGTGGGCGGAGTTGGGGGGTGAAACGACAGCCAGCAGTTGACTAAAAGACATGGTAATAGTGGAGCCAGTAGTAATGATATAGGGGTAACGTCTAACCCCAATGTGAATGAGTGGTCAAACCAAAAACAAAGCCTAAGAAAATATTGTGCACCCATACAACATTGAGAGGAGTATGCACAAATTCCAGGAGTCTTGCTAACAAAATGGAGGAACTGGAGCTGCTGTTACACGAGAAAGACTTTGTGGGAATAACAGAAACTTGGTTTGACAGCTCACACGGAAGGAGAGAGAAGGTAGAAGAGGGGGAGGGGTGTGTATGTATATATATATATATATATATATCAAAAACGATGTAAGGGAGGTAGAGAGGAGTGACATTGTGAATGCGATGAGGGGGAGGTGGAATCAGTGTGGGTAGAACTCCAAAGAGAAGAAGTAAGTGGGAAATTAATAGTTGGGTATGTTACAGGCCCCCCCAACCTAAAGGAGGAGGAGGAGCTGGACCTACTAGCACAGTTAGAAATGGCGGCGAGGCAGGAAAATGTCATCATAATGGTGGACTTCCATTATCCAGATATTGACTGGGCAGAGGGGACAGCTCACTCATTAAAGGCCCGTCATTTCATGAATGTCTTACCGGAGAACTTCATGTCCAACTGGTGAATTCTCGGACTAGAAAAAAACGCCCTGCTAAATTTATTAATGACGAAAGATCCAAGTCTGATCTCAGATGTGGCAAAACAGGACAACTTGGGATCTAGCGATCAAAGGATGACCACATTTAGCGTAAATCATAGATAAAGAAGGCATAAGGGGAGCACAGGAACGCTAAATTTGAAACGGGCAAACTTTTGAACTACAATCATTACTACATGACATCAATTGGGACCAAATCCTAGAAAAATTCAACATGGAAAAAAAATGGGAATGCTTTAGGAACATATTAAACAAAAGGTATCACACAGTGCATTTCAATGGGTATTAAATATAGAAGAGCGAAGGTTAAACCTGAGTAGCTAAATCACAACGTATAAAGTCTTGTTAAAGAGAAAGAAAATGGCCTTTAGAAAATATAAAGTGTAGGGGGCATTGTCAGCATTCCAACACTACATGGAATGAAATAAAAAGTGTAATGCTGCGTACACACGATCGGATTTTCTGTCGGAAAAACCTTGGATGGTTTTTCCGACGGAATTCCGCTCAAGCTTGGCTTGCATACACACGGTCACCCAAAAGTTCTCTGAACTTTCGACCGTCAAGAACACAGTGACGTACAACACTATGACGAGCCGAGAAAATGAAGTTCAATGCTTCTGAGCATGCTTCGAATTGTTTCCAAGCATGCGTCGGAATTTCTACAGATGAACGGATTTTCCGATATAGGAATTTTTTTCGTCGGAACCAGCTCTCAATCTTTTGTTGGCGGAAATTCCGACAGCAAAAGTCCGATGTAGCATACACACGGTCGGAATTTCCGTCCAAAAGCTCACATTGGACTTTTCTTGTCGGAATTTCCGATCGTGTGTACGCGGCATATGAACGAAATCTGGGTGGCTAAAAAAAGACTACGAGGGACACAATAGCGGAGGAGAGTAAAAAAATCCCAAGGAATTTTTTAGATATATTAACAGTAAAAAAGCAAAACCAGATCACATTGCCCACATAAAAGACGATAATGGGAGGCTGGTTACAGATGACACAGAGAAGGCAACTGTACTGAATGCCTTCTTCTCCTCTGGGTATACCGACCACGACAGTACTGTTAACAGTACTGTTAATAACACATTACAGGATGTATTCTTGTGGCAAACAGAGGCCGGAGTCAAGGAAAGACTAGCTAAGCTTACCACAAATAACTCACCAGGACCAGATGGCTTACACCCGAGAGTCCTTAGAGAACTCAGTCAGGTTAAAGCTAGACCATTATTCCTAATCTTTATGGACAGCATACTGACAGGAATTGTACCAGCTGATTGGAGAAAAGCCAACGTGGTACCAATGTTTAAAAAAAGAGCAGAGACATTTTCCGGGGAACTACAGGCCAGTCAGCCTAACATCAGTAGTATGTAAATTATTGGAGGAGATGATAAAGGACTATATCCAAGAATTTGCTGATGAAAACAGTATCATTAGTAGTAACCACCATGGGTTTAAGAAGAATCATTCCTGCCAGATCAATCTGTTAACATTCTACGAGGAAGTGAGCTGCCATCTAGATAGGGGGAGGCCTGTGGATGTGGTGTATCTGGATTTTGCAAAAGCATTTGATACAGTCCCCCATAAACGCTTAATCTATAAGCTGAGGTCTGCAGGCATGGACCATAAGGTTTGTTCTTGGATAAAAAACTGGTTACAGGGGGCGTGTCCAAAGGGTGGTGATAACGTGTACTCAGAGTCTGGAATGGTAAGTGGGGTACCCCAAGGTTCTGTCTTGGGACCAATTCTGTTTAATTTATTCATAAATGATGTAGAGGGAGGGATAAATCGCTCAGTCTCAGTTTTTGCGGACGACAGAAGAATAAGCAGGGCACTAACTTCACATCAGGATATAGACATTTTACAGAAAGACCTGAACAAAGTAATGGGGTGGGGCAACTACATGGCAAATGAGGTTTAATGTGGAGAAATGAAAAATAATGTACTTGGGGGCCAGAAACATGATTGCAAACTACTCATTGGGTGGAGAGCCTCTGGAGGAGTCAAGGATGGAGAAAGATCTGGGGGTCCTAGTAGGTGACAGACTGAGCAGTAGCATGCAATGTCAAGCTGCAGCTACGAAAGCCGCCAGAATTTTAGCATTCATAGAAAACGGGATAAACTCCAGAGATAAAGCTATAATCCTGCCATTTTAGAAAACTCTGGTCCGGCCACATCTGGAATATTCCATCCAGTTCTGGCCACCAGTCCTCAGAAGGGATGTGCTGGAACTGGAGAGAGCGCAAAGAAGGGCAACTAAATGAATACGAGGACTGGAGGACCTCAAATACGAGGAGCATCTACAAGTACTAAATTTATTCTCGCTGGAGAAGAGACGCCTGAGAGGAGACATGATAGTGATTTACAAATATCTCAATGACGATCCCAGCATAGGAAAAAAAGCTATTCAGTCTCAGGGGGGGTGTAAGAGGCCATGGGGGCCAGACAATGAGATTGGAGGAGAAGCGGTTTAACCTTAAGCTGTGTAGGGGGCTTTTCACTGTCATGGCAATAAGGATGTGGAACTCTCTTTCACAATTGGTGGTGCATTGATATTTTGAAAAGACTTCTGGACGTGCATCTTAGTGAACACAATATACAGGGATATGGGAAATGATTACCGACACTGACACACATACACCTACACAGGTTGAACTGGATGGACTATTGTCTTTATTACCTAAGATGTAGCTGTGATGACATCCTCCAACTTTGGAACCTTAAACAGAAAGTGATAATGAGGGAGGAGTCAGTAACCCAAAGATGGTGTCTTCAGGATCAGTCCAGTCTTCATCTTGGTTGTTCTCCCCCCATCCTCACTCTCTGACCTCTGGTGGGGCTCAGCCCCGCTGTTATTCATGACTAAATCATGGACTAAATAAGAAAGTGCAGGACTTCTTGTGTTGGGAAGATGACAATGAGTGATAGAGGGGGGTGGGGACACTCGTCCTGTAATCCCCTCATCACTGTCACTCTTAGAAAAGATAGTTACATAGTATGTGAGGTTGAAAAAAGACACAAGTCCAACCTATGTGTGTCTTGTTGTTTCCTCACTCTCTGACTAAGGTCCATGAATAAAGAAATGATCTGGTAGGAGATCAGAGGACCCATTTACTAGTTACCTTGAGGGGGAAATTGTAAGATCCTCAGAGACAAAGCTGCCTGATGTGGGCGGAGTCTTGGTTTAGGGGAACCAATCAGCTCATGTCTAGTAATAATCTTTGTATTTCTATTTTAGTAGATGGACGGGAGATGAGGAAAACCTCCGAGGATTGTCTCACTTTGTCTCCAAAATGTTGAAAAAAATGTAGCGCTAAAAATTAGAAAAAAACAAATGAATGTCTCTCTACATATATGGTGAACAATGAAATGAATATCACATCAAAAAAGATGTGTGTGCACTCACTACAAAATCCATAATAATCAACATGTATAATCGTGAAAAAAATACATATATAAAGTGTCCCAGTAGAAGTCTTGTTTAGACGAAACGCGTAGGGCTTGGTACGCTACTCCCCATATTGCTTTGTTCTTATTTTTCATTTATGTGATCACTTTTTATGTACAAAATTTTTTTTGAGGTTTTATTCCAATAAAACCTTATATTATCCGTTTGGTCTGCACCATTGGAGCCTTGTCTCTTTTTTTCCTGCATGGGATTCGGAGAGAGCTCATGTGGAGTTATTCTACCTCATCCAGTTATCCTTTCTTGGGGTCTTTGGTGGTCGAATTTCTCTTACAAGAAATAGGGTGATACCCTAGGAGTCCAGGTTTGTTCCATCTAACCGGGATATCGATCCAAGGTCTTGATTTGAGGATTGTCCAATTTCAACGGTCCAGATTCCAACACCATAGGAGCCACCAGACAAGCCGATCGGTCCTGAGGTTGAATATTTCATGCTTTCAAGATCTTCTGCCATGGGCAGGCAGATCCACGGACTCTGGTAAGAGTATTTCATCCATTTTTCTAGTAGTCGGAAGCTGTGTTTTTCCTTGATGACCTACAGTCTACATGTCCTCTTCTTCACTGCGCCTTCACGGGTTATTTTGATGGACACTTTATATATGTATTTTTTTCACGATTATACATGTTGATTATTATGGATTTTGTAGTGAGTGCACACACATCTTTTTTGATGTGATATTCATTTCATTGTTCACCATATATGTAGAGAGACATTCATTTGTTTTTTTCTAATTTTTAGCGCTACATTTTTTATCAACATTTTGTTCACAATTTTTGTCACATTGGTGTGTAGCAGCTTTTGGTTTTCTTTGCACCCTCATTAGGTTTTAGCACTCAGCGCAATATTTTTTCACTTTTTCACTTTGTCTCCAGACTGTAAAGTAGAAGATGAGGACATCACACAGTATAGTCCAGGAGAAAACCCGACTACCTCAAATGTCCATCCGGCACCACACAGTGTAGATGGCCCATCGTATTCCTCTTATCCTGAGGAACCTCAGACTGTGCGGGACGGTGCCGGACCATCGTATTCCTCTTATCCTGAGGAACCTCAGACTGTGCGGGACGGTGCCGGACCATCGTATTCCTCTTATCCTGAGGAACCTCAGACTGTGCGGGACGGTGCCGGACCATCGTATTCCTCTTATCCTGAGGAACCTCAGACTGTGCGGGACGGTGCCGGACCATCGTATTCCTCTTATCCCGAGGAACCTCAGACTGTGCGGGACGGTGCCGGACCATCATATTCCTCTTATCCTGAGGAACCTCAGAATGTGCGGGACAGTGCCGGACCATCGTATTCCTCTTATCCTGAGGAACCTCAGACTGTGCGGGACGGTGCCGGACCATCGTATTCCTCTTATCCTGAGGAACCTCAGACTGTGCGGGACGGTGCCGGACCATCGTATTCCTCTTATCCCGAGGAACCTCAGACTGTGCGGGACGGTGCCGGACCATCGTATTCCTCTTATCCTGAGGAACCTCAGACTGTGCGGGACGGTGCCGGACCATCATATTCCTCTTATCCTGAGGAACCTCAGAATGTGCGGGACAGTGCCGGACCATCGTATTCCTCTTATCCTGAGGAACCTCAGACTGTGCGGGACGGTGCCGGACCATCGTATTCCTCTTATCCTGAGGAACCTCAGACTGTGCGGGACGGTGCCGGACCATCGTATTCCTCTTATCCTGAGGAACCTCAGACTGTGCGGGACGGTGCCGGACCATCGTGTTCCTCTTATCCTGAGGAACCTCAGACTGTGCGGGACGGTGCCGCACCATCGTATTCCTCTTATCCTGAGGAACCTCAGACTGTGCGGGACGGTGCCGGACCATCGTATTCCTCTTATCCCGAGGAACCTCAGACTGTGCGGGACGGTGCCAGACCATCGTATTCTTCTTATCCTGAGGAACCTCAGACTGTGCGGGATGGTGCCGTTCTTCCAGCAGATAAGAAGTTTCCCTGTCCTGAGTGCGGGAAGTGTTTTCGTTATAAGTTCAGTCTTAATGCGCATAAAAGATCTCACACAGGTGAGAAGCCACATTCCTGCCTTGAATGCGGGAAACGTTTTTCAAAGAAGTCCGAACTTTATATTCATCAGAGATTGCACACAGGAGAGAAGCCGTATTCTTGTCCTGAGTGCGGGAAATGTTTTTCACAGACGTCACATCTTTACAGACATCAGAGATCTCACACGGGGGAAAAACCATATTTCTGTGCTGAGTGCGGGAAATGTTTTTCAGGGAAATCCGATCTCAACAGACACCAAAGGGCTCACACAGGTGAGAAGCCGTATTCCTGTCCTGAGTGTGGGAAATGCTTTTCAGGGAAATCAGACCTCAACAGACACCAACGGTCCCACACAGGGGATAAGCCGTATTCCTGTCCTGAGTGTGGAAAATCTTTTGTACAAAAATCAGTACTTATCATTCATCAGAGATCTCACACGGGGGAGAAGCCATTTTCCTGTCCTGAGTGTGGGAAAATGTTTTCACAGAAGTCCCTTCTTATCATACATCAGAGATCTCACATGACTGAGAAGCCATATTCCTGTGCTGAGTGTGGGAAATGTTTTTCAAACACATCTGATCTTTGTAATCATCAGAGATTTCACACTGGTGAGAAGCTGTATTCCTGTTCTGAGTGCGGAAAATGTTTTTTAAGAAGATCAAAACTTGCCACACATCAAAGGTGTCACACGGGGGAAAAACCATATTTCTGTTTTGATTGTGGGAAATGTTTTTCAAGGAAATCCAATCTTACCAAACACCAAAGGTCTCACACGGGGGAGAAGCCGTATTCCTGTGCTGATTGTGGAAAAAGTTTTTCAGAAAAGGCCAGTCTTTACAAACATCACAGATTTCACACGGGGGAGAAGCCGTATTCCTGTCTTGTGTGTGGGAAATGTTTTTCACAGAAGTCTGGTCTTAACGCACATCAGAGCTCTCACACAGGGGAGAAGCCGTTTCCCTGTCCTGAGTGTGGGAAATGTTTTTCACGGAAGTCCAATCTTTACACACATCACAGATTGCACACGGGGGAGAAGCCGTATTCCTGCCCTGAGTGCGGAAAATGTTTTTCACAGAAGTCTGGTCTTAACGCACATCAGAGATCTCACACGGGGGAGAAGCCGTATTCCTGTCCTGAGTGATGGAAATGTTCCTCAATGAAGTCCTGTCTTCCTGTACACCAGGCGGTCCCACACAACCCTGGAGGTGTATTCGTTGGATTTCTTCCTTTACTATTTTCTGATTTTATGACTGCAGTCTTGTTAAAAGTAAAATGATAATAAAAAATGTATTGAATGAAGAAAATAAACTTTGTATTCAAATATTACTCATAGAAGACGCTTTAAAAGCCTTCACGGGTCATCAGTGTAGAGGGAACCCCGAATAATGGGCCCAGAAACAGAAATACCCTCCAGGCAACCTAATGCCCTGGACACACGATCGGAATTCCGATGAAGCTGACTTTCATCAGTCTTGCCTACACACCATCAGACAAAATTCAGACCGTCCCAAACGCCGTGACGTACAACACGTACGACGGCACTATAAAGGGGAAGTTCAAATCCAACGGCGCCACCCTTTGGGCTGCTTTTGCTGATTTCGTGTTAGTAAAAGTTTGGTATTAGCCGATTTGCGCTTTTCAGTCTCCGTGCTTTTCAGTCCGTTACAGCGTGACGAATGTGCTATCTCCATTACGAACGCTGGTTTTACCAGAACGAGCGCTCCCGTCTTCTAATTTAGTCTGAGCATGCGTGGATTTTTCTCCGATGGAGTTCCCCACAGAGGATCGGAATTTGCTATCGTTTTTTTTTTTCCATCGGTAAAATTTAAAACATGTTCTATTTTTTTACACCGATGGAAAAAAGACCGATGGGGCCCCATACACGATTGTTTTTTCCGATGGAAAAAGTCCATCGGTCTTTTTTCATCGGAAAAAAACGATCGTGTGTACGCGGCATAACGAGACTACAGAGTTATAGATTAAAGATTTGTATAAATTTATAGTCCCATTTTCTTGCTTGGATTGTATTTTGTTTTCTATATATATTGGGAGGATGGCACTCCACCAAGCTTGCCTATTAAACAATAATGGGTACAGAGTGCAGTGGTCAGGAGCTTGTCATATACGGCTCTGTGTAGAGAATGCCAATGATGGGTCCTGGATGTGAGACGTATCGGTTTTTTTTCGGTTGTGGGGGATGACAAAAGAAGCAGTTATAATATTGGTGGATAGTCCCCCGTGCAGGGTGAAGGGTTCCCGGGTAAAAAAAAAAACAGTTTTGCAGTTCCCCTAGGTTTATTAAGTCTACCGTGTCTCAGTCTTCACGAGGGAATCGGGGCCCTTTAGTACCCAAAACTGCAGTGTTTATCCTCATGACACGTCACAGGAAGCACCTCCATGGCTATACAGAGGATAGAATTAGAATTAGACTTTGGAAACTTAACATTAATAAATCACAGGGACTGGTTGGCTTGCACCCAAGGGTACTTGGGGAACTCAGTCAAGTAATTGCCAGACCATTGTTCCTAATTTTTACTGACAGTCTACTGACTGGAATGGTACCAGCTGATTGGAGAAAAGCCAATGTAGCGCCAATATTAAAAAGGGCCCAAAATACATCCCTGGGAATTACAGACCAGTCAGCCTAACATCAATAGTATGTAAGCTCTTGGAGGGGATGATAAGGGACTATAAACAAGATTTTAGTAATGAGATCGGTATCATTAGCAGTAATCAGCATGGATTCATGAAGAATCGTTCTTGCCAAACCAATCTATTACCCTTCTATGAGGAGGTGAGTTGCCATTTAGATAAAGGAAGGCCCGTAGGCGTGGTGTATCTGGATAAAGGAAGGCCTGTAGATGTGGTGTATCTGGATAAAGGAAGGCCCATAGATGTGGTGTATCTGGGTAAAGGAAGGCCCGTAGATGTGGTGTATCTGGATAAAGGAAGGCCCGTAGATGTGGTGTATCTAGATAAAGGAAGGCCCGTAGATGTGATGTATCTGGATAATGGAAGGCCCGTAGACGTGGTGTATCTGGATAAAGGAAGGTCCGTAGATGTGGTGTATCTAGATAAAGGAAGGCCCGTAGATGTGGTGTATCTAGATAAAGGAAGGCCCGTAGATGTGGTGTATCTAGATAAAGGAAGGTCCGTAGATGTGGTGTATCTGGATAAAGGAAGGTCCGTAGACGTGGTGTATCTGGATAAAGGAAGGCCCGTAGATGTGGTGTATCTAGATAAAGGGAGGCCCGTAGACGTGGTGTATCTAGATAAAGGGAGGCCCGTAGATGTGGTGTATCTAGATAAAGGAAGGCCCGTAGACGTGGTGTATCTGGATAAAGGAAGGCCCGTAGACGTGGTGTATCTGGATAAAGGAAGGCCCGTAGACGTGGTGTATCTAGATAAAGGGAGGCCCGTAGATGTGGTGTATCTAGATAAAGGGAGGCCCGTAGATGTGGTGTATCTCTGAATTTTGCAAAAGCATTTGACACAGTTCCCCATAAACCTTTACTGTAGAAAGTAAGGTCAGTTGGCACGGACCATAGGGTGAGCACATGGATTGAAAACTGGCTACAAGGGCGAGTTCAGAGGGTGGAGATAAATGGGGAGTACTCAGAATGGTCAGGGGTGGGTAGCGGGGTCACCCAGGGTTCTGTGCTGAGACCAATCCTATTTCATTTATTCATAAACGACCTGGAGGATGGGGTAAGCAGTTCAATCTCTGTATTTGCGGACGATAATAAGCTAAGCAGGGCAATAACTTCTCCGCAGGATGTGGAAACCTTGCAAGAAGATCTGAAAAAATTAATGGGGGGGGGGGGGGGGGAGCAACTACATGGCAAATGAGGTTCAATGTTGAAAAATGTAAAATAATGCATTTGGGTGGCAAAATTATGAATGCAATCTATACACTGGGGGGAGAACCTCTGGGGGAATATAGGATGGATAAGGACCTGGGGGTTCTAGTAGATGATGGGCTCAGCAATGGCATGCAATGCCAAGCTGCTGCTTACAAAGCAAACAGAATCTTGGCATTAAAAAGGGGATTAACTCCAGAGATAAAAGGATAATTCTCCCGCTCTACAAGACTCTGGTCCGGCCGCACCTGGAGTATGCTGTCCAGTTCTGGGCACCAGTCCTCAGGAAGGATGTACTGGAAATGGAGTGAGTACAAAGAAGGGCAACAAAGCTAATAAAGGGTCCGGAGGATATTAATTATAAGGAAAGGTTGCGAGCTCTGAATTTATTCTCTATGGAGAAAAGACGCTTGAGAGGGGATATGATTTAAATTTACATATTGTGACCCCACAATAGGGATAAAACTTTTTTGCGGAAGGGAGTTTAACAAGACACGTGGCCACTCATTAAAATTAGAGGAAAAGAGGTTTAACCTTAAACTACGTAGAGGGTTCTTTACTGTAAGAGCGGCCAGGATGTGGAATTTCCTTCCACAGGCGGTGGAAGGGTATTAGATAAGCACCTGAATGACCAAAACATACAGGGATATACAAGGTAATGCTGACTTATAATCACACACATAGGTTGGACTTGTGTCTTTTTTCAACCTCACCCACTATGTAGCCTCGTACACACGACCGAGTTTCTCGGCAAGAACCAGCAAGAAACTTGCTGGCAGAGCTTTCTTGCCGAGTAAATCCGTTTACAAATGGTTTATTGAAAAGTAAGTCTCAATACAATTTTAACTGTACATTGGTAAGTGGTACATACACAAAGAAGGGTGTAAAAAATATCAGCATATTTTATAAGTAGTCGTGATAAAATCGGTCGTGTGAACGCGGCTTTCAGTTTTATCGTCAAGAAAACTGGCAAGAATCACGACGAGAAAAATAGAGAACCTGCTCTCTATTTTCTCGTCAGAATGTTTCTCGACGAGAAAAGTGTGTGTGTGTACACTTACCTGTCGCCGTGGAAACCCGCGCATGCTCGAAATTACTTTGACACATGCGCGGTAGCTTCCTAGGCATAGGTAGGGTGTAGCAAGATGGCGGCGACGGCATCGAATGTGACAAGCACACGCTTGTCGTAGTCGATGACGTCACCGCGTTCGCTCCATTCAAAGAACCGCGGGTTCTTTGAATCGAGCGTGTGTTACACTCGGCCGGGACAAGTTTCTTGTCCAAGAATCTCGTCAAGAAAAACGACGAGTTTTTTCATGACGAGATTCTCGGCCGTGTGTACGAGGCCTGAAACTATGTGTTTACCCGAAAATAAGACCTACCCTCAAAATAAGACCTACTGGTATTTTCCAGGAGGGCTGCAATATAAGCTCTACCCTGAAAATAAGCCCTAATTCAAAATACTTGTAAAATCCTACAATCCACTGTATTACAGTAGTATATAATGTACAGTGTGTGTGTTTCTGTTATATAATTGTTGCCAAATACCTTTGTTACAACGCCGCTCGGTGCTCAGCTGACCTCCCGCTGCTCTCCTCCTCTTCTCCCTGCTGTCAGTGGGGGATCTTGCCCCCCCCCCCCCAGCGCAGTGCTCGGAGCAGTGAAAAAAGCTCCGGCGGGTCACGGAAGCACAGAGCGGCGATATAATGAAGTTATTTGGCACAATTATATTACAGAAACACACACATTGTACATTATATACTCCTGTAATAGAGCGGATTATAGGATTTTACAAGCATTTTAACTCGGTCCACACTGGGGATTCCTGAGAGGGAGGGGGGGGGGGGAGAAGACAGCATATGACATGGTAAGACCTACCCCGAAAAAAAGCCCTATTGTGTCTTTTGTTGCCAAAATTAATATAAGACCCGGGCTTATTTTCAGGGAAACACGGTATGTGTCCTGGAATTCAGGGGCTCAGAGAGATCTTGGGTGGGAAAGAGCCACTAGCTCTGACTATGGGTACTTTGGACCTGAAATGGTTAACCTACCAGTGAGAGAGGGCTGAACAGGGCAGGAAGCAGCCAGTGGGGGTCCATGAGGGGTTTTATTGAGCAGCACACAGTGGTGAGAGGGCTGTAGGCTGTCTATCTGCTGTGACCTTTTTTCTGGACCCCTGATGCAGGCGGGAACTCTAACCCCTGTAGTGGGACAGGTTTATGGTGGCGGTGAGCCCAATATTTGGTTTTGTACCAGAAATATATGGACTCGTTTATGTTGAAGAAAAGCTACTTTTGCCTGATTTTGAAGAAATAAAAACTGTTTGTTTTTATGGCTGGCTAGAGATCCGGACCCCAAAATACCACGACAGAGTGCAGTGGTCAGGAACATGTCATATACGGCCCTATTTATAGAGTGCAGTGCAGACTCTTTTCAGTTCTGTAGACACTAAGATGCAGGAGAACGATTACAAATGACTTACCCATTGGTACAGAGTCCCCTCCAAGCTAGCCACCATTTATCCCTCACAGTCTAACCGTTGCTGGAGGGGATGTGGACATGGAGGTCTCCTACATATTTGGTGGGACTGTCCCAAAGATTGGTCTGTTCTGGTCGGACGTTAGGACCCAAATTCAATCTATATTAGATGTAGACACTCCTGATTCTCCGATACACTTTTTTCTCCATGTACCCACCATCCCCATCAGCCATTATAAGAAACATGTGCTGCCCCTTCATTTCAATGCTGCTAGACGACTCATTCCCATCTTTTGGAAGAGACCTCAAGAGCCGAGCTCAGCTGATTGGATAAAGAAAGTTGCAGATAAAATGGTGGCTGAGAAATGGATGGCAAAGTGCAAGGGAGATACGAAAAGTTCTACGCCATATGGGCCACCTGGTTTCATTACAGTTTTCTGCTCCGGTGCAATTATTGTATCTTTGAATGCCCCGCCCCCCCCCCCCCCCCACTCTTCAACCATTACTAGCCAAGGAGGATCTGTGTACGGCCGCACTACCTTACTTACAGCGAACACTTCTACTGGGAAACACAGGATACTTCTCTGGGCTTTATTTCCTACAGGATAGCTACAGATTATCCCCCCTAAAGAGTCACGCCTTGTCTTCACTCCTTACCCATTTCCGAGCATCATCCCTTGGTTCCACTTCCTACCCACCTCCCAGTACCGCTCCTTTTACAGAATACAGAAGCAAGTGTAGCATTAACCCCAGAAGGGTTGCAGATGACTGGGTTCCCAACTTCTGCACAGCCAGGCAACAAGAAACCTCCATACTTTCTCTGGAGACAAGCAACAGTCTTTGAACTTGTTTTTTTTTGGGGGGTAATAACTTGGATTGGGATAGGAATTATGGGATGCCCCAACTTGATAGCAACAAAACCAGGACAACTCCAATTGATTCTTCTCCTTTACTCTGTACAGCTCTGATTGATTCCTCTTTCTTTAGTCTGTACATCTCTGATTCCTTTCTTGGTGGTTAACAGTCTCTGTTAGACAATCAAAAGCCCCTTATGGTCCAGGAATTCGTATTGAAAGTACCACAAAGTGTTGTATACTGTATCCTTGAGCACCTCCAACTCCCTTGTAGACACTGGTCCCAGTTCTACCAACTGCAGAACATGCTAGCCCACCTTGCTGCTTCTCCACCAGTCTACCCAACTGACTCCATCAGTCTACCCAACTGACTCTCCAGCAGTCTAATCAACTGACTCTCCAGCAGTCTACCCAACTGACTCTCCACCAGTCTACCCAACTGACTCTCCATCAGTCTACCCAACTGACTCTCTCCACCAGTCTACCCAACTGACTCTCTTCACCAGTCTACCCAACTGACTCTCCACCAGTCTACCCAACTGTCTCTCCACCAGTCTACCCAACTGACTCTCCAGCAGTCTACCCAACTGACTCTCCATCAGTCTACCCAACTGACTCTGCAGCAGTCTACCCAACTGACTCTCCAGCAGTCTACCCAACCGACTCTTCACCAGTCTACCCAGCTGACTCTCTTCACCAGTCTACCCAACTGACTCTCTTCACCAGTCTACCCAACTGACTCTCTTCACCAGTCTACCCAACTGACTCTCTTCACCAGTCTACCCAGCTGACTCTCTTCACCAGTCTACCCAACTGACTCTCTTCACCAGTCTACCCAGCTGACTCTTCACCAGTCTACCCAGCTGACTCTCTTCACCAGTCTACCCAGCTGACTCTCTTCACCAGTCTACCCAACTGACTCTCTTCACCAGTCTACCCAACTGACTCTCTTCACCAGTCTACCCAACTGACTCTCTTCACCAGTCTACCCAGCTGACTCTCTTCACCAGTCTACCCAGCTGACTCTCTTCACCAGTCTACCCAGCTGACTCTCTTCACCAGTCTACCCAACCGACTCTCCACCAGTCTACCCAGCCGACTCTCTTCACCAGTCTACCCAGCCGACTCTCTTCACCAGTCTACCCAGCTGACTCTCCACCAGTCTACCCAGCTGACTCTCCACCAGTCTACCCAGCTGACTCTCTTCACCAGTCTACCCAACTGACTCTCTTCACCAGTCTACCCAGCTGACTCTCCACCAGTCTACCCAACTGACTCTCTTCACCAGTCTACCCAACTGACTCTCTTCACCAGTCTACCCAACTGACTCTCTTCACCAGTCTACCCAGCTGACTCTCCACCAGTCTACCCAGCTGACTCTCCACCAGTCTACCCAGCTGACTCTCTTCACCAGTCTACCCAGCTGACTCTCCACCAGTCTACCCAACTGACTCTCTTCACCGGTCTACCCAACTGACTCTCTTCACCAGTCTACCCAACTGACTCTCTTCACCAGTCTACCCAGCTGACTCTCTTCACCAGTCTACCCAGCTGACTCTCTTCACCAGTCTACCCAGCTGACTCTCTTTACCAGTCTACCCAACCGACTCTCCACCAGTCTACCCAACCGACTCTCCACCAGTCTACCCAGCTGACTCTCTTCACCAGTCTACCCAGCTAATTCTCCACCAGTCTACCCAACTGATTCTCCACCAGTCTACCCAGCTGACTCTCTTCACCAGTCTACCCAGCTGACTCTTCACCAGTCTACCCAACTGACTCTCTTCACCAGTCTACCCAGCTGACTCTCTTCACCAGTCTTACCAGCTGACTCTCCACCAGTCTACCCAGCTGACTCTCCACCAGTCTACCCAGCTGACTCTCTTCACCATTCTACCCAACTGACTCTCTTCACCAGTCTACCCAGCTGACTCTCCACCAGTCTACCCAACTGACTCTCTTCACCAGTCTACCCAACTGACTCTCTTCACCAGTCTACCCAGCTGACTCTCCACCAGTCTACCCAGCTGACTCTCTTTACCAGTCTACCCAACTGACTATTTTCACCAGTCTACCCAGCTGACTCTCCACCAGTCTACCCAACTGACTCTCTTCACCAGTCTACCCAGCTGACTCTCTTCACCAGTCTATCCAACTGACTCTCTTCACCAGTCTACCCAGCTGACTCTCTTCACCAGTCTACCCAGCTGACTCTCTTCACCAGTCTACCCAACTGACTCTTCACCAGTCTACCCAGCTGACTCTCTTCACCAGTCTACCCAGCTGACTCTCCACCAGTCTACCCAGCTGACTCTCTTCACCAGTCTACCCAACTGACTCTCTTCACCAGTCTACCCAACTGACTCTCCACCAGTCTACCCAACTGACTCTCCACCAGTCTACCCAACTGACTCTCTCCACCAGTCTACCCAACTGACTCTCTTCACCAGTCTATCCAGCTGACTCTCTTCACCAGTCTATCCAACTGACTCTCTTCACCAGTCTACCCAACTGACTGTCCACCAGTCTAACCAACTGACTCTCTTCACCAGTCTACCCAACTGACTCTCCACCAGTCTACCCAACTGACTCTCTTCACCAGTCTACCCAACTGACTCTCCACCAGTCTACCCAACTGACTCTCCACCAGTCTACCCAACTGACTCTCCACCAGTCTACCCAACTGACTCTCCACCAGTCTACCCAGCTGACTCTCCACCAGTCTACCCAGCTGACTCTCCACCAGTCTACCCAACTAACTCTCCACCAGTCTACCCAGCTGACTCTCTTCACCAGTCTACCCAGCTGACTCTCCACCAGTCTACCCAACTGACTCTCCACCAGTCTACCCAACTGACTCTCTTCACCGGTCTACCCAGCTGACTCTCTTCACCAGTCTACCCCAGTGACTCTCCACCAGTCTACCCAACTGACTGCTGCGGAGATCTCCCAGGGCAAGGCTAGAAAAGATGGTTTTGCACAGAGCAGCCTGGATCTTCCTCTTCTTGACCCCAGGGACGTTAGACCCCCAGCAGCAATAGATCCCCAGGAGGGACAATAGGCCCCCAGCAACAATAGATCCACTCCAAAAGCAATAGACCCCCAGCGGCAACAGACCACCAGCAGCAATAGTTACACCCCAGGAACAATAAACCTGAGCAGCAATAGACCCCCTGCCAGTAACAATACAGTAGCCAGCATTAACAGAACTTACAGCAGCCAGCAACAGTAGGCCCCTCCCTCAACAGTAGATCCCTCTCAGCAACAACAGTTCCCCCACCAGCAACAATAGATCCCTCCCAGTAAAAATAGACCTCCCAGTGACAACAGATCTCCCAGCAGCCTGCATAAATATACCCTCCAGCACACACCTGATACTACTGTAGCACTTACCCCCGCAGGAGCTGCTGGTTTTGTTTTGGGTCTGCAAACTCCCTCCAAGGCTTCCTTTGTCAGGGTAGAGAGTTTTTAGAAAAGCCAATGTCCACACAGATGTAAAACCTAAATAGTAAGGCTTTATTTCTTTTGCTGTAGGAACTTGAGAAGGAAGCAGGAAATGAGAGAAGTATAGGGGAAGGTTCAGGCATGCAGCACTAAAGGCACAAAGAATTTGTAATCGTCGCCACTCAAGCCTGAGTGAGTTTTTCTCACCCGGATAGTCCCCTCTCACGGTCCTAGCAGCCGGAATGATGCACGGATCTATTTCTAACGGTCTCCGTACAGACCTTGAGGTGAACCTGAGGATGCGTCCAGGAATCCTCTGCCACAGGATTATCAAAGTCCTGAACCTCCTAGCCAAGCAATAAGAGAGAACTTTTATGCCAGATTCGCGTATTGCAGGGCCTTTAAGTTCTTGGATCCCTCCTTGAGTAGGTTGCCAGGCCTCTCCCGAGACAGCAGCACCATCGCCAGTCTTCTCTGGGGAAGGTCCTCCCCTGGCTTTCCTCTTCAAGAGCAGACTTCCCGAAGGTGGGTAGTATGGGATCCTCCTCAAAGGTGTAGGCCCCAGCCAGCAGAGCTAGGCCTACCAGGTAGCGATGTAACCTCAAGCTGAAGGTGCCCGGGGCTAGAACACACACACGCACCCCTGCCACGAGGACCACATGAGGCAGGGTGCATGCAGAAGGACCCCAATCAATGGCGTCTGTCCCTTATGTACCCCTCCCCAGCATGCACAGCGGGCCAACCACGCCCACTGCACGGCTGCCGAGAAAGGACACCCAAGGTGTTGTGATACCCCTGTATTCCAACCTGAGCTGGGGGTGGCAGTGCCACCTACAGGCGAACAGGGAATATAACTGCCAGGCAGTATCACACCCAGAGCAGAAGCAAAATTTAGAACAATCAGCAGGTCTGAGCCTAACTACTGGCTCAGACTATCCTATAAATTTAACACAGCGTCCCAACCGTTTGGGATGGGCGCTACACTACTAACTGAAAGCCACACAGCTTGGTGATAGGTCTGTATCCTAACTGACTTGTTATTTCTTTAGAAGGTTCGTTTTTTTTCTGGTCCTGGAAACCCGCTGTTTGGGGTGTTATTATTTGGGTTCTGTAAATCTACTAATTAGGATTTTAGGTTATTTGGGGTCATGGAAATCCACTGTTTAGGTTGTGTCGTACATTGTACTTTTTCCTTCTTTCCAACCAGTAGTGAATGGACTTGGCAAGATACTTTCCCTATGTTGAGGGTATGTGGTCTGGTATGGTACAGGAGGAGGCATGTTCACTCCCCACCCTTATCCACTCAGAGAAGCTGCATGCTCGGATCGGCTTCTGTTATGGATTTTGGGGGGGTGCCCTACATTGGTTTTTTTTTTGTTTGTTTTCTTGCATAGGGTTCCCTCCTAAAAGGCTGGACTAGAACTGAGAAAAGCTGGACTAGGCAGTAATATATTTCTCTCCCCCTCGGTGGGAGTGGAGATGACCCCATCTATAAGGATATACAGTAAGGTGACCAGATTTTTAAAATGAAATCCGGGGACATTTTTTTACTAGTAATGGCGGCAATCAGTGACTCTCTGCCCGTCGCCGCCGCCGCCCGCCTCACAGCCTGTCAAGTCTTACTCTCCGGGCCCCCGGCTACTACTGGGTGGGGAGCGGAGGAAGATCACTCTGCCAGGGAAGGTAAGGAGATAAGCAGACAGGCGGCTGGCCGGGACTTGAGCCAAGGCAGAAGAACATGCGAGCGGAGATGAATGGGCTCCCGAAACTGAAGAAATATTCCCTCCTCTCCGACCAGCACATGATCATCAGAAAGGGGCACAGATAATGGAAAAAAATATACCCCCCAAAGCTAGTAGGAGCGGCAGAGGGGGGGGGGGTGTAATTCAGATTATTATTTTTTTAATTCTGCACTGACTGTCTTTGAAATTGCCCCAGCCCCTGTTCAAATCCAATCCGGGGACAGAACCGGGGACAGATTTGGTCCGGGGACAGTGTCCTCAATCCGGGGACTGTCCCCTGAAACTGGGGATGTCTGGTCACCCTAATATACAGTACATACACACACAGCACAAGGCCGTGTTCACACTACGAGACATTTCTCAGGGCTGCAGTTCCTCTGAGCTCCACAAGGTAGTGATCTTCTCACTTCTACCATAGAGACAGAAAGTCTCTATGGAAGACAGGAAGTGATGTCATGTACAGACAGGAAGTTTCGGGTGAGAGGTGAGTTGGGAGGAAGAGAGGCCATGTTTCAGCAGAGGAGGTAATAAGATCTTATCTTCTATTAACACCCAGTAACCCCCCGGTTGGAGTTGCAGATTAGGGATGAGCTCAGGCGTGTACGAATTGAACACGTGCAGAGCCCGCCAAGGAAGTCGGAACCGCGATGCGCTAATCACAGGCAGGGAGACATTGTCCCGATGCTCAGCTGCAGAGATCGGGAAATGTCTCCCTGCCTGTGATTAGCGCATCGCGGTTCCGACTTCCTTGGCGGGCTCTGTACGTGTTCAATGCGAACACGCCTGAGCTCATCCCTATTGCAGATGAATTTGGATCCCCCACCCCTGTACAGCCGGACACACCGATTCTTCAGAAGCACCCCAGAGATCAGAGACTTTGTTGTTTATTAGAGGAGTTAATAACTTGGATGGGGGTGGGAGGTTATGGGATGCCCAATTGACTTCAGCAACAACTTCAGTGACATTTTCCTATATACAGTCTCTTTTTCCTATATACAGTCTCTTCTCCTCTTTCCTCCAGCACCAACACTTGCTTGCTCCAGCTGAACCACTTCAATAATGATCTGATAGGCTCCCAGTCGAATTAGGAATAGCCAATTACAGGCAGGAACTCCCAGCCCCTTTACATGTAGCTCCGATATAGTGAAAGAGCATGTAACTCCTCCTCTGTGGCCACTGATCCAAGCACCACGTCTCCAGGCACTGCCAACCCACCAGGCTGCAGCTGTCCTTTTTTACCAGCCCTCCAGACTGACTCTTTACCAGCCCACCTGACGTGACTGTTCACCAGCCCTCCAGACTGACTCTTTACCAGCCCACCTGACGTGACTGTTCACCAGCCCACCTGACGTGACTGTTCACCAGCCCTCCAGACTGACTCTTTACCAGCCCACCTGACGTGACTGTTCACCAGCCCACCTGACGTGACTGTTCACCAGCCCACCTGACGTGACTGTTCACCATCCCACCTGACGTGACTGTTCACCAGCCCACCTGACGTGACTGTTCACCAGCCCATCTGACGTGACTGTTCACCAGCCCACCTGACGTGACTGTTCACCAGCCCTCCAGACTGACTCTTTACCAGCCCACCTGACGTGACTGTTCACCAGCCCTCCTTACGTGACTGTTCACCAGCCCTCCAGACTGACTGTTCACCAGCCCACCTGACGTGACTGTTCACCAGCCCACCTGACGTGACTGTTCACCAGCCCTCCAGACTGACTCTTTACCAGCCCACCTGACGTGACTGTTCACCAGCCCATCTGACGTGACTGTTCACCAGCCCTCCTTACGTGACTGTTCACCAGCCCTCCAGACTGACTGTTCACCAGCCCACCTGACGTGACTGTTCACCAGCCCACCTGACGTGACTGTTCACCAGCCCACCTTACGTGACTGTTCACCAGCCCACCTGACGTGACTGTTCACCAGCCCACCTGACGTGACTGTTCACCAGCCCACCAGACTGACTGTTCACCAGCCCACCTGACGTGACTGTTCACCAGCCCACCTGACGTGACTGTTCACCAGCCCACCTGACGTGACTGTTCACCATCCCACCTGACGTGACTGTTCACCATCCCACCTGACGTGACTGTTCACCAGCCCTCCAGACTGACTCTTTACCAGCCCACCTGACGTGACTGTTCACCAGCCCACCTGACGTGACTGTTCACCAGCCCACCTGACTGACTGTTCACCAGCCCACCTGACGTGACTGTTCACCAGCCCTCCTTACGTGACTGTTCACCAGCCCTCCTTACGTGACTGTTCACCAGCCCACCTGACGTGACTGTTCACCAGCCCACCTGACGTGACCGTTCACCAGCCCACCTGGCTGACTGTTCACCAGCCCACCTGACGTGACTGTTCACCAGCCCTCCAGACTGACTGTTCACCAGCCCACCTGACGTGACTGTTCACCAGCCCACCTGACGTGACTGTTCACCAGCCCACCTGACGTGACTGTTCACCAGCCCACCTGACGTGACTGTTCACCAGCCCACCTGACGTGACTGTTCACCAGCCCACCTGACGTGACTGTTCACCAGCCCACCTGACGTGACTGTTCACCATCCCACCTGACGTGACTGTTCACCATCCCACCTGACGTGACTGTTCACCAGCCCTCCAGACTGACTCTTTACCAGCCCACCTGACGTGACTGTTCACCAGCCCACCTGACGTGACTGTTCACCAGCCCACCTGACTGACTGTTCACCAGCCCACCTGACGTGACTGTTCACCAGCCCTCCTTACGTGACTGTTCACCAGCCCTCCTTACGTGACTGTTCACCAGCCCACCTGACGTGACTGTTCACCAGCCCACCTGACGTGACCGTTCACCAGCCCACCTGGCTGACTGTTCACCAGCCCACCTGACGTGACTGTTCACCAGCCCACCTGACGTGACTGTTCACCAGCCCACCTGACTGACTGTTCACCAGCCCACCTGACGTGACTGTTCACCAGCCCACCTGACGTGACTGTTCACCAGCCCACCTGACGTGACTGTTCACCAGCCCACCTGACGTGACTGTTCACCAGCCCACCTGACGTGACTGTTCACCAGCCCACCTGACGTGACTGTTCACCAGCCCACCTGACGTGACTGTTCACCAGCCCACCTGACGTGACTGTTCACCAGCCCACCTGACTGACTGTTCACCAGCCCACCTGACGTGACTGTTCACCAGCCCTCCTTACGTGACTGTTCACCAGCCCTCCTTACGTGACTGTTCACCAGCCCTCCTGACGTGACTGTTCACCAGCCCACCTGACGTGACTGTTCACCAGCCCACCTGACGTGACCGTTCACCAGCCCACCTGGCTGACTGTTCACCAGCCCACCTGACGTGACTGTTCACCAGCCCACCTGACGTGACTGTTCACCAGCCCACCTGGCTGACTGTTCACCAGCCCACCTGACTGACTGTTCACCAGCCCACCTGGCTGACTGTTCACCAGCCCACCTGGCTGACTGTTCACCAGCCCACCTGACTGACTGTTCACCAGCCCACCTGACTGACTGTTCACCAGCCCACCTGACTGACTGTTCACCAGCCCACCTGGCTGACTCTTTACCAGCCCACCAGACCCCAAGACTGACTGTTCACCAGCCCACCAGTCTGACTCTTCACCAGCCCTCCTTTCTGCTTCTCCACCCCAGCCCACCCGGCTGACTCTTCACCAGCCCACCCGGCTGACTCTTCACCAGCCCACCCGGCTGACTCTTCACCAGCCCACCCGGCTGACTTTTCACCAGCCCACCCGGCTGCCTCTCCACACCAGCCCACCCAGTTGACTCTTCACCAGCCCACCTGGCTGACTCTCAGGAGATGTGGCAGTCTCCCCCCTTCATTAGTCTCCACATTGTTGCACTACTCAGTATTCACTCTGTCCTCTCTTGCTCCCATGCTTCCAGGAAGACCTCCTCCTCTGTGTTCTAGCAGGATTCTTTCAGCACCCGTTCCCCGGCCCAAGGCAGGACACCCCCCCCCCACTAACAGCCTCCTCAGCACTGCATCTCTATCTTCCACCCTACTGGCATGGCCCATGTCTATTTATGAGGTATTGTCTGCCAGCCCATGACTGGGGATTGGCTGAGGCCTCATAAACATGCATCGCAACTCCTAACCCCCACCCTCTTGCTCTATTCTCCAACCTTCTAGACCAGGGGGAGGCACCAGAAAGCTGCCATGATGAGTCACCCAGCCCTGAACTTTAATGAACCCTGACCAAGATTCCATGCCTCTGGCCTAACCCTGGGCCAAACCCTGATTGCCCCCCCCCCCCCCAGCTCCAACTCCCAATGGCCCTCCTCCAATCAAAGTCATATAATCCTATGACATCACACTGACCTCTAAGTTCCTCCTCCCATTGTCCCCCCATTACTATTTTTTCCATTGGTCTTAGAATGTGGACAGATCTTTTGCATCCTCACAAGCAAAGCAAGAGTGTTGTTTCAGCGTTGTGTGTAATGACACCAGAATTCCTTGCGACAAGCTTTTAACCTACAGTGTGTGTGTGTGTGGGGGGGGGGGGGGGTCCTGTGTGGATAAATGATATCTCAATGGGGCTTTAATAAAAATGGAGAGGTGACTGGTGAGGAGGATTCTGAGAATATCATTTGATTTTACTCTTGTTCAAATCTAAAGTTTTCCTCCTGTGAAGTCTGGAGATCATATGACCATCACATTGCCTCCACCTCCCTCCCTGATAGAATAGAGAAATACAAAGAAGATTCTAGAAGTCACCAGAGAGATGATGGAGGAGAGGTCAGCGGTGCCGGGAATTCTGGGACATTATCCAGTAACAGACAAGGGATGTGTCTGGATAGTGACTGTATCATTGTGTGTGTCAGGTTCCTATAAGGTGTCAGGATGTCACTGTCTATTTCTCCATGGAGGAGTGGGAGTATTTAGAAGGACACAAGGATCTCTACAAAGACGTCATGATGGAGAATCCGCCGCCCCTCACATCACCGGGTAAGAGGAGACTTTATTGTAAAGGAGAGAGCAGTACGGAGGCTCCACCTAGATCCCCCATCATCTGATAAACACATAGAAACAATGTATTCAGTCAGTGTGTGTGTTTCCTACAGATGGATCCAGTAATGGGAACCCACCAGAGAGATGTCCCCGTCCTCTGTATTCCCGGGATTCAACACAGGAAGGTCACACCATCCCTCACCATCATCAGGTAGATGAGGAACAATCACTGGTAATTCTGATATATATGCAGATACAAAAATGTTTGTTACATTGAATGTTTTATTATATTTTCAGAGAGGAAACCTCGGGGATGATAATATTGTTGGTAAAAAAGAGATAAAAGAGGAGGATGAGGAGTATGGAGTGATGGAGGAGATTTCAGAAGGACACAAGGATATGATGGAGCCACCTAATACCAGGAACCCACCAGAGAGATGTCCCCGTCCTCTGTATTCCCGGGATTCCACACAGGAAGGTCACACCATCCCCCACCATCATCAGGTAGATGAGGAACAATCACTGATAGTATCATTAGGATCTGTACATTATCTGCATTGTTACCATTGATGTCATTTTTATTATATATTCAGAGTGGAAACCTCGGGGATGATAATATTGATGTAAAAGAAGAGTATAAAGAGGAGGATGAGGAGTATGGAGTGATGGAGTATTTAGAAGGACACAAGGATATTATGGAGACACCTAATACCAGGAACCCACCAGAGAGATGTCCCCGTCCTCTGTATTCCCAGGTTTCTACACAGGAAGGTCACACTATCCCTCAATATTGCAAGGTTGGTGGGACGGAGATTATAAAACACAGACTGATGGAGACAATGTGTGGATTTCTTATGTGATGTCACAATAATAAAGCTTCTATCTTACAGATTATTATCTTTCTTCTTTTCTTGATTTAGAGTGGAGATCCAATCGATATAGAATTTGAGGTGAAATCAGAAGAAGAAGAGAGGTATGTGAGGGATGATCAGCAGTCTATGAAGGAGGATGGAATAACGGGGACATTTATAGAGGAGGACACTCCTACAGAGATCAGCACAGGTGGGTCATTAACACTAAATACACTACATACTTCTGACCCCTGCCCTAAATACTTTATGTTGTAAATTAAATACTTCTAACCCCTGCTCTATATACTCTGTTGTACATTGCATACTCCTGACCCCCCCCCCCTATTAAAGTCTATGGGACACGAACATGAAAAATCAAGAGTGTTCATTTTAAAGGCTTATGTAGCACACCCCCGTAGGAGCTGCTGGTTTAAATTTGGGCCTTGCACGTTACCTCACTGTTCATTGTCTAGGGGACACCCGGATAGGCCCCTCTCACTTGGCCTAGCAGCCGGGACGATGCACGAACAAATAAGAAATAACAGTCTCTGCCACAGACCTTTAGAACGATTCAGATGAACTGTTCAATGATCCTCTGCCACAGGATTTTAGTACCCGAATATCCAGCCTTACAGTTTAAGAGCCTTTAAGCCGACCCGGCAGACTGTAAGGTAATTTTAGCTACGGTGCATCCTCCAATAGGGTCACCAGGCCTTCCTCAAATACCAGCCTTCGGCTTGGTCCTCTCCAGGACAGGTCCTCCCCTGGTTTCCTCCATTGAGTGGCTTCTTCCCGCAGGACAGACAGCGCAGGATCACCTTCAAAGTGTAGGCCCCAGTCAGGACAACTGGGCCTACCTGGCATAGGTGCAGCCTCGGGCCAGTGTGGCTCAGAGGCTGAAATCCCAGTAACGCATACCTCGAGCCAGGAGGGCCACGAGGCGAAGAGAGCCCCGAGAAATGGCGTCTGCCCCTTTAAGTACCCTTCCCCAGCATGCTCAGTGGGGGGACCACTCCCACTGAGCTGTTCCCGGGGAAAGACACCCAATACACTCTGGCCTGCTTGTGTTCCAACATTGGCCTGGGGTGGTAACGCCACCTACAGGCAAACAGTGGGAAGTCCTTCCAAACACAGCCATAGCTGGAACAGAGGCTAATTTAACCTTCATCATTACAAAGTCTGAGCTAATTACCAGCTCAGACACCCACTAAATTTAACATAGCGCCTGATCATCAGGAGCAGGGCGCTACATACTCCCCCCACTACAACAAGACACTGTCTCCAGTGTCTGGAAGAAAAATATGGTCCTCAATCCAGAGGACCAGCACCTGAATCAAAAACATGGATGGGAAAGGAAAAAAAGAGAAGGGAATTAAAGATACAAAATATGAATATGAAATTACAATAAAATCACATTACAACCCCTCACTAACCGTCTAAACCACCCACTCTCCAGCAGTTTTGACAGAATATCTGGCTCACCTGAAAAAAACTAAGACACACAGAAAAATAAACATGACAACTCTATGAAGCAAAGCTGCATCTCCTAGGAGATGGAACATTCCTTCTACTTTTAAAGATTTGACTAAACTTTAGAATAAAAAGTCTCTCCCTACTTTACTGACCACTGCCACCTAGTGTCAGAAGCAGCACACAAAAGTCTGTTATATACAAGGGCTGAAGCAGATGGACATCTTGATCCCGAAGTCTTCAGCAACCCTTTTCCTAGCTGACTAATTTCCCCAGAGTCCAGTTAGCACAGCAAAAGATGAGAAGGTAAACAAAAATCCTCCTCTAGGTTGAAAATTTTCTTTCTTTCATTAAAAGAAAAAATTAGAAATGAAGACAAATGGTCACTTTGAATGATCACAGGCAAAACCTGGGATCCGGCAGAGTCAGTGGTTTTCCTTGCTTGTCCAGGGTAGTAATAAAATATGCAATTTCATCCTTTCCTGGTCTGCAAATAGTCACCCGATCAGCGTGGATGTGTCGGCCGTAGCTCCAGTGCAGCAAACATCCTTTAAAGCATTTAGCCATAATGAAGGAGTAGTCCAAGTTTCTAAATGGCTTTGGCACAAACAAATAGTCCCAAATGGCCTCACCGTACCACTGCTCTCTGTTTGCCTCAATCTCCTGCATTATCTCCTTTGGGACGTAGGGGAATTCCAGGCCGTACTCCATGACTACCCTTTTTATAAGCACTCTCTGTAGACGGGCAAGTGTGGGTAAAGATCGGGAGCTTCCCATCCCAGGCAACACACATGAGTTTGGTGATTTCTTTATCATGGACTTAGCTGGTTTAGACAACATCTCTTTAACAGGCAAAGTCCCTTTATCAATGTCCAGGGTTTCCACCCTGGGTGTAGTTTCCCCGGAGTCCATAGCTGTCCACCCTGAACAGCTACGTGCTGAGGTAACATCTTTCACGTTATCCCACAACAACTCCTGAGACATGGACTCGAACAATTAATCGTCTCCAATATCGAATAGAGAGTCTAACTCAGAGTCTTCCCACTCTTCTGCCGGCAAATAGTTGCGTACAGTCCCGAATACTTCTTCCCCAGATATCTTACCGGTTCCTGACGTGGACTTCCCTGGGATAGCATCTCTCTCGGGGTCCGGTTCCGGTTGTATCTGGGGTAGGCCTCTACCGCGGCCGCGGGAAGCCTTCATATATCCCACCTTTCTCCGGATGGGCGCAACGGGAACAAGTGCCGTGGAGGTGGTATCCAGGACAATGTCCGCGGCTGGTTCTGCAGCAACAACATTCCCTCCAGGGTCACTCACCGCAGCAGGCGTGACAAGTACAGGTTCGGCCACAGGCCCGAGGGCAACATCCTCCAACGTAGCGATGCCTGCGGTCCAATCCACCTGGTAGACACGGGGCGATTAGGTAGGCTGGTCCACCGAAAACAAATTCTCCCCGCAGTGCAAGCATTGGGCGAACGGGCGTAGCTGAACGGCCAGCCGCTCACATTTAGGGCACAGCATGCCCAACGCTTCCACATCTCCACTGGTGTACAAAATGAAACGCCCATGCGGCTTCAGTCGGATGCCTGTTTGCGTTAACAGGGTTCCTGGCCGTGTAACGCTCACACCAGCGTTAGCAGAAAACATCCGAGGCCCTGACACGGACTGTGCCAGCGAGTATAACAACATGGCTGCTCTCCGATCCCCTCACTGTAATCTTGCAGCTTCTTCTCTTTGGCGCCAGACACACACACGCGTCTCACGCAGGAGGCGGGAACTCCTCCCCTTTGGTCTTCTTGGCACGTAGCTCGCGGGCTTTCCTGGCTCCGCCCACAGCCTACGCAGTTACCAAAGTGATTTGCACACTTAACCCCTTTTTTTCAAGAATACAGTCCAACACCCTCTTAATTGTAGACTCTCGGTGAAACAATAAAATCTTTCAGTCTAGTTGCGAGAGGTAACGGCAAATCCCGGACGAGCCCCATGTGTAGCACACCCCCGTAGGAGCTGCTGGTTTAAATTTGGGCCTTGCACGTTACCTCACTGTTCGTTGTCTAGGGGATGAGAGTCTACAGAAAGTTCAATGTCCACACAAGTTATGAATCCTTTTCGTCAGGTTTTATTTCCAAACAACTTGCACAGGTAGAGGGATGGAGGGTTAGGGAAGGTTCAGGCAAACACAGCAGATCACTAGGGAAACTTCTCAGCTTCCAAAGTCACTCACCACTCTCCTTCAAGTGGGTATTGCTCACCCGGATAGGCCTCTCTCACTTGGCCTAGCAGCCGGAATGATGCAGGAACAAATAAGAAATAACAGTCTCTGCCACAGACCTTTAGAACGATTATGTTGAACTGTTCAATGATCCTCTGCCAGAGGATTTTAGTACCCGAATATCCAGCTTTACAGTTTAAGAGCCTTTAAGCCAACCCGGCAGACTGTCAGGTCACTTTAGCTACGGTGCATCCTCCAATAGGGTCACCAGGTTTTCCTCAAGATACCAGTCTTCCGCTTGGTCCTCTCCAGAACAGGTCCTCCCCTGGTTTCCTCCATTGAGTGGCTTCCTCCCGCAGGACAGACAGCACAGGATCACCTTTAAAGTGTAGGCCCCAGTCAGGACAACTGGGCCTACCTGGTATAGGTGCAGCCTCGGGCCAGCGTGGCTCCGAGGCTGAAATCCCAGTAATGCATATCTCGAGCCAGGAGGGCCATGAGGCGAAGAGAGCCCCGAGAAATGGCGTCTGACCCTTTAGTATGCTCAGCTGGGAGACCACTCCCACTGAGCTGTTCCCGGGGAAAGACACCCAATACACTCTGGCCTGCTTGTGTTCCAACATTGGCCTGGGGTGGTAACGCCACCTACAGGCAAACAGTGGGAAGTCCTTCCAAACACAGCCATAGCTGGAACAGAGGCTAATTTAACCTTCATCGTTACAAAGTCTGAGCTAATTGCCAGCCCAGACACCCACTAAATTTAACATTATGCTACACTTATATGCAAGTTACTGCCATAAAAAGTGTTACTCTTTCGTCCATGGACCGACACAGCTTCTCTATTGACAAAGTGGGTATTATCCGTTAATTAGGAGTGACTAGGCAGAAAAACTTGTAAAAAGTGTTGCATCACACCTTCTACAGTACCGCCCAGGGGGCGGACCCTCTGGGTATACCCTCTCAGTCTGCATCTTCGCAGATCAGTTTTTTTCTGTCTAGCAAGGAGTAGGACATGGCTCCCTTCGGGCCCATTGGTCCGGGGAAAAAAAAAAAAAAAATATATATATATATATATATATATATATATATATATATATATATATTTTTTTTTTTTTTGCTACATTTGTTGTTTCCTGCGATCTTCGATCAACTGCCGACTGGGTGACAGGCTGGATCCTCGATCCTTGTAGTCTCCCCAGTTTCGGCCATCGAGCGTGTGCCGACCCTAGCTACGCGCTGGGTTTTCCACGACATGCCCGTCGCTCCACGGGTGGCCGGGTGAGCTTACGCTCCAGGGCCTGCATCGGACCGCTCAGCTTTGGCTGACCTTACGGCCGAGTCGCAGCAGCCTGGCCGGTGAGCTTACGCTCCAAGGCTTGCATCGGACCGCTCAGCTTCGGCTGACCTTACGGCCGAGTCGCAGCAGCCTGTCCGGTGAGCGTCATGCTCCAGGGCATACATATGATCGTCCCTTCTGGGTCCAATCACAGCATGCCTGGCCAACAGTCACCTTCCGTGAGCGGACGATGATCTGTTTGGAATGTCTTCCAGCAGAATACATGCAGGATAGGTAAGTAAAACTCCCCTGCCTCGGCTGGGTGATTTAGCTGGACATTCCTGGAGAGATCAAGTAAGTGGTTGTGGCCCCTTTCTTCCCTCTCTCCCTGCCTTTCCCTCCTCCCTGGGCTTCTAGCTAAAGGTTGCTGGGTGCTGGGGGTCACCTAGGGGGTCCCACTGGAGCGGGGCTGGCTGTAACTAACATTTAAAAGAAATGTCATTTTTTCTTACCTGTGTTTGTGTCCTTCCTCCTCCATGCTGTCGGCGGCCATTTTGAGGTGGTCCATGCCAAGTTTGGCCTCTTGTGACTGCCCGGCGGCCATCTTCCTGTGGTTCGGCCACACCCACTGGCCCCTATCAGCTAATCGGCGGCCATGTTTGTCCACCCTGTATGCAGATATTGCCGTTCGGCGGCCATCTTTTTGTGGGCTATGGCTGCTTGACCTCTATCTTCTGTCGGCGGCCATTTTCTTAGAGCCCACAATATCTTCCATACAGACGTTTTTGGCAACCATTTTTCGAGAGCCTCCGGCCTCTAGGTTGCATTACACTGGCGCGAAAATTCACACAGGAAGTGCTGATAAAAGAAGCAGACTGACACAGCAGCAGAGGGACAGCATCACAGGCGCAGCATAGCAGTACCTATCCAGGGTGGTGAGTCCTCTGGGTGACCCGGCCTCTCTGCAGCACAGGAGGGTGGCCTATTGATATCTTGCCTGGAGCCCTGTTAGTGTCAGCGTGTGGTCAGCATGGCATCTGAGCCAGATGTCTTCTCCCCTGAAACACCAGATTTAGCAGCTGGTGCCCCTGAGGTGTCTATGAACGCTATGACTGCAATCCTAGAGGCGTTTGCTGCCAGGGTGGAAGCAGCACACGGGAATACAGGGGGTAGTAAACGCCCCATCCCCTGCAAGCTTCTGGGGATAATTCTGGTACAGAACCAGGTCCAGCTACGGCTCGGGGCCCAGATTCTGACGCATCAGAGACTGCAGACCGTGACCGGACAGTGAAAATGACTCAAAGTCCAGGTCAGTACGTGAGACGGCTTTGATATCTGACCTTATTACTGCAGTGCGGGATATGCTAAAATTGGAAAATACTGCAGAAGCAGCAGAGACTCCGGTCCACTTGGGTTTCATAGACCTGCCCGCACTGCTAAGGTGTTCCCTTGTGTGTCTTTTGATAAACTCTTATACAAGGAATGGGAGAACCCACTGAGGGTCTTTACAGCCCCAAAGAGGTTTGCGGTACGGTACCCCTTTTGAGGAGAGTTTTCTGAAGAAATGGACCTCCCCCCCTATAGTGGACCCTCCGGTGTCCAGACTTAATAGAGCCACCACAATTCCTGTAGAAGGGGCTCCTGTTTTCTAGGACCCTGTGGATAAGAAGGCTGAAGCACTCGCTTGCTACCTATACTCAGTGGTAGGCTCGGCAGTACGCCCGGCATTGGCGGGGGCCCTAGTGTCTCACACACTTACTTTATGGGCAAGATTGCTACTCCAGGGGTTAAGGAGCGAGATGCTCCTCCTGATGAGATAACATTGGCCGACCTGTTGGTCCAGGGCCTTAGGTTTGTCTGCGAGTCAGACATGAATACTATTCCCCTGCTGTCTAAAACTTCGGTTTATGCAGTAGCAATACGCCGCCTGATCTGGCTAAAAGGCTGGTCTGCGGACCAGACTTCCAAGAAAGCCCTGTTGGATCTGCCTTTTAAGGGCGACAGACTTTTTGGGGCTTCTCTGGATGACATCATCAAGGATGCCACAGGAAGTAAAAGCACTTTGCTTCCCCAAATTAGCAAGGGTAAGGGGCCACGCCAAGGGCACGGGCCCTCCTTTACTGCACACAAGTGGTTTTTTCGTCCCCCTAGGGTGACAGGGAAAAGACCCCAGGCCGATAAAGCGCCTGCCCAAGGACAAAAGCGTCCTTGGTCCCGCAGACCCAACAAGCCTGCGGACAAATCTGCATCCACATGAAGGTCCGCCCACACCCAGCTCTCGGGTGGGGGAGACATCTTCGCAAATTCACGACTCAGTGGACAGCACTAATCTCCGACAGGTGGGTTTGCAAAGTAATCTCCTCAGGCTACAAGATAGAGTTTCTCTCTTGTCCACCAGACAGATTCAACACCTCCAATCTCCAGCTACTACCGACCCGTCGGGAGGCCCTGTATGGGGCGGTCCAGGGTCTACTGGAACGCGGGGTAGTTATTCCAGTTCCAGAACTGGAACGGGGTTTTTACTCAAATCTGTTCATTGTGCCGAAGAAGGAGGGGGTTCGTCCAAGCTTGGATCTCAGAGCCCTCAATTGCTTTGTGAAGGTACAAAGTTTTCGGATGGAGTCGGTTCGATCTGTAGTCACGGCTCTCCATCCGGGGGACTTTCTGGCCTCCTTGGACATCAAGGACGCATACCTGCATGTCCCCATATACTCCAGACACCAGAGGTTTCTGCGATTTGCTATCGGGAAGGACCACTACCAGTTTGTGGCCCTCCCGTTGGGCCTTTCCTCAGCACCCAGGACGTTCACCAAGGTGCTCGCTCCGATTCTGGCACTTCTAAGACAGCGGGGTATCGCTATCACAGGCTACTTATACGACCTTCTGCTGAAGGCCCCTTCAAGCTCAGAATTAGAGGTAAGCGTGTCCATTACCTGTCAGACTCTTCGAGACTGTGGTTGGATACTAAACACGCAAAAGTCAGTATTGGTGCCCACTCAACGCCTAGGGTACCTGGGGTTGATTCTGGATTCTTCAGAGGCAAAGGTATTCCTCCCTGTGGATAAGTTGCAGACCCTCCGGGCTGCAGTACGGCAGCTGACTTCCAGGAATTGGTCGTCACTCCGTTTTTTGCATGCGAGTGTTGGGCCTCAGGGTAGCCTCCTTCGAGGCGGTCCCATATGCTCAATACCACACTCGAGTGTTACAGAAGGAAGTTCTGTCCAGATGGAACAGATGTCCATCATCTCTGGATTATCAAATCCGAGTGAGCCACATAGTCAGGAGATCCCTGGTATGGTGGCTGACAGCACCGGCTCTAATGGCCGGGAAGTCATTTCTTCCGGTTTACTGGATAGTGATCACGACGGACACCAGCCTTACAGGTTGGGGGGGGGAGTCTGGGGTGTTCAGTCGGCGCAAGGTCGCTGGACCCCAGAGGAAGCCCTCCTGCCGATCAATGTCCTGGAGATCCGGGCGATCAAGCTGTGCCTCTTCAAATGGTCTCAGAGACTGCAAGGGCGTCCAGTCAGGATCCAGTCAGACAACGCCAAAGCAGTGGCATATGTCAATCATCAAGGAGGAACAAGAAGCTCAGCTGCAGCATCGGAGATCGCTCGCATCCTGAAGTGGGCAGAGAAGAGCGTACCGGCACTATCGGCCGTGTACATTCCGGGTGTGGAAAACTGGCAGGCGGACTACCTGAGCCGCCAGATGCTGGACCAGGGAGAATGGTCCTTACACCCGGAGGTGTTCCAACTCCTCTGCCAAAGATGGGGCACACCAGACGTAGATCTTCTGGCTTCCCGACTCAATCGGAAGGTATTGAGATTTGTGGCCCGGTCAAGAGACCCATGGGCAGACGCAACGGACGCGTTGGTAGCATCGTGTGGTCAGTATCGGCTAATCTATGCCTTCCCTCCCTTAAGGCTTCTTCCTCTTCTGCTCCGCAGAGTGGAGGCAGAGGGAATTCCAATGATCCTAATCGCTCCAGATTGGCCTCAGCGTCCTTGGTACGCTGATCTAGTACGTCTGGTAGCAGACGTCCCCTGGCGCCTACCACTACGGAAGGACCTGCTATCGCAAGGTCCCATACTCCATCCTGCTTTACGGTCATTGGCTTTAACGGCATGGCTGTTGAGAACCAGGTACTGAGAGACCGGGGCCTGTCAGACTCAGTAATCTCTACTATGAGAAGTGCTCGAAAACCGTCCTCTAGGAAGGTTTATCACCGCACTTGGAGGGCCTACATCTCCATGTGTGAGGAAATGAAATGGCATCCGCGTACCTATTTGGTTTCCAGAATCCTGCTGTTTTTACAGCATGGAGTGGACCAAGGGCTTGCCCTAAGTACGATTAAGGGTCAGATATCTGCCCTGGCTGTCTTTTTTCAGCGACCCCTGGCGACTCACTCTCTCGTGAGTACATTTGTGCAGGGGTCCGACAGGTGGCCCCTCCGGTCCGTCCCCCGTTACCTCCGTGGGACTTGAACCTGGTCCTCTCGGTGCTTCAGAAGGCACCGTTTGAGAATATTAGAGATATTCCCCTGTTGACACTTTCTCAGAAAGTGGTCTTTTTGGTGGCTGTTACGTCAGTTAGATGAGTCTCTGAGCTGGCAGCCTTGTCCTGCAAGGCTCCCTATTTGATTTTCCACAAGGATAAGGTGGTGCTGCGGCCGCAGCCTTCCTTTCTTCCGAAAGTCGTTTCGGCTTTTCATCTCAACGAAGACATTGTACTTCCATCCTTGTGTCCTCAGCCGTCGAATCCTAAGGAGTCGGCGTTGCATTCCTTGGACGTTGTCCGAGCTTTGAGAGTATACCTATCTGCTACTTCCCTGTTCCGGAAGTCAGACTCACTGTTTGTTTCGGTGGCTGGTCCCAAGAAGGGCCAAGCAGTCTCATCGGCCACCATCTCTAGGTGGATCCGACAGATAGTAATCCAGGCTTACGCCATAAAGGGTCAGGCGCCCCCCTTTCCTGTCACGGCGCATTCGACCAGGGCAATAGGTGCCTCTTGGGCTTTCCGACATCAAGCGTCTGTTTCCCAATTATGTAAAGCGGCGACTTGGCCCTCCGCTCACACTTTCACAAAATTCTACAAAATTGATGTAGGTGCATCTTCGGATGCCTCTTTTGGCCGCAAGGTTTTGCAAGCGGCTGTTTAGAGTTGCAACTCCTCCGTTGGAGGAGTGCTGTTTTGTGTTTGGGGTGAAGTTTATTTTTATGCTGTTACCACCCCTCGTTTTTTCTCTGACACTGCTTTGGGACGTCCCACTTTGTCAATAGAGAAGCTGTGTCGGTCCATGGACGAAAGAGTAAATAGGATTTTTTACTCACCGTAAAATCCTTTTCTCTGAGTCCATGGACCGACACAGCACCCACCCCTCCTTTTAAGTTTGTACTGCTTTTTGACGAACTGATCTGCGAGATGCAGACTGAGGGGATATACCCAGAGGTTCCGCCCCCTGGGCGGTACTGTAGAAGGTGTGATGCAACACTTTTTACACGTTTTTCTGCCTAGTCACTCCTAATTAACGGATAATACCCACTTTGTCAATAGAGAACCTATGTCGGTCCATGGACTCAGAGAAAAGGATTTTACGGTGAGTAAAAAATCCTATTTTGGGGACCCGGGTCTTGCCCTAGGGAACATGTATTAATGCAAAAAAAAGTTTCAAAAATGGCCATGGAGCAGTGATTTTATTGATGCTTAAAGTGAAAGAATAAAAACTAAATATTCCTTTGAATATCGTGCCTGGTGGTCCCCTTTGTCTGCCTGTAAAGTAGCGCATCTTTCCCATGTTTATAACAGTACCGCAGCAAAATAAAAATTTGAAAGGAAAAATTTTCATTTAAAATTGCTCACGGCTGTAATGTATTGCCAGAGAGCACCCCCTCCTGAACCCTACCAGGCCACATGCCCTCAAAATGGGGAGGGTGTTTTGGGGTCACCCCCAAAGCACCTATATATATATATATATATAATTTTTTTTAAATACACTGCCTGCAAGCCACTAACTAACCTGCCTGCCTAATCTAGCTTAATTTATCGCTGTCCACACACTAAACATGTCCGCTATGTAAGCAACCTTATATAGTGTGGGGCGTGGACTTAGTCCCCCTGAACCATGATTGGCCAAAGGCACCCTGCCTTTTGCCAATTATGGCTCTCGCAGCAGAGCGCGCTGTGATTGGCCAAAGCATGCAGGTCAGGTGCATGCTTTGGCCAATCATCAGATGTCAATGCACTGCGATCTCACACTGCATTATGGGGCGTTCCCTGGCGCTCAAATTTCCCGCTAGTCCTGGTTTAGGGGAACCAATCAGCTCATGTCTAGTAATAATCTTTGTATTTCTATTTTAGTAGATGGACGGGAGATGAGGAAAACCTCAGAGGATTGTCTCACTTTGTCTCCAGACTGTAAAGTAGAAGATGAGGACATCACACAGTATAGTCCAGGAGAAAACCCGACTACCTCAAATGTCCATCCGGCACCACACAGTGTAGATGGACCATCATATTCCTCTTATCCCGAGGAACCTCAGACTGTGCGGGACGGTGCCGGACCATCGTATTCCTCTTATCCTGAGGAACCTCAGACTGTGCGGGACGGTGCCGGACCATCGTATTCCTCTTATCCTGAGGAACCTCAGACTGTGCGGGACGGTGCCGGACCATCGTATTCCTCTTATCCTGAGGAACCTCAGACTGTGCGGGACGGTGCCGGACCATCGTATTCCTCTTATCCTGAGGAACCTCAGACTGTGCGGGACGGTGCCGGACCATCGTATTCCTCTTATCCTGAGGAACCTCAGACTGTGCGGGACGGTGCCGGACCATCGTATTCCTCTTATCCTGAGGAACCTCAGACTGTGCGGGACGGTGCCGGACCATCGTATTCCTCTTATCCTGAGGAACCTCAGACTGTGCGGGACGGTGCCGGACCATCGTATTCCTCTTATCCTGAGGAACCTCAGACTGTGCGGGACGGTGCCGGACCATCGTATTCCTCTTATCCTGAGGAACCTCGGACTGTGCGGGACGGTGCCGGACCATCGTATTCCTCTTATCCTGAGGAACCTCAGACTGTGCGGGATGGTGCCGGACCATCGTATTCCTCTTATCCCGAGGAACCTCAGACTGTGCGGGACGGTGCCGGACCATCGTATTCCTCTTATCCTGAGGAACCTCAGACTGTGCGGGACGGTGCCGGACCATCGTATTCCTCTTATCCTGAGGAACCTCAGACTGTGCGGGACGGTGCCGGACCATCGTATTCCTCTTATCCTGAGGAACCTCAGACTGTGCGGGACGGTGCCGGACCATCGTATTCCTCTTATCCTGAGGAACCTCAGACTGTGCGGGACGGTGCCGGACCATCGTATTCCTCTTATCCTGAGGAACCTCAGACTGTGCGGGACGGTGCCGCACCATCGTATTCCTCTTATCCTGAGGAACCTCAGACTGTGCGGGACGGTGCCGGACCATCGTATTCCTCTTATCCTGAGGAACCTCAGACTGTGCGGGACGGTGCCGGACCATCGTATTCCTCTTATCCCGAGGAACCTCAGACTGTGCGGGACGGTGCCGGACCACCGTATTCCTCTTATCCCGAGGAACCTCAGACTGTGCGGGACGGTGCCGGACCATCGTATTCCTCTTATCCTGAAGAACCTCAGACTGTGCGGGACGGTGCCGGACCATCGTATTCCTCTTATCCTGAGGAACCTCAGACTGTGCGGGACGGTGCCGGACCATCGTATTCCTCCTATCCTGAGGAACCTCAGACTGTGCGGGACGGTGCCGGACCATCGTATTCCTCTTATCCTGAGGAACCTCAGACTGTGCGGGACGGTGCCGGACCATCGTATTCCTCTTATCCTGAGGAACCCCCGACTGTGCGGGACGGTGCCGGACCATCGTATTCCTCTTATCCCGAGGAACCTCAGACTGTGCGGGACGGTGCCGGACCATCGTATTCCTCTTATCCTGAGGAACCTCAGACTGTGCGGGACGGTGCCGGACCATCGTATTCCTCTTATCCTGAGGAACCTCAGACTGTGCGGGACGGTGCCGGACCATCGTATTCCTCTTATCCTGAGGAACCTCAGACTGTGCGGGACGGTGCCGGACCATCGTATTCCTCTTATCCCGAGGAACCTCAGACTGTGCAGGACGGTGCCGGACCATCGTATTCCTCTTATCCCGAGGAACCTCAGACTGTGCGGGACGGTGCCGGACCATCGTATTCCTCTTATCCCGAGGAACCTCAGACTGTGCGGGACGGTGCCGGACCATCGTATTCCTCTTATCCTGAGGAACCTCAGACTGTGCGGGACGGTGCCGGACCATCGTATTCCTCTTATCCTGAGGAACCTCAGACTGTGCGGGACGGTGCCGGACCATCGTATTCCTCTTATCCTGAGGAACCTCAGACTGTGCGGGACGGTGCCGGACCATCGTATTCCTCTTATCCTGAGGAACCTCAGACTGTGCGGGACGGTGCCGTCCTTCCAACAGATAAGAGGTTTTCCTGTCCTGAGTGCGGGAAGTATTTCCGTTTTAAATACGATCTTAATGAGCATAAAACATCTCACACAGGAGAGAAGCCTTATTCCTGCCCTGAGTACGGGAAATGTTTTTCAAAGAAGACCCATCTTTCCCAACATCAGAGATTTCACAATGGTAAGAAGCCGTATTCCTGTTCTGAGTGTGGAAAATGTTTTTCAAGGCAATGGAATCTCAACCAACATCAAAGGTCTCACACAGGTGAGAAGCCATATTTCTGTACTGAGTGCGGGAAAAGTTTTTCAGATAAGAGCACTCTTTACAAACATCAGAGATCTCACACAGGTGAGAAGCCGTATTTCTGTACTGAATGCGGGAAATGTTTTTCAGAAAAGAGTACTCTTTACAAACATCAGATATCTCACACGGGGGAGAAGCCGTATTCCTGTCCTGAGTGCGGGAAATGCTTTTCACTGAAGTCCAGTCTTTGCAAACATCAGACATCTCACACGGGGGAGAAGCCGTATTCCTGTCCTGAGTGCGGGAAATGTTTTTCACAGAAGTGCATTCTTAATGCACATCAGAGATCTCACACAGGTGAGAAGCCCTATTCCTGTCCTGAGTGCGGGAAATGTTTTTCACGGAAGTCCCATCTTTCCAGACATCAGAGATCTCACAAGGGTGAGAAGCCGTATTCCTGTCATGAGTGCTGGAAATGTTTTGCAGATAAGTCCAGTCTTTACAAACATCAGAGATCTCACACGGGGGAGAAGCCATATTCCTGTCCTGCATGCGGGAAATGTTTTCCACAGAAGTCTGGTCTTAATGCACATCAGAGATTTCACACAGGGGAAAAGCCATATTCCTGTCCTGAGTGCGGAAAATGTTTTTCACTGGAGTCCCATCTTTACAGACATCAGAGGTCTCACATGGGGGAGAAGACATATTCCTGTCCTGAATGCGGGAAATGTTTTTCACAGACGTCCGGTCTTAATGCACATCGGAGGTCTCACACGGGGGAGAAGCCATATTCCTGTCCTGAGTGCGGGAAATGTTTTTCACAGACGTCCGGTCTTAATGCACATCGGAGGTCTCACACAGGGGAGAAGCCATATTCCTGTCCCGAGTGTGGAAAATGTTTTAAAGATAAATCAAAGCTTGTCACACATCAGAGGTCTCACACGGGGGAGAAGCCATTTTCCTGTCCTGAGTGTGGAAAATGTTTTATGGATAAATCAAAACTTGTCACACATCAGAGATCTCACACGGGGGATAAGCCGCATTCCTGTCCTGAGTGTGGAAAATGTTTTTTAGATAAATCAAAACTTGCCACACATCAGAGATCTCACACGGGGGAGAAACCGTATTCCTGTCCTGAGTGTGGGAAATGTTTTTCACAGAAGTCCGGTCTTAATGCACATCAGAGATCTCACACAGGGGAGAAGCCATATTCCTGTCCTGAGTGTGGAAAATGTTTTATAGATAAATCAAAACTTGTCACACATCAGAGATCTCATACGGGTGAGAAGCCGTATTCCTGTCCTGAGTGCGGGAAATGTTTTTCACAGAAGTCCGGTCTTAACGCACATCAGAAATCTCACACGGTGGAGAAGCCATATTCCTGTCCTGAGTGCGGAAAATGTTTTTCACTGGAGTCCCATCTTTACACACATCAGATATCTCACACGGGGGAGAAGCCATATCCCTGTCCTGAGTGTGGAAAATGTTTTATAGATAAATCAAAACTTGTCACACATCAGAGGTCTCACACGAGGGAGAAGCCACTTTCCTGTCCTGAGTACGGGAATTGTCAGTCACAGAAGTCCTCTGTTTACAGTCATCTGAGATTGGACACAGAGGAGAATGAACTTTCCTGGTCTGAGTGAGGGAATTGTTCCTTAATTAAGTCCTGTCTTCCTGTACACCAGGCGGTCCCACACAAACCTCAAGGTGTATTCGTTGGATTTCAACCTTTACTATTTCCTGATTTTATGACTGCAGTCTTGTTAAAAATAAAATGATAATAAAAATGTATTGAATGAAGAAAAGATTGTGCGTGTCGGTGCAATGAGGAGAAACTTTGTATCCAAATATCACTCATAGGAGACGCTATAAAAGTCTTCACAGGTCATCAGTGTAGAGGGAACCCCGAATAATGGGCCCAGAAAGAGCAACACCCTCCAAGCAACCCAACGGGACTACAGAGTTATAGATTATAGATTTATTGATTACAAATTTATGTGTTATAGATTTGTATAATATCCGTAGATTTAATTAGGTTTATATATTATAGATTTATATGATTTAGATTTATATATTATAGATTTATATGATTTAGATTTATATGTTATAGATTTAAATATAGATTTATATACAAGAACGTGCGCAATCCAAAGGATGAATTTTCAATAAGGTAAAAAATAGAAAATTTCAACAAATTCTCTCCACGTGTAAAGTTCACACTAATAATAAAATTGGTCCATTATTGTTCTTAGTGTAGAATCATGAGATTCCGTGTTGTCCTACGGTGTGTTCTCTTACAACAAAGGGAAAATGTTGCCTCTTACCAGAAAGGATGGATCCCAGGTTATAGGGATCAGACACGCTTGGTTCTCAATGAAACCAACTGCGATATTCCACTCTTTCGGCTTCAACGAGGGACCCTCCACCTGCTGTGATGGTAACTGTAACGACAGGGGTTAACGTCGTTTAAATATATTTCATTCCCGAACACACAGCAGCTACCAGACACTCCACAGTCAGGCGACCGAGACCCATAGGAATAATTCTCCCAGAAATACGAGACAAACGCTCTGTATGAGGTTTCCAACTGGTCTGACAAACTTTATTGAAAAACTACAAGTTTTATACACCAAGAGAGGAGGTTCTTACATTCTCATTTTCCTCTGACAATACACCTTTGACCAGACCTAATTTACATGAGCTAATTAACTACAGCTGATGACTCAGACACATGACCTTTAGGCTAGCCTTACTGTCTCCTAAACTACAGTACACATTATCAAAGGACTTCTTCACACAATACAGGGTCAATTATCACAATGAAAGATCCTCAGAAGTCATCCTAGATTCATTTACATCACAACAGGCAGGTGGGCTGGAGTTTGTGACATTAGCATCTAACAGTATGTGTCCCAACATTATGAAGGAGTCACTTTTTCAGTTAACCTGTTGAGTTCATAATCAAACAGTAAATAGTTCTTTACAGATATCCTGGGGAATATTGTGGAAAAATATCACTGTCCCATTTTAAAGCAATCCAAGACATATTCTTAATGTCCATTATTTTCTTTCCCACCCTGTGCCCAAAGTGACCCCTGTCACAGTAACTTCACCAGGGTATAAGAATAATTTTCAAAAAATTCCAGCTCCACCGATAATTCTGATGAGTGCTCTCCAGCATATAACGATATTAAGGAGGGAGAAACTTCATAGTGCAGCATGAAAACGAATGTTTATTAACAAGTCGCATTGCACTTTACAGAGATAAACAAAGATATTCCAAACAAAACACAGCCTCGGAACTCGTCCTGCAGGCTGGTGCGTGGTGGCTGCAGCTCCACCCGCCGCGGAGGCCTCCGTTCATCTGGTGGAGCTGCAGTAGGAGTCGTAGGACTAAGTAGGAGTCGTTTGTAAGTCGGGTGTTTGAAAGTAGGAGACCGCCTGTATATACTATACGGCCTGCCCTATATACTCTGCAGAAAATTGGGCCTTAGGTGTGTGTGGTACCAGAACACTGTAACCCCTCACATTTACTCTCGGTGGGCGCTGGAACGGGCCCTGCTGTGAAATATTAGATCAAAAATTGTAATTACACGCCAGTGTTAAACTGGGGCAGAAAAATTGGGCCTTAGGCACTGGTGGTGGTGCCACAACACTGCAACCCCTCACAGATACTCTAGTTGAGCGCAGGAACGAGCCCTGCTGTGAAATATTACAGCAAAAATTGTAATTACACGCCCCTGTTAAACAGGATGAAAAATTGGGCCTTAGGTGGTGGTGGTGGCACAACACTGTAAAGCCTCACAGATACTCTTGTTGAGCGCAGGAACGGGCCCTGCTGTGAAATATTACAGCAAAAATTGTAATTACACGCCCCTGTTAAACAGGGGCAGAAAAATTGGGCCTTAGGCACTGGTGGTGGTGCCCTGAAACAAAAATGTTCTTAGAAGTTAACAACATGAACATTGAGGAGGAATAGGATAGTCACTCAGCATAACAGGATAGTCACTCAGCATCAGCATAGGCAGTCTTGAAGGGTTCTCACATTTATAGAAAAATTACATCAGCATCAGGTGCTTGGTAGCTGGTGATCCAAGACTGATTCATTTTTATGAAGGTGAGCTGATCAACTGAGTCTGTGGACAGACGCACTCTGTGATCGGTTACAAAGCCTCCAGCAGCATTCACTGTGTGTTTTCAAAAAGAATGCTGGATGCAGGACAGGCCAGTAGCTCAATTGCATATTGTGCAAGCTCTGGCCAGTGATCCATCCTCAAGACCCAGTAACCCAGTGGATTTTTGGTTGGAAAGGTCTCCAAGTCTGATCTTGCCCCTAGGTATTCCTGCACCATGTAATTCAGATGCTGGCGATGGTTGCTGGAACCGATCAGACCTTGGGGCTGCGGACTAAAAAATTGTCTGAATGCATCGGTCAGACGGTCACCTTCTCCACCGCTTTTTCTGTGACTGACCGAAGCCTCAGCAACACGTTGTCCAGGAGGACCAGGAAATTGTAACCTCCCAGGCTCTGGAAACACATTGCACAAACCTTTCTTAAAGGCCTCCCGAAGATGTTTCATCCTCTGCGACGGCTGGATAAGTTACACAACCTTACCCTTGTAACGTAGATCAAGAAGGGTTGCCAGCCAGTAATGATACCTCTCCTTGATACCACGAATCAGAGGGTCCTTTTGCAGGATCAGGTAGGCCATGCAGCATAGGTTTGCTGAGGCATTCGATCCGGTGTCTGAATTGAAGTGGTTAAGGGGAACCCTATGACAGAATTAAGAAAAAAATGGCATTGGGCCCCCCAAAATCCATACCAGGCCCTTTGGGGACACTTCATATTCATGTCCCATAGACTTTAATAGTGTTCGCACAAATTTTTTGCCTGTTCGCAGTGTTCTGCCTGTGGGTGTTTGGCCCATCCCTATCCACCAGTCTACCCAACTGACTCTCTTCACCAGTCTAGCCAAATCACTATCCACCAGTCTACCCACATGACTCTCTTCACCAGTCTACCCAAATGACTCTCAACCAGTCTACCCACATGACTCTCTTCACCAGTCTACCCAATTTACTCTCCACCAGTCTACCCAACTAACTCTCCACCAGTCTACCCAAATTAATCTCTTCACCAGTGTAACGACACCCCAAATACGAAAGGGGTTAACGCCGTTTTAGATATCTTCCCTCTCCTGGACACAAATTCACTGTCGATCCTCAACAGTCAGACGACCACTTCCCATAGGAATTAATCCTTCTGAAAGAACGAGACGCACTCTGTATCTTTCCAGGATAGACTGACTTTATTAAAAAAAACATTGTAACTTTTATACACATCCAATACTGCATTAACCTGAATGAACAATGGTCCAGCTCCACCCACAACATAACAAGACCCAATACACATTATTTTGACGTCTGTTAGGAGACAACAGGTTCTAATCCCCATTCAGTTCAAAAGACTTTACACAATAGAAACATGACGACCTTCAATACACATCTCACAATGAAAGGATTTGTAGCCTGTCTGTCTGAGTACAATACACACAAGAATAGAGTTAATTATCCCTATTCACACTGAAAGGGTCTTCAGAAGCCCTTCTAGATTCATTTACATCACACAGGCAGGTGACACATCTCTCAATTAACCTGTTGAGTTCAGAATAAAACAACCAGTACATATTGTGGACTAATATTACTATTTCAATTTCAAGCAATCCAAGCCATATTCTTAATGTCCATTGTTTCCTGGCTCACACTGTGTCCAAAGTGACCCCCTTGTCACACATCTCCCCTTTCAGCAGGAGACTAGTGATGAGCCGAACACCCCCGGGTTCGGTTCGCACCAGAACCCGCGAACGGACCGAAAGTTCGTACGAACATTAGAACCCTATTAAATACAATGGATGCGAACGTTCGAATTCTAAAGTGCTAATTATAACGACTATTATGCATGTTATTGTCCTAAAAAGGGTTTGGGAACCCGGGTTCTGCACCAGGGGACATGTATCAATGCAAAAAGAAGTTTTAAAAACGGTCGTTTTTCGGGAGCAGTCATTTTAATGATGCATAAAGTGAAAAAAAAAAGTCAAATATTCCTTTAAATATTGTACCTGGGGGTGTCTAAAGTATGCCTGTGAAGTGCCACGTGTTTCCCGTGTTTAGAACTGTCCCTGCACAAAATGACACTTCTAAAGGAAAAAAAAGCCATTTAAAACTGCTTGCGGCTTTAATGTAATGTCTGGTCCCGGTAATATGGATGAAAATCTTTAAGAAAAATGGCATAGCTACCCCATGACCCCCCACCCCAGCCCATTACCAGCCCCTTTGGGTCTTGTATGGATATTAAGGGGAACCCCGCACATAAAATAAAAAAGGCCCTATATACTCTGAACAGCCGTATACAGGCGGTGCATACAAGACAGGGACTGTAGGTTTGTTCTTATGTAGAATCTGTTTGTAATTTTGAACAGGTACATTGTTTAAGTGTAGCTCCAGCCAAAAAATCTATTTTTAAGCTTTTTGGAAAACATAGGGAAGGGTTATCACCCCTGTAACATTTGTTTTGCTGTCTGTGCAGTGTGCACCTGTTCAGAACATTTCACCTCACTTTCCGTCCCAATGACAACTGTTTTTGAAATGTGGTGTTTTTCTTGAAACAAGGATTGCTGATAAAGCATCAGTACAAAGGAGACACCTTTCTCCCATATTAATTCTTACAGGAGAGAATTTTCCTTCCAAGGGGTAGATTTCCTCTCACTTCCTGTTGGCTTCTTTCTTTTGCAAGTAGGAGTCGTTTGTAAGTTGGATGTTTGAAAGTAGGGACCTGCCGTATATACTCTGCAGAAATAGGCCCCTTAGTTGTTGGTGTTGGCACAACACTGTAAGCACTCACAGTTACTCTTGGTTGGTGCTGGAACGCCCTGCTGTCAACTATTATATCAGGAATTTTAATTACATATAATTGTTGAACAGTGGTAGTAAAAATTGGGCCTTTGATGGTGGTGCTGGTGCCACAACACTGTAAGCCCTGACAGTTACTCTTGGTGGGTGCAGCAATGGGCCCTGCTGTGAATTATTAGATCAAGAATTGTAATTGCATGCCCCTGTTGAACAGGGGCTGAAAAATTGGGCCTTTCGTGGTGGTGGTGGTGGTGGTGTTGCCACAACACTGTAAGCCCTCAGAGTTACTCTTGGTGGGTGCATGAATGGGCCCTGCTGTGAATTATTAGATCAAGAATTGTAATTACATGCCCCTTTTGAACAGGGGCTGAAAAATTGGGCCTTTCGTGGTGGTGGTGGTGGTGGCGTTGTCACAACACTGTAAGCCCTCAGAGTTACTCTTGGTGGGTGCAGCAATGGGCCCTGCTGTGAATTATTAGATCAAGAATTGTAATTACATGCCCCTGTTGAACAGGGGCTGAAAAATTGGGCCTTAGGCACTGGTGGCACAACACTACAACCCCTCACAGATACTGTACTTGGAGCACAGCAATGAGCCCTGTTGCAAAGTATTGCTTCAAAAATTGTAATGACACGCCCCTGTTAAACAGGGGCTGAAAAATTGGGCCTTAGGCACTGGTGGCACAACACTCCAACCCCTCACAGATACTGTACTTGGAGCACAGCAATGAGCCCTATGGCAAATTATTGCTAAAAAAATTGTAATTACACGCCCCTGTAAAACAGGGGCTGAAAAATTGGGCCTTAGCCACTGGTGGCGGCACCCATAAACAAAAATGATCTTCCAAGCTATCATCATCAATCGTATCATTGAGGACTCGGAGGAGGAGGATAGCCAGTCAACATAACAGCACAGGCACTCAGCATCAGCATCAGTCTTGAAGGGATGTGACATGTTAAAATCAATTAGTCTGTTATATCAGCATCAGGTGTGTGGTAGCTGGTGGTGATCCAAGACTGGTTCATCTTGATGAAAGTCAGTCGATCAACCGAGTCGGTGGACAGGCGCACCCTGTGATCCGTGACAAATCCTCCAGCAGCACTGAATGTGCGTTCCGAAAGAACGCTGGATGCAGGGCAGGCCAGTAGCTCAATTGCATACTGTGCAAGCTCTGGCCAGTGATCCATCCTCAAGACCCAGTAAGCCAGAGGATTTTCGGTGGGGAAGGTGTCCAAGTCTGACCTTGCCCCTAGATATTCCTGCACCATGTTTATGAGACGCTGGCGATGGTTGCTGGAACCGATCATACTTTGGGGCTGCGGACTAAAGAATTGTCTGAACGCATCGGTCAGACGGCCACCTTCCCCACCGCTCCTTCTTTGACTGGCCGAAGCCTCAGCAACTCGTTGTCCAGGACCAGGAGTTTGTAACCTCCCAGTCTCTGGGAACGCGTTGCACAGACCTTTCTGCAAGGCCTCCCGGAGTTGTCTCATCCTCTGCTCCCTCTGCGACGGTAACATAAGGTCCGCAACCTTACCCTTGTACCGTGGATCAAGGAGAGTGGCCAGCCAGTAATGGTCCCTCTCCTTGATCCGAAGAATACGAGGATCCTTCCGCAGACTTTGCAGGATCAGGGAGGCCATGCAGCGTAGGTTTGCTGAGGCATTCGGTCCGGAGTCCTCTGGGTCACTAAGGACGACATGATCCGCAGCCACCTCCTCCCAGCCACGTACAAGTCCACTGGTTTCTTGGGACTGTAAATCATCCCTAAAAGACTGCTGCTGATGATGCTGAGTGCCAGCCTCCACCTCCATGCTGACACAATCCTCCTCCTCCTCCTCCTCCTTCTCCTCTTCCTGTGCGATGGGTGGGACAGAAGGAACACTGTCTGGGTAAAGGGGGCCTTGAGAGGCAAGGAAGTCCTCCTCTTCCTGCCTCTGTTCTGCCTCATGTGCCCTGTCCATTATTCCACGCAGCGTGTGCTCCAACAGGTGGACAAGAGGTACAGTGTCACTGATGCATGCACTGTCACTGCTCACCATCCTCGTGGCCTCCTCAAATGGTGCCAGGACAGTGCATGCATCCCTGATCATGCCCCACTGGCGTGGAGAAAAAAAACCAAGCTCCCCTGACCCTGTCCTGGTGCCGTAGTCGCACAGGTACTCATTGATGGCCCTCTGCTGCGTGTGCAGCCGCTGCAGCATCGCCAACGTTGAGTTCCACCTGGTGGGCATGTCACATATAAGGCGGTTCTTGGGCAGGTTCAACTCCTTTTGCAGCTCAGCCAGGCGAGCACTGGCATTATAAGATCTGCGGAAATGCACACAGACTTTCCTGGCCTGCCTCAGGACATCCTGTAAGCCCGGGTACCTGCCCAAGAACCGCTGCACCACCAGGTTAAGGACGTGAGCCACACAGGGCACATGGGTCAGTTGTCCCTGTCGGAGGGCGGAGAGGAGGTTGGTGCCATTGTCGCAAACCACCATTCCTGGCTTAAGCTGGTGTGGCGTCAACCACCTCTCGGCCTGGCCCTGCAGAGCAGACAGGACCTCTGCCCCAGTGTGGCTTCTGTCCCCCAAACACACCAGCGCAAGCACGGCATGGCATCTTTTTGCCTGCGTACTTGCGTAGCCCCTTGAACGGCTACGGAGCACCGCTGGTTCAGAGGACAAACCACAGGAAGAGGCCATGGAGGAAGAAGAAGAGGAGGGGGTGGAGGAGAGAGGTGTGTCACAACCAGTAGTAGCATTTTGGAGGCGTGGCGGTGGAACAACCTCCAACACTACTGCACCTTGTCCTGCATCCTTCCCAGCTGCCAAAAGAGTGACCCAATGGGCCGTGAAAGAAAGGTAACGTCCCTGTCCATGCCTGCTGGACCATGAGTCAGCGGTAATATGCACCTTACCGCTGACCGCCCTGTCCAGCGAGGCCAAGACATTGCCTTCCACATGCCGGTAGAGAGCCGGAATAGCCTTCCGTGAGAAAAAGTGGCGTTTGGGAACCTGCCACTGAGGAACCGCACATTGCACAAACTCACGGAAGGGGGCCGAGTCTACCAACTGAAAAGGCAGCAGTTGAAGCGCTAGCAATTTAGCCAAGCTAGCATTCAACCGCTGGGCATGTGGATGGCTGGGAGTGAACTTCTTTCGACGGTCCAGCAGCTGGGGCAGGGAAATTTGCCTGCTAGAATCGGACGTCGGTGTACTGCTAGCAGAGTGGCCGCAACTACTTGGCTGTGACACACCTAATTCTACACCTTCATTCCTCTCAGTGCATGTTTCAGACAGGACTGAAGTTATAGTGGGGTTGGAGATCCCAGCTGATGCGGTGCAAGGAGAGGTCCGCTTTGTTCTTTGGTGTGGGTCTTTGAGGTAGGCTTGCCAACGAGCTGCATGGCAGGTCAACATATGTCTGGTCAGGCATGTGGTACCCAAGCGGCTGATGTTTTGGCCACGCGATATACGCTTGAGACATATGTTGCAAACAGCAGCTGTGCGATCTGATGCACTAGCCTCAAAAAAGGCCCACACCAAAGAACTTTTTGAATGACGGGCAGAGGCAGTGCCCTGCACAGGCGGAGCTCTGCGGTGTGATTCCGTCGGTGTACTGCCCTTACGCTGGCCACCAAAGGGCATCCTGCCTCGTTGGAGATGTGCCTCCTCCTCATCCTCCTCCTCCTCCTCTCTCCTATTAGGCACCCACGTGGAGTCAGTGACCTCATCATCCCCTCCCTCCTCATCACTGGAGCCAATCTGGCAGTATGCTGCAGCTGCTGGAACATGACTGCCAGATTGGTGTCCTTCTTGAGCATCCCCTCTGTCTGCTCTCACGCTACTGCCTTCCTGTAGCTGGGTTTCATCATCAGACCCTTCGAAACGCTGGGCATCCTCCTGGAGCATGTACCCAACACTGTGCTCAAACAGTTCGGGGGACTCCTCAGGAGGAGGACATGGTGGGTCTAGGGAAGGAGTGACTGATGATGAGTCTGACATTGATACCAGGGAAGAGGACGCTTTGGCAGCTGCTTTGCCAGTACCCTGAGCCTGGGTGAGAGAGGAGGAGGAGGAGGAGGAGGGCTTGGTCATCCACTCTACCAAGTCTTCGGTATGATGTGGCTCAACATGTCCAGCTGCCGAAAAGAAGGACAAGCGTGTCCCATGGCCATGTGCTGATGACAATGCACCGCGTCCACGACCAGCACTGTTGCCCCCAGACACAGAGCCTGCTTTCCCTCTTTTATTGCCTCCTGACTGTCTGCCTCTCCTTGTTTGCCTTCCAGACATTCTAATAGATGGCCTGCAGGGAGATAGGAAAAAAGCAATAAGGGCTACCTTCAGGTGTCCTTCTCTGTCCCTTTACTTAAGGATTTCTAAATATGGTTGAGGATGATTGCTTTTGCACAGAATAGCACAACGACAATTTCCCTGACTGTCCAAAAAACAAGGATTTCAAAGATGGTTGATGAGGAATGCTTTAGCACAGTATAGCACAAGGAGAATTTCCCTCACTGTCCTTCCCTGTCCCTAGAAACAAGGATTATCACAGTGAAAGAAACTGACACTCTTCCTACCTATAGTTTTCTGTCCCTAGAAAAAATGTTTTTTTTAAAGACGGTTGATGATCAATGCTTTAGCACACTATAGCACAAGGAGAATTTCCCTCACTGTCCTTCCCTGTCCCTAGAAACAAGGATTATCACAGTGAAAGAAACTGACACTCTTCCTACCTATAGTTTTCTGTCCCTAGAAAAAATGTTTTTTTAAAGCTGATTGATGATCAATGCTTTAGCACACTATAGCACAAGTAGAATTTCCCTCACTGTCCTTCCCTGTCCCTAGAAACAAGGATTATCACAGTGAAAGAAACTGACACTCTTCCTACCTATAGTTTTCTGTCCCTAGAAAAAATGTTTTTTTAAAGACGGTTGATGATCAATGCTTTAGCACACTATAGCACAAGGAGAATTTCCCTCACTGTCCTTCCCTGTCCCTAGAAACAAGGATTATCACAGTGAAAGAAACTGACACTCTTCCTACCTATAGTTTTCTGTCCCTAGAAAAAATGTTTTTTTAAAGACGGTTGATGATCAATGCTTTAGCACACTATAGCACAAGGAGAATTTCCCTCACTGTCCTTCCCTGTCCCTAGAAACAAGGATTATCACAGTGAAAGAAACTGACACTCTTCCTACCTATAGTTTTCTGTCCCTAGAAAAAAATGTTTTTTTAAAGCTGATTGATGATCAATGCTTTAGCACACTATAGCACAAGTAGAATTTCCCTCACTGTCCTTCCCTGTCCCTAGAAACAAGGATTATCACAGTGAAAGAAACTGACACTCTTCCTACCTATAGTTTTCTGTCCCTAGAAAAAATGTTTTTTTAAAGATGGTTGATGATCAATGCTTTAGCACACTATAGCACAAGGAGAATTTCCCTCACTGTCCTTCCCTGTCCCTAGAAACAAGGATTATCACAGTGAAAGAAACTGACACTCTTCCTACCTATAGTTTTCTGTCCCTAGAAAAAATGATTTTTTAAAGATGGTTGATGATCAATGCTTTAGCACACTATAGCACAAGGAGAATTTCCCTCACTGTCCTTCCCTGTCCCTAGAAACAAGGATTCACACAGTAAAACACACTGACACTCTCCCTACCTATCCTTCTCTTTCCCTAAACTAAAGGAATCCAGGTTAAGCAAGAAAAAAAAAATGTCACTGTCCCTGCCTATGCTTCTCTTTCCCTGCTCCGGAACACACTACACTAGGCCACCGTGCTGGCGGCCTTTTATAGTGTGGGGCGTGTACTAAACACCCTCAGCAATAATTGGCCACAGGCATCCTGCCTGTGGCCAATCATTGCTCTCCTCGCTGCCGGCGCTGTGATTGGCCAAGCATGTGGGGTCACAGTGCATGCTTGGCCAATCACAGTGCCTGGATGACACTGCGATGGCGTAGTGCATTGTGGGCCGTTCGCGTCACTCGAATTAGGCACGAACGGCCCAAATCGTTCGATCTTCGTCGAACGATCGAACAGCCGATGTTCGAGTCGAACGTATGTTCGACTCGAACACCGAGCTCATCCCTACAGAAGACTAACACAGGAGGAGACCCCAGACGGGTTGACTCCGAAGATAGTCCATAGTTCCATTCCCCTAATGCCGGTATCCACACAGTACTCCAAATAAATTCCTCCACACAGAGCATTACTTACCCAGCCAACCTCTGCCTCTCTCAGACAACATACCCGCCGCTGGGGAGAGGCCTGGACTGGTCCTTCTCCCTGAGGTCCTTTCAGCTGCTGAAGAGAAGACAGGGTGACTGGGCTCAGTCCGTCATGCTGTTGGGGATCTGGGCCGACTGCCCAGCATCCCTGGAGTATACAAGTGGAGACTGAAGTCCCATCCGCTTGTGGTAGGTGAAAATCCCCCAGTGCTTGCAAAGCAAGGCTGACATCCTCCTGTCTCAGTGTCACACCATGTTCTGGGGTTGGGTCAGTGAAGACCGAAGTCCCATCCCGTACCACAGGAACTCCCTCTTCTGTTAGTTGAGAGCAGAGGCCCGCAGCACTCTGCTCTGTTGCTAGCTCTTCCGCTGAGTTGCTGTGAGTGGAGACCGTAGTCCCATCCACTGACATCAGCTCAAGTTGCAGTTGTGTGCAGCGGCCAGTAGTATTCTGCCCTGCTGCCAGTGATTCAGCTGGGGGTAAAAGCTTTACCACCTCAGCTTGTTGCTGGAGAGAGGGGCCAACTGCCCCGGCTCCCTGAAACTCCACAGTTGTTTCCTGTGCTGGGCAGAGGTTGGTAGCACTCTGCCCTGTTGCCAGCACTTCTGCTGGGAACTCCACACCATCTGCTCTGGCTAACTGTTGGGGAGGGAAAAGGGCTGCTTCTCCTCCCTGCATCTCTGAAATCCACTGGGAAAGAGGAACCATCACCTTCTCACCTCGGGCCTCCAAAACTGCCACGGGTGTAGAGCAGGGGACTGCAGTACTCTGTCCTGCTGCCAGTACTTGAGCAGGCGATGCATAATCCATAACATCCTCTGAACAGTCACTTAAGTCCATACCTTCTGTAATCTGTGGCTGGGGAGATGAGCCAACTGCCCTAGCTCCCTGGAACTCCATATCATCCACTTCGGCTTTAGGGATAAAAATCTCCAGATTTTCCACTGCCGATTCTCTGGCATGCTGCGGGACAGGTACATTCCTCTTTCCAAGATCATCCCAAGCAGAAACAGGATCATCAAGGTCAGTCAGCACTTCAGCTTTGGGGATGGCAATCTCCAGATTTTCCACTGCCGATTCTTCAGCCAGGATTTCATAGTTGTCAACTGGTATTTCCTGATAGTCCCAGGCAAAGGTAGCCCCACTCTGCTGCTGAGCAGATTCTAGCAGCTGTCTGTAGGCGATCTCCGATTGCCGTATTTCCGCCATTCTCAGCTCATGTTGTCGCTCTAGTTCTCTCTTTTGTCGCTCTCGTTCTCTCTCTTGTCGCTCTAGTTCTCTCTTTTTTCGCTGTAGTTTTTTCTCTTGTCGCTCATCCTGCAGCTGGATGCCTCTAATGGCTTCCTGTATGGCGGTCTCTGATGGGTTAGCACCATATAATGCCAACCGCTCTCGAACTCGTTGCTGAAACAAATCTTCAATTGACCGGGGTCCTGCATCACCAACCCTCTGGTCCATCTCGGCTAGCTCCCTGATCAAGGTGGCCTTGTTCTTTGTCCCACTGGTCCCTCCACAGCTCTCAAGTAGGTCTTTCAGTGTGGCTTTCCTGCCGGCTGCATAGCTGGTCATTCACTGTGGTGGTTTTGAGTGTCCCAGGAACTGGAGGGAAAATCCCACTGCTGCCACCAATGTAACGACACCCCAAATACGAAAGGGGTTAACGCCGTTTTAGATATCTTCCCTCTCCTGGACACAAATTCACTGTCGATCCTCCACAGTCAGACGACCACTTCCCATAGGAATTAATCCTTCTGAAAGAACGAGACGCACTCTGTGTCTTTCCAGGATAGACTGCGTTTATTGAAAAAACATTGTAACTTTTATACACATCTAATACTGCATTAACCTAAAATGAACAATGGTCCAGCTCCACCCACAACATAACAAGACCCAATACACATTATTTTGACGTCTGTTAGGAGACAACAGGTTCTAATCCCCTTTCAGTTTAAAGGACTATGCATGACCTGTTAGGCTAGCTTTTGTCTCCCAATCAAAAGACTTTACACAATAGAAACCTAACGACCTTCAATACACATCTCCCAATGAAAGGATTTGTAGCCTGTCTGTCTGAGTACAATACACACAAGTATAGAGTTAATTATCCCTATTCACACTAAAAGGGTCTTCAGAAGCCCTTCTAGATTCATTTACATCACAACAGGCAGGTAACACATCTCTCAATTAACCTGTTGAGGTCAGGATAAAACAACCAGTACATATTGTGGACTAATATTACTATTTCAATTTCAAGCAATCCAAGCCATATTCTTAATGTCCATTGTTTCCTGGCTCACCCTGTGTCCAAAGTGACCCCCTTGTCACAACCAGTCTACCCAAATGACTCTCCACCAGTCTACCCAACTGACTCTCCACCAGTCTACCCAACTGACTCTCTTCAGGTAAGTATGGAGGGCTGGTGCACACAGAAGGTTTTTTATCTTAATGCATAGAATGCACCTTCTGCTTTTACAATCACTTTGAGTATACAGAACAATCCTCCTGGCCTCCGCCCTCCAGCTACCAGAATGTTCTCCAACTTTCCAGAACCAGGGGGAGGCACCAGAGAGCTGCCTGTATGAGTCATCCAGCCCTGAACTCTGTAACCTCTGACCCAATTAAGACTTAGGCCCCTTTCACACGGTCCGCCTGTCAGTTTTTTAGGCGGACCTGAACGGACGCTCCGTGCACCTCTATGGAGCCACGGATGTCAGCGGTTACATGCCCGCTGACATCCGATTCGCCAAAGTGTGACGGAGAAAAACCCTACTTTTCCATCCGTCTGGCGGATCAGATCGGATGACAACGGACTCTAAGATCTGTCGTCATCCGAACCCCCATAGGGGAGAGCGGCGCTCTGACAGGTCGGTCCCTGCACAGTGTGCAGAGACAGACCTGTCATCTACCTTCTCAGCGGGGGGTCGACGGAGCGATCCCCGCTGAGCAAAGTGGAGCCCGCACATGGACACGTCCGTGTGAAAGGGCCCTAGGTTTTAAACATGAGTCAGAGTAAAGTTTCCTGCACTCACACTATTAGAACACTAGAGGGTGCCACACAAGTATAATTTTACAACAGTAATTTGTATGGAATGTGTTAATTATTCCAAGAAAAGCAGTAAAATAGATCCCCTTCAGCCAGCAACAAGAGATCCCCCCACCAACAATAGATCCCCACCAGGAAAAATAGGCCCCCAGAAACAATAGACTCTCTGCAGCAATATATACACCCCAGAGACAATAGACCCCCAGCAGCAATATATACACCCCAGGGACAATAGACCCCCAGCAGCATTAGATACACCCCAGGGACAATAGACCTCTCAGCAACAATAGGCCCCCAGCAACAATAGATCAACCCCAAAAGCAATAGACCCCCCAGCAGCGATAGGTACACCCCAGGAACAATAAACCTGAGCAACAATAGACCCCTGCCAGTAACAATAGTTCTCCCAGCAGCCAGCATTACCAGAGCTTTCAGCAGCCAGCAACAGTAGACCCCTACCTTAACAGTAGATCCCTCTCAGCAACAGCAGTTCCCCCGCCAGCAACAATAGACCTCCCAGCAACAATAGATCCCTGTTAGTAAAAATAAACCTCCCCAATGACAACAGATCTCCCAGCAGCCAGCATCAATATACCCTCCAGCAAACCTAGCACACACCCCGATACTACTAACTGAAAAGCACACAGCTTGGTGATAGGTCTGTATCCTAACTGACCTGTTATTTCTTTAGAAGGTTCCTGGAAACCCGCTGTATAGGGTGTTAGGTTATTTGGGTTCTGAAATCTACTGTTTAGGTTGTCTCATGCCGCGTACACACGATCGGATTTTCCATCGGAAAAACCTTGGATGGTTTTTCCGACAGAATTCCGCTCAAGCTTGGCTTGCATACACACGGTCACACAAAAGTTCTCTGAACTGTCGACTGTCAAGAATGCGGTGACGAGCCGAGAAAATTAAGTGCAATGCTTCCGAGCATGCTTGGAATTGTTTCCGAGCATGCGTCGGAATTGCTACAGACGATCGGAATTTCCAATTGGAATTTTTTCCGTCTGAAAATTTGAGAACCACCTCTCAATCTTTTGTTGGCGCAAATTCCGACAGCAAAAGTCCGATGGAGCCTACACACGGTCGGAATTTCCGACCAAAAGCTCACATCGGACTTTTCTTGTCGGAATTTCCGACCGTGTGTACGCAGCATTATACATTGTGCTTATTCTACTTTCCAACCAGTAGTGAATGGACTTGGCAAGATACTATCCCCATGCGGTCTGGTATGGTACAGGAGGGGGTATGGTCACTCTCCACTCCCCACCCTTCCCTGCCCAGACAGGCTGCATGCTCAGATCCGCTTCTGATTTTGGGGGGTGTCCCACATTTTCTTTTTCTTGTTTTTTTGCAAAGAGTTCCCTCCTTAAATTCATACCAGACCTGAAGGGCCCAGTATTAATTTTTGGGTCCCTCTGCAGTTTTTTTTTTTTTTTTACAGTTTTTTTGCATTCACCTGTTTCATGGGAATCCCCAGTTGACAGCTAAATGGACCGGGAGGGGGGGGAACTTAACCAGGTGTTGGGGTCCCTGCAGCCACTGGCTCCCTATCAACCAGCCTGAGCAGGAAGCTGCCACATTTAGCAGCGATAATAATACTGCAACTGGAAGTTCAACTTGGTGGAATACCCATTTAGTTCAGACACTCGCTGACCCCCCAAATTCTGTACAAACATTGGTTTTATATTCGTGACAAATCGGAGAAGGACCCCATATTTCAGTAGTCAGTGGGAGAAGGACATAACTCCCAACTGTCCCTGATTTCGAGGGACTGTCCCTGATTTGGAACAATGCCCCTCTGTCCCTCTTTCCCCCTCATTTTGGTCTGATCTATATACATGTATATAAAATGCACTTTTTATCTTTCAAAAAGTGTTTTCCAGTGCTATACCTTTCACCCAAATTCTAAATTGCTGCATTTGTAAGCCAATATAAAGGAATAGTAGTGGTAAAAAAAAAGCCCTTGTGGATTTAATTGACCTTTTTTTTTGTTAATTCTCCTCCAACCACTTACCACCCGGCCTATAGCAAAATGACGGCCGGGCGGTGGTTGCGTTATCCTGACTGGACGTCATATGACGTCCAGCAGGATAACAGCCGCCAAGAGCCCACGGGGGCGTGTATCGCGGCGATCGGTGGAGCGGTGTGTCAGTCTGACGGAGGCTCTTTACCACGTAATCAGCCGTGTTCAATCACGGCTGATCACAATGTAAACAGGAAGAGCCGTTGATCGCTTATCAGCGTAGCCCCCCTTGGATGCCCGCCCAGGACCACCAGGGAAGCCGCCAGGACCACCAGGGAAGCCCCTAACGTGGATGGCCAGGTACATCCCCCATGGCCATCCACATATGTAAATACATGCCCAATTTGTGCCAATCAGTGCCCACAAATGGGCACTGACTGGCACCATTATGAAACAAATGAAATCAGTGATGCCCAGCAATGCCTCCCATCAGTGTTCATCAGTGACACCTATCAATGCCTATCAGTGCCCATCTGTGCCACCTATCAGTGCCACCCATAAGTACCCATCAGTGCCCCCTATGAGTGCCCATCAGTGCCGCATACCAGTCCTCATCATGAGTGCCCATCAGTGCAACCTCATCAGTGGCACCTCATTGGTGCCACCTTATCGGTGCCACCTTATCAGTGCCCATCAGTGCAACCATATCAGTGCCCATCATTGAAGAAGAAAACATACTTATTTACAAAAGAATTAACAGAAACAAAGAAAACTTTTCAAAATTTTCAGTCTTTTTTTATTTGTTGCGCAAAAAATAAAAATCACAGAGGTGATTAAATACCACCAACGAAAGCTCTATTTGTGGGGAAAAAAAATGATAACACATTTGTTTGGGTACAGCATAGCATGACCGCGCAATTGTCATTCAAGCTGCAACAGTGCTGAAAGCTGAACATTGGCCTGGGCAGGAAGGTGTAAAAGTGCCTGGTATTGAAGTGGTTAAGGGGGTGTGTCCTATGCCTACATATGTTTTCTAGTAGGTGTCCCTCATTCCATCTCAAAATGTTGGGAGGTATGGGAGAAGAACATTCCTACATCATCATGAAATCATTGTTACTGAGAGACAGAAACTGTTCATTGCTCAAGGAACCCCCTAGAACCCATTGCAGGAACCCTGGCTGAGAAAGGCTGGACTAGACAGTAATATATTTCTCTCCCCCTTGGTGGGAGTGGAGATGACCCATCTATAAGGATATACAGTATATATCCCCCTTGGTGGGAGTGGAGATGACCCATCTATAAGGATATACAGTACATACACACACAGCACAAGGACGTGTTCACACTACCAGATGTTTCTCTGGGCTGCAGTTCCTCTGAGCTCCACAAGGTGGTGATCTCACCTCTACCCGGGCAGGAAGTCTTTATGGAAGACAGGAAGTGATTTCAGGGACAGACAGGAAGTGATGTCAGTTACAAACAGGAAGTGATATTAGATAAAGACAGGAAGTTCCATGAGGTACGACGATCAGAGGTGACATTGCTGGAGAAGGAAGCAGAGGAGGTAATAAGATCTTATTTTCTATGTACACCCAGTAACCCCGTCATGTCCGTCCTCTTCCTCCATAGTCACTGTGACGTCTTTTATCTCCAGCAGATGATGATACACACATATATAGTGTGGAGACCTAGATTAACCCCTTCAGGAGCAAAACATTCCCCCACTTACGAGGCCGGAACATTCTTTTCATTTTAGAGATGCGTCACCTTTCCCACCAATCACCTTCCCACCTGATCAGTCTATACTAATGGATAGAGGTGGGCTCGGGCGTGTTCGAAATCCCATGTGCCCGATCCCGCCAGGAAGCCAACACTACACGGCTAATCAGAAGCAGTGAGATATTTCCAGTCTGCAGCTATACAGATCGGGAAATGTAGAGGTGATTAACCGTATACAGTGTCGTCTTCCTGGCAGGATTGGGCACGTGGGAGTTCGAACACTTTCATTAGTGGGGGGATGTGTTTTTTTTTCGGGAGGCTTCTAATATTTTTGTCTTTGTTTTATAAGATTCAAATAGAAAGGAAGAGGGAAAAATGTCATTTGTAGTAAATGCCTGGAAAATGGGTTTTTCCATAATGATCTGAGTCTCAGAAATTCATCCTAAAATGTGATCAGTAAAGTCTTGTATCAGTGGGAGGGATACTGGCCCAAGGGCCAGATAAAGGCACGCAAAGGGCCGCATCCGGGCCAAAGGGCCGCCGTTTGGAGACCACTGGTCTATACTAATGGATAGAGATGAGCTCGGGCGTGTTCGAAATCCCATGTGCCTGATCCCGCCAGGAAGCCAACACTACACGGCTAATCAGAAGCAGTGAGACATTTTCCAGTCTGCAGCTATACAGATCGGGAAATGTAGAGGTGATTAACCGTATACAGTGTCGTCTTCCTGGCAGGATCGGGCACGTGGGAGTTCGAACACTTTCATTAGTGGGGGGATGTGTTTTTTTTTCGGGAGGCTTCTAATATTTTTGTCTTTGTTTTATAAGATTCAAATAGAAAGGAAGAGGGAAAAATGTCATTTGTAGTAAATGCCAGGAAAATGGGTTTTTCCATAATGATCTGAGTCTCAGAAATTCACCCTAAAATGTGATCAGTAAAGTCTCCGGAGTACACAGAGATCACAGGAATATGATGTGTCCTGGCAAAGCCCAAAGACAAAGTTCATCTTTCAGTAGGAGAGGTGGGACGCACCCGGGAGAAATGATTCTGTGTACATGTAGCACACCCCTGTAGGAGTTGCAGATGAAAGGGTTCCCCCACCCCTGCACAGCCAGACACACCAAATCTTCAAAAGCACCCAGAGTCAGAACGGTCTGTAACTTTTTATTTTATTTATTAAGGGTTAATAACTTGGATAGGGATGGGAGGTTATGGGATGCCCACTTGACTTCAACAACTTCAGGAACAAATTCCTATATACATCTATATACCGTCTCTTTTCCTCTTTCCTCCCGCACAAACCCTTGCTTGCTCCAGCTGAATCCCTCTCTAGAGCAGTGATGGCGAACCTTGGCACCCGAGATGTTTTGGAACTACATTTTCCAAGATGCTTGAAGTGGTTGTTAACCCTTTACAACCACTTTAGCCTACAGGTAAGCCTAGATTAAGGGTTACCTGTAGGTGCTTGAAATATCTCCTAGACCTACACGGTCTAGGAGATATTTGCAATTTCCCTGAACGACGCCTTCTACTGCGCATGCACCGTCTTGAAAGGGCACGCTGTGCCGTTTCAAGCTGGGCTCATGCCGTGACTGGCGGCCCCGGAAGGAAGAGGGGTGAAGAATGGACGCTCGCTGCCAGCGAGGAAGACGGGGACATCGTGGGCTTCTCCTGCAGGTAAGTGTCACATAATGGGCTACTATGCGATGCATAGTAGCCCATTATGCTTTACCTTTGCAGGGAAACAAAGAGAAAGTAAAACCCATCAGGGTTTACTTCCTCTTTAACTACTCTGCAGAGTGCATGAGCATCATGGGAAATGTAGTTCCAAAACATCTGGGGGGCCAAGGTTCACCATCACTGCTCTAGATGATCTGACCTGCTCCCAGTCAGAGTTAGCAATAGCCCATTAAAGGCAGGAAATCGCAGCCCCTTTACGTGTAGCTCAGATATAGTGAAACAGCATGCAACTTCTACTCTGTGGTCGTTAAACCCAGCACCACCTCTGCATGCACTGCCAACCCACCTGGCTGCAGCTGCCCTTTTTCACCAGCCCTCCACACCAGGCCACCCGACTGACTCTTGACCGGCCCCACCCGTTTGACTCCTCACCAGCCCTACCCAGCTGATGCTCAGGAGGTCTCTCAGGGAAAGGACTGAAGACTTAAGCACACCACTGTCTTTAAGGGTAGACTGGCTACATGTCACAGTCTCCCCCCTTCATTAGTCACCACAGTGTTGCACTACTCAGTACTCACTCCTCTCTTGCTCCCATGCTTCCAGGAAGACCTCCTCCTCTGTGTTCTAGCAGAATTCTTACAGCACCCAAGCCCTGGCCCAAGGCAGGACACCCCCCCAGACTAGCCCCCCCCCCAGGGCTACTGACAGCCTCCTCAACACTGCATCTCCATCTTCCACCCAACTGCCCCTACTGGCATGGCCCATGTCTATTTATGAGGTATTGTCTGCCAGCCCATGATTGGGGATTAACCTCCTCCTCTGTGTTCTAGCAGGATTCTTTCAGCACCCAAGCTCTGGCCCAAGGCAGGACACCCCCCCCCCAGACTAGGTGGCACCCCCTGAGGGCTACTGACAACCTCCTCAACACTGCATCTCCATCTTCCACCCGACTGCCCTAGCTGGCATGGCCTATGTCTATTTGAGGTATTCTCTGCCCCCTGCCAGCCCATGACTGGGGATTGGCTGAGGCCTTACAAACATGCATGGCAGCTCCTCCTAACTCCCGCCCTCTAGTTCTAGAAGATTCTCCATCCTTCTAGACCAGGGGGAGGCACCAGAGAGCTGCCATGATGAGTCATCCAACCCTGACCTTTAATGAACCCTGACCCAGATTCCACATCTCAGGCCTAGCCCTGAGCCAAACTATATTTTGCCTACACTAACTTTTAGCACACACTAGAGGGTGCTACTACTCTCAGCCCCCCCCCCCCAAAAAAATCAGCTGTTTCCACATCGGCTAGAAAAAAACAACTCTTTCCCCTTCCAGGAGCAGCTTCTGGTTTCTGCTGGGCAGCCCTAACAGGTACCAGCTCTCTGGCCGAGCTGCAGGCCGAGGCAGATTTCCAGCTCTCTTCTCTGATGTTGCTTGTCTTCGCAGGGAAGTCCCCATCCTCAGACTCAACCCCGCCTTTGGCACTCACTCTTTGGCCCATTCCAGCCTTCCGGGACTTCCGCGGCTGTTCTGTGCCAAGTCCTGACTGCAGGTCTACGATGTAGATGAGCTGTTCCTGCTCGCTCTGTGTCAGTTTGGTAAGTGATTCCTCGCAGTGCCCACACCGGATCCAGGAACTGACCACTGCAATGAGTCTCTCCTGCAGCCAGGACACAGTAGACACAGCCTCTCCGTAAACTCGATCAATCCGAGGGCAGATCCCCCTTGATGCTCCAACCGTACACTGGTGTCCACCAGTGTCACCTCCTGCATCTCAGACAACCAAGTTAACGCTAAGTAGGCGTGTGTACCGTCTTGCTCCTCTCTCTCCGCAAGCAAGGCACACTGGGTCTCCTCGGGGGCGTGGCTATGCTCCCAAGCTTCCAGACAACAGTTCTGATAAGCAGGCCCGTTCCTGCGTGCTCTGTAACTCTTTCCTGGCTGGGCTGAAACTTTCAGGCACAGACCATATGCTTGTGGTTGTCATGTACATATCGATACTTGCAGAACTTGTCAGAACATGCCGCCGACTGTGCCTTACCAACTAAAGGCAGACAGTAGCGAGAGCAACAGCGAAGTCTGTAACACAAGCCACACTGTTTTTAGCAGAGTCAGGGCAGTCTTTGACTTAAGCCGTGGTTGGACAACTGTCAGGAACCCACTGGCTTACCCCAATCACCATGGGTAACAGTAGACATTTCTGTGCACATTTTGCTGTTTCTAGCAGGCCATTGAAGCATACAGTCACTTTCACCAGCTCTATGCAGACCGCTGGGCATTTGGTAATCCATGGGTGTGATCACAGCTGCCCTTTTCACCAACCCTCCTGGCTGACTCTCAGGAGATCTCTCAGAGAAAGGACTCCCATGCCCCCAGGAAGACCTCCTCCTCTGTGTTCTAGCAGGTCTCTTCCAGCATCTGAGCCCAGGCCCAAGGCAGGGACACCTCCCTGAGACTAGGGGGCACCCCTGAGGGCCACCGACATCCTCATCAACACTGCATCTCCATCTTCCACCAGACTGCTCCTGCTGGCATGGCCCATGTCTGTTTGAGGTATTCTCTGTCCCCTGCCAGCCCATGACATGACTGGGGATTGGCTGAGGCCTTAAAAACATGCATGGCAGCTCCTCCTAACTCCCGCCCTCTAGTTCTAGAAGATTCTCCAACCTTCTAGACCAGGGGGAGGCACCAGAGAGCTGCCATGATGAGTCATCCAACCCTGACCTTTAATGAACCCTGACCCAGATTCCATGGCTCAGGCCTAACCCTGAGCCAAACAAAATTTTGCCTATACTTTTAGCACACACTAGAAGGTGCTACATACAGAACCCTCACAGAGTGCCCCCCCACAGTTCCTTCTCCCAATGTCCCTCCAACCAGAGTCAGACAATCCTATGACATCACACTGACCTCACAGCTCCTTCTCCCAATGTCCCTCCAACCAGAGTCAGACAATCCTATGACATCACACTGACCTCACAGCTCCTTCTCCCAATGTCCCTCCAACCAGAGTCAGACAATCCCATGACATCACATTGACCTCACAGCTCCTCCCAATGTTCCTCCATTCTTTTTTTTCATTAGTCTTAGAATTTGGATGGACCTTTTGCATCCTCACAAGCAAAGCAAGATTGTTGTTCCTGCATTGTGTGTAATGACACCAGACCTTGCGACAATCTTTTAACCTACAAAGTGGGGGAGGGGGGTCCTGTGTGGATAAATTATGTCTCAGTGGACTTTAATAAAAATAGAGACGTGACTGGTGAGGAGGTTTCTGAGAATATCAATTGATTTTACCATTCGTGTTCAAATCTAGTTTTCCTCCTGTGAAGTCTGGAGATCACATGACCATCACATCGCCTCCACCTCCCTCCCTGATAGAATAGAGAAATACAAAGAAGATTCTAGAAGTGTCAGTGTCTGGATGGTGACTGTATCATTGTGTGTGTCAGGTTCCTATAAGGTGTCAGGATGTCACTGTCTATTTCTCCATGGAGGAGTGGGAGGATTTAGAAGGACACAAGGATCTCTACAAGGACGTCATGATGGACAATCAGCCGCCCCTCACATCACCGGGTAAGAGGAGACTTTATTGTAAAGGAGAGAGCAGTACGGAGGCTCCACCTAGATCCCCCATCATCTGATAAACACATAGAAACAATGGATTCAGTCAGTGTGTGTGTTTCCTACAGATGGGTCCAGTAATGGGAACCCACCAGAGAGATGTCCCCGTCCTCTGTATTCCCGGGATTCCACACAGGAAGGTCACACCATCCCCCACCATCATCAGGTAGATGAGCGACAACTATTGGTAGTTCTGATTTATACACAGCATGATTGTTACAATGAATGTTTTATTATATATCCAGAGTGGAAACCTGAGAGATCCTAAAGTTGAGGTTAAAGAAGAGATAAAAGAGGAGGATGATGAGGATGGGGTGATGGAGGAAGAACACAAAGATCTGTACCAGGACACCATGGTGGAGTCATCCAGCTACAGGAACCCCCCAGAGAGATGTCCCCGTCCTCTGTATTCCCGGGATTCCACACAGGAAGGTCACACCATCCCCCAACATCATCAGGTAGTTGAGGAGCAATTATTGTTACTTTTGATTATATTTACACCAACACGTTTTTTCCTATTAATGTTTTATTATGTATTCAGAGTGGAAACCTCGGGGATGATAATATTGTTGTAAAAGAAGAGTATAAAGAGGAGGATGAGGAGTATGGAGTGATGGAGAAGTTTTCAGAAGGACACAAGGATATGATGGAGCCACCTAATACCAGGAACCCCCCAGAGAGATGTCCCCGTCCTCTGTATTCCCGGGATTCCACACAGGAAGGTCACACCATCCCCCACCATCATCAGGTAGATGAGGAACAATTATTGGTGGGAAAGGTTCATACTAAAGCTATTTCATTACAATGAATGTTTAATTATATATATATTTAGGGTGGAAACCTGGAGGATAATAATATTGTTGGTAAAGAAGAGTATAAAGAGGAGGATGAGGAGTATGGAGTAATTAAGGAGCTTTCTGAAGGACACAAGGACATGATGGAGCCACCTAATACCAGGAACCCACCAGAGAGATGTCCCCGTCCTCTGTATTCCCGGGATTCCACACAGGAAGGTCACACCATCCCTCCCTATTGCAAGGTTGGTGGGACGGAGATTATAAAACACAGACTCATGGAGACGATGTGTGGATTTCTTATGTGATGTCACAATAATAAATCTTACAGATGATATTCTCTCTCATTTTTTTGGTTTAGAGTGGAGATCCAATCGATATAGAATTTGAGGTGAAATCAGAAGAAGAAGAGAGGTATGTGAGGGATGATCAGCAGTCTATGGAGGAGGATGGAATAACGGGGACATTTATAGAGGAGGACACTCCTACAGAGATCAGCACAGGTGGGTCATTAACACTAAATACACATGTTCAGATTTTTTTTTCCACTATATGTGTCCTATTGCGGAGATTTTACTTCACTTCCTGTCCTCCAGCCAAACAGAAAGTGAGAGGAAATCTCTGTAAATTAAGAAAATTTCTTGGGAACTGTAAGGTAGCGCGTTATGCCACGTACACACGAACGTTTTTAATGTCATTGAAAAAAACTACGTTTTTCTAGACGTGATTCTTCTCAAGCCTGCCTTGCCTACACACTATCGTGGAAAAAAAATGCTTGAGCAAAGCGCGGTAACATACAACACGTACGACGGCACTATAAAGGGGAGGTTCCATTCGGATGGCGCCACCCTTTGGGCTGCTTATGTTGATCCTCCTGTTAGTAAAGTTTGGTGAGAGACGATTCGCGCTTTTCAGCCTCGTGCTTTTCAGTCTGTTACAGCGTGACGAATGTGCTATCTCCATTACGAACGCTAGTTTTACCAGAACGAGCGCTCCCGTCTCATAACTTGCTTTTGAGCATGCGCAATTTTTTTCACGTCGTTAAAGCCTACACACGGCTGTTTTTCATGACGAGAAAAACGATGACGTGAAAAACGACGTGAAAAATTAGAGCATGTTCCAAATTTTTTCATGGGCGTTTTTCACGTCGTGAAAAATGCTCTGAAGCCCACACACCATCATTTTTAATTACCATTTTAAAAAATGGCATTTTTCTCGTCATTAAAAACGGTCGTGTGTACGCGGCATTAGACCTCTTCTATCCCTTAGAGCCTAGGCCGGACCACTGGGTGTATGGATGTGCTCTCTGACCGGTCGGATAATCAAAGACACACACAGGTTATGGTGAATCGAGATTACAATGGTGTATTAAAAGCTCTGCATATTTATGGTCCTACAATATGGGGAGACTCCTCCCACAATCACAAGTGAACAGAATATATTGTAAAACATGAAGTTACAAGACATAGCAATCAATAGTTGTTATAACATAATCTGCTTGGTAACAAAGGTCACGTGTTATACAGTAACATCTTGCCTTTTCTGCCTAGAGACAAAGTTGCTTAAATATATGTGCTAACCAAAGTCCGGGCATTGAGCCGGGCTCGTCTAACAGGTTCTCCAATCAGCTAACCACAAGACATCCTGTTTTAACTTGTAATAACTGTTAGCCTTTTAAAATCATACTTAACTACAAATCTATAGATATACAGATATATGCTTTTGATATTGCTAGAAATATAAAAGCTAAAATGTAAAAGACCCTCAATGAAGACCCTTTAATTACCTTACAGGGACCCCCAGATCACCAGAACTAGTGTCCCCATTGGAAGATTTCCCCTCCTATTATGTTTCTGGGGAAAACCCAACATTTGTGGTTTTCTTTTACCTGTATATACCCGAATATAAGCCGAGGCACCTAATTTTACCACAAAAAACTGGGAAAACGTATTGACTCGAGTATAAGCCTAGGGTGTCCATCTGCATGCCCCAGTGTGCCTCACTGTGCCCATGACTAGACTGACGTTTAACATGGGAGTCTAAGGAAGGGGTGCCTGGATTTCAAAAATCGGTGCTCCCCGGCCGTAGGTCTCCCAGACAACAAACTTTGCACACTTATAGAGAAGACATGGGGCTATATGTGTGCCAAGTTTCGGGTCCAGGGGAACTACGACCGGTCGGTACCGGGTCCCCAAATTCACTGAAGAAATTACCATTTAACATTGGGGTCTATAGAAGGGGCGTCCGCCTTTGAAAAATCGGTGCTCCCCGGCCGTAGGTCCCGCGGACAACAAACTTAGTACAATTGTAAAGGAAGAGTAAGGCTACATGTGTGCCAAGTTTGGGGTCCAGGGGACCTATGGCCGGCCGGTACCGGGTACCCAAAATTACGGGAGATTAGGCGCAAAAAGGTGACTCGAGTATAAGCTGAGGGGGGCATTTTCAGCACAAAAAAATGTGCTGAAAACCTCGGCTTATACTCGAGTATATACGGTACTTTCATTTTTAATGATAATGGTAAACAGGACAAACAGAGAGGGTGAATCTCCTTTAACGGGGACACCAACAGAAATAAAAACTGATGGGGGTTCTAATCGCTCTCCACTCCATCCAAAACAAACAAAAAGTTTTTCCTTTGTTATACTTTAAACAAAAAGTGATAATGAGGGAGGAGTCAATAACCCAATGATGGGGGTCTTCAGGATTAGTCTAGTCTTTATCTTGGTTGTTCTCCACCATCCTCACTCTCTGACCTCTGGTGAGGCTCACCCCCCGCTGTTATTCGTGACTAAATCATGAACTAAATAAGGAAGTGCAGGACTTCTTGTGTTTGGAAGATGGCAATGAGTGATAGAGGGGGAGGGGACCCTCGTCCTATAATCCCCTCATCACTGTCACTCCTATAAAAGACAGTTCTCGTTGTTTCCTCACTCTCTGACTAAGGTCCATGAATAAAGAAATGAACTGGTAGGAGATCAGAGGACCCATTTACTAGTTACCTTGAGGGGGGAATTGTAAGATCCTCAGAGACAAAGCTGCCTGATGTGGGCGGAGTCCTGGTTTAGGGGAACCAATCAGCTCATGTCTAGTAATAATCTTTGTATTTCTATTTTAGTAGATGGACGGGAGATGAGGAAAACCTCAGAGGATTGTCTCACTTTGTCTCCAGACTGTAAAGTAGAAGATGAGGACATCACACAGTATAGTCCAGGAGAAAACCCGACTACCTCAAATGTCCATCCGGCACCACACAGTGTAGATGGACCATCGTATTCCTCTTATCCTGAGGAACCTCAGACTGTGCGGGACGGTGCCGGACCATCGTATTCCTCTTATCCTGAGGAACCTCAGACTGTGCGGGACGGTGCCGGACCATCGTATTCCTCTTATCCTGAGGAACCTCAGACTGTGGGGGACGGTGCCGGACCATCGTATTCCTCTTATCCTGAGGAACCTCAGACTGTGCGGGACGGTGCCGGACCATCGTATTCCTCTTATCCTGAGGAACCTCAGACTGTGCGGGACGGTGCCGGACCATCGTATTCCTCTTATCCTGAGGAACCTCAGACTGTGCGGGAAGGTGCCGGACCATCGTATTCCTCTTATCCTGAGGAACCTCAGACTGTGCGGGACGGTGCCGGACCATCGTATTCCTCTTATCCTGAGGAACCTCAGACTGTGCGGGACGGTGCCGGACCATCGTATTCCTCTTATCCTGAGGAACCTCAGACTGTGCGGGACGGTGCCGGACCATCGTATTCCTCTTATCCTGAGGAACCTCAGACTGTGCGGGACGGTGCCGGACCATCGTATTCCTCTTATCCTGAGGAACCTCAGACTGTGAGGGACGGTGCCGGACCATCGTATTCCTCTTATCCCGAGGAACCTCAGACTGTGCGGGACAGTGCCGGACCATCGTATTCTTCTTATCCTGAGGAACCTCAGACTGTGCGGGACGGTGCCGGACCATCGTATTCCTCTTATCCTGAGGATCCTCAGACTGTGCGGGACGGTGCCGGACCATCGTATTCCTCTTATCCTGAGGAACCTCAGACTGTGCGGGACGGTGCCCGACCATCGTATTCCTCTTATCCTGAGGAACCTCAGACTGTGCGGGACGGTGCCGGACCATCGTATTCCTCTTATCCTGAGGAACTTCAGACTGTGCGGGACGGTGCCCGACCATCGTATTCCTCTTATCCTGAGGAACCTCAGACTGTGCGGGACGGTGCCGGACCATCGTATTCCTCTTATCCTGAGGAACCTCAGACTGTGCGGGACGGTGCCGGACCATCGTATTCCTCTTATCCTGAGGAACCTCAGACTGTGCGGGACGGTGCCGGACCATCATATTCCTCTTATCCTGAGGAACCTCAGACTGTGAGGGACGGTGCCGGACCATCGTATTCCTCTTATCCTGAGGAACCTCAGACTGTGCGGGACGGTGCCCGACCATCGTATTCCTCTTATCCTGAGGAACCTCAGACTGTGCGGGACGGTGCCGGACCATCGTATTCCTCTTATCCTGAGGAACTTCAGACTGTGCGGGACGGTGCCCGACCATCGTATTCCTCTTATCCTGAGGAACCTCAGACTGTGCGGGACGGTGCCGGACCATCGTATTCCTCTTATCCTGAGGAACCTCAGACTGTGCGGGACGGTGCCGGACCATCATATTCCTCTTATCCTGAGGAACCTCAGACTGTGCGGGACGGTGCCGGACCATCGTATTCCTCTTATCCTGAGGAACCTCAGACTGTGCGGGACGGTGCCGGACCATCGTATTCCTCTTATCCTGAGGAACCTCAGACTGTGCGGGACGGTGCCGGACCATCGTATTCCTCTTATCCTGAGGAACCTCCGACTGTGCGGGACGGTGCCGGACCATCGTATTCCTCTTATCCCGAGGAACCTCAGACTGTGCGGGACGGTGCCGGACCATCGTATTCCTCTTATCCCGAGGAACCTCAGACTGTGCGGGACGGTGCCGGACCATCGTATTCCTCTTATCCTGAGGAACCTCAGACTGTGCGGGACGGTGCCGGACCATCGTATTCCTCTTATCCCGAGGAACCTCAGACTGTGCGGGACGGTGCCGGACCATCGTATTCCTCTTATCCTGAGGAACCTCAGACTGTGCGGGACGGTGCCGGACCATCGTATTCCTCTTATCCCGAGGAACCTCAGACTGTGCGGGACGGTGCCGGACCATCGTATTCCTCTTATCCTGAGGAACCTCAGACTGTGCGGGACGGTGCCGGACCATCGTATTCCTCTTATCCTGAGGAACCTCAGACTGTGCGGGACGGTGCCGGACCATCGTATTCCTCTTATCCTGAGGAACCTCAGACTGTGCGGGACAGTGCCGGACCATCGTATTCCTCTTATCCTGAGGAACCTCCGACTGTGCGGGACGGTGCCGGACCATCGTATTCCTCTTATCCTGAGGAACTTCAGACTGTGAGGGACGGTGCCGGACCATCGTATTCCTCTTATCCCGAGGAACCTCAGACTGTGCGGGACGGTGCCGGACCATCGTATTCCTCTTATCCTGAGGAACCTCAGACTGTGCGGGACGGTGCCGGACCATCGTATTCCTCTTATCCTGAGGAACCTCAGACTGTGCGGGACGGTGCCGGACCATCGTATTCCTCTTATCCTGAGGAACCTCAGACTGTGCGGGACAGTGCCGGACCATCGTATTCCTCTTATCCCGAGGAACCTCAGACTGTGCGGGACGGTGCCGGGCCATCGTATTCCTCTTATCCTGAGGAACCTCAGACTGTGCGGGACGGTGCCAGACCATCGTATTCCTCTTATCCTGAGGAACCTCAGACTGTGCGGGACGGTGCCGGACCATCGTATTCCTCTTATCCTGAGGAACCTCAGACTGTGCGGGACGGTGCCGGACCATCGTATTCCTCTTATCCTGAGGAACCTCAGACTGTGCGGGACGGTGCCGGACCATCGTATTCCTCTTATCCTGAGGAACCTCAGACTGTGCGGGACGGTGCCGGACCATCGTATTCCTCTTATCCTGAGGAACCTCAGACTGTGCGGGACGGTGCCGGACCATCTTATTCCTCTTATCCCGAGGAACCTCAGACTGTGCGGGACGGTGCCGGACCATCGTATTCCTCTTATCCTGAGGAACCTCAGACTGTGCGGGACGGTGCCGGACCATCGTATTCCTCTTATCCTGAGGAGCCTCGGACTGTGCGGGAGGGTGCCGGACCATCGTATTCCTCTTATCCTGAGGAACCTCAGACTGTGCGGGACGGTGCCGGACCATCGTATTCCTCTTATCCTGAGGAACCTCAGACTGTGCGGGACGGTGCCGGACCATCGTATTCCTCTTATCCCGAGGAACCTCAGACTGTGCGGGACGGTGCCATTTTTCCAACAGATAAGAGGTTTTCCTGTCCTGAGTGCGGGAAGTGTTTCAGTTCCAAAAGCAGTCTTAATAAGCATAAAAAATCTCACACAGGTGAGAAGCCATATTCCTGTCCCGAGTGTGGGAAATGTTTTTCACAAAAGGCCCATCTTTACCGACATCAGAGATTTCACACGGGGGAAAAAACATATTTCTGTTCTGAGTGCGGGAAATGTTTTTCAGAGAAAAGCGATCTCAACAGACACCAAAGGTCTCACACAGGTGAGAAGCCGTATTCCTGTCCTGAGTGCGGGAAATGTTTTTCAGGGAAATCCAGCCTCAACAGACACCAAAGGTCTCACACAGGTGAGAAGCCGTATTCCTGTCCTGAGTGCGAGAAAAGTTTTTCAGAGAAAACCGATCTCAAAAGACACCAAAGGTCTCACACGGGTGAAAAGCCGTATTCCTGTCCTGAGTGTGGGAAATGTTTTTCACAGAAGTCCTTCCTTATTATACATCAGAGGTCTCACACGGGGGAGAAGCCGTATTCTTGTCCTGAGTGTGGGAAACATTTTTCACATAAGTCCTTCCTTATCATACATCAGAGGTCTCACACAGATGAGAAGCCATATTCCTGTCCTGAGTGCGGGAAATGTTTTTCAGACACGTCTGATCTTTATAATCATCAGAGATTTCACACGGGTGGAAAGCTGTATTCCTGTTCTGAGTGCGGAAAATGTTTTTTAAAAAAATCTGAACTCGTCACACATCAAAGGTCTCACACGGGGGAAAAACCATATTTCTGTTTTGAGTGCGAGAAAGGTTTTTCAAGGAAATGGAATCTCAACCAACACCAAAGGTCGCACACAGGTGAGAAGCCGTATTCCTGTCCAGAGTGCGGGAAATGTTTTTCAGAAAAGGGCACTCTTTACGCACATCAGAGATTGCACACAGGGGAGAAGCCGTATTCCTGTCCTGAGTGCAGGAAATGCTTTTCACAGAAGTCACATCTTTACAAACATCAGAGATCTCACACGGGGGAGAAGCCGTATTCCTGCCCTGAGTGCGGGAAAGGTTTTTCACAGAAGCACCATCTTTACACACATCAGAGATTTCACATGAAGGAGAAGCCGTATTCCTGCCCTGAGTGCGGGAAATGTTTTTCACAGAAGTCCAATCTAAAGACACATCAGAGATCTCACACAGGTGAGAAGCCGTATTCCTGTCCTGAGTGTGGGAAAGGTTTTTCACGGAAGTCTAGGCTTAATGCACATCAGAGATCTCACACGGGGGAGAAGCCGTATTCATGTCCTGAGTGCGGGAAATGTTTTTTAGACAAGTCCAGTCTTTGCAGACATCAGAGATCTCACACGGGGGAGAAGCCGTATTCCTGTCCTGAGTGCGGGAAATGTTCCTCACTCAAGTCCTGTCCTGTACATCAGGCGGTCCCACACAACCCTGGAGGTGAATTCGTTGGATTCCGACCTTTTACTATTTCCTGATTTTATGACTGCAGTCTTGTTAAAAGTAAAATGATAATAAAAATCTATTGAATGAAGAAAAGATTGTGCGTGTCGGTGCAATGAGGAGAAACTTTGTATCCAAATATCACTCATAGGAGACGCTATAAAAGTCTTCACAGGTCATCAGTGTAGAGGGAACCCCGAATAATGGGCCCAGAAAGAGCAACACCCTCCAAGCAACCCAACGGGACTACAGAGTTATATTCTTTAATATCTAAAATTTCATTTGGCCATAAAAATATTATTGAGAATATGAATTCCTATAATTGGATGAATGGTTGGGCTTCTGAGTTAATGACTTCCAAATGTGACATTTGAACTTGAGTTTCAGATTCTAGAAACTGTCAGGTTTTTGATGTATTTTGTAAATATATTCTCCCTCCTCCTGCAATGTAACTGATATTTTGTTTGGAATATAGAGTTGTTTACGGTAACTTCACCATCACCCACATCCTGTAATTAGACAGATTTGGCCGTTTACATTTAAGTCGTAACAGATGTCAATCTCAAGCTTCTTACTATATTGTGGGAGTGGTTCACTTTCGGCGCGAAGTAAGACAAAGGAAGGACTGTCTATTTAAAAACCTAAGGATGAAGCCTCTGTTCGTTTCCAGGTTGGCATCTTGAAACATCTATTTTACAGCACACACAGACTATACCAGCGTGCACAGGGTTAATCGGCCATCTTTAACCCTTTACATACCGGGCTTTTTATACCACTTCCATACCGGGCCTATTCTGGCACTTCTCTCCTACATGTACAAATCATCATTCTTTTGCTAGAAAATTACTCAGAACCCCCAAACATTATATATATATTTATGGTCGGAGCCCTCTGTATGAAGAGATATGGATCACATAAAACACGTCACAAGACTAACGACATAAAATAGGCCTGAAGTGTGGCCTGGCCTGCTGTACGGTATGCCAAAGAAGGGGCCATACCCGAGATAGAAGTTGTGGAAAATTCTGTTGAGAATTGTATGTAGAGGAGTGCCCTGTAAAGGGGGATATGGGTGGGTGGGTACCGCGCACTAGAGCCGACACTGACCGTCGTGGACGGTCTGTTTAAGTACCCTTCAAACTCCTCCCATAATTTCAGGCTAGCATGCTAGCCTTCCTATTTATGGTCGGAGCCCTCTGTATGAAGAGATATGGATCACATAAACACGTCACAAGACTAACGACATAAAATAGGCCTGAAGTGTGGCCTGGCCTGCTGTACGGTATGCCAAAGAAGGGGCCAAAAGTCACACTAGGTTAGGGAGAATAGTTTATTTATGACAAGTAAATGATTACATGGCGAGACTGTTAAAGGCTTGTGCTATTTCTGACTGTGGATCGGGCACGTATCGAGCGAAACACGAGGATTTCCATCTACCCATCGTTTTGATGACATGGTCCGGGACACCGTTTCGTGATGCCGCTGAGGCTGCTCCTATGCGAAAGGAATGCCCTGAGTATCTTCCTGGGTCATGTCCTAAAGTGTTCAGAAGTGTCCTGACATGGTTGACAAACTGGTTCCCGGTTAGGGGCTCGGTTGGAAAAGGTAAAAGTGGGCTGTCTCCGGGTAGTGTTGTCATTAGCCGATCTAATATGTCCACGGGGCACCAGATGTTATGAGTCTGGAAGATTTTTATATCTACCCCGGGACCTGTTTGTTGGGTTTTCGACACCGTTAGGTGCAGGACGAAGTGACTCTGGTGGCGAGTCAGGTGGTGCTTCCGTAGTACCTGGCTGTTAGGGCCGGAGACCGTGAATTCGCTGGGGCGGAGGAAGCCATAGAAGGCTAAATAAATGGCTGCCTGGATAACCAGGCTAGGTCGTACACCAAAAGGGGAACGTGCGAGGATAGTGGACATGCCCCGGAATATGGCACTGGTAACTGGTAAGCGCTTGACGCAGGTATGATGTTGCTGCTTGTGGATACCGCGTAATATGGCTTTAACCGCATGGGCGGCGAACAAGGATGGTGTGGTAGGATCTTGCAGGGACGTGAAGTGCTGGATACCGGCTAGGTACAGCCTGACTGTGTTGGGTGACAGCTTGAGTTGGGTGTGACAGTGGGAAACGAAGGCCAGGATGTGGCTGAGGTTTCCTGGAAGTGCCCCGGGGTTGGTGGCTAGAAATCTGTTATAGCTCTTCCAGGCGGATCGGTAGGCTTTTAGCGTGTTGGGAGCCAAGGACGCATTGATGAGGGTGGAAGCCCCCTGGAGGTGCTGTTTTAATCCAGGGTTAGCTGCGACCAGTGCGGGATGTGTGACATGGTCGGGTCGGCTCCAGGCTCCTGCAAAAAGAACGTATCGAAATTAAATCGTGACAGAGCGTCGGCTGAAGTATTGCAATGACCGGGGATGTGGTCACAGAGAATGTTAAATTGATGTTGAAGAGAGAGTAGCACCAGCCTGCGGAGGAAGGACATGATGGCCAATGATTTGGACCTTCCTTTGTTGATAATAGCGGCCGTGGCTTGATTGTCTGTGACAAAGGTGACGGTCTGACCCACCCAGGTGCTGCCCCAAACTTGGGCTGCGGCAAGTATGGGGTAGATCTCGAACAAGGAGGAGGACTGGCTGAACCCGGGGATCGCGAGTATCTCCGACGGCCACGGCCCCGCGAACCAATGATGGCCAAAAATTGCCGCGAAGCCTGTGGAAGCTGCTGCGTTGGTGATTACTTGTGGGGAAGAAGGGGACGCTGCGGGAATGAACATGGACCTGCCATTCCAGTTCTCGAGGAACTGGTCCCACATATCCAAATCTGCGATAGCGGCTGCGTCAAGTCTGACGGGTTGGTCGGGATCTTGTGCCTGGGACAGGAACACTAGGAGACGAGAGATGAAAGATCGCCCTTAGGGGATGATTCTCATTGCGAAGTTCAGCATCCCCAACAGGGATTGCAACTGTCTTTTGGTGCACCCTCGTGTGATAGTGAACGTGTGGACGACTGACCTGATGCGGTTCAATTTATCAAGTGGTAGACTAGCCTGCATAGCGCGAGTGTCGAGATTGATTCCCAGGAAGGTGATAAGTTGTCCTGGGCCTTCTACTTTTCTCTCTGCTATTGGCACATTGAGGTTTTTAAAGACCTCTCTTAGACTTCCTAGGTCTACGGGGGGCTTGCTGGGTGACTCAATGAGTAGAAAGTCGTCTAAGTAATGGATTACTTTCTGACAGTGTGCGTGGTGCACGAGAATCCAGGATAGGGATTGGGCGAACGTGTTGAAGAGCCAGGGGCTGCTTTTGGAGCCGAAGGTCAGTTTAGTTGCGAAGTAGTAAAGACCTTTCCACTTTTTCCCGTGCCACCTCCATAGGTATGGTTCGATGGGCAGTAGTTTGAAAGCATCAGAGATGTCGGCTTTGGATAGCCAGGCCCCGACCCCTGTTTTTATGATGGATTGGATAGCCATGTCGACAGAGGAATATTTTAGGGAGAACTCCTCTGAGGGTATGAGTGAGTTTAGGCTGGGTGTGGTGGAGGAATGAGGCGCGGACAAGTCATAGAACAACTGAAGTTTATTGGAGAATTTGCCCTTGACAAGCCCAATAGGGCTGACTCTCCATACAGAAAAGGGGGACTGAGAAAAAGGGCCGATCATATATCCGCGGTCTAATTCGATTTGTAGTAGTGAGGAGATGGCTTCCTCGTCGGCGGCAGCCGAGAGTAGGTTTCTGCACTCGTACGTGGAGTCTGGTATCGTGATCAGACCAGTGTGAAACCCTGTACTGAACCCTTGTACCAGGAAGGCTGCCAGGGATGGGGTCGGGTGTGAGGAAAGGTAGAAGCCAAGCCATCCGACGTGCACCTGGCCTAGTCAGGATGGGCCCGGCTGCTTGAGGCTGCAGGCACTCTTCGGATGAGCCTTCTGGCATAGGAGGCAGATGTGCAGTAGTTTGCATTGGGAGTAGAAGCAACCTTTAAAATTAAAATTGTTGCAGATGGCTGCGCCCCCCTAATGCACGGACGGGTCGTCCTAGCCTGTCAGGCTGGGACGGCTGTACTGCTGTTGGCAAATTCTGAGGTGTGTAGGAGGTGGAAGGGAAGGTAGGGGGGCGTCTGCCGTTGGTCTCGGAGCACCAATTTGCCGTGTGGGAGGCAGATTGGCAGGTGGTACACAGAGGGGAGCGGAGGCCTGCGAAGTGGCGGCAGAACAGCTCAGTGTCCATGGCACTCCAGTTAGTGGAGAGCTGGAACTGGGACAGCCTGGCTGCGGCTTTAGCCGAAAAGGAGCGATGGTAATCGTAGAACGAGCACCCGCCGTACTTGTGTCCTAGATCGACTACCGCGTGGAGGTAGAGATCCAGTTCTTCCCTCCTGTCGGGGTTGGCTGAGCACACCACGTCTCTGAACAGCCCGAAGGCCAAGACGAACTCTGTGACCGAGAGTTTGCGGTTAAGCCTGGGGTCTTTGGCCTTCAGGATAACGGAGACGTCCCCCCAGGAATAGGACCTGTTTTCTGCCACGTCGTGAACGGAGATGAGTAAGGACGCCAGGTTTACAACCTTACCATCCAGGATGTCCTTCCTGATGCCCGCTGGGATGAAGTGGGAGGGAAAGATGGGGGTAGTAGCGTCGGGCATACCTGTGGTGGTTGGGGGTATGGCGACGAGCGTGGAGATTGGGGTTGCTGGTGGTGTAGCTGGGCGTGTTTCCAGGGCCCCTACTCTGGACTGAACGTCCGTAACGGAAGTAGCCAGTGAAGCCACTATGTCGTGCAGCTGAGTGATGGCAGATGATATGGAATGCAGGGATGCCTGGGGGTCTGGAGGAGTTGCCGGTGGTGTTGGAAACAGTAAGCGGAAGAGTTCGGCTTTCCTGGCCGTGGCCGGGTAGGGGATACCCCTACGGCGTAGTTTGGCCGTAAGCCTGGGGATGGTCCAAGCCCTGAGGGACTGTGTGGAGTCGTCCGCTGAACCCGAACGGGGTGATGGTGGGACGGAGGTGAAGTCATCGCAGTCGGTCTGCGACATGTTGGGGGCTGGAGAAAAACAAGAAAAAAAAAGGGGGGGGGAATGTATGTTTATAGAGTGAGATGCCAGATATGGAGGGGATAGAGGAGGTACGAAAGTGGGTAGGGGGAAGGGAGGATGGACAGAATAAGGAATGACAGGCGCAGAGGATAGCCTAGTTTGCGTACGAGCGCTTGTTGAGTGTAATTTAGAAAACTCAAAAGAGTGCGTGGCAACCGAGGTGAGCCAGGAGGTGACTGGCTAGGTAACCGATAGCTCGGGTGCTGTCTGTGCTTGGCACAGACTGGTGAACCAGAGCCCCCAGGGCGTACTGGGGCGGGTAGCTGAGAGTCTGGTATACTAAGTAGGAATGTTTCGATCTGTAGTTCATTGACGTGTATTGGGTCTGCCAACTCCTGCACTGCCAGCAAGGTGGATGTTGGCGACCTTGTCTGCGTGGTGAAGGATCTCGGATCGCTCTTCGAAAACAGAGTGTCGTGCGTAGAAGTATGTGGCAGTTGCTAGCGCCTGGTGAGCGGTCGAATTGTGTATGTGAAGACAAATATGTCGTGAAAGAGTGCGGAGAGAAAGCAAGGAGGGGCCTTGCGTTTACGCACCTGTCCTGAGCCCTGGTAGCTGAAGTCTTGGTTGAGGTCGAGACGTGGGTCGACCGGGACCTGTGAGGAGGGTGACATAGATATATATATATATTTTTTTTTTTTTTCGGGTAGGTGTGAAGAGTTGTAGGAGCGGTAGGTAGCTCCCAGGTGAAGAAGTGTGTAAGACCCCTTTTCCCCTTTTTTTTTTTTTTACCTGTGGGAAATATCGTCCGACCTGGATTGCAGGGTGGACGGGATGGAAACTCGATCTGAACTGACCTGTGTGGGGGAAAGGGATAGAGAAATCGGTGAGTAGCCGTGTTGACTACTGGAGGTGGTGAGTGGCTGGTGTGCAACCACTCGACGGACGCTTGCAGTGATTGCGAGGAACAATGCCTTAAGGAGACGAAAGAAGAAGAGTTTGTGACTTTCGAGTGTGTGGGGATGGGCGATTCGTGATGAAGCGGGAGTGGTAAGTAAGGTTTGGGGTTCGAATCATTGTGGCCGATGCTACGGCTGGATTCGTAACTTCTGAGACGTTCGACGTTGTATCGGAGGTACGGGTCGAAGCTGCTAGAGCCGGGTATGCGACTGCGTACGGATTAGTTGTTTCAGCCGAGGATCCGAATCTTGGAGCCGATGCTACGACTGGATTCGGATGGTGTAGATGTGGTGTGGGTATGGGGTTATTGATGCGTCGGGATCCGAATCACGGCGCCGGAGGTGCGGCTGGACTCGGATCGACTGTCTGGTGTTTCGAAGGTGAGGGGGCTTGTGGTTGTCGAGGGTCCGAGCTGTACTGCCGCGATTTGCGACCAGATTCGGACCGGACTGTTCGGTGTATGGTGTGTGTGGTAGGAGGTGTGGGGCATCAGTTGGGTGAAGGGAGAGTATCGTGGGAGGTGTAGGGCATCAGTGTGGAAGAGGAAACTACGACTGAAAACGCGAGTACTGATAACCATGCATCGTATGAGCGTTCGTAGTAGGAGCGATTACCGAAAAACATGCGGAAACACGTAACTATAGAAAACTAGAAATGAATGCCGGCGCTACAATTCATACGAATGGTAACGCCGGTCCTACCTGCGACAGCGAGTGATATCGAGACCAACAAACGACTGCGAGCGATCTGGAGCTCTCGAGCGTGATTTCACAGGCATTGTGATTCGGGAAGCGTCGGACAGTGACAACGTAGTACCGCGCACTAGAGCCGACACTGACCGTCGTGGACGGTCTGTTTAAGTACCCTTCGAACTCCTCCCATAATTTCAGGCTAGCATGCTAGCCTTCCTATATATATATATATATATATATATATATATATATATATATATATTTTAGCAGACACCCTAGGGAATAAAATGACGGTCGTTGCAACTTTTTATCTTGCACGGTATTTGCGCAATATTTTTTCAAACGCCTTTTTTTGGGGAAAAAATGGTTTCATGAATTAAAAAATAACAAAACAGTAAAGTTATCCCAATCTTTTTGTAAAATATGAAAGCTTATGTTACGCCGAGTAAAAAGATACCTAACATGTCACGCTTTAAAATTTGCGCACACTTGTGGAATGGTGCCAAACTTTGGTACTTAAAAATCTCCATAGGCGACGCTTTGAAAATTTTTACAGGTTACCAGGTTAGAGTTACAGAGGAGGTCTAGTGCTAGAATTGTTGCACGCGGCGATACCTCACATGTGTGGTTTGAATGGCGTTTACATATGCGGTCGGGACTTACGTGTGCGTTCGCTTCTAAGCGCGAGCTATTGGTGACGGGCGTTTAAAAAAAGAAATATTATTATTTTTTTATTTATTTTACTTATTTTTTTTTATTTTTGATCACTTTTATTCCTATTACAAGGAATGTAAACATCCCTTGTAATAGGAATGTGTGTGACAGGTCCTCTTTATGGAGAGATGCAGGGTCAATAAGACCTCCCCTTCCCCCCACATCTCTCCTCCAGGCTGGAAAGCATGAGATCGTGAAAAAAATTTCACTGATCTCATACTTACAGCTGCAATGGTCGCTTTGTTTACATTTGAGGACCCGGGCGTGACGTCATCACATCGCGCCCGGGCCTCCGACGGTCATAGAGATGACTGGTGACCATCTGGTCACCAGTCATCTCTATGCTTGTCACGTGACCCACCACCGGCGCCGGTCGATTCTCTCCGGGTCCCCGATGGCACGGGAGAGCCCGGAGAAGGACCGGATGGCGGCGGGAGGGGGGATGTCCCCTCCCGCCGCCTATAAGAACGATCAAGCGGCGAAACCGCCGCCATGATCGTTCTTATGGTGCGCAGGATCGCCGGCTGAAAACAAGGATATCTGAATGATGCCGCTAGCTGCCCCCATCATTCAGATATCCCCCCACAAACCCAGGACGCCATATGACGTCCACCCGGAGGGAGAGGGGGTTCCTGCCGGCGTCATTTTACAATGGCCCGGTATGGAAGGGGTTAAGGACAAGAAGCACGAGGCATCTCATATATCGAACTTTCTTTTATACTTGAACTCTATCTTGAAACCTTTAATGTACTATAACTGCACTTATTCTTTTATTAGTGTATAATAAAAACACACGGTTTGATTTCAAGCTGATTCACCAATTTTGTCTCAGGCAAATACATTAGGAAGGTTAAGGAAAAACCTTATAACGGGAAAACTGTTATTTTACAACTACAGAGTTATATATTATTGGTTTATATGTTATAGATTTATATAATATGTATTTATAGATTTATAGTCCCATTTAGTTGCTTGGAGGATCCGGTTTCTGTATATATTGGGATGATAGCACTCCACAATGCTTGCCTATTGAATAATGGGCCTAGAGTGCAGGGGTCAGGAGTATATCATATACAGCCCTGTGTATAGAGTGCAGTGGTCAGGAGTATATCATATACAGCCCTGTGTATAGAGTGCAGGGGTCAGGAGTATATCATATACAGCCCTGTGTATAGAGTGCAGTGGTCAGGAGTATATCATATACAGCCCTGTGTATAGAGTGCAGGGGTCAGGAGTATATCACATACAGCCCTGTGTATAGAGTGCAGGGGTCAGGAGTGTATCATATACAGCACTGTGTATAGAGTGCAGGGGTCAGGAGTATATCACATACAGCCCTGTGTATAGAGTGCAGGGGTCAGGAGTATATCATATACAGCCCTGTGTATAGAGTGCAGGGGTCAGGAGTATATCATATACAGCCCTGTGTATAGAGTGCAGTGGTCAGGAGTATATCATATACAGTGGTCAGGAGTATATCATATACAGTGGTCAGGGTTTTCTACTGACAATAATTAGAGAGAAAAGTCTCTCCTGTACGGTTCTCTCCTTGACATATCGTAGAATGAAGCCGTATTGTTCTTTCAGTGTCATCATCCCGTGTTCTGTCCATTTCCACACCGACACCAACATCTCCTCCACCATCCCGCTGTATTTGTTGTCTCACCATGTTTCCAATGATGGAGATCCAGAGACTGACCGGAGTCTTCTTCTCCATGTCACCAGACCACCTCTTCCTATACTATTGGGGTGCTGGGCCTTTCTATGACTACTCAGAACCCCCAACCTCTTCTATAGGATTGTGAAGATTTCTATCCTATTTACTAAGAAGCTGAAGAAGATGTCCATGATGTAGATGAGGGTTACATATAGTATGAGCAGCATCACCGTTCACTCTGTAACCAAGACCTAGTCTGGCAATGCTCAGAATGATACCAGTTAGTCTCTGACCAATCTCACGGTTTGGATGGACTTTCTCCTTTTCATTATTTCCAGGTGACCATGAATTAGAGTCCCAATATCTCCCCCGTGTTCTACAGACAGATATACATTTCCCGATGTCTTATGTTGTACAGATCCCTCATGTTCCCCGATACGAGATCATACATTGGACTTGTTCAACTTTCCAACCAGGAGGGAATGGACTTGTCAAGATTCTCTCCCCATGTTGAGGGTATGTGGTTTGGTATGGTTCAGGAGGAGGCATGCTCACTCCCCACCCCCCACCCTTCCCGGCCCAGTCAGGCTGCATGCTCGAATAAGGGTCTAGTATGAATTTCTTGGTGGTGAAGGGTCCATACAGTTTTTTTTGTACTTATATTAACATTTACATTCACAGGCCAACCATCAAATCCCCAGTATACAGCTGAATAAGCCTGGTGGGTATACATCACTGGGTATTCGGACACTTGTGGCAACCAACCTCCTATCAACCAACCTGAGCAGGAAGCTGCCACAGTTAGAGGCGGTAGTAATACTGCAGCCAAAAGTTGGAATTGGCTCAACACCTATTTAGTAGGGTTGGGCTGAACAACCCCCCCCCCCCAGTTTGCACCAGAACACCGGGAACAGGCAAACCCTATTAAACTCTATGGGAAACGAACATAAAAAATCAAAAGTGCTTGTTTTAGAGGCTTATATGCAAGTTATTACTTGGGGATCCGGGTACTGCCCCAGGGGACATGTATCAATGCAAAAAAAACTTTTTAAAACAACCGTTTGTTCAGGAGTAGTGATTTTAAGAATGCTTAAAATGAAACAAAAATTAAATATTCCTTTAAATATTGTGCTTGGGGGTGCCCTTAGTCTGCCTGTCAAGTAGCGCATGTGTGCGATGTGTATGACAGTGCCGCAGCAAAATTACATTTAGAAAATATTTTTTTTTATTTAAAATTGCTTGCGGCTGCAATGTATTGACGGCTTCCAGCAATATAGATAAAAAAATCGAGGCCCTTGACCCCTTCAGGTCTGGTATGGATATTGAGGGTAACGCCATGCCAATTTTTTTTAAAAAAGTGGCGTGGAGCCCCCCCCCAAAATCCATACCAGACCCTTATCCGAGCATGCAGCCTGGAGGATAGGAAAGGGGGGCGAGCGAGTGCCTCCCCCTCTGCCCCTCCTGAACCAAACCAGGCCACATGCCTTCAACATGGGGAGGGTGCCTTGGGATTCCCCCACAAAGCACCTTGTCACCATGTTGATGGGGACAAGAGCCTCTTCCCGACAACCAGTGCCGATCCTGACCTCCCTGGGGCCCTAAGCAAAATTCTTCTAAGGGGCCCTTTACGGTGGCAAAAAATGGGTGTGGTTTACGTGGAATAGTGGGTGTGGCTTGTGTGGGCGTGGCTCGGAGGGGGTGTGGTTAGAGTCGGAGATGAATGAGGGATGGAGAAAGAAAGAGGGGTGGAGGGACAGCAGGCCCAGATCCTACACCACAATAGAAATATGTGTATTCCAGAAAGTTTAACAAATCAGCAGATAAAGATACTCCAAACACCTGGTGTTAGCGCTTCAATCATCCCGGCACCAGGGTTGTTATGGTGTCAGGATGACTGAAGCGCATTATTTCTATTATTACATTGTAATATAGAATGAAATTATTCAACTCACCATAATGCAGAATCAGTGGAAGCCCCGAGTCCCTCCTTACACCAGGCATTCCCAGCGGAGTTCCTCCTTATATCAGGCATTCCCAGTAGAGTCCCTCCTTATATCAGGCATTCCCAGTAGAGTCCCTCCTTACACCAGGCCTTCCCAGCGGAGGCCCCCCTTACACCAGGCCTTCCCAGCGGAGGCCCCCCTTACACCAGGCCTCCCCAGCGGAGGCCCCCCTTACACCAGGCCTTCCCAGCGGAGGCCCCCTTACACCAGGCCTTCCCAGCGGAGGCCCCCCTTACACCAGGCCGTCCCAGCAGAGGCCCCCCTTACACCAGGCCTCCCCAGCGGAGGCCCCCCTTACACCAGGCCTCCCCAGCGGAGGCCCCCCTTACACCAGGCAATTACCAGCGGAGGCCCCCCTTACACCAGGCAATTACCAGCGGAGGCCCCCCTTACACCAGGCAATTACCAGCGGAGGCCCCCCTTACACCAGGCAATTACCAGCGGAGGCCCCTATTACACCAGGCAATTACCAGCGGAGGCCCCCCTTACACCAGGCATTCCCAGCGGAGGCCCCCCTTACACCAGGCCTCCCCAGCGGAGGCCCCCTTACACCAGGCCTCCCCAGCGGAGGCCCCCCTTACACCAGGCATTCCCAGCGGAGGCCCCCCTTACACCAGGCATTCCCAGCGGAGGCCCCCCTTACATCAGGCATTCCCAGTGGAGGCCCCCCTTACACCAGGCATTCCCAGCGGAGGCCCCCCTTACACCAGGCATTCCCAGCAGAGGCCCCCCTTACACCAGGCATTCCCAGCAGAGGCCCCCTTACACCAGGCCTCCTCAGCGGAGGCCCCTCTTACACCAGGCATTCCCAGCGGAGGCCCCCTTACACCAGGCCTCCTCAGCGGAGGCCCCCCTTACACCAGGCATTCCCAGCGGAGGCCCCCCTTTCATCAGGCATTCCCAGTGGAGGCCCCCCTTACACCAGGTGTGATGCCCCAGCAGCAGAGACTCTCTCCGCCGCCATTACGCAGAGGGGACAGTGGAGGAGCCGGCCGGGTGGCTGGCAATAGGAATTAAGCTGCGGCGCCGCCGCCCACACCCGCCCCTTCCCACGTTTCACTCACAGACAGACATCAGCGAGGTGGGCGGTGCCGCAGCTCAATTCCTATTGGCAGCCACCCTGACCCTCCTCTTGGTCTACAAGAAAATGGCGGCCGGCGGAGACATTGTCTCCGCCCGGCCCGCGGACCTCTAGCGGCGGCGGCGAAGATTCGGGGGCCCCTAGTAATAACTTGGGGCCCTACGCAGCTTGCGTAGCAAGCGTATAGGGCGGATCGGCCCTGCCGACAACCCTAGCCGTTGGCTGTCGGGGTCTGCGAGCGGGGGCTTATTGGAATCTGGAAGCCCCATTTAACAAGGGGATCCCCAGATCCCGACCCCCCCTATGTGAATGGGAATCGGGTGCATTGTACCCCTACCCATTCACCAAATAAAGTATCAAAAAGTAAAAACCACAACAGACAGTTTTTGACAATTCCGTCTGCGCTATATACTCTGCAGAAAAATTGCAGATAAATATGTGAAACCGTGTGTACGCGGCATTTTACATTGTGCTTATTCTACTTTCCAACCAGTAGTGAATGGACTTGGCTAGATACTCTCCAAATGCGGTCTGGTATGGTACAGGAGGGGGTATGGTCACTCCCCACCCCCCTCCTTTCCCTGCCCAGACAGGCTGCATGCTCAGATCCGCTTCTGGTATGGATTTTGGGGGGTGTCCCACATTTTCTTGTTTTTTTGCAAAGAGCTCCCTCCTTAAATTCATACCAGACCTGAAGGGCCCAGGATACATTTTTGGGTCCCTATGCAGTATTTTTTTTTTACATTTTTTTTTGCATTCACCTGTTCCATGGGAATCCCCAGTTGACAGCTAAATGGACCCGGAGGGGGGGGGGACTTAACCAGGTGTTGGGGTCCCTGCAGCCACTGGCTCCCTATCAACCAGTCTGAGCAGCGATAATAATACTGCAACTGGAGGTTCAACTTGGTGGAATACCCATTTAGTTCAGACACTTGCTGACCCCCCCAAATTCTGTACAAACACTGGTTTTATATTCGTGAAAAATCGGAGAAGGACCCCATATTTCAGTAGACAGGGAAAAGGGACATAGTTCCCAACTGTCCCTGATTTCGAGGGACTGTCCCTGATTTGGAACAATGCCCCTCTGTCCCTCTTTCCCCCTCATTTTGGTCTGATCTATATACATGTATATAAAATGCACTTTTTATCTTTCAAAAAGTGTTTTCCAGTGCTATACCTTTCACCCAAATTCTAAATTGCTGCATTTGTAAGCCAATATAAAGGAATAGTAGTGATTAAAAAAAAAGCCCTTGTGGATTTAATTGACCTTTTTTTTTTTTCGTTAATTCTCCTCTAACCACTTACCACCCGGCCTATAGCAAAATGACGGCCGGGCGGTGGTTGGGTTATCCTGACTGGAGGTCATATGACGTCCAGCAGGATAACAGCCGCCAAGAGCCCGTGGGGGCGTGCATCGCGGCGATCGGTGGTGCGGTGTGTCAGTCTGACGAAGGCTCTTTACCACGTAATCAGCCGTGTTCAATCACGGCTGATCACGATGTAAACAGTAAGAGCCGTTGAAAGAAAAACTTATTTTTTTTCAAAATTTTCAGTCTTTTTTTATTTGTTGCACAAAAAATAAAAATTGCAGAGGTGATCAAATACTCTATGTGTGGGGAAAAAATGATAACACATTTGTTTGGGTACAGCATAGCATGACCGCGCAATTGTCATTCAAATTGCAACAGTGCTGAAAGCTGAACATTGGCCTGGGCAGGAAGGTGTAAAAGTGCCTGGTATTGAAGTGGTTAAGAGGGTGTGTCCTATGCCTACATATGTTTTCTAGTAGGTGTCCCTCATTCCATCTCAAAATGTTGGGAGGTATGGGAGAAGAACATTCCTACATCATCATGAAATCATTGATACTGAGAGATAGAAAATGTTCATTGCTCAAGGAACCCCTAGAACCCTTTGGAGGAACCCTGGCTGAGAAAGGCTGGACTAGGCAGTAATATATTTCTCTCCCCCTTGGTGGGAGTGGAGATGACCCATCTATAAGGATATACAGTACATACACACACAGCACAAGGCCGTGTTCACACTACGAGACGTTTCCCGGGACTGCAGTTCCTCTGAGATCCACAAGGTGGTGATCTCACCTCTACCCGGGCAGGAAGTCTTTATGGAAGACAGGAAGTGATTTCAGGGACAGACAGGAAGTGATGTCAGTTACAAACAGGAAATGATATTAGATAAAGACAGGAAGTTCCATGAGGTACGACGATCAGACGTGACATTGCTGGAGAAGGAAGCAGAGGAGGTAATAAGATCTTATTTTCTATTTACACCCAGTAACCTCGTCATGTCCGCCCTCTTCCTCCATAGTCACTGTGACGTCTTTTATCTCCAGCAGATGATGATACACACATATATAGTGTGGAGACCTAGATTAACTCCTTCAGGGTCAGAACATTCCCCCACTTACGAGGCCGGAACATTCTTTTCATTTTAGAGATGCGTCACCTTTCCCACCAATCACCTTCCCACCTGATCAGTCTATACTAATGGATAGAGGTGGGCTCGGGCGTGTTCGAAATCCCATGTGCCCGATCCCGCCAGGAAGCCAACACTACACGGCTAATCAGAAGCAGTGAGATATTTCCAGTCTGCAGCTATACAGATCGGGAAATGTAGAGGTGATTAACCGTATACAGTGTCGTCTTCCTGGCAGGATCGGGCACGTGGGAGTTCGAACACTTTCATTAGTGGGGGGATGTGTTTTTTTTTCGGGAGGCTTCTAATATTTTTGTCTTTGTTTTATAAGATTCAAATAGAAAGGAAGAGGGAAAAATGTCATTTGTAGTAAATGCCAGGAAAATGGGTTTTCCATAATGATCTGAGTCTCAGAAATTCATCCTAAAATGTGATCAGTAAAGTCTTGTATCAGTGGGAGGGATACTGGCCCAAGGGCCAGATAAAGGCACGCAAAGGGCCGCATCCGGGCCAAAGGGCCGCCGTTTGGAGACCACTGGTCTATACTAATGGATAGAGATGAGCTCGGGCGTGTTCGAAATCCCATGTGCCTGATCCCGCCAGGAAGCCAACACTACACGGCTAATCAGAAGCAGTGAGACATTTTCCAGTCTGCAGCTATACAGATCGGGAAATGTAGAGGTGATTAACCGTATACAGTGTCGTCTTCCTGGCAGGATCGGGCACGTGGGAGTTCGAACACTTTCATTAGTGGGGGGATGTGTTTTTTTTTCGGGAGGCTTCTAATATTTTTGTCTTTGTTTTATAAGATTCAAATAGAAAGGAAGAGGGAAAAATGTAATTTGTAGTAAATGCCAGGAAAATGGGTTTTCCATAATGATCTGAGTCTCAGAAATTCATCCTAAAATGTGATCAGTAAAGTCTTGTATCAGTGGGAGGGATACTGGCCCAAGGGCCAGATAAAGGCACGCAAAGGGCCGCTGTTTGGAGACCACTGGTCTATACTAATGGATAGAGATGAGCTCGGGCGTGTTCGAAATCCCATGTGCCTGATCCCGCCAGGAAGCCAACACTACACGGCTAATCAGAAGCAGTGAGACATTTTCCAGTCTGCAGCTATACAGATCGGGAAATGTAGAGGTGATTAACCGTATACAGTGTCGTCTTCCTGGCAGAATCGGGCACGTGGGAGTTCGTACACGCCCAAGCCCATCTTTACTAACGGATTTTTTTTTTTAGGGAGGCTTGTAATATTTTTGTCTTTGTTTTATAAGATTCAAATAGAAAGGAAGAGGGAAAAATGTCATTTGTAGTAAATGCCAGGAAAATGGGTTTTCCATAATGATCTGAGTCTCAGAAATTCATCCTAAAATGTGATCAGTAAAGTCTCCGGAGTACACAGAGATCACAGGAATATGATGTGTCCTGGCAAAGCCCAAAGACAAAGTTCATCTTTCAGTAGGAGAGGTGGGACGCACCCAGGAGAAATGATTCTGTGTACATGTAGTAGGGCTGGGCGATTTTCCCCCAAAAAAAAATCTGCGATTTTTTTTTTTTTTTTTTATAAAAACTCGATTTACGATTCGATTCGATTTTTTTTAAAATTATATTAATTGAAGTGCATCAACAAACAAAATTGCAAAGCCAAACCCTTTCTCTAACTGCAAAGTCAGTGTGCAACAAAGATTGTTAAACATCCAAATTATTAATACTGTATTTGGATTTAGCTAATAAAACAACAAAAAATCTTGAGGTTACTCTTAGTTGAATTGAACTGTGCCCGTGTCTCACTGTGCCCGTGTCTCACTGTGCCCGTGCTTCACTGTGCCCGTGCTTCAATCACTGTGCCCGTACCTGATGCAGATTTTCATGGGATACGGATTTTACTGCTACACTGGCGGCCATTCCAGTATTCAAAAGCCGCGCCTCCTCCTCGTCTGTGATAGGCGGAACACTCAATTTCCCAGCATTCAGTGTTCCGCCTACCATGGACATCCGCTCAACCTCATAACACAGACGAGGATGAGAGGATGTCCTTGATAGGCTGAACACTGCCTGCTGGGAAATTGAGTGTTCCGCCTATCACAGACGAGGACTCGGGAGGCGCGGCTTTTGAACACTGCAAAGGCCGCCGTCTGTCTGCATGACACGCTGATCAGATAGGCAGACGGCGGCTTGCGGTTAGTGTTACATTACATCTACTCGCGGCGGCTGCGGCGAGTAGATGTAATTGGGGTAACGCCGCCCAGTGCCATTCCGGATACGCCCCCTGCAGCCCTGCTACGGAAACTTTGAAGGAAATATATATATATATATATATTGTGACAGCAGGAAGGTAAAGTCACCTGGTTGCATCCAGGGGGGTAGATATATTTCGCCCAGATTCAGGCTTTACGCCGACTTATACAACTAGGTGGAGAGTTGTATAAGGCTAGTGGGCTCATGGATGACTCATACCTCTAGGGAGAGTGTGGGGCGTCGTACAGACAGGGAGTTGATGAGACCAGCTGAAGCTTGTCAGCTCATTTAGGCCTCTATAAGAACTCCCAGCTCCATTAGATGTTAGCTCATGCCTGGAACCAGACCTGTGTGGACTGTCTAGGGAGAGTGAACCCCTGTGCGGTGAGACAAAGCCTGTGTGGCTATTTGCTTGGACATTTAAAACCAGGGACTTAGGGACTAGGACAGCACTAGGCTGATCCCAGTTGTTAGTTAGGAAACCTGTATGTTTAGTCAGAGGTCAAGTTGACCAGGATTTATTTTGTTTATGTTTCTTTTGCTTTGCTGTGTTTTGTCACTGTAAATAGAAAATAAACCACACCTTTATGATTTTGAAAACCACAACCACCGTTTGCTGGGCCTGTTTTTGTGTGGGGAGCCCATCTCGGGGGTCACACACACCCGCTGCCGAGCTAACCCCCTCACAGTTGGTGGAGAATGCGGGCAGTTTTTTTTTAAGCCAGCATGGAGGAGATACTGAAGCAGCTGGCTCTAGCAAATGCCAATCAACAGCAGACAAATGCAGGTTTGCAAAAGAGCCTTGCAGCTCAACAACAGAACTTCGCAGCCCAGCAGCAAGCTCATCAACAGAGCCTTGCAGCCCAGCAGCAAGCTCATCAACAGAGCCTTGCAGCCCAGCAGCAGACAAACGCAACTTTGCAACAGAGTCTGGAGGCTCAGCAACAAGCCCAGCAGCAATCTGAGGCCCGCTTCATAGACCTGTTACAGAAGCAAGAGCAGAGACTACAACAACAGATGGAAGCAGTAATGCAGCAACGTCCGCAGACCAGTGAGGAAAGCCGTCCCACTAATACCGCGTCCTTTGGGGTGAGTCGTTTATTGACAAAAATGACTGGAGAGGATGATCCAGAGGTATTTTTGACCACATTTGAAAGGACCGCTGAAAGAGAAAAGTGGCCTGAGGAGCAGTGGGCTGGACTGGTGGCTCCTCTGTTAACTGGTGAATCGCAGAAAGCTTACTATGACCTAGAGCCTAACCAAGCAAAAGACTATGCGATGCTAAAAGCTGAAATATTGGCAAGGCTGGGTGTCACCCAGGCTGTCCGGGCTCAGCGTGTGCATAACTGGACTTTCCAGCTTGGAAAACCCCCCAGGTCTCAAATGTATGATCTCATTCACCTGAGCAGAAAGTGGCTACAGCCAGAGACTTTGTCCGCACCAAAGATTGTGGAACGTGTTGTAATGGATCGGTTTTTGAGAGCTCTTCCTACTGCCATCCAAAAGTGGGTAAGCCATGGAGACCCAGAGACGGCCGATGGTCTTGTGGATCGTGTGGAGAAATACTTGGCTACAGAGAACCTGACGGCCTCTTCCAGAGACACTCGGACTTTCCACCCTAAGACCAGACCATCCCCAGGGGCGGATAAGAGGATTCCAAGGGGTGAGGGTGGAGAGAGTGAGAGGGTGGGAGCTCTACCCCAAGTTTGGCGAGAACAGCCTGGGAAATCAGCGGCTCAAGAGGCCGCAAGAAGGATCGTTTGCTACCGCTGCCGGCAAGCGGGACATATTGCAGCCAATTGCCCGGTTGTGGAGGAACCCATGCAGTGTGACTTTCTGACGGGCAGACGTCAGTCGCTGTGTGCGACAGTCGCATGCACTGCCATTCGAGGAACTGAGAAACATTTATGCAAAATGTGTGTTAATGGTAGAAATGTTGTGGTATTGCTGGATTCAGGTAGCCTTGTGACCCTGATAAAGGCTGAGTTAGTTAAAACAGAGGTCTCTGGGAATAGCAAGGTAGCTGTTATTTGTGTGCATGGGGACACCCGAGAGTATCCAGTGACTACAGTGTGTTTCGAGACCCCCAAAGGTACCCTCTCTCATCCAGTGGGCTTAGTATCTCAGTTACCGCATGACGCCATTGTGGGAAGGGATTTTCCGAAGTTCTGGGAACTGTGGGATGATCCTGAGCCCCCCACTGGTGCCCCTATGTACCAGGAATGTGATAGCCAGAACTCCCCTGAGAGTGGTGAGGACTCTCCAGAATTTCCCTTATCAGTATTGGCAGGGGAGACTCAAGAAACTTGAGAGGATCCCACCTCCTCAGACGAAAACCTACCGTCTGTGGAGTTTTCTGATCTTGAGGTTCACAGGGAAAACTTTGCCACAGAACAGTTGAAAGACCCCGCCCTAATAAAGGCACGGGAAAACGTAGTGAAAATAGATGGCGAGTTAGTGAACCCAGATAATACCTGCACTTACCCATACTTCAGCGTAGAGAAGGACCTACTGTATCGGGTGGCAAAAAGGGCAGAAGAAACCGTTGAGCAGCTTGTGGTGCCCAAACCTTACAGGAAGTTGGTGTTGGAGTTGGCCCATGGGCACATTCTTGGAGGTCATCTGGGGACAGAGAAAACCCGAGAGAGGGTATTACAGAGATTCTATTGGCCGGGGGTGATGAAGGACATAGAAAATTATTGTTCCTCCTGCCCTGTGTGTCAGAGGTCGGCCCCGATGCCACATTTCCGTAGCCCGCTGGTCCCTCTACCCATCATTGAGGTCCCGTTTGAGAGGATCGCCATGGATTTGGTAGGTCCTATAATCAAGTCCGCTAGGGGGCACCAGTACATATTAGTTATAATGGACTATGCCACCCGTTATCCAGAAGCGATCCCTCTCCGAAATACCTCGGCCAAAACCATAGCCAAAGAGCTATCTCTTGTGTTTAGCCGGGTGGGTATTTGTAAAGAACTGCTTACGGACCAAGGTACACCCTTTATGTCCCGGGTTATGAAGGAGCTGTGTAAATTGTTCAAAGTGACGCAATTACGTACATCTGTGTATCACCCCCAAACCGATGGGCTGGTTGAAAGGTTCAACAAAACCCTAAAACAAATGTTGAAGAAAGTGGTGGATAGAGATGGAAAGGATTGGGACTGTCTACTTCCTTATCTGATGTTTGCTATTAGGGAGGTGCCCCAATCCTCTACGGGATTCTCCCCCTTTTGAGTTACTGTATGGGAGACACCCAAGAGGGCTGTTGGATATTGCCAAGGAAACTTGGGAAAGTGAGAGTTCTCCCCACAGGAGTGTGATTGAGCATGTCGCCCTGATGCAAGACCGAATTGCACAGGTAATGCCCATCGTGAAGGAACATTTGGCCCAAGCGCAGTTAGCACAGCAGAGAGTGTACAACCGTGGAGCCAAGACCCGTACCTTTTCCCCGGGGGATAGGATACTGGTACTTGTCCCTACGGTTGAAAGTAAATTCCTTGCCAAATGGCAAGGCCCCCTACGAGATAATGGAAAAAGTGAGCGAAGTGAATTACAAGGTCAGACAACCAGGAAGGCGAAAGCCCGAACAGATCTATCACGTTAATCTGTTGAAAGCCTGGAGGGATAGAGAGTCCCTAGTCGCAGACACTTGGTCACCAGCTCAAACTGGTTGCGTGATTCCGGAGGTTGGAATAGCAGCCACCTTGTCACAACCCCAACAACAGGAGGTTAAGGAGTTTGTGCTTCGCAACAAGGAGGTATTCTCTGAGCTGCCGGGACAAACATCTGGGGTAGAGCATGACATCATTACCCCGCCCGGTGAAAGGGTGAAGTTAAAACCCTATCGGATCCCAGAGGCCCGACGGGAGGCAATACGGGAGGAAGTACAGAAAATGCTGAACTTAGGGGTGATAGAGGAGTCCCAAAGTGATTGGTCTAGTCCCATTGTGTTGGTGCCTAAACCGGATGGGAGCTGGCGATTTTGTAACGATTTTCGACAGTTGAACAAAGTTACAAAATTTGACACCTACCCCATGCCACGTATAGATGAGTTGATCGACCGGCTGGGAACAGCCCGATACATGACGACTCTTGACCTCACAAAAGGGTATTGGCAAATCCCCCTGGCTAAGTCGGCCAAAGAGAAAACCGCATTTGTAACCCCAGACGGGGCGTTCCAATATAAAAGAATGCCGTTCAGGTTACAGAATGCGCCGGCCACATTCCAGCGGCTTACCTGGATGACATAATTGTCCATAGCACAGATTGGGCCTCACATCTGCCAAAAGTGCAAGCAGTCCTGGACTCTGTTCGGGAAGCGGGGTTTACGGCTAACCCCAAGAAGTGTACCATTGGGCAGGAGGAGGCCAAATATCTTGGGTACACCATTGGGAGGGGAGTAATAAAACCCCAACTCAACAAAGTCGAGGCCATCCAGAGTTGGCCACGTCCCAACAGCAAGAAGCAGGTACGAGCCTTTCTGGGAATCGCTGGGTATTATCGGCGATTCATTCCCCACTTTGCTACTAAGGCTGTGCCCCTAACCAACCTGACGAAGGGGAAAGGGTCGGTCATGATTAAATGGACCCCCGAGGCTGAGGCAGCATTCCAATTCTTGAAACAAGCCTTATGTAGCCAGCCAGTGTTGTACTCACCCGACTTCTCTAAAGACTTTGTCGTACAAAGTGATGCGTCAGATGTGGGGTTAGGAGCAGTATTGTCCCAGGTCTGGAACGGGGAAGAGCACCCAGTCATTTACCTCAGCAGGAAGTTGAAGTCCCATGAGGTAAATTACGCCACCGTTGAAAAGGAGTGTTTAGCGGTGAAGTGGGCTCTAGATTCCCTTCGGTACTACCTGCTAGGTAGGCACTTTGACATGGTTACGGATCACGCTCCGTTAAAGTGGATGGCTCAAAACAAAGAAACAAATAGAAGAGTGAATAGGTGGTTCCTGGCCCTCCAGGAATTCAACTTCACAGTAAAGCATCGCCCTGGCGTTCAAATGGGGAATGTGGATGCTTTGTCTCGAGTACATGAATGCCTGATTGCTGGTGTTCCAACCCCGAGGTTAAAACAAGAGGGGGGGTATGTGACAGCAGGAAGGTAAAGTCACCTGGTTGCATCCAGGGGGGTAGATATATTTCGCCCAGATTCAGGCTTTACGCCGACTTATACAACTAGGTGGAGAGTTGTATAAGGCTAGTGGGCTCATGGATGACTCATACCTCTAGGGAGAGTGTGGGGCGTCGTACAGACAGGGAGTTGATGAGACCAGCTGAAGCTTGTCAGCTCATTTAGGCCTCTATAAGAACTCCCAGCTCCATTAGATGTTAGCTCATGCCTGGAACCAGACCTGTGTGGACTGTCTAGGGAGAGTGAACCCCTGTGCAGTGAGACAAAGCCTGTGTGGCTATTTGCTTGGACATTTAAAACCAGGGACTTAGGGACTAGGACAGCACTAGGCTGATCCCAGTTGTTAGTTAGGAAACCTGTATGTTTAGTCAGAGGTCAAGTTGACCAGGATTTATTTTGTTTATGTTTCTTTTGCTTTGCTGTGTTTTGTCACTGTAAATAGAAAATAAACCACACCTTTATGATTTTGAAAACCACAACCACCGTTTGCTGGGCCTGTTTTTGTGTGGGGAGCCCATCCCGGGGGTCACACACACCCGCTGCCGAGCTAACCCCCTCACAATATATATATATATATATATATATTTAAAAAAAAAATCGATTTTCTTCAAATCTGAATAGATTTGAGCTCAAAACTCGATTCAAGATTAAAATCGATTTTTTTTCCCAGCCCTAACATGTAGCACACCCCTGTAGGAGTTGCAGATGAAAGGGTTCCCCCACCCCTGCACAGCCAGACACACCAAATCTTCAAAAGCACCCAGAGTCAGAACGGTCTGTAACTTTTTATTTTATTTATTAAGGGTTAATAACTTGGATAGGGATGGGAGGTTATGGGATGCCCACTTGACTTCAACAACTTCAGGAACAAATTCCTATATACATCTATATACCGTCTCTTTTCCTCTTTCCTCCCGCACAAACCCTTGCTTGCTCCAGCTGAATCCCTCTCTAGAGCAGTGATGGCGAACCTTGGCACCCGAGATGTTTTGGAACTACATTTTCCAAGATGCTTGAAGTGGTTGTTAACCCTTTACAACCACTTTAGCCTACAGGTAAGCCTAGATTAAGGCTTATGCCGCGTACACACGGCCGTTTTTAATGTCATTTTAAAAAACAACGTTTTTCTCGACGTGATTTTTCTTGTTTCCTCTCAAGCCTGTCTTGCATACACACGATCATGGAAAAAAACGCTCAAGCAAAGCGCAGTGACGTACAACACGTACGACGGCACTATAAAGGGGAAGTTCCATTCGTGATTCATGTTAGTAAAGTTTTTTGCGAGACGATTCGCTCTTTTCAGCCTCGTGCTTTTCAGTCCGTTACAGAGTTACGAATGTGCTATCTCCATTACGAACGCTAGTTTTACCAGAACGAGCGCTCCCGTCTCATACTTGATTCTGAGCATGCGCATTTTTTCCCCCTCGTAAAAGCATACACACTATCGTTTTTCATGACGTTAAAAAGAACAACGTGAAAAACGACGTGAAAAAATAGAGCAGGTTCTAAATTTTTCCAGGCCATTTTTCACGTCGTTAAAAATGCTCTGGAGCCTACACACGATCATTTTTAATGCCCATTTTTTAAAATGGCATTTTTAACGTCATGAAAAACGATCGTGTGTATGCGGCATTACCTGTAGGTGCAAGAAATATCTCCTAGACCTACACGGTCTAGGAGATATTTGCAATTTCCCCGAACGACGCCTTCTACTGCGCATGCACCGTCTTGAAAGGGCACACTGCCGTTTAAGCTGGGGTCATGCCGTGACTGGTGGCCCCGGAAGGAAGAGGGGTGAAGAATGGACGCTCGCTGCCAGCGAGGAAGACGGGGACATCGTGGGCTTCTCCTGCAGGTAAGTGTCACATAATGGGCTACTATGCGATGCATAGTAGCCCATTATGCTTTACCTTTGCAGGGAAACAAAGAGGAAGTAAAACCCATCAGGGTTAAGGGTAGACTGGCTACATGTCGCAGTCTCCCCCCTTCATTAGTCACCACAGTGTTGCACTACTCAGTACTCACTCTCTCCTCTCTTGCTCCCATGCTTACAGGAAGACCTCCTCCTCTGTGTTCTGGCAGGATTCTTACAGCACATGAGCCCTTGCCCAAGGCAGGACACCCCCCCAGACTAGCCCCCCCCCCAGGGCTACTGACAGCCTCCTCAACACTGCATCTCCATCTCCCACCCAACTGCCCCTACTGGCATGGCCCATGTCTATTTATGAGGTATTATCTGCCAGCCCATGATTGGGGATTGACCTCCTCCTCTGTGTTCTAGCAGGATTCTTCCAGCACCCAAGCCCTGGCCTGAGGCAGGACACCCCCGCAGACTAGGGGGCACTCCCCGAGGGCTACTGACAGCCTCTTCAACACTGCATCTCCATCTTCCACCCAACTGCCCCTACTGGCATGGCCCATGTCTATTTATGAGGTATTGTCTGCCAGCACATGATTTGGGATTGACCTCCTCCTCTGTGTTCTAGCAGGATTATTCCAGCACCCAAGCCCTGGCCCGAGGCAGGACACCCCCCCCCCAGACTAGGGGGCACTCCCGGAGGGCTACTGACAGCCTCCTCAACACTGCATCTCCATCTTCCACCGACTGCCCTTGCTGGCATGGCCCATGTCTGTTTGAGGTATTCTCTGCCCCCTGCCAGCCCATGACTTGGGATTGGCTGAGGCCTTACAAACATGCATGGCAGCTCCTCCTAACTCCCGCCCTCTAGTTCTAGAAGATTCTCCAACCTTCTAGACCAGGGGGAGGCACCAGAGAGCTGCCATGATGAGTCATCCAACCCTGACCTTTAATGAACCCTGACCCAGATTCCACAGCTCAGGCCTAACCCTGAGCCAAACTATATTTTGCCACCACTAACTTTTAGCACACACTAGAGGGTGCTACTACTCTCAGCCCCCCCCCCCACAAAAAATCAGCCATTCCACATCGGCTAGAAAAAAACAACTCTTTCCCCTTCCAGGAGCAGCTTCTGGTTTCTGCTGGGCAGCCCTAACAGGTACCAGCTCTCTGGCCGAGCTGCAGGCCGAGGCAGATTTCCAGCTCTCTTTTCTGATGTTGCTTGTCTTCGAAGGGAAGTCCCCGACCTCAGACTCAACCCCGCCTTTGGCACTCACTTTTTGGCCCATTCCAGCCTTCCGGGACTTCCGCGGCTGTTCTGTGCCAAGTCCTGACTGCAGGTCTACGATGTAGATGAGCTGTTCCTGCTCGCTCTGTGTCAGTTTGGTAAGTGATTCCTCGCAGTGCCCACACCGGATCCAGGAACTGACCACTGCAATGAGTCTCTCCTGCAGCCAGGACACAGTAGACACAGCCTCTCCGTCAACTCGATCAATCCGAGGGCGAATCCCCCTTGATGCTCCAACCGTACACTGGTGTCCACCAGTGTCACCTCCTGCAGCTCAGACAACCAAGTTAACGCTAAGTAGGCGTGTGTACCATCTTGCTCCTCTCTCTCTGCAAGCAAGGCACACTGGGTCTCCTCGGGGGCGTGGCTTTGCTCCCAAGCTTCCCGACAACAGTTCTGATAAGCAGGCCTGTTCCCGCGTGCTCTGTAACTCTTTCCTGGCTGGGCTGAAACTTTCAGGCACAGACCATATGCTTGTGGTTGTCATGTACATATCGATACTTGCAGAACTTGTCAGAACATGCCGCCGACTGTGCCTTACCAACTAAAGGCAGACAGTAGCAAGAGCAACAGCGAAGTCTGTAACACAAGCCACACTGTTTTTAGCAGGGTCAGGGCAGTCTTTGACTTAAGCCGTGGTTGGACAACTGTCAGGAACCCACTGGCTTACCCCAATCACCATGGGTAACAGTAGACATTTCTGTGCACATTTTGCTGTTTCTAGCAGGCCATTGAAGCATACAGTCACTTTCACCAGCTCTATGCAGACCGCTGGGCATTTGGTAATCCATGGGTGTGATCACAGCTGCCCTTTTCACCAACCTTCCTGGCTGACTCTCAGGAGATCTCTCAGAGAAAAGACTCCCATGCCCCCAGGAAGACCTCCTCCTCTGTGTTCTAGCAGGTCTCTTCCAGCATCTGAGCCCAGGCCCAAGGCAGGGACACCTCCCTGAGACTAGGGGGCACCCCTGAGGGCCACCGACATCCTCATCAACACTGCATCTCCATCTTCCACCAGACTGCCCCTGCTGGCATGGCCCATGTCTGTTTGAGGTATTCTCTGCCCCCTGCCAGCCCATGACTGGGGATTGGCTGAGGCCCTACAAATATGCATGGCAGCTCCTCCTAACTCCCGCCCTCTAGTTCTAGAAGATTCTCCAACCTTCTAGACCAGGGGAAGGCACTAGAGAGCTGCCATGATGAGTCATTCAACCCTGACCTTTAATGAACCCTGACCCAGATTCCATGGCTCAGGCCTAACCCTGAGCCAAACAAAATTTTGCCTACACTAGAAGGTGCTACATACAGAACCCTCACAGAGCACCCCCCCCCCCACAGTTCCTTCTCCCAATGTCCCTCCAACCAGAGTCAGACAATCCTATGACATCACACTGACCTCACAGCTCCTCCTCCCAATGTCCCACCAACCAGAGTCAGACAATCCCATGACATCACATTGACCTTACAGCTCCTCCCAATGTTCCTCCATTCTTTTTTTTCATTAGTCTTAGAATGTGGACGGACCTTTTGCATCCTCACAAGCAAAGCAAGATTGTTGTTCCTGCATTGTGTGTAATGACACCAGACCTTGCAACAATCTTTTAACCTACAAAGTCGGGGAGGGGGGTCCTGTGTGGATAAATTATATCTCAGTGGGGCTTTAATAAAAATAGAGACGTGACTGGTGAGGAGGTTTCTGAGAATATCAATTGATTTTAGCATGAATATTCAAAATTGGTTTTCCTCCTGTGAATTCTGGAGATCACATGACCATCACATCGCCTCCACCTCCCTCCCTGATAGAATAGAGAAATACAAAGAAGATTCTAGAAGTGTCAGTGTCTGGATGGTGACTGTATCATTGTGTGTGTCAGGTTCCTATAAGGTGTCAGGATGTCGCTGTCTATTTCTCCATGGAGGAGTGGGAGTATTTAGAAGGACACAAGGATCTCTACAAGGACGTAATGATGGACAATCAGCCGCCCCTCACATCACCGGGTAAGAGGAGACTTTATTGTAAAGGAGAGAGCAGTACGGAGGCTCCACCTAGATCCCCCATCATCTGATAAACACATAGAAACAATGTATTCAGTCAGTGTGTGTGTTTCCTACAGATGGATCCAGTAATGGGAACCCACCAGAGAGATGTCCCCGTCCTCTGTATTCCCGGGATTCCACACAGGAAGGTCACACCATCCCCCACTGTTATCAGGTAGACGAGGAACAATCACTGATAGTATCATTAGGATCTGTACATTATCTGCATTGTTACCATTGATGTCGTTTTTATTATATATTCAGAGTGGAAACCTGAGAGATCCTAAAGTTGAGGTTAAAGAAGAGATAAAAGGAGGATGATGAGGATGGGGTGATGGAGGAAGAACACACCATCCCTCACCATCATCAGGTAGATGGGGAACAATTATTGGTGGTTATGATTTATACACAAACATGTTTATTACAATGAATGTTTTATTATATATTCAGAGTGGAAACCTCGGGGATGATAATATTGTTGGTAAAGAAGAGTATAAAGAGGAGGATGAGGAGTATGGAGTGATGGAGAAGTTTTCAGAAGGACACAAGGATATGATGGAGCCACCTAATACCAGGAACCCACCAGAGAGATGTCCCCGTCCTCTGTATTCCCGGGATTCCACACAGGAAGGTCACACCATCCCCCACTGTTACAAGGTTGGTGGGATGGAGCATCTAGAACATGGACTGGTGGAGATGATGTGTGGATTTTGTATGTAAGTTTATATTTTACAGATGATATTCTCTCTCATTCTCTTGGTTTAGAGTGGAGATCCAATCGATATAGAATTTGAGGTGAAATCAGAAGAAGAAGAGAGGTATGTGAGGGATGATCAGCAGTCTATGGAGGAGGATGGAATAACGGGGACATTTATAGAGGAGGACACTCCTACAGAGATCAGCACAGGTGGGTCATTAACACTAAATCCATTCCTCTACCCATACTGCTCACTGATTGGTCCAGAGTAGGACGGGGACTGGGTGATATCAGCCTGTAATCCCCTGGTCACTTTCCTGAGCTGTGTTCCCCGTCCTGTATTCCTGTATTTCTCTCCGATAATCTTCCTTCTCTGAGCTGCAGACACAATTTATATATCTAGACTGGATTTATGGAGATTCTGGGGTTCAGCTGGAAGAAAAATGTGGATTTTCACCATAGGGTTTGCTAAACTGATCATAAACAATTTATATTACACATTACATACTCCTGACTTCTCTCTCTCCTCCACCCACTGCTATATATACACATAATATGTATTCTCTTTTGTTACACCCATTTCCTACCAGCTGGACATTTTATATCTGATGATGTGATTGGAGCACAGACTTTTACATGTTGATAATAATGTGATAACTTCCTCCAACTTTGGAACCTTAAAGTAGAACTATGGGCAAAACTTTATTTTGTTTCATTTTGGATAGAGTAAGGGAGGGTTATAACCCTGTTCAGATTTTTTTTCCCACTATATGTGTTCTATTACGGAGATTTCACTTCACTTCCTGTCCTCCAGCCAAACAGAAAGTGAGAGGAAATTTCTGTAAATTAAGAACATTTCTTGGGGACTGTAAGGTAGTGCGTTATGCCGTGTACACACGACCATTTTTAATGTCATTGAAAAAAAGTCGTTTTTCTCGACGTGATTCTTCTCAAGCCTGCCTTGCCTACACACTATCGTGTAAAAAAATGCTTGAGTAAAGCGCGGTGACGTACGACAGCACTATAAAGGGGAAGTTTCATTCGGATGACGCTACCCTTCATGTTAGTAAAGTTTGGTGAGAGACGATTCGCGCTTTTCAGCCTCGTGCTTTTTAGTCCGTTACAGCGTGAAGAATGTGCTATCTCCATTACGAACGCTAGTTTTACCAGAACGAGCGCTCCCGTCTCATACTTTATTCTGAGCATGCGCATTTTTTTCACGTCGTTAAAGCCTACACACGGCCGTTTTTTATGATGAGAAAAACAACGAGAAAAATTAGAGCATGTTCCAATTTTTTCATGGCCATTTTTCACGTCGTGAAAAATGCTCTGAAGCCCACACACCATCATTTTTAATGACCATTTTAAAAAATGGCATTTTTCTCATCATTAAAAACTGTCGTGTGTACGCGGCATTATGCCGTGTACACGCGATCGATTTTCTCGACGGTGAAAACTCCGCCGAGAAAATCGACATGAAAAAACGAAGACCGGCTTGGTCCCCTACACACGGCCGGTTTTCATGTCATTTTTTTTTAATGGTTGAAAAAACCGACCGTGTGTGGGCTCCCCGGCAGTGGCTCTCTATGGGAAAACTGCTGCGGAAAAAAATGCCGTGAATCACGACGAGAAAAATTAGAGCATGTTCTAATTTTTCTCGTCGTGATTCTTGCCATTTTTTTCTTTGGGAAAAATGCCGGAAAGCCCACACACGGTCGTTTTTCTCGTCAAAGAGAAATTTTTTTATTTTTCCCGATGAGAATTATGCCGTGTACACACGATCTATTTTTTTCGACGGTGAAAACACCGTCGAGAAAATCGACGTGAAAAACGAAGAACAGCTTGTTCCCCTACACACGGCCGTTTTTAAATGACATTTTTTTTCATGGTCGAAAAAAAACGACCGTGTGTAGGCTCCCCGGCAGTGTTTCTCTATGGGAAAACTGCCACGGAAAAAAATGACGGGAATCACGACGATAAAAATTAGAGCATGTTCTAATTTTTCTCATCGTGATTAATGACGTTTTTCCCGTCGGGAAAAAAAAGACAAAAAGCCCCACACACGGTCGTTTTTCTTGTTCAAAAAAAAAAAAATGTAATTTTTACCGACGGGAAAAATGATCGTGTGTACGCGGCATTAGCCTTTTAAAATCATACTTAACTACAAATCTATAGATATACAGATATATGCTTTTGATATTTCTAGAAATATAAAAGCTAAAATGTAAAAGACCCTCAATAAAGACCCTTAACCACTTCGCGCCCGCCGTACGACTAATGACGGCCGCAAAGTGGTTATAAAATGCCGGGAGGCCGTCATTATACGGCCTCTGCTCCTTCAGCCACTGGGGGGGGGGCGCGCGAGCGCGTCCCCGGCGCATTTCACTGAGATGCCGATGAGCGTGCCTGGCGGCCGCGATGTCTTTGAGGTGCCCGCGATCGGCCAGTACACAAACAAGGACGTGGATCTCTATGTGTAAAACACAGAGATCCACGTCCTGTCAGGGAGAGAGGCGACCGATGCTGTGTCCCTTGTACATAGGGACACAGATCGGTCACCTCCCCCAGTCAGTCCCCTCACCCCACAGTAAGAATCACTCCCAGGGCATACATTTAACCCCTTCCTCACCCCCTAGTGTTAACCCCTTCCCTGCCAGTCACATTTATACAGTAATCAGTGCATATTTATAGCACTAATCGCTGTATAAATGTGAATGGTCCCAAAAATGTGTCAAAATTGTCCGATGTGTCCGCCGCAATATCGCAGTCCTGACAAAAATGGCAGATAACCGTCATTACTAGTAAAAAAAAAAAATAATAAACAAAATGTCAGAATTCTATCCCCTATTTTGTAGACGCTATAACTTTTGCGCAAACCAATCACTATACGCTTATTGGGATTTTTTTTAACCAAAAATATGTAGAAGAATACGTATCGGCCTAAACTGAGAAGAAAAAAAAAATGGGATATTTTATTATAGCAAAAATCTAAAAATATTGTTTTTTTTTTTTTTTCAAAATTGTCGCTCTTCTTTTTTTGTTTATAGCGCAAAAAATAAAAACCGCAGAGGTGATCAAATACCACCAAAATAAATCTCTATTTGTGGGAAAAAAAGGACGTCAATTTTGTTTGGGAGTCACGTCGCACGACCGCGCAATTGTCATTCAAAGCGTGACAGCGCCGAAAGCTGAAATTTCGCCTGGGCAGGAAGGGGGTTTATGTGCCCAGTAAGGAAGTGGTTAATTACCTTACAGGGACCCCCAGATCACCAGAACTAGTGTCCCCATTGGAAGATTTCCCCTCTATTATGTTTCTGGGGAAAACCCAACATTTGTGGTTTTCTTTCACTTTCATTTTTAATGATAATGGTAAACAGGACAAACAGAGAGGGTGAATCTCCTTTAACAGGGACACCAACAGAAATAAAAACTGATGGGGGTTCTAATCGCTCTCCACTCCATCCAAAACAAACAAAAAGTTTTTCCTTTGTTATACTTTAAACAAAAAGTGATAATGAGGGAGGAGTCAATAACCCAATGATGGGGGTCTTCAGGATTAGTCTAGTCTTTATCTTGGTTGTTCTCCACCATCCTCACTCTCTGACCTCTGGTGAGGCTCACCCCCCGCTGTTATTCGTGACTAAATCATGAACTAAATAAGGAAGTGCAGGACTTCTTGTGTTTGGAAGATGGCAATGAGTGATAGAGGGGGAGGGGACACTCGTCCTATAATCCCCTCATCACTGTCACTCCTATAAAAGACAGTTCTCGTTGTTTCCTCACTCTCTGACTAAGGTCCATGAATAAAGAAATGAACTGGTAGGAGATCAGAGGACCCATTTACTAGTTACCTTGAGGGGGGAATTGTAAGATCCTCAGAGACAAAGCTGCCTGATGTGGGCGGAGTCCTGGTTTAGGGGAACCAATCAGCTCATGTCTAGTAATAATCTTTGTATTTCTATTTTAGTAGATGGACGGGAGATGAGGAAAACCTCAGAGGATTGTCTCACTTTGTCTCCAGACTGTAAAGTAGAAGATGAGGACATCACACAGTATAGTCCAGGAGAAAACCCGACTACCTCAAATGTCCATCCGGCACCCCACAGTGTAGATGGACCGTCGTATTCCTCTTATCCTGAGGAACCTCAGACTGTGCGGGACAGTGCCGGACCATCGTATTCCTCTTATCCTGAGGAACCTCAGACTGTGCGGGACTGTGCCGGACCATCGTATTCCTCTTATCCTGAGGAACCTCAGACTGTGCGGGACGGTGCCGGACCATCGTATTCCTCTTATCCTGAGGAACCTCAGACTGTGCGGGACGGTGCCGGACCATCGTATTCCTCTTATCCCGAGGAACCTCAGACTGTGCGGGACGGTGCCGGACCATCGTATTCCTCTTATCCCGAGGAACCTCAGACTGTGCGGGACGGTGCCGGACCATCGTATTCCTCTTATCCTGAGGAACCTCACACTGTGCGGGACGGTGCCGGACCATCGTATTCCTCTTATCCTGAGGAACCTCAGACTGTGCGGGACGGTGCCGGACCATCGTATTCCTCTTATCCTGAGGAACCTCAGACTGTGCGGGACGGTGCCGGACCATCGTATTCCTCTTATCCCGAGGAACCTCAGACTGTGCGGGACGGTGCCGGACCATCGTATTCTTCTTATCCCGAGGAACCTCAGACTGTGCGGGACGGTGCCGGACCATCGTATTCCTCTTATCCCGAGGAACCTCAGACTGTGCGGGACGGTGCCGGACCATCGTATTCCTCTTATCCTGAGGAACCTCAGACTGTGCGGGACGGTGCCGGACCATCGTATTCCTCTTATCCCGAGGAACCTCAGACTGTGCGGGACGGTGCCGGACCATCGTATTCCTCTTATCCCGAGGAACCTCAGACTGTGCGGGACGGTGCCGGACCATCGTATTCCTCTTATCCCGAGGAACCTCAGACTGTGCGGGACGGTGCCGGACCATCGTATTCCTCTTATCCTGAGGAACCTCAGACTGTGCAGGACGGTGCCGGACCATCGTATTCCTCTTATCCTGAGGAACCTCAGACTGTGCGGGACGGTGCCGGACCATCGTATTCCTCTTATCCCGAGGAACCTCAGACTGTGCGGGACGGTGCCGGACCATCGTATTCCTCTTATCCTGAGGAACCTCAGACTGTGCGGGACGGTGCCGGACCATCGTATTCCTCTTATCCTGAGGAACCTCAGACTGTGCGGGACAGTGCCGGACCATCGTATTCCTCTTATCCTGAGGAACCTCAGACTGTGCGGGACGGTGCCGGACCATCGTATTCCTCTTATCCTGAGGAACCTCAGACTGTGCGGGACGGTGCCGGACCATCGTATTCCTCTTATCCTGAGGAACCTCAGACTGTGCGGGACAGTGCCGGACCATCGTATTCCTCTTATCCTGAGGAACCTCAGACTGTGCGGGACGGTGCCGGACCATCGTATTCCTCTTATCCCGAGGAACCTCAGACTGTGCGGGATGGTGCCGGACCATCGTATTCCTCTTATCCTGAAGAACCTCAGACTGTGCGGGACAGTGCCGGACCATCGTATTCCTCTTATCCTGAGGAACCTCAGACTGTGCGGGACGGTGCCGGACCATCGTATTCCTCTTATCCTGAGGAACCTCAGACTGTGCGGGACGGTGCCGCACCATCGTATTCCTCTTATCCCGAGGAACCTCAGACTGTGCGGGACGGTGCCGGACCATCGTATTCCTCTTATCCTGAGGAACCTCAGACTGTGCGGGACGGTGCCGGACCATCGTATTCCTCTTATCCTGAGGAACCTCAGACTGTGCGGGACGGTGCCGGCCCATCGTATTCCTCTTATCCTGAGGAACCTCAGACTGTGCGGGACGGTGCCGGACCATCGTATTCCTCTTATCCTGAGGAACCTCAGACTGTGCGGGACGGTTCCGGACCATCGTATTCCTCTTATCCTGAGGAACCTCAGACTGTGCGGGACGGTGCCGGACCATCGTATTCCTCTTATCCTGAGGAACCTCAGACTGTGCGGGACGGTTCCGGACCATCGTATTCCTCTTATCCTGAGGAACCTCAGACTGTGCGGGATGGTGCCGGACCATCGTATTCCTCTTATCCTGAGGAACCTCAGACTGTGCGGGACGGTGCCGGACCATCGTATTCCTCTTATCCGGAGGAACCTCAGACTGTGCGGGACGGTGCCGGACCATCGTATTCCTCTTATCCTGAGGAACCTCAGACTGTGCGGGACGGTGCCGGACCATCGTATTCCTCTTATCCCGAGGAACCTCAGACTGTGCGGGACGGTGCCGGACCATCGTATTCCTCTTATCCTGAGGAACCTCAGACTGTGCGGGACGGTGCCGGCCCATCGTATTCCTCTTATCCTGAGGAACCTCAGACTGTGCGGGACGGTGCCGGACCATCGTATTCCTCTTATCCTGAGGAACCTCAGACTGTGCGGGACGGTTCCGGACCATCGTATTCCTCTTATCCTGAGGAACCTCAGACTGTGCGGGATGGTGCCGGACCATCGTATTCCTCTTATCCTGAGGAACCTCAGACTGTGCGGGACGGTGCCGGACCATCGTATTCCTCTTATCCTGAGGAACCTCAGACTGTGCGGGAAGGTGCCGGACCATCGTATTCCTCTTATCCTGAGGAACCTCAGACTGTGCGGGACGGTGCCGGACCATCGTATTCCTCTTATCCTGAGGATCCTCAGACTGTGCGGGACGGTGCCGGACCAACGTATTCCTCTTATCCTGAGGAACCTCAGACTGTGCGGGATGGTGCCGGACCATCGTATTCCTCTTATCCTGAGGAACCTCAGACTGTGCGGGACGGTGCCGGACCATCGTATTCCTCTTATCCTGAGGAACCTCAGACTGTGCGGGACGGTGCCGGACCATCGTATTCCTCTTATCCCGAGGAACCTCAGACTGTGCGGGACGGTGCCGGACCATCGTATTCCTCTTATCCCGAGGAACCTCAGACTGTGCGGGACGGTGCCGGACCATCGTATTCTTCTTATCCCGAGGAACCTCAGACTGTGCGGGACGGTGCCGGACCATCGTATTCCTCTTATCCTGAGGAACCTCAGACTGTGCGGGACGGTGCCGGACCATCGTATTCCTCTTATCCTGAGGAACCTCAGACTGTGCGGGACGGTGCCGGACCATCGTATTCCTCTTATCCTGAGGAACCTCAGACTGTGCGGGACGGTGCCGGACCATCGTATTCCTCTTATCCTGAGGAACCTCAGACTGTGCGGGACGGTGCCGGACCATCGTATTCCTCTTATCCCGAGGAACCTCAGACTGTGCGGGACGGTGCCGGACCATCGTATTCCTCTTATCCCGAGGAACCTCAGACTGTGCGGGACGGTACCGGACCATCGTATTCCTCTTATCCTGAGGAACCTCAGACTGTGCGGGACGGTGCCGGACCATCGTATTCCTCTTATCCCGAGGAACCTCAGACTGTGCGGGACGGTGCCGGACCATCGTATTCCTCTTATCCCGAGGAACCTCAGACTGTGCGGGACGGTGCCGGACCATCGTATTCCTCTTATCCTGAGGAACCTCAGACTGTGCGGGACGGTGCCGGACCATCGTATTCCTCTTATCCTGAGGAACCTCAGACTGTGCGGGACGGTGCCGGACCATCGTATTCCTCTTATCCTGAGGAACCTCAGACTGTGCGGGACGGTGCCGGACCATCGTATTCCTCTTATCCTGAGGAACCTCAGACTGTGCGGGACGGTGCCGGACCATCGTATTCCTCTTATCCTGAGGAACCTCAGACTGTGCGGGACGGTGCCGGACCATCGTATTCCTCTTATCCCGAGGAACCTCAGACTGTGCGGGACGGTGCCGGACCATCGTATTCCTCTTATCCTGAGGAACCTCAGACTGTGCGGGACGGTGCCGGACCATCGTATTCCTCTTATCCCGAGGAACCTCAGACTGTGCGGGACGGTGCCGGACCATCGTATTCCTCTTATCCTGAGGAACCTCAGACTGTGCGGGACGGTGCCGGACCATCGTATTCCTCTTATCCTGAGGAACCTCAGACTGTGCGGGACGGTGCCGGACCATCGTATTCCTCTTATCCTGAGGAACCTCAGACTGTGCGGGACGGTGCCGGACCATCGTATTCCTCTTATCCTGAGGAACCTCAGACTGTGCGGGACGGTGCCGGACCATCGTATTCCTCTTATCCTGAGGAACCTCAGACTGTGCGGGACGGTGCCGGACCATCGTATTCCTCTTATCCTGAGGAACCTCAGACTGTGCGGGACGGTGCCGGACCATCGTATTCCTCTTATCCTGAGGAACCTCAGACTGTGCGGGACGGTGCCGTCCTTCCAACAGATAAGAGGTTTTCCTGTCCTGAGTGCGGGAAGTGTTTCAGTTCCAAAAGCAGTCTTAATAAGCATAAAAAATCTCACACAGGTGTGAAGCCATATTCCTGTCCCGAGTGTGGGAAATGTTTTTCACAAAAGGCCCATCTTTACAGACATCAGAGATTTCACACGGGGGAAAAAACATATTTCTGTTCTGAGTGCGGGAAATATTTTTCAGAGAAAAGCGATCTCAACAGACACCAAAGGTCTCATACGGGGGAAAAGCCATATTCCTGTCCTGAGTGCGGGAAATGTTTTTCAGAGAAGTCCAGTCTCAACAGACACCAAAGGTCTCATACAGGTGAGAAGTCGTATTCCTGTCCTGAGTGTGAGAAAAGTTTTTCAGAGAAAAACGATCTCAAAAGACACCAAAGGTCTCACACGGGTGAAAAGCCGTATTCCTGTCCTGAGTGTGAGAAAAGTTTTTCAGAGAAAAACGATCTCAAAAGACACCAAAGGTCTCACACGGGTGAAAAGCCGTATTCCTGTCCTGATTGTGGGAAATGTTTTTCACATAAGTCCTTCCTTATCATACATCAGAGATTGCACACCGGGGAGAAGACGTATTCCTGTCCTGAGTGCGGGAAAGGTTTTTCACAGAAGTCCAATCTTTACAAACATCAGATGTTTCACACAGGTGAGAAGCCGTATTCCTGTCCTGAGTGTGGGAAAGGTTTTTCACGGAAGTCTAGGCTTAATGCACATCGGAGATCTCACACGGGGGAGAAGCCGTATTCCTGCCCTGAGTGCGGGAAATGTTTTTCACAGAAGTCCAGTCTAAAGGCACATCAGAGATCTCACACAGGTGAGAAGCCGTATTCCTGTCCTGAGTGTGGGAAAGGTTTTTCACGGAAGTCTAGGCTTAATGCACATCGGAGATCTCACACGAGGGAGAAGCCGTATTCATGTCCTGAGTGCGGGAAATGTTCCTCAATGAAGTCCTGTCTTCTTGTACAACCCTGGAGGTGAATTCGTTGGATTCCGACCTTTTACTATTTCCTGATTTTATGACTGCAGTCTTGTTAAAAGTAAAATGATAATAAAAAATGTATTGAATGAAGAAAAGATTGTGCGTGTCGGTGCAATGAGGAGAAACTTTGTATCCAAATATCACTCATAGGAGACGCTATAAAAGTCTTCACAGGTCATCAGTGTAGAGGGAACCCCGAATAATGGGCCCAGAAAGAGCAACACCCTCCAAGCAACCCAACGGGACTACAGAGTTATAGATTATAGATTTATAATATGTATTTATAGATTTATAGTCCCATTTAGTTGCTTGGAGGATATTTTGGTTTCTGTATATATTGGGATGATAGCACTCCACCATACTTGCCTATAAAATAATGGGCATAGAGTGCAGTGATCAGGAGTATATCATATACAGCCCTGTGTACAGAGTGCAGTGGTCAGGAGTATATCATATACAGCCCTGTGTACAGAGTGCAGTGGTCAGGAGTATATCATATACAGCCCTGTGTATAGAGGGCAGTGGTCAGGAGTATATCATATACAGCCCTGTGTATAGAGTGCAGTGATCAGGAGTATATCATATACAGCCCTGTGTATAGAGTGCAGTGGTCAGGAGTATATCATATACAGCCCAGTGTACAGAGTGCAGTGGTCAGGAGTATATCATATACAGCCCAGTGTACAGAGTGCAGTGATCAGGAGTATATCATATACAGCCCTGTGTATAGAGTGCAGTGATCAGGAGTATATCATATACAGCCCTGTGTATAGAGGGCAGTGGTCAGGAGTATATCATATACAGCCCAGTGTACAGAGTGCAGTGGTCAGGAGTATATCATATACAGCCCTGTGTATAGAGTGCAGTGGTCAGGAGTATATCATATACAGCCCTGTGTATAGAGTGCAGTGGTCAGGAGTATATCATATACAGCCCTGTGTACAGAGTGCAGTGGTCAGGAGTATATCATATACAGCCCTGTGTACAGAGTGCAGTGGCCAGGATTATATCATATACAGCCCTGTGTATAGAGTGCAGTGGTCAGGAGTATATCATATACAGCCCTGTGTATAGAGTGCAGTGGTCAGGAGTATATCATATACAGCCCTGTGTACAGAGTGCAGTGGCCAGGATTATATCATATACAGCCCTGTGTATAGAGTGCAGTGGCCAGGATTATATCATATACAGACCTGTGTACAGAGTGCAGTGATCAGGAGTATATCATATACAGCCCTGTGTACAGAGTGCAGTGGTCAGGAGTATATCATATACAGCCCTGTGTACAGAGTGCAGTGGTCAGGAGTATATCATATACAGCCCTGTGTACAGAGTGCAGTGGTCAGGAGTATATCATATACAGCCCTGTGTACAGAGTGCAGTGGCCAGGATTATATCATATACAGCCCTGTGTATAGAGTGCAGTGGTCAGGAGTATATCATATACAGCCCTGTGTATAGAGTGCAGTGGTCAGGAGTATATCATATACAGCCCTGTGTACAGAGTGCAGTGGCCAGGATTATATCATATACAGCCCTGTGTATAGAGTGCAGTGGCCAGGATTATATCATATACAGACCTGTGTACAGAGTGCAGTGATCAGGAGTATATCATATACAGCCCTGTGTACAGAGTGCAGTGGTCAGGAGTATATCATATACAGCCCTGTGTACAGAGTGCAGTGGTCAGGAATATATTATATACAGCCCTGTGTACAGAGTGCAGTGGTCAGGAGTATATCATATACAGCCCTGTGTATAGAGGGCAGTGGTCAGGAGTATATCATATACAGCCCTGTGTATAGAGTGCAGTGGTCAGGAGTATATCATATACAGCCCTGTGTACAGAGTGCAGTGGTCAGGAGTATATCATATACAGCCCTGTGTATAGAGTGCAGTGGTCAGGAGTATATCATATACAGCCCAGGGTACAGAGTGCAGTAGTCAGGAGTATATCATATACAGCCCTGTGTACAGAGTGCAGTGGTCAGGAGTATATCATATACAGCCCTGTGTACAGAGTGCAGTGGTCAGGAGTATATCATATACAGCCCTGTGTACAGAGTGCAGTGGTCAGGAGTATATCATATACAGCCCTGTGTACAGAGTGCAGTGGTCAGGAGTATATCATATACAGCCCTGTGTATAGAGGGCAGTGGTCAGGAGTATATCATATACAGCCCTGTGTATAGAGGGCAGTGGTCAGGAGTATATCATATACAGCCCTGTGTATAGAGTGCAGTGGTCAGGAGTATATCATATACAGCCCTGTGTACAGAGTGCAGTGGTCAGGAGTATATCATATACAGCCCTGTGTATAGAGTGCAGTGGTCAGGAGTATATCATATACAGCCCTGTGTATAGAGTGCAGTGGTCAGGATTATATCATATACAGCCCTGTGTATAGAGTGCAGTGGTCAGGAGTATATCATATACAGCCCTGTGTACAGAGTGCAGTGGTCAGGAGTATATCATATACAGCCCAGTGTATAGAGTGCAGTGGTCAGGAGTATATCATATACAGCCCTGTGTATAGAGTGCAGTGGTCAGGAGTATATCATATACAGCCCTGTGTACAGAGTGCAGTGGTCAGGAGTATATCATATACAGCCCTGTGTACAGAGTGCAGTGATCAGGATTATATCATATACAGCCCTGTGTACAGAGTGCAGTGGTCAGGAGTATATCATATACAGCCCTGTGTACAGAGTGCAGTGGTCAGGAATATATCATATACAGCCTTGTGTACAGAGTGCAGTGGTCAGGAGTATATCATATACAGCCCTGTGTATAGAGTGCAGTGGTCAGGAGTATATCATATACAGCCCTGTGTATAGAGGGCAGTGGTCAGGAGTATATCATATACAGCCCTGTGTATAGAGTGCAGTGGTCAGGAGTATATCATATACAGCCCTGTGTACAGAGTGCAGTGGCCAGGATTATATCATATACAGACCTGTGTATAGAGTGCAGTGGTCAGGAGTATATCATATACAGCCCTGTGTATAGAGTGCAGTGGTCAGGAGTATATCATATACAGCCCTGTGTACAGAGTGCAGTGGCCAGGATTATATCATATACAGACCTGTGTACAGAGTGCAGTGATCAGGAGTATATCATATACAGCCCTGTGTATAGAGTGCAGGGGTCAGGAGTATATCATATACAGCCCTGTGTACAGAGTGCAGTGGTCAGGAGTATATCATATACAGCCCTGTGTACAGAGTGCAGTGGTCAGGAGTATATCATATACAGCCCTGTGTATAGAGTGCAGTGGTCAGGAGTATATCATATACAGCCCTGTGTACAGAGTGCAGTGGTCAGGAGTATATCATATACAGCCCTGTGTACAGAGTGCAGTGGTCAGGAGTATATCATATACAGCCCTGTGTACAGAGTGCAGTGGTCAGGAGTATATCATATACAGCCCTGTGTACAGAGTGCAGTGGTCAGGAGTATATCATATACAGCCCTGTGTACAGAGTGCAGTGATCAGGAGTATATCATATACAGCCCTGTGTATAGAGTGCAGTGGTCAGGAGTATATCATATACAGCCCTGTGTACAGAGTGCAGTGGTCAGGAGTATATCATATACAGCCCTGTGTACTGAGTGCAGGGATCAGGAGTATATCATATACAGCCCTGTGTATAGAGTGCAGGGGTCAGGAGTATATCATATACAGCCCTGTGTACAGAGTGCAGTGGTCAGGAGTATATCATATACAGCCCTGTGTACAGAGTGCAGTGGTCAGGAGTATATCATATACAGCCCTGTGTACAGAGTGCAGTGGTCAGGAGTATATCATATACAGCCCTGTGTACAGAGTGCAGTGGTCAGGAGTATATCATATACAGCCCTGTGTACAGAGTGCAGTGGTCAGGAGTATATCATATACAGCCCTGTGTATAGAGTGCAGTGGTCAGGAGTATATCATATACAGCCCTGTGTATAGAGGGCAGTGGTCAGGAGTATATCATATACAGCCCTGTGTACAGAGTGCAGTGGTCAGGAGTATATCATATACAGCCCTGTGTATAGAGTGCAGTGGTCAGGAGTATATCATATACAGCCCTGTGTACAGAGTGCAGTGGTCAGGAGTATATCATATACAGCCCTGTGTACAGAGTGCAGTGATCAGGAGTATATCATATACAGCCCTGTGTACAGAGTGCAGTGGTCAGGAGTATATCATATACAGCCCTGTGTACAGAGTGCAGTGATCAGGAGTATATCATATACAGCCCTGTGTACAGAGTGCAGTGATCAGGAGTATATCATATACAGCCCTGTGTACAGAGTGCAGTGATCAGGAGTATATCATATACAGCCCTGTGTATAGAGTGCAGTGGTCAGGAGTATATCATATACAGCCCTGTGTATAGAGTGCAGTGGCCAGGATTATATCATATACAGCCCTGTGTACAGAGTGCAGTGGTCAGGAGTATATCATATACAGCCCTGTGTATAGAGTGCAGTGGTCAGGAGTATATCATATACAGCCCTGTGTACAGAGTGCAGTGGTCAGGAGTATATCATATACAGCCCTGTGTACAGAGTGCAGTGGTCAGGAGTATATCATATACAGCCCTGTGTACAGAGTGCAGTGGTCAGGAGTATATCATATACAGCCCTGTGTACAGAGTGCAGTGGTCAGGAGTATATCATATACAGCCCTGTGTACAGAGTGCAGTGATCAGGAGTATATCATATACAGCCCTGTGTATAGAGTGCAGTGGTCAGGAGTATATCATATACAGCCCTGTGTACAGAGTGCAGTGGTCAGGAGTATATCATATACAGCCCTGTGTATAGAGTGCAGTGGTCAGGAGTATATCATATACAGCCCTGTGTACAGAGTGCAGTGGTCAGGAGTATATCATATACAGCCCTGTGTACAGAGTGCAGTGGTCAGGAGTATATCATATACAGCCCTGTGTATAGAGTGCAGTGGTCAGGAGTATATCATATACAGCCCTGTGTACAGAGTGCAGTGATCAGGAGTATATCATATACAGCCCTGTGTACAGAGTGCAGTGATCAGGAGTATATCATATACAGCCCTGTGTATAGAGTGCAGTGGTCAGGAGTATATCATATACAGCCCTGTGTATAGAGTGCAGTGGTCAGGAGTATATCATATACAGCCCTGTGTACAGAGTGCAGTGGTCAGGAGTATATCATATACAGCCCTGTGTATAGAGTGCAGGGGTCAGGAGTATATCATATACAGCCCTGTGTACAGAGTGCAGTGGCCAGGATTATATCATATACAGCCCTGTGTACAGAGTGCAGTGGTCAGGAGTATATCATATACAGCCCTGTGTATAGAGTGCAGTGATCAGGAGTATATCATATACAGCCCTGTGTACAGAGTGCAGTGGTCAGGAGTATATCATATACAGCCCTGTGTACAGAGTGCAGTGGTCAGGAGTATATCATATACAGCCCTGTGTACAGAGTGCAGTGGTCAGGAGTATATCATATACAGCCCTGTGTACAGAGTGCAGTGGTCAGGAGTATATCATATACAGCCCTGTGTACAGAGTGCAGTGGTCAGGAGTATATCATATACAGCCCTGTGTACAGAGTGCAGTGGTCAGGAGTATATCATATACAGCCCTGTGTATAGAGGGCAGTGATCAGGAGTATATCATATACAGCCCTGTGTACAGAGTGCAGTGGCCAGGATTATATCATATACAGCCCTGTGTACAGAGTGCAGTGGTCAGGAGTATATCATATACAGCCCTGTGTACAGAGTGCAGTGGTCAGGAGTATATCATATACAGCCCTGTGTACAGAGTGCAGTGGTCAGGAGTATATCATATACAGCCCTGTGTACAGAGTGCAGTGGTCAGGAGTATATCATATACAGCCCTGTGTACAGAGTGCAGTGGTCAGGAGTATATCATATACAGCCCTGTGTACAGAGTGCAGTGGTCAGGAGTATATCATATACAGCCCTGTGTACAGAGTGCAGTGGTCAGGAGTATATCATATACAGCCCTGTGTACAGAGTGCAGGGGTCAGGAGTATATCATATACAGCCCTGTGTATAGAGTGCAGGGGTCAGGAGTATATCATATACAGCCCTGTGTACAGAGTGCAGTGGTCAGGAGTATATCATATACAGCCCTGTGTACAGAGTGCAGTGGTCAGGAGTATATCATATACAGCCCTGTGTACAGAGTGCAGTGGTCAGGAGTATATCATATACAGCCCTGTGTATAGAGTGCAGTGGTCAGGAGTATATCATATACAGCCCTGTGTACAGAGTGCAGTGGTCAGGAGTATATCATATACAGCCCTGTGTGCAGAGTGCAGTGGTCAGGAGTATATCATATACAGCCCTGTGTACAGAGTGCAGTGGTCAGGAGTATATCATATACAGCCCTGTGTACAGAGTGCAGTGGTCAGGAGTATATCATATACAGCCCTGTGTACAGAGTGCAGTGGTCAGGAGTATATCATATACAGCCCTGTGTACAGAGTGCAGTGGTCAGGAGTATATCATATACAGCCCTGTGTACAGAGTGCAGTGGTCAGGAGTATATCATATACAGCCCTGTGTACAGAGTGCAGTGGTCAGGAGTATATCATATACAGCCCTGTGTACAGAGTGCAGTGGTCAGGAGTATATCATATACAGCCCTGTGTACAGAGTGCAGTGGTCAGGAGTATATCATATACAGCCCTGTGTACAGAGTGCAGTGATCAGGAGTATATCATATACAGCCCTGTGTATAGAGTGCAGTGGTCAGGAGTATATCATATACAGCCCTGTGTACAGAGTGCAGTGGTCAGGAGTATATCATATACAGCCCTGTGTATAGAGTGCAGTGGTCAGGAGTATATCATATACAGACCTGTGTACAGAGTGCAGTGATCAGGAGTATATCATATACAGCCCTGTGTATAGAGTGCAGGGGTCAGGAGTATATCATATACAGCCCTGTGTACAGAGTGCAGTGGTCAGGAGTATATCATATACAGCCCTGTGTACAGAGTGCAGTGATCAGGAGTATATCATATACAGCCCTGTGTACAGAGTGCAGTGATCAGGAGTATATCATATACAGCCCTGTGTATAGAGTGCAGTGGTCAGGAGTATATCATATACAGCCCTGTGTATAGAGTGCAGTGGTCAGGAGTATATCATATACAGCCCTGTGTATAGAGTGCAGTGGTCAGGAGTATATCATATACAGCCCTGTGTACAGAGTGCAGTGGTCAGGAGTATATCATATACAGCCCTGTGTACAGAGTGCAGTGGCCAGGAGTATATCATATACAGCCCTGGGTACAGAGTGCAGTGGTCAGGAGTATATCATATACAGCCCTGTGTACAGAGTGCAGTGATCAGGAGTATATCATATACAGCCCTGTGTATAGAGTGCAGTGGTCAGGAGTATATCATATACAGCCCTGTGTATAGAGTGCAGTGGTCAGGAGTATATCATATACAGCCCTGTGTACAGAGTGCAGTGGTCAGGAGAATATCATATACAGCCCTGTGTACAGAGTGCAGTGGTCAGGAGTATATCATATACAGCCCAGTGTATAGAGTGCAGTGGTCAGGAGTATATCATATACAGCCCTGTGTACAGAGTGCAGTGGTCAGGAGTATATCATATACAGCCCTGTGTACAGAGTGCAGTGATCAGGAGTATATCATATACAGCCCTGTGTACAGAGTGCAGTGATCAGGAGTATATCATATACAGCCCTGTGTATAGAGTGCAGTGGTCAGGAGTATATCATATACAGCCCTGTGTATAGAGTGCAGTGGTCAGGAGTATATCATATACAGCCCTGTGTATAGAGTGCAGTGGTCAGGAGTATATCATATACAGCCCTGTGTACAGAGTGCAGTGGTCAGGAGTATATCATATACAGCCCTGTGTACAGAGTGCAGTGGTCAGGAGTATATCATATACAGCCCTGTGTACAGAGTGCAGTGGTCAGGAGTATATCATATACAGCCCTGTGTACAGAGTGCAGTGGTCAGGAGTATATCATATACAGCCCTGTGTACAGAGTGCAGTGATCAGGAGTATATCATATACAGCCCTGTGTATAGAGTGCAGTGGTCAGGAGTATATCATATACAGCCCTGTGTACAGAGTGCAGTGGTCAGGAGTATATCATATACAGCCCTGTGTACTGAGTGCAGGGATCAGGAGTATATCATATACAGCCCTGTGTATAGAGTGCAGGGGTCAGGAGTATATCATATACAGCCCTGTGTACAGAGTGCAGTGGTCAGGAGTATATCATATACAGCCCTGTGTACAGAGTGCAGTGGTCAGGAGTATATCATATACAGCCCTGTGTACAGAGTGCAGTGGTCAGGAGTATATCATATACAGCCCTGTGTACAGAGTGCAGTGGTCAGGAGTATATCATATACAGCCCTGTGTACAGAGTGCAGTGGTCAGGAGTATATCATATACAGCCCTGTGTATAGAGTGCAGTGGTCAGGAGTATATCATATACAGCCCTGTGTATAGAGGGCAGTGGTCAGGAGTATATCATATACAGCCCTGTGTACAGAGTGCAGTGGTCAGGAGTATATCATATACAGCCCTGTGTATAGAGTGCAGTGGTCAGGAGTATATCATATACAGCCCTGTGTACAGAGTGCAGTGGTCAGGAGTATATCATATACAGCCCTGTGTACAGAGTGCAGTGGTCAGGAGTATATCATATACAGCCCTGTGTATAGAGTGCAGTGGTCAGGAGTATATCATATACAGCCCTGTGTACAGAGTGCAGTGATCAGGAGTATATCATATACAGCCCTGTGTACAGAGTGCAGTGATCAGGAGTATATCATATACAGCCCTGTGTATAGAGTGCAGTGGTCAGGAGTATATCATATACAGCCCTGTGTATAGAGTGCAGTGGTCAGGAGTATATCATATACAGCCCTGTGTATAGAGTGCAGTGGTCAGGAGTATATCATATACAGCCCTGTGTATAGAGGGCAGTGGTCAGGATTATATCATATACAGCCCTGTGTACAGAGTGCAGTGGTCAGGAGTATATCATATACAGCCCTGTGTATAGAGTGCAGGGGTCAGGAGTATATCATATACAGCCCTGTGTACAGAGTGCAGTGGCCAGGATTATATCATATACAGCCCTGTGTACAGAGTGCAGTGGTCAGGAGTATATCATATACAGCCCTGTGTATAGAGTGCAGTGATCAGGAGTATATCATATACAGCCCTGTGTACAGAGTGCAGTGGTCAGGAGTATATCATATACAGCCCTGTGTACAGAGTGCAGTGGTCAGGAGTATATCATATACAGCCCTGTGTACAGAGTGCAGTGGTCAGGAGTATATCATATACAGCCCTGTGTACAGAGTGCAGTGGTCAGGAGTATATCATATACAGCCCTGTGTACAGAGTGCAGTGGTCAGGAGTATATCATATACAGCCCTGTGTACAGAGTGCAGTGGTCAGGAGTATATCATATACAGCCCTGTGTATAGAGGGCAGTGGTCAGGAGTATATCATATACAGCCCTGTGTATAGAGTGCAGTGGTCAGGAGTATATCATATACAGCCCTGTGTATAGAGGGCAGTGGTCAGGATTATATCATATACAGCCCTGTGTACAGAGTGCAGTGGTCAGGAGTATATCATATACAGCCCTGTGTATAGAGTGCAGGGGTCAGGAGTATATCATATACAGCCCTGTGTACAGAGTGCAGTGGCCAGGATTATATCATATACAGCCCTGTGTACAGAGTGCAGTGGTCAGGAGTATATCATATACAGCCCTGTGTATAGAGTGCAGTGGTCAGGAGTATATCATATACAGCCCTGTGTACAGAGTGCAGTGGTCAGGAGAATATCATATACAGCCCTGTGTACAGAGTGCAGTGGTCAGGAGTATATCATATACAGCCCAGTGTATAGAGTGCAGTGGCCAGGATTATATCATATACAGCCCTGTGTACAGAGTGCAGTGGTCAGGAGTATATCATATACAGCCCTGTGTACAGAGTGCAGTGGTCAGGAGTATATCATATACAGCCCTGTGTATAGGGTGCAGTGGTCAGGAGTATATCATATACAGCCCTGTGTATAGAGTGCAGTGGTCAGGAGTATATCATATACAGCCCTGTGTATAGAGTGCAGGGGTCAGGAGTATATCATATACAGCCCTGTGTACAGAGTGCAGTGGCCAGGATTATATCATATACAGACCTGTGTACAGAGTGCAGTGATCAGGAGTATATCATATACAGCCCTGTGTATAGAGTGCAGGGGTCAGGAGTATATCATATACAGCCCTGTGTACAGAGTGCAGTGGTCAGGAGTATATCATATACAGCCCTGTGTACAGAGTGCAGTGGTCAGGAGTATATCATATACAGCCCTGTGTATAGAGTGCAGTGGTCAGGAGTATATCATATACAGCCCTGTGTACAGAGTGCAGTGGTCAGGAGTATATCATATACAGCCCTGTGTACAGAGTGCAGTGGTCAGGAGTATATCATATACAGCCCTGTGTACAGAGTGCAGTGGTCAGGAGTATATCATATACAGCCCTGTGTACAGAGTGCAGTGGTCAGGAGTATATCATATACAGCCCTGTGTACAGAGTGCAGTGATCAGGAGTATATCATATACAGCCCTGTGTATAGAGTGCAGTGGTCAGGAGTATATCATATACAGCCCTGTGTACAGAGTGCAGTGGTCAGGAGTATATCATATACAGCCCTGTGTATAGAGTGCAGTGGTCAGGAGTATATCATATACAGCCCTGTGTACAGAGTGCAGTGGTCAGGAGTATATCATATACAGCCCTGTGTACAGAGTGCAGTGGTCAGGAGTATATCATATACAGCCCTGTGTATAGAGTGCAGTGGTCAGGAGTATATCATATACAGCCCTGTGTACAGAGTGCAGTGATCAGGAGTATATCATATACAGCCCTGTGTACAGAGTGCAGTGATCAGGAGTATATCATATACAGCCCTGTGTATAGAGTGCAGTGGTCAGGAGTATATCATATACAGCCCTGTGTATAGAGTGCAGTGGTCAGGAGTATATCATATACAGCCCTGTGTATAGAGTGCAGTGGTCAGGAGTATATCATATACAGCCCTGTGTATAGAGGGCAGTGGTCAGGATTATATCATATACAGCCCTGTGTACAGAGTGCAGTGGTCAGGAGTATATCATATACAGCCCTGTGTATAGAGTGCAGGGGTCAGGAGTATATCATATACAGCCCTGTGTACAGAGTGCAGTGGCCAGGATTATATCATATACAGCCCTGTGTACAGAGTGCAGTGGTCAGGAGTATATCATATACAGCCCTGTGTATAGAGTGCAGTGATCAGGAGTATATCATATACAGCCCTGTGTACAGAGTGCAGTGGTCAGGAGTATATCATATACAGCCCTGTGTACAGAGTGCAGTGGTCAGGAGTATATCATATACAGCCCTGTGTACAGAGTGCAGTGGTCAGGAGTATATCATATACAGCCCTGTGTACAGAGTGCAGTGGTCAGGAGTATATCATATACAGCCCTGTGTACAGAGTGCAGTGGTCAGGAGTATATCATATACAGCCCTGTGTACAGAGTGCAGTGGTCAGGAGTATATCATATACAGCCCTGTGTATAGAGGGCAGTGGTCAGGAGTATATCATATACAGCCCTGTGTATAGAGTGCAGTGGTCAGGAGTATATCATATACAGCCCTGTGTATAGAGGGCAGTGGTCAGGATTATATCATATACAGCCCTGTGTACAGAGTGCAGTGGTCAGGAGTATATCATATACAGCCCTGTGTATAGAGTGCAGGGGTCAGGAGTATATCATATACAGCCCTGTGTACAGAGTGCAGTGGCCAGGATTATATCATATACAGCCCTGTGTACAGAGTGCAGTGGTCAGGAGTATATCATATACAGCCCTGTGTATAGAGTGCAGTGGTCAGGAGTATATCATATACAGCCCTGTGTACAGAGTGCAGTGGTCAGGAGAATATCATATACAGCCCTGTGTACAGAGTGCAGTGGTCAGGAGTATATCATATACAGCCCAGTGTATAGAGTGCAGTGGCCAGGATTATATCATATACAGCCCTGTGTACAGAGTGCAGTGGTCAGGAGTATATCATATACAGCCCTGTGTACAGAGTGCAGTGGTCAGGAGTATATCATATACAGCCCTGTGTATAGGGTGCAGTGGTCAGGAGTATATCATATACAGCCCTGTGTATAGAGTGCAGTGGTCAGGAGTATATCATATACAGCCCTGTGTATAGAGTGCAGTGGTCAGGAGTATATCATATACAGCCCTGTGTATAGAGGGCAGTGGTCAGGATTATATCATATACAGCCCTGTGTACAGAGTGCAGTGGTCAGGAGTATATCATATACAGCCCTGTGTATAGAGTGCAGGGGTCAGGAGTATATCATATACAGCCCTGTGTACAGAGTGCAGTGGCCAGGATTATATCATATACAGCCCTGTGTACAGAGTGCAGTGGTCAGGAGTATATCATATACAGCCCTGTGTATAGAGTGCAGTGGTCAGGAGTATATCATATACAGCCCTGTGTACAGAGTGCAGTGGTCAGGAGAATATCATATACAGCCCTGTGTACAGAGTGCAGTGGTCAGGAGTATATCATATACAGCCCAGTGTATAGAGTGCAGTGGCCAGGATTATATCATATACAGCCCTGTGTACAGAGTGCAGTGGTCAGGAGTATATCATATACAGCCCTGTGTACAGAGTGCAGTGGTCAGGAGTATATCATATACAGCCCTGTGTACAGAGTGCAGTGGTCAGGAGTATATCATATACAGCCCTGTGTATAGAGGGCAGTGGTCAGGAGTATATCATATACAGCCCTGTGTATAGAGTGCAGTGGTCAGGAGTATATCATATACAGCCCTGTGTATAGAGGGCAGTGGTCAGGATTATATCATATACAGCCCTGTGTACAGAGTGCAGTGGTCAGGAGTATATCATATACAGCCCTGTGTATAGAGTGCAGGGGTCAGGAGTATATCATATACAGCCCTGTGTACAGAGTGCAGTGGCCAGGATTATATCATATACAGCCCTGTGTACAGAGTGCAGTGGTCAGGAGTATATCATATACAGCCCTGTGTATAGAGTGCAGTGGTCAGGAGTATATCATATACAGCCCTGTGTACAGAGGGCAGTGGTCAGGATTATATCATATACAGCCCTGTGTACAGAGTGCAGTGGTCAGGAGTATATCATATACAGCCCTGTGTATAGAGTGCAGGGGTCAGGAGTATATCATATACAGCCCTGTGTACAGAGTGCAGTGGCCAGGATTATATCATATACAGCCCTGTGTACAGAGTGCAGTGGTCAGGAGTATATCATATACAGCCCTGTGTATAGAGTGCAGTGGTCAGGAGTATATCATATACAGCCCTGTGTACAGAGTGCAGTGGTCAGGAGAATATCATATACAGCCCTGTGTACAGAGTGCAGTGGTCAGGAGTATATCATATACAGCCCAGTGTATAGAGTGCAGTGGCCAGGATTATATCATATACAGCCCTGTGTACAGAGTGCAGTGGTCAGGAGTATATCATATACAGCCCTGTGTACAGAGTGCAGTGGTCAGGAGTATATCATATACAGCCCTGTGTACAGAGTGCAGTGGTCAGGAGTATATCATATACAGCCCTGTGTACAGAGTGCAGTGGTCAGGAGTATATCATATACAGCCCTGTGTATAGAGTGCAGTGGTCAGGAGTATATCATATACAGCCCTGTGTACAGAGTGCAGTGGTCAGGAGTATATCATATACAGCCCAGTGTATAGAGTGCAGTGGTCAGGAGTATATCATATACAGCCCTGTGTACAGAGTGCAGTGGTCAGGAGTATATCATATACAGCCCTGTGTACAGAGTGCAGTGGTCAGGAGTATATCATATACAGCCCTGTGTATAGAGTGCAGTGGTCAGGAGTATATCATATACAGCCCTGTGTATAGAGTGCAGTGGTCAGGAGTATATCATATACAGCCCTGTGTATAGAGGGCAGTGGTCAGGATTATATCATATACAGCCCTGTGTACTGAGTGCAGTGGTCAGGAGTATATCATATACAGCCCTGTGTATAGAGTGCAGGGGTCAGGAGTATATCATATACAGCCCTGTGTACAGAGTGCAGTGGCCAGGATTATATCATATACAGCCCTGTGTACAGAGTGCAGTGGTCAGGAGTATATCATATACAGCCCTGTGTATAGAGTGCAGTGGTCAGGAGTATATCATATACAGCCCTGTGTATAGAGTGCAGTGGTCAGGAGAATATCATATACAGCCCTGTGTACAGAGTGCAGTGGTCAGGAGTATATCATATACAGCCCAGTGTATAGAGTGCAGTGGCCAGGATTATATCATATACAGCCCTGTGTACAGAGTGCAGTGGTCAGGAGTATATCATATACAGCCCTGTGTACAGAGTGCAGTGGTCAGGAGTATATCATATACAGCCCTGTGTACAGAGTGCAGTGGTCAGGAGTATATCATATACAGCCCTGTGTACAGAGTGCAGTGGTCAGGAGTATATCATATACAGCCCTGTGTACAGAGTGCAGTGGTCAGGAGTATATCATATACAGCCCTGTGTATAGAGTGCAGTGGTCAGGAGTATATCATATACAGTGGTCAGGAGTATATCATATACAGTGGTCAGGGTTTTCTACTGACAATAATTAGAGAGAAAAGTCTCTCCTGTACGGTTCTCTCCTTGACATATCGTAGAATGAAGCCGTATTGTTCTTTCAGTGTCATCATCCCGTGTTCTGTCCATTTCCACACCGACACCAACATCTCCTCCACCATCCCGCTGTATTTGTTGTCTCACCATGTTTCCAATGATGGAGATCCAGAGAATGACCGGAGTCTTCTTCTCCATGTCACCAGACCACCTCTTCCTATACTATTGGGGTGCTGGGCCTTTCTATGACTACTCAGAACCCCCAACCTCTTCTATAGGATTGTGAAGATTTCTATCCTATTTACTAAGAAGATGTCCATGATGTAGATGAGGGTTACATATAGTATGAGCAGCTTCACCCTTCACTCTGTAACCAAGACCTAGTCTGGCAATGCCCAGAATGATACCAATGAGTCTCTGACCAGTCTCACGGTTTGGATGGACTTTCTCCTTTTCATTATTTCCAGGTGACCATGAATTAGAGTCCCAATATCTCCCCCGTGTTCTGCAGACAGATATACATTTCCCGATGTCTTATGTTGTACAGATCCCTCATGTTCCCTGATATGAGCTCATACATTGGACTTGTTCAACTTTCCAACCAGGAGGGAATGGACTTGGCAAGATTCTCTCCCCATGTTGAGGGTATGTGGTTTGGTATGGTTCAGGAGGAGGCATGCTCACCTCCCCACTCCCCACCTTTCCCTGCCCAGTCAGGCTGCATGCTCTAATAAGGGTCTAGTATAAATTTCTTGGTGGTGGGGGGTCCATACAGTTTTTTTCATACTTTTATTAACATTTACATTCACCGGCCAACCAGCAAATCCCCAGTATACAGCGGAATAAGCCTGGTGGGTATACATCACTGGGTATTCGGACACTTGTGGCAACCAACCTCCTATCAACCAACCTGAGCAGGAAGCTGCCACATTTAGAGGCGGTAGTAATACTGCAGCCAAAAGTTGGAATTGGCTGAACACCTATTTAGTAGGGTTGGGCTGAACAACCCCCCCCCCCCCCCCCCCAGTTTGCACCAGAACACCGGGAACAGGCAAACCCTATTAAACTCTATGGGACACGAACATGAAAAATCTAAAGTGTTCATTTTAGAGGCTTATATGCAAGTTATTACTTGGGGATCCGGGTACTGCCCCAGGGGACATGTATCAATGCAACAGTTTGTTCAGAAGCAGTGATTTTAATAATGCTTAAAATGAAACAAAAATGAAATATTCCTTTAAATATCGTGCTTGGGGGTGCCCTTAGTCTGCCTGTCAAGTAGCGCATGTGTGCGATGTGTATTACAGTGCCGCAGCAAAATTACATTTTGAAAATATTTTTTTTTTATTTAAAATTGCTCGCGGCTGCAATGTATTGACGGCTTCCAGCAATATAGATAAAAAATCGAGGCCCTTGACCCCTTCAGGTCTGGATATTGAGGGGAACGCCATGGCAAAATTAAAAAAAAAGTGGCGTGGAGTCCCCCCCAAAATCCATACCAGACCCTTATCCGAGCATGCAGCCTGGAGGATAGGAAGGGGGGGCGAGCGAGCGCCCCCCCCCCTCTGCCCCTCCTGAACCGTACCAGGCCACATGCCTTCAACATGGGGAGGGTGCCTTGGGTTCCCCCCACAAAGCACCTTGTCACCATGTTGACAAGAGCCTCTTCCCGACAACCCTAGCCATTGGTAGTCAGGGTCTGCGAGCGGGGGCTTATCGGAATCTGGAAGCCCCATTTAACAAGGGGATCCCCAGATCCCGACCCCCCCTATGTGAATGGGAATCGGGTACATTGTACCCCTACCCATTCACCAAAAAAAGTGTCAAAAAGTAAAAACCACAACAGACAGTTTTTGACAATTCCTTTATTAAAAAAGGGAAAAAAAAGTGTACTATATCGTCTGCGCTATATACTCTGCAGAAACATTGCAGATAAATATGTGAAAAGTGTGTGGGGGGAGGGGCATTTGTATGGCGCCCCCCGAAGTCAATACTTTGTAGAACCTCCTTTCTCTGCAATTACAGCTGCAAGTCTTTTTGGGGGTGTCTCTACCAGCTTTGCACATCTAGAGAGGGACATTTCTGCCCATTCTTCTCTGTAAAATATCTTAAGCTCTGTCAGATTGGATGGAGAGCGTCTGTGATCAGCAATTTTCCAGTCTTGCCACAGATTCTCAATGGGATTTAGGTCTGGACTGTGACTGGGCCATTCTAACACATGAATATGCTTTGATCTAAACCATTCCATTGTAGCTCTGGCTGTATGTTTCGGGTCGTTGTCCTGCTGGAAGGTGAACCTCCGCCCCGGTCTCAAGTCTTTTGTAGACTCTAAAGCTTCGTACACACGACCGGTTTTCCTGGCAGGAAAACCACCAGGAGAGCTTTTGGTCAGGACTCCCGGCCGTGTGTATGCTCCCTAGCAGTTTTCCCGACAGGAAAAACTGCCCAAGAAAAATAGAGGACCTGCTCTCTATTTTCCCGTCGGGATTCCCAGCAGAGTTTTCCTGCTGAGAAAACCGGTCGTCTGTATGCTTACCTAAAGGGTAGCGAAACCGCGCATGCTCGATAACACTTTGACGCATGCGTGGTAGCATACAAAGTTAGTGTGGGGTGTAGCAAGATGGCGGCGGAATCGAATGTGACGAGACGCCGGCTCGAAGGTAGTCGATGACGTCGCCGCGTTCTTGCCATTCAAAACAACGGCGGGTTTTTGGATTGGTGTGTATGCAAGGAAAGCAGGAATCCCATCGGGAAAACCGGCGTTTTTTTTGTGAGGGGAAAAATAGACGTGTGTATAGGGCTTCACGCCCTGTACACACGACCGCTTTTCCCGGCAGGAAAACTGCCATGAGAGCTTTTGGCCGGGAATCCCGGCCGCGTGTATGCTCCCTAGCAGTTTTCCCGACAGGAAAACTGCCGGAAAAAAATAGAGAACCTGCTCTCTATTTTCCTGTCGGGATTCCCGGCGGACTATTTCCTGTCGAGAAAACCGGTTGTCTGTATGCTTCCCCGGATGGGGAAATAAACCGTGCATGCTCGTTAACAATTCGACGCATTCGCAGAAGCATAGAGCGTCATTTCGTCGGCTCGTCTTAATCTTTGACGTCACCGAGTTCTTGCCATTCAAAAGTTTGGTGGTCTTTTGTGTGACCGTGTGTATACAAGGCAAGCTTGGCAGGAATCCCGTCGGGGAAACTGACGGTTTTCGAGCAGACGGGAAAACCGGTCGTGTGTACAGGGCATAACAGGTTTTCTTCTAAGATTGTCCTGTATTTGTCTCCATCCATCTTCCCATCAACTCTGACCAGCTTCCCTGTCCCTGCTGAAGAAAAGCATCCCCACCACATGATGCTGCCACCACCATGTTTCACAGTGGGGATGGTGTGTTCAGGGTGATGGGCAGTGTTAGTTTTCCGCCCACACATAGCGTTTGGCTTTTAGGCCACAAAGTTCAATTTTGGTGTCATGTGACCAGAGCACCTTCTTCCCCATGTTTGCTGTGCCCCCCACATGTTTGCTGTGTCCCCCACATGGCTTCTCACAAACTGAAAACAGGACTTCTTATGACTTTCTTTCCCCAATGTCTTTCTTCTTGTCACTCTTCCATAAAGGGCAGATTTGTGGAGAAGCACGACTAATAGTTGTCCTGTGGACAGATTCTCCCCCCTGAGCTGTGGATCTCTGCAGCTCCTCCAGAGTTACCATGGGCCTCTTGGCTGCTTCTCTGATGAATGCTCTCCTTGCCCGGCCCGGTCAGTTTAGGTGGACTGTCATGTCTTGGTAGGTTTGCAGTTGTGCCATACTCTTTCCATTTTCCAATGATGGATTGAACAGACCTCCGTGAGATCTTCAAAGCTTGGGAGATTTTTTTATAACCTAACCCAACTTTATACTTCTCCACAACTTTATCCCTGACCTGTCTGGTGTGTTCCTTGGCCTTCATGATGCTCTTTGTTTACTAAGGTTCTCTAACAAACCTCTGAGGGCTTCACAGAACAGCTGTATTTATACTGAGACTAAATTACACACAGGTGGACTCTATTTACTAAATAGGTAACTTCTGAAGGCAATTGGTTCTACTAGATTTTAGTTATGGGGTATCAGAGTAAAGGGGGCTGAATACAAATGCCCCTCCCCCACACTTTTCACATATTTATTTGTATCATTTATCATTTTCCTTCCACTTCACAATTATGTGACACTTTGTGTTGGTCCATCACATAAAATCCCAATAAAATACATTTACGTTTTTGGGTGTAACATGAGAAAATGTGGAAAATGTCAAGGGGTGTGAAAACTTTTTCAAGGTACTGTATACTGTAAACTGACTGCACTATATATATATATATATATATATATATATATATATATACACACAGTATATACATACACTAAACTGCCTGCACACCACTAACTAACCTGCCTAATCTAGCTCTAATTCTCTCAATCTCCACATTACACTACATATGGCCACCGTGAAAGCAGCTGTATATAGTGTGAGGCACCCTGCCTTTGGCCAATCATGGCTCTCACAGCAGATCGCACTGTGATTGGCCAAAGCATGCAGGTCAGGTGCATGCTTTGGCCAATCAGCAGCCGCCAATGCACATGCTCCGGGTGGCCACATGCTCCCATGACGTCGCATGCTCCGGGGCCCACCCGGAGCATGTGACTGTGACGTCATGAGAGGCCTATATAAATCGGAGCGCACCGCACAGCCAGCATTACAGCGGGAGGAAGCGACGTGTCAACATCGAAGAGGGAAGAAGGCGACGGAGAAGACCGGGCCCCGCTAGCAAAAGAGCTGGAAGAAGATAGCGGAGGCGCCCGGCAGAAGGAAGAAAGAACCCGGAGTGCGAGAGAAGAAACGGAGAGCGTGGAGACGACACCGGTGACCCCCGAAGTCGGAAGAGACCCCCGGAGTCGGAAGAAGACCCCCGAAGTCGGAAGAGACCCCCGGAGTCGGAAGAAGACCCCCAAAGTCGGAAGAAGACCCCCGGAGCTGTGCAATAAATTACTTTAAAAACCTGTGTGTGTTTTTTTGTTGACATTTTTTTTCCACCAGGTGAATGGGTAGGTGTACGATGTACCCCATACTCATTCACATAGGATGGGAGGCCAGGATCTGGGGGCCCCCTTATTAAAGGGGGGCTCCCGAATTCCGATAAGCCCCCACCCGCAGACCCCGACAACCTACGGCCAGGGTTGTCGGGAAGAGGCCCTGTCCTCATCCACATGGGGGCAGGGTGCTTTGGGGTGGGGGGGCCGCAGGTCGCCCCCCTGCCCCAAAGCACCAAACCCCCCATGTTGAGGGCATGCGGCCTGGTACGGTTCAGGAGGGAGGGGGGGCGCTCTCGTCCCCCCCTCTTCTCCTGCGGCTTGCCAGGTTGCGTGCTCGGATAAGGGTCTGGTTTGGATTTTGGGGGGACCCCCACACAGTTTTTTGGCTTAAGGGGTTCCCCTTAAAATCCATACCAGACCTAAGGGCCTGGTATGCTCCTGGAGGGGGAACCCATGCCGGTTTTTTATTTAAAATTTGGTGTGGAGTTCCCCCTCAAGATCAGCAGAGCACAAGTTGCATGCCAAAGTCGGATCATGCAAGACTGCGGTCCGACTTTGATCCGACTTCAATGATAGTCAATGGGCTGAAGTCCAATCAAAGTCGGACCAAAGTAGTACAGGGAGCATTTTCAAAGTCGGACTGACATGTGTCGGACCAGTTAAGACGACTCCCATAGGGAAACATTGATTTTCACACGTCATGCCACATGAGCTCCCAATGTCGGAGCGTTTGTCGGACAAGTGTGAACCCAGCCTCACTGACACTGTGTTATTCAAAGCCAATTACACCGGAGGCAGTAGCAGGTGTACTGCATTACAAGAACAGTCCTAACATTCTCCTTACTTTAATTCTAGTTTGTTCAACTGTTGGATTACAATTTCTACAACACAAATAGCTAGCAGAAGACTAAAAGACTGAATCTCTCATTGCAAGGCCTTGCAGCCTATTAATGCTAAGAGTAGAGTGACCAGACATCCCCGGTTTCAGGGGACAGTTCCCGGATTGAGGACACTGTCCCTGGACCAAGTCTGTCCCCGGTTTTGTCCCCGGATTGGATTTGAGGGGCGTCTATTTCTTTCCATTATCTGTGCCCCTTTCTGATGATCATGTGCTGGTCGGAGCGGAGGGAATATTTCTTCAGTTTCGGGAGCCCATCCAGCTCCACTCGCATGTTCTTCTGCCTTGGCTCAAGTCCAGGCCAGCCGCCTGCTTATCTCCTTGCCTTCCCTGGCGGAGTGATCTTCCTCCACTCCCCACCCAGTAGTAGCCGGGGCCCGGAGAGTGAGACTTAACAGGCTGTGAGGCGGGCGGCAGCGACGGCGATGGGCAGAGAGTCGCCGATTGCCACCATTACTAGTAGAAAAAAAAAATATGTCCCCGGATTTAATTTTGAAAATCTGGTCACCTTAGCTAAGAGGGACTGCATTATAAAGTAGGGGGAGCTCCCTAGTAATTGTGTTGTACCATATTGATAACTTTGCATTCCTGTGGTTACAGGGGTGTGCAGTGAAGTGGGAAGGTGCCCAAAGTTGAGAAGTTGAGGCATTGGCGCTTTGGACATTAGTCCCGCTTGGAGACATATTCTCAGGGGTCATCTAAGACAACTTTATATGTACCAACTGTTGTGTGAATACCTATTGTGCTGCAGGGGCGGATCCAGGAGGGGGGGGGTGCAACGGGGAAATTGCCACCCCCGAGAAATTACTTTTAGTTGCAGAACTTGCGGGCGCCTGAGAGTCTGAGTGGGCGGTAGTTGCGGAACTTGCGAGCGCCTGAGAGGCTGAGTGGGCGGTAGTTGCGGAACTTGCGAGCGCCTGAGAGGCTGAGTGGGCGGTAGTTGCGGAACTTGTGGCGTCTGAGAGGCTGAGTGGGCGGTAGTTGCGGAACTTGCGGGCGCCTGAGAGGCTGAGTGGGCGGTAGTTGCGGAACTTGCGAGCGCCTGAGAGGCTGAGTGGGCGGTAGTTGCGGAACTTGCGGGCCCCTGAGAGGCTGAGTGGGCGGTAGTTGCGGAACTTGCGAGCGCCTGAGAGGCTGAGTGGGCGGTAGTTGCGGAACTTGTGGCGTCTGAGAGGCTGAGTGGGCGGTAGTTGCGGAACTTGCGGGCGCCTGAGAGGCTGAGTGGGCGGTAGTTGCGGAACTTGCGAGCGCCTGAGAGGCTGAGTGGGCGGTAGTTGCGGAACTTGCGGGCCCCTGAGAGGCTGAGTGGGCGGTAGTTGCGGAACTTGCGAGCGCCTGAGAGGCTGAGTGGGCGGTAGTTGCGGAACTTGTGGCGTCTGAGAGGCTGAGTGGGCGGTAGTTGCGGAACTTGCGGGCGCCTGAGAGGCTGAGTGGGCGGTAGTTGCGGAACTTGCGAGCGCCTGAGAGGCTGAGTGGGCGGTAGTTGCGGAACTTGTGGCGTCTGAGAGGCTGAGTGGGCGGTAGTTGCGGAACTTGCGAGCGCCTGAGAGGCTGAGTGGGCGGTAGTTGCGGAACTTGCGAGCGCCTGAGAGGCTGAGTGGGCGGTAGTTGCGGAACTTGTGGCGTCTGAGAGGCTGAGTGGGCGGTAGTTGCGGAACTTGCGAGCGCCTGAGAGGCTGAGTGGGCGGTAGTTGCGGAACTTGCGGGCGCCTGAGAGGCTGAGTGGGCGGTAGTTGCGGAACTTGCGGGCCCCTGAGAGGCTGAGTGGGCGGTAGTTGCGGAACTTGCGAGCGCCTGAGAGGCTGAGTGGGCGGTAGTTGCGGAACTTGCGGGCGCCTGAGAGTCTGAGTGGGCGGTAGTTGCGGAACTTGCGAGCGCCTGAGAGGCTGAGTGGGCGGTAGTTGCGGAACTTGTGGCGTCTGAGAGGCTGAGTGGGCGGTAGTTGCGGAACTTGCGAGCGCCTGAGAGGCTGAGTGGGCGGTAGTTGCGGAACTTGTGGCGTCTGAGAGGCTGAGTGGGCGGTAGTTGCGGAACTTGCGAGCGCCTGAGAGGCTGAGTGGGCGGTAGTTGCGGAACTTGCGGCGCATTAGAGTCTGAGCGGGTTGTAGTTGCGGAACTTGCGGCACCTCTGAGTCTGAGCGGGCGGCTCTGCGTGTGAGTGACAGAGCGGCGGCTCCAAGGGCGGGGGACAGCATGGGCTGCTGAGTGCCTCGGTGTGTGGGCAGGTGGCTTGGCAGCGAGTGAAAGTCAGAGAGTAGGCGGTCAGCTGGTCAGCTTTGTGGGTGAGCGGGCGGCTTGCCAATCAACAAGCCGGCGGCCGGGGGAGCAGAGAGATGACATCATCTCTCACCGTCCCGCGCCCGCCCTGCATCCCTGCAGTAACTTCCGCCCTCACTGTGCAGGCAGCAGAGAGATTACATCATCTCTCATGCTGCCTGACTCTGAGAAGCAAAACACCACCTTAGCAAGTGACAATCTGCAAGGTGTGGCAGGTGAGGTGGCAAGTGACAATCCGCAACTTGTGGCAGGTGACGTGACAATCTGCATCTGGTGGCAGGCAGGTGACAATCTGCAACGTGTGACAAGTGACAATCTGCAACGTGTGGCAGGTGACGTGGCAAGTGACACACTCGGGGCACCCACTGATTCTGCATTATGGTGAGTTGAACCATTTCATTTTATATTTCAATGTAATAATATAAATAATGCGCTTCAATCACCCTGACACCATAACAACCATGGTGCCGTGATCATTGAAGCGCTAACATCAGTCATTTCCCTGATAAATTGCCCCCCAAAAAATATATATACTGGTAGTGCCTCTCCCGAGACTAGACTCTGGATCCGCCCCTGTTGTGCTGTTGCATTATGTTTGTGTGACAGTGCAAATACTGTAATTACTATTTTAAACCAGTTCCAGTAAAAATACATTCCTGGTTAAGTACAATTGGTGTGGAGTGTTGTTCCTTTTCCAGCCGGTGGAACATCGGATACCCAGGTAATAGCAAAGGTATACTATTGTTATATTGCATATTGTGGGGTTATCCTTTACTATTAGCTTCACACCAACATTGCACCACAGCTGAGGGAGGCCCGAAATAGAAATACAGAAAGAAAGAGTAATGGAGGGCCGGGCATGACAAGGTGGAGGGTAAAGCAAAAGAGGGTTAAATAAAGCTGGGAAGAGTAGAGAGGGAGGAAACAGGAGTAATATGTGCTGGGAGGGGAGGAGTGCTTTAAATAGGAAGGGGCGGGACCGCCCGGGAACATTTTGTGAAGGGAGAGGAAGTTTTCCCGCCCACCCTTCCTAGTGTTTGGTGTTTGTCTTGTTTGTGTGTTTTCTTGTTTTTCAGGTCGGATGGATTTGGGTCGTCATAACAGCTTTGTATTGGCGGTGTCTTTGGTCTTTGACGGTGGCAGAAAACAGATGTGATGGAAGTGGTGGGGGGCTCATCGGTGGTATGTGCCCCTCTGGGGTATTCCAGTGGAACGGTGTCTGCTGGAATACGGGTATGGTTGCACTGTGGGAAAGGGTTGTCTCCGAGCTGTGATACGGCTGGAGGCCCGGGATGGTAAATTTTGGCCCCGCGGTGTATTGGTGGAAAAAAGTGTTAAAAAGTTTGGAGTGCCGTCAGAGACCAATAGACTGTTAGTTAAACTGTTTTTGGTAGTTGTGTTAATAAAGTTATTTAAGTGAAAGTATTGTGGGAGATTAGCTCGTGGGGATCACCTTTTCCCAGAATGAAGGTCAGCGTACAGGCAGTTTCTTTAAAACCTGGCGTATTGCCAGCTTTATTTACAAGTGGTTTGCGATAGTCATACAAAAATAAACAAAACAGTAAAACAAATCCTTGCTGTCCGGCGCTAAACTATACAGTAACCGCTCTCTATACGGTGAGGGGCTGGTCCCCGTCACCCACAAAACACAAGGTGAAGTAAAGCAAACCTTTTTCTTTCAGCCCAGATCAACAGCGCTCCTCTTACTCAGATTCCCTTCTGAGTCTCAGGCCAGAGCATTGCTGTGCTCTCTTCCTGGATCTTTAAAGCCCAGCTGCCTATGGATTCCAGTGAACCTGAATATCCGGACCAGAACCCAGCCAACTACAGAGGCTGGAAAAACCTGGGCCGGATTCTGGTTCAGTCCCTTACGATGGACCGAATGCGAGGTGAAACATAGCGACTGTCATATATCTCACCTCGCATACCGTCACATATCCTCCCCCTCTGCTCAAGCCCCTGCAGCTGAGCACTTGACCCAGCCATACAGTGCACGCGGGAGAGGGCATCAGCATTATCCTGGAGTTTGCCCGGCCTGTGCTCAACTGTGAATTTAAAGGGCTGTAAAGCCAGGAACCACCTTGTCACACGGGCAATTTTCTGCCTGTTGTCACACATCCACTTCAGGGGAGCATGGTCAGTGACCAGCCTGAACGACCTCCCGAGTAGATAATACCTCAGGGAGTCTAAGGCCCATTTAATGGTGAGACACTCCTTTTCAACAATGGCATAGTTCCTTTCGTGCTTGTTCAGCTTCCGGCTTAGGTATACAACCGGGTGCTCCTCACCATTCCTGACCTGTGACAGTACAGCCCCTAGGCCCACCTCAGAGGCGTCTGTCTGTACGACAAACTCCTTTGTGAAGTCCGGGGTCACCAGCACCGGTAGTGCACAAAGGGCCTGTTTTAATTTTTGAAGCGCCTTCTCGGCCTCAGGGTTCCATTTGACCATGACCGACCCTCTGCCCTTCGTCAGGTCAGTCAGAGGGACGGCAATAGTGGCAAAGTCAGGTATAAACCGTCGGTAATACCCCGTAATGCCTAGGAAGGCCCGAACTTGTTTCTTGTTTACGGGTTGGGGCCACTTTTGAATTGCCTCAATTTTATTGGTCTGAGGCTTGACAAGTCCCCGGCCAATAACATAACCCAGGTACTTGGCCTCCTCCAGGCCTATGGCACACTTCTTTGGGTTAGCCGTGAGGCCTGCTTCTCTAAGGGAATCTACCACCGCCTGTACCCGGGGCAGGTGCGATTCCCAATCTGGGCTGTGGATGACCACATGGTCCAAATAGGCGATGTGGTCTCAAAGTTTTGTCCATCATTCGTTGGAATGATACAGGGGCCCCATGCAGACCAAAAGGCATCCGCTTGTACTGAAACGAGCCCTCAGGAGTGGAAAAGGCAGTCTTCTCCTTGGCCGATTCAGACTGCGGTATTTGCCAATAGCCTTTTGTCAGGTCTAGGGTCGTTATATAGCGAGCCTGTCCCAACCTGTCCAGAAGTTCGTTGACCCGGGGCATCGGGTATGCATCGAACTTGGATACACTGTTAAGTTTTCGAAAGTCATTACAAAACCTGATAGTGCCATCAGGTTTTGGGACCAGCACTATGGGGCTCGACCACTCACTGTGGGACTCTTCTATCACATCCAACTCCAACATGTTTTTAATTTCTTTCGCGACTGCCTCACGCCTGGCCTCTGGGATTCTATACGGCTTCACATTTACCCGAACCCCTGGTTCCGTCACTATGTCATGTTGGATCACGTTGGTCAGTCCGGGAAAGGGGGAGAAAAAGTCTGTATTTTTATGCACAAACACCCTAACGTCACTTTGTTGTGCCACGGACAGGGTATCCGTGATGGGAACGTCAGGTGTCACGGGTACCCGGTCGGTTGGAGGCGGGGACGTGGCCAGTAAAGTCTCTCGGTCCTTCCAGGGTTTTAAGAGATTCACATGGTAAATTTGGTGTGGTTTCCTTTTCCCTGGCTGGTAGACTTTGTAGTTTACCTCCCCCACCCTTTCGACAACCTCGAAGGGACCCTGCCACTTGGCTAAAAACGTACTTTCCACCGTGGGGACCAATACCAACACTCTGTCCCCAGGGCTGAAAGTACGGACCCTGGCACTTCGGTCATAGACCCTCCTTTGGGCCTCCTGGGCCCGCTCCATATGTTCTCGCACCAGGGGCAGGACAGCTGCGATTCGATCCTGCATCAAAGAGACATGCTCTATGATGCTTTTATATGGGGTTACCTCACCTTCCCATGTTTCTTTGGCAACATCTAGCAGCCCCCTGGGATGTCTACCATACAAGAGTTCAAAGGGGGAATAGCCTGTGGACGCCTGCGGAACCTCACGTATTGCAAACATGAGATATGGCAGCAAAAAATCCCAGTTTCTCCCATCTTTGTCGACCACCTTTTTCAGCATACTTTTCAAAGTTTTATTAAATCTTTCGACCAGACCATCTGTTTGGGGGTGGTAGACAGAGGTATGGAGATGGGAGATTTTGTATAACTTACAAAGCTCCTTGGTAACCTTGGACATAAAGGGGGTGCCCTGGTCGGTTAAGATCTCTTTTGGGATCCCCAGTCGACTAAAGACATGGACCAATTCCTTGGCGATAGCCTTAGCAGAGGTATTGCGCAAGGGTATGGCCTCAGGATAGCGAGTCGCATAGTCCAGGATCACCAGAATATGCTGGTGACCGCGGGCAGATTTCACAACCGGCCCCACCAGGTCCATGCCAATCCTCTTAAAGGGGACCTCGATTATTGGCAGAGGAACGAGGGGGCTGCGAAAATGGGGTGACGGTGCCGACATTTGGCACTCGGGGCACGATTCGCAGTACTCCTTGACATCTGCATGCAATCCGGGCCAGAAAAATCTCTGGGCGATTCTCTCCCTGTTTTTTTCAACACCGAGATGCCCCCCCATTACATGACCATGGGCCAGGTCTAGCACCACCCTGCGGAAGGGTTTGGGGACTAGTAGCTGTTCTACCTCGTCCTCTCCATGATTTATCACTCGATACAATAAATTGTTTTTAATTGCCATGTAAGGGAAAGACACCACCCAATTAGGATCCACCGGTTCCCCATCCAACATCTTAAAGTTTTCCCTGGCTCTGATGAGGGTGGCCTCTCGTATTTGCTTGGTACAGAAATCCTCTCTCCTGACCTCTAAATCGGGTACCACATCTTGGCTACTCTCAATGTCCGAGTCAGAGGGGTTCTCCTGTTCATTACCCTCAGGCTGGGAGCTAGCTTCCAGGTCCTCCGGCTCCCCAACCATGACAGGGAAAGGAAGAGGGTCTCCGGCTTCCTTGATCCCACCAACAGCATCCCCTTCCCTTTGGCAAAAAGGGTCGGGTGAGAGTTCCCGTGCTTCCCCAGTAGGGGGAGCTCTATCTACCAGCCTCCCTTTGCTCTCCCATAAATTCCAGAAATGGGGAAAGTCTCTTCCCACTAAAGCTTCATGAAGCAGTGAAGGAACCACCCCCACTGAATGTGTTATACTGCCCCTGGGGGTCTCAACCTCAACCACCGCTGTCTGGTAGTCTCGAGTGTCCCCATGGATGCAAATTAACCCAATAGTACTGGGGTGTAGTTTTGTGGGGTTCACACAATCACTCCTAACTAGGGTCACCACACTACCAGAGTCTAGCAGGGCTGGGAGTGGCTTTCCATCCACAGAAATAACACACATTTGTTTTTCAATGCGACTCTGACATGATGCAGTAAATGCGACCTGTGCAAATAAAGAAATACGTCTTTTCATATAAGCATAATCACATTGCATAGGTTCATCATTTATAGGACAGTTCGCAGCAATATGCCCTAATGCATGGCAACAAAAACATCTTATATGCTCAACCCCCAGTCCTCTCAACGGTTCCAAAGTCCTTCCTGGCTTCTTTGGCCAGTCTCCAGGTCTAGGAAGCGCAGTCTCATGAGTTGGGACAACAGTCTTATCAAATCTCCCCAAGCTCTTGGACCCCGGAACAGTCTTACCAGAACCGCCAGGAGGTCTTGCACCCCTAGACACACCGAAGTGGGGCGTAGATGGATTCACCAAGTCCTTAAGTAGCACTGTACCTCTTCACTAGGTCGACCAGTTGGGCTGCAGTTTTGGGGTCGCCCTGTCCGACCCACTTCCTCAGAGCAGCTGGAAGCGCACGCAGATACCGGTCCATTACCACGCGCTCTACGATCTGCGGGCCTGTCAAGGTCTCTGGCTGCAACCACTTTTTGGTGAGGTGGACCAGGTCAAACATTTGCGAACGGGGTGGCTTGTTGCTGGAGAATGACCACTGATGCACCCGCTGGGCCCGGATTGCCATGGTGACACCCAAGCGTGCGAGTATCTCTGTCTTTAGAGTGTCATAGTCCTGGGCCTTATCGGGTTCTAGGTCAAAATAGGCCTTTTGGGGTTCTCCTGTTAAAAATGGGGACAACAGACCCGCCCACTGTCCTTTTGGCCATCCTTCGCGGACAGCAACTCTCTCAAAAGTCGCCAGGTATGCCTCGATATCATCAGCAGATGTCTTTTTCTGTAAGTGGTAGGATGCACGTATCATCTTGGCTTCCACTGGCACATGAGGTGCGGACCCCTTTTTCAGTTCCATCAGAGCCTCTGCAAACTGACAGTTCATCTCCTGCTGGGCCGCCTGTTGTGCTGCAGCGGCCTCTGCGACTTGGCGGTTCATCTCCTGCTGGGCTGCTTGTTGTGCTGCAGCGGCCTCCTGTTCTGCTGCGACTTGGCGGTTGGTTTCCCACTGAGCTGCATTGGCCTGTAGCAGGGCCTTTAACATTTCCTCCATCTTCAGAAAGTGCCCGCTGAATCCACCACGTGTGGGAGATTAGCTCATGGGGATCACCTTTTCACAGAATGTAGGTCGGCGTACAGGCAGTTTCTTTAAAACCTGGCGTATTGCCAGCTTTATTTACAAGTGGTTTGCGATAGTCATACAAAAATAAACAAAACAGTAAAACAAATCCTTGCCGTCCGGCGCTAAACTATACAGTAACCGCTTTCTATACGGTGAGGGGCTGGCCCCCGTCACCCACAAAACACAAGGTGAAGTAAAGCAAACCTTTTTCTTTCAGCCCAAAATAACCAGCGCTCCTCTTACTCAGATTCCCTTCTGAGTCTCAGGCCAGAGCATTGCTGTGCTCTCTTCCTGGATCTTTAAAGCCCAGCTGCCTATGGATTCCAGTGAACCTGAATATCCGGACCGGAACCCAGCCGACCACAGAGGCTGGAAAAACCTGGGCCGGATTCTGGTTCAGTCCCTTACGATGGACCGAATGCGAGGTGAAACATAGCGACCGTCCTATACCTCACCTCGCATACCGTCACAGTATATATATTTTATATTGGAGTTTTTATCTAATAATGTTTAATAAAAAAGGCTGTTATGGCCAGTTATACTCCAACTCTGGTGTGGTCTAATTATTATAGGGGTTAAGATAAGGGGTATGTAATATAAGGGGGTAAATTGGTAGGGATAAAGTGTTGGGAATATCTAGATTACACTGGTCATGTCAAGGGGATTGAGTCAAGTCATTGGGGATTTAATAACAGAGTGCAGGACCAATCAAATTCAGCAGCTCCTTCGGGGGTCAGTGCTACACAGATAAGGAGGAAGAATTCCTGCACAGCTCCGATGTCTGCCGCTCTGGGCTGTCACTGCATCTTCTGTCTTTTCCATGCTGTGTGATAAAACTTCTCTCCCTTCACCCAGTGTGGACAGACGTCTGATCCCGGCCTCTGCACAAGGGGGAGGGTGGAGGCGGGGAGAAATATGTGCAGGGAGTTGAAGTGCCCCCTTCCCTTATTGGTCAAAGCTGTGAAAGCCATAGTAAGGGAGAGGATGATTCGGGTCTCGGGCAAACAGAAAGCTTGGCAGAGGATTCAAAACCCTAAGCACTAGCGCGGAGGAGGGAAGTGAAATCCTCCTCCGCTTTCAAAACTGGGCAGTGACGTCACTGGTTGCCAGACGCCAGGCAGCTATAGCAACCAGTGTTTAGGTGTATAGTCAGGTGGAGGCGGAGGCAGAGCCAGAGCTATGGTGGCTCAGTCCGCCTCTGTTTCATGAATTGCTGAATGTTCCCAGTGTCAGTTTCATTCCGGGGCACTGTATTGTCCAGGAATGAAGCTGCCCGGGACCAGGGACAGAGATGTCAATTAAGGGTTAATCCCAGGCAATCCGGGACACGTGGGCACCCTAACCCCCTCATATCAGTGGTCAGTGGGAAGACTGCCCCTCTTACAGATCATTGATGTCAGTTGTTACGGAGAGACAGAAATTGTTCATTGCTCAAGGAACCCCTAGAAACCTTTGGAGGAACCCTGGCTGAGAAAGGCTGGACTAGGCAGTAATATATTTCTCTCCCCCTTGGTGGGAGTTGAGATGACCCCATCTATAAGGATATACAGTACATACACACACACACAGCACAAGGCCGTGTTCACACTACGAGACGTTTCTCAGGGCTGCAGTTCCTCTGAGCTCCACAAGGTCGTGATCTTCTCACTTTACCATAGAGACAGGAAGTCTCTATGGAAGACAGGAAATGATGTCAGATACAGGCAGGAAGTTCCGGGTGAGAGGTGAGGCGGGAGGAAGTAGTGAGGAGACATTGCTGGAATCAGCAGTAGAGGAGGTAATAAGATATTATTTTCTATTTACACCCAGTAACCCCCGTCATGTCCGTCCTCTTCCTCCATAGTCACTGTGACGTCATTTATCTCCAGCAGATGATAATACACACATATACCTCCCAACTGTCCCTGATTTGGAGGGACTGTCCCTCATTCACAACAAAGTCCCTCTTTCCTCCTCATGTGTCCCTCATGTTGGTCTGATCTATATACATGGATATAAAATGCACTATTTATCTATCAAAAAGTCTTTCCCGGTGCTAAACCTTCCATCCAATTTCTACATTTTTCTGCTGCATTTGTAAATTCCGAAAGTCAATATAAAGGAATATTAGTGGTAAAAATGCACTTTTTTTTTTTTTGTACAATTCTCCATTAAGGGGTGTGTCAGGGGGTGTGTCCTCTGCCTACATACTTTATAGGTGTCCCTCATTCCCATCTCAGAAAGTTGGGAGGTTAATGAAGCATAAAGGAGGTGGGAGAATACAAGATTGTAGTCTCTTTTTTTTTGTGTTTGATTTTTGATTGATATAAGCAGATGGTATAAAACGTGAAAACTTGTAATGTAAAATCTGTGGAAAAATAAAGAATTTATATTAAAAAAATAAAATAAAGTTGGAAGGTATATACGCATATATAGTGTGGAATCGTACATTAACCCCTTCAGGGTCAGAACATTCCCCCACTTACGGGGCCGGAACATTCTTTTCATCTCAGAAATGTGTTTTTCTTACATCGGTTTCACCTTTTCAGTTAATACTAACAGAATATACGATAATACGGGATGGGGGTTTTATTTAGAGGTGGACTTATGATACGTGTGTTTGATTTTATAATCTTTATGGAGGAGGAAATAATTATTCCTGATGTCTGTGAAGGTTCAACACAAGGGATGTGTCTGGATGGTGACTGTATCATTGTGTGTGTCAGGTTCCTATAAGGTGTCAGGATGTCACTGTCTATTTCTCCATGGAGGAGTGGGAGGATTTAGAAGGACACAAGGATCTCTACAAGGACGTCATGATGGAGAATCAGCCGCCCCTCACATCACCGGGTAAGAGGAGACTTTATTGTAAAGGAGAGAGCAGTACGGAGGCTCCACCTAGATCCCCCATCATCTGATAAACACATAGAAACAATGTATTCAGTCAGTGTGTGTGTTTCCTACAGATGGATCCAGTAATGGGAACCCACCAGAGAGATGTCCCCGTCCTCTGTATTCCCGGGGTTTCATACAGGAAGAGTTTAAAAAGTTGGATGAGAAGAATAGAGTGATGAATGAGTTTTTTGAAGGAAACGTGGATCTCTATAAGGCTTTAATGATGGGGCCACATAATACCGGGACCCCACCACAGAGCTGTCCCTGTCCTCTGTATTCCCAGGATTCCACACAGGAAGGTCACACCATCCCTCACCATCATCAGGTAGATGAGGGACAATTATTGGTAGGAAAGGTTCATACTAAAGCTATTTCGTTACAATGAATGTCTTAATTATATATTTTTAGGGTGGAAACCTGGAGGATGATAATATTGTTGTTAAAGAAGAGTATAAAGAGGAGGATGAGGAGTATGGAGTGATGGAGGAGTTTTCAGAAGGACACAAGGATATGATGGAGCCACCTAATACCAGGAACCCACCAGAGAGATGTCCCCGTCCTCTGTATTCCCGGGATTCCACACGGGAAGGTCACACCATCCCTCACTGTTACAAGGTTGGTGGGATGGAGCATCTAAAACATGGACTGGTGGAGATGATGTGTATTTTGAATGTAAGCTTATATCTTACAGATGATATTTTCTCTAATTTTCTTGGTTTAGAGTGGAGATCCAATCGATATAGAATTTGAGGTGAAATCAGAAGAAGAAGAGAGGAATGTGAGGGATGATCAGCAGTCTATGGAGGAGGATGGAATAACGGGGACATTTATAGAGGAGGACACTCTTACAGAGATCAGCACAGGTGGGTCATTAAAGCGGGGCTCCGCCGAAAAAAACCCCATTAAAAGCCAGCAGCTACAAATACTGCAGCTGCTGACTTTTAATATTAGGACACTTACCTGTCCTGGAGTCCAGCGACGTCCGCAGCAGAGGACGAGCAATCGCTCGTCACTCTGCTGCCCCCACCGCCATCCTTGGTGAGGGAACCAGGCAGTGAAGCCTTGCGGCTTCACTGCCCGGTTCCCTACGGCGCATGCGCGAGTCGCGCTGCGCCGTTCTGACTGGTCCCTGTGTGTTCTGGGAGCCGAGTGTCTCCCAGAACACAACGGGTATTCTGCGGGAAGTGACGTACTTCCCGCAGATTTCCCGCAGAGAGGACTCCCGGAAGTGGGTGCAAATACCTGTCCTAGACAGGGTTCCGATGAGCGGAAGTTCCACTTTAGGGTGGAGCTCTGCTTTAACACTAAATCCATTCCTCCACCTATACTGCTCACTGATTGGTCCAGAGTAGGGCGGGGACTGGATGATATCAGCCTGTAATCCCCTGGTCACTTTCCTGAACTGTGTTCCCCGTCCTGTATTCCTGTATTTCTCTCGGATAATCTTCCTTCTCTGTGCTGCAGACACAATTTATGTCTCTAGACTGGATTTATGGAGATTCTGGGGTTCAGCCGGCAGCAAAATGTTGATTTTTACCATAGGCGTTGCTTGACCTAGACACCTGGGGTATGTACCTTGGGTCTTCTGCCCCAGGCCCGGGTCTAGTGAGATCTCTGACAGAACAATTCTCCCGGGTTACTTGCTCTGTTATTTGCTGGCTGTGCCGGGTGGAGGGATATGTCTGGATAGTCTCAGACCCAAGTCACTGAGTGCAGTCCCAGGAGATGGGAGGCAGCGGTGTGGGACCTCTGCAACTTGTCTCATGTAAACATTTCATCCGCCACTGATTACTGATGACCAATATTGTGAGTCCTGACCCCTGCACTATATACTCTATTATACATTACATACTCCTGACTCCTGCACTATATCCTCTATGTTGTACATTACATACTCCTGACCCCTGCACTATGTACTCTATGTTGTACATTACATACTCCTGACACTCGTCCTATAATCCCCTCATCACTGTCACTCCTATAAAAGACAGTTCTCGTTGTTTTCTCACTCTCTGACTAAGGTCCATGAATAAAGAAATGAACTGGTAGGAGATCAGAGGACCCATTTACTAGTTACCTTGAGGGGGGAATTGTAAGATCCTCAGAGACAAAGCTGCCTGATGTGGGCGGAGTCCTGGTTTAGGGGAACCAATCAGCTCATGTCTAGTAATAATCTTTGTATTTCTATTTTAGTAGATGGACGGGAGATGAGGAAAACCTCAGAGGATTGTCTCACTTTGTCTCCAGACTGTAAAGTAGAAGATGAGGACATCACACAGTATAGTCCAGGAGAAAACCCGACTACCTCAAATGTCCATCCGGCACCACACAGTGTAGATGGACCATCGTATTCCTCTTATCCTGAGGAACCTCAGACTGTGCGGGACGGTGCCGGACCATCGTATTCCTCTTATCCTGAGGAACCTCAGACTGTGCGGGACGGTGCCGGACCATCGTATTCCTCTTATCCTGAGGAACCTCAGACTGTGCGGGACGGTGCCGGACCATCGTATTCCTCTTATCCTGAGGAACCTCAGACTGTGCGGGACGGTGCCGGACCATCGTATTCCTCTTATCCTGAGGAACCTCAGACTGTGCGGGACGGTGCCGGACCATCGTATTCCTCTTATCCTGAGGAACCTCAGACTGTGCGGGACGGTGCCGGACCATCGTATTCCTCTTATCCTGAGGAACCTCAGACTGTGCGGGACGGTGCCGGACCATCGTATTCCTCTTATCCTGAGGAACCTCACACTGTGCGGGACGGTGCCGGGCCATCGTATTCCTCTTATCCTGAGGAACCTCAGACTGTGCGGGACGGTGCCAGACCATCGTATTCCTCTTATCCTGAGGAACCTCAGACTGTGCGGGACGGTGCCGGACCATCGTATTCCTCTTATCCTGAGGAACCTCAGACTGTGCGGGACGGTGCCGGACCATCGTATTCCTCTTATCCTGAGGAACCTCAGACTGTGCGGGAGGGTGCCGGACCATCGTATTCCTCTTATCCTGAGGAACCTCAGACTGTGCGGGACGGTGCCGGACCATCGTATTCCTCTTATCCTGAGGAACCTCAGACTGTGCGGGACGGTGCCGGACCATCGTATTCCTCTTATCCTGAGGAACCTCAGACTGTGCGGGACGGTGCCGGACCATCGTATTCCTCTTATCCCGAGGAACCTCAGACTGTGCAGGACGGTGCCGGACCATCGTATTCCTCTTATCCTGAGGAACCTCAGACTGTGCGGGACGGTGCCGGACCATCGTATTCCTCTTATCCTGAGGAACCTCAGACTGTGCGGGACGGTGCCGGTCCATCGTATTCCTCTTATCCTGAGGAACCTCAGACTGTGCGGGACGGTGCCGGACCATCGTATTCCTCTTATCCTGAGGAACCTCAGACTGTGCGGGACGGTGCCGGACCATCGTATTCCTCTTATCCTGAGGAACCTCAGACTGTGCGGGACGGTGCCGGACCATCGTATTCCTCTTATCCCGAGGAACCTCAGACTGTGCGGGACGGTGCCGGACCATCGTATTCCTCTTATCCTGAGGAACCTCAGACTGTGCGGGACGGTGCCGGACCATCGTATTCCTCTTATCCTGAGGAACCTCAGACTGTGCGGGACGGTGCTGGACCATCGTATTCCTCTTATCCTGAGGAACCTCAGACTGTGCGGGACGGTGCCGGACCATCGTATTCCTCTTATCCTGAGGAACCTCAGACTGTGCGGGACGGTGCCGGACCATCGTATTCCTCTTATCCTGAGGAACCTCAGACTGTGCGGGACGGTGCCGGACCATCGTATTTCTCTTATCCTGAGGAACCTCAGACTGTGCGGGACGGTGCCGGACCATCGTATTCCTCTTATCCTGAGGAACCTCAGACTGTGCGGGACGGTGCCGGACCATCGTATTCCTCTTATCCTGAGGAACCTCAGACTGTGCGGGACGGTGCCGGACCATCGTATTCCTCTTATCCCGAGGAACCTCAGACTGTGCGGGACGGTGCCGGACCATCGAATTCCTCTTATCCTGAGGAACCACAGACTGTGCGGGACGGTGCCGGACCATCGTATTCCTCTTATCCTGAGGAACCTCAGACTGTGCGGGACGGTGCCGATAAGAAGTTTTCCTGTACTGAGTGCAGGAAGTGTTTCCGTTTAAAACGCCAGCTTAAAGTGCATAAAAGATCTCACACAGGTGAGAAGCCGTATTCCTGTCTTGAGTGTGGGAAATGCTTTTCACAGAAGGCCAATATTTACACACATCAGAGATCACACACGGAGGAGAAGCCGTATTCCTGTCCTGAGTGTGGGAAATGTTTTTCAGTGAAGTCCAATCTTTCCATACATCAGAGATCTCACACGGGGGAGAAGCCTTTTTCCTGTTCTGAGTGCGGGAAATGTTTTTCAGTGAAGTCCAGTCTTTCCACACATCAGAAATCACACACGGGGGAGAAGCCTTTTTCCTGTTCTGAGTGCGGAAAATATTTTTCAAAGAAGTCCAATCTTTCCACACATCAGAAATTACACACGGGGGAGAAGCCTTTTCCCTGTTCTGAGTGCGGAAAATGTTTTTCATTGAAGTCCAATCTTTCCACACATCAGAGATCACACACGGGAGAGAAGCCTTTTTCCTGTTCTGAGTGCGGAAAATGTTTTTCAGTGAAGTCCAGTGTTTCCAAACATCAGAGATCACACACGGGGGAGAAGCCTTTTCCCTGTTCTGAGTGCGGAAAATGTTTTTCAGAGAAGTGCAATCTTTCCGCACATCAGAGATTGCACACGGTGGACTAACCATATTCTTGTCCTGAGTGTGGGAAATGTTTTGCAAATGAGTCCCATTTTTCCACACATCAGAGATCTCACACGGGGGTGAAGCCTTTTCCTTGTTCTGTGTGTGGGAAATGTTTTTCTCAGACGTCCAGTTTTAACACACACCAGAGACTGCACATGGTGGTGAAGCCACTTTCCTAAGTGAGGGAATTGTTCCTCAATGAAGTCCTGTCTTCCTCTACATCAGGGGTCCCACACAACCCTTGAGGTGTATTAGTGAGTGCGGGAAATGTCTTGTATATGAATGTTGCTGGACATGTGGGGAAGAAGCACACCCTGATATACACCTCAGATATACTCCATGGCTGATCTTCATCATGTAAGAAACAGTTGATAAGGAGATCAGAGATCACCAAAGACATGGATGAAGTGTTGTACCGTGTTGGCCATTGATAGCAGGAGGAAAATAAAAATTTAGTCATTACCTCTCATTGGCTGAGTACATTTTGTGATGTAAACTCTTGCAAGAGGTCTGTTTTCTTAAGTCGTCTTCCAGGACGAAACACGTTAACCCCACCACCTAAAAGGCGGTCCTCTAGGCCTTTTAATAATAAAAATGGGGGAGGCATGCTCGCGGCTGACTAGGCAGGACATGGCTGCTTAGAGCTCAGCGCACACCGGGACAAGACCGCCTCATAAAGCGGTGTCACAGCTGGTTATTTGTCTCCACACGGTAACTACTTTATCAGTAAACATCCTGGACACAATTTTATATAATGTATAGTGGGGAAAAAGTCAGAATTAAAACAAGGAAAGAGCCAAGAAACTGAGTAGAGCGGCAGCTAAAATGGCGGCAGCGCCCTCCTCCCGCACAGCCCAGTCACAGACAAGAATGTCTCCCTCCTCACAGAGAGGTGAACTGGATTTGGACTTTGGGATTATTCCCACCACATTACAGAATTCTCCCCCCTGGCTCTGACCTTCTTTGTCAGTTTTGAGAGGGTGTTACAAAAGGCTCTACAAAACACCTCCAATACAATTACTGAAAAGCTTACAAGGGAGATTTGTGAGGTGGGCCGCCGCCGCACATCTGTTTTAGAAAAGAAAATGGATGAGCTCGATGTTATCACCAATAACCACAATGATGAACTGGAAGCTCTTAGGGAAGAAAATTCTTCCCTTTTATGCTCGCCTTGAAGATCTTGAAAACAGAGCTAGAAGATCTAATCTTCGGGTTTGTGGAATACCAGAGGCTATAGAGGACTTGCAATCTACCATTACGGCGCTATTCCAGGAACTGGCTCCATCAATACCCATAGAACGTCTATAGATGGACAGGATCCATAGAACCCTGGCCCCCCCGAAAAGAACATGCCGCCCCCAGGGATATTGTAATAAAACTGCATTTTCTCTTACCATCCATGGACTGACACGGTGTCTCTTTACACTTTACACGTGGGTTATGTCCCTGCTTGCAGGAGAAGACCTAGGCAGAATGTGAAATGTTATACATACATTCTAAAAGCCAGAGCTGAACAGCCCCACCCAGGGGGCGGTCCCTCTGGACATAACCCTCCCACTACAGTCAGCAGACTTCAGTTTTTTTCTGCCTAGCAGAAGGAGAAGACGTGGCTCTCTCAGGAGCCAGTCTCCTGACCTATTTTTATTCCTTTTCTGGAATTTTTTTTTATTTTATTTTTGAGAATTTTCTGTCAACTGTCGGCTGGGCAACAGGTTGGGTACAAGATATCCTCATAGTCTTCCCTGTCCGACCATCGAGCGTGCTGATCCTCGCCTTGTGTGCGTGAGACTCAGTTCACGACAGGCCCCATGACTCCAGGGGTGGCCAGGTTTGCTTTCATGCTCCCACGGTCCTCTCAAGACTGAACAGTTCCTGACTGACTGTATCTTTCGCGGTGGACCGGGCCGACAGCTACTCAGTACTGCACTGTGATAGTCCTGTCAGAAACACACCAGTGGGTCCCTCAGGGGACGGGTAAGTAGTCTCTCCTGCCTGCAGGTGAGTACAAAAGGCTGTGTGTTTCTCTGTGGGGGATTTTCCCTGTCTCCCCCTGTATTTCATTGTCACTCTGTCACCATTGCTGGCGCTGTGCTGTGTGGGGTGCCTGGGGGTCACACTGTTCTTGGAGGGGCTAATGCTGGTCTGCAGATATGCTTGGGGCCTTTTTTTGTGTGTTTTGGGTCCTGAGCGCCGAGTGGCGCTGTGTGTGTGTGCTGTTTTTTTCACTTTTGCTGTGTCATGGTGGCCATCTTGCCGCGGATCGCCTCAGTGAAGTGCGGCGGCCATTTTCTTGTAGCCCGCGTGCTCTTCAGCACTAGTTTTGGCCTCTAGCGCTGCTGTAACAGCGTGAATCTCCTCACAATCTCCTCACAGCTCAGTCCCCTGGGCGCCCCCTCCTCAGTCAGCACAGCCTGTGGGTGGACTTTTTATCTGAGGAGTCTCAGAGGGGGGCAATATGGAGTCTCTGTCACCAGCTTCCCCTAAATGTCAGTGGGCAGCAGGCAGTGTTTCAGCACCTGCGGTCCCTAGGGACCAGTTGTGGGCAGTCCTGGAATCATTTCTGACCAGGATGGGAGCTGTGGGCAAGCGCAAGGGAGCAAAAAAGCGCCCTCTCCCCACTTTAATTCATGAGGGCAGTGCGCTGATTCAGATATGGGCCTAGCCACTACCGCTCAGGACCCTAGTTCTGAATGTATTGAATGGTTTTGAACAGGACTTTCCTTATGTGGAAAACTCCAGTTGTGAGTCAGTAAATGACAGGGCGCTTGTTAGTGTGCTCATGACTGCGTTGAGGGACACTCTCAAGCTAAAATGCTGCGGATGCAGAACCTCAGGCGGATACAGTCTCCTTTGGTTCTTTTAAGGCCAGGCCTTCTAAAGAGGTTTTTCCATATGTACTTTCTTTGACCAGCTCATTGATAAGGTCTGGGAAAAGCCGCAGAATAATTTTTTTATGGTCCCGCGGCGTTTGTCTATCAGATACCCCTTGAAGATGCCCTACTTAAAAAGTGGGCTTCTCGCCCGCACCAGTTGGGGACGGTGCAGGGAGGGGGGTGGGGGATCATTTGTTTATTGTTTTGTTGAACTTGATTGTGCATGCTAACTTCAGAGAACAGGTAACGTTACGAGAGATATGTTTATGTGAGTGTTCATATAGGTTGGGTGTAACAGAACCGCTACATTTATGTCTGACTATAGGGAACCTAGGGAATGCCTACACTATGGGAATATTACATGATAGGCCTGGGACGCATGATTCCGACACCTTCTCCCGATGGCGTCTTTAAAATTTCTTACGTGGAATGTGAGGGGCCTGCATGACAAGCTTAAGCGCGCGGCAGTCTTCACATTCCTTAAGAAACAACGTGCTGATGTGATAGTCCTGGTGGAGACACATGTGGAGGGGAGCGTTCAGATGGCATTACGCCGCCCTTGGATTGGGTGGACATTTCATTCTACCCATACATCCCACGCCAGGGGAGTGTCAATTTTGATAGCTAAATCTGTACACTTTGAGCTATGTGAACTATCCACTGACTCACAGGGGCGGTACATATTTCTCCTAGCTAAACTATATGGTGAACCCATCCTAATATTGGCCTACTATGTGCCACCCCCATTCAACATTACAATCATTAAAGAGGGATTGTCATTCATGGCCCGACACCCTGCCATTTCTGCGGTTTGGTTGGGTGATTTCAATACTACGCTAAATCCCACTCTAGACAGGCTACAACTGACTCCTCCCACCCTGATCGCCCCCAACGAAACTAAGTTTTGTAAGCTTATTTCCACCTTTCACTTAATAGACACATGGCGCCACATGTTCCCAAATACGAAATCATACTCTTGTTTTTCATCTACCCATAATTCTCTGTCTCGCATAGACTTTATACTAATATCTCGTAGACTGACACCGCGATTAATTGAGGCCGCATTCGGTCCCAGAATACTCTCGGATCATAGTCCCTACTGGATAACTTTAAGCATACCCATTAATAAACCACCTAGATCTTGGCGTTTAAACCCGTTTTGGCTCTCACTCCTACCGGAGGATGACGAGCTTGCGAATGAATGGACACAAGACTTTACAGAGAACGACAACTCGGCGTCACCCTCTGCAGTTTGGGACTCCTTTAAGTTGTTCGCTCGCTCCACACTAACGACCAGAATCAATAAAATTAAGGCTGACTCGGCCACCGTCCTTGATAAGGCAATGGCGGACTTGTCATCCTCTGAGCGAGATTTTGCCACCGCCCCGACTCCCGCAAAGGCAAACCAGCTCAAACTACACACTAGAGTAGTCGCCCAGCTTCAGTTCCAAAAAGCAAGACAAAAACTATTTTTCTCTAAACAAAAAATGTTTGAACACGGGGAAAAAGCCGGCAAGCTACTAGCATACCTGATACACAGTGAAGACAGACCCCCAGTGGTTATCACATTACATGGCCCTGATGGACAAAGCATTACGGACCCTCCCACGGTAACTTCAATGTTTAGAGACTTCTTTGCCGACTTGTACAAAACAACAGCCCCTACAAAGTCGGAATCGATGTCCCTCTTTCTAGAAGGGGTCGTTTTCCCGCAACTGACCAGGGAAAAGATGGACCTTCTGGAGGTACCCCTCACCACAGACGAAATCGCAAAGGCAATTGCTAGCTTTGCCAGGTCTAAATCTCCGGGATCGGATGGACTTCCCATTGAGTTTTATTCCCAATTTAGCGAAACTCTCGTCCCTAAATTACTAGCGCTGTACAACCATCTTTTTGAGTCTGGCATACTACCTCCATCCATGACGGAGGCTACCATAGTCCTTATTCCTAAACCTGGAAAAGACCCAGGATACCCTGAATCGTACCACCCCATATCCCTATTACAGGTTGACATCAAAATACTAGCCAAAGTACTATCTATTAGGCTCAATCAGGTCATCTTGTCCCTAATACACACGGACCAGGCGGGTTTCATGCCCGGCCGTAACACATCGTTTAATCTTAGAAAATTATATATAAATCTGCAAGCCACGCATGAGGAGGTTGGGTCCCGGGTTGTAGTGACGTTGGATACGGCGAAGGCTTTCGACTCAGTGGAGTGGAAATATCTATGGAGATGCTTGGAGGGATATGGCTTTGGTCCCAATTTCATTAAGTGGGTTCAATTGCTGTATCAGGCGCCCACAGCCAAGGTGGTGGCCAACGGGTGGCCGTCTCGAATGTTTGACCTCAGTAGAGGCACGAGACAGGGCTGCCCTTTGTCCCCGCTGCTATATGCCCTTGCGGCAGAACCTCTTGCGATATCCATCCGAGCAAACCCAGGGATTAGGTGTCTGAGACTGGGTTCCCTGATTGAAAAATCAGTATGTATGCTGATGATACGCTGCTATATTTAGCAGATTCGGGCCCATCTCTACATACTGCACTCCGCACGATCGAAGGCTTTGGGATATTCTCAGGATTAAAAATCAATTGGGACAAGTCCCAAATTCTGCCTATTGACAGCTTCCCGCCCCCGGAATCCCAAACCAGATTGCCACTACAAAGAGTCGATGTCATTAAATACCTAGGGGTTCATATATCTAGGTCCCCGATGGACTACATTTCCCTCAATATAGAGCCCCTTCTTTCCATGGTTAAAACCAAAGTACGGATTTGGTCCCGACTTCCACTTGGGATCTGGGGCCGCATAAATTTAATTAAAATGGTCTTACTCCCTAAGATATTATATGTGTTGTGGCACACCCCAGTATACCTACCTTTGAAACATTTCAAATCGCTCGAGGCCATACTCAAGCCCTTTGTGTGGGGAGCCAATAGACACAAATTAGCATGGCAAACTCTCAAGAACCCGACCGATCTTGGTGGCACGGCTCTCCCTGACTTCAATCTATACTACATTGCATCACAGTTGTCCCACTTGGACAAGACAGACAGTGAGAGATTCCTCACCCTCTTATGTCCAAAGTGGGCGCAGCACACCAAAGACCCGATATATGCAATCGCATCGGGCTCGGGAGGGGCGGAGCCGGGGACAAATAGGCATACCATGTTATATCACTACAGGAAAATATGGGACTTAGCCTCTTCCAAACTCAGTACTCCACACTACAATGACTACACACCGCTATGGCATAATATGAATCTCCCTGAGCTCACCAAAATACAGGATACGGGTACGTGGTCCACGCAGGGGGTGTTTTACCTCCATCACCTCCTAGACAAGGGGCGCCTAAAAACCTTTGATTCCCTTAGAGAAGAATTTACACTTCAAAACCGAATGTTTTTTAGATTTTTACAACTCCGCCACGCGACGCAGTCGCAATTCCCTGACTCCGTCCCACACCCCACGCCCAATGTAATTATGGCCGTAATTAAGAGCACAGATTCGCACAAACTGATCTCAGCATTTTACAATATGCTTTCCACTCCCATTTCTACCAAACTAGCGTACGATCTGAAACCCAGATGGGAGCGGGAGGTTGGGCCAATAGAGGATGAGGAGTGGGGCGATGCGCTGGAGTCCTGTAAAGCAGTGTCTCCCAAGCTGTCCGATCGACTCTCGCAACTTTATGTCCTACATAGAGCGTACCTCACACCCCTCAGAGTGGCAAGATACAAGCGCACCTATTCTACAACATGTCTGATGTGTGGACAAGAGACGGGCACTTTTTTCCACCTGATCTGGGCCTGCCCTAAGATACAAGGTTTGTGGAAACAAATCGTGACATTTCTACACGACGAGATGAGCTCACCCCTTGCATTAGACCCCAAACAATGCCTTCTGGGAATGTTACCAGACACAATAGATAAATACACTAAAACATTTCTTCATGAGACACTGTTTTCAGCCAGGAAAGTCATTGCTAAAAAATGGATGAGACAAACACCTCCCAAAATAGTAGAATGGAAAATAGAAGTGAATAATACCCTGCCATACAAGAAATGTATATATATCAACAGGGGATGCCCCAATAAATATAACAAGATATGGGACCGCTGGCTTCAAGAGTCGAGTACCTGTACATAACAAGACCATATCAGTCAGAAATGAATGCTCAGACATAGGTTTTCCTAGGAAGTCTTTGGATGTGCAATGTATTCTTGTAGAGCACGCTCACATGACAATGATAATGAATCTGTTGCCTAACTTACCTCAAGTATGACTCTCAATGTATCAGTTACCAAGTTTATATGCAAAATATACTTCACATGTATGCACCCTTTGAGCAATAAAAACCTTTGTTTAACGTAAAAATAAAGTGGGCTTCTCCTCCAGTCGCCCGGTTAAACAAGGCCATCACTCTCCCGATGGAGGGGACTCCTGCATTTGAGGACCCCACTGACAGGAGGTCAGAAGTGGTGAGCAGAGCCATGTTTGCCTTGTTGGGATCCGCCCTACGGCCTGTGGTAGCGGCGACCCTTGTGTCTTAAACACTTACAGGTTGGGCAAAAATGTTGCACCTAGCTGTACAGGAGCATATTCTTCCTCCAGACACAGTTGCTTTGGCCCACCAACTGGTTCAGGGCCTGGTTTATGTGTGCGACGCCACGTTGGACGCGGCCCCTTTAATATCCAGGGCCTCTGTCTCGGCGGTGGTATTGCGTCGTCTTATCTGGTTGAAGTGCTGGTCTGCTGACCTAGCCTTAGGAAGCTCCTGACGGATCTACCATTTAAAGGTGGTAGACCTTTCGGTGCTGCTCTGGATGACATCGTCATGGATGTCATGGGAGGTAAAAGCACTCTTCTTCCTTAGACTAGCAAGGGTGAGGAGGCCTGCCGCAAACAGGGGCCTTCCTTTCCAGCAAATTGGGGTTTTTTCGTCAGTCAGAGTCCACGGGTAGGCCCTCTCAGACTGACGGCAGTGCGGCTGGTGGGCACAAGTGCCCCTGGGTGCGTAAGCCGAACAAGCGGCTCCCAAGCCCACCTCCGCGTGAAGTCTTGCCTCCGCCCGACTCTGGGGTGGGAGGACGACTTCGCAGGTCACGAATCGGTGGTCCTCCCGAATCTCCGACTGGTGGGTGTGCGAGGTGGTCACCTCAGGATATAGGATAGTATTCCGATCCTGGCCCCCACACAGATTCTTTCCCTCAAATCTTCCTCTCCTTCCTACCTGTCGGGCAGCCCTCTTGGGGGCTGTACAGGATTTGATCAGGTCCGGAGTGATTGTGCCGGTTCCATCACAGGAGAGTTTTCAGGGATTCTACTCGAATCTGTTTGTCGTCCCAAAAAATAGGACGTGGTTCGACCTATCCTGGACCTCAAGGCCCTGAATGCCTTCGAGAAGGTACAGAAATTCCGCATGGAATCCATTCGCATGGTGATCGCTACACTCCACCAAAGGGATTTTCTTCTGGCGTCCTTGGACTTCAAGGACGCCTACTTGCATGTTCTGATCTGCGCAAGTCACCAGAAGTTTCTGCGCTTTGCGATCAGCGAAGTCCGCTATCGATTGTGGCTCTTCCTTTCGGCCTAGCCTCGGCACCAAGGGTGTTCACCAAGGTGCTTGCTCCGGTTCTAGCCTTCTGTTACAGCGAGGTATTGCTGTCGTGAGCTATCTGGACGATCTTCTGCTAAGAGCAGAAAGTGTATCAGACTTAGAGGAAAGGTGACTATCGTCAATTAGACCCTCAGGGACTCGGGTGGTTCCTGAACATTCAGGAGTCAGTCCTGGTCCCGACTCTGTGTCTGGAGTATCTAGTTCTGATTCTGGACTCCTTGGAGGCAACGGTATCCTACCTCTGGAGAAGTTGCTGACACTTTAGTCTGCGGTGCTGGTGCTGACATCCCAAAAATGGTTGTCAATCTGTTTTTTTACATGAGAGTCCCGAGACTCGTGGTGGCCTCCTTCGCGGCCGTTCCGTCTGCCCAATCACACACCAGGGCATTGCAGAAGGAGATCTTGTCCACCTGGGACAAATCCTCGTTGTCCTTGGATCTTCAGATCCAGGTGATTCACCTGGTCAGGGCGCCCCTGACATGGTGGTTGAGGTCCTCGGCTCTTCGGTCCGGAAAGTCGTTCCCCTCCCATCCAATGGACGGTACTCACGACGGACACCAGCCTGACGGGCTGGGGTGGAGTCTGGGGAGTCCTGTCGGCTCAGGCCTTGGACTCCGGACGAGCCCGTTTACCAATCACTGTTCTGGAAATACGGGCCATCGGACTGCGTCTCTCCTCAGGTCGGAGAGAGTACGAGGTCGCTCCATCAGGAGCCAGTCGGACACCGCCACGGCGGTGGCGTATGTAAACCATCAAGGGGGAACTCGGAGCTCAGCTGCGGCTTCCAAGGTAGTCCGTATCCTGAAGTGGGCCGGAAGAAACGTGCCGGCTCTGTAGGCCATTTTACATTCTGGGCATAGACAATGGGCAGGCGGACTATCTGAGTCGCCAATCGCCAGACACCGGACCAAGAAGAGTGGTCCTTGCATATTTCAACTCCTTTACCGACGATGGGGCACGCCGGATGTGGACCTGATGGCCTCTCGACTCAATCGCAAGGGTCGAGGTTGTGGCCAGATCCAGGGATCCTTGGGCGATGCCTCGGATGCGTTGGTGGCCCCATAGGGTCCTTATCGCCTGATATAAACTCCGGCGATCCTAATTGTTCCGGATTGGCCTCAGCATCACTGGTACGCTGATCTGGTACGTCTCGTCGCGGACGTTCCCTGGCGGTTGCCGATGAGGGAGGACCTTCAGTCTCAAGGTCCTATGTTTCATCCGGCTTACAGTCTCTGGCTTTAACGGCAGGGCTGTTAAAAGCCAGGTGTTGAGGGACCGAGGTCTCTCGGACTCGGTCATTTTGACCATGTTAAGGACACGGAAGTCTTCCTCCAGGCAGATCTATCACCGTGCCTGGAAAGCTTATATCGCCATGTGCGAAGCGCTGGACTGGCGTCCTCGGACGTATTCCGTCCCCAGAATCCTGCGTCCTCTGCAGTGTGGAGTGACCCAAAAGCTTGCTTTGAGTACCATCAAGGATCAGATTTCGGCCTTGGCCGTCTTCTTTCAGCGACCTCTATCAGGTCATTTTCTTGGTTAGCACCTTGTGTTGGGGGTTCGCCATGTGCTCCCTCCTGTCAAGCCTCCTCTCCCACCATGGGATCTGAATTTGGTGCTCTCGGTCCTCCAGGAACCTCCTTTTGGGAATATCCGGGATATTCCCCTCTTGTCTTGTCTCAGAAGGTGGCCTTTTAGTGGCAATCACTTCTGTTTGACGAGTGTCTGAGTTGGCGGCTTTGTCCTGCAAGTCGTCATATTTAGTCATCCATAAGGAAAAGGCGGTGTTGCATCCGCGACCTTCCTTTTTTGCCAAAGGTGGTGTCGACCTTTCACCTACATGAGGACATTGCCCTCCCGTCCTTGTGTCCTCACCCATCGCATCCCAGAGTTTGCGCTGCACATATTGGAGGTTATACGAGCCTTACGGGTGTACCTGTCTGCTACTGCTTCTATTCGGAAGTCTGACTCACTGTTTGTGACTGTCTCTGGTCCATAACAGGGCCAAGCGGTTTCGTCTGCCATCATTTTTAGGGGAATCAGACAAACCGTCATTCAAGCCTATGCTCTCAAAGGGCGGGCGCCTCCCTTTCCGGTTACGGCGCATTCCACCAGGGCAATTGGTGCTTCCTGGGTTTCCCGACATCAAGCGTCGGTTGCACAAGCGTGCAAGGCGGCGACCTGGTCGTCTGTTCATGCCTTTTAAGTTTTATAAGGTTAATGTGGCTGCATCTTCGGATGCTTCCTTCGGCCGCAGGGTGCTGCAGGCCGCTGTTTAAAGTTGCGACTCCTCCGTTGAGGAGCTCTGCCTTATTGGAGTGAAGTTTTGGTTTTTCCATTTATACTGCTCCCATCCCTCTTGACACTGCTTTGGGACATCCCACGTGTAAAGTGTAAAGAGATACCGTGTCAGTCCATGGATGGTAAGAGAAAATAGGATTTTTTGTACTCACCGTAAAATCCTTTTCTCTGACATCCATGGACTGACACGGCACCCACCCTTCCTTTTAAGTTTGTACTGCTTTGTTACGAACTGAAGTCTGCTGACTGTAGTGGGAGGGTTATGTCCGGAGGGACCGCCCCCTGGGTGGGGCTGACCAGCTCTGGCTTTTAGAATGTATGTATAACATTTCACATTCTGCCTAGGTCTTCTCCTGCAAGCAGGGACATAACCCACGTGTAAAGTGTAAAGAGACACCGTGTCAGTCCATGGATGTCAGAGAAAAGGATTTTACGGTGAGTACAAAAAATCCTATTATTTCCGCACTAAAGAGCAGTTAATGGAAGCAGCCCACATTAAGGATTCATTGATCTTCCAGGGATATCGCCAGGTGCATAGGGGCCCAAAGATAATCTTGCATTACATCATAATTTTCAGCTGTCCCGGATCTGCCGGGACAGTCATGCATTTTACTAAGCTGTCCTGGGATGGGAAGCATCCCAGAACCTGTACTGTGCCCTCCTGATCCCAGTATTGTGCCCTTCTACCTCCCACCGCACTGTGCCCTTTGTATTGATTAGTCTTTGATTTATGGCATGTTTTCTTATTGTTTAAAATTGAATTTATTGAGAATACTACTAAATATATGTTTAATTCTATCAACTATTTTGATACCCTTCTATCCTCCATTCAACTCCCCTCTTTATCTGTTACTCAAAAATTAAATCTTGATAAACCAATCACTGATTTAGAAGTCCGTGCAGCAATTAAAACATTGAAAGCACACAAACGCCCAGCTGGCTTCTCAGCAACCTATTATAAGCATTTTGCTACCATACTGTCCCCCTCCTGGCTGAAGCCTTCAACTCCCTTCTTTTAGGCCATTCCTTTCGTTGTGAATCCCTCCTGGCATCCATAGCTATGATACCTAAGCCTAATGCTGATCATACATCTTGGTCCAATTATAGGCCAATATCCTTCCTTAATTTAGACATTAAGTTACTGGCTAAATTTCTTTTTAACCGACTTACCCAATTCTAGGAACCCTGACACATAAAGATCAGACTGGGTTTATTGCATCTAGACAAGCGGGCGACAACATAAGACGCGTTACTCTCTTATAACATATGGCATGTTCCCGCCACATCCCTGCCTGCTTCCTCTCCATAGACATACAAAAGGCATTTGATTCGCTTTCATGGCCCTATCTTACAATCCTCCTTATATCAAAACCCAAAAGTATTTGTTTCCTACTCCTGGATACCGTTCAGACTCCTTTGTCATTGAAAGAGGAACTAGGCAGGGGTGTCCCCTTTCCTCTCTGCCTTTTGCACTGGCAATTGAACCCCTAGCCCAAATAATATGCTTTCATTCAAATATTAAAGGCCTAGAACTAGGAGGTCACCAACATAAATTGTGTATGTTTGCCGATGATGTCCTAATATTTCTCACCTCACCCCTCATATCAGCTCCGAACCTCATTGACATTCTTACCAAATTTGGATCAATCTTTGGGTTCAAAATAAATCCCCAAAAATCTAAAGCTTTAAATATTTATTTTTTTTGGTGGAGAATGCGGGCAGCTTTAAATATTTCAATTCCACTGGACTTAAAAACTCAACTTCAGGAATCCCTTCCATTTACCTGGTCTTCAACACAAATAACATATTTAGGTATCACATTTATAGCTAATCCAGCTAACCTATGTAGCACTACCCCCGGAGGAGCTGCTGGTTTTATTTGGGTCAGTACTCTGTTTGCAACCTCAGACCCTCCCTTGGCACAACTGGTGTAACTGGCAATTGTGAGTCCCACTGAATGCTGGGAACACAATTTGGCATATATATATATATATATATATATATATATATATATATATCTCACAATAACATGTAAGAATATGGTTACCTTCCTTTGGTAGCAGTCTCACAGGAAACAAAGATACTCCAACAAAGTGTTTCACTTAACCAAGGGCAACTTTACTTGGTATGAAGGAAAAGGAAAAGTATTACACATATGCATACAGTTGACTCAGCAGGGCCCTGCAGGAGTCAATGAGGATAAAGAAAAGAAAGGGTTTCTAAAACAATGTTAAAATCTACTTATAATCGAATGAAACAGGTATAATGCTCGCAAGCTCCCCCCTAATGGGCAATACCACCCTATGTCCCGCAGTGTTAGTTCCAGTCAGGCCTGACAATGATCACAATTACAAGTTCCTCAATGGTGGGAGTCTTCGCTAGCAACGTTGGTGCACGTTATACTTGTAATCCAAAGGGAATAAAGATGCAATTAAACCTTCACAATGTTTGTGGAAGTGAAGTTTCAGCTAGTATAACTTTAACCCAAACTGCGTAGTTATCACGCGCTGCACTATGTCCTAATATGCGCGTGGCATACTATTCTGCTGCTGATGGGCCTTCAAGAGTCAATGGGCCTAGAACAGTTATAGAATATAGGCAGGTGCCCTCTCACCAGAACAGGCTTAGTCCACCTGATTTGCTCCGCTGCTGGTGACTCGATCTGTGGCCTCTCCGCAACGTGCAGTCTCCGGTCCCTCCCTTGGCAGCAGTAGATATCAGCCGATGGATGACTCCGGTCTCTGGGAAGCGCAAGCTGGACACACAGAAAGAGATCACCCTCCTGGCTTGGTGATCCTCCGCAAGGTTGTAAGCCCAGGCTTCAGGCCTAGTCCCTTTGGCAGCAGGCCTTACACACACGTCCTGCAGGGAGGGGGTGAAGATCCCAAGAGACCGAACAAAGCTCCTCCCCTCCTTTAAGTAACCTCTCCCACAAAGCTCTGCAGGGATGCAATGCACTCTGGGAGGACAACTGCATTGTGGGTACCATAGTCTATTACCTACTCCTGTCAATGGAGTCCCGTTCTCTTGGTACCGTAAGTTCCACAATGCATCGCTTCACAATGTTAATGACAGTTTTATATTACATTACAAACCGCCACCCCGATAAACCTATATACTGCAAATTACCCACCAATGCCGACTCGACTTACCTCTTCTATGAAGAACTGGTCTTCTTTACCATTAGCATGGTTGGGTAGAATCTCAGTAATCAAGATGTCTATACTCCCTAAGATTTTATATCTCTTTAGAGTACTCCCGATACAGGTTCCGGCATATTACTTACGAATCCTACAAAGAAAAGCTCTCCAATTTATTTGGGGTAAACTTAAACCCGTATTCCACAACCAACACTATACACACCCCGTATCAATGGTGAGTTAGGGGTTCCTAATTTCTCCAAATACTATTGTGCAGCCCAACTAGCTCAACTCCCTAAATACCACGCCACTAAAGAAATTCCCCTTTGGGTTACGAAAGAATCGGTCGATTGTGACCCTCTCTCCAAATCTCTTATGGCTTTCGCCAACACGACGCCGAACAATAACGAACCCTATCACAAAACATAATCTCTCAATCTGGGATAAATTAAGATCTCGTTTGGTCTTCAATCAAAACATAATCCCCTTCTCTCCTTTCTCAATAACCCTTCTTTTTATCCTGCCTGGACATTTCCATCATCTTTTCACAATCTGGTCAAAGTTAGAACTCATACAAGCCCATCATTCTTACAAATCCACAACAATAACTTCTTTTGCTACACTTCAGGAAACTCATGCATTGCCACATAATGAAACTTTTAGATACCTTCAAATAAAAAAAAAATTCTATCCCAGAATTTCCCCTCAGGTCCTCCTACCCCAAGCTTTACGACCTTTGAACAAGCTTGCCACACTGATCCACATAGGCGTGGACTCATTTCCAATTTGTATGCACTGCTGCTTTCGCACACAAATTCTTCCCCCTTATCTTACGTTACAAAATGGGAAACTGATCTAAACCTAAAAACCAGACACGCTAAATTGGCCTCAAATCTGACAGGTTACTAAAGCAGCCACTCCAAATATAACTGCATTACAGACCAATTACAAGGTGTACAGCGGAAGGCTGTCTCCCAGGGGCTATCCGAGACCTTTTCAGTTTTGGAATCACCCTTCAAGGGGTATATGACTTGGATGGCAATATAGCTCTTTGTCTACGTACATGAGCCTTTGCTTTGTAGCCCCAAAGTGGATTCTGGTTCGAAAGCTTGAGTACCTTATAGCTTGGCTACTTGTCTTATGTCATCCCTGTGTGGCACTGTTTTGTCCATGTTTGGAAACTACTTGGTTACGATCTACTTGTACTAGCAGAGCTAGTTGTCTCTCTACTACCTACATACAGACTACTGGAACTAGTCCATCTGTTGGATGCTATCTTTGAATATCCCTGCTATTGGATATCTATGTATGAGGCCTACTCTACTGCAAGACAGTGAGATCCGTTTTCTCTTTTTGCTATCTTTGAACCTTGAGCGTGTACTGAAGAAGCCTATCGGTGAAACGCGTTGACGCACAAGGGCTCACTGTAGACTTTGTATCATTCTATATGATTTTTAATTAACTTTTGAATGCTCTGTTCATACCATGTATTTTTTTCAATAAATATTGTATTTTTTCTACTTCTGCATTGTTTTCTATGCCTTTAAAGTCCGGCCCAGGGCTACTTTTTAAGTAACCCCTTTTTTCTGTACCAATTACAAGGTACTCACCAGATGGTACCTAGTACCGGCTAGGATATCAAAATTCCTCCCCCAATACCCCTCACATTTGCTTTTGAAGGCTGTACTGACCTGGTTACACATCTACATATCTGGTGGGACTTTCCCATAGTCAGAACTTTTTGGTCTAAAATCTTCAACATCCTTTCCACTATGTTCAAAACCACCTTACCTCCTGACCCAGCGGTTGCAATCCTGAACAAATAAACCACAAGACTTTAATGCACCGCCAATTCAAACTTCTACTCCTAATTACTACAGCTGCAAAACAAACTATTGCAAAAGTCTGGAAAACAAACACGTTATGCACAGTATCAGTTAAACACCGAGTAACTCAGGCAATGATTCATGCCGAAACGGAGGCTCAACTACTTGATAATTTACCCAAGTTTGAGTCACTACGGCTCCCATGGATTGAAAATTACCTACCACCTGGTCTTGATTTATCCCTAATATTCACCTGAGACTATATACCCATCTCATATACCATCTTTCATACGATACCCTGGACTTACCGACCGCTCACCCATTCTGGCTACATCTGCCATCCACCACTTTTTTCTTCACAAGCCCCCCCTATCCCCCCCACTCCCACCCCCCCGTAACGACTTATTGGTTCTTCACATACTAAAACTTAAACAAATAGTTCATTAATTACTACCTAAGATACATTTTAACTTAGGAGACTTTTGGGATGGCTTGTTTATTAGTTGCTTTCACCAGGATATACCAAGCCACATGGTTGGATCTTGGTCCTGGATTTGAAATATGTTTATCCCGACTATCCCATATTTATCTATGGGTTTTTTTTTCACTAACCTTATGGAAAACCGAGTCTCCTCCAGACATAAACTTCTTATTATTTTATATCACCTAGATATTACAATTTTTCCTACTTTACCTTTCATGTTTTCTTTATTCTAACAATATATTTCTTGAATTAAACATGGAATTGTATAAGTTTATGGAAATATCAATTTTCTGTATAAGGTATTGAAAAGCCTTTTTTCTCACATTTGTACTTTTCTTTTTTTGTTTATACTACAAATATTTGTCTGAGAACTTGTACTGTATTTCTTTCAATAAAATGATTGAAACGAAAAATAAAAATGGAGGTCTATTTTTCTCTTGCAAGAGGTCTGTTTTCTCAAGTCGTCTTCCAGGACGAAACACGTTAACCCCACCACTTAAAAGGCGGTCCTCTTGGCTTTTTAAAATAAAAATGGAGTCGTTACCTCTCATTGGCTGAGTACATTTTGTGGTGTAAACGCTTGCAAGAGGTCTGTTTTCTCAAATCGTCTTCCAGGATGAAGCACGTTAACCCCACCACTTAAAAGGCGGTCCTCTTGGCTTTTTAAAATAAAAATGGAGTTGTTACCTCTCATTGGCTGAGTACATTTTGTGGTATGGAGACTTAGAGGGGTTTTTTTTCTTTTGCAAGAGGTCTGTTTTCTCAAGTCGTCTTCCAGGACGAAACACGTTTACCCCACCACTTATAAAGGCGGTCCTCCTAGGCTTTTTCAAATAAAAATGGAGTCATTACCTCTCATTGGCTGAGTAAATTTTGTGGTGGAAGATTTCACAGACATTTAGGGAACCATTTAAAAAAAATGTTTTTTTTTTTTTTTTTATTCTTTATTGTATTTTATCAAAATTCCAATCATGTTACATCGTTACATTTTGATATAGAAACAAGTCAATATCCTTGTATAAACATGTACAGAATCCCTATTTAACCCACGTGCCCCCCCTCCCCCCCTCTATTTCTCTCACCTCTCCTGGACCCACCCCCCAAACCTCTACCTCTTAGACTTTTATAAATGTATCTATTTTTTTTTATATATATATATTATTTACTCTCTTTATCAGGGGAAGGATTTCCTATGTCTGACTGGAGACTAAACACCTCTACATATCTCTTTGTCTTTTTAAACCCTTTCCATCTCTCCCATTTATCTGTTGACTCTACACTTTCTTCTTCAAGACTCTGCCTCAGACCTTCCATGTTATATGTTTCCTCTACAGAAGTTAGCCACTCACGGATTGAGGGGGGCTTCCACTTTTTGCCACTTTTTAGGGATAAGTCTTTTCGCAGCATTCAGCATATGTGGTATTACTGATTTTTTATATTGTTTTACTGATCCTTCAACCCCATGTAGCAGAACTATCCACGGATCTTCTGGTATTTATTTTTTTCGGTAATTTTGTTTTATTATCTGCAATATCTCTCTCCAATCGTTTTTTATTTTTGGGCAGTCCCACCATAGATGGGCCATCGTTCCCAATACCTTACATCCTCGCCAGCACTCCGCGGATTTTCCCAGTTGGTACCTGCTGACTTTATCTGGCGTTGCGTACCACCTTGTTAAACATTTATAGTTCATTTCGACCGTTCTGGTGTCTACAGCAGAGCTGTGGGTTAAATTTAATATTTTGCTAATAGTGACTTTATCTATATGTGTCCCCAGTTCCCTCTCCCATTTGGATATGAATGGCGGGATCTCCGGGTGTTCCATGGCCAACAGTATTTTATATATTCCCTCTTGTATTTTCTGAAATACATAGCCGTTCTAGAGGCGTTAAATCAGTCTCATGTCTTATTGGCTGGGATAAGTGCTCGACAAAGTGCCTCAACTGGAGATATCGCCATTCGTTTATTACCGTATTTTTCGGACCATAAGACGCACTTTTTCCCCCAAAAAATATGGGGGAAACGTCTCTGCGTCTTATGGAGCGAACATACATCAGGCACCGCACCCCCGCCGCCGCTGGCAACGCCCCCCGCCACTGCCGGCAATGCCCCCCGCTTAGTGCTGTGTTTTTGCCAAAAAAGCCACCCTCCCTGCACGAGAAAAAGCCGAGCCCCCACCCGTCTTCCCGCGGCTGCCTCCCGCACAAATGCAGCCCCCGGCGGCCGGCTTGATGTAGCGGCACTTGCAGGGGCGGACTGACTGTAATCGACGAACACCTGTGCCATTCCACATTTCACAAACAGTGATCGCTGCAAGCCCAGCTTAGCGATGGGCGACATCACAGTTCATCCGGTGTAACCTCACTTACGGTTCCTGCAGTCTGCAGGTAAATCCTATGTTTGGATAATACAAATAGTGATATGGGGTTACTCACGGATCCGCAGAGATCACCAGAGAATGCTGGTCAGGATCGATCTGTTCATCTGTGATCTAAATGGCTCAATAAACTGCTGTTAGCACAGAGATCACCAACAATTTATGGTTGGGATCGATCGGTGCATGTATGTTTTTGGAGGTCCTCTTTCCTGAGTCCTGTTTTAGAAATCCTATTTCCAGAGTCCTTGTAGATAAATAATGGGAGTCTTTATTCCAAGAAGTTTATCCAGGTGGTGCGTTGCAGGGTGTAATTTGAAAGTCCTCATTCAAATTTGGGTATGCTCCGGTAGATATCCCAGTGTTAAAAGTTTACATGTTTCGTTCTGAGGAACCGGAACTTTGTCTATCGCAGTGACCACATAGCTATTACTTTGTGCTTTTTTTGGTCTATTGTATAGGATTTTGGGGTATTATAGAATGTGTTTTATTCATGTACCGTATATACTCGAGTATAAGCCGACCCAAATATAAGCTGAGGCACCTAATTGGAAAACGTATTGACTAGAGTATAAGCCTAGGGTGTCCATCTGCATGCCTCACTGTGCCTCACTTTGCCTCACTGTGTCCATGTGCATGCCTCACTGTGCCCATGCCTCACTGTGCCCATGCCTCACTGCCCATGACTAGACTGACGTTTTAACATGGGAGTCTATGGAAGGGGTGCCCGGGTTTGAAAAATCGGTGCTCCCCGGCCGTAGGTCTCTTAGACAACAACCTTTGCACACCTGTAGAGGAGAAATGGAGCTACATGTTTGCCAAGTTTCGGGTCCAGAGGACCTACAACCGGCCGGTACCAGGTCCCCAAAGTTACCAGAGAAATTACTGTTTAACATGGGAGTCTATGGAAGGGGTTCTCGGCTTTGAAAAATCATTGCTCCCCGGCCGTAGGTCCCTAGGAAAACAGTTTGGGGTTCAGGGGACCTACAGCCGGCTGGTACCGGGTCCCCAAAGTCCGGGAGATCAGGCGCAAAAACGTGACTCGAGTATAAGCCAAGGGGGGGACTTTCAGCACAAAAAAATGTGCTGAAAAACTCGGCTTATACTCGAGTATATACGGTATTTTGCGTTTTATAGGCTATTAAACTTCGTAGTATAACTCATTTAGATGTGTGGAGGTCTATTTATTTTTTTGTATTTGATATATCCTCCCATTCTGCCATGAACAGGTTGGCGAGACTGGGAGCAAATTTGGCTCCCGTTGCCACGCCAACCTGTTGGGAGAAAAATTGATCATGGTACCAGAAATAGTTGTGGGCAGTGGCGGTGCGTCCATAGAGGGCGCCGGAGCGCCGCCCCCTCTCACTCCCGCACCGCCACTGAAAGACAATACACAGATTCATGCATTGCATGAATCTGTGTATTGTCACCGCTGACGCGCTGCCCACTATTCATATGGCCGGCCTCCTGGTGAGCGCCGGCCATATGAATTAGAGCGGCGGCCGGCGGTGGGTGTAATCTGGAAGTGTCTATCAGAGCCAGCGGCTCTAATAGGCTTTCCGAATACAGCTCTCACGCTGTATTCGACTTCCAAAAACTCCTCCCAGGTACGCACGGGGGTGCGTTCCTTGGAGAAGACTGTGGAGGTTTCAGCCAATCAGGTTCACCGGTTCTGGTTACCGGTAACCTGATTGGCTGAAGCGACATCGAGGGCGGGAGAACACATCGAGGACGGCGCGGACCGAGGAAGGTAAGTGCAGGGCTGGGGGGGGGGACAGGCTGCATTTGGGGGGAACTGGCTGAATATGGGGGACAAACTGGCTGCATTTGGGGGGAACTGGCTGTATATGGGGGACAAACTGGCTGCATTTGGGGGGAACTGGCTGTATATGGGGGACAAACTGGCTGCATTTGGGGGGAACTGGCTGTATATGGGGGACAAACTGGCTGCATTTGGGGGGAACTGGCTGTATATGGGGGACAAACTGGCTGAATATGGGGGACAAACTGGCTGCATTTGGGGGGAACTGGCTGTATATGGGGGACAAACTGGCTGCATTTGGGGGGAACTGGCTGCATTTGGGGGGAACTGGCTGTATATGGGGGACAAACTGGCTGCATTTGGGGGAACTGGTTGTGTATGGGGGCACACTGGCTGCATTTGGGGGGAACTGGCTGTATATGGGGGCACACTGGCTGCATTTGGGGGGAACTGGCTGTATATGGGGACAAACTGGCTGCATTTGGGGGGAACTGGCTGTATATGGGGGACAAACTGGCTGTATATGGGGGCACACTGGCTGTATATGGGGGCACACTGGCTGTATATGGGGGCACACTGGCTATATATATATATGGGGACAAACTGGCTGTATATGGGGGCACACTGGCTATATATGGGGGCACACTGGCTATATATATGGGGACAAACTGGCTGTATATGGGGGCACACTGGCTATATATATATATGGGGGCACACTGGCTATATATGGGGACAAACTGGCTATATATGGGGACAAAATGGTTGTATATGGGAGCACACTGGCTGTATATGGGGGCACACTGGCTGTATATGGGGGGCACACTGGTTATATATATATGGGGGCACACTGGCTGTATATGGGGACAAACTGGCTGTATATGGAAACAAACTGGCTGTATTTGAGGGGGCAAACTGGTGGCGTTTGGGCACAGTGGCTGCATTTAATAGGCACAGTGGCGGCAATTGATTTTTTTTTTTCAGTTTGTTTGCGCCCCCCCAAAAATTTTGAGCACCAGCCGCCACTGGTTGTGGGCCATGCAAAAGTCCAACACCTTACCCAGAAAGCATTTCTGTATATGAGGTATGTCCTCACGTTTGATCAACGCCCAATTGAGTGCTAGTAGAGCATCATCATGCTGTATGATGGTATATAGTGAACAAACATCTGCGGTCACCAGATAGGTTGTAGATGCTGGATTCAGCTTACCCTCATCCAGTAACCGCAGGAGGTCAGTGGTATCCTTGAGGTAAGCCCTGGTTGTTTTGACACTTGGTTGAAGAAACCTGTCAAGGTATTCCCCAAGTCTCGCGGTGACTGACCCGATACCATTTACAATCGGGCGTGCCGGAGGTGCCTCTGCATTCTTGTGGATCTTTGGTAATGTATAAATCACCGGTATTCTGCAAGAAGTAGGATTAAGGTATTTGCTTTCCTTCACGTTCAGGGCACTGTTTCTAAAACCCCATTCAACCAACAGATTACATAGTTACATAGTTACATAGTTACATAGTTAGTCAGGTTGAAAAAAGACAAAGTCCATCCAGTTCAACCATAAAAAAAAATAACTACAATAAAAAAAAAAAAAAAAAAAATATCGTGCACTCCCATATACCCAATTCTATACCCACAGTTGATCCAGAGGAAGGCAAAAAACCCCAGCAGAGCATGATCCAATTTGCTACAGCAGGGGAAAAAATTCCTTCCTGATCCCCCGAGAGGCAATCGGATTTACCCCGGATCAACTTTACCAAGAACTGTTAGTACTCAGTTATATTCTGTACATTTAGGAAAGTATCCAGGCCTTTCTTAAAGCAATCTACTGAGCTGGCCAGAACCACCTCTGCAGGGAGTCTGTTCCACATTTTCACAGCTCTTACTGTGAAGAAACCTTTCCGCATTTGGAGATGAAATCTTTTTTCTTCTAGACGTAAAGAGTGCCCCCTTGTTCTCTGTGTTGACCGTAAAGTGAATAACTCATCACCAAGTTCACTATATGGACCCCTTATATATTTGTACATGTTAATCATATCCCCCCTTATTCTCCTCTTCTCAAGAGTGAATAAATTCAGTTCCTCTAATCTTTCTTCATAGCTGAGCTCCTCCATGCCTCTTATCAGTTTGGTTGCCCTTCTCTGCACTTTCTCCAGTTCCCCGATATGCTTTTTGAGAACTGGGGCCCAAAACTGAACTGCATATTCCAGATGAGGCCTTACTAATGATTTGTACAGGGGGGCAAAATGATATCTCTCTCTCTGGAGACCATACCTCTCTTAATACAAGAAAGGACTTTGCTCGCCTTGGAAACCACAGCTTGGCATTGCATGTTATTATTGAGCTTATGATCTACCAAAACCCCCAGATCCTTCTCCACTACAGATCCCCCCAGTTGTACTCCCCCTAGTATGTATGATGCATTCATATTATTAGCCCCCAAGTGCATAACTTTACATTTATCAACATTAAACCTCATCTGCCACATAGTCGCCCAATTAGACAGAGCATTGAGGTCGGCTTGTAAATTGGCGACATCCTGTAAGGACGTTATTCCACTGCATAGCTTGGTGTCATCTGCAAAGACAGAAATGTTACTTTTAATCCCAAACCCAATATCATTTATAAAGATATTAAAAAGTAAGGGTCCCAGCACTGAACCTTGGGGTACACCACTGATAACCTTAGACCATTCAGAGTAAGAATCATTAACTACTACTCTCTGAATTCTGTCTTTTACCCAGTTTTCTATCCATTTACAAACTGATATTTCCAATCCTGTAGACTTTACCTTACACATGAGCCGTGTGTGGGGAACTGTATCCAACGCTTTTGCAAAATCCAAGTATACCACGTCCACAGCCACGCCTCTGTCCAAGTATACCATGTCCACAGCCACCCCTCTGTCCAAGGTCTTACTTACCTCTTCATAAAAAGAAATCAGGTTTGTTTGACAACTTCTGTCTTTCATGAATCCATGCTGTCTGTTGCTTAAATAGTTTTTTTCCAGCAAGAACTCATCTATGTGGTCTTTTATTAATCTCTCCAGTATTTTCCCAACTATAGAAGTTAAACTAACAGGTCTATAGTTACTTGGTAAACACTTAATTCCCTTTTTAAATATAGGCACCACATTGGCCCTGCGCCAATCCAGTGGTACTATTCCTGTCATTAATGAGTCCCTAAAAATTAGATACAATGGCTTTGAAATTACAGAGCTCAATTCTTTTAGGATCCGTGGGTGTATGCCATCTGGTCCAGGTGCTTTATCCACCTTTATTCTGTCTAAATATTTCTGGACCATATCACAGATTAAGTTGGTCCTTATACGGTTCATTTGGATCTGTCGGTAATTTTTGTATGTTGTCTGATCACTTAAAAGTTCCATTAATTGGTTGTGATTAGGGATGAGCTGAACACCCCCCAGTTCGGTTCGCATCAGAACCTGTGAACGGCCCGAAAGTTTGTGCGAACTTTAGAACCCCGTTAAAGTCTATGGGATTCGAATGTTTGGAATCAAAAGTGCTAATTTTAATGGCTAATGTGAAAGTTATTGTCATAAAAAGGGTCTGGGGACCCGGGTCCTGCCCCAGGGGACATGTATCAATGCAAAAAAAAGTTTTAAAAAAGGCTGTTTTTTTGGGAGCAGTGATTTTAATGATGCTTAAAGTGAAAAAAAAAAGTGAAATATTCCTTTAAATATCGTACCTGGGGGGTGTGTATAGTATGCCTGTGAAGTGCCACGTGTTTCCCGTGTTTAGAACTGTCCCTGCACAAAATTACATTTCTAAAGGAAAAAAAGTCATTTAAAACTGCTTGCGGCTTTAATGTAATGTCTGGTCCCGGCAATATGGATGTAAATCATTGAGAAAAATGTCATGGGTACCCCCCCCCCCCCAGCCCATTACCAGCCCCTTTGGGTCTTGTATGGATCTAGCGGGTACTTACTTTCCCGGGGTAATTTTTTAATCTTTCAGTGACACCAGTGGTGTGTTTCGGCGGCCCACTGGTGGCGCTGTCACCATGGGCTAACGGACGGATATCGCTGTGTGCTGAGTCTCCTTTTTGTCCTCTCTTGGCGGCGGTATGGTGGGGCGGGGAACACGCCATGCTTGCTGGGAGAGGGTATAGAGGGGGCCGGCCATCTTGGTCACGGGGTCTTCGTCCCAAGCACCTTCAGCTTGCGGACGGGGGTTTGTGCTTGTCCTCTAGGCGGCCTAGGCCTAGAGGACCACCGGAGATCGTGTTCCACCCCAGGCACCTTTAGTCCTGGGGTGAGGTACTCGGATGGAGGTCCGGAGCTCAGTGTCCAACACTGAGTTCCGCGAGGGAAGGATCCTAGGGCACTCCGGGGATGGATGCCTGAACCCGAGGTGGGCGTAATGGACCGGGAAGAGCTCCTCATCTGAAGACCCGGTGCAGCATACTGCCAGTGACGGGTGAGTCTCTTGTCGGAGACCGTCCGGAAGGAAATTTCCCTCGTGCGGAGACCGTGACCCACTCTCAGGGAGGAGAGTGGATGATAGAACTTGTGTCTGGGCCTATTCGTACACACACCTCCTTTTCTGTTCTAAAGCCAAGGGAGTCCATGTTATGTTCTAAATAAAGGAGTGTTGGACTTTGACGGTGTGTGGCTCAATTTCTGGCGGACGAGGTTCAAGGAGACTCTTGGAGGGAGGATCCGATGCACAGCACAGACCTGAAGGTAACAAGAGACATTGCTGAGACCACATACACACCTGTGGTGGAAGCCTGGCGTAGCTCACCCTCTCCCTCCCCTATCATACCCCTAGACCAGAGACAGTGCGAGTTGGAAAACTTTAATAGAGGGGAGTGGGGAGAGGCGGTGTGCGCTACATGGATATTAAGGGGAACTCTGCACCCAAATAAAAAAAAGGAAAGGCGTTGGGCCCCCAGGCCCTATATACTCTGAACAGCAGTATACAGGCGGTGCAAACAAGACAGGGACTGTAGGTTTGTTGTTACGTAGAATCTGTTTGTAATTTAGAACTGGTAAATTTTTAAAGTGTAAAAATCTATTTTTAAGTGTAGCACTACCCCCGTAGGAGCTGCTGGTTAGTTTTGGGTTTTGCACGTTACCTCTTCAGCTTCGTTGTCTGGGTAGGAAAGTCTGTAGTAAATGCAATGTCCACATAGATGTAAAACCTAAAACAGTCAGGCTTTATTTTCTTCTGCAGTATAACTTAGAGAAAGTAGAAGGTAGAAGAAGAGCAGGGGAAGGTTCAGGCACTCAGCACAAAAATGTAATAGAACAGTTCAAAGTCATTCACCACTCTCAATGTTAGAGTGGGTATTGGTCACCCGGATAGTCCCCTCTCACATGGCCCAGCAGCCGGGATGACACACGAACCACCAACAGGGCAGTCTCTGCCACAGACTGCCCAAGATGAAATAGATCTCTGCCACAGACCTTTCGAAGTGAACAAAGTCTCTGCCACAGACCTTTTAAAGTTGAGAAAATGGATAGTCCAGGAATCCTCTGCCACAGGATTTCAAAGTCCCAAACTTCCAGCCGTGCAGTGAAAAGGGCCTTTAAGCCAATCCGGCGAACTGCAGGGCTTGTAGTATAGTGGATCCCTCCTCAATAAAGTTCCCAGGCCTCACCCAAGTGCACCTGTTCAGAACATTTCACCTCACTTTCTGTCCCAATGACAAATGTTTTTTGAAAATTTGGGGTTTTTAGTGAAACAAGGATTGGTGATTAAAGCATCAGTAGAGAGGAGACACCTTTTTCCCATATTAACTCTTACAGGAGAGAATTTCCCTTCTAATGCCCCATACACACGATCATTTTTAATGTAATTTTTAAAACTGACTTTTTTCTCGTCATTTTTTTTCTTGTTTCCTCTCAAGCCTGTCTTGCGTACACACCATCATTTTAAAAAATGTTCAAGAAAAGCGCAGTGACGTACACCACGTACGACGGCACTATAAAGGGGAAGTTCCGTTCGAATGGCGCCACCCTTCATGTTAGTAAAGTTTGTTGAGAGACGATTCGCTCTTTTCAGTCTAGTGCTTTTCAGTCCGTTACAGCGTGACGAATGTGCTATCTCCATTACGAACGCTAGTTTTACCAGAACGAGCGCTCCCGTCTCATACTTGATTCTGAGCATGCGCATTTTTTTTCACGTCGTTAAAGCATACACACTATCGTTTTTCACGTCGTTAAAAAAAACGACATGAAAAACGACGTGAAAAAAGAGAGCATGTCCGGAATTTTTAATGGCCGTTTTTCACGTCGATAAAAATGCTCTGGAGCCTACACACGATCATTTTTAATGGCCATTTTTTAAAATGGCATTTTTAACGGCATGAAAAACGATCGTGTGTATGGGGCATTAGGGGTAGATTTCCTCTCACTTCCTGTTGTATCCTTCCGTTTGCAAGTCGGAGTCGTTTGTAAATTGGATGTTTGAAAGTAGGGGCCTGCCGTATATACTCAGTTGAAATTTGGCCATTAGGTGTTGGTGTTGCCACAACACTGTGAGCCCTCACAGTTATTCTTGGTGGGCGCTGGAATGCCCTGCTGTGAACTATTATATCAAGAATTGTAATTACATGCCATTGTTGAACAGGGGCAGAAAAATTGGGCCTTTGGTGGTGGTGGTGCTGGTCCCGCAACACTGCAACCCCTCACAGAAACTCTAATTGGAGCGCAGGAATGAGCCCTGCTGCAAAGTATTGCATCAAAAATTGTAATTACACGCCCCTGTTAACCACTTCAGCCCCGGACCATTTTGGCTGGTTAGAGACCAGGCCCCTTTTTGCGGTTCGGCACTGCGTCGCTTTAACTGACAATTGCGCGGTCTTGCGACGTGGCTCCCAAACAAAATTTCCGTCCTTTTTTTCCCACAAATAGAGCTTTCTTTTGGTGGTATTTGATCACCTCTGCGGTTTTTATTTTTTGCGCTATAAACAAAAATAGAGTGACAATTTAAAAAAAAAAACAATATTTTTTACTTTTTGCTATAAGAAATATCGCCAAAAAATATATTAAAAAAAAACATTTTTTTCCTCAGTTTAGGCCGATACATATTCTTCTACATATTTTTGGTAAAAAAATCGCAATAAGCGTTTATTGATTGGTTTGCGCAAAAGTTATAGCGTTTGCAAAATAGGGGATAGTTTTATGACATTTTTATAAATTATAATTTTTTTACTAGTAATGGCGGCGATCAGTGATTTTTTCCATGACTGCGACATTATGGCGGACACATCAGACACTTTTGACACATTTTTGGGACCATTGTCATTTTCACAGCGATCAGTGCTATAAAAATGCACTGATTACTGTGAAAATGACACTGGCAGTGAAGGGGTTAACCACTAGGTAGCGCTGTAGGGGTTAAATGTTCCCTGCATAGTGTTTCTTACTGTAGGGGGGATGGGCTCTGTGTCACATGACACTGATCTCCGCTCCGAGTACACGGAGCTGAGATCAGTGTCATTGTCACTAGTCAGAGCGGGGAGATGCTTGTTTACACTAGCATCTCCCCGCTCTATACCTCCGTGAGACGATCGCGTGGACCCCCGCGGCGATCGAGTCCACGGGACCTGCGCTCCGACTCACGGTGGTGGCGGGCAGGGTCGTGAGCGCGCCGGCGTTAGTGCGACCACACTGACAGGCATTTAAAGGGGACGTACAGGTACGTTGATATGCCTGTCCATGCCATTCTGCCGACGTATAAGTACAGTAGGCGGTCGGCAAGCGGTTAAACAGGGGCAGAAAAATTGGGACTTAGGCACTGGTGCTGGTGCCACAACACTGCAACCCCTCACAGATACTCTAGTTGGAGCGCAGGAATGAGCCCTGCTGCAAAGTATTGCATCAAAAATTGTAATTACACGCCCCTGTTAAACAGGAGCTGAAAAATTGGGCCTTAGCCACTGGTGGTGGTGCCCAGAACCAAAAATGTTCTTACAAGCTATCAGCATGATCATTGAGGAGGAAGAGGATAGTCACTCAGCAAAACAGGATAGTCACTCAGCATCAGCATAGGCAGTCTTGAAGGGATCTGACATTTAAAAAAAAATTATTCGGTTACATCAGCATCAAGTGCTTGGTAGCTGGTGATCCAAGACTGATTCATTTTTATGAAGGTCAGTCGATCGACCGAGTCGGTGGACAGGCGCACCCTGTGATCCGTGACAAATCCTCCAGCAGCACTGAATGTGCGTTCCGAAAGAACGCTGGATGCAGGACGGGCCAGTAGCTCAATTGCATACTGTGCAAGCTCTCGCCAGTGATCCATCCTCAAGACCCAGTAACCCAGAGGATTTTCGGTGGGAAAGGTGTCCAAGTCTGATCTTGCCCCTAGGTATTCCTGCACCATGTAAACCAGACGCTGGCGATGGTTGCTGGAACAAATCATACCTTGGGGCTGCGGACTAAAAAATTGTCTGAATGCATCCGTCAGGCGGCCACCTTCTCCACCGCTCCTTATTTGACTGACCGAAGCCTCAGCAACACGTTGTCCAGGACCAGAAATTTGTAACCTCCCAGTCTCTGGGATAAAGGGGGCCTTGAGAGGCAAGGAAGTCCTCCTTTTCCTCCTTCTGTTCTGCTTTAAGTGCCCTGTCCATTATTCCATGCAGTGTGTGCTCCAACAGGTGGACAAGAGGGACAGTGTCACTGATTCATGCACTGTCACTGCTCACCATCCTCGTGACCTCCTCAAATAGTGACAGGACAGTGCATGCATCCCTGATCATGACCCACTGGCGTGGCAAAAAAAAAACAAGCTCCCCTGACCCTGACCCTGTCCTGGTGCCATATTGACACAGATACTCATTGATGGCCCTCTGCTGTGTGTGCAGCCGCTGCAGCATGGCCAACGTTGGGTTCCACCTGGTGGGCATGTCACAGATTAGGCGGTTCTTGGGCAGGTTAAATTCTTTTTGCAGGTCAGCCAGCCGAGCACTGGCATTTTATGACCGGCGGAAATGCACACAGACTTTCCTGGCCTGCCTCAGGACATCCTGTAAGCCCGGGTACCTGCCCAAGAACCATTGCACCACCAAGTTAAGGACGTGAGCCAAACAGGGCACATGGGTCAGGTGTCCCTGTCGGAGGGCGGAGAGGAGGTTGGTGCCATTGTCGGAAACCACCATTTCTGGCTTAAGCTGGCATTGCATCAACCACCCTTGAGCCTGCCCCTGCAGAGCTGACAGAATCTCTGCCCCAGTGTGGCTCCTGTCCCCCAACCACACCAGCTCAAGCACCGCATGGCATCTCTTTGCCTGTGTAGTTGCATAGCCCCTTGAATGCCTACGGAGCACCGCTGGTTCAGAGGACAAAGCACAGGAAGAGGCCATGGAGGAAGAAGAAGAGGAGGGGGTGGAGGAGAGAGGTGTGTTAGAATCACCAGTAGTAGCATTTTGGAGGCGTGGTGGCGGAACAACCTCTAACACTACTGCACCTTGTCCTGCATCCTTCCCAGCTGCCAGCAGAGTCACCCAATGCGCCGTGAAAGAAAGGTAACGTCCCTGTCCATGCCTGCTGGACCATGAGTCAGCGGTAATATGCACATTACCGCTGACCGCCCTGTCCAGCGAGGCCAAGACATTGCCTTCCACATGCCGATAGAGAGCCAGAATCGCATTCCGTGAAAAAAAGTGGCGTTTGGGAACCTGCCACTGAGGAACCGCACATTCCACAAACTCACGGAGGAGGGCCGTGTCTACAAACTGAAAAGGCAGCAATTGAAGTGCTAGCAATTTAGCCAAGCTAGCATTCAACCGCTGGGCATGTGGATGGCTGAGAGCAAACTTCTTTCTACGTTGCAGCAGCTGGGGCAGGGAAATTTGCCTCGTACAATCGGATGTCGGTGTACCGATGGCAGATTGCCCGCAAGTACTTGGCTGTGACACACCTAATTCTACACCTTCAGTCCTCTCAGTGCAGGTTTCAGAGAGGACTGAAGGTATAGTGGGGTTGGAGATCCCAGCTGATGAGGAGCAAGGAGATGTCCGCTTTGTTCTTTGGTGTTGTTTTTTTTTGCATGCTTGCCAATGGACTGCATGGCAGGTCGACATATGTCTGGTCAGGCATGTGGTGCCTAAGCGGCTCATGTTTTGGCCACGCGAGATATGCTTCAGACATATGTTGCAAATAACAATGGTGCGATCTGCTGCACACCTTTTTAAAAAAGTCCCACACCAAAGAAGTTTTGGAATAACGGGCAGAGGCAGCGACCTGCACATGGGGAGCTCTGCGGTGTATGCAGTCGGTTGGCTGCCCTTAAGCTGCCCCCTGGAGGGCATCCTGCCTCATTGGAGATATGCCTCCTCCTCTCTCCTATCAGGCACGCACGTGGAGTCAGTGACCTCATCATCCCCTCCCTCCTCATCACTGGAGCAAATCTGGCAGTATCCTGCAGCTGGGGGAACATGACTGCCAGATTGCTGTCCTTCTTGGGCCCCCCGCTTTCTCTGGGCTCACATTACTGCCTTCCTCTAGCTGGGTACCATCATCGGAGCCTTCAAAACGCTGCGCATCCTCTTGCAGCATGTACCCAACACTGTGGTCAAACAGTTCGGGGGACTCCTCAGGAGGACATGGTGGGGCTAGGGAAGGAGTGGCTGATGCCATTGAGCCGAGGGAAAAGGCTGCTTTGGCAGCTGCTTTGCCAGACAAAGTACCCTAAGCCTGGGTGAGAGAGGATGAGGACGGCTTGGTCATCCACTCTAGCAAGTCTTCGGCATGTTGCGGCTCAACGCGGCCAGCTGCCGAAAAAAAGGACAAGCGTGTCCTGCGGCCACGTGCTGATGAGGATGCACCATGTCCACGACCAGCACTGTTGCCTCTAGACACAAAGCCTGCTTGCCCTCTTTTATTGGCTCGTGACTGTCTGCCTCTCCTTGTTTGCCTTCCAGACATAGTAATATCCTGCAGTGAGATGTAGCTGCACAAAGCTGGGATGTATATTTATACTGATTATACTGCAGCTAGCAGAATCAACTGCCTGCCTGTAGTATTATTAGTATGAGAACACCAGCAATTGTATTCAGGTAGTTTTAAGTGCACACTGTGCAAAGGACAAAATGCACTAAATGAAAATACTGCAGCTAGCACAATCACCTGTCAGTATATTATGAAGAGAATAACAGGAACGGATCTAGCTAAACTGAATACAGTGTATAAATATATATACACAACACCTAAGATGCATATATATCCTCTACACACTGTAACTGCAGCTAACTGACTCACCTGCCTGCTCTATCTAACTCAATATAAATTACACTGTCTCTCTCTCTCTGTCTGTCTTTACCACCGCCGCAACACACTACACAAGGCCGCCACGCAGGCGGCCTTATATAGTGTGGGGCGTGTACTAAACCCCCTGAGACATAATTGGCCAAAATTCTGTTCAAACATGGGTTCCGTCCAAACCCAGAGCTCTAGTTTTAGTGGTCTGTTTATTGGTCCCTTACAGTGGTGACCAATGGGAGTAGGACCCTCTTATATCAGAGGTCATTGGAGAAAGACATTCTTACATCGTCATCGGTGGAAGACTGCCCCTACAGATCATTGATGTCAGTTGTTACTGAGAGACAGAAATTGTTCATTGCTCAAGGAACCCCTAGAAACCTTTGGGGGAACCCTGGCTGAGAAAGGCTGGACTAGGCAGTAATATATTTCTCTCCCCCTTGGTGGGAGTGGAGATGACCCCATCTATAAGGATATACAGTACATACACACACAGCACAAGGCCGTGTTCACACTACGAGACGTTTCCCGGGGCTGCAGTTCCTCTGAGATCCACAAGGTGGTGATCTCACTTCTACCATAGAGAAAGGAAGTCTCTATGGAAGACAGGAAGTGATTTCAGCTTCAAACAGGAAGTGATGTCAGGTATAAATAGGAAGTTTCGGGTGAGAGGTGAGTCGGGAGAACAAAGAGGGAAGACACAGCAGAGGAGGTAATAAGATCTTATTTTCTATTTACACCCAGTAACCCCGTCATGTCCGTCCTCTTCCTCCATAGTCACTGTGACGTCATTTATCTCCAGCAGATGATAATACACACATATATAGTGTGAAAACCTAGATTAACCCCTTCAGGAGCAATACATTCCCCATAGAGAATTCTCTTTATTATGGAGATGTGTCACATTTACCACCAATCACCTTCTCACCTCATCAGTCTATACTAACGGATTATACCACTTTTATTGGGGATGGGGGGGTTTCTATAGACATAAAGGGTTAGAGGCGCCCGGACGCTAAAACCATTACAAATGCTAAAAGGAATGTTCCTTTATGTGTAATCCCACTGGGGGGAGGGGGGGTGTTCTTGTGAAAAATAAAAAATGTAGCGCTACCTAGGCAAAATGATATATGTGAGCAAATTAATACACAACATAAACATATAGTAATCATATATAGTGAACACGTGTAACACCCAAAAAATCGTGCGTGCTGAGTGTCTCTATTGCTAGAGTGGTCAAACAATAATATGATAACCCATATTAATAAACAGAATGAGAATTATAATCAAATAAAATCCATCAGATAGAATAAAGTCCATCAGACAAAAATCAATACAATGTCCAAATGGTGAAGATCAATCCAAAAAGAAAAGAAAACGTGTTCAATCAAGATGTGAACTTGCGATACAGAATATTCGGTGTATAGGACTAATGTGAAAACCACCACCAAGGATAAGTTGAAGGAGGCTTACCAAAGATCTCGGATTTGGAGAGGCATACGCCACCCAAATCGGAGAAAGCTTGAGGGTTAATGGAACCCAGTATGGATGGTCTTGAGTTGGAGGGTGGTCAGGAGTCAAAGCGGTTGATCAGCTTCAATCATACAGGGTATCCAACACACAGATCACCAATGCATATAAGAACTCGGTATCCAAGAAGCATATGTGTAGAGATGGAGAAAAATCCACATAGCATGATACCGTTTGTAAAGGGTTTTAATGGCAAAACATAACAGTGGAACACTCACATTTAAGATGGTTTATAAAAACATGGATGCAGGTACAGGAGCGATATGTACGGACAAGTCCACCCGACTAGTTTCGACTAAATAGTCGTCATCCCTTACCCCAGATGATGACTATTTAGTCGAAACTAGTCGGGTGGACTTGTCCGTACATATCGCTCCTGTACCTGCATCCATGTTTTTATAAACCATCTTAAATGTGAGTGTTCCACTGTTATGTTTTGCCATTAAAACCCTTTACAAACGGTATCATGCTATGTGGATTTTTCTCCATCTCTACACATATGCTTCTTGGATACCGAGTTCTTATATGCATTGGTGATCTGTGTGTTGGATACCCTGTATGATTGAAGCTGATCAACCGCTTTGACTCCTGACCACCCTCCAACTCAAGACCATCCATACTGGGTTCCATTAACCCTCAAGCTTTCTCCGATTTGGGTGGCGTATGCCTCTCCAAATCCGAGATCTTTGGTAAGCCTCCTTCAACTTATCCTTGGTGGTGGTTTTCACATTAGTCCTATACACCGAATATTCTGTATCGCAAGTTCACATCTTGATTGAACACGTTTTCTTTTCTTTTTGGATTGATCTTCACCATTTGGACATTGTATTGATTTTTGTCTGATGGACTTTATTCTATCTGATGGATTTTATTTGATTATAATTCTCATTCTGTTTATTAATATGGGTTATCATATTATTGTTTGACCACTCTAGCAATAGAGACACTCAGCACGCACGATTTTTTGGGTGTTACACGTGTTCACTATATATGATTACTATATGTTTATGTTGTGTATTAATTTGCTCACATATATCATTTTGCCTAGGTAGCGCTACATTTTTTATTTTTCACACTATTCCAGCTTTTTTTCTATTAGCAGTGTTGGCAGCTTCCTTTGGTATATACACAAGCCCAGCGCAGTATACCCCTTTACATTTCACTACCAGTTTCACAGAATTTATATTGCTGCAGGGGGGGTGTTCTTACATGATAGAAACCCTCATATTATCCCCCATACACCCCCATCCTAATATCGTACAACCAGTACAGTCCTCATCATTCTCTCTTATCAATTATTGTTCTACAGGTAACCTGTATAGATCACATGACCAATGAGGATGGAGGAGGACCGGAGTCACATGACTGAGAGGATACTAAACCTCACCCTGGAGATCATCTACCTGCTGCCTGGAGAGGTGAGGAGGAGTCTGGGAGGTCACATGACATCACTCTTACCTCTATTAATAAAACACAGACCTGACCGGAGAGGTGAGGAGGATTCTGGGAGGTCACATGACATCACTCTTATCTCTATTAATAAAACACAGACCTGACCGGAGAGGTGAGAATTCTGGGATTCTAACATGATAATCCTATTGGTTCTCCAATACAGAGATTTCCTCTTGTGAAGTCAGGTGATCATATGACCATCACAGTGCCTCCATGTGACTCCCTAAAACCTGAGAGACACAACATGGAGAAGATTCTAGAAGTCACCAAGAAGATGATGGAGCTGCTGACAGGAGAGGTGAGCGGTGCCGGGAATTCTGGGACATTATCCAGTAACAGACAAGGGATGTGTCTGGATGGTGACTGTATCATTGTGTGTGTCAGGTTCCTATAAGGTGTCAGGATGTCACTGTCTATTTCTCCATGGAGGAGTGGGAGTATTTAGAAGGACACAAGGATCTCTACAAGGACGTCATGATGGACAATCAGCCGCCCCTCACATCACCGGGTAAGAGGAGACTTTATTGTAATGGAGAGAGCAGTACGGAGGCTCCACCTAGATCCCCCATCATCTGATAAACACATAGAAACAATGTATTCAGTCAGTGTGTGTGTTTCCTACAGATGGATCCAGTAATGGGAACCCACCAGAGAGATGTCCTCTGTATTCCCGGGATTCCACACAGGAAGGTCACACCATCCCTCAATATTGCAAGGTTAGTGGGACGGAGCATCTAAAACATGGACTGGTGGAGATGATGTGGATTTTGTATGTAAGCTTATATCTTACAGATGATATTCTTTCTCATTTTCTTGATTTAGAGTGGAGATCCAATCGATATAGAATTTGAGGTGAAATCAGAAGAAGAAGAAGAGACGTATGTGAGGGATGATCAGCAGTCTATGGAGGAGGATGGAATAACGGGGACATTTATAGAGGAGGACACTCCTACAGAGATCAGCACAGGTGGGTCATTAACACTAAATCCATTCCTCCACCCATACTGCTCACTGATTGGTCCAGAGTAGGGCGGGGACTGGGTGATATCAGCCTGTAATCCCCTGGTCACTTTCCTGAGCTGTGTTCCCCGTCCTGTATTCCTGTATTTCTCTCAGATAATCTTCCTTCTCTGTGCTGCAGACACAATTTATGTATCTAGACTGGATTTATGGAGATTCTGGGGTTGCGGGTGGAGGTATATGTCTGTATAGTCTCAGACCCAAGTCACTGAGTGCAGTCTCAGGAGATGGGAGGCAGCGGTGTGGGACCTCTGCAACTTGCCTCCAGTAAACATTTCATCCACCACTGATTACTGAATACCAATATCGTGAGTCCTGACCCCTGCACTATATACTCTATGTTGTACATTACATACTCCTGACCCCTGCACTATATACTCTATGTTGTACATTACATACTCCTGACCCCTGCACTATATTCTCTATGTTGTACATTACATACTCCTGACCCCTGCACTATATAATCTATTGCATGTAGCGAGGTCCTGGGCCCCCTGAGGACTAATGGTGACCTCCAGAGTTAGAGACAGCTTACATCCTTCTTTGTAGAGTGGGTTACGAGGCATGGTGGGTGTAATGCAAGATGGAATGATGGGCCCCAGTCACGTTTTGAATGCAAACAAGAGATTATTGTCTCTGAACAAGAATGGTTGGAGAGCCGGTTTAGGCCCAGGACACATTTGAGTAGATGCAATGACAATTGTTAGACTCCGAGACTTCTATAGGTAGACTGCTATACAGGGGAAGGCCTCCAGCCGGACACCACTTCTGTATAGGTAGGACCGCTGTCTCCTATGGTAACAAATCTTATTACAGTCACTAACGGTAGTTCTACATAACTCTTGGTAACACAGAATAGTTCTCTTCTCACACAGTCTCTCACTGTAGATCTTCACTCACTGAGCTCCCGTTCTCTCACTACTAGGGATGAGCGCCAAATTTGAGCGCCGCGTCACGCCCCATAATGTACCGTGAGATCGCAGTGCATTGCTGTATGATGATTGGCCAAAGCATGCACTATGACCCGCATGCTTTGACCAATCCTAGCGCCGTCAGCAAAGAGAGCCATAATTGGCCAAAGGCCGGGTGCCCTTTGGCCAATTATGTCTCAGGGGCACTAAGTCCACGCCCCACACTATATAAGGCCGCATGCACGTCCGGCCATGTGTAATTCCTGCAAGAATCCTCTGAGGGATTTGTGGCAAAAAGCTATGTGCAGGTCTTGCATTAAAGACTTAGTGGAAGAGGAAACATCCCAACAGTACAAGGATCTATTTTCCTCAGTAAGAGAGCTTACAAACTCTTTTAGTTCAGTTAAAACTTTACTGCAAAGTCCAGCAGGCCTGGCTGAACCCCAGCAACCACCATCCAGCCCAAGAGCCTCCACCTCTAGACCAGCAGAGAGTGTGGACTCTGGGGATGAAGGGGCAAGTACTCTTCCCTCTCTCAGGGATTCAGATGAGGAGGAAGATGATAGTAGAGCCTCCAGATACAAATTATCCCTAGAAGAGGTGGATGATCTCCTAAGAGCAATTTACACCACTTTGGATATTCAGGAGGAAAAAGTACAATTATCCGTTCATGATAAAATGTACCAGGGTTTGGATGATTCTAAACATAGAGTGTTCCCAGTCCATAGAGTCATATCGGACACAATTAAGAAAGAGTGGAAGGATCCTGAAAAGGGTCCTTTTCTATCCAAGGCGTTTTCCTTTTGAAAATAAAGACTCGGAGGTTTGGAATAAAAAACCACGAGTGGATGCTGCCTTCTCGCAATTCTCCCGTCGTACGGACCTCGCTTTCGAGGACATGGGAGTGTTGAAGGATGCAATGGATAAAAGGGCAGATTCCCTTCTGAAAAAAGCATGGGATTCCACATCAGCCAGTCTCAAACCTGCTTTGGCCTCCACAGTGGTGGCAAGGAACTTGGAGAGTTGGGTAGAGAAGCTGATGAGCCATGTAGAGGTAGGTACTCCAAGAAAAGATCTGTTGGAGTCCTTTCCTCCTAATACTGAAAGCAGTGAAGGACATGGCTGATGCATCCGCTGAATCAATTAAGATGGCAGCAAGATCCTCAGCTTTGGTGAATTCAGCTAGGCGTGCAGCCTGGCTAAAAACTTGGTCAGGTGACACAGCCTCCAAGATCAAGCTTTGCGGCTTACCCTTTTCATCTTTTTGGTCCTGAACTAGAAACTGTTCTGGACAGGACAGCTGACAAAAAGAAGGCTTTCCCTTCCAAAAAGAAGCAGCCTTTTAAGAAGAATTTCCGTGCTGTTCAGCAACCCTTCAAAAACAAAGAAGACAACAAAAAACGGTTTCCCCAAAAGGGTAGAGGAAGGGGTGGAGTTCTTTTTAGATCTCCCCCAGACCAAACTTCTAAAAACAATTGATAATCTTACTCCAGTAGGGGGAAGATTGTCCGCTTTTCTCTTTTCTTCTTCAATGGAACCATGGGTACAGTCTGGAATTTTCGGAATGCCCTCCGAGCAGATTTTATGTCACAGCCCTACCACGGGATCAGGAAAAATCTTCCGCTATGATGACCCTGTTACAGGATCTGATACAAGAGGAAGTAATTGTTCAAGTCCCGAAACAACAGGAGGGCCGGGGGTTTTACTCCCATATATTCCTGGTGAAAAAACCTTCAGGCAAATACCGACTGATTCTGAATCTGAAGATCCTAAACAGATCAATACGGTACAAACATATTCGCATGGACACAATCCACTCCATAACAAAGTTGTTGACTCCAGGTTGCTTCATGGCATCCATGGATCTGAGGGACGCCTACCTACATGTGCCGATAGCTCTGGCTTCCCAACTGTTTCTCTGCCTAGCCATCAGTCTTGGGACCTCAATATGGCATCTCCAATTCAGAGCTCTGCCGTTCGGACTTTCTTCCTCCCCCAGGATATTCACAAAAGTTATGGCGGAAGCCAGGGCCGCCATCAGGAATTTTGGGGCCCCTTACACAGCTTCAGGCATGGGAACCCCTGGAGCAGAGGAGAACCGGGGGGGGGGGGGGGGCTGCCGCGAATTGAGAAGCGGGGGCTTTGGGTGCTGGGGACCTCTGGGCCCCTTACAAAAAAATATATATATATATATTTTTTATATAAAAAATAAATAAATGGGGGTTGCCATCTGGGCCCCTTACAGGGGTACTGCCTGTACCCCCCTGATGGTGGCCCTGGCGGAAGCCCTAGAGCCTCTGAAACTGAGGGGGATCTCGGTCATTCCATATCTGGACGACCTATTGTTTTTTGCAGATTCCAGAGATCAGGTTGTGACAAACCTTCAAATGTCACAGACTCATCTCAAGAGTCTAGGTTGGCTCCTAAATCTAGAAAAGTCAAATCTAGATCCAACTCAGGAGATGAGGTTTCTGGGTTACACCATAAATTCTGTTCTTCAAAAAGTATTTCTTCCTCAGGAAAAAATCTATTCTGCAGTAAGGCCCCTTTCACACTAGGGCGGGCAGGAGCGGTGGCGGTATAGCAGCGCGATTTTTAGCGCTGCTATACCGTCGTTCTTACCGCGGTATGCGGTCGCTAGGGGGGTGAATTTAACCCCCGCTAGCGGCCGAAAAGGGGTTATACCGCCCGCAAACCGCGGCTATTGCCGCGGTTTGCGGGCGGTATTACCGCGGTGTCCCATTGATTTCAATGGGCACCCGCGGTAAAGGAGCGGTGAACACACCGCTCCTTTACCGCTGTAAAGAAGCGGCTAGCAGGACTTTTGGAGCGGTCCTGCTAGCCCTTCGGGCTTTCACATTGAAGGCTACAGGGCAGGAATTTTTCATGCGGTATAATAGCGCTATTATTAGCGTTAAACCGCATGAAAAACGCCCCAGTGTGAAAGGGGCCTAAGTCAGATTCAGACAAATTACTCAACGTTAGTCCGATCAGCCATGGCCTTGTTGGGCTTGCTCACGGTCTCGATCCCAGCTGTACAGTGGGCAAGACTGCACTCCAGACCCCTCCAGAGGAATGTTTTACAAGTTTGGTCACACCAGGAGTCACTGGAAAAGTGCTTCAAACGAACATCAAATGTAAAACAAGCACTCTGGTGGTGGAGAGACCCAAACAACCTGACAACGGGTCTCTCGTGGGTTTTTCCCCTAGACAAACGTCTGACAACAGACGCAAGTTCTTGGGGTTGGGGAGCTCACCTGGAAGGTCAAACCGCACAAGAGAATTGGTCCAAAGTGGAAGCAAGAAAATCATCAAACTGGCGGGAATTAAAAGCCATATTTCTGAGCCTCCTTGCCTTTCAACAGACAGTCAAAGGACATCATGTACAGATCCTGTCAGACAACACGACAGCGGTAGCTTACCTGCTCAAACAAGGGGGAACCAGGAGCACAGGTCTCATGGCGTTAGCCAGTCAGTTGTTGTCCTGGGCGGAGCTAAATGTGACCTCCTTATCAGCAGTTCTCCTAAAAGGATCTCAAAATCTGTTAGCGGATCTTCTAAGCAGAAGGAGTGTGGTGGAGGCAGACTGGAGTCTGAATCAGGAGATTTTCACCATGATCTCCAAGGAGTGGGGGCAACCTCAAGTAGACCTGTTTGCCAGCCAGCAAAATACAAAAGTTCGAGAATTCTTCTCTCTCCACAGAGGGGATCAGGCAGTAGACATAGACGCTCTAGCACACCCATGGCATTACCAGCTGTGTTACGCCTCCCCCCCCCCTTCCTCTAATCCCACTAGACTTAAGGAAGTTCAGGGAAGAGAACACCAATTGATTCTGATTGCTCACTATTGGCCGAAAAGGCCTTGGTTCACGATACTTCTAAACCTGGCCGCAAGTCCTCCATGGAAGCTACCACTCAGGAAGGACTTACTAACACAGAGCTCTGTGAACCACCCGGAAGCAGACTGGCTACACCTGTCTGCTTGGCTTCTGAGGAAGACTTCCTAAAAGCCAAAGGACTTTCAGGTAAAGTAGTAAAGACCCTACTCTCTAGTAGAAAGGAGGTAACTAGGGCCATCTACCTTAAAGTTCCAGGCCCGCCCCCGGGTGAAAGCTCTGGTCGTTAGGGGGCGGAGCGGTGAGTTGTTAGGGGGGTGCAGAGGTCATGTGATGGCGGGGCAGGAAGTGGTTGGTCCGGAAAGGTGAGGGGAGACCCGAACCGGGAGATTCAAGATGAGGCGGATGGAACCAACACGGACATGACAATGACGCAGGGGGTGTAGCTTGGCCAGGATTGGCTGGCTCTGTAGAGGGAGCTTTAGAACTCTCTGGAAGCCCAGAAGAGGCAGGCGGTGCTGGTGGAGAAGCTGCAGGCAAAGGTCATCCAATACAAGTTCAACTCTTGGTGTTCTTCCAAAAGCCTTGAAGTCAAGAGTGTCATTTCAGTTTTGGAATTTCTCCATGAAGGAATGGAGAAAGGACTGGCAGCCAGCGCCCTGAAAACTCAGGTTGCGGCTCTTTCAGTTTATTTTGAAAAAACGTTGTCCAAAGAAACTTTAATTTCTAGATTTTTTAGGGCACTGGCTCGAAACAGGCCTGTAGCCCTTAAAGTTTTTCCCAGTTGGGATTTATCTATTGTTTTACAGGGTCTCACGGGGGCTCCGTTTGAACCCCTTCAAGATACTTCCTTAAAGAATTTAGTTTTCAAAACAATCTTTTTAGTTGCCATCACGTCGGCAAGAAGAGTCAATGAACTCCAGGCTCTGGCAGTTACAGAACCTTTTTTGAGAGTCTTTTCAGACCGGGTGATCCTTCAGACGGATCCAGCCTTTCTACCGAAAGTCTACTCAATATTCCACTCGCACACGTTCCTGGACAAGCGGCTCTTGTAAGAATAATGGGTGCTGCAGCGATCACCAGATGGGTCCTGGAAACATCAGCAAATGACCATATTCGCCAGCACACCAAGGATCGTTCCAATTACGTCCAAAAGGTTTTTTATTATTTTAAAACATCACAAAAGTGTAACGTTTTGGAGCCGCGTAGGACCCCTTCGTCAGACTACGTCCAAAAGGTTTTTATTATTTTAAAACATCACAAAAGTGTAACGTTTCGGAGCCGCGTAGGACCCCTTCGTCAGACTACGTCCAAAAGGTTTTTATTATTTTAAAACATCACAAAAGTGTAACGTTTCGGAGCCGCGTAGGACCCCTTCGTCAGACTACGTCCAAAAGGTTTTTATTATTTTAAAACCTCACAAAAGTGTAACGTTTCGGAGCCGCGTAGGACCCCTTCGTCAGACAAGTGTTGTCTGACGAAGGGGTCCTACGTGGCTCCGAAATGTTACACTTTTGTGATGTTTTAAAATAATAAAAACCTTTTGGACGTAATTGGAACGATCCTTGGTATGCTGGCGAATATGGTCATTTTCTACCGAAAGTGTCTTCAAATTTCCATCGGTCGCAAGAAATAATTCTACCTACTTTCTCCTCAGTTCCTACCAATACAGGAGAGGAAGCTTTCCATACACTGGATGTGAGAAGATGCCCGCTTCAGTTTCTGTCAGTTACCATAGAGTTCAGAAAATCAAATGCTCTTTTTGTAATATTTTCAGGCCCCCGCAAAGGGGAGAAAGTTTCTAAAAGTACATTAGGCAGATGGCTTAGACTAGCAATTACAGAGGCCTATCAAGCTAAAGGAGAAATACCTCCCTCAGGTATTGCTGCTCATTCAACGAGGTCAACGGCAGTTTCCTGGGCCGAAAGGGCCGGTGCTACGCCTGAACAGATTTGCAAGGCTGCCACTTGGTCCAACTACTCAACATTTCTCCGGCATTATAGGTTGGACTTGCTGTCTGCCGCAGATCAAGCCTTCGGCAGGAAGGTACTGCAGGCAGTAGTTCCACCCTAGGGTAAGTTACTCGGTTATCCTCTCCAAGGTTGTCCTGAAAGGCGATTTGAGAAAGACTTAGTTAGACTTACCGGTGACGGTATTTCTAAGAGCCTTTCAGGACAACCGCTATTTCCCTCCCTAATATATCTTAGAAGTATTGATTAAGTGTCTATCATGGTTGTCGTGGTTCTTCTGTGCTTTGTTTTCCAGTTTGTCGGAGACCACACAATAACTGAGGCCATGGTGGAAGAGGAGGGATTTAAAGGTTACGCGTGTTTCCTGTTAAAGAGGCGGAGCTACGCTCTCTCCAAGGTTGTCCTGAAAGGCTCTTAGTTAGACTTACCGGTGACGGTATTTCTAAGTCTTTTTTCACTTTAAGCATTATTAAAATGCTCCCGAAAAAACTGCAGTTTTTAAAACTTTTTTTTGCATTGATACATGTCCCCTGGGGCAGGACCCGGGTCCCCAAACCCTTTTTATGACAATAACTTGCATATTAACCTTTTAAAATTAGCACTTTTGATTTTTCACGCTCGGGTCCCATAGACTTTAATGGTGTTCGAATGTTCCCACGAACTTTCGGTCCGTTCGCTAGTTCTGCCGCGAACCAAACCGGGGGGTGTTCTGCTCATCCCTACTCACTAGACTTCCAGATTCAGTGGCCACTGAATCTCCTGAGCTCTTCTACAGGTAACCCGCTGTATATCCCTCCAGCGTCACCCCCGCTATCCTGCTGGGCCCCTGGCTTGGCACTTACTGATGCTCCTCAAGCGTCACCCCCGCTATCCTGCTGGGCCCCTGGCTTGGCACTTACTGATGCTCCTCAAGCGTCACCCCCGCTATCCTGCTGGGCCCCTGGCTTGGCACTTACTGATGCTCCTCAAGCATCACCCCCGCTATCCTGCTGGGCCCCTGGCTTGGCACTTACTGATGCTCCTCAAGCGTCACCCCCGCTATCCTGCTGGGCCCCTGGCTTGGCACTTACTGATGCTCCTCAAACGTCACCCCCGCTATCCTGCTGGGCCCCTGGCTTGGCACTTACTGATGCTCCTCAAGCGTCACCCCCGCTATCCTGCTGGGTCCCTGGCTTGGCACTCACTGATGCTCCTCAAGCGTCACCCCCACTATCCTGCTGGGCCCCTGGCTTGGCACTTACTGATGCTCCTCAAGCGTCACCCCCGCTATCCTGCTGGGCCCCTGACTTGGCACTTACTGATGCTCCTCAAACGTCACCCCGGTATCCTGCTGGGCCCCTGGCTTGGCACTTACTGATGCTCCTCAAGCGTCACCCCCGCTATCCTGCTGGGCCCCTGGCTTGGCACTTACTGATGCTCCTCAAGCGTCACCCCCGCTATCCTGCTGGGCCCCTGGCTTGGCACCTGCTGAAGCTTTCCCACTTCTTCACCGTCCCAGGCTGGTGAGAAGATTGCTCTGGCTCCAGCTTACTAACTGTAGTCTCCGGTAACAAGGTGGATGGTCCCTTAGTGGCGACATCTTCCCCTCTACCTCCGACCACAACTGGTTCCCCGTTCGGCTGAACCTTTACTCTCAGTTGGATTCCAATCCTGCAGTCCCAACCCTGCGCTGCTTCTCTTGCTCCTGGATAGGCCTCAGGCTTCCGGCCCAGCAACCTGGGCGACATAACACACGTCCACCCAGACAGCCGTCCAGGTGGCACAGAACCCGGATCACCTGACTCCACCCAAATAAATAGGCTCTCCCAGCAGGCCAAGGGACCAAAGAAACCCCTGCCAATTGTCTGAGACACCCCGTCCATTCATAATCCGACCTTGCTACACCCTTGTCTATCTAGTGCCACCTAGTGACAGAAGAGAAAAGGTGCAGCAATCCAAAGTTAGAGAGGAATCGGTAGATCTCCTAACAATAAGCAAGGATAACTACCACCTAGCAAACTACATTTATTAGCCACCCTTCCTAAACACCAGGGGGCTACATGTTCATTACATACTCCTGACCCCTGCACTATATACTCTATGTTGTACATTACATACTCCTGACACTCTTCCTATAATCCCCTCATCACTGTCACTCCTATAAAAGACAGTTCTCGTTGTTTCCTCACTCTCTGACTAAGGTCCATGAATAAAGAAATGATCTGGTAGGAGATCAGAGGAGCCATTTACTAGTTACCTTGAGGGGGGAATTGTAAGATCCTCAGAGACAAAGCTGCCTGATGTGGGCGGAGTCCTGGTTTAGGGGAACCAATCAGCTCATGTCTAGTAATAATCTTTGTATTTCTATTTTAGTAGATGGACGGGAGATGAGGAAAACCTCAGAGGATTGTCTCACTTTGTCTCCAGACTGTAAAGTAGAAGATGAGGACATCACACAGTATAGTCCAGGAGAAAACCCGACTACCTCAAATGTCCATCCGGCACCCCACAGTGTAGATGGACCATCGTATTCCTCTTATCCTGAGGAACCTCAGACTGTGCGGGACGGTGCCGGACCATCGTATTCCTCTTATCGTGAGGAACCTCAGACTGTGCGGGACGGTGCCGGACCATCGTATTCCTCTTATCCTGAGGAACCTCAGACTGTGCGGGACGGTGCCGGACCATCGTATTCCTCTTATCCTGAGGAACCTCAGACTGTGCGGGACGGTGCCGGACCATCGTATTCCTCTTATCCTGAGGAACCTCAGACTGTGCGGGACGGTGCCGGACCATCGTATTCCTCTTATCCTGAGGAACCTCAGACTGTGCGGGACGGTGCCGGACCATCGTATTCCTCTTATCCTGAGGAACCTCAGACTGTGCGGGACGGTGCCAGGCCATCGTATTCCTCTTATCCTGAGGAACCTCAGACTGTGCGGGACGGTGCCGGACCATCGTATTCCTCTTATCCTGAGGAACCTCAGACTGTGCGGGACGGTGCCGGACCATCGTATTCCTCTTATCCTGAGGAACCTCAGACTGTGCGGGACGGTGCCGGACCATCGTATTCCTCTTATCCTGAGGAACCTCAGACTGTGCGGGACGGTGCCGGACCATCGTATTCCTCTTATCCTGAGGAACCTCAGACTGTGCGGGATGGTGCCGCACCATCGTATTCCTCTTATCCTGAGGAACCTCAGACTGTGCGGGACGGTGCCGGACCATCGTATTCCTCTTATCCTGAGGAACCTCAGACTGTGCGGGACGGTGCCGGACCATCGTATTCCTCTTATCCTGAGGAACCTCAGACTGTGCGGGACGGTGCCGGACCATCGTATTCCTCTTATCCTGAGGAACCTCAGACTGTGCGGGACGGTGCCGGACCATCGTATTCCTCTTATCCTGAGGAACCTCAGACTGTGCGGGACGGTGCCGGACCATCGTATTCCTCTTATCCTGAGGAACCTCAGACTGTGCCGGACCATCGTATTCCTCTTATCCTGAGGAACCTCAGACTGTGCGGGACGGTGCCGGACCATCGTATTCCTCTTATCCTGAGGAACCTCAGACTGTGCGGGACGGTGCCGGACCATCGTATTCCTCTTATCCTGAGGAACCTCCGACTGTGCGGGACGGTGCCAGGCCATCGTATTCCTCTTATCCTGAGGAACCTCAGACTGTGCGGGACGGTGCCGGACCATCGTATTCCTCTTAACCTGAGGAACCTCAGACTGTGCGGGACGGTGCCGGACCATCGTATTCCTCTTATCCTGAGGAACCTCAGACTATGCGGGACGGTGCCGGACCATCGTATTCCTCTTATCCTGAGGAACCTCAGACTGTGCGGGACGGTGCCGCACCATCGTATTCCTCTTATCCCGAGGAACCTCAGACTGTGCGGGACGGTGCCGGACCATCGTATTCCTCTTATCCTGAGGAACCTCAGACTGTGCGGGACGGTGCCGGACCATCGTATTCCTCTTATCCTGAGGAACCTCAGACTGTGCGGGACGGTGCCGGACCATCGTATTCCTCTTATCCTGAGGAACCTCAGACTGTGCGGGATGGTGCCGGACCATCGTGTTCCTCTTATCCCGAGGAACCTCAGACTGTGCGGGACAGTGCCGGACCATCGTATTCCTCTTATCCTGAGGAACCTCAGACTGTGCGGGACGGTGCCGGACCATCGTATTCCTCTTATCCTGAGGAACCTCAGACTGTGCGGGACGGTGCCGGACCATCGTGTTCCTCTTATCCCGAGGAACCTCAGACTGTGCGGGACAGTGCCGGACCATCGTATTCCTCTTATCCTGAGGAACCTCAGACTGTGCGGGACGGTGCCGGACCATCGTATTCCTCTTATCCCGAGGAACCTCAGACTGTGTGGGACGGTGCCGGACCATCGTATTCCTCTTATCCCGAGGAACCTCAGACTGTGCGGGACGGTGCCGGACCATCGTATTCCTCTTATCCTGAGGAACCTCAGACTGTGCGGGACGGTGCCGGACCATCGTATTCCTCTTATCCTGAGGAACCTCAGACTGTGCGGGACGGTGCCGGACCATCGTATTCCTCTTATCCTGAGGAACCTCAGACTGTGCGGGACGGTGCCGGACCATCGTATTCCTCTTATCCTGAGGAACCTCAGACTGTGCGGGACGGTGCCGGACCATCGTATTCCTCTTATCCTGAGGAACCTCAGACTGTGTGGGACGGTGCCGCACCATCGTATTCCTCTTATCCTGAGGAACCTCAGACTGTGCGGGACGGTGCCGGACCATCGTATTCCTCTTATCCTGAGGAACCTCAGACTGTGCGGGACGGTGCCGGACCATCGTATTCCTCTTATCCCGAGGAGCCTCAGACTGTGCGGGACGGTGCCGGACCATCGTATTCCTCTTATCCCGAGGAACCTCAGACTGTGCGGGATGGTGCCGGACCATCGTATTCCTCTTATCCTGAGGAACCTCAGACTGTGTGGGACGGTGCCGCACCATCGTATTCCTCTTATCCTGAGGAACCTCAGACTGTGCGGGACGGTGCCGGACCATCATATTCCTCTTATCCTGAGGAACCTCAGACGGTGCCGGACCATCGTATTCCTCTTATCCTGAGGAACCTCAGACTGTGCGGGACGGTGCCGGACCATCGTATTCCTCTTATCCTGAGGAACCTCAGACTGTGCGGGACGGTGCCGGCCCATCGTATTCCTCTTATCCTGAGGAACCTCAGACTGTGAGGGACGGTGCCGGACCATCGTATTCCTCTTATCCTGAGGAACCTCAGACTGTGCGGGATGGTGCCGGACCATCGTATTCCTCTTATCCTGAGGAACCTCAGACTGTGAGGGACGGTGTCGTCCTTCCAACAGATGAGAGGTTTTCCTGTCCCGAGTGCAGGAAGTGTTTCAGTTCCAAAAGCAATCTTAATAAGCATAAAAAATCTCACACAGGGGAGAAGCCGTATTCCTGTTCTGAGTGCGGGAAATGTTTTGCAGATAAGTCTCGTCTTTCCACACATCAGAGAATACACACGGGGGAGAAGCCGTTTTCCTGCCTGGAGTGCGGGAAATCTTTTTCAGTTAAGTCCAGTTTATATACACATCAGAGAATACACACGGGGGAGAAGCCGTTTTCCTGCCCTGAGTGTGGGAAATGTTTTTCAGATAGGTCCGCTATTTACAGACATCGGAGATCTCACACAGGGGAGAAGCCACGTTCCTGTCCTGAATGTGGGAAATGTTTTTCATTTAAGTACAATCTTTCCACACATCAGAGATTACACATGAGGGAGAAGCCGTATTCCTGTCCTGAGTGAGGGAATTGTTCCTCACTGAAGTCCTGTCTTCCTGTACATCAGGGGGTCCCACACAACCCTCGAGGTGTATTAGTGAGTGTGGGAAATGTCTTGTATATGAATGTTGCTGGACATGTGGGGAAGAAGCACACCCTGATATACACCTCAGATATACTCCATGGCTGATCTTCATCATGTAAGAAACAGTTGATAAGGAGATGAGAGATCACCAAAGACATGGATGAAGTGTTGTACCGTGTTGGCCATTGATAGCAGGAGAAAAATAAAAATGGAGTCATTACCTCTCATTGGCTGAGTACATTTTGTGGTGAAAACTCTTGCAAGAGGTCTGTTTTCTCAAGTCGTCTTCCAGGACGAAACGCGTTAACCCCACCACTTAAAAGGCGGTCCTCTAGACTTTTTAAAATAAAAATGGAGTCATTACCTCTCATTGGCTGAGTACATTTTGTGGCTGAAGATTTCACAGACATTTAGGGATCTATTTTAAAACAAATTGTAGAATGAATGTGACACGCGTTCCTCCAATCATGACAAATATTGGATCATCAGCTCCATCTAGTGGCAAAAATCTGGCCCTGTGGTTTTAATACCGACCATTGACGTAAAACAGAAAATACCACATTTGGCCATTAGATGGCGCTAAGTACTGTGACAGGGGGTCACTCTGGGCACAGGGTGAATGGGAAAAACCCCACTATGACCTATGATAGCCACATTCAATGCTGTTTATACATTGTATCTAGATTGGGTGTGTACTGTGGTTGGGGGTTGTGTAATCCTTGCTGTGATGAGGTGTGATTGCATTCTATTGTCTATCGTGAATTACGTCTGCTACGGTGATGATGTGGATTGGAGCTGGTTGACCGTCTGGCTGCATATTATGGGATGTTGAATTGTCTTCTGTGAGGAGGGGGGGAATCACCCCTCCTGCTAAGACTGTTTACTGAAGGAGAAGTTTGAACACACCTGACCTGTATCACCATTGTCATTGGACAGTTTAACCCGCCCTGTTCCCCCAAGGATGGGAGGGAAGGGTTTTGAAGAGAAATGTGTTACCATGTGTTTTGAAAATAAAGTCATTCCCTGTTTTGGAACTTGAAATACAGAGCGTTGTCTCGTATCTCTGGAAGGATTAATCCTATGGGAAGTGATCGCCTGGCTGTGGAGGGTCGATAGTGGTTGTGTGTTCAGAGAGGGAATATTCTAAACGGCGTTAACCCCTTTCATATTGGGGGGTGTCGTTACATTTGTTGGCAGCGGTGGGATATTCCCTCCAGTTACTGGGACACTCCAAACCACCACAGTGAATGACCAGCTATGCAGCCTGCAGGAAAGCCACGCTGAAAGACTTACTGGAGAGCCGTGGAGGCACCGGTGGGACAAAGAACAAAGTCACCTTGATCAGGGAACTAGCCGAGATGGATCAGAGGGATGGGGATGCAGGACCCCGGTCAGTTAACGACTTGTTTCAGCAACGAGTTCGAGAGCGGTTGGCATTATATGGTGCTAGCCCATCAGAGACCGCCATACGGGAAGCCATTGGAGACATCCAGCTGCAGGATGAGCGACAAGAGAGAACTAGAGCGGCAACATGAGCGGAGAATGGCGGAAATACGGCAATCGGAGACAACGCTTAAAGATGCAGCGCCTTTCCGTAAGTTGCCCTTTCGGGCGTTCAAACTATTTAAGGAAGGAGAGGAGGAAATTGAAGCGTTCCTGCAGGACTTTGAGAGACTATGCCAGATACATGAAGTACTGCCCCAAAGATTGGGTCGCCTTACTGGCAAGTAATTTAACGGGCAGAGCGTCGGATGCGTATCGGGCTCTGGAGGATGAGGACGCTAAAGACTATGACCGGGTAAAAGAAGCTCTGCTAGCCCGATTTTCCATTACACCTGAAGCCAGCCGGATTAAGTTTCGAGAATCCCGGAAACACGCCAATATAACATACGTGGAGTGGGCACATCGTCTGCAGCGAGACCTTAAGGGCTGGCTCCAAGGAAGCCACGCTCATACCATAGAGGACATCACCCAGCTAGTACTCTTGGAACAGTTCTTTAACCACACCCCTCCGGTACTACGGGATTGGGTGCGCGATAAGCGACCACGGACTGTACAGCAAGCGGCTACTTTGGCCGATTGAATATCTAGACTCTCGAAGGTCAGGCGGAAGCGAGTGCTATCCACCATCTCGGCCCAGTTTATCAGCCTCTAACCCAGCTTCAGCACCAACCCCAGCGGCCACTTACCCTCAGCAGCCCAGGTTCAACGCCCAGGACTACGCACAACCCATCAGGTGTTTCGGATATAAACAGCTAGGACACAAAAAGCCAGACTGTCCATTGAATCCAGCCAGCCAGTCCCAGTCATGGAGACAGCCAGCAAAAGGGGAGCCCCCGCACATCCATGCCTGCGGCCCACTGCGTTGAGGAGGAAGAACATTGGGGCGTCCTGCACGAGGCTGATCCAATACAAGCAGCTAACCGGGACAACAGGCAACAACACAGGCAGACTGTCCGGGTTAATGGAAAGGTAGCCAATGGATTACGTGATTCTGGTGCCACCATGACCCTACTGCAGAAGAACCTCATCCCAGAGAGCCAACATACCGGAGACACTGTAGCCGTAAGAGTAGCGGGAGGTACCGTCTTTCGGCTCCCCGTTGCCCGTGTTCACCTGGATTGGGGGGTTGGTTCGGGACACGTGAATGTGGGGGTGATGAAGGATTTGCCAGTGGATGTACTACTGGGGAATGATTTGAGCCCCCTCCTTTCTGCTTACGCCCCGATGGGCCCCACTGAAGTCAACCCAGTAACTACCCGTGTCCAGACACGTGCTGCTGGAACCGGCCCGCTTGCTGCTGAGACACAGGTGAGAATACCTTCCCTGACACGTACCTTAGATCAGGCGCTCTTAGGCTGGGATACCCCAGAACATTCGGGAGGGAAACTCGGGAGGACCCGACCTTACACAAGTATAGGGCTAAGGCAGATACTCAGGAAAGGGGAATAGACGGGGAGCTTTTTGAATGGGTGGGGGATAGACTGTATAGGATCCCTAAGCCAGCTCGGAGAAGTAAGGCCCCTTCGCAGAAACGACAGCTGGTGTTACCTAAGAAATACCAGCTGGAGATTCTGCGAATCGGGCATGATGTACCGCTAGCGGGACATCTAGGGTTCCGTCATACAGCCCATAGGATTACACAGAATTTCTTCTGGCCCAATTTTAGCCAGGATGTGCGACAATACTGCAAAACGTGTGACACATGTCAACGGATAGGTAAGAGGGGGGACCACCCTAAGGCTAAACTCATGTCCATGCCTATTATTGGGAAACCCTTTTACCGCATAGCCGTTGACATTGTGGGTCCCCTAGCCAGGCCTAGTCCATCCGGGAAGAAGTATATTCTCACCGTGGTGGACTAAGCTACTGCCTCTGGGTAACGGGTGGCGATGTCTAACATTGAAGCAGAGACAGTAGCTGATGCCCTGGTTAAGATTTTTACCAGAGTGGGGTTCCCTAAGGAGATTCTCTCTGACCAGGGAACCCAGTTTACCGCGGTGCTCACCCAGCAGTTGTGGAAGGTGTGCAATTTTAAGCCCTTGCTGAGCTCACCTTACCACCCCCAGACTAATGGTCTCTGCGAACGCTTCAACGGGACCCTCAAGCAAATGCTGAGGACCTTTTCGGACGCTTGCAGAGACTGGGAGAGATTCCGGCCTCACCTGTTATTTGCGTACAGAGAGGTACCCAAGGAATCTACGGGGTTTCTCGCCCTTCGAGTTGCTCTATGGGAGAAGGGTCCGCGGACCCCTCGATCTCATCAGAGGACACTGGGAGGGAGAGACAGAGCAAGAAGAGACCACCATAGTGCCCTACGTTCTGGAACTCCGGGACTGCATGGAACAACTGTCTCTGATGGTAAGGGAGAACCTCCAGGCGGCCCAGGGAAGACAGAAGAGATGGTACGATCGGGGGGCCCGACAGCGTATCTTCCAGGTTGGGCAGAAGGTCTTAGTGCTCAAACCTGTGAAGACCGACAAGATGCAGGCATCTTGGCAGGGCCCGTATAAAGTAGTAGCCCAGGTATGTGATACTACCTAATGTTAGTGCCAGCTGTGCAGATGAAAGAATCCAGCGAACCTTTCATGTGAACATGCTGAAGAAGTATCAGGAACGGCAAGAGGATGTTGCTGCAGTATGTGCCCCTGCTGCGGATGACTCAGAAGGTTTACCCCTCCCTGACTTACTAGAGAGAGAGCCCCAGGCTGATCTCATTAGCCTTGTGCAGCTAGGAGACCGGTTAAGCCCCACAAAGAAGGAACAGGCTAAGCGGCTTCTGTGGGAGAAACAGGCAACGTTCTCCCAAAAACAGGGCTATACGACCCTGGCTGTGCATAAGGTAGAGACCCCTGGACAAGCACCCCTTCGGCAGCCCCCCTACCGTATCCCTGAAGCAGTCCGAGAAGAAATGCGGAAGGAGATACAGGAGATGATTCAGTTAGGAGTCATTGAGCCTTCTGACAGCCCTTGGGCCTCACCTGTAGTCCTGGTGCCTAAGAAAGACGGAACTACCCGGTTCTGCGTGGACTACAGATGACTCAATGAGAAGACCACCACCGATGCCCAGGGTAGACGAACTGCTAGATCGGATAGCCAGGGGACGTTATTTAACTACAATAGACCTGTGTAAAGGTTATTGGCAGATCCCCCTGGCCGAGGATGCTATCCCCAAGTCGGCATTTGTTACCCCCTTTGGCCTGTACCAGTCTAGGGTCATGCCATTTGGGATGAAAAATGCCCCGGCCACCTTCCAACGTATGGTGGATAGGCTCCTCGATGGCTTCCAGGATTTTGCATGTGCATACCTGGATGACATTGCGATCTACAGTGGGTCTTGGGAGGAGCACCTGGTTCACGTAGGGGTAGTTCTGGACAAAATTCGGGCCGCAGGCCTGACCTTGAAACCAGACAAGTGCCATCTACGTATGGCGGGGTGCAGTACCTGGGACACAGAGTGGGGTGTGGGAATCAGAGACTAGAGGCAGTAGCTAACTGGCCCACGCCCCGTACTAAGACCCAGGTATTAGCCTTCTTGGGAACTGCAGGGTACTACCGACATTTTGTCCCTAATTATAGTGCTATCGCCAAACCCCTGACGGACCTGACGAAAAAGAATTTACCTAGGCAGGTCCTGTGGTCTCCAGCTTGTGAAACCGCGTTTCTAGCCCTCAAGCAAGCACTTGTAAATGCTCCTGTCTTGGCTGCCCCAGTACCTAACAAACGTTTTCTTGTCCACACGGATGCTTCCATGTTTGGACTGGGGGCTGTACTGAGCCAAGTTGGGGAGGATGGAGGAGAACACCCTGTCGCATACCTGAGTAGAAAGCTATTACCCCGGGAAGTGAGCTATGCGGCAGTGGAGAAGGAATGTTTGGCCCTGGTCTGGGCCCTTAAAAAGTTGAACCCTTACTTATACGGACAGGAATTTTCACTGGTCACCGACCACAACCCATTGGTCTGGCTTAACCGGGTCTCAGGAGACAATGGCAGGTTGTTACGGTGGAGCCTAGCCCTACAACCTTACAATTTCACCATCAGCTATCGACCCGGTAAGCAAAATGGCAATGCTGATGGGTTGTCCCGGCAAACAGACGTCACCTCGGGCCCCTAGTGCAATGGTGATGGGTTGCCCAGACATTAGACGAATGGACCTATGGACTAACTTCGGAGTCAACCCGTCTGGGGTCCCCTCCTCTGTTAGTCTCCTGCCGAAAGGGGAGATGTGTGACAGGGGGTCACTCTGGGCACAGGGTGAATGGAAAAACCCCACTATGACCTATGATAGCCACATTCAATGCTGTTTATACATTGTATCTAGATTGGGTGTGTACTGTGGTTGGGGGTTGTGTAATCCTTGCTGTGATGAGGTGTGATTGCAGTCTATTGTCTATTGTGAATTACGTCTGCTACGGTGATGATGTGGATTGGAGCTGGTTGACCGTCTGGCTGCATATTATGGGATGTTGAAGTGTCTTCTGTGAGGGGGGGGAAATCACCCCTCCTGCTAAGACTGTTTACTGAAGGAGAAGTTTAAACACACCTGACCTGTATCACCATTGTCATTGGACAGTTTAACCCGCCCTGTTCCCCCAAGGATGGGAGGGAAGGGTTTTGAAGAGAAATGTGTTACCATGTGTTTTGAAAATAAAGTCATTCCCTGTTTGGGAACTTGAAATACAGAGCGTTGTCTCGTATCTCTGGAAGGATTAATCCTATGGGAAGTGATCGCCTGGCTGTGGAGGGTCGATAGTGGTTGTGTGTTCAGAGACGGAATATTCTAAACGGCGTTAACCCCTTTCATATTGGGGGGTGTCGTTACAAGTACCATAGAAATTATCTCCATCTAGTGGGCAAATGCAATCATTTCATTTTAAATGAATGGAAACCATTCGACCAGCACAGCAAATATCCTAATAACATTCATCTTTCCCCCATTCACACAGAAGGAATGTACATGGACTTTCCCCGGGGGAATTGCTATGCACATATTTTATGAATAGACCCCCTAAATGTCAGGAGACGTTTATATAAAGATGGGAAGTATGGAGCAGATAAATGAATAGACCTCCTAGCAATGTTATTACCAACAGAGTGATCCCATCTAGCTCACATTAACCCTTTCACTGTCAGATGTTTTTGCACATTTTGGGCCTGAAGATTAGATAAAACCCCCAAACATATATTATTTGATAGCAGAGTCCCTGGAGAATAAAATGGTGGTGATTGTTAAGGTGTTCCTCGTACACAAATTTCCCCTTAATATCCGGGTTTATTTTCTCCTTTTCCCCCATTTTCTATGGTGTGATCTTTTCTACAATACTTTGTTATAATAATGTAACACGTTGTGTATTGTATTGTACGACTCCGCCTCCACATTCCAGACAAGTCATTTTCCTGACCAATGACATTTCTACCTTTTTACTATTTCCTGATTCTATGACTGTAATCTGTTATAAAAGTAAAATTATAATAAAAAAATGAATTGAACAGAAAAAAAAGTTGTGTGTGTCGGTGGAATGAGAACAATTGCTGGTGGTGTTGTCACCTGTCACAGCAGTCACACCTGGTTTCCCGGCCAATGCACCAGATAAATGTTGCAGCAAAACGGCTCTTTGAGTTCTGGGAAACCAGGAATGGACTCCGGACACGGACTCCAGGAAAACAAACCTTTTATTTCACCAGGGAAAGGAGCGACTCACGCCAGGATGCCAAGTGGCCTCTTATAGGCGTTTACAACATATATATTTCCTCTTGTATAGACATTCCTTGGAACTTCGTAAAACATCTAAAAGCTTGTTAGCGAGTGACATCTGCGGCTTCTCAGTTATCTGTCTAATTTATAGGGATGAGCCGAACACCCCCCGGTTCGTGGCAGAACATGCGAACTGGCAAAAAACACTGTTAAAGTCTATAGGACAAAAACGCGAAAAAAACAAAAGTGCTAATTTTAAAGGCCAATATGCAAGTTATTGTCATAAAAAGTGTTTGGGGACCCGGGTCCTGCCCCAGGGGACATGTGTCAATGCAAAAAAAAGTTTTAAAAACTTCAGTTTTTTCAGGAGCAGTGAATATAATAATGCTTAAAGTGAAACAATAAAAGTAAAATATTCCTTTAAATTTCGTACCTGGGGGGGTGTCTATAGTATGCCTGTAAAGTGGCGCATTTTTTCCTGTGTTTAGAACTGTCCGGCAGCAAAATGACATTTCTAAAGGAAAAAAAGTTGTTCAAAACTGCTTGCGGCTGTAATGTAATGTTTGAAAGTAGGGGGCCTCCTGTATATACTATACGGACTGCACTATATACTCTGCAGAAAATTGGGCCTTAGGTGTTGGTGGTACCCGAACACAGTAAACCCTCACAGTTACTCTTGGTGGGCGCTGGAACGGGCCCTGCTGTGAAATATTAGATCAAAAATGTTAATTACACGCCCCTGTTAAACAGGGGCAGAAAAATTGGGTCTTAGGCAGTGGTGGTGGTGCCACAACACTATAACCCCTCACAGATACTCTTGTTGAGCACAGGAACGAGCCCTGCTGTGAAATATTGGATAAAAAATTGTAATTACATGCCCCTTTTAAACAGGGGCAGAAAAATTGGGCTTTAGGTAGTGGTGGTGGTACCCTGAATCAAAAATATTCATAGAAGCTATCATCATCAAGATTGAGGAGGAATAGGATAGTCACTCAGCATAATAGGATAGTCACTCAGCATAGGCAGTCTTCAAGGGATCCCACATCCATAGAAAAATCAATCGGTTACATCAGCATCAGGTGCTTGGTAGCTGGTGATCCAAGACTGATTCATTTTTATGAATGTGAGCCGATCAACAGCGTCTGTGGACAGGCGCACTCTGTGATCGGTTACAAGGCCTCCAGCAGCACTGAATGTGCATTCAGAAAAAACGCTGGATGCAGGGCAGGCCAGTAGCTCAATTGCATATTGAGCAAGCTCTGGCCAGGGGTCCATCCTCAAGACCCAGTAACCCAGTGGATGCTCTGTTGGAAAGGTCTCCAAGTCTGATCTTGCCCCTAGATATTCCTGCACCATGTAATTCAGATGCTGGTGATGGTTTCTGGAACCGATCAGACCTTGGTGCTGAGGACTGAAGAATTGTCTGAAGGCATCGGTCAGCCGGCCACTGTCTCCACCGCTCTGTGATTGAACGAAGCCTCAGCAACACGTTGTCCAGCACCAGAAAAATGTAACCTCCCTGGCTCTGGAAACGCATTGCACAAACCTTTCTTCGAGGCCTCCTGAAGATGTTTCATCCTCTACTCCCTCTGCAAAGGCTGGATAAGTTCTGCAACCTTACCCTTGTAACGTGGATCAAGAAGGGTTGCCAGCCAGTAATGATCCCTCTCCTTGATACCAAAAATCCTAGGGTCCTTTCGCAGTATCAGGGAGGCCTTGCAGCGTAAGTTTGCAGAGGCATTCGATCCGGAGTCCTCTGGGTCACATGATCCGTAACAACCTCCTCCCAGCCACGTACAACTCCTTTGGTTTCTGGGGACTGAAAACAATCCCTTGAAGACTGCTGTTATCCTCCACCTCCATGCTGACACAATCCTCCTCCTCTTCTTCCTGTGTGTTTGGCGGGCCTGCAGGAATACTATCTGGATAAAGGGGGCCTTGAGAGGTAAGCAAGTCCTCCTCTTCGTCCCGCTGTTCTGCCTCAAGTGCCCTGTCCATTTTTCCACGAAGCGTGTGCTCCAAAAGGAAGACAAGAGGGACAGTATCACTGATGCATGCACTGTCACTGTTCACCATCCTTGTGGCCTCCTCAAATGGTGACAGTGCATGCATCCTTGATCAGTAGCCACTGGCGTGGCGAAAAAAAGCAAAGCTCCCCTGACCCTGTCCTGGTGCCATACTCACACAGGTACTCATTAATGGTCCTCTGCGGCGTGTGCAGCCGCTGCAGCATTGCCAAAGTTGAGTTACACTTGGTGGGCATGTCACAAATGAGGCGGTTCTTGGGCAGGTTGCAATTTCTTTCTAATATCAGCCAGCCGAACACTGGCATTATATGACCAGCGGAAATGACCACAGACTTTCCTGGCCTGCCTCAGGAGATCCTGTAAGCCTGGGTACCTGCTCAAGAACCGCTGCACCACCAAATTCAGGACGTGAACCAAACAGGGAACATGGGTCAAGTGTCCCTGTCGGAGGGCGGAGAGGAGGTTGGTGCCATTGTCGCATACAACCATTCCTGGCTGAAGCTGGCGTGTCGTCAACCACCTCTGAGCCTGCCCCTGCAGAGCTGATAGAATCTCAATCCTCAGAGTGCTTGCGTAGCCCCTTGAACGCCTACGGAGCATCGCTGGTTCAGAGGACAAATCTGCAGAGGAAGAGGCCATAGAGGAAGAATAGGAGGGGGTGGAGGAAAGACCTGTGGCAGAATCACCACTACTAGCATATTGGAGGCGTGGTGGCAGAACAAGCTCCAACAATACTGCACCCTGTCCTGCATCCTTCCCAGCTGCAAGCAGAGTTACCCAGTGCACTGTGAAGGAAAGGTAACGTCCCTGCCCATGCCTGCTGGACCATGAGTCAGCAGTAATATGTACCATACTGCTGACCACCCTGTCCAACGAGGCCAAGACATTGCCTTCCACAGGCCGGTAGAGAGTCGGAATGGCCTTCTGTGAAAAGAAATGGCATTTGGGAACCTGCCACTGAGGTACCACACATTCCACAAATTCACAAAAGGGGGCAGAGTCTACCAGCTGAAAAGGCAGCAGTTGCAGTGCTAGAAATTTGGCCAAGCTAGTGTAGCGCCCTCACCCACTTTCTCCCTCTTCTGTACGGCTGGTTGACTCGTCTAGGGAACCAGGGAGAAGGGTGAGGTGTACCACCAGCTCTTATCCTCGTGTGTGTTGAGGAACGAGCTATGTCTGTTTTACCTTCGGGTCTGTGTTCCTGTATGGAGCCTCCGCTTTGCTTGAGGATGACTTCCCACCATCCACGGAGGTGGAGGTAGGACCCTTAACTCTCAGTAAATCAAGTTCACACCATATAAACCATACACTTATTTATTCTGTGAAAGCAAAAAATAGTCCTATGAGAGCAGACAGGTTGGACAACGAACAGACAAGGTGGGGAGGAAGGTTCAGGCACAATCTTTGAATCAGGTGTAACTGTCAGAGCTTCACAACAGTTATTGCTCACGGTCGCTGCCACCGACTGGGTGAATAGCAAACTTAGGCCCCTGCCACAGGCCTTTTGGTTAGGTCTCTGCCACCGACCTGATGTAGTTGGGTCTCTGCAAAGACCATAGAACGTGGACTACCTTCTAGTGGTGACCCCTGTTAGGGAGATGATCCATCCAGACGGTCCCCAGAGGCCTGCACTGTCACAAGCAAATGCTGCGCTGGCTCTTCAGACAGGTCACCTCCCTGGTTCTCCTCGCCCAAGACTCGGGTCCCCTCACTCGGTGGGCGCCTAGGATCCTCCATCCCATGCAGGACCCAGTCGAAGGTACTGGGCCCCAGGCCTTCTTTGTAGTACCTCACCCCAGGCTTAAGGTGCCTGGGATGGACCTCGCATCCTTCGCACCCAGGCCAAGGGCACCCGGGCGCGGACGAACCACAGCAGCCCCCAGGCTGAAGGTGCCTGGGGATTGGACCTCGTGTTCAAGATGTCTGCCCCCTTTATACCCTCTCCCGACAGGCACAGCAGGTTCCCCGTCCTTCGGTACTACTGCCACGAGAGGACAAAAAGGGTACAGCCCTACAATGTTGGTTCAACCCCAGCCTAAGGCAACAGCGCCATCCTCCACGAAGGAAAATGGTCCATAATCCCTAACAATTAGTGCATCTGAGTCAAGTTACTACCCAGATGCTTCCCCTAAATGTAACACCCCGCTACACTAGCATTCAACCGCTGGGCATGTGGATGGCTGGGAGCGAACTTCTTTTTTACGGTTTAGCAACTGGGGTAGGGAAATTTGCCTGCTAAAATCGGATGGTGGTGTACTGCTAGCAGATTGGCTGCAAGGACTTGGGACACTTATTGCTACACCTTCATTCCTCTCAGTGCAGGTATCTGAGAGGACTGAAGGTATAGTGGGGTTGGAGATCCCAGATGAGGAGCAAGGAGAGGTCCGCCTTTTTTTTGATGTGGGTCTTTTAAGTGCTCTTGCCAACGGACTGCATGGGAGGTCGTCAAATGTCTGGTCAAGCATGTGGTGCCCAAGCGGCTGCTGTTTTGGCCACGCTTGATCCGCTTCAGACATAGGTTCCAAACAGCAACGGTGCGATCTGCTGCACACGTCTCAAAAAAGGCCACACCAAAGAACTTTTCAAAATAAGCGGGGAGTCAGCAGCGCCCTTCACCTGCTTAGCTCTGCAGTGTGATGCACTAGGGTGGCTGCCCTTAAGCTGCCCCCTGGAGGGCATCCTGCCTCGTTGGAGATGTGCCTCCTCCTCTCTTCTATCAGGGACCCAAGTAAGGTCAGTGACCTCATTCCCCTCTATATATATATATATATATATATATATATATATATATATGAGACTGACTGTATATATATATATATATATATTGAATACACTGCAGCTAACTGAATTATCTGCCTGCCTGCTCAATCTAAATCACACTATCTCTCCGTCCACGCCAACAACACACTACACAGGGCCGATGTGCAGGCAGCCTTATATAGTGTGGGTGTGGACTTGGTCCCCCTGAGCCATGATTGGCCAAAGGCATCCTGTCTTTGGCCAATTATGGCTCTCTTAGAGGGCGCTGGGATTGGCCAAAGCATGCAGGTCATAGTGCATGCTTTGGCCAACCATCATACAGCAATGCACTGCGATCTCACAGTGCATTATGGGGCGTTACACAGCAGTCGAATTTGCCGCGAACGCCCCATAATGTTCATTTTTTTACAAACGGGTGAACACCCGATGTTCGAGTTGAACTTACGTGGCATATAACGTTAACAATACCCTTCTGGAACTCGGCCGGAATACTCTCCTTCCATTCTATCAGGGCATATGTGCAGTCTTCTTCAAACTCATGTTTCAGGTCCAAGAGGTAGGATCCCTTTTCTGGAGCGACCTTCCTCATCAACTGCCGTACCTCCCTGTCAAACCACCGGACTCCCGGTAATCTCGGAACTATGGTTTGCTCTGGCCGACTCCCATACTCCTGACTCCACTGTGCGGCTGTGGCTGAGTCTATGGTCTTTTTCACTCTGGACGCATCAACTGATCTGCTCGGGTGCCCCAGATGGGGTATCTCGTGGGACCTCCAAATGTAGCGGTACCCCCATGGGGGCTGCTGATTGACTCTATACCCCACTGGCCACCCCGACTCTGCAGACCCTCTCTTACCTCTGACACCTTGGGTTCCATTGTAAAATACCACGTTAGTAATGAGAAACTCAGACAAAGTCCCTGAACCACTCAAAGAATGTTTACTATGGTAAAAGATAACACAAAAGAATGGTACGATTGAACACAGGTTATGAATGACAGAGGTATTTGGTCAATACAATGATATACACTTGTACCCAGTAACAACCTGATGAGGGTATATGTGAACAGGTGCACAGGGAGATCGATCTTCAATACCTTTTCAGACATGTATTGAATACCTTCCCACTGAGGCCTCAGCACACAGACCAATCTACTAAGAGAATGCACAACATACAGTAATACAATACAAGTTCTAACTATATCTCACTAAATGGCTCCCTCTAGGTTGCAGCTCAGAGCACTTCTCCAATGTAGAGCAGTAAGCTTTGTAAAGGAATAAAGCAGTGAATGTTCCTCAATTTCCAGTTTGTCTTCAGCTAGCTTATTTTATACTGCAGTGTTGAGTTGTGTAAATATTTGTAATCCAAGAGAAACAGAGGAAAAGCAATGACTGTAGAAATAGGATGCTATGGATTCCTTAGCTGAAGAACTATTCCCACTTGTAATTCCTTTAATATGTGAGTAATACAGTACTGACCTTACAGCATGGGGGAAAGGAAAGCAAGGCCCCAAAGTCTGGTTGTAAGATGCTCAGGTGCAGCAGATCTACAGCCGTGGAACTACAGGTCTCAGCAGCAGTCTGTAGGAAAGAAACTCACTCAGAAATACTGCAGTCACTACTTAGATAGGCAGGTGCCCTCTCACCACTGTGGATCCCAGCTGGCTGGCAGACTCCGTCCGGAATCCCCTCCTGGTGCTTCCGTCAGTGAAGAGGGCTCCACCACGCCGTGCTGCCACTCCAGATGGGCAGGAATGCAGATGGCCCCAAACACTCCGAAGCGCAGGCCGATCCACCTGCTCGATTAGCAGGGCCGTCCACAAAGATCCCTCTGGGGTAGTCGATCCGACTCTCCGCTGTAGGCCGCAGTCTCTCACTCCTGGTCACACACACAGACCTCCTGCTGGCAAATGAATGGCGTCCAGAGAGGCCGAAAACAGGCCACACCTGTCCTTTTATCTCTCTACCCAGCAGGCTGTTCTGTAACTTGGCATTGTGGGTCTGTGACCTGGCATTGTGGGTCTAGTAGTTCCCAGACTGATTTAACAACATGAGTCACTTCCTCATCAAACTACATATCCCACAATGCATAACTGTTTGTTTCTTAAACAGAAGGAAGATCCTGATAGAGTTCAGCGGTCACTAGAGGGAGCCAAACCCTTACTTAAGGAACAATAAACTACTGAACATAATAAATTTAGTAGCAACCCCTGGCTACAAATGTCTTAGCGGAGAGGGGGGTCCATACAGTTTTTTTGTGCTTCTTTTAATATTTTGTTTACATTAACTGGCCAACTAGCAAATCCCCAGTATACAGCTGAATAAGCCTGGTGGGTATACATCACTGGGTATTCGGACACTTGTGACAACCAACCTCCTATCAACCAACCTGAGCAGGAAGCTGCCACATTTAAAGGCGGTAGTAATACTGCAGCCAAAAGTTGGAATTGGCTGAACACCTATTTAGATCAGCCATTCGCCATCCACCTAAACAAGCCAAATTCTGTTCAAACATGGGTTCCGTCCAAACCCAGAGCTCTAGTTTTAGTGGTCTGTTTATTGGTCCCTTACAGTGGTGACCAATGGGAGAAGGACCCTCTTACATCTGTGGTCAGTGTAGTGGTCCATTATAATGATGACCAATGGGAGAAGGACATTCTTACATCGTCATCGGTGGGAAGACTGCCCTCCTTACAGATCATTGATGTCAGTTGTTACTGAGAGACAGAAATTGTTCATTGCTCAAGGAACCCCTAGAAACCTTTGGAGGAACCCTGGCTGAGAAAGGCTGGACTAGGCAGTAATATATTTCTCTCCCCCTTGGTGGGAGTGGAGATGACCCCATCTATAAGGATATACAGTACATACACACACAGCACAAGGCCGTGTTCACACTACAAGACGTTTCTTGGGACTGCAGTTCCTCTGAGATCCACAAGATGGTGATCTCACTTCTACTATAGAGAAAGGAAGTCTCCAGGGAAGATAGGAAGTGATGTCAGGTATACACAGGAAGTTCCGGGTGAGAGGTGAGTCGGGAGAACAAAGAGGGAAGACATTGTTGGAAGAGGCAGCAGAGGAGGTAATAAGATCTTATTTTCTATTTACACCCAGTAACCCCGTCATGTCCGTCCTCTTCCTCCATAGTCACTGTGACGTCATTTATCTCCAGCAGATGATGATACACACATATATAGTGTGGAAACCTAGATTAACCCCTTCAGGGGCAAAACATTCCCCACAGAGAATTCTCTTCATTATGGAGATGTGTCACATTTCCCACCAATCACCTTCTCACCTCATCAGTCTATACTAACGCATTATATCACTTTTATTGGGGATGGGGGATGGGGGGGTTCTATAGACATAAAGGGTTAGAGGCGCCCGGACGCTAAAACCATTACAAATGCTAAAAGGAATGTTCCTTTATGTGTAATCCCACTGGGGGGGAGGGGGGGGTGTTCTTACATGATAGAAACCCTCATATTATCCCTCATACACCCCCATCCTAATATCGTACAACCAGTACAGTCCTCATCATTCTCTCTTATCAATTCTTGGTCTACAGGTCACCAGTATAGATCTAGTGCATTACCAGATAAAAAGCTTTATTAAAATGTATAAAAACAACAATGGTCCTACTCACAAAACGGAAAATTTATTACCAAATACTTACCGTAATTTTCCTTTCCTGATAGACTCCATGGCAGACTACGTGTGGGTTAACCCCGCCTCCTCTCCACAGCTATAGGACCCCATACCCATAAATTTGAGCTCACCTCCACAGACAGGTGTTCCGTAACTAGCCGACTCAAATTTCAACTCTCATATTTTTAATTCATGGGTGGGAACTCCGTCTGCCATGGAGTCTATCAGGAAAGGAAAATTACGGTAAGTATTTGGTAATAAATTTTCCATTTTCCTGACAGACTCCATGGCAGACTACGTGTGGGAAATAACTAGCCAATCCACACGGGAGGGTATGCTTGCTCAAAAAAAATATTTTAATCTTTCCCGTCAACTGACAGGATTTTTCGACCAAAATTAACAGAGGAAAGGGAAGCCGGCTCAATACAATAATGAGACATAAATGTATGAATAGAAGACCACAAGGCTGCCTTGCATATCACTTCAGGAGCCACGTGTCGAGCTGCTGCCCATAAGGCTGCCATGCCTCTGGTGGAATGAGCCGTCACGCCTCTGGAGGAGCCAAGCCCTTTGCCCTGTAAGCCTGTTGAATAGATTGGACGATCCAGGCTGCTATTGTTCTGGAGGAAGCCCTCTTTCCTTTGTTGCTACCAGTGTGTAACAAGAACAGGTAGTTCGAGCTTCTAAAAGATGAAGTAACTCGCAAGTATTCTTTCAGAGTCTCACCTACATCCAAGGGATGAACATCTGCTGATTCTGGAGAATTGAAAGTAGGAAGGACTATTTCCTGATTCTCGTGAAAAACTGACTTGACTTTTGGTTTAGACCCAAGCATGGGAATAAGGACCACTCGGTCCGGGAAGAAAGTCAAAGAGGGTTCTTGACAACCCAGGAAGCTTATTTCTGAAACCCTTTTGGCTGAAGTAATGGCCACTAGAAAGGCCAGTTTGATTGATAAGTCCTTAATAGAAAGATCCTTGTTGTTGAGTGCTGAAAGAGCATCAAGGACGAGCAGAAGATCCCATTTGGGGAATCTAGGTTTCCTCTGAGGCCTGATTCTCGAAGCCCCCTGAAAGGATTGTTGAACCAGGGGATGAGTTGCCCATGATGTTCCTGAAAATGCCAATAAGGCTGAAACTTGTCAATCAGTTCCCTCAGAGTACAAAGGAAGATCCAAGCCTGATTGTAGAAAACTCAAAACGTCTTGAACTCCAGGATTTCTGAAAGATTTTCCAGCAGAAGTCATGAAGCTGACAAACCTGGTCCAGATTCTGTTGTAGGTTTTGTTCATGTTAGGCTTTCTGGAGCTCATAAGGGTAGAGATTACCCCTAAAGCACACCCAAGAGACTCTTGCGGGTCCCTGAAGCTCATCAGATTCAGGAGAGGAAACCATGGCCTGTTCGGCCAGTATGGTGCTATTGTTATCACTTCACCTTTCTCCAACTGGAGCCGCTGCAGGAATTTTTGCCTGATCGGAGGTGGAGGGAAGGCATATGCCTTGTTGAATTTCCATTGGCTTGTTAATGCATCTACTCCGAAGGCTTGACTGCACCGACCTCGAGTGTAGTATCTGTCTACTTTGTGATTGCAGGGGGATGCAAACAGAACCACTTCTGGATCGAAATCCAACGATAGGATCCACTTGAATGTTTGTGGATGCAGTGACCATTCGTTGTTGTCTAGGTTGCTGCGTGACAGGAAGTCCGCTTGAATGTTCTGTTCCCCTGGAATGAAGACTGCTGTTAAGTTTGTAGATTCCTCTGAGCCCAGGTCATGATAGGTTCAACCTCTTGGAGAAGGGTGGGGCTCCGAGTGCCCCCTTGTCTCTTCACATATGCCACGGCGGTGGTATTGTCCATTTTGAGTAGGACCAACTTCCCTTTCAGAAGGTGGGAGAAGGCTTGAAGGGCGCACCATGCCGCACGCAATTCCAAAACGTTTGACCCTGGAATGTGGAAATGGGCATCCCATTTGCCCTGAGCCAGTTCTGCCCCACAATGTGCTCCCCAGCCCGCATTGCTGGCATCGGATGAAACAATCATCCATTGGATGGGAGCAAGGGAGTGGCATGTTAACAAGTTTTTGTGCTGAAGCCACCAGAGAAGACTGTTCCTCATTGACTGAGTAGTCCTGATCAGCTGATTGCGATCGTCTGTCTTCCATTGCTGAAGGAATCCTGATTGAAAAGGCCGAAGCCTCCACATTGCCCATTTGACCATGGGTAACGTGGCCACCATCGTGCCGATTATCTTCAGGCACTGTGACGCCCTTAGGTTAGAGTAGTCTAGGGCTAAAGATATTCTTACCCGAATGACCGGGATTTTTTCTTCCGGAAGAGAGATGGTATTCTCTACTGTGTCGAATTGAGCTCCTAGGTAGGTTAGGCGTTGGGTCGGTTCTGGCTGACTTTTCTGTTGGTTTAAGAGCCATCCGAACTCTTGATCAGAGCAAACAGGGGTTCAATGTTCAGTAGTTTATAATCTGAGAGCGATCTGGTGACCTGTACGCCAAGGTATTTAATCTGGGAGACCCTTGGAAGAGCCAGAGGAGGGGACGCGAACGAGGAGGGGAAATGGTCAATCGGAAGGATCTGGGACTTAGCCCAATTAATACTCAGACCCGAATGGCCACCCATACGTTCTATGGACTGGAGGGCTGCTATAAGAGAAGGACCGGAGTCCGCCAGATACAAAAGTGTGTCGTCAGCATACATCCCAATCTTTTCTTCCAGGTTCCCCATCCTGAGACCTCGGACGCAAGTGTCCGCACGGACCATTATGGCCAACGGCTCCACAGCCAATGCGTAAAGCATGGGGGAAAGGGGGCAGCCCTGCCGGGTCCCTCTCTCCAGCGGGAACTGGTCAGAAAGCCAACCATTCACAAACAGTCTGGCCCTCGGGGATTGATAGAGGAGTTGGACCCAGCGAATAAAGCTGGGGCCAAATCCAAATCTTGAGAGACACTCCCACAGGTAGTTCCACTCCACGGAGTCGAAGGCCTTGGCGGCATCCAGCGCCACCACGACCCTCGAGCCAATTTCATCATGGGACCCCTGAATATTCATAAATAGGCGGCGAATATTCATGGCCGTGTTCTTCCCTGGCATAAAGCCGGTTTGGTCAGGGTGTATCAATGACAGAATAACCTGGTTAAGGCGGGAGGCTAGAATCTTAGCTAATATTTTAATATCTACCTGTAACAGGGAAATGGGCCTGTACGACTCCGGGTATTTAGGGTCCTTTCCGGGTTTGGGAATTACGACTATTTGGGCTTCTCGCATAGATGGGGGTAGAACTCCTGAGTCAAATATAGATTTATACAGGTACTTAAGTTCAGGGATTAGGATTTCAGAGTAGGTGGCATAGAATTCAAGAGGTAGGCCATCCAATCCTGGGGCCTTGGATGAGGCCAGACAGGAAATGGCCTCGGAGATGTCCTCCTCAGTAATAGGGGCTTCCAGAATTTCAAGCTGGTCGTCTGTCAGTTTAGGGAATTGAACTCCCGCTAGGTAGTCCCTGGTGTCTTGGGGAGTGTGGGTGACCCTGGAAGTGTAGAGTGCACGGTAGAATCTCCCAAACTCCTCCGCCACCAGTTGCGGATCGGTGATGTCGTTCCCCTGCGGGTCGGTCAAGGACACCACCACAGGGGGACGCATATCCAAGTGGGCGAGATATGCGAGCAATTTGCCTGATCTCTCTCCATACTCAAACACCCTCTGTCTACAGAAGAAGATACGTTGTTTAGCCTTCTCTATGTGCAATTGGGAGACCTGGCGCCCCTGAATCTTTAGATTGTTGGCCGCGCTGGGCGAGGGGTCCCGGTGGAACGCCTCCTCCAGCGCCTGCAGGTGCTCCGCAGCCTGCTGGACAATAAATGTTGATGACCGTTTAAGCCTGTTAATACGTGTGGAAAGTAGGGAACGAGCGTGAAGTTTAAACATTTCCCACACCACATCATGCGTGGCAGTGTCCCTGTTGGCCGTAAAATAGTATTGCAATTCTGTGGGGATGTCACATCCGAACTCTATCAATGTAGAGATCACTTGATCTTTGTGGATCAGCAGCTGCTGCTTGGGACAGAAGTAGCAGAACGTTCAGGTAATGATTAGAGGTCGACCGATATATCGGCCGATATTTGGCCATTTTTGATAAATCGGCATCGGCCGATTTATTATCAAGATTAGGCCGATATTTCAGACTGACCTCCGCTCATTCTTCCTTCTCCACACTCAGCGGCTCTGGCTGCATCAAGCGCCGCGCTGAGTGTGTGAGCAGAGAGGAGAGAGAGACAGAGAGGAGCTGTCAGCTTGATGTCGGAGGTGGGCGGGACCCGGCCGGGGTGGGCGGGACCCGGCAGCTAAATTACACCAGCCAATGATTGGGCTGCTTTAGAAAGGGGGCGGGGCCACATACACGTAGCGACCCGCCCAGATACCATCCCATTAGCTGGTGTAATATAGCTGCTGGGTCCCGCCCACCCCGGCCCGGGTCCCGCCCACCCCGACATCGAGCTGACAGCTCCTCTCTGTCTCTCTCTCCTCTCTGCTCACACACTCAGCGCGGCGCTTGATGCAGCCAGAGCCGCTGAGTGTGTGAGCAGAAAGGAGAGAGAGAGAGGAGCTGTCAGCTCGATGTCGGGGTGGGCGGGACCCGGCCGGGGTGGGCGGGACCCAGCAGCTATATTACACCAGCTAATGGGATGGTATCTGGGCGGGTCGCTATGTGTATGTGGCCCCGCCCCCTTTCTAAAGCAGCCCAATCATTGGCTGATGTAATTTAGCTGCTGGGTCTGCAAAATCAGTGCAATCTGTCAGTGCCGCCAGCCAGTGCCACCGCCAGCCAGTGCCACCCACCACCGCCAGCCACCGTCAGCACCACCCGCCACCGCCAGCCAGTGCCACCCGCCACCGCCAGCCAGTGCCACCCGCCACCTCCAGCCAGTGCCACCCGCCACCGGCAGCCAGCGCCAGTCAACGCCACCCGCCACCGCCAGCCAGCACCACCCACCGCAACCGCCAGCCAGCACCACCCACCGCCAGCCAGCGCCGCCCGCCAGCGCCACCTGCCACCGCCAGCCAGCGCCAGCCAGCGCCACCCGCCACCGCCAGCCAGCGCCACCCGCCAGCCAGCGCCACTGCCAATCAGTGCCATCTGTCCCAAACTAGTGCCATCTGTCAGTTCCAAACAAGTGCCACCTGCTAGTGCCAGTCAGTGCCAATAGTGCCATCTGTCAGTTCCAAACCAGTGCCACCTGCCAGTGCCACCTGTCAGTTCCAAACCAGTGCCACCTGCTAGTGCCAATCAGTGCCACCTGCCAGTGCCAATAGTGCCATCTGTCAGTTCCAAACCAGCTCCATCTGCTAGTGCCAATCAGTGCCACCTGCCAGTGCTAATCAGTGCCTCCTGCCAGTTCCACACCAGTGCCACCTGCCAGTGCCACCTGCCAGTTCCAAACCAGTGCCACCTGCCAGTGCCAACTGTCAGTTCCAAACCAGCGCCATCTGCTAGTGCCAATCAGTGCCACCTGCCAGTTCCACACCAGTGCCACCTGCCAGTTCCAAACCAACGCCATCTGCTAGTGCCAATCAGTGCCACCTGCCAGTGCTAATCAGTGCCTCCTGCCAGTTCTACACCAGTGCCACCTGCCAGTTCCAAACCAGTGCCACCTGCCAGTGCCAACTGTCAGTTCCAAACCAGCGCCATCTGCTAGTGCCAATCAGTGCCACCTGCCAGTTCCACACCAGTGCCACCTGCCAGTTCCAAACCAGTGCCACCTGCCAGTGCCATCTGTACTGAGGACATCAAGTGTGTGCTAGAGTGACGGGAGTAAGCAGGAAGGAGTGGAGTGGGTGAGGGTTTTTTTTTTTTTTTATTAATCGGCCACACAAAAATCGGCCACAAAAATCGGCCATCGGCCGCCCAAATTTCGAAATATCGGCATCGGCCAGCGAAAAACCCATATCGGTCGACCTCTAGTAATGATACAGACGCACACCCTGTATTCTGATAAGAGACACAATTACCAACAGTACCTTGGAAAAGACCCTTGGAGAGGTCGTTAGTCCGAATGGAAGACAAATAAATTGTAAGTGCTCTCGTTTGACCTGAAATCGAAGGTATTTGTGGAATTCTTCTGCCACGGGAACATGAAAATACGCGTCCTTAACATCTATTGAGATCAACCAGTCGCCTGGTTGAACGACTTTTTGGATGGATGAGAGTGATTCCATCTTGAATTTCTCGTGCTTTATGTACCTGTTCAGGAAAGTGAGATCTATAACTGGACGCCAAGAGCCGTTCTTCTTTTGTACTAGAAAGAGGGGGAAGTATACCCCCTGGAATTCCTCGTCCTTTGGGACGGGCACCACTGCTCCTTGATCTTTCAGGGCATTCACATATGAAAGAAGAACTTGTTGTTTTTCTTCTGATTGAGGCAGTGAAGATTGCATTGGTCTGCATGGAGGGACTTTGGTGAAGGACCATGCGTGACCTGTTGAGACCGTTCTGATGGTCCAATAATCTGAGATCAAGGTCACCCAGACGTGCCGACAGAGACGTAGGCGAGCCCCTACCCGACCGCTTGGGCAGGCCCAATCTCAAAAGGACTTGGTTGGCTCGCGCCCACCGGGCGTCTGTTTCTTGACAGATTTTTTGGAAAGCTATCTGCCTATTCCAGTTCCAGCTTCTCCTAAAATCCCGTCCGGGCCTATAGGAGCGTGCCTCTCTTGATCGCTCTGTGCTGCGTTTCCGCTGAGGCCTTCTTTGGTTAAACGGACGTTTGTCCTGAGGGAGGAATCCCGACTTTCCGCCTGTAGCCTTTGAAATAGCGTTATCTAGCTTGTTTCCAAACAAGGAAGTTCCTTCAAAAGGAATTTTGCACCATGCCTGCTTTGAGGCAGGATCAACAAGCCAGGGGCGCAACCATAGTGCTCGTTTGGCTGTGACCGAAGATAGCAAGGATCTAGCCAACAAGCGGATGAGATCAATTGAAGCTTTTCCCAAAAAGGCGATAGCCAGTTTAAGTTCTTGCACTGCTGAACTTTGTGCCAATTCCTCCGAGACACCTTTCAGATCGGAGTCAACATTTTCCACCCAGGCCTCCATTGCTTTGGAGGTTACTGCAAGGGCAAAAGCTGGTTTGCATGCCGTTCCGGCCAGGCTATATATTCTTTTGAGGTCCTGGTCGATCTTCCGATCCAGACCATCTTTAAATGATACGGTGTCATCTAGCGGGAGGGTGACATGCTTCGCTAGGCGCATTACCTTAGCATGGAAACCTTCTTATCTCCCTTGCTCCATTCTTCCTCAAACACTCCTTTCAGCTCAGAGGGAAGTGGGAAATTGGAGCGTTCTTTCCCCAGTTGTTTAAACAGTTTTCTTTGTTTTTCTGGGGGGGCAGTGGTATCCTCCAACTTCAAAGTTTCCTTCACTGCCTTGATCAGCGGAGAGACTAAAGCGTAGTCGAATCCCACCGTAGAATCCTCTCCCTCCATCTCGTCTTGCGAGGAATCATGGGAGGAATCACAGAATCATCTCCCTCCATCTCGCCTTGCGAGGAATAATGGGAGGAATCATGGGGCTGGAATTGCCCGGGATCCTCCTGGGCCTCGTCAGCCAAGGAGCCAGACAAGGTGGTGGACTGGCTCCTTGTGTGGGGGGGCAACTATTTCTTTCATAGATTGCTGTACCACACGTTTCCCAAGAGACTCAAGGTTTTGATTTTCGGTCTCTTTCTCACCAACCGCTCGGGCATAACATGGGTCGCATAGCGATTTGCCCTCCGGGATTCTGGTCTTGCATCCCCAACAGGCTCTGTGGTCAGAGCGATCATTGCGGTGGTGGTGGCGGTGACTAGAGGAGGAATGGGAACATCTCCTATGTCTAGAGGGGGTATGTGAACATCCCCTATGACGATGGGTCCTAGACGTAGTGTCGCGTCTAGACCTGGATGATGAGTGATGATGCGGCCTGGCAAGGTCCCTTTCTTGTGACCGATGAACTGAAGTTGCCGGGCTGTAAGAGATAATACAGACAGAGGGAGGGGGAGGGGAGGTGGGCAGGATGTAACCGTTAGCAACCACCAGATAGGCACAAAAGACACCAACCCCCTACCCACTCCGCACATACCTTGTGCGGGAGGGCTGGCCACATGGCGGTGAGGATGAGTCCATGACGAGGGAGACAGGAATCCGTACTACACTGCCTAGACTAAGGATAAGCAAATCAATGCAAAGAAGCATAAGAAAAGAAAAAAGTTTTTTTTTTTTTTTTAAAACTGTCCCTTTAAGAGACATTAAGCATAACAAGCATACATTGCAAAATGAAGTGCTTACCCCGTCCTAGCAGTAATGAGGCTCCGGGAGGCTGTCGCTCTATGCCCACAGGCTATCCCACCTGTATAGGGCTCTTCAGCGGTTTAAATAAACCGCCGAAATGACGTCACGGCCGGTCCCGCTGCGCGCATGCGCCGAAGAAACCAGACCCACTGCGCCTGCGCGGCCCCTGACCCCTCCGCCGCATTGCGCATGCGCGGAAACCAAGCCTCGGTTTCACCGCAGTTTGCGCATGCGCAGAAGAGCGGCGGACCGAGAACCAGGAAGTAATGGCATCCTGGGACGCAAAAAGCGTTCCACATGCCGCAACACATGAGGAAAAAACAGGGAAAACAGGACAACAAAACATAAACTTGTCTGCCATGAAGAAGATATGAAAAAAAAAATCTTCAGACCTTGCCAGCCGAGGAATCCTGCGATATCCGATCCGGTACTCTGGGGCCACATCCCTTCCACCATAGGGGTATTTTCCAGCCCTGAAACCACTCGCCCGCTCATAGCTGGGCCCTGGGTGCACCGCAAGCAGTACCGATCCATCCGAGCAATCCACATCCTGGACATCGCACAGAATTGCATGATGAAGGTCCATGTGAGGAGGATAAAAAAGGAACACCTGTCTGTGGAGGTGAGCTCAAATTTATGGGTAAGGGGTCCTATAGCTGTGGAGAGGAGGCGGGGTTAACCCACACGTAGTCTGCCATGGAGTCTGTCAGGAAAAAGAGTTTTCAAATAAGCTTTTCTGGCAACCAGACTGAATCCCGTAGCGACTGCAACCCGGATAAGATGATCAGAGGGTCGGACGGTACCCCAAACAAGCTGGATGGCTGATGCGTTTCCGGGGCGCACCCCTTTCCTCAGAGCCTAGACGGTCCGTGATACCCTCTGATCATCTTATCCGGGTTGCAGTCGCTATGGGATTCAGTCTGGTTGCCAGAAAAGCTTATTTGGAAGCTCTTTTTGTGAGTAGGACCATTGTTGTTTTTATACATTTTAATAAAGCTTTTTATCTAGTAATGCACTAGGTCGGTGCGCCCTCCTTTCCTTTCCTTTCCTTTTCTTTTCTTGCAGTTTTATGAACGCCCATAGTTCGGAGGAGGGCTGCAAGATTCAAAAGTTTTGCCTTTTACAAAGGAATGGTGTACACCATGGATATGCAATTAGTGGACCTCCAGCTGTTGCAAAACTACAAGTCCCATCATGCCTCTGCCTCTGGGTGTCATGCTTGCTGCTGTCAGAGTCTCGCTATGCCTCATGGGACTTGTAGTTTGGGAACAGCTGGAGGTCCGCTAATTGCAAATCCCTGGTCTACACCATCCGCATGCAGTAAAACCCATCCCATCGGAGAGCAGCAGTATTTTTTGTTTAACCTGTATAGATCGCATGACCAATGAGGATGGAGGAGGACCGGAGTCACATGACTGAGAGGATACTAAACCTCACCCTGGAGATCATCTACCTGCTGACCGGAGAGGTGAGGAGGATTCTGGGAGGTCACATGACATCACTCTTATCTCTATTAATAATACACAGACCTGACCGGAGAGGTGAGGAGGATTCTGGGAGGTCACATGACATCACTCTTATCTCTATTAATAAAACACAGACCTGACCGGAGAGGTGAGGAGGATTCTGGGAGGTCACATGACATCACTCTTATCTCTATTAATAATACACAGACCTGACCGGAGAGGTGAGGGGGATTCTGGGAGGTCACATGACATCACTCTTATCTCTATTAATAATACACAGACCTGACCGGAGAGGTGAGGAGGATTCTGGGAGGTCACATGACATCACTCTTATCTCTATTAATAAAACACAGACCTGACCGGAGAGGTGAGGAGGATTCTGGGAGGTCACATGACATCACTCTTATCTCTATTAATAATACACAGACCTGACCGGAGAGGTGAGGAGGATTCTGGGAGGTCACATGACATCACTCTTATCTCTATTAATAATACACAGACCTGACCGGAGAGGTGAGGAGGATTCTGGGAGGTCACATGACATCACTCTTATCTCTATTAATAATACACAGACCTGACCGGAGAGGTGAGGAGGATTCTGGGAGGTCACATGACATCACTCTTATCTCTATTAATAATACACAGACCTGACCAGAGAGGTGAGGAGGATTCTGGGAGGTCACATGACATCACTCTTATCTCTATTAATAATACAGACCTGACCGGAGAGGTGAGGAGGATTCTGGGAGGTCACATGACATCACTCTTATCTCTATTAATAATACACAGATCTGACCGGAGAGGTGAGGAGGATTCTGGGAGGTCACATGACATCACTCTTATCTCTATTAATAATACACTGACCGGAGAGGTGAGGTGAGGGGGATTCTGGGAGGTCACATGACATCACTCTTATCTCTATTAATAATACACAGACCTGACCGGAGAGGTGAGGAGGATTCTGGGAGGTCACATGACATCACTCTTATCTCTATTAATAATACACAGACCTGACCGGAGAGGTGAGGAGGATTCTGGGAGGTCACATGACATCACTCTTATCTCTATTAATAATACACAGACCTGACCGGAGAGGTGAGGAGGATTCTGGGAGGTCACATGACATCACTCTTATCTCTATTAATAATAATACAGACCTGACCGGAGAGGTGAGGAGGATTCTAGGAGGTCACATGACATCACTCTTATCTCTATTAATAAAACACAGACCTGACCGGAGAGGTGAGGGGGATTCTGGGAGGTCACATGACATCACTCTTATCTCTATTAATAAAACACAGACCTGACCGGAGAGGTGAGGGGGATTCTGGGAGGTCACATGACATCACTCTTATCTCTATTAATAAAACACAGACCTGACCGGAGAGGTGAGGGGGATTCTGGGAGGTCACATGACATCACTCTTATCTCTATTAATAAAACACAGACCTGACCGGAGAGGTGAGGAGGATTCTGGGAGGTCACATGACATCACTCTTATCTCTATTAATAATACACAGACCTGACCGGAGAGGTGAGGAGGATTCTGGGAGGTCACATGACATCACTCTTATCTCTATTAATAATACACAGACCTGACCGGAGAGGTGAGGAGGATTCTGGGAGGTCACATGACATCACTCTTATCTCTATTAATAATACACAGACCTGACCGGAGAGGTGAGGAGGATTCTGGGAGGTCACATGACATCACTCTTATCTCTATTAATAATACACAGACCTGACCAGAGAGGTGAGGAGGATTCTGGGAGGTCACATGACATCACTCTTATCTCTATTAATAATACAGACCTGACCGGAGAGGTGAGGAGGATTCTGGGAGGTCACATGACATCACTCTTATCTCTATTAATAATACACAGATCTGACCGGAGAGGTGAGGAGGATTCTGGGAGGTCACATGACATCACTCTTATCTCTATTAATAATACACTGACCGGAGAGGTGAGGTGAGGGGGATTCTGGGAGGTCACATGACATCACTCTTATCTCTATTAATAATACACAGACCTGACCGGAGAGGTGAGGAGGATTCTGGGAGGTCACATGACATCACTCTTATCTCTATTAATAATACACAGACCTGACCGGAGAGGTGAGGAGGATTCTGGGAGGTCACATGACATCACTCTTATCTCTATTAATAATACACAGACCTGACCGGAGAGGTGAGGAGGATTCTGGGAGGTCACATGACATCACTCTTATCTCTATTAATAATAATACAGACCTGACCGGAGAGGTGAGGAGGATTCTAGGAGGTCACATGACATCACTCTTATCTCTATTAATAAAACACAGACCTGACCGGAGAGGTGAGGGGGATTCTGGGAGGTCACATGACATCACTCTTATCTCTATTAATAAAACACAGACCTGACCGGAGAGGTGAGGGGGATTCTGGGAGGTCACATGACATCACTCTTATCTCTATTAATAAAACACAGACCTGACCGGAGAGGTGAGGGGGATTCTGGGAGGTCACATGACATCACTCTTATCTCTATTAATAAAACACAGACCTGACTGGAGAGGTGAGGAGGATTCTGGGAATCTAACATGATATTCCTATTGGTTCTCCAATACAGAGATTTCCTCTTGTGAAGTCAGGTGATCATATGACCATCACAGTGCCTCCATGTGACTCCCTAAAACCTGAGAGACACAACATGGAGAAGATTCTAGAAGTCACCAAGAAGATGATGGAGCTGCTGACAGGAGAGGTGAGCGGTGCCGGGAATTCTGGGACATTATCCAGTAACAGACAAGGGATGTGTCTGGATGGTGACTGTATCATTGTGTGTGTCAGGTTCCTATAAGGTGTCAGGATGTCACTGTCTATTTCTCCATGGAGGAGTGGGAGTATTTAGAAGGACACAAGGATCTCTACAAGGACGTCATGATGGACAATCAGCCGCCCCTCACATCACCGGGTAAGAGGAGACTTTATTGTAAAGGAGAGAGCAGTACGGAGGCTCCACCTAGATCCCCCATCATCTGATAAACACATAGAAACAATGTATTCAGTCAGTGTGTGTGTTTCCTACAGATGGATCCAGTAATGGGAACCCACCAGAGAGATGTCCCCGTCCTCTGTATTCCCGGGATTCCACACAGGAAGGTCACACCATCCCCCACCATCATCAGGTAGATGAGGAACAATCACTGATAGTATCATTAGGATCTGTACATTATCTGCATTGTTACCATTGATGTCATTTTTATTATATATTCAGAGTGGAAACCTGAGAGATTCTAAAGTTGAGGTTAAAGAAGAGATAAAAGAGGAGGATGATGAGGATGGGGTGATGGAGGAAGAACACACCATCCCTCACCATCATCAGGTAGATGAGGAACAATTATTGGTAGTTATGATTTATACACAAACATGTTTATTACAATGAATGTTTTATTATATATTCAGAGTGGAAACCTCGGGGATGATAATATTGTTGGTAAAGAAGAGTATAAAGAGGAGTATGGAGTGATGGAGGAGATTTCAGAAGGACACAAGGATATGATGGAGCCACCTAATACCAGGAACCCACCAGAGAGATGTCCCCGTCCTCTGTATTCCCGGGATTCCACACAGGAAGGTCACACCATCCCCCACCATCATCAGGTAGATGAGGAACAATCACTGATAGTATCATTAGGATCTGTACATTATCTGCATTGTTACCATTGATTCATTTTTATTATATATTCAGAGTGGAAACCTGAGAGATCCTAAAGTTGAGGTTAAAGAAGAGTATAAAGAGGAGGATGAGGAGTATGGAGTGATGGAGAAGTTTTCAGAAGGACACAAGGATATGATGGAGCCACCTAATACCAGGAACCCACCAGAGAGATGTCCCCGTCCTCTGTATTCCCGGGACTCCACACAGGAAGGTCACACCATCCCTCACTGTTACAAGGTCGGTGGGACGGAGCATCTAGAACATGGACTGGTGGAGATGATGTGGATTTTGTATGTAAGTTTATATCTTACAGATGATATTCTTATTCATTTTCTTGGTTTAGAGTGGAGATCCAATGGATATAGAATTTGAGGTGAAATCAGAAGAAGAGAGGTATGTGAGGGATGATCAGCAGTCTATGGAGGAGGATGGAATAACGGGGACATTTATAGAGGAGGACACTCCTACAGAGATCAGCACAGGTGGGTCATTAACACTAAATCCATTCCTCCACCCATACTGCTCACAAGGGATGAGCCCGATTTTGTAGTAGAACGTAAGTTCGACTTGAACATCAGGTGTTCGCTGCACAGCGAACAATTTGGGGTGTACGTGGCAAATTCGAAAGCCACGGAACATCCTTTAAAAGTCTATGGGAGGAATCAAAAGTGCTAATTTTAAAGGTTAATATGCAAGTGATTGTCATAAAAATGGTTTGGGGACCCGGGTCCTGCCCCAGGGGACATGTATCAATGCAAAAAAATGTTTTTTCGGGAGCAGTGATAATAATGCTTAAAGTGAAACCATATAAGTGAAATATTCCTTTAACCACTTGACCACTGGGCACTTAAACCCCCTTAATAACCAGACCAATTTTCAGCTTTCGGTGCTCTCACATTTTGAATGACAATTACTCAGTCATACAACACTGTACCCATATGAAATTTTTGTCCTTTTTTTCACACAAATAGAGCTTTCTTTTGGTGGTATTTAATCACTGTTGGGTTTTTTATTTTTTGCGCTATAAGAGAAAAAAGACTGAAAATTTTGTAAAAAAATGATTTTTTTTTCGTTTCTGTTATAAAATTTTGCAAATTACTATTTTTTCTTCATAAATTTTGGCCAAAATTTATACTGCTACATATCTTTGGTAAAAATAAGTACAAATTGGTGCATATTATTTGGTCTTTGTGAAATTTATAGAGTCCACAAGCTATGGTGCCAATCTCTGAAAATCGATCACACCTGAAGTACTGACGGCCTATCTCAATTCTTGAGACCCTAACATGCCAGAAAAGTACAAATACCCCCCAAATGACCCCTTTTTGGAAAGAAGACATTCCAAGGTATTCAGAAAGAGGCATTGTGAGTTTTTTGAAGTTGTCATTTTTTCCCACAATTCTTTGCAAAATCAAGATTTTTTTTTTCTCTTTTTTTTTTTTTTCACAAAATTGTCATATTAGCAGGTTATTTCTCACACACAGCATATGCATTCCACAAATTACACCCCAAAACACATTCTGCTATTCCTCCCGAGTATGGCGATACCACATGTGTGAGACTTTTACACAGCGTGGCCACATACAGAGGCCCAACATCCAAGGAGCACCTTCAGGCGTTCTGGAGCACCCAGGCCAATTCTGACATTTCTCTCCTACATGTAAAAATCATAATTTATTTGCTAGAAAATTACATAGAACCCCAAAACATTATATATGTTTTTTTAGCAAAGACCTTAGAGAATATAATGGTGGTTGTTGCAACTTTTTATCTCGCACGATATTTGCGCAGCAATTTTTTTAACGCGTTTTTTACGGAAAAAAAATGTTTTGTGCTTAAAAAAAAAAAAAACTGTAAAGTTAGCCCAATGTTTTTGCATAATGTGAAAGATGAAGTTACGCCGAGTAAATAGATACCTAACATGTCGCCCTTAAAAATTGCACACACTCGTGGAATGGCGCCAAACTTCGCTACTTAAAAAATCCCCATAGGCGACGCTTTAAATATTTTTACTGGTTACATGTTTTGAGTTACAGAGGAGGTCTAGGGCCAAAATGATTGCTCTCGCTCTAACGTTCGCAGAGATACCTCCCATGTGTGGTTTGAAAACCGTTTTCATATGTGGGCGGGACTTACGTATGCGTTCGCTTCTGTATGCGAGCTCACGGGGACAGGGGCGCTTTAAAAAAAAAAAAAAAATTTATTCTTCATTTTACTTTATTTATTTTAGTTTGACATGTTTTTCCGCCCTAAACATTTTTTTGATCACTTTTATACCTATTACAAGGAACGTAAACATCCCTTGTAATAGGAATATGGCATGACAGGTCCTCTTTACAGTGAGATATGGGGGGGGGGGGGTGTCAATAAGAGCCCACATCTCACCTCTAGGCTGGGAAGCCTGAAAAAAATACAAAAAAAAAAAACAACAATCCTGGCTTTGATCGTAGCGGTGAGTCGGTAGAAGCACCGGAGGGCGGCGGGGACATCCCCTCTCGCCTCCCGTAAGAATGATCAAGCGGCGGAACAGCCGCTATGATTGTTCTTATGGTGCAGGGAATCGCCGGCTGAAAAAAGCTAATATCTGAATGATGCCTGTAGCTGCTCCCATCATTCAGATATCCCCGCACAAAGTCAAGGACGTCATATGACGGCCGGAGGGCGGGAAGTGGTTATTGCAGAGTATTGCCGGGCATTGCGGAGTATTGCCGGGCATTGCGGAGTATTGCCGGGCATTGCGGAGTATTGCCGGGCATTGCGGAGTATGGCAGGGCATTGCGGAGTATGGCAGGGTATTGCGGTGTATGGCAGGGTATTGCACAGGGTATTGTGGAGGGTATTGCAGAGTATTGTGCAGGGTATTGCAGAGTATTGTGCAGGGTATTGCAGAGTATTGCGCAGGGTATTGCACCAGAGTATTGCACCAGAGTATTGCACCAGGGTATTGCGCAGGGTATTGCGCAGGGTATTGCAGAGTATTGCGCAGGGTATTGCAGAGTATTGCACCAGGGTATTGCAGAGTATTGCACCAGGGTATTGCAGAGTATTGCACCAGGGTATTGCAGGGTATTTTGCAGAGTATTGGCAGGGTATTTTGCAGAGTATTGGCAGGGTGTATTGCAGAGTATTGGCAGGGTATAGCACAGGGATGGCTGAGCAGGGATGGATGGATGGCTGGATCTGTGACTGCAATTGTCACAGATCCAGCCCACAGTGCTGCTGCTGCCATCCGCTCCCTCCCCCTCCCCTCTCACACTGTACCGATCGGTACAGAGAGGGGAGGGAGGAACCGGCGTCATCAAATGACGCCGGTCTGTTTACAAGTGATTGCTCCGTCATTTGACGGAGCGATCACGTGGTAAACGGCCGCTATCAGCGGCGATTTACCGCGATTCGTGATCCGCCGGGTCCTCTGGACCCGCCGGGTCACGGAGTTTCCCGTGTGCGCGCCCCAGGGGGCGCGCGGGAGCGCGATTCTGGGAGGACGTTATATAACGTCCTCCCAGAGTTAAGCAACCACCTTGTCGACGTGATTTGTCGGCAGGTGGTTGTTAAGTGGTTAAATTTCGTACCTGGGGGGTGTCTATAGCATGCCTGTAAAGTAGCGCATGTTTCCCGTGTTTAGAACTGTCCCGCAGCAAAATTAAATTTCTTAAAGGGGAAAAAAGTCATTTTTAAAACTGATCGCGGCTATAATGAATTGTCGGGTCCCGGCAATAAAGATAAAACTCATTGAAAAAATGGCATGGGTTCCCCCCCAGTCCATTAATAAACCCTTTGGGTCTGGTATGGATATTAAGGGGAACCCTGCGCCAAAATTTATAAAAAATTAGTGTAGCCCCCCACCCCCAAAATCTATACAAGACCCTTTATCAGAGCATGCAACCTGGCAGGTTGCAGGAACAGAGGGGGGGGGCAGAGAGCGCCCCCCCACCCTCCTGAACCATGCCAGGCCACATGCACTCAACATGTGGGGATGGGTGCTTTGGGGCAGGGGAGGCTCTGCACCCCCCCCCCACCCCAAAGCACCTTGTCCCCATTTTGATGGGGAAAAGGGCCTCATCCCCACAACCTTGCCCGGTGGTTGTGGGGGTCTGTGGGCGGGGGACTTATCGGAATCTGGAAGCCCCCTTTAACAAGGGGACCCCTAAATCCCGCCCCCCACCCTATGTAAATTGGTAACGGGTACATTGTACCCCTACCATTTCACCAAAAAATTGTAAAGAAGATAAGAGACACTTTTGAACATGTCCTTTATTAAAAAATAAAAAACGTAAAATGTCCAGCGATGTCCATTCATCTTTTATTGCGCCGCGACGAACTGAAGAAACAAAAAAAAAGCCGCAACATCTCCGCCTCCATGGGAGGCTCCCGCGGACTGACGCTTCTTTCGCTTTTGACAGCTGTTATATAGCTGGGGGCGGGGCCACCTAACAGCTGTCACCGGCGGGAGAAGCATCACTCGGCGGAGCCTCCCCTGGAGGTGGAACTTTGCGTCTTTTTTTTTTTACTTTTTTGGTTGGACGACGTTCTAAACACGGGAAAAATGCGCCACTTTACAGGCATACTATAGACACCCCCCAGGGTGTTGTACATTACATACTCCTGACCCCTGCACTATATGCTCTATGTTGTACATTACATACTCCTGACCCTCGTCCTATAATCCCCTCATCACTGTCACTCCTATAAAAGACAGTTCTCGTTGTTTCCTCACTCTCTGACTAAGGTCCATGAATAAAGAAATGATCTGGTAGGAGATCAGAGGACCCATTTACTAGTTACCTTGAGGGGGGAATTGTAAGATCCTCAGAGACAAAGCTGCCTGATGTGGGCGGAGTCCTGGTTTAGGGGAACCAATCAGCTCATGTCTAGTAATAATCTTTGTATTTCTATTTTAGTAGATGGACGGGAGATGAGGAAAACCTCAGAGGATTGTCTCACTTTGTCTCCAGACTGTAAAGTAGAAGATGAGGACATCACACAGTATAGTCCAGGAGAAAACCCGACTACCTCAAATGTCCATCCGGCACCACACAGTGTAGATGGACCATCGTATTCCTCTTATCCTGAGGAACCTCAGACTGTGCAATACGGTGCCGGACCATCGTATTCCTCTTATCCTGAGGAACCTCAGACTGTGCGGGACGGTGCCGGACCATCGTATTCCTCTTATCCTGAGGAACCTCAGACTGTGCGGGACGGTGCCGGACCATCGTATTCCTCTTATCCCGAGGAACCTCAGACTGTGCGGGACGGTGCCGGACCATCGTATTCCTCTTATCCTGAGGAACCTCAGACTGTGCGGGACGGTGCCGGACCATCGTATTCCTCTTATCCTGAGGAACCTCAGACTGTGCGGGACGGTGCCGGACCATCGTATTCCTCTTATCCTGAGGAACCTCAGACTGTGCGGGACTGTGCCGGACCATCGTATTCCTCTTATCCTGAGGAACCTCAGACTGTGCGGGACGGTGCCGGACCATCGTATTCCTCTTATCCCGAGGAACCTCAGACTGTGCGGGACGGTGCCGGACCATCGTATTCCTCTTATCCTGAGGAACCTCAGACTGTGCGGGACGGTGCCGGACCATCGTATTCCTCTTATCCTGAGGAACCTCAGACTGTGCGGGACGGTGCCGGACCATCGTATTCCTCTTATCCTGAGGAACCTCAGACTGTGCAGGACGGTGCCGGACCATCGTATTCCTCTTATCCTGAGGAACCTCAGACTGTGCGGGACGGTGCCGGACCATCGTATTCCTCTTATCCTGAGGAACCTCAGACTGTGCGGGACGGTGCCGGACCATCGTATTCCTCTTATCCTGAGGAACCTCAGACTGTGCGGGACGGTGCCGGACCATCGTATTCCTCTTATCCTGAGGAACCTCAGACTGTGCAGGACGGTGCCGGACCATCGTATTCCTCTTATCCTGAGGAACCTCAGACTGTGCGGGACGGTGCCGGACCATCGTATTCCTCTTATCCTGAGGAACCTCAGACTGTGCGGGACGGTGCCGGACCATCGTATTCCTCTTATCCTGAGGAACCTCAGACTGTGCGGGACGGTGCCGGACCATCGTATTCCTCTTATCCTGAGGAACCTCAGACTGTGCGGGACGGTGCCGGACCATCGTATTCCTCTTATCCTGAGGAACCTCAGACTGTGCGGGACGGTGCCGGACCATCGTATTCCTCTTATCCCGAGGAACCTCCGACTGTGCGGGACGGTGCCGGACCATCGTATTCCTCTTATCCTGAGGAACCTCAGACTGTGCGGGACGGTGCCGGACCATCGTATTCCTCTTATCCTGAGGAACCTCAGACTGTGCGGGACGGTGCCGGACCATCGTATTCCTCCTTTCCTGAGGAACCTCAGACTGTGCGGGACGGTGCCGGACCATCGTATTCCTCTTATCCTGAGGAACCTCAGACTGTGCGGGACGGTGCCGGACCATCGTATTCCTCTTATCCTGAGGAACCTCAGACTGTGCGGGACGGTGCCGGACCATCGTATTCCTCTTATCCTGAGGAACCTCAGACTGTGCGGGACGGTGCCGGACCATCGTATTCCTCTTATCCTGAGGAACCTCAGACTGTGCGGGACGGTGCCGGACCATCGTATTCCTCTTATCCTGAGGAACCTCAGACTGTGCGGGACGGTGCCGGACCATCGTATTCCTCTTATCCTGAGGAACCTCAGACTGTGCGGGACGGTGCCGGACCATCGTATTCCTCTTATCCTGAGGAACCTCAGACTGTGCTGGACGGTGTCGGACCATCGTATTCCTCTTATCCTGAGGAACCTCAGACTGTGCGGGACGGTGCCGGACCATCAGATTCCTCTTATCCTGAGGAACCTCAGACTGTGCGGGACGGTGCCGGACCATCGTATTCCTCTTATCCTGAGGAACCTCAGACTGTGCGGGACGGTGCCGGACCATCGTATTCCTCTTATCCTGAGGAACCTCAGACTGTGCGAGACGGTGCCGGACCATCGTATTCCTCTTATCCTGAGGAACCTCAGACTGTGCGGGACGGTGCCGGACCATCGTATTCCTCTTATCCTGAGGAACCTCAGACTGTGCGGGACGGTGCCGGACCATCGTATTCCTCTTATCCCGAGGAACCTCAGACTGTGCGGGACGGTGCCGGACCATCGTATTCCTCTTATCCTGAGGAACCTCAGACTGTGCGGGACGGTGCCGGACCATCGTATTCCTCTTATCCTGAGGAACCTCAGACTGTGCGGGACGGTGCCGGACCATCGTATTCCTCTTATCCTGAGGAACCTCAGACTGTGCGGGACGGTGCCGGACCATCGTATTCCTCTTATCCTGAGGAACCTCAGACTGTGCGGGACGGTGCCGGACCATCGTACTCCTCTTATCCCGAGGAACCTCAGACTGTGCGGGACGGTGCCGGACCATCTTATCCCGAGGAACCTCAGACTGTGCAGGACGGTGCCGTCCTTCCAACAGATAAGAAGTTTTCCTGTCCTGAGTGCGGGAAGTGTTTTAGTTCCAAAAGCAATCTTAATAAGCATAAAAAATCTCACACAGGTGAGAAACCGTATTCCTGTTCTGAGTGCGGGAAATGTTTTGCACATAAGTCCAGTCTTTCCAAACATGAGAGATCTCACACGGGGAAGAAGCCCTTTTCCTGTCCTGAGTGTGGGAAATGTTTTTCAGTGAAGTTCAGTCTTTCTAAACATCAGAGATCTCACACGGGGGAGAAGCCGTATTCCTGCTCTGAGTGCGGCAAATGTTTTTCACAGAAGTCCTATTTATTTATACATCAGAAATCTCACACGGGGGAGAAGCCATATTCTTGTTCTGAGTGCGGAAAATGTTTTGCACATAAGTCCGATTTTTCCGCACATCAGAGATCACACACGGGGGAGAAGCCTTTTTCCTGTTCTGAGTGCGGGAAATGTTTTTCAGACAAGTCCCATTTTTTAACACATCAGAGATCTCACACGAGGGAGTGGCCTTATTCCTGTTCTGAGTGCGGAATTTTTTTTCCAGATAAGTTCACTCTTTCCAAACATCATAGATCTCACACAGGGGAGAAGCCACATACCTGTACTGAGTGCGGGAAATGTTTTTCATTTAAGTCCAGTCTTTCTTCACATAAGAGATCTCACATGCGGGAGAAGCCGTATTCCTGTTCTGAGTGCGGGAAATGTTTTTCAAAGAAGTCCAATTTTAACACGCATCAAAGATCTCACACAGGGGAGAAGCCGTATTCCTGTCCTGAATGTGGAAAATGTTTTTCAGACAAGCGCATTCTTCACTGCCACCGAAGATCTCACACAGGGGAGAAGCCGTATTCCTGTCCTGAGTGCGGGAAATGTTTTTCACGGAAGTCCACTCTTTCCAAACATCAGAGAATTCACACGGGGGAGAAGCCGTATTCCTGCCCTGAGTGCGGGAAATGTTTTTCAAGTAAGTCCACGCTTTCCACACATAAGAGAATTCACACGGGGGAGAAGCCCTATTCTTGTCCTGAGTGCGGGAAATGTTTTTCACAGAAGTCCAATCTTTCTTCCCATCAGAGATCTCACACGGGGGAGAAGCTGTAGTCCTGTCCTGAGTGAGGGAAATGTTCCTCACTGAAGTCCTGTCTTCCTGTACATCAGGGGTCCCACACAACCCTTGAGGTTTATTAGTGAGTGCGGGAAATGTCTTGTATATGAATGTTGCTCTCATGTGGGGAAGAAGCACACCCTGATATACACCTCAGATATACTCCATGGCTGATCTTCATCATGTAAGAAACAGTTCATAAGGAGATCAGAGATCACCAAAGACCTGGATGAAGTGTTGTACCGTGTTGGCCATTGATAGCAGGAGAAAAATAAAAATGGAGTCATTACCTCTCATTGGCTGAGTACATTTTGTGGTGAAAACTCTTGCAAGAGGTCTGTTTTCTCAAGTCGTCTTCCAGGACGAAACGCGTTAACCCCACCACCTAAAAGGCAGTCTTCTAGGCTTTTTAAAATAAAAATGGAGTCATTACTCTCATTGGCTGAGTACATTTTGTGGTGGAAGATTTCACAGACATTTAGGGATCTATTTTAAAACAAGTTGTAGAATGAATGTGACGCGTTCCTCCAATCATGACAAATATTGGATCATCGGCTCCATCTAGTGGCAGAAATCTGGCCCTGTGGTATTAATACCGACCATTGATGTAAAACAGAAAATACCACATTTGGCCATTAGATGGCGCTAAGTACCATAGAAATTATCTCCATCTAGTGGCCAAATGCAATCATTTCTTTTGTAAATGAATGTAAACCATTCGACCAGCACAGCAAATATCCTCATAACATTCATCTTTCCCCCATTCACACAGAAGGAATGTACATGGACTTTCCCCGGGGGAATTGCTATGCACATATTTTATGAATAGACCCCTAAATGTCAGGAGACGTTTATATAAAGATGGGAAGTATGGAGCAGATAAATGAATAGACCTCCTAGCAATGTTATTACCAGGCTGCAGCTAGGGGGAGCTCTAATGTGTGAGCACAGCAGAGTGATCCCATCTAGCTCACATTAACCCTTTCACTGTCAGATGTTTTTGCACATTTTGAGCCTGAAGATTAGATAAAACCCCCAAACATATATTATCTGATAGCAGAGGCCCTGGAGAATAAAATGGTGGTGATTGTTAAGGTGTTCCTCGTACACAAATTTCCCCTTAATATCCGGGTTTATTTTCTCCTTTTCCCCCATTTTCTATGGTGTGATCTTTTCTACAATACTTTGTTATAATAATGTAACACGTTATGTATTGTATTGTATGACTCCGCCTCCACATTCCAGACAAGTCATTTTCCTGACCAATCGCATTTCTACCTTTTTACTATTTCCTGATTCTATGGCTGTAATCTGTTATAAAAGTAAAATTATAATAAAAAATGTATTGAAGAGAATAAAAGTTGTGTGTGTCGGTGGAATGAGAACAATTGCTGGTGGTGTTGTCTAGGGATGAGCTTCGAGTTGGACTCGGACATCGGCTGTTCGCTCGTTTCGCTGAATTTTGAACATTATGGGCCGTTCGCGCCAAATTCGAGCGGCGCGTCACGGCCCATATTGCACTACGTCATCGCAGTGCATTGCTGGCTGATGATTGGCCAAGAATGCACTATGACCCGCATGCGTTGGCCAATCACAGCGCTGTCAGTACAGAGAGCCATAATTGGCCAAAGGCAGGGTGCCTTGGGCCAATCATGGCTCAGGGGGACTAAGTACACGCCTCACACTATATAAAGCTGCCTGCGCGTCGGCCTTGTGTAGTGTGTTGTGGCGTTCTGAGAGAGAGAGAGAGAGAGAGTCATTTTATTTCAGTTAGCTAGATTGAGCAGGCAGTAGATTCAGTTAGATCAGTATATTTAGTATTTATATGCATTCCAGGCTTTATATATATACACTGTATACAGTTTAGCTAGACCTCACTGCAGAGCGTTCCTGGTGTACTGTTCCTAATATACTACAGGCAGGCAGGTGATTCAGGTATCTGCAGTATATCCAGTCAGTGTACTGTATCCCATACCAGTGCCTAAGGCCCAATTTTTTTGCCCGTGTTTAACAGGGACGTGTAATTACAATTTTTGCTGTAATACTTTGCAGCAGGGCTCATTCCTGCCCTCCAACTAGAGTATCTGTGAGGGGTTACAGTGGTGTGGCACCAGCACCCAGCGCCTAAGGCCCAATTTTACCTACCAGTGTTCAACAATGGCATGCAATTACAATTCCTGATATAAAAGTTCACAGCAGGGCCCATTCCTGCGCCCACCAAGAGTAACTGTGAGGGAACACCAACGTCTAAGGCCCAAATTTCTGCAGAGTATATACGGCAGGCCCCTACTTTCAAACATCCAACTTACAAACGACTCCTCCTTGCAAACGCAAGAAGACAACAGGAAGTGAGAGGAAATCTACCACTAGGAAGGAAAATTCTCTCCTGTAAGAGTTAATATGGGAAAAAGGTGTCTCCTCTGTACTGATGCTTTATCACCAATTCTTGTTTCAATAAAAACCCCAAATTTTCAAAATCCATTTGTCATTGGGACGGAAAGTGAGGTGAAATGTTCTGAACAGGGGCACAGACAGCAAAACAAATGTTACAGGGGTGATAACCCTTCCCTATGTTTTCCAAAAAGCTTAAAAATAGATTTTTTGGCTGGAGCTCCACTTCAACAATGTACCTGTTCAAAATTACAAACAGATTCTACATAAGAACAAACCTACAGTCCCTGTCTTGTTTGCACCGCCTGTATACTGCTGTTCAGAGTATATAGGGCCTGGGGGCCCCACGCCTTTTCTTTTTTTAATTTGGGTGCGGGGTTCACCTTAATATCCATACAAGACCCATAGTGCCTGGTAATGGGCTGGGGGGGGGTACCCATGCCGTTTTTCTCAATGTATTTCATCCATATTACCGGGACCAGACATTACATTAAAGCCGCAAGCAGTTTTAAATGGCTTTTTTTCCTTTAGAAATGTCATTTTGTGCAGGGACAGTTCTAAACACGGGAAACGCGCCACTTCACAGGCATACTATACACACCCCCCAGGTACGATATTTAAAGGAATATTTCAATTTTATTTTTTCACTTTAAGCATCATTAAAATCACTGCTCCCGAAAAAAAACTAGTTTTTAAAACTTTTTTTGCATTGACACATGTCCCCTGGGGCAGGACCCGGGTCCCCAAACCCTTTTTATGACAATAAGTTGCATATTAGCCTTTTAAATTTGCACTTTTGATTTCTCCCATTCGAGTCCCATAGACTTTAACGGTGTTCGAAAGTTCGCGCAAACTTTCAGTCCGTTCGCATGTTCCAGATGCGAACCGAACCGGGGGGGGGGAGGTGTTCGGCTCATCCCTAGTGTTGTCACCTGTCACAGCAGTCACACCTGGTTTCCCGGCCAATGCACCAGATAAATGTTGCAGCAAAACGGCTCTTTGAGTTCTGGGAAACCAGGAATGGACTCCGGACACGGACTCCAGGAAAACAAACCTTTTATTTCACCAGGGAAAGGAGCGACTCACGCCAGGATGCCAAGTGGCCTCTTATAGGCCTTTACAACATATATATTTCCTCTTGTATAGACATTCCTTGGAACTTTGTAAAACATCTAAAAGCTTGTGTGACAGCAGGAAGGTAAAGTCACCTGGTTGCATCCAGGGGGGTAGATATATTTCTCCCAGATTCAGGCTTTATGCCGACTTATACAACTAGGGAGAGAGTTGATGAAGCTCAGCTGAGGCTAGTGGGCTCATGGATGATTCATACCTCTAGGGAGAGTGCTGGGCGTCGTGCAGGCAGGGAGTTGATGAGACCAGCTGAAGCTTGTCAGCTCGTTTAAGGCCTCTATAAAAACTCCCAGCTTCATTAGGTGTGCTCATGCCTGGAACCAGACCTGTGTGGACTGTCTAGGGAGAGTGAACCCCTGTGCGGTGAGACAAAGCCTGTGTGGCTATTTGTTTGGACATTTACTAAACCAGGGACTTAGGGACTAGGACAGCACTAGGCTGATCCCAGTTGTTAGTTAGGAAACCTGCATGTTTAGTCAGAGGTCAAGCTGACCAGGGTTTATTTTGTTTATGTTTCTTTTTGCTTTGCTGTGTTTTTGTCACTGTAAATAGAGAAATAAACCGCACCCTTTTGATCTTGAAAACCACAACCTCCGTCTGCTGGGCCTGTTTTTGTGTGGGGAGCCCATCCAGGGGGTCACACACACCCGCTGCCGAGCTAACCCCCTCACAGTTGGTGGAGAATGTGGGCAGTTTTTTTTTAAGCCAGCATGGAGGAGATACTGAAACAGCTGGCTCTAGCAAATGCCAATCAACAGCAGACAAATGCAGGTTTGCAAAAGAGCCTTGCAGCCCAGCAGCAATCTGAGGCCCGCTTCATAGACCTGTTACAGAAGCAAGAGCAGAGACTACAACAACAGATGGAAGCAGTAATGCAGCAACGTCCGCAGACCAGTGAGGAAAGCCGTCCCACTAATACCGCGTCATTTGGGGTGAGTCGTTTATTGACAAAAATGACTGGAGAAGATGATCCAGAGGTGTTTTTGACCACATTTGAAAGGACTGCTGAAAGGGAAAAGTGGCCTAAGGATCAGTGGGCTGGACTGCTGGCTCCTCTGTTAACTGGTGAATCGCAGAAAGCTTACTATGACCTAGAGCCTGACCAAGCAAAAGACTATGTGATGCTAAAAGCTGAAATATTGGCAAGGCTGGGTGTCACCCTGGCTGTCCGGGCTCAGCGTGTGCATAACTGGACTTTCCAGCTTGGAAACCCCCCAGGTCTCAAATGTATGATCTCATTCACCTGAGCAGGAAGTGGCTACAGCCAGAGACTTTGTCCGCACCGGAGATTGTGGAACGTGTTGTGATGGATCGTTTCTTGAGAGCTCTTCCTACCGCCATTCAAAAGTGGGTAAGCCATGGAGACCCAGAAACGGCCGGTAAACTTGTGGATCATGTAGAGAGATACTTGGCTGCAGAGAACCTGACGGCCTCTTCCAGAGACTCTGACTTTCCACCCTAAGACCAGACCATCCCCAGGGGCGGATAAGATGATTCCAAGGGGTGAGGGTGGAGAGAGTGAGAGGGTGGGAGCTCTGCCCAGGGTTTGGCGAGAACAGCCTCGGAAGTTCGGGGGCTCAAGAGGCAGCCAAAAGGATTGTTTGCTACCGCTGCCGGCAAGCGGGACATATTGCAGCAAATTGCCCGGTTGTGGAGGAACCCATGCAATGTGACTTTCTGACGGACAGACGTCAGTCGCTGTGTGCGACAGTCGCATGCACTGCCATTCGGGGAACTGAGAAACATTTATGCAAAATGTGTATTAATGGTAGAAATGTTGTGGTATTACTGGATTCAGGTAGCCTTGTGACCCTGATAAAGGCTGAATTAGTTAAAACAGAGGTCTCTGGGAATAGCAAGGTAGCTGTTATTTGTGTGCATGGGGACACCCGAGAGTATCCAGTGACTACAGTGTGTTTCAAGACCCCCAAAGGTACCCTCTCTCATCCAGTGGGGTTAGTATCTCAATTACCGCATGATGCCATTGTGGGAAGGGATTTTCCGAAGTTCTGGGAACTGTGGGATGATCCTGGTGCCCCTATGTACCAGGAAGGTGATAGCCAGAACTCCTCTGAGAGTGGTGAGGACTCTCCAGAATTTCCCTTGTCAGTATTGGCAGGCGAGACTCAAACTGGAGAGGAGCCCACCTCCTCAGACGAAAACCTACCGTCTGTGGAGTTTTCTGATCTTGAGGTTCACAGGGAAAATTTTGCCACAGAACAGTTAAAAGACCCCGCCCTAATAAAGGCACGGGAAAACGTAGTGGAAATAGATGGCGAGTTAGTGAACCCAGATAATACCTGCACTTACCCATACTTCAGCGTAGAGAAGGACCTACTGTATCGGGTGGCAAAAAGGGCAGAAGAAACCGTTGAGCAGCTTGTGGTGCCCAAACCTTACAGGAAGTTGGTGTTGGAGTTGGCCCATGGGCACATTCTTGGAGGTCATCTGGGGACAGAGAAAACCCGAGAGAGGGTATTACAGAGATTCTATTGGCCTGGGGTGATGAAGGACATAGAAAATTATTGTTCCTCCTGCCCTGTGTGTCAGAGGTCGGCCCCGATGCCACATTTCCGTAGCCCGCTGGTCCCTCTACCCATCATTGAGGTCCCGTTTGAGAGGATCGCAATGGATTTGGTAGGTCCTATAATCAAGTCCGCTAGGGGGCACCAGTACATATTAGTTATAATGGACTATGCCACCCGTTATCCAGAAGCGATCCCTCTCCGAAATACCTCGGCCAAAACCATAGCCAAAGAGCTATCTCTTGTTTTTAGCCGGGTGGGTATTTGTAAAGAACTGCTTACGGACCAAGGTACACCCTTTATGTCCCGGGTTATGAAAGAGCTGTGTAAATTGTTCAAAGTGACGCAATTGCGTACGTCTGTGTATCACCCCCAAACCGATGGGCTGGTTGAAAGATTCAACAAAACCCTAAAACAAATGTTGAAGAAAGTGGTGGATAGAGATGGAAAGGATTGGGACTGTCTACTTCCTTATTTGATGTTTGCTATTAGGGAGGTGCCCCAATCCTCTACGGGATTCTCCCCCTTTGAGTTACTGTATGGGAGACACCCAAGAGGGCTGTTGGATATTGCCAAGGAAACTTGGGAAAGTGAGAGTTCTCCCCACAGGAGTGTGATTGAGCATGTCGCCCTGATGCAAGATCGAATTGCACAGGTAATGCCCATTGTGAAGGAACATTTGGCCCAAGCGCAGTTGGCACAGCAGAGAGTGTACAACCGTGGAGCCAAGACCCGTACCTTTTCCCCGGGGGATAGGATATTGGTACTTGTCCCTACGGTTGAAAGTAAATTCCTTGCCAAATGGCAAGGCCCCTACGAGATAATGGAAAAAGTGAGCGAAGTGAATTACAAGGTCAGACAACCAGGAAGGCGAAAGCCCGAACAGATCTATCACGTTAATCTGTTGAAAGCCTGGAGGGATAGAGAGTCCCTAGTCGCAGAAACTTGGTCACCAGCTCAAACTGGTTGCGTGATTCCGGAGGTTGGAATAGCAGCCACCTTGTCACAACCCCAACAACAGGAGGTTAAGGAGTTTGTGCTTCGCAACAAGGAGGTGTTCTCTGAGCTGCCGGGACAAACATCTGGGGTAGAGCATGATATTATTACCCCGCCCGGTGAAAGGGTGAAGTTAAAACCCTATCGGATCCCAGAGGCCCGACGGGAGGCAATACGGGAGGAAGTACAGAAAATGCTGAACTTAGGGGTGATAGAGGAGTCCCAAAGTGATTGGTCTAGTCCCATTGTGTTGGTGCCTAAACCGGATGGGAGCTGGCGATTTTGTAACGATTTTCGTCAGTTGAACAAAGTTACAAAATTTGACACCTACCCCATGCCACGTATAGATGAGTTGATCGACCGGCTGGGAACAGCCCGATACATGACGACTCTTGACCTCACAAAAGGGTATTGGCAAATTCCCCTGGCCAAGTCGGCCAAAGAGAAAACCGCATTTGTAACCCCAGACGGGGCGTTCCAATATAAAAGAATGCCGTTCGGGTTACAGAATGCGCCGGCCACATTCCAGCGGAAAATGGACCAGATACTGAGGCCCCATCGGAAGTATGCTGCGGCTTACCTGGATGACGTAATTGTCCATAGCACAGATTGGGCCTCACATCTGCCAAAAGTGCAAGCAGTCCTAGACTCTATCCGGGAAGCGGGGTTTACGGCTAACCCCAAGAAGTGTACCATTGGGCAGGAGGAGGCCAAATATCTTGGGTACACCATTGGCAGGGGAGTAATAAAACCCCAACTCAACAAAGTCGAGGCCATCCAGAGTTGGCCACGTCCCAACAGCAAGAAGCAGGTACGAGCCTTTCTGGGAATCGCGGGTTATTATCGGCGCTTCATTCCCCACTTTGCTTCTAAGGCTGTGCCCCTAACCAACCTGACGAAAGGGAAAGGGTCGGTCATGATTAAATGGACCCCCGAGGCTGAGGCAGCGTTCCAATTCTTGAAACAAGCCTTATGTAGCCAGCCAGTGTTGTACTCACCCGACTTCTCTAAAGACATTGTCGTACAAAGTGATGCGTCAGATGTGGGGTTAGGAGCAGTATTGTCCCAGGTCTGGAACGGGGAAGAGCACCCAGTCATTTACCTCAGCAGGAAGTTGAAGTCCCATGAGGTAAATTACGCCACGGTTGAAAAGGAGTGTTTAGCGGTGAAGTGGGCTCTAGATTCCCTTCGGTACTACCTGCTAGGTAGGCACTTTGACATGGTTACGGATCACGCTCCGTTAAAGTGGATGGCTCAAAACAAGGAGACAAATAGAAGAGTGAATAGGTGGTTCCTGGCCCTACAGGAATTCAACTTCACAGTAAAGCATCGCCCTGGCGTTCAAATGGGGAATGTGGATGCTTTGTCTCGAGTACATGAATGCCTGATTGCTGGTGTTCCAACCCTAAGGTTAAAACAAGAGGGGGGGTATGTGACAGCAGGAAGGTAAAGTCACCTGGTTGCATCCAGGGGGGTAGGTATATTTCTCCCAGATTCAGGCTTTATGCCGACTTATACAACTAGGGAGGGAGTTGATGAAGCCCAGCTGAGGCTAGTGGGCTCATGGATGATTCATACCTCTAGGGAGAGTGCTGGGCGTCGTGCAGGCAGGGAGTTGATGAGACCAGCTGAAGCTTGTCAGCTCGTTTAAGGCCTCTATAAAAACTCCCAGCTTCATTAGGTGTTTGCTCATGCCTGGAACCAGACCTGTGTGGACTGTCTAGGGAGAGTGAACCCCTGTGCGGTGAGACAAAGCCTGTGTGGCTATTTGTTTGGACATTTACTAAACCAGGGACTTAGGGACTAGGACAGCACCAGGCTGATCCCAGTTGTTAGTTAGGGAAACCTGCATGTTTAGTCAGAGGTCAAGCTGACCAGGGTTTATTTTGTTTATGTTTCTTTTTGCTTTGCTGTGTTTTTGTCACTGTAAATAGAGAAATAAACCGCACCCTTTTGATCTTGAAAACCACAACCTCCGTCTGCTGGGCCTGTTTTTGTGTGGGGAGCCCATCCAGGGGGTCACACACACCCGCTGCCGAGCTAACCCCCTCACACTTGTTAGTGAGTGACATCTGCGGCTTCTCAGTTATCTGTCTAATTCAGTGGTTCTCAACTCCTGTCCTCAGGACCCACTAACAGGCCAGATTTTAAGTATTACCTTGGTGAGATGCAGACTAGAATACTGCAATCCCTGAGCAGCAAATTATATCACCTGTGATGCATTTCAGTTATCTTGCAAACCTGGCCTGTTGGTGGGCCCTGAGGACTGGAGTTGAGAACCACTGGTCTAATTTATCATCTACTAAGCTGTAGACATGTGCACTGCCCAAACATTTGTTTGTTTCATTTGTGTTTTCATTTTTCGGGTCATTAGTTATGATCGAAATTCATTATTTTTTTAATAATTTTTATAATTTCAAAAATCCGGAAATTCTAAATTCGAAAATCCGAAATAATAACTAAAAAATTATCGGAATTTCCTTTCAAATTAAAATATGTTAGTGAACGTAATAAATGCGAATTTATCCGAAGTTACAAATTATCCGGAATAATGAATGCTGCATCTAAACGAATGGAACGCAACAAATTAATAATAATAACAAAACATTTTTCTTTGTTTCTGTTGTAAAATTTTGTAAATGAGTATGTTTTCTTCTTCACTGATGGGCACTGATACGGCGGCACCGATGAGGTGGCACTGATAGGTGGCAGTGATAGGTGGCACTTATAGGCAACACTGATGAGCACTAATAGGCAACACTGATGGGCGGCACTGATATGCATCACTGATGGCACTGGCAGGCATTGCTGATGGGCACTGATTGGTAAATCCCTGGTGGTCAAGGGTAGCATACCTGTTGAGCGTCGTTTGTGGGAATCTCTGGTGGTTCTGGCGGCATTCCTGGTGGTCCTGGGTGGGCATCTGCAGGGGGCTTCGCTGATAAACAATCAGCACAGACCCCCCCCCCTGTCAGAAGAGCAGCCGATCGGCTCTCCTCTACTCACGTCTGTCAGATGCGAGTGAGAAAAAGTTGATAAACGGCTCTTCCTGTTTACGCTGTGATCAGCCGTGATTGGACACCGCTGATCACGTGGTAAAGCTCCTCCATCAGAGGCTCCTTACCGAGATCGGTGTTTGGGTGTGTCAGACTGACACACCACAACAGAGATCGCCATGTTGCGCGCCCCTTAGGGCGCGGATCGCGGCTTACCCTGCTGGACATCATATGGCGCCCAGTCAGGATAACTGAACCACTTCCCGGCCGTCATTTTGCTATAGGCCGGGTGGGAAGTGGTTAAAAGCCTTCACAGGTCATCAGGTTAAAGGTAACCCTGAATAATGGGCCTAGAGTGCAGTGGTCAGGAGTATATCACATACAGTGGTGAGGAGTATATCATATACAGTGGTCAGGAGTATATCATATACAGTGGTCAGGAGTATATCATATACAGTGGTCAGGAGTATATCATATACAGAGGTCAGGAGTATATCATATACAGTGGTCAGGAGTATATCACATACAGTGGTCAGGAGTATATCATATACAGTGGTCAGGAGTATATCATATACAGTGGTCAGGAGTATATCATATACAGTGGTCAGGAGTATATCACATACAGTGGTCAGGAGTATATCGTATACAGTGGTCAGGAGTATATCATATACAGTGATCAGGAGTATATCATATACAGTGGTCAGGAGTATATCATATACAGTGATCAGGAGTATATCATATACAGTGGTCAGGAGTATATCATATACAGTGGTCAGGAGTATATCATATACAGTGATCAGGAGTATATCATATACAGAGGTCAGGAGTATATCATATACAGAGGTCAGGAGTATATCATATACAGTGATCAGGAGTATATCATATACAGTGGTCAGGAGTATATCATATACAGTGGTCAGGAGTATATCATATACAGTGGTCAGGAGTATATCATATACAGTGGTCAGGAGTATATCACATACAGTGATCAGGAGTATATCATATACAGCGGTCAGGAGTATATCATATACAGCGGTCAGGGTCTTCTACTGACAATAATTAGAGAGAAAAGTCTCTCCTGTACGGTTCTCTCCTTGACATATCGTAGAATGAAGCCGTATTGTTCTTTCAGTGTCATCATCCCGTGTTCTGTCCATTTCCACACCGACACCAACATCTCCTCCACCATCCCGCTGTATTTGTTGTCTCACCATGTTTCCAATGATGGAGCTCCAGAGGTGGTCCCTTACATTGGTGACCAATGAGAGAAGGACCCCCTTATATTGTCATCAGTGTGAAGACTACCCCCCCCCCCCCTTACAGATCATTGATGTCAGTTGTTACTGAGAGACAGAAACTGTCCATTGCTCAAGGAACCTTTGGAGGAACCCTGGTTATGACTGGACTAGGCAGTAATATATTTCTCTCCCCCTTGGTGGGAGTGGAGATGACCCCATCTATAAGGATATACAGTACATACACACCCAGCACAAGGCCGTGTTCACACTACAAGATGTTTCTCGGGGCTGCAGTTCCTCTGAGCTTCACAAGGTGGTGATCTTCTCACTTTACCATAGAGACAGGAAGTCTCTATGGAAGACAGGAAATGATGTCAGGTACAGACAGGAAGTTCCGGGTTAGAGGTGCGTCGGGAGGAAGTAGTGAGGAGACATTGCTGGAGAAGGAAGCAGAGGAGGTAATAAGATCTTATCTTCTATTTACACCCAGTAACCCCGTCATGTCCGTCCTCTTCCTCCATAGTCACTGTGACGTCTTTTATCTCCAGCAGATGATAATACACACATATACCTCCCAACTGTCCCTGATTTGGAGGGACTGTCCCTCATTCACAACAAAGTCCCTCTTTCCTCCTCATGTGTCCCTCATGTTGGTCTGATCTATATACATGGATATAAAATGCACTATTTATCTATCAAAAAGTCTTTCCCGGTGCTAAACCTTCCATCCAATTTCTACATTTTTCTGCTGCGTTTGTAAATTCCAAAAGCCAATATAAAGGAATATTTGTGGTAAAAATGCACTAAATTTTTCTCCATTAAGGGGTGTGTCAGGGGGTGTGGCCTATGCCTACATACTTTTGCTAATAGAAGTCCCTCATTCCCATCTCAGAAAGTTGGGAGGTAGGTACACATATATAGTGTGGAATCGTACATTAACCCCTTCAGGGTCAGAACATTCTCCCCACTTACGGGGCCGGAACATTCTCTTCATTTCGGAAATGTGTTTTTTCCCATCGAATTCAGCTTTTCTGTTTATAATAACAGATTATATGATAATACGGGACGGGGGTTTTATTAAGAGTTGTATTTATAATTACAGATGCTCCGAAATTTCATTGGCCGAAAATAGTTTTCAGCATACTGCCGAAAGAAAAAAAAGTGCAGATAATTGCGCAGTCGCGGTGGCCGAGCTTCCGGGGGTCCGCCCATTGCGGGGTGTCATCCTGATGGCTCAAGGTCCTGTCCTCCCCTCCCTCCTCCTTGCAAAGTGGCGATCTCCCTGTGTCATGGAGCTGAATTGCTGCAGTAACAATGTCCCGCCTCCTGTGATAGACGGCACACTGATCCAATGCCGGGACATTGAATCAGTGTGACGTGATCACAGGAGGCGGGACATTGTTACTGCGGCCCGGGCAATTCAGATCCAGCTCCGTGATACAGGGAGATCGCCGCTCTGATCCGGGCACAGGCAGGCTGCATCCCACAGGCACAGGTAGACTGCATCTTATGGACACAGGCAATGGCGAGGTTGCATCTTATGGGCACAGGCAATGGCGAGGCTGCATCTTATGGGCACAGGCAATGGTGAGGCTGCATCTTATGGGCACAGGCAGGTTGCATCCCACAGGCACAGGTAGACTGCATCTTATGGGCACAGGCAATGGCGAGGCTGCATCTTATGGGCACAGGCAGGTTGCATCCCACAGGCACTGGCGATGCTGCATTGATCTCTTGTATAATTTCTGCAGTCTCTGACCATCTCCTGTATCATGTCTGCTAGAGGTGCACCGAATGGAAAGTTTACTAATACTATTAACAGTGTGTTTAAAGTGGTTGTAAACCCTCTGTCACAAGATTGTCTAAATAAATTCCCCATAACACAGGCAGCTGATTGCTGCCTGTGTAAGTGTACTCACCTCTCTATTTCCTGTACAAATGTCATTTTTCGTTTTTAATGACGTCACCGCGCATGCGCAGATTACAGCGTCAAAACCGGCAAGTAATGCTTGCCGGTTTTTCATTTACTGTATTTCTGGAACTCAGTGTGCCAGAACTCCCCCCTCTGTCCGGCACAGAGGAGAAGTCTTGTGCTGTTTACCTCCAACACTCCCCCTTGTGACTATAGAAGACGTCACAAAAGGGGTGTGAAACCAAACACAAGCCTTGTATATTGGTTACCGCGGTAAGGGCTATCCAGATTGAGGCTTGGTTACAGCGCATGCGCAAGATTTGTAACAGGGACCTAGTAAGTGCGGAAGTGACGTCAGAAAGGGAATTAAAGAACAGGACTACTAATGACGATTTCTAGACCCGGAAACACAGAGAAAACTAACGCTAGACAAAGGGTATTTGCAGCTTCTTTTAAAAATATATATATATATATGTCATAAGCATTGGAATAACCTTGAGTAACATAATAACTGAAAAAGGAAAGTGGACCGGGGTTTACTTCCTCTTTGAGAGATTGCAGACATTATACAATAGATGGTTAGAGACTGAGGACATGATACAAGAGATGGTTAGAGACTGAGGACATGATACAAGAGATGTTTAGAGACTGAGGACATGATACAAGAGATGGTTAGAGACTGAGGACATGATACAAGAGATGGTTAGAGACTGAGGACATGATACAAGAGATGGTTAGAGACTGAGGACATGATACAAGAGATGGTTAGAGACTGAGGACATGATACAAGAGATGGTTAGAGACTGAGGACATGATACAAGAGATGGTTAGAGACTGAGGACATGATACAAGAGATGGTTAGAGACCGAGGACATGATACAAGAGATGGTTAGAGACCGAGGACATGATACAAGAGATGGTTAGAGACTTAGGACATGATACAAGAGATGGTTAGAGACTGAGGACATGATACAAGAGATGGTTAGAGACTGAGGACATGATACAAGAGATGGTTAGAGACTGAGGACATGATACAAGAGATGGTTAGAGACTGAGGACATGATACAAGAGATGGTTATAGACTGAGGACATGATACAAGAGATGGTTAGAGACTGAGGACATGATACAAGAGGTGGTTAGAGACTGGGGACATGATACAAGAGATGGTTTGAGACTGAGGACAGAAAATTGTAATTACATGCCCCTTTTAAACAGGGGCAGAAAAATTGGGCCTTAGGTAGTGGTGGTGGTACCCTGAACCAAAAATATTCCTGGAAGCTAGCATCATCAAGATTGAGGAGGAATAGGATAGTCACTCAGCATAATAGGATAGACACTCAGCATAGGCAGTCTTCAAGGGATCCCACATCCATAGAAAAATCAATTGGTTACATCAGCATCAGGTGCTTGGTAGCTGGTGATCCAAGACTGATTAATTTTTCTGAATGTGACCCGATCAACAGAGTCTGTGGACAGGCGCACTCTGTGATCGGTTACAAGGCCTCCAGCAGCACTGAATGTGCATTCAGAAAAAACGCTGGATGCAGGGCAGGCCAGTAGCTCAATTGCATATTGAGCAAGCTCTGACCAGGGGTCCATCCTCAAGACCCAGTAACCCAGTGGATGCTCTGTTGGAAAGGTCTCCAAGTCTGATCTTGCCCCTAGATATCCCTGCACCATGTAATTCAGATGCTGGTGATGGTTGCTGGAACTGATCAGACCTTGGTACTGAGGACTGAAGAATTGACTGAAGGCATCGGTCAGCCGGCCACCTTCTCCACCGCTCTGTGACTGAACGAAGCCTCAGCAGCACGTTGTCCAGCACCAGAAAAATGTAACCTCCCTGGCTCTGGAAACGCATTGCACAAACCTTTCTTCAAGGCCTCCTGAAGATGTTTCATCCTCTGCTCCCTCTGCAAAGGCTGGATAAGTTCTGCAACTTTACCCTTGTAACGTGGATCAAGAAGGGTTGCCAGCCAGTAATGATCCCTCTCCTTAATACCACGAATCCTAGGGTCCTTTCGCAGGCTTTGCAGTATCAGGGAGGCCATGCAGCGTAAGTTTGCAGAGGCATTCGCTCCGGAGTCCTCTGGGTCACATGATCCGTAACAACCTCCTCCCAGCCACGTACAACTCCTTGGGTTTCTGGGGACTGAAAACAATCCCTTGAAGACTGCTGCTGAGTTTTATCCTCCACCTCCATGCTGACACAATCCTCCTCCTCTTCTTCCTGTTTGTTTGGCAGACCCGCAGGAATACTATCTGGATAAAGGAGGCCTTGAGAGGTAAGCAAGTCCTCCTCTTCCTCCCGCTGTTCTACCTCAAGTGCCCTGTCCATTTTTCCACAAAGTGTGTGCTCCAAAAGGAAGACAAGAGGGACCGTATCACTGATGCATGCACTGTCACTGCTCACCATCCTCGTGGCCTCCTCAAATGGTGACAGTTCATGCATCCTTGATCAGTAGCCACTGGCGTGGCGAAAAAAAGCAAAGCTCCCCTGACCCTGTCCTGGTGCCATACTCACACAATACTCATTAATGGTCCTCTGCGGCGTGTGCAGCCGCTGCAGCATTGCCAAAGTTCAGTTACACTTGGTGGGCATGTCACAAATGAGGCGGTTCTTGGGCAGGTTGCATTTCTTTCTAATGTCAGCCAGCCGAGCACTGGTATTATATGACCAGCGGAAATGACCACAGACTTTCCTGGCCTGCCTCAGGAGATCCTGTAAGCCCGGGTACCTGCTCAAGAACCGCTGCACCACCAAATTCAGGACGTGAACCAAACAGGGAACATGGGTCAAGTGTCCCTGTCGGAGGGCGGAGAGGAGGTTGGTGCCATTGTCGCATACAACCATTCCTGGCTGAAGCTGGCGTGGCGTCAACCACCTCTGAGACTGCCCCTGCAGAGCTGATAGAATCTCAATCCTCAGAGTGCTTGCGTAGCCCCTAGAACGCCTACGGAGCATCGCTGGTTCAGAGGACAAATCTGCAGAGGAAGAGGCCATAGAGGAAGAAGAAGAGGAGGGGGTGGAGGAAAGAGCTGTGGCAGAATCACCTCTACTAGCATATTGGAGGCGTGGTGGCAGAACAAGCTCCAACAATACTGCACCCTGTCCTGCATCCTTCCCAGCTGCAAGCAGAGTTACCCAGTGCACTGTGAAGGAAAGGTAACGTCCCTGCCCATGCCTGCTGGACCATGAGTCAGCAGTAATATGTACCATACTGCTGACCACCCTGTCCAACGAGGCCAAGACATTGCCTTCCACAGGCCGGTAGAGAGTCGGAATGGCCTTCCGTGAAAAGAAATGGCATTTGGGAACCTGCCACTGAGGTACCACACATTCCACAAATTCACAAAAGGGGGCCGAGTCTACCAGCTGAAAAGGCAGCAGTTGCAGTGCTAGAAATTTGGCCAAGCTAGTGTAGCGCCCTCACCCACTTTCTCCCTCTTCTGTACGGCTGGTTGACTCGTCTAGGGAACCAGGGAGAAGGGTGAGGTGTACCACCAGCTCTTATCCTCGTGTGTGTTGAGGAACGAGCTATGTCTGTTTTACCTTCGGGTCTGTGTTCCTGTATGGAGCCTCCGCTTTGCTTGAGGATGACTTCCCACCATCCACGGAGGTGGAGGTAGGACCCTTAACTCTCAGTAAATCAAGTTCACACCATATAAACCATACACTTATTTATTCTGTGAAAGCAAAAAATAGTCCTATGAGAGCAGACAGGTTGGACAACGAACAGACAAGGTGGGGAGGAAGGTCCAGGCACAATCTTTGAATCAGGTGTAACTGTCAGAGCTTCACAACAGTTATTGCTCACGGTCGCTGCCACCGACTGGGTGAATAGCAAACTTAGGCCCCTGCCACAGGCCTTTTGGTTAGGTCTCTGCCACCGACCTGATGTAGTTGGGTCTCTGCAAAGACCATAGAATGTGGACTACCTTCTAGTGGTGACCCCTGTTAGGGAGATGATCCATCCAGACGGTCCCCAGAGGCCTGCACTGTCACAAGCAAATGCTGCGCTGGCTCTTCAGACAGGTCACCTCCCTGGTTCTCCTCGCCCAAGACTCGGGTCCCCTCACTCGGTGGGCGTCTAGGATCCTCCATCCCATGCGGGACCCATTCGAAGGTACTGGGCCCCAGGCCTTCTTTGTAGTACCTCACCCCAGGCTAAAGGTGCCTGGGGATCGGACCTCGTGTTTAAGATGTCTGCCCCCTTTATACCCTCTCCCGACAGGCACAGCAGGTTCCCCGTCCTTCGGTACTACTGCCACGAGAGGACAAAAAGGGTACAGCCCTACAATGTTGGTTCAACCCCAGCCTAAGGCAACAGCGCCATCCTCCACGAAGGAAAATAGTCCATAATCCCTAACAATTAGTGCATCTGAGTCAAGTTACTACCCAGATGCTTCCCCTAAATGTAACACCCCGCTAGACTAGCATTCAACCGCTGGGCATGTGGATGGCTGGGAGCGAACTTCTTTTTTACGGTTTAGCAACTGGGGTAGGGAAATTTGCCTGCTAAAATCGGATGGTGGTGTACTGCTAGCAGATTGGCTGCAAGGACTTGGGACACTTATTGCTACACCTTCATTCCTCTCAGTGCAGGTTTCTGAGAGGACTGAAGGTATAGTGGGGTTGGAGATCCCAGATGAGGAGCAAGGAGAGGTCCGCCTTTTTTTTGATGTGGGTCTTTTAAGTGCTCTTGCCAACGGACTGCATGGGAGGTCGTCATATGTCTGGTCAAGCATGTGGTGCCCAAGCGGCTGCTGTTTTGGCCACGCTTGATACGCTTCAGACATAGGTTCCAAACAGCAACGGTGCGATCTGCTGCACACGTCTCAAAAAAGGCCACACCAAAGAACTTTTCAAAATAAGCGGGGAGTCAGCAGCGCCCTTCACCTGCTTAGCTCTGCAGTGTGATGCACTAGGGTGGCTGCCCTTAAGCTGCCCCCTGGAGGGCATCCTGCCTCGTTGGAGATGTGCCTCCTCCTCTCTTCTATCAGGGACCCAAGTAGGGTCAGTGACCATCAGTGACCTCATTCCCCTCTATATATATATATATATATATATATGAGACTGACTGTATATATATATATATATATATATATATTGAATACACTGCAGGTAACTGAATAACCTGCCTGCCTTACTGCTCAATCTAAATCACACTATCTCTCCGTCCACGCCAACAACACACTACACAGGGCCGATGTGCAGGCAGCCTTATATAGTGTGGGGCGTGGACTTGGTCCCCCTGAGCCATGATTGGCCAAAGGCATCCTGTCTTTGGCCAATTATGGCTCTCTTAGAAGGCACTGGGATTGGCCAAAGCATCTAGGTCATAGTGCATGCTTTGGCCAACCATCATACAGCAATGCACTGCGATCTCACAGTGCGTTATGGGGCGTTATGCGGCAGTCGAATTCGCCGCGAACGCCCCATAATGTTCATTTTTTGACAAACGGGCGAACACCCGATGTTCGAGTTGAACTTACGTGGCATATAACGTTAACAATACCCTTCTGGAACTCGGCCGGAATACTCTCCTTCCATTCTATCAGGGCATATGTGCAGTCTTCTTCAAACTCATGTTTCAGGTCCAAGAGGTAGGACCCCTTTTCCGGAGCGACCTTCCTCATCAACTGCCGTACCTCCCTGTCAAACCACCGGACTCCCGGTAATCTCGGAACTATGGTCTGCTCTGGCCGACTCCCATACTCCTGACTCCACTGTGCGGCTGTGGCTGAGTCTATGGTCTTTTTCACTCTGGACGCATCAACTGATCTGCTCGGGTGCCCCAGATGAGGTATCTCGTGGGACCTCCAAATGTAGCGGTACACCCATGGGGGCTGCTGATTGACTCTATACCCCACTGGCCACCCCGACTCTGCAGACCCTCTCTTACCTCTGACACCTTGGGTTCCATTGTAAAATACCACGTTAGTAATGAGAAACTCAGACAAAGTCACTGAACCACTTAAAGAACATTTACTATGGTAAAAGATAACACAAAAGAATGGTACGATTAAACACTGAATGAACACAGGTTATGATTGACAGAGGTATTTGTTCAATACAATAATATTATATACTTGTACCCAGTAACAACCTGATGAGGGTATATGTGAACAGGTGCACAGGGAGATAAATCTTCAATACCTTTTCACACATGTATTGAATACCTTCCCACTGAGGCCTCAGCACACAGACCAATCTACTAAGAGAATGCACAACATACAGTAATACAATACAAGTTCTAACTATATCTCACTAAATGGCTCCCTCTAGGTTGCAGCTCAGAGCACTTCTCCAATGTAGAGCAGTAAGCTTTGTAAAGGAATAAAGCAGTGAATGTTCCTCAATTTCCAGTTTGTCTTCAGCTAGCTTATTTTATACTGCAGTGTTGAGTTGTGTAAATATTTGTAATCCAAGAGAAACAAAGGAAAAGCAATGACTGTAGAAATAGGATGCTATGGATTCCTTAGCTGAAGAACTATTCCCACTTGTAATTCCTTTAATATGTGAGTAATACAGTACTGATCTTACAGCATGGGGGAAAGGAAAGCAAGGCCCCAAAGTCTGGTTGTAAGATACTCAGGTGCAGCAGATCCACAGCCGTGGAACTACAGGTCTCAGCAGCAGTCTGTAGGAAAGAAACTCACTCAGCAATACTGCAGTCACTACTTAGATAGGCAGGTGCCCTCTCACCACTGTGGATCCCAGCTGGCTGGCAGACTCCGTCCGGAATCCCCTCCTGGTGCTTCCGTCAGTGAAGAGGGCTCCACCACGCCGTGCTGCCACTCCAGATGGGCAGGAATGCAGATGGCCCCAAACGCTCCAAAGTGCAGGTCGATCCACCCGCTCGATTAGCAGGGTCGTCCACAAAGATCCCTCTGGGGCAGGCGATCCGACTCTCCGCTGTAGGCCGCAGTTTCTCACTCCTGGTCACACACACAGACCTCCTGCTGGCAAATGAATGGCGTCCAGAGAGGCCGAAAACAGGCCACACCTATCCTTTTATCTCTCTACCCAGCAGGCTGTTCTGTAACTTGGCATTGTGGGTCTGAGACCTGGCATTGTGGATCTAGTAGTTCCCAGACTGATTTAACAACATGAGTCACTTCCTCATCAAACTACATATCCCACAATGCATAACTGTTTGTTTCTTAAACAGAAGGAAGATCCTGAAAGAGTTCAGCGGTCACTAGAGGGAGCCAAACCCTTACTTAAGGAACAATAAACTACTCAACATAATAAATTTAGTAGCAACCCCTGGCTACAAATGTCTTAGCGGAGGGGGGTCCATACAGTTTTTTTGTGCTTCTTTTAATATTTTGTTTACATTAACTGGCCAACCAGCAAATCCCAAGTTGACAGCTGAATAAGCCTGGTGGGCATACATCACTGGGTATTCAGACACTTGTGACAACCAAACTCATATCAACCAACCTGAGCAGGAAGCTGCCACATTTAGAGGCGGTAGTAATACTGCAGCCAAAAGTTGCAATTGGCTGAACACCTATTTAGTTCAGCCATTCGCCGTCCACCTAAACAAGCCAAATTCTGTTCAAACATGGGTTCCGTCCAAACCCAGAGCTCTAGTTTTAGTGGTCTGTTTATTGGTCCCTTACAGTGGTGACCAATGGGAGAAGGACCCTCTTACATCTGTGGTCAGTGTAGTGGTCCATTACAATGATGACCAATGGGAGAAGGACATTCTTACATCGTCATCGGTGGGAAGACTGCCCTCCTTACAGATCATTGATGTCAGTTGTTACTGAGAGACAGAAGTTGTTCATTGCTCAAGGAACCCCTAGAAACCATTGGAGGAACCCTGGCTGAGAAAGGCTGGACTAGGCAGTAATATATTTCTCTCCCCCTTGGTGGGAGTGGAGATGACCCCCATATATAAGGATATACAGTACACACACACAGCACAAGGCCGTGTTCACACTACAAGACGTTTCTTGGGACTGCAGTTCCTCTGAGATCCACAAGGTGGTGATCTCACCTCTACCATAGAGAAAGGAAGTCTCTATGGAAGACAGGAAGTGATGTCAGCTTCAAACAGGAAGTGATGTCAGGTATAAATAGGAAGTTCCGGGTGAGAGGTGAGTCGGGAGAACAAAGAGGGAAGACATTGCTGGAAGAGGCAGCAGAGGAGGTAATAAGATCTTATTTTCTATTTACACCCAGTAACCCCGTCATGTCCGTCCTCTTCCTCCATAGTCACTGTGACGTCATTTATCTCCAGCAGATGATAATACACACATATATAGTGTGGAGACCTAGATTAACCCCTTCAGGAGCAATACATTCCCCACAGAGAATTCTCTTCATTATGGAGATGTGTCACATTTCCCACCAATCACCTTCTCCCCTCATCGGTCTATACTAACGCATTATATCACTTTTATTGGGGATGGGGGGGTTCTATAGACATAAAGGGTTAGAGGCGCCCGGACGCTAAAACCATTACAAATGCTAAAAGGAATGTTCCTATATGTGTAATCCCACTGGGGGGAGGGGGGGTGTTCTTACATGATAGAAACCCTCATATTACCCCTCATACACCCCCATCCTAATATCGTACAACCAGTACAGTCCTCATCATTCTCTCTTATCAATTCTTGGTCTACAGGTAACCTGTATAGATCTAGTGCATTACCAGATAAAAAGCTTTATTAAAATGTATAAAAACAACAATGGTCCTACTCACAAAAAGAGTTTTCAAATAAGCTTTTCTGGCAACCAGACTGAATCCCGTAGCGACTGCAACCCGGATAAGATGATCAGAGGGTCGGACGGTACCCCAAACAAGCTGGATGGCTCATGCGTTTCCGGGGCGCACCCCTTTCCTCAGAGCCTAGACGGTCCGTGATACCCTCTGATCATCTTATCCGGGTTGCAGTCGCTATGGGATTCAGTCTGGTTGCCAGAAAAGCTTATTTGGAAGCTCTTTTTGTGAGTAGGACCATTGTTGTTTTTATACATTTTAATAAAGCTTTTTATCTGGTAATGCACTAGGTCGGTGCGCCCTCCTTTCCTTTCCTTTTCTTTTCTTGCAGTTTTATGAACGCCCATAGTTCGGAGGAGGGCTGCAAGATTCAAAAGTTTTGCCTTTTAAAAAGGAATGGTCTACACCATCCGCATGCAATAAAACATCGCAGGAGTATTTTTTGTTTAACCTGTATAGATCGCATGACCAATGAGGATGGAGGAGGACCGGAGTCACATGACTGAGAGGATACTAAACCTCACCCTGGAGATCATCTACCTGCTGACCGGAGAGGTGAGGAGGATTCTGGGAGGTCACATGACATCACTCTTATCTCTATTAATACAACACAGACCTGACCGGAGAGGTGAGGAGGATTCTGGAAGGTCACATGACATCACTCTTATCTCTATTAATAATACACAGACCTGACCGGAGAGGTGAGGAGGATTCTGGGAGTTCACATGACATCACTCTTATCTCTATTAATAATACACAGACCTGACCGGAGAGGTGAGGAGGATTCTGGGAGGTCACATGACATCACTCTTATCTCTATTAATAATACACAGACCTGACCGGAGAGGTGAGGAGGATTCTGGGAGGTCACATGACATCACTCTTATCTCTATTAATAATACACAGACCTGACCGGAGAGGTGAGGGGGATTCTGGGAGGTCACATGACATCACTCTTATCTCTATTAATAAAACACAGACCTGACCGGAGAGGTGAGGAGGATTCTGGGATTCTAACATGATATTCCTATTGGTTCTCCAATACAGAGATTTCCTCTTGTGAAGTCAGGTGATCATATGACCGTCACAGTGCCTCCATGTGACTCCCTAAAACCTGAGAGACACAACATGGAGAAGATTTTCGAAGTCACCAAGAAGATGATGGAGCTGCTGACAGGAGAGGTGAGCGGTGCCGGGAATTCTGGGACATTATCCAGTAACAGACAAGGGATGTGTCTGGATGGTGACTGTATCATTGTGTGTGTCAGGTTCCTATAAGGTGTCAGGATGTCACTGTCTATTTCTCCATGGAGGAGTGGGAGTATTTAGAAGGACACAAGGATCTCTACAAGGACGTCATGATGGACAATCAGCCACCCCTCACATCACTGGGTAAGAGGAGACTTTATTGTAAAGGAGAGAGCAGTACGGAGGCTCCACCTAGATCCCCCATCATCTGATAAACACATAGAAACAATGTATTCAGTCAGTGTGTGTGTTTCCTACAGATGGATCCAGTAATGGGAACCCACCAGAGAGATGTCCCCGTCCTCTGTATTCCCGGGATTCCACACAGGAAGGTCACACCATCCCCCACCATCATCAGGTAGATGAGGAACAATCACTGATAGTATCATTAGGATCTGTACATTATCTGCATTGTTACCATTGATTCATTTTTATTATATATTCAGAGTGGAAACCTGAGAGATCCTAAATTTGAGGTTAAAGAAGAGATAAAAGAGGAGGATGAGGAGTATGGTGTGATGGAGGAGTATTCAGAAGGACACAAGGATATGATGGAGCCACCTAATACCAGGAACCCACCAGAGAGATGTCCCCGTCCTCTGTATTCCTGGGATTCCACACAGGAAGGTCACACCATCCCTCACTGTTACAAGGTCGGTGGGACGGAGCATCTAGAACATGGACTGGTGGAGATGATGTGGATTTTGTATGTAAGTTTATATCTTACAGATGATATTTTCTCTCATTTTCTTGGTTTAGAGTGGAGATCCAATCGATATAGAATTTGAGGTGAAATCAGAAGAAGAAGAGAGGTATGTGAGGGATGATCAGCAGTCTATGGAGGAGGATGGAATAACGGGGACATTTATAGAGGAGGACACTCCTACAGAGATCAGCACAGGTGGGTCATTAACACTAAATCCATTCCTCCACCCATACTGCTCACAAGGAATGAGCCTGATTTTGGAGTCGAACGTAAGTTCGACTTGAACATCAGGTGTTCACCGAATAGCGAACAATTTGGGGTGTTCGTGGCAAATTCGAAAGCCGCGGAACATCCTTTAAAAGTCTATGGGAGGAATCAAAAGTGCTAATTTTAAAGGTTAATATGCAAGTGATTGTCATAAAAAGGGTTTGGGGACCCGGGTCCTGCCCCAGGGGACATGTATCAATGCAAGAAAACGTTTTTATGGGAGCAGTGATTTTTAATAATGCTTAAAGTGAAATATTCCTTTAAATTTCGTACCTGGGGGGTGTGTATAGTATGCCTTAAAGTAGCGCATGTTTCCCGTGTTTAGAACCGTCCCGCAGCAAAATTACATTTCTAAAAGGGGGAAAAAAGTCATTTTTAAAACTGATCACGACTATAATGAATTGTCGGGTCCCGGCAATAAAGCTCATTGAAAAAATGGCATGGGTTCCCCCCCAGTCCATTAATAGGCCCTTTTGGGTCTGGTTTAAAAAAAAAAATGGCGTAGCCCCCCAAAAATCTATACAAGACCCTTATCCGAGCACGCAACCTGGCAGGCCGCAGGAAAAGAGGGGGAGACCAGAGAGCGCCCCCCCCCACCCTCCTGAACCATACCAGGCCACATGCACTCAACATGTGGGGGTGGGTGCTTTGGGGCAGGGGAGGCTCTGCCTGCACCACCCCCACCCCAAAGCACCCTGTCCCCAATTTGATGGGGAAAAGGGCCTCATCCCCACCACCTTGCCCGGTGGTTGTGGGGGTCTGTGGGCGGGGTAAAAAAGATAAGAGACACTTTTGAACATGTCCTTTATTAAAAAATAAAAAACTTAAAATGTCCAGCGATGTCCATTCATCTTCTATTGCGCCGCGACGAACTGAAGAAAAAAAAAGCCGCAACATCTCCGCCTCCATGGGAGGCTCCCGCCGACTGACGCTTCTTTCGCTTTGACAGCTGTTATATAGCTGAGGGCAGGGCCACCTGTTTACAACAGCTGTCACTGACGGGAGAAGCATCACTCGGCGGAGCCTCCCATGGAGGTGGAACTGTTGCGGGTTTTTTTTTTTTTTTTTTACTTTTTCGATCGGACGACGCAAGATGGATTTACATAGCTGGACTTTTTTTTTTTTTAATAAAGGACTTGTTCCGAAGTGTCTTGTGTCAAAAATTGTAAAAAAAAATAAAAAAAAATTGGTGAAATGGTGGGGGGACAATGTACCCCGTTAACAATTCACAAAGGAGGGGCCCGGGATCTGGGGGTCCCCTTGTTAAAGGGGGCTTCCAGATTCCGATAAGCCCCCCCGCCTGCAGACCCCAACAACCACCGGGCAAGGGTTGTGGGGGATGAGGCCCTGCTCCAAAGCACCCTCCTCATGTTGAGGGCATGTGGCCTGGTATGGTTCAGGAAGAGGGGGTACTCTCTCGTCCCCCCTCTTTTCCTGTGGCTTGCCAGGTTGCGTGCTCAGATAAGGGCCTGGTATGGAATTTGGGGGGACCCCCACACAAATGTTTTTTTTTGGTACGGGGTTCCTCTTAATATTCATACCAGACCCAAAGGGTCTATTAATGGACTGGGGGGGAACCCATGCCGTTTTTTCAATGAGTTTTATCTGTATTACCGGGACCCGACAATTCATTACAGCAGCGATCAGTTTTAAATGACTTTTTTCCCTTTAGAAATTTCATTTTGCTGCGGGACCAGTTCTAAACACGGGAAAAATGCGCCACTTTACAGGCATACTATAGACACCCCCCAGATACCAAATTTAAAAGAATATTTCACTTTTATTGTTTCACTTTAAACATTATTAAAATCACCGCTCCCGAAAAAAAACTGCCGTTTTTAAAACTATTTTTTTGCATCGATACATGTTCCCTTTTATGACAATAACTTCCATAAAAGCCTTTAAAATGAGCACTTTTGATTTTTTATATTCTGCTCCCATAGACTTTAACGGGGTTCTGCGGCTTTCAGATTTGCCGCGAACACCTCATAATGTTCGTTATTCGAGTCGAACATCGGGATTATCCCTATTCTGTCCTCCTGCACTATATACTCTGTTGTACATTACATAATCCTGACCCCTGCACTATACTCTCTATGTTGTACATTACATACTCCTGACCCCTGCACTATATACTCTATGTTGTACATTACATACTCCTGACCCCTGCACTATATACTCTATGTTGTACATTACATACTCCTGACCCCTGCACTATATACTCTGTTGTACATTACATACTCCTGACCCCTGCACTATATACTCTGTGTTGTACATTACATACTCCTGACACTCGTCCTATAATCCCCTCATCACTGTCACTCCTATAAAAGACAGTTCTCATTGTTTCCTCACTCTCTGACTAAGGTCCATGAATAAAGAAATGATCTGGTAGGAGATCAGAGGACCCATTTACTAGTTACCTTGAGGGGGGAATTGTAAGATCCTCAGAGACAAAGCTGCCTGATGTGGGCGGAGTCCTGGTTTAGGGGAACCAATCAGCTCATGTCTAGTAATAATCTTTGTATTTCTATTTTAGTAGATGGACGGGAGATGAGGAAAACCTCAGAGGATTGTCTCACTTTGTCTCCAGACTGTAAAGTAGAAGATGAGGACATCACACAGTATAGTCCAGGAGAAAACCCGACTACCTCAAATGTCCATCCGGCACCACACAGTGTAGATGGACCATCGTATTCCTCTTATCCTGAGGAACCTCAGACTGTGCGGGACGGTGCCGGACCATCGTATTCCTCTTATCCTGAGGAACCTCAGACTGTGCGGGACTGTGCCGGACCATCGTATTCCTCTTATCCTGAGGAACCTCAGACTGTGCGGGACGGTGCCGGACCATCGTATTCCTCTTATCCTGAGGAACCTCAGACTGTGCGGGACGGTGCCGGACCATCGTATTCCTCTTATCCTGAGGAACCTCAGACTGTGCGGGACGGTGCCGGACCATCGTATTCCTCTTATCCTGAGGAACCTCAGACTGTGCGGGACGGTGCCGGACCATCGTATTCCTCTTATCCTGAGGAACCTCAGACTGTGCGGGACGGTGCCGGACCATCGTATTCCTCTTATCCTGAGGAACCTCAGACTGTGCGGGACGGTGCCGGACCATCGTATTCCTCTTATCCTGAGGAACCTCAGACTGTGCGGGACGGTGCCGGACCATCGTATTCCTCTTATCCTGAGGAACCTCAGACTGTGCGGGACGGTGCCGGACCATCGTATTCCTCTTATCCTGAGGAACCTCAGACTGTGCGGGACGGTGCCGGACCATCGTATTCCTCTTATCCTGAGGAGCCTCAGACTGTGCGGGACGGTGCCGGACCATCGTATTCCTCTTATCCTGAGGAACCTCAGACTGTGCGGGACGGTGCCGGACCATCGTATTCCTCTAATCCTGAGGAACCTCAGACTGTGCGGGACGGTGCCGGACCATCGTATTCCTCTTATCCTGAGGAACCTCAGACTGTGCGGGACGGTGCCGGACCATCGTATTCCTCTTATCCTGAGGAACCTCAGACTGTGCGGGACGGTGCCGGACCATCGTATTCCTCTTATCCTGAGGAACCTCAGACTGTGCGGGACGGTGCCGGACCATCGTATTCCTCTTATCCTGAGGAACCTCAGACTGTGCGGGACGGTGCCGGACCATCGTATTCCTCTTATCCTGAGGAACCTCAGACTGTGCGGGACGGTGCCGGACCATCGTATTCCTCTTATCCTGAGGAACCTCAGACTGTGCGGGACGGTGCTGGACCATCGTATTCCTCTTATCCCGAGGAACCTCAGACTGTGCGGGACGGTGCCGGACCATCGTATTCCTCTTATCCCGAGGAACCTCAGACTGTGTGGGACGGTGCCGGACCATCGTATTCCTCTTATCCCGAGGAACCTCAGACTGTGCGGGACGGTGCGGGACCATCGTATTCCTCTTATCCCGAGGAACCTCAGACTGTGCGGGACGGTGCCGGACCATCGTATTCCTCTTATCCTGAGGAACCTCAGACTGTGCGGGACGGTGCCGGACCATCGTATTCCTCTTATCCCGAGGAACCTCAGACTGTGCGGGACGGTGCCGGACCATCGTATTCCTCTTATCCTGAGGAACCTCAGACTGTGCGGGACGGTGCCGGACCATCGTATTCCTCTTATCCCGAGGAACCTCAGACTGTGCGGGACGGTGCCGGACCAACGTATTCCTCTTATCCTGAGGAACCTCAGACTGTGCGGGACGGTGCCGGACCATCGTATTCCTCTTATCCTGAGGAACCTCAGACTGTGCGGGACGGTGCCGGACCATCGTATTCCTCTTATCCCGAGGAACCTCAGACTGTGCGGGACGGTGCCGGACCATCGTATTCCTCTTATCCCGAGGAACCTCAGACTGTGCGGGACGGTGCCGGACCATCGTATTCCTCTTATCCCGAGGAACCTCAGACTGTGCGGGACGGTGCGGGACCATCGTATTCCTCTTATCCCGAGGAACCTCAGACTGTGCGGGACGGTGCCGGACCATCGTATTCCTCTTATCCTGAGGAACCTCAGACTGTGCGGGACGGTGCCGGACCATCGTATTCCTCTTATCCCGAGGAACCTCAGACTGTGCGGGACGGTGCCGGACCATCGTATTCCTCTTATCCTGAGGAACCTCAGACTGTGCGGGACGGTGCCGGACCATCGTATTCCTCTTATCCCGAGGAACCTCAGACTGTGCGGGACGGTGCGGGACCATCGTATTCCTCTTATCCCGAGGAACCTCAGACTGTGCGGGACGGTGCCGGACCATCGTATTCCTCTTATCCCGAGGAACCTCAGACTGTGCGGGACGGTGCCGGACCATCGTATTCCTCTTATCCTGAGGAACCTCAGACTGTGCGGGACGGTGCGGGACCATCGTATTCCTCTTATCCCGAGGAACCTCAGACTGTGCGGGACGGTGCCGGACCATCGTATTCCTCTTATCCTGAGGAACCTCAGACTGTGCGGGACGGTGCCGGACCATCGTATTCCTCTTATCCTGAGGAACCTCAGACTGTGCGGGACGGTGCCGGACCATCGTATTCCTCTTATCCTGAGGAACCTCAGACTGTGCGGGACGGTGCCGGACCATCGTATTCCTCTTATCCTGAGGAACCTCAGACTGTGCGGGACGGTGCCGGACCATCGTATTCCTCTTATCCTGAGGAACCTCAGACTGTGCGGGACGGTGCCGGACCATCGTATTCCTCTTATCCTGAGGAACCGCAGACTGTGCGGGACGGTGCCGGACCATCGTCTTCCTCTTATCCTGAGGAACCTCAGACTGTGCGGGACGGTGCCGGACCATCGTATTCCTCTTATCCTGAGGAACCTCAGACTGTGCGGGACGGTGCCGGACCATCGTATTCCTCTTATCCTGAGGAACCTCAGACTGTGCGGGACGGTGCCGGACCATCGTATTCCTCTTATCCCGAGGAACCTCAGACTGTGCGGGACGGTGCCGGACCATCGTATTCCTCTTATCCCGAGGAACCTCAGACTGTGAGGGACGGTGCCGGACCATCGTATTCCTCATATCCTGAGGAACCTCAGACTGTGCGGGACGGTGCCGGACCATCGTATTCCTCTTATCCTGAGGAACCTCAGACTGTGCGGGACGGTGCCGGACCATCGTATTCCTCTTATCCTGAGGAACCTCAGACTGTGCGGGACGGTGCCGGACCATCGTATTCCTCTTATCCTGAGGAACCTCAGACTGTGCGGGACGGTGCCGGACCATCGTATTCCTCTTATCCCGAGGAACCTCAGACTGTGCGGGACGGTGCCGGACCATCGTATTCCTCTTATCCCGAGGAACCTCAGACTGTGCGGGACGGTGCCGGACCATCGTATTCCTCTTATCCCGAGGAACCTCAGACTGTGAGGGACGGTGCCGGACCATCGTATTCCTCTTATCCTGAGGAACCTCAGACTGTGCGGGACGGTGCCGGACCATCGTATTCCTCTTATCCTGAGGAACCTCAGACTGTGCGGGACGGTGCCGGACCATCGTATTACTCTTATCCTGAGGAACCTCAGACTGTGCGGGACGGTGCCGGACCATCGTATTCCTCTTATCCTGAGGAACCTCAGACTGTGCGGGACGGTGCCGGACCATCGTATTCCTCTTATCCCGAGGAACCTCAGACTGTGCGGGACGGTGCCGGACCATCGTATTCCTCTTATCCTGAGGAACCACAGACTGTGCGGGACGGTGCCGGACCATCGTATTCCTCTTATCCTGAGGAACCTCAGACTGTGCGGGACGGTGCCGGACCATCGTATTCCTCTTATCCTGAGGAACCTCAGACTGTGCGGGACGGTACCGGACCATCGTATTCCTCTTATCCTGAGGAACCTCAGACTGTGCGGGACGGTGCCGGACCATCGTATTCCTCTTATCCTGAGGAACCTCAGACTGTGCGGGACGGTGCCGGACCATCGTATTCCTCTTATCCTGAGGAACCTCAGACTGTGCGGGACGGTGCCGGACCATCGTATTCCTCTTCTCCTGAGGAACCTCAGACTGTGCGGGACGGTGCCGGACCATCGTATTCCTCTTATCCTGAGGAACCTCAGACTGTGCGGGACGGTGCTGTCCTTCCAACAGATGAGAGGTTTTCCTGTCCCGAGTGCGGGAAGTGTTTTAGTTGCAAAAGCAGTCTTAATAAGCATAAAAAATCTCACACGGGGGAGAAGCCTTTTTCCTGTCCTGAGTGCGGGAAATGTTTTTCAAAGAAGTCCAATCTTTCCACACATCAGAGATCACACACGGGGCAGAAGCCGTATTCCTGCTCTGAGTGCGGGAAATGTTTTTCACATAAGTCCTATATTTTTATACATCAGAGATTACACACGGGGGAGAAGCCATATTCTTGTCCCTTGTGTGGGAAATGTTTTTCACAGAAGTCCCATTTTTCCAGACATCGGAGATCTCACATGGGGGAGAAGCCTTTTTCCTGTTCTGAGTGCGGAAAATGTTTCTCAGTAAAGTCCAGTCTTTCCACACATCAGAGAACACACGCGGGGGAGAAGCCTTTTTCCTGTTCTGAGTGTGGGAAATGTTTTTCAGAGAAATCCAAGCTATCCAGCCATCAGAAATCACACACGGGGGAGAAGCCTTTTTCCTGTCCTGAGTGCGGGAAATGTTTTTCACAGAAGTCCTATATTTTTATACATCAGAGATCACACACGGGGGAGAAGCCGTATTCCTGTCCTAAATGTGGAAAATGTTTTTCAGACAAGCGCATTCTTCACTGCCACCAAAGATCTCACACAGGGGAGAAGCCGTATTCCTGCCCTGACTGTGGGAAATGTTTTTCACAGAAGTCCAATCTTTCCACACATCAGAGATCTCACACAGGGGAGAAGCCGTATTCCTGCCCTGAGTGCGGGAAATGTTTTTTAGAGAAGGCCACTCTTTCCACACATAAGAGATCTCACACGGGGGAGAAGCCGTATTCCTGCCCTGAGTGCGGGAAATGTTTTTCACAGAAGTCCAGTCTTTCCACACATCAGAGATCTCACACGGGGGAGAAGCCGTATTCCTGCCCTGAGTGCGGGAAATGTTTTTCACAGAAGTCCAGTCTTTCTTCACATCAGAGATTGCACATGAGGGAAAAGCCGTATTCCTGCCCTTAGTGCGGGAAATGTTTTTCACAGAAGTCCAGTCTTTCCACACATCAGAGATCTCACACAGGGGAGAAGCCGTATTCCTGTCCTGAGTGAGGGAATTGTTCCTCACTGAAGTCCTGTCTTCCTGTACATCAGGGGTCCCACACAACCCTTGAGGTGTATTAGTGAGTGCGGGAAATGTCTTGTATATGAATGTTGCTGGACATGTGGGGAAGAAGCACACCCTGATATACTCCTCAGATATACTCCATGGCTGATCTTCATCATGTAAGAAACAGTTCATAAGGAGACCAGAGATCACCAAAGACATGGATGAAGTGTTGTACCGTGTTGGCCATTGATAGCAGGAGAAAAATAAAAATGGAGTCATTACCTCTCATTGGCTGAGTACATTTTGTGGTGTAAAGTCTTGCAAGAGGTCTGTTTTCTCAAGTCGTCTTCCAGGACGAAACGCGTTAACCCCACCACTTAAAAGGCGGTCCTCCTAGGGTTTTTAAAATAAAAATGGAGTCATTACTCTCATTGGCTGAGTACATTTTGTGGTGGAAGATTTCACAGACATTTAGGGATCTATTTTAAAACAAATTGTAGAATGAATGTGACGCGTTCCTCCAATCATGACAAATATTGGATCATCGGCTCCATCTAGTGGCAAAAATCTGTCACTGTGGTTTTAATACCGACCACTGACGTAAAACATAAAATACTACATTTGGCCATTAGATGGCGCTAAGTACCATAGAAATTATCTCCATCTAGTGGCCAAATTGAATCATTTCATTTTAAATGAATGGAAACCATTCGACCAGCACAGCAAATATCCTCATAACATTCATCTTTCCCCCATTCACACAGAAGGAATGTACATGGACTTTCCCCGGGGGAATTGCTATGCACATATTTTATGAATAGACCCCTAAATGTCAGGAGAGGTTTATATAAAGATGGGAAGTATGGAGCAGATAAATGAATAGACCTCCTAGCAATGTTATTACCAGGCTGCAGCTAGGGGGAGCTCTAATGTGTGAGCACAGCAAAGTGATCCCATCTAGCTCACATTAACCCTTCCACTGCCAGATGTTTTTGCACATTTTGGGCCTGAAGATTAGTAAAACCCCCAAACATATATTATCTGATAGCAGAGGCCCTGGAGAATAAAATGGTGGCGATTGTTAAGGTGTTCCTCGTACACAAATTTCCCCTTAATATCCGGGTTTATTTTCTCCTTTTCCCCCATTTTCTATGGTGTGATCTTTTCTACAATACTTTGTTATAATAATGTAACACGTTGTGTATTGTATTGTATGACTCCGCCTCCACATTCCAGACAAGTCATTTTCCTGACCAATCGCATTTCTACCTTTTTACTATTTCCTGATTCTATGGCTGTAATCTGTTATAAAAGTAAAATTATAATAAAAAATGTATTGAAGAGAATAAAAGTTGTGTGTGTCGGTGGAATGAGAACAATTGCTGGTGGTGTTGTCTAGGGATGAGCTTCGAGTTGGACTCGGACATCGGCTGTTCGCTCGTTTTGCTGAATTTTGAACATTATGGGCCGTTCGCGCCAAATTCGACGGGCGCATCACGGCCCATATTGTACTACGTCATCGCAGTGCATTGCTGGCTGATGATTGGCCAAGAATGCACCATGACCCGCATGCGTTGGCCAATCACAGCGCCGTCAGTACAGAGAGCCATAATTGGCCAAAGGCAGGGTGCCTTGGGCCAATCATGGCTCTGGGGAACTAAGTACACGCCTCACACTATATAAAGCTGCCTGCGCGTCGGCCTTGTGTAGTGTGTTGTGGCGTTCTGAGAGAGAGAGAGAGAGAGAGTCATTTTATTTCAGTTAGCTAGATTGAGCAGGCAGTAGATTCAGTTAGATCAGTATATTTAGTATTTATATGCATTCCAGGCTTTATATATATACACTGTATACAGTTTAGCTAGACCTCACTGCAGAGCGTTCCTGGTGTACTGTTCCTAATATACTACAGGCAGGCAGGTGATTCAGGTATCTGCAGTATATCCAGTCAGTGTACTGTATCCCATACCAGTGCCTAAGGCCCAATTTTTTTGCCCGTGTTTAACAGGGACGTGTAATTACAATTTTTGCTGTAATACTTTGCAGCAGGGCTCATTCCTGCCCTCCAACTAGAGTATCTGTGAGGGGTTACAGTGGTGTGGCACCAGCACCCAGCGCCTAAGGCCCAATTTTACCTACCAGTGTTCAACAATGGCATGCAATTACAATTCCTGATATAAAAGTCCACAGCAGGGCCCATTCCTGCGCCCACCAAGAGTAACTGTGAGGGAACACCAACGTCTAAGGCCCAAATTTCTGCAGAGTATATACGGCAGGCCCCTACTTTCAAACATCCAACTTACAAACGACTCCTCCTTGCAAACGCAAGAAGACAACAGGAAGTGAGAGGAAATCTACCACTAGGAAGGAAAATTCTCTCCTGTAAGAGTTAATATGGGAAAAAGTGTCTCCTCTGTACTGATGCTTTATCAGCAATCCTTGTTTCAATAAAAACCCCACTTTTCAAAATCCATTTGTCATTGGGACGGAAAGTGAGGTGAAATGTTCTGAACAGGGGCACAGACAGCAAAACAAATGTTACAGGGGTGATAACCCTTCCCTATGTTTTCCAAAAAGCTTAAAAATAGATTTTTTGGCTGGAGCTACACTTCAACAATGTACCTGTTCAAAATTACAAACAGATTCTACATAAGAACAAACCTACAGTCCCTGTCTTGTTTGCACCGCCTGTATACTGCTGTTCAGAGTATATAGGGCCTGGGGGCCCCACGTCTTTTCTTTTTTTAATTTGTGTGCGGGGTTCCCCTTAACATCCATACAAGACCCATAGGGCCTGGTAACGGGCTGGGGGGGTACCCATGCCTTTTTTTCTCAATGATTTTCATCCATATTACCGGGACCAGACATTACATTAAAGCCGCAAGCAGTTTTAAAACAACTTTTTTCCTTTAGAAGTGTCATTTTGTGCAGGGACAGTTCTAAGCACGGGAAACACGTGCCACTTCACAGGCATACTATACACACCCCCAGGTACGATATTTAAAGGAATATTTCACATTTTTTTCACTTTATGCATCATTAAAATCACTGCTCCCGAAAAAACAGCCGTTTTTAAAACTTCTTTTTGTATTGATACATGTCCCGTGGGGCAGGTCCCGGTCCCCAAACCCTTTCTAGGACAATAACTTGCATATTAGACGTTATATTTAGCACTTTTGATTTCGAACGTTCACGTCCAATGTATTTAATAGGGTTCTAAAGTTTGCGCGAACTTTCAGTCCGTTCGCAGGTTTTGGTGCGAACTGAACCCGGGGGGGTGTTCGGCTCATCACTAGTTATTAGTTATGATCTAAATTCATTATTTTGAATAAATTAGAAAATCCGGAAATTCAAAACTCGAAAATCCGAAATAATAACTAACAAATTATCGGAATTTCCTTTCAAATTTAGCTGTTAGTGAACGTAATGAATACTAATTTATCCGAAGTTATAAATTATCGGAAATAACGAATGCCGCATCTAAACGAATGGAAAGTAACAAATTAATAATAATAACAAAACATTTTTCTTTGTTTCTGTTATAAAATGTTGTAAATGAGTATGTTTTCTTCTTCACTGATGGACACTGATACGACGGCACCGATTAGGTGGCACTGATAGGCGGCATTAGTGGGCAGTCATAGGTGGCAGTGATAGGCAACACTGATGGGCACTGAAAGGCTGCACTAATGGGTATACATGAGTGGCACTGATAGGCAATACTGATGGGCGGCACTGATATGCATCACTGATGGCACTGGCAGGCATTGCTGATTGGTATATCCCTGGTGGTCCAGGGTAGCATACCTGGTGAACGTCCTTTGTGTGCATCCCTGGTGGTCCTGGCGGCCTCCCTGGTGATCCTGGGTGGGCATCTGCAGGGGGCTTCGCTGATAAACAGACCCCCCCCCCCCCTGTCAGGAGAGCAGCCGATCGGCTCTTCTCTATTAACGTCTATCAGATGCGAGTGAGGAAAAGTCGATAAACGGCTCTTCCTGTTTACGCTGTGATCAGCCGTGATTGGACACAGCTGATCAGGTGGTAAAGCGCCCCTGTCAGAGGCTCTTTACCGAGATTGGTGTTGCAGCGTGACACACCTCAACAGAGATCGCCACGTTGTGCGCACCTTAGGGCACGTATCGCAGCTTATGCTGCTGGACATCATATGACGCCCAGTCAGGATAACTGAACCACTTCCCGGCCGTCATTTTGCTATAGGCCGGGTGGGAAGTGGTTAAAAGCCTTCACAGGTCATCAGGTTAAATGTAACCCTGAATAATGGGCCTAGAGTGCAGTGGTCAGGAGTATATCACATACAGTGGTCAGGAGTATATCGTATACAGTGGTCAGGAGTATATCGTATACAGTGGTCAGGAGTATATCATATACAGTGGTCAGGAGTATATCACATACAGTGGTCAGGAGTATATCGTATACAGTGGTCAGGAGTATATCATATACAGTGGTCAGGAGTATATCACATACAGTGGTGAGGAGTATATCATATACAGTGGTCAGGAGTATATCACATACAGTGGTCAGGAGTATATCATATACAGTGGTCAGGAGTATATCGTATACAGTGGTCAGGAGTATATCGTATACAGTGATCAGGAGTATATCGTATACAGTGGTCAGGAGTATATCATATACAGTGGTCAGGAGTATATCATATACAGTGGTGAGGAGTATATCATATACAGTGGTCAGGAGTATATCATATACAGTGATCAGGAGTATATCATATACAGTGGTCAGGAGTATATCATATACAGTGGTCAGGAGTATATCATATACAGTGGTCAGGAGTATATCGTATACAGTGATCAGGAGTATATCATATACAGTGGTGAGGAGTATATCATATACAGTGGTCAGGAGTATATCATATACAGTGGTCAGGAGTATATTATATACAGTGGTCAGGAGTATATCATATACAGGGGTCAGGAGTATATCATATACAGTGGTGAGGAGTATAGCACATACAGTGGTCAGGAGTATATCATATACAGTGGTCAGGAGTATATCATATACAGTGGTCAGGAGTATATTATATACAGTGGTCAGGAGTATATCATATACAGGGGTCAGGAGTATATCATATACAGTGGTCAGGAGTATATTATATACAGTGGTCAGGAGTATATCATATACAGTGGTCAGGAGTATATCATATACAGTGGTGAGGAGTATAGCACATACAGTGGTCAGGAGTATATCATATACAGTGGTCAGGAGTATATCATATACAGTGGTCAGGAGTATATCATATACAGTGGTTAGGAGTATATCACATACAGTGGTCAGGAGTATATCATATACAGTGATCAGGAGTATATCATATACAGCGGTCAGGAGTATATCATATACAGCGGTCAGGGTCTTCTACTGACAATAATTAGAGAGAAAAGTCTCTCCTGTACGGTTCTCTCCTTGACATATCGTAGAATGAAGCCGTATTGTTCTTTCAGTGTCATCATCCCGTGTTCTGTCCATTTCCACACCGACACCAACATCTCCTCCACCATCCCGCTGTATTTGTTGTCTCACCATGTTTCCAATGATGGAGCTCCAGAGGTGGTCCCTTACATTGGTGACCAATGAGAGAAGGACCCCCTTATATTGTCATCAGTGTGAAGACTGCCCCCCCCCCCCCCCCTTACAGATCATTGATGTCGGTTGTTACTGAGAGACAGAAACTGTCCATTGCTCAAGGAACCTTTGGAGGAACCCTGGTTATGACTGGACTAGGCAGTAATATATTTCTCTCCCCCTTGGTGGGAGTGGAGATGACCCATCTATAAGGATATACAGTACATACACACCCAGCACAAGGCCGTGTTCACACTACAAGATGTTACTCTGGGCTGCAGATCCTCTGAGCTTCACATGGCGGTGATCTTCTCACTTTACCATAGAGACAGGAAGTCTCTATGGAAGACAGGAAGTGATGTCAGGTACAGACAGGAAGTTCCGGGTGAGAGGTGAGTCGGGAGGAAGTAGATAAGAGACAAAGCTGGAACTGGCAGCAGAGGAGGTAATAAGATCTTATCTTCTATTTACACCCAGTAACCCCGTCATGTCCGTCCTCTTCCTCCATAGTCACTGTGACGTCTTTTATCTCCAGCAGATGATAATACACACATATACCTCCCAACTGTCCCTGATTTGGAGGGACTGTCACTCATTCACAACAAAGTCCCTCTTTCCTCCTCATGTGTCCCTCATGTTGGTCTGATCTATATACATGGATATAAAATGCACTATTTATCTATCAAAAAGTCTTTCCCGGTGCTAAACCTTCCATCCGATTTCTAAATTTTTCTGCTGCATTTGTAAATTCCAAAAGCCAATATAAAGGAATATTTGTGGTAAAAATGCACTAAATTTTTCTCCATTAAGGGGTGTGTCAGGGGGTGTGGCCTATGCCTACATACTTTTGCTAATAGAAGTCCCTCATTCCCATCTCAGAAAGTTGGGAGGTATGTACACATATATAGTGTGGAATTGTACATTAACCCCTTCAGGGTCAGAACATTCTCCCCACTTACGGGGCCGGAACATTCTCTTCATTTCGGAAATGTGTTTTTTTTCCCATCTAATTCAGCTTTTCATTTTATAATAACAGATTATACGATAATACGGGACGGGGGGTTTTATTAAGAGGTGTATTTATAATTACAGATGCTATGAAATTTCATCGACCGAAACATATAGGCCGAAAATTGTGTTTTCAGCATATTGCCTTAAAGAAAAAAAAGTGCAGATAATTGCGCAGTCGCGGTGGCCAGGGCCGGACTGGCCTACCGGTAAAAATCCCGGTAGGCCACCTGCAATCAGTGCCCTGGGGCTGCTTTTGCCTGCTGTCAGTGAAATACAAAGCACTGCAACAGCAGGCCGCGGCCGCCATCGCCGCTGCACTTTCTAATTATTCAGGGGTGGAGGAGCGCCTGCACTCAGTGCCCTGGGGCTGGGGCCGCTTTTATCTAGCTGTCATTTGTCACAAAGCAGCGGCGGGTTGCCATGATCGCCGCCGCACTTTCCTTCTCATCTGATCTGTCTCTGCGGACTCAGAGAGACAGTGATCATGTGCATGAGGGCTGGGGAGGAGCCGAGCAGGAGAACGTCAGAACGCCGTGGTGGCGGTGCTGGCGTGCTGCTTCCCCTTCCAAGTTGTTCCATCGGCCTGTGCGGCGTCAGCAGCACCACCCACAATGTATCAGTGTGCAGGCCGGGTCACGAGTGAGGAGGGCATATAGGAGAAGTGAGCATGGGGGAGCACAAGAAGAATTATAGTGAAATCAATCTCAGTATTTGAATCTCTCTCTCACCATTGCACGGAGCACCCCCCGGCCCCCCTCCTCTCTCTGTCACCTACCTTTGCTGCCCCTGCAAATTCTAATTTATTTGTATAATAATCTCTCTCTCTCAGCAGGCATTGCATGGTGCCCCCCCCCTTCTCTGTCACCATTGCTGCCCCTGCAAATTGTAATCTGTATAATAATCTCAGAGAGAGGGGGGGGCACCATGCAGAGAGGGGGGCACCATACAATGCCTGCTGAGAGAGAGATTATTATACAAATAAATTCGAATTTGCAGGGGCAGCAAAGGTAGGTGACAGAGAGAGGAGGGGGGGCCGGGGGGTGCACCGTGCAATGGTGAGAGAGAGAGATTATTATACAGATTACAATTTGCAGGGGCAGGAAAGGTGACAGAGAGGGGGGGTTGTAACCATGCAATGGTGAGAGTCTCTCACCATTGCATGGTGCCCCCCCCCCCTCTGTCACCTTTGCTACCCCTCTCTGTCACCTTTGCTACCCCTCTCTCTCACCGTTGCACCACCCCCCTCTCTCTCTCTCTCTCACCGTTGCACCACCCCTCTCTCTCTCTCTCACCATTCCTCTCTCACCGTTGCACCCCCCTCTCTCTCTCCCTTTCTCACCGTTGCACCACCCCTCTCTCTCTCTCACCGTTGCACCACCCCTCTCTCACCATTGCAGCACCCCTCTCTCACCGTTGCAGCACCCCTCTCTCTCTCACCGTTTCACCCCCCTCTCTCTCACCATTCCTCTCTCACCGTTGCACCCCCTCTCTCTCTCACCGTTGCACCCCCTCTCTCTCTCTCACTGTTGCACCCCCTCTCTCTCACCGTTGCACCCCCTCTCTCTCACCGTTGCACCCCCTCTCTCTCTCACCGTTGCACCCCCTCTCTCACCGTTGCACCCCCTCTCTCTCTCTCACCGTTGCACCCCCTCTCTCTCTCTCACCGTTGCACCCCCTCTCTCTCTCTCACCGTTGCACCCCCTCTCTCTCACTCTCTCACCGTTGCACCCCCTCTCTCTCACTCTCTCACCGTTGCACCCCCTCTCTCTTTCTCTCACCATTGCACCTCCTCTCTCTCTCACCATTGCACCTCCTCTCACCATTGCACCTCCTCTCTCTCTCTCACCATTGCAGCCCCCCTTTCTCTCACCATTGCACCCCCTCTCTCTCTCGTTGGTTTTCTTATTTTTTTTCAGGTAAAAATAAATGTGCATTTACAATTGTTTTGGTCTCTCTCTCTCTGTCTCTCTCTGTCTCTGTCTCTCTGTTGCACCCCCCTCTCTGGCTCTCTCGTGGATTTTTTTTTTTTTTTTAAAGCAGGTAAAAATAAATGTGCATTTATAATTGTTTTGGCCTGCAGAACATTGCACCCCCTCTCTCTCAGCATTGCAGCCCCCTCTCTCTCTCTCTCTCTCACGATTGCACCCCTCTCTTTCTCTCTCTCTCTCTCCGTTGCACCCCCCTCTCTGGCTCTCTCATGGATTTTTTTTTTTTTTTTTAAAGCAGGTAAAAATAAATGTGCATTTATAATTGTTTTGGCCTGCAGACCATTGCACCCCCTCTCTCTCACCATTGCACCTCCTCTCTCTCACCATTGCAGCCCCCTCTCTCTCTCACACGATTGCACCTCTCTCTTTCTCTCTCTCTCCCCGTTGCACCCCCCTCTCTGGCTCTCTCATGGATTTTTTTTTTTAAAGCAGGTAAAAATAAATATGCATTTATAATTGTTTTGGCCTGCAGAGCATTGCATTTGGTAGGCTGCATCTGATGGGCACTGTACAGGTGGTGGGCTGCATCTGGTGGGGTGCATTTGGTAGGAATTGCACTGGTGGGCTGCATTTGGTGGGCACTGATAAGCTGCATTTGGTGGGCACTGATAAGCTGCATTTGGTGGGCACTGATAAGCTGCATTTGATGGGCACTGGTAGGTTTCATTTTATGGGCACTGGTGAGGCTGCATTTGATGGGCACTGGTGAGGCTGCATTGATCTCTTGCATCTCAGAGGAGGTCAGCATCGGTGCCGCCAAGCCAGTCTGCTTTAATGTGCTTTAAAATCTATGGTTTTCCCTTTTACGAACAAGAAAATAATGACGTTTGCTGTTGGGCTGGTATAATAATGCTATGGGGCTGGTATGAATTTTTTTCCAGGGCTGGTTTTTATTCCCAGTCCGGCCCTGGCGGTGGGCACACTTTCGGGGGTCCGCCCATTGCGGGGTGTCATCCTGGCGGCTCAAAGTCCTGTCCTCCCCTCCCTCCTCCTTGCAAAGTGGCGATCTCCCTGTGTCACGGAGCTGAATTGCCTCAGTAACAATGTCCCGCCTCCTGTCATAGATGGCACACTGATCCAATGCCGGGACATTGAATCAGTGTGACGTGATCACAGGAGGCGGGATATTGTTACTGCGGCCCGGGCAATTCAGATCCAGCTCTGTGATACAGGGAGATCACCGCTCTGATCTGGGCACAGGCAGGCTGCATCCCACAGGCACAGGTAGACTGCATCTTATGGGCACAGGCAATGGCAAGGCTGCATCTTATGGGCACAGGCAATGGCTAGGCTGCATCTTATGGGCACAGGCACAGGTAGGCTGCATCTTATGGGCACTAGCGAGGCTGGATCTGATGGGCACAGGCAGGTTGCATCCCACAGGCACTGGCAAGGCTGCATTGATCTCTTGTATAATTTCTGCAGTCTCTGACCATCTCCTGTATCATCTCTTTAAGTAAGAGATTGCAGACACGATACAAGAGATGGTTAGAGACTGAGGACATTATACAGGAGATGGTTAAAGACTGTGGACATTATACAAGAAATGGTTAGAGACTGAGGACATAATACAAGAGATGGTTAGAGACTGTGGACATGATACAAGAGATGGTTAGAGACTGAAGACATCATACAAGAGATGGTTAGAGACTGCCCAGGGTAGAGATTGCAGTGGTCTGAACAGGCTTTCTCCGGGTCTTCTACTGACATTAATTGGAGAGAAAAGTCTCTCCTGTACGGTTCTCTCCTTGACATATCGTAGAATGAAGCCGTATTGTTCTTTCAGTGTCATCATCCCGTGTTCTGTCCATTTCCACACCGACACCAACATCTCCTCCACCATCCCGCTGTATTTGTTGTCTCACCATGTTTCCAATGATGGAGATCCAGAGACTGACCGGAGTCTTCTTCTCCATGTCACCAGACCACCTCTTCCTCTACTATTGGGGTGCTGGGCCTTTCTATGACTACTCAGAACCCCCAACCTCTTCTATAGGATTGTGAAGATTTCTATCCTATTTACTAAGAAGATGTCCATGATGTAGATGAGGGTTACATATAGTATGAGCAGCTTCACCCTTCACTCTGTAACCAAGACCTAGTCTGGCAATGCCCAGAATGATACCAATTAGTCTCTGACCAATCTCACGGTTTGGATGGACTTTCTCCTTTTCATTATTTCCAGGTGACCATGAATTAGAGTCCCAATATCTCCCCCGTGTTCTGCAGACAGATTTACCTTTCCCGATGTCTTATGTTGTACAGATCCCTCATGTTCCCCGATACGAGCTCATACATTGGACTTGTTCAACTTTCCAACCAGGAGGGAATGGACTTGGCAAGATTCTCTCCCCATGTTGAGGGTATGTGGTTTGGTATGGTTCAGGAGGAGGCATGTTCACTCCCCACCTCCCACCCTTCCCGGCCCAGTCAGGCTGCATGCTCTAATAAGGGTCTAGTATGATTTTTTTGGAGGTGGGGGGTCCATACAGTTTTTTTGTACTTTGTTTTTAAATTTTGTTTACATTCACCGGCCAACCAGCAAATCCCCAGTATACAGCTGAATAAGCCTGGTGGGTATACATCACTGGGTATTCAGACACTTGTGACAACCAAACTCATATCAACCAACCTGAGCAGGAAGCTGCCACATTTAGAGGCGGTAGTAATACTGCAGGCAAAAGTTGGAATTGGCTGAACACCTATTTAGTTCAGCCATTCGCCAACCGCCTAAACAAACCAAATTCTGTTCAAACATGGGTTCAGTCCAAACCCAGAGCTCTAGTTTTAGTGGTCTGTTTATTGGTCCCTTACAGTGGTGACCAATGAGAGAAGGATCCCCTTATGTCAGTGGTCAGTGGAGAAGGACATTCTTACATCATCATTAGTGGAAAGACTGCCCTTCTTACAGATCATTGATGTCGGTTGTTACTGAGAGACAGAAATTGTTCATTGCTCAAGGAACCCCTAGAACCCTTTGGAGGGACCCTGGCTGAGAAAGGCTGAACTAGGCAGTAATATATTTCTCTCCCCCTTGGTGGGAGTGGAGATGACCTCATCTATAAGGATATACATTACATACACACACAGCACAAGGCCGTGTTCACACTACGAGACGTTTCTTGGGACTGCAGTTCCTCTGAGATCCACAAGGTGGTGATCTCACTTCTACCATAGAGAAAGGAAGTCTTTGTAGTTGACATCACTTCCTGTCTTCCATAAACAGGAAGTGATGTCAGGTATAAATAGGAAGTTCCAGGTGAGAGGTGAGTCGGGAGGAAGTAGAGAGAAGACATTGCTGGAACTGGTAGCAGAGGAGGTAATAAGATCTTATTTTCTATTTACACCCAGTAACCCCGTCATGTCCGTCCTCTTCCTCCATAGTCACTGTGACGTCTTTTAGCTCCAGCAGATGATAATACACACATATATAGTGTGGAGACCTAGATTAACCCCTTCAGGAGCAATACATTCCCCACAGAGAATTTTCTTCATTATGGAGATGTGTCACATTTCCCACCAATCACCTTCTCACCTCATCAGTCGATACAAACGGATTATACCACTTTTATTGGGGATGGGAGGTTTCTATAGATTTAAAGGGTTAGAGGCGCCCGGACGCTAAAACCATTACAAATGCTAAAAGGAATGTTCCTTTATGTGTAATCCCACTGGGGGTGGGGAGGGTGTTCTTGTTGGAGATACAACAAACTTTCAGCTTAGCTTACTGTATTTGACTGCAGTTTAGAAAAAAGACACAAGATGTCGCTAATGCTCAGTGATATGCTATGCTATGTATTTCTCTATGATGTGTTGTATTTCCTGTATACTGTGATGTACTTGTTGGTTTCTTTTTCCTGTCAGTGATTCTTCTTACAATGTGAAGTGACATCTTTGCTAGTGTGGTTATGTTCCAATAAAGAAGCCAGTTCCTGTTACTACACAATGTCTGATCTGAACTGACTCCGCTGCACCTATCAATCGTACTTTGCAACAGGTTATGGGCCCAGTATCCGGATAAAGACTTATGACCAGGTGCGGCCTAGGCAGAACAAAGCCTCGAACGGAAGACAGTGTGGCTGATGCGGAGATCGACATAAGGAGGCTTTCCAGCGACATCTCCTATAGACAAGTAAGACTGTTTATATATAAAGGAGGGATAAAATGGCCGGAAACTCAGAGCTTAAACTCTCAGTGGCCAAGCTGAACAATGACAATTATCAGCTATGGAAGTTTAAAGTGGAAATGCTATTATCATAAGATGACTTGTGGGAGGTTACCACTACAGAGAGGCCACAGGATAATAATCAGGACTGGGACAAGAAAAACAGACAGGCACGGGCCACCATAAGCCTACTAGTGGAGGATGATCAGCTCATTCATATACGCAATGAGGACACAGCGAAAGGCATGTGGGATGTACTGAAAAGACTGCATGAAAGATCCAGTTTAAACAGCAAGCTCTTTCTGCTGCGGAAACTTTACAAAATGAGACTTGGCAGAGAACAGGACATGCAGGAGCATATAAACACAATGCTGGAAGTGATTTCGCAACTCAGATCAATCGGGGAGAATATAACAGACAGTCACATTGCAGCCATGTTGTTATGCAGTTTGCCCCATACATATACTGCACTAATCAATGCACTGGAGACAAGACCTGAGACAGATTTGACACTAGCATTTGTATAAACCAGGCTCATAGATGAGTATCAGAGAAGAAAGGAATTAGTGCATGACTCCACAGAAACCGACACCAGCACCGCTCTTAAAGCTACAGACGCAGGATTACACAGGAAAGAGACCAGAGTGTGTTTTAGATGCCACAAACAGGGACACATAAAGAAAGACTGTACTATATGGAAAGCAGAGAAAATGAGACAGCGTTCCTCTTATACTAAACAAAAGGTCAAAACCACAATCAATGATCCAAGGGAAGGTAACTGGAATGCCACATTTAAAGCGACAGGCAACAATAAATGCCAAGGCTGGTGCATCGATTTGGGGGCAACCAGTCACATGACGAGTGATAGAAGTTTCTTCACAGAACTTGATCTGAGCAACAAAGAAACTATTTATCTTGCAGATGGAAGCAAAATACATGCAGAAGGATATGGGCATGGAACCCTTGTATGCCCTGATGATGCGGGACACAATTTAGCCATACCAGTGAAAGATGTGCTTTATGTTCCTAATCTAGAAGGAGGACTCTTATCTGTGAAGCGTCTAACAGCCAGAGGACTCACTGTAAAATTCCAAGGTGACAAGTGTTCCATTCTAAACGGCAAACAGACAATAGCAAGTGCCAAGCTGGATGATCATCTATATCACCTCGACACAGTGAAGGAAAAGGTGAGACTATGTACACAGAAGCACAATGACTGTATACATATATGGCACAGACGTCTAGGTCACAGACACCCAGAATGCATACAGTAACTACAGAGGAGGAAGCTGACAAGGGATCTGATAGTATCCCCTTGTCCAATTAGCGTATAAATGTAAATGTTGCATTAAATCCAAAGCTACAAGAGCAACACTTCCCAAAGTCAGTCAGAAGAGAGCTTCAAGACCACTTGACTTAGTTCACAGTGACGTGTGTGGTCCCCTAAACCCACCAACACCTGGAGGCAACAGGTACATAGTGACTTTCATAGACGACTATTCAAGATACACAGTCACCTACCTAATGCAACACAAGAGTGAAGTTTTTGACAAATTAAAAGACTATATAATAAAGACAAGTAACAAGTTTCAGAGGAAGCCTCTCATACTTCGGAGCGATAATGGAGGTGAATTCACAGGAGGTAAGATACAAGAGTACTTAAAACATAATGGAACAGAACATCAAAAGACAGTCCCGTATACACCAGAACAAAATGGAGTAGCTGAAAGAAAGAATAGAACTCTGACTGAAATGATCAGATGTATGCTGACAGACTCTGGACTACCACAAAAATACTGGGGTGAGGCAGCTATGACAGCTACATATTTGCAGAACAGACTTCTTTCCAGAACAGTGGAGAAAACCCCATATGAACTATGGCACAATGAGAAGCCAAGTGTAAAACACCTAAGAGTTTTTGGATGCAAAGCATTCATCTACATACCTGAAGAAAAACGCACTAAACTCCAAAACAGAGCGTTTGAAGGTATCTTTGTTGGATACAGTGACAATGTCAAGGGTTACAGAATCCTAAATCCCAAAACAGACAAGGTTACCATTAGCAACAGCATAACTTTTGTTGAAGATTTAAGAGACAATGTAATGACAACAGTAGAAGCAAGAATAGAAGAGAAAACTGACATTGACCAGCCCATCTCTGTAACTTCCGAACAAACAGTTGAAGTGAGTGTAGACTCAACCAGTACTGAAGAGCAGACACAAGAAGGCTCAGACACAAAAACGAGACGTTCAACAAGAAAAAACAAAGGTAAACCACCTATACGTCTTTCATACAAAGCAAGTACTGCCAGTATCAACAAACCTGCAAACTGGGAAGACATATCTCAACTTTCAGAACAAGAAGCAACTAAATGGATAAAGGCTGCCGAGGAAGAGATAAAATCCATGCATGACACTAAAGCCATAGGCTGTAAATGGACTTTTAAAGTGAAATACAATGCAGATGGCACAGTTGAACGGTACAAAGCAAGACTAGTAGCCAAGGGCTATTCTCAAAAATACGGAGAGGACTATGATGAGACGTTTGCACCAGTAGTCAAGCACACTACAATACGGACTTTACAGACAGTAGCCGTCACAAGGAAAATGCAAGTGAAACATTTTGATGTGAAAACCGCGTTTCTACATGGCGATTTAACAGAATAAATTTACATGGAACAACCGCCAGGATTCAAAGATGAACAAAGGTCAGACCTAGTATGCAAACTTCACAGGAGTATATATGGTCTAAAGCAAGCAGCCAGAGCGTGGAATATAAAAATAAATGAAGTGCTTACACATCAAAACTTTCAAAGGAGTAAAGCAGACCCCTGCTTATACACAAAGAAATTGGCAAACAGATGGGGCTATATGCTTATCTATGTGGATGATATCCTGATTTGCTTTGAGCAAGAAGGGAATGAAGCAGAAATACTGGAAAAACTAAATCAGCACTTTGACACCAAAGATCTTGGCAACATAAAGAATTACCTCGGCATCCAGAACGAGAGAGAGGAAGATGGCAGCTTTCTTCTGAACCAAAGACACAAAATACAAGAAATAATTGAAACATTTGGAATGGAAGACGCCAAACTAGTAAAATCTCCCATGGAAACCAACTACCTAAAGGAGATGAATTGTCAAGATAACCCATTACCTACTAATACTCAATACAGGAAAGCAATAGGGAAATTACTGTACCTTACCACCGCTACAAGGCCGGACATTGCAGCAACTGTCGGAAATCCTATGCAGAAAGGTTTCGATGCCAAGTCAAAAGAACTGGAATGCTGTAAAGCAAATCATTCGCTATCTTAAAGGGACTTCGCACTACAAGCTAAAGTTACCACCAAGTGATGAAAGCACCTTAACAGGATATGTGGATGCTGACTGGGCAGGAGACACCAGTGACAGAAAATCTACCAGTGGCTACTTATTTTTTCTGTCAGGAGGTGCCATCAGTTGGACCAGTAAAAAGCAACTCTCTGTTTCACTGTCATCTACTGAAGCAGAATACGTTGCTGCAGCGCAGGCAAGCCAAGAAGTTATATGGCTGAGACAGCTATTAACAGACTTAGGTCAACCACAGTTGGGACCAACTGAAATCTATGAGGACAATCAAGGATGCATTGTACTTGCACACATGGAAGGAGTTAATTCAAGAACCAAGCACATTGATGTGAAGTTCCACTTTCTTAGGGATCTTCAAGAGCAAGGTCTTCTTGAGTTACTTTTTTGCCCAACCGAGGATATGACAGCAGATATCTTTACAAAGCCCCTGACTGCTGAAAGACATTCAAGGCTTACAAACAAGATGGGTTTAATAGACTCAAGCCTCGTACACACGGCCGAAAATCTTGTCAAGAAAAAACACGTTGTTTTTCTTGACGAGATTCTTGGACAAGAAACTTGTCCCGGCCAAGTGTACAGACGCTCCTTTCAAAGAACCCGCGGTTCTTTGAATGGAGCGAACGCGGTGACGTAATCGACAACGACGAGCTTGCGCTCGTCACATTCGATGCCGTCGCCGCCATCTTGCTACACCCTATCTATGCCTAGGAAATGACTTTGATGCATGCGCGGGCTTCCCGGAGGACAGGTAAGTACACACACACAATTTTCTCGTCGAGAAACAGTCTGACGAGAATCTCGATGAGAAAATAGAGAGCAGGTTCTCTATATTTCTCGTCAAGATTCTTGTCGGTTTTCTTGACGAGAAACCATACACACGAACAAATTTCTCGGCAAGAAAGCTATCTCAGCAGTTTTCTTGTCGTTTCTTGCCGAGAAACTCGTTCGTGTGTACGAGGCTTCAGCCTTAGTTGTTGAGAAGGGGTGTTGGAGATACAACAAACTTTCAGCTTAGCTTACTGTATTTGATTGCAGTTTAGAAAAAGGACACAAGATGTCGCTAATGCTCAGTGATATGCTATGCTATGTATTTCTCTATGATGTGTTGTATTTTCTGTATACTGTGATGTACTTGTTTGTTTCGTTTTCCTGTCAGTGATTCTTCTTACAATGTGAAGTGACATCTTTGCTAGTGTGGTTATGTTCCAATAAAGAAGCCAGTTCCTGTTACTACACAATGTCTGATCTGAGCTGACTCCGCTGCACCTATCAATCGTACTTTGCAACAGTTCTTACATGATAGAAACCCTCATATTATCCCTCATACACCCCCATCCTAATATTGTACAACCAGTGCAGTCCTTATCATTCTCTCTTATCAATTATTGTTCTACAGGTAACCTGTATAGATCACATGACCAATGAGGATGGAGGAGGACTGGAGTCACATGACTGAGAAGATACTAAACCTCACCCTGGAGATCATCTACCTGCTGACCGGAGAGGTGAGGAGGATTCTGGGAGGTCACGTGACATCACTCTTATCTCTATTAATAAAACACAGACCTGACCGGAGAGGTGAGGAGGATTCTGGGATTCTAACATGATATTCCTATTGGGTCTCCAATACAGAGATTTCCTCTTGTGAAGTCAGGTGATCATATGACCATCACAGTGCCTCCATGTGAGTCCCTGAAACCTGAGAGACACAACATGGAGAAGATTCTAGAAGTCACCAAGAAGATGATGGAGCTGCTGACAGGAGAGGTGAGCGGTGCCGGGAATTCTGGGACATTATCCAGTAACAGACAAGGGATGTGTCTGCATGGTGACTGTATCATTGTGTGTGTCAGGTTCCTATAAGGTGTCAGGATGTCACTGTCTATTTCTCTATGGAGGAGTGGGAGTATTTAGAAGGAAACAAGGATCTCTACAAGGACGTCATGATGGACAATCAGCCGCCCCTCACATCACCGGGTAAGAGGAGACTTTATTGTAAAGGAGAGAGCAGTACGGAGGCTCCACCTAGATCCCCCATCATCTGATAAACACATAGAAACAATGTATTCAGTCAGTGTGTGTGTTTCCTACAGATGGATCCAGTAATGGGAACCCACCAGAGAGATGTCCCCGTCCTCTGTATTCCCGGGATTCCACACAGGAAGGTCACACCATCCCCCACCATCATCAGGTAGGTGAGGAACAATCTTTGGTAGTTATGATTTATACACAAACATGTTTATTATAATGAATGTTTTATTATAAATTCAGAGTGGAAACCTCGGGGATGATAATATTGTTGTTAAAGAAGAGTATAAAGAGGAGGATGAGGAGTATGGAGTGATGGAGGAGCTTTCAGAAGGACACAAGGATATGATGGAGCCACCTAATACCAGGAACCCACCAGAGAGATGTCCCTGTCCTCTGTATTCCCGGGATTCCACACAGGAAGGTCACACCATCCCTCACTGTTACAAGGTCGGTGGGACGGAGCATCTAAAACATGGACTGGTGGAGATAATATGTGGATTTTGTATGTAAGTTTATATTTTACAGATGAGATTCTCTCTCATTTTCTTTATTTAGAGTGGAGATCCAATCGATATAGAATTTGAGGTGAAATCAGAAGAAGAAGAGACGTATGTGAGGGATGATCAGCAGTCTATGGAGGAGGATGGAATAACGGGGACATTTATAGAGGAGGACACTCCTACAGAGATCAGCACAGGTGAATCATTAACACTAAATCCATTCCTCCACCCATACTGCTCACTGATTGGTCCAGCGTAGGGCGGGGACTGGGTGATATCAGCCTGTAATCCCCTGGTCACTTTCCTGAGCTGTGTTCCCCGTCCTGTATTCCTGTATTTCTCTCGGATAATCTTCCTTCTCTGTGCTGCAGACACAATTTATGTATCTAGACTGGATTTATGGAGATTCTGGGGTTCAGCTGGCAGCAAAATTTTGTATTTCACCATAGGGTTTGCTTGACCTAGACACCTGGGGTATGTACCTTGGGTCTTCTGCCCCACGCCCGGGTCTAGTGAGATCTCTGACAGAACAATTCTTCCGGGGTTACTTGCTCTGTTATTTGCTGGCTGTGCCGGGTGGAGGGATATGTCTGTATAGTCTCAGACCCAAGTCACTGAGTGCAATCTCAGGAGATGGGAGGCAGCCGTGTGGGACCTCTGCACCTTGTCTCCGGTAAATATTTCAGCCACCACTGATTAATGAAAACCAATATTATGAGTCCTGACCCTAATTATACTCTATATACATTACATACTCCTGACCCCTGCACTATATACTCTATGTTGTGCATTACATACTCCTGACCCCTGCACTATATACTCTGTCAGGGATATACAATTAGTGGACTTCCAGCTGTTGCAGAACTACAAGTCCCATGAGGCATAGCAAGACTGACAGCCACAAGCATGACCCCCACAGGCAGAGGCATGATGGAACTTGTAGTTTTGCAACAGCTGGAGGTCCACTAATTGCATATCCCCGCTCTATGTTGTACATTACATACTCCTGACCCCTGCACTATATACTCTATGCTGTACATTAGGGATGAGCTTCAAGTTCGAGTCGAACCCATGTTCGACTAGAACATCGGCTGTACGCCGAATCTCGAACATTATGGGCCGTTCGCGCCACATTCGAGTGCGATCTGCTGCACACGTCTCAAAAAAGGCCCACACCAAAGAACTTTTGGAATAACGCGCAGAGACAGCAGCGCCCTGCACATGCGGAGCTCTGCGGTGTGATGCAGTCGGTTGGCTGCCCTTAAGCTGGCCCCTGGAGGGCATCCTGCCTCGGAGATATGCCTCCTCCTCATCTCTCCTATCAGGCACCCACGTGGAGTCAGTGACCTCATCCTTCCCTCCTCCTCATCAGTGGAGCAAATCTGGCAGTATGCTGCAGCTGGGGGAACATGACTGCCAGATTGCTGTCCTTGTTGGGCACCCCCTCTCTCTGGGCTCACGTTACTGCCTTCCTCTAGCTGGGTACCATCATCGGAGCCTTCAAAACGCTGGGCATCCTCCTGGAGCATGTACCCGACACTGTGGTCAAACAGTTCTGGGGACTCCTCAGGAGGACATGGTGGGGCTAGGGAAGGAGTAACTGATGCCATTGAGCCGAGGGAAGAGGCCGCTTTGGCAGCTGCTTTGCCAGACAAAGTACCCTGAGCCGGGGTGAGAGAGGATGAGGAGGATGAGGACGGCTTGGTCATCCACTCTACCAAGTCTTCGGCATGTTGCGGCTCAACACGTCCAGCTGCCGAAAAGAAGGACAAGCGTGCCCCACGGCCACGTGCTGATGAGGATGCACCGCGTCCACGACCTGCACTGTTGCCTCTAGACGCAGAGCCTGCTTGCCCTCTTTTATTGCCTCGTGACCTTCTGCCTCTCCTTGTTGTCCTTCCAGACATACTAATAGCCTGCAGTGAGATGTAGCTGCACAAAGCTGGGATGTATATCTATAGTGATTATACTGCAGCTAACACAATCAACTGCCTTCTGTGGTATTAGTATGAGAAAAGCAGCAATTGTCTTCAGTTAGCTTTAGTTGCACACTGTGCAGAGGACACGGTACACTAACTGAAAATACAGCAGCTCCCTGCCTGTGGTATTGGTATGAGAACACCACCAATTGTATTGAGGTACCTTTAGGTGAACGCTGTGCAAAGGACAGAAGTACACTAAATGAAATTAATGCAGCTCCCTGCCTGTGGTATTGGTATGAGAACACCATCAATTGTATTCAGGTACACGCTGTGCAAAGGACACAGTACACCAAGTGAAACACTGCAGCTAGCACAATCACCTGCCTGCCTGTCAGTATAGAGAATAACGGGAACAGATCTAGCTAAACTGAATACAGTGTGTATATATATATATATATATACATACAACACCTGGGATGCATATATATCCTCTACACACTGTTACTGTAGCTAACTGACTCTCCTGCCTGCTATCTAACTCAAAATAAATGACACGGTCTCTCTCTCTCTTTAACCACCGCAACACACTACACAAGGCCGCCACGGAGGTGGCCTTATATAGTGTGGGGCGTGTATTAAACCCTGAGACATAATTGGCCAAAGCCACCCTGGCTTTGGCCAATTATGGCTCTCTGTTTTTTGCGTGCTATTTGCAACATATTGATATTTGCAACATATGTCTGAAGCGTATCTCGCGTGGCCAAAACATCAGCCGCTTGGGCACCATATGCTTGACCAGACATATGTTGACCTGCCATGCAGTCCGTTGGCAAGCATAAAAAAAAGGCCCACACCAAAGAACAAAGCGGACCTCTCCTTGCTCCTCATCAGCTGGGATCTCCAACCCCACTATACCTTCAATCCTCTCTGAAACCTGCACTGAGAGGAATGAAGGTGTAGAATTAGGTGTGTCACAGCCAAGTACTTGCGGGCACTCTGCTAGCAGTACACCGACGTCCGATTCTAGCAGGCAAATTTCCCTGCCCCAGCTGCTGGACCGTCGAAAGAAGTTCACTCCCAGCCATCCACATGCCCAGCGGTTGAATGCTAGCTTGCCTAAATTGCTAGCACTTCAACTGCTGCCTTTAGTTAGTTAGTTATTAGTTGGTAGACTCTGCCCTCTTCCGTGAATTTGTGGAATGTGCGGTTCCTCCGTGGCAGGTTCCCAAATGCCACTTTTTCTCATGGAAGGCGATTCCGTCTCTCTATCGGCATGTGGAAGGCAATGTCTTGGCCTCGTTGGACAGGGTGGTCAGCGGTAAGGTGCATATTACCGCTGACTCATGGTCCAGCAGGCATGGACAGGGACGTTACCTATCTTTTATGGCGCACTGGGTGACTCTGCTGGCAGCTGGGAAGGATGCAAGACAGGGTTCAGTATTGTTGGAGCTTGTTCCACCACCACGCCTCCAAAATGCTAGTAGTGGTGATTCTGCCACAGCTCTCTCCTTCACCCCCTCCTCTTCTTCCTCTATGGCCTCTTCCTCTGCAGATTTGTCCTCTGAACCAGCGATGCTCTGTAGACGTTCAAGGGGCTACGCAAGCACTCAGGCAAAAGATGCCATGCGGTGCTTGAGTTGGTCTGCGTAGGGGACAGGAACCACACTGGGGCAGAGATTCTGTCAGCTCTGCAGGGGCAGACTCAGAGGTGGTTGACGCCACCCAGCTTCAGCCAGGAATGGTTGTATGCAACAATGGCACCAACCTCCTCTCCGCCCACCGACAGGGACACTTGACCCATGTTTCCTTTTTGGCTCACGTCCTTAACCTGGTGGTGCTGCGGTTCTTGGGCAGGTACCCGGGCTTACAGGATCTCCTGAGGCAGGCCAGGAAAGTCTGTGGTCATTTCCGCTGGTCATATAATGCCAGTGCTCGGCTGGATGACATTCAAAAGGAATGCAACCTGCCCAAGAACCGCCTCATTTGTGACATGCCCACCAGGTGGAACTCAACGTTGGCAATGCTGCAGCGGCTGCACAGTGCATGCATCAGTGATACTGTCCCTCTTGTCTACCTGTTGGAGCACACACTTCATGGAATAATGGACATGGCACTTGAGGCAGAACAGCGGGAGGAAGAGGAGGACTTCCTTACCTCTCAAGGCCCCCTTTATCCAGATAGAATTCCTGCGGGCCCGCCGATCACACAGGAAGAGGAGGAGGATAACACTCAGCATCAGCAGCAGTCTTCAAGGGATCGTTTTCAGTCCACAGAAACCCATGGACTTGTACGTGGCTGGGAGGAGGTGGCTGCGGATCATGTGATCCTTAGTGACCCAGAGGACTCCGGACTGAATGCCTCAGCAAACTTACGCTGCATGGCCTCCCTGATCCTGCAAAGCCTGCGAAAGAACCCTAGGATTCGTGGTCTCAAGGAGAGGGATCATTACTGGCTGGCAACCCTTCTTGATCCACGTTACAAGGGTAAGGTTGCAGAACTCACCCTGCCTTCGCAGAGGGAGCAGAGGATGAAACATCTTCAGGAGGCTCTGCAGAAAGGTTTGTGCAATGCGTTTCCAGAGCCTGGGAGGTTACAATTTCCTGGTCCTGGACAACGTGTTGCTGAGGCTTCATTCAGTCACAGAAAGAGCGGTGGAGAAGGTGGCCGTCTGACCGATGCCTTCAGACACTTCTTCAGTCCGCAGCCCCAAGGTATGATCGGTTCCAGCAACCATCGCCAGCGTCTGATATACATGGTGCAGGAATACCTAGGGGCAAGGTCAGACTTGGACACCTTCCCCACCAAAAATCCTCTGGCTTACTGGGTCTTGAGGATGGACCACTGGCCAGAGCTTGCACAATATGCAATTGAGCTACTGGCCTGTCCTGCATCCAACATTCTTAACGCACATTCAGTGCTGCTGAAGGCTTTGTAACTGATCACAGTGTGCGCCTGTCCACAGACTCTGTTGATCGGCTCACATTCATAAAAATGAATCAGTCTTGGATCACCAGCTACCAAGCACCTGATGCTGATGTAACCGATTGATTTTTCTATGGATGTGGGATCCCTTGAAGACTGCCTATGCCGAATGACTATCCTATTCCTCCTCAATGTTCATGTTGATAGCTTCTAAGAATATTTTTGTTTCAGGGTACCACCACCAGTGCCTAAGGCCCAATTTTTCTTCCCCTTTTTAACAGGGGCGTGTAGTTACAATTCTTGATCTAATATTTCACAGCAGGGCCCTTTCCTGCGCTCACCAAGAGTAACTGTGAGGACTTACAGTGTTGTGGCAACACCAACACCTAAGGGGCAAATTTCTGCAGAGTATATACGGCAGGCCCCTACTTTCAAACATCCGACTTACAAGCGGTGACTCCTTGCAAACGGAAGGTGACAACAGGAAGTGAGAGGAAATCTACCCCTAGGAAGGGAAATTCTCTCCTGTAAGAGTTAATATAGGAAAAAGGTGTCTTCTCTCCACTGATGCTCCTCAAACGTCACCCCCGCTATCCTGCTGGGCCCCTGGCTTGGCACTTACTGATGCTCTTCAAGCGTCACCCCCGCTATCCTGCTGGGCCCCTGGCTTGGCACCTGCTGAAGCTTTCCCACTTCTTCACTGTCCCAGGCTGGTGAGAAGATTGCTCTGGCTCCAGCTTACTAACTGTAGTCTCCGGTAACAAGGTGGATGGTCCCTTAGTGGCGACAGCTTCCCCTCTACCTCCGACCACAACTGGTTCCCTGTTCAGCTGAACCTTTACTCTCGGTTGGAATTCAATCCTGCAGTTCCAACCCTGCACTGCTTCTCTTGCTCCTGGATAGGCCTCAGGCTTCCGGCCTAGCAACCTGGGCGACATAACACATGTCCACCCAGACAGCCGTCCCAGTGGCACAGAACCCCGATCACCTGACTCCACCCAAATAGGCTCTCCCAGCAGGCCAAGGGACCAAAGAAACCCCTGCCAATTGTCTGAGACACCCCATCCATTCATAATCCGACCTTGCTACACCCTTGTCTATCTAATGCCACCTAGTGACAGAAGAGAAAAGGTGCAGCCATCCAAAGTTACAGAGGAATCAGTAGATCTCCTAACAATAAGCAAGGATAACTACCACCTGGCGAACTAAATTTATTAGCCACCCTTCCTAAACACCAGGGGGCTACATGTTCATTACATACTCCTGCACTATATACTCTATGTTGTACATTACATACTTCTGACCCCTGCACTATATACTTTATGTTGTACATTACATACTCCTGACCCCTGCACTATATACTCTATGTTGTACATTACATACTTCTGACCCCTGCACTATATACTTTATGTTGTACATTACATACTCCTGACCCCTGCACTATATACTTTATGTTGTACATTACATACTCCTGACCCCTGCACTATATACTCTATGTTGTACATTACATACTCCTGACCCCTGCACTATATACTCTATGTTGTACATTACATACTCCTGACCCCTGCACTATATTCTCTATGTTGTACATTACATACTCCTGACCCTTGTCCTATAATCCCCTCATCACTGTCACTCCTATAAAAGACAGTTCTCGTTGTTTCCTCACTCTCTGACTAAGGTCCATGAATAAAGAAATGATCTGGTAGGAGATCAGAGGACCCATTTACTAGTTACCTTGAGGGGGGAATTGTAAGATCCTCAGAGACAAAGCTGCCTGATGTGGGCGGAGTCCTGGTTTAGGGGAACCAATCATCTCATGTCTAGTAATAATCTTTGTATTTCTATTTTAGTAAATGGACGGGAGATGAGGAAAACCTCAGAGGATTGTCTCACTTTGTCTCCAGACTGTAAAGTAGAAGATGAGGACATCACACAGTATAGTCCAGGAGAAAACCCGACTACCTCAAATGTCCATCCGGCACCCCACAGTGTAGATGGACCATCGTATTCCTCTTATCCTGAGGAACCTCAGACTGTGCGGGACGGTGCCGGACCATCGTATTCCTCTTATCCTGAGGAACCTCAGACTGTGCGGGACGGTGCCGGACCATCGTATTCCTCTTATCCTGAGGAACCTCAGACTGTGCGGGACGGTGCCGGACCATCGTATTCCTCTTATCCTGAGGAACCTCAGACTGTGCGGGACGGTGCCGGACCATCGTATTCCTCTTATCCTGAGGAACCTCAGACTGTGCGGGACGGTGCCGGACCATCGTATTCCTCTTATCCTGAGGAACCTCAGACTGTGCGGGACGGTGCCGGACCATCGTATTCCTCTTATCCCGAGGAACCTCAGACTGTGCGGGACGGTGCCGGACCATCGTATTCCTCTTATCCTGAGGAACCTCAGACTGTGCGGGACGGTGCCGGACCATCGTATTCCTCTTATCCCGAGGAACCTCAGACTGTGCGGGACGGTGCCGGACCATCGTATTCCTCTTATCCTGAGGAACCTCAGACTGTGCGGGACGGTGCCGGACCATCGTATTCCTCTTATCCTGAGGAACCTCAGACTGTGCGGGACGGTGCCGGACCATCGTATTCCTCTTATCCTGAGGAACCTCAGACTGTGCGGGACGGTGCCGGACCATCGTATTCCTCTTATCCTGAGGAACCTCAGACTGTGCGGGACGGTGCCGGACCATCGTATTCCTCTTATCCTGAGGAACCTCAGACTGTGCGGGACGGTGCCGGACCATCGTATTCCTCTTATCCTGAGGAACCTCAGACTGTGCGGGACGGTGCCGGACCATCGTATTCCTCTTATCCTGAGGAACCTCAGACTGTGCGGGACGGTGCCGGACCATCGTATTCCTCTTATCCCGAGGAACCTCAGACTGTGCGGGACGGTGCCGGACCATCGTATTCCTCTTATCCTGAGGAACCTCAGACTGTGCGGGACGGTGCCGGACCATCGTATTCCTCTTATCCTGAGGAGCCTCAGACTGTGCGGGACGGTGCCGGACCATCGTATTCCTCTTATCCTGAGGAACCTCAGACTGTGCGGGACGGTGCCGGACCATCGTATTCCTCTTATCCCGAGGAACCTCAGACTGTGCGGGATGGTGCCGGACCATCGTATTCCTCTTATCCTGAGGAACCTCAGACTGTGCGGGACGGTGCCGGACCATCGTATTCCTCTTATCCCGAGGAACCTCAGACTGTGCGGGACGGTGCCGGACCATCGTATTCCTCTTATCCTGAGGAACCTCAGACTGTGCGGGACGGTGCCGGACCATCGTATTCCTCTTATCCTGAGGAACCTCAGACTGTGCGGGACGGTGCCGGACCATCGTATTCCTCTTATCCTGAGGAACCTCAGACTGTGCGGGACGGTGCCGGACCATCGTATTCCTCTTATCCTGAGGAACCTCAGACTGTGTGGGACGGTGCAGGACCATCGTATTCCTCTTATCCTGAGGAACCTCAGACTGTGCGGGACGGTGCCGGACCATCGTATTCCTCTTATCCTGAGGAACCTCAGACTGTGCGGGACGGTGCCGGACCATCGTATTCCTCTTATCCTGAGGAACCTCAGACTGTGCGGGACGGTGCCGAACCATCGTATTCCTCTTATCCTGAGGAACCTCAGACTGTGCGGGACGGTGCCGGACCATCGTACTCCTCTTATCCTGAGGAACCTCAGACTGTGCGGGACGGTGCCGGACCATCGTATTCCTCTTATCCTGAGGAACCTCAGACTGTGCGGGACGGTGCCGGACCATCGTACTCCTCTTATCCTGAGGAACCTCAGACTGTGCGGGACGGTGCCGGACCATCGTATTCCTCTTATCCTGAGGAACCTCAGACTGTGCGGGACGGTGCCGGACCATCGTGTTCCTCTTATCCTGAGGAACCTCAGACTGTGCGGGACGGTGCCGGACCATCGTATTCCTCTTATCCTGAGGAACCTCAGACTGTGCGGGACGGTGCCGGACCATCGTATTCCTCTTATCCCGAGGAACCTCAGACTGTGCGGGACGGTGCCGGACCATCGTATTCCTCTTATCCTGAGGAACCTCAGACTGTGCGGGACGGTGCCGGACCATCGTATTCCTCTTATCCTGAGGAACCTCAGACTGTGCGGGACGGTGCCAGACCATCGTATTCCTCTTATCCCGAGGAACCTCAGACTGTGCGGGACGGTGCCAGACCATCGTATTCCTCTTATCCCGAGGAACCTCAGACTGTGCGGGACGGTGCCGGACCATCGTATTCCTCTTATCCTGAGGAACCTCAGACTGTGCGGGATGGTGCCGGACCATCGTATTCCTCTTATCCTGAGGAACCTCAGACTGTGCGGGACGGTGCCGGACCATCGTATTCCTCTTATCCTGAGCAACCTCAGACTGTGCGGGACGGTGCCGGACCATCGTATTCCTCTTATCCTGAGGAACCTCAGACTGTGCGGGACGGTGCCGGACCATCGTATTCCTCTTATCCTGAGGAACCTCAGACTGTGCGGGACGGTGCCGGACCATCGTATTCCTCTTATCCTGAGGAACCTCAGACTGTGCGGGACGGTGCCGGACCATCGTATTCCTCTTATCCTGAGGAACCTCAGACTGTGCGGGACGGTGCCGGACCAACGTATTCCTCTTATCCTGAGGAACCTCAGACTGTGCGGGACGGTGCCGGACCATCGTATTCCTCTTATCCTGAGGAACCTCAGACTGTGCGGGACGGTGCCGGACCATCGTATTCCTCTTATCCTGAGGAGCCTCAGACTGTGCGGGACGGTGCCGGACCATCGTATTCCTCTTATCCTGAGGAACCTCAGACTGTGCGGGACGGTGCCGGACCATCGTATTCCTCTTATCCTGAGGAACCTCAGACTGTGCGGGACGGTGCCGGACCATGGTATTCCTCTTATCCTGAGGAACCTCAGACTGTGCGGGACGGTGCCGGACCATCGTATTCCTCTTATCCCGAGGAACCTCAGACTATGCGGGACGGTGCCGGACCATCGTATTCCTCTTATCCCGAGGAACCTCAGACTGTGCGGGACGGTGCCGGACCATCGTATTCCTCTTATCCCGAGGAACCTCAGACTGTGCGGGATGGTGCCGTCCTTCCAACAGATAAGAAGTTTTCCTGTCCTGAGTGTGGGAAGTGTTTCAGTTCCAAAAGCAGTCTTAATAAGCATAAAAAATCTCACACGGGGGAGAAGCCGTATTCCTGTTCTGCGTGCGGGAAATGTTTTTCAATGAAGTCCAATCTTTCCATACATCAGAGATCTCACACGGGGGAGAAGCCTTTTTCCTGTTCTGAGTGCGGGAAATGTTTTTCAGAGAAGTCCAAGCTTTTCACACATCACAGATCTCACACGGGGGAAAAGCCTTTTTCCTGTTCTGAGTGCGGGAAATGTTTTTCGGAGAAGTCCTATCTTTCCAAACATCAGAGAATACACATGGGGGAGATGCCTTTTTCCTGTTCTGAGTGCGGGAAATGTTTTTCAGAGAAGTCCAGGCTTTCCACACATGAGAGATCTCACACGGGGGAGAAGCCTTTTTCCTGTTCTGAGTGCGGGAAATGTTTTTCAGAGAAGTCCTATCTTTCCAAACATCAGAGAATACACATGGGGGAGATGCCTTTTTCCTGTTCTGAGTGCGGGAAATGTTTTTTAGAGAAGTCCAGGCTTTCCACACATCAGAGATCTCACACGGGGGAGAAGCCTTTTTCCTGTTCTGTGTGCGGGAAATGTTTTTCAGAGAAGTCCTATCTTTCCAAACATCAGAGAATACACATGGGGGAGATGCCTTTTTCCTGTTCTGAGTGCGGAAAATGTTTTTTAGAGAAGTCCAGGCTTTCCACACATCAGAGAACACACACGGGGGAGAAGCCTTTTTCCTGTTCTGAGTGCGGGAAATGTTTTTCAGAGAAGTCCTATCTTTCCACACATCAGAGATCACACACAGGGGAGAAGCCTTTTTCCTGTTCTGAGTGCGGGAAATGTTTTTCAGAGAAGTCCTATCTTTCCAAACATCAGAGATCACACGCAGGGGAGAAGCCTTTTTCCTGTTCTGAGTGCGGGAAATGTTTTTTACAGAAGTCCAGTCTTTCCAAACATCAGAGATTACACACGGGGGAGAAGCTGTTTTCCTGCCCTGAGTGTGGCAAATGTTTTTCAGATAAGTTCAGTTTTAACAGACATCAGAGATCTCACACGGGGGAGAAGCCACATTCCTGTCCTGAATGCGGAAAATGTTTTTCGGATAAGTCCAGTTTATATAAACATCAGAGATCTCACACGGGGGAGAAGCCGTAGTCCTGTCCTGAGTGAGGGAATTGTTCCTCACTGAAGTCCTGTCTTCCTGTACATCAGGGGGTCCCACACAACCCTTGAGGTTTATTAGTGAGTGCGGGAAATGTCTTGTATATGAATGTTGCTCTCATGTGGGGAAGAAGCACACCCTGATATACACCTCAGATATACTCCATGGCTGATCTTCATCATGTAAGAAACAGTTCATAAGGAGACCAGAGATCACCAAAGACATGGATGAAGTGTTGTACCGTGTTGGCCATTGATAGCAGGAGAAAAATAAAAATGGAGTCCTTACCTCTCATTGGCTGAGTACATTTTGTGGTGAAAACTCTTGCAAGAGGGCTGTTTTCTCAAGTCGTCTTCCAGGACGAAACGCGTTAACCCCACCACTTAGAAGGCGGTCCTCCTAGGGCTTTTGAAATAAAAATGGAGTCATTTCCTCTCATTGGCTGAGTATATTTTGTGGTGGAAGATTTCACAGACATTTAGGGATCTATTTTATAACAAATTGTAGAATGAATGTGACACGCGTTCCTCCAATCATGACAAATATTGGATCATCGGCTCCATCTAGTGGCAGAAATCTGGCCCTGTGGTATTAATACCGACCATTGATGTAAAACAGAAAATACCACATTTGGCCATTAGATGGCGCTAAGTACCATAGAAATTATCTCCATCTAGTGGCCAAATGCAATCATTTCCATTGTAAATTTTTGGAAACCATTCGACCAGCACAGCAAATATCCTAATAACATTCATCTTTCCCCCATTCACACAGAAGGAATGTACATGGACTTTCCCCGGGGGAATTGCTATGCACATATTTTATGAATAGACCCCTAAATGTCAGGAGACGTTTATATAAAGATGGGAAGTATGGAGCAGATAAATGAATAGACCTCCTAGCAATGTTATTGTCAGGGTCACCTGTGGCCAGGTGACAGATGCACACCGTAGGGGGACAGGAGTGCACCGCGAGGTAGTGAACCCTATGGCTGGCTTCTGTGGATAGGGAACTGGGTGGTTGTGGAAAGCGGGACCAGAGGAGCACAACCGGGATCCCAACGGAAGCGAGAGCCAAGATTCCCCAGGGCGCGGAGTCTAAGACCCAGCTGGTCTTCTCCAGGGCCTCTAGTGGTGAGGATGTTACGCTGCAGGCTGGGACCAGGTCGCGGCCCCTGGAGTTTCCTAGCTCACGCCCCGTAGGATAAGGGGAAGCAGCAGCACACGATAGAGAGAACCGAATAACAAGCCGAAGGTCAGGGGCCACAAGCAGACAAGGATAACGAAGAACGAGCCGAAGGTCAAGGGTCACGAGCAGACAGGGATGGTCGGGGACAAGCCAATAACGTAACAGAGAGACAGACGTAGCACACGGCAGGCAGGAACCCAAACACACAATGCCTAACAAACACGTTGATCAGCAAAGCAGGCTTGCAGTGCACAGGTTAATATAGTGTTCAGTGATAGGGCCTGGGGTGGAGTCAGGCTGGGAGGAGATTATAAAGGAAGCCAGGTGAAGGAGGTCTGGTCTCTAGATGAACACATGAGGAGGAAGGTAAGATGGCAGACAGACATTAATGCATATCCATGACAGTACCCTCCCTCTTACGAGGCCTCCCCCTTCCCCGCCTGGGCCCCGGTTTAGAGGGAAACTTCAGATGAAACTCCTTTAACAGACGAGGTGCAAAGACCTCAGATGCAGTGATCCAAGACCTCTCCTCAGGACCAAACCCTTTCCAATGAACGAGGTACTGAAGAACGCCTTTACAGAGTCGGGAGTCCAGAATTTGACTGATCTCGTACTCCTGATTATCCTCCGAGACAGGCGCCACGGTAGGAAGAGGACGAGAGAATTTATTGAGGACTAAAGGCTTTAGAAGAGCAACATGAAAGGAGTTAGTGATTTTAAGGCTCTTAGGAATCTGGAGTTTGAAACAAACCGGATTCAGTTTAGCAGTTACCGTGTATGGACCGATGAATCGTGGAGCAAACTTCAGAGAAGGAACTCGGAGCTTGATGTTCCTGGTAGAGAGCCAGACTTTGTCCCCTGGCTGAAGAGAAGGCGGTTTACGCCTGCGGCGGTCGGCAAAGCCTTTGAATTTTTCAGCAGCTGCCCGGAGGGAATCATGAACGTGACCCCAAACGGAATTGAGAGACTCCTGAACCGAAGCCAAAGCTGGAATGTCTGGAGAACAGATCATAGGAAGAGGAAGTTGAGGGTGTTTTCCATAAACTGTGAAAAAGGGTGTCTTCTGCGAACTGGTATTCACATGATTGTTATGGGAGAATTCTGCCCACGGGAGTAGAGAGGACCAATCGTCATGGTGAGAAGACACAAAGGTGCGAAGAAAGACCTCTAACTCCTGATTAACCCTCTCAGTCTGTCCATTGGATTGGGGATGGTAAGAAGAAGAAAAATCCAAGACAATATTGAGGGATTTGCAAAAGGCTCTCCAAAAACGAGACGTGAATTGGACTCCCCTGTCGGAAACAATATGAGAAGGGACCCCATGTAGGCGGAGAATTTCCCGAATGAAAATGGGAACCAAGGCAGGGGCAGAAGGAAGACCAGGAAGAGGAACAAAATGAGCCATCTTGGAGAATCGATCGATTACCACCCAAATGACTGTATTATTCTCAGACAGTGGGAGATCGGTGATAAAATCCATGGCAATATGGGCCCAGGGTTCCTTAGGAATAGGCAAGGGCATGAGGAGACCAGCAGGAGCTTGTGTGGAGGATTTGGACTGAGCACAGACATGACAAGCTTTAACGTAGTCTTTGACGTCTGAGCGGAGATTAGGCCACCAGTAGTGACGACTGATGAGTAGGAAGGATCGGAGGAATCCAGAATGCCCTGCCACCTTGGAATCATGTCCCCAACGAAGGATCTTAGCTCTTAGCTCAGTGGGGACAAAGGTCTTACCAGGCGGAATTTTAGACTTCAGGGTGGTAGAGTGGGCAACAATGCATGAGGTGGGAATGATCGGCTCAGGTTCAGGGGCGGACTCCTCGTCCAAAGTGTCAAATGACCTAGAGAGCGCATCAGCCCGACCGTTGCAGGAACCAGGTTTGTAGGTAATCGTGAAATTAAAACGGGCAAAGAAGAGACTCCACCTGGCCTGTCTAGGATTCAGACGTTTAGCATTCTGTAGATACTGTAAATTCTTGTGATCGGCAAAGATCGTTATGGAGTGAGGGGAACCCTCCAAGAGATGACGCCACTCCTCTAACGCCAATTTAATTGCGAGAAGTTCCCGATCACCGATGGCATAATTCCTCTCTGCCTGAGAAAATTTTTTGGAGAAGAACGCACATGGTTGGCGTCTCTTCTCAAAGATTTGAAGAAGCACAGCTCCCACCCCCATTGAGGAAGCGTCCACTTCAATAAAAAATGCATTCCCAGGATTTGGTCTCCTCAAGAGGGGGCCAGAAACAAAGGCCTGTTTCAGGTTGTGAAATGCAGAGACAGCTTCGGGAGGCCAGTCTCTGGCATTCACACCCTTCTTGGTCAAAGCGATAATAGGCGCGGCAATGGAAGAGTAATTCCTTATGAACTGCCTATAATAATTAGTGAAGCCAAGAAAGCGCTGTGTGGCCTTGAGGCTAGCAGGAAGAGGCCAGTTGGTGATAGCCAAGACCTTCCCAGGGTCCATACGAAGCCCCGAACATGAGACAAAGCACCCCAAAAACAGGACCTCAGAACATTCAAAGGAACATTTCTCCAGCTTGGCATAGAGATTGTTCTCTCTAAGACGTTGAAGTACAGTGCGGACATGGTTTCTGTGGACGAGCAGATTTTCAGAAAAGATCAGAATGTCATCCAGATAGATGACAACAAACTGGTACAGCAGATCTCTGAAGATTTCATTGACAAAGTTTTGAAACACGGCTGGAGCATTACACAGACCAAAAGGCATCACCAGATATTCGTAATGCCCGTCTCTAGTGTTAAATGCAGTCTTCCATTCGTCACCCTCCCGTATTCGAATGAGATTGTACGCGCCTCTGAGATCCAACTTGGTGAAAATGGAGGCACCCTTCAACCTATCGAATAGCTCAGATATTAAGGGTAAGGGGTATCGATTTTTAATAGTAACCGCATTTAAACCCCGATAATCGATGCAGGGTCTTAAGGTACCATCCTTTTTGGCAACAAAAAAGAACCCTGCCCCTGCAGGCGATGAGGATTTCCGGATGAACCCTCTCTCCAGATTCTCTGCTACATACTCCGACATGGCCTGGGTCTCTGGGATGGACAGAGGGTAGGTACGACCCCTGGGTAGAGTTGCTCCGGGGACAAGATCAATAGCACAGTCAAAAGACCTGTGGGGAGGAAGCACCTCAGCTGATTTTTTACAGAACACATCCCGGTAATCGCTGTATGCGGCGGGAAGATCAGAAGAAACAGAAGTGGCAGCAACCGGAAGACTCTCCCTGGGGGTCACCTTGAGAAGACACGACGAGAAACATGAGGAACCCCAGGCCAGGATCTGCCCAGAGACCCAGTCCACATGTGGAGAGTGGAGCTGTAGCCAAGGGAGGCCCAATACAACTGGGGTAGAGGCCTTGGGTAGAATAAGAAAGGATATCCACTCCTGGTGGAGAATCCCTACCGACATCCTAATGGGTAGCGTCTGGAAGCGAATAGGGCCCCCTGGGAGAACAGTGCCATCAATTGCCGAGACTACCAATGGGGTAGTGAGAGGTGAAAGGGTAAGCTTCATAGAAGAAGCAGTTCTCCAATCCATGAAATTGCCGGCAGCCCCGGAATCCAGGTATGCAAGGGTTGACTGAGGAGAAGTGCCTACATGAAGGGACACCGGCAAGAGCAGGCGAGAAGGTGATGTTTCTGGGTCCAATACTCCACCTTCCAAATGTATTAGACCCGAGCGTTTCCCGGACGAAGCGAGCAGGAGTCACGAAAATGACCCTTGCCCCCACAATAGAGGCACAAGCCCAGAGTTCTGCGCCTAGCACGTTCTTCGGGGGTTAGTCTGGTCCGGCCCAGCTGCATAGGTTCTTCAGCAGGTAGAGGATGCTCCACGGAATGAAGGGAGGGGAGCTCAGACTGGCTAGGACCCAGAGAGTGCTGGCGTCTTTTTTCTAAGGACCTCTCTTGAAAACGAATGTCGATCTGGTTGCATAATGAAATTACATCGTCCAGACCGACGGGAATGGCTCTTCCCGCTAATTCGTCTTTCACTCGGTCAGAGAGGCCATATAAAAAGGTAGCGACCAGGGCCTCATTATTCCAGCTCAATTCAGCTGTGTGGATACGGAACTGAAGAGCATATTGCCCCACTGAACTAGATTCTTGGCGAAGACGTAAGACAGCACTAGCCGCTGAAGAAGCCCGAGCCGGCTCTTCGAAGATATTACGAAAGAGCTTCAAGAATTCGGACAGACTGGAAACCACCGGATCGTTCCTCTCCCACAGGGGGGCAGCCCAGGCCAAAGCTTCACCGGAGAGGAGGGAAATGATATAGGCTACCTTAGCCCGGTCAGATAGGAAGCTTTGAGGCTGAAGCTCAAAATGAATAGTGCATTGGCTGAGAAACCCCCTGCAGGCCTTGGAGTCCCCAGAGAAACGGAACGGAGCTGGCAATCTTAGTGAGTGTGAGGCTGCGACTGGTGCGATAGGTACAGCCGCTGGTTGTACTTGGGGTTGCGGATTCGGGGTTCCCAAGGAGACCTGAAGCTGCTCGAATCGAGAAGCCAGATCCTGGAGGACTCGCATCACCTGGGTCTGATTTGATTCCTGGGTCTCAAGTCTGCGAACTATGCCCTGCAATGGATCATCCGCGGGAAGCGGGATGTCAGCCGGGTTCATGGCTGATCAAACTGTCAGGGTCACCTGTGGCCAGGTGACAGATGCACACCGTAGGGGGACAGGAGTGCACCGCGAGGTAGTGAACCCTATGGCTGGCTTCTGTGGATAGGGAACTGGGTGGTTGTGGAAAGCGGGACCAGAGGAGCACAACCGGGATCCCAACGGAAGCGAGAGCCAAGATTCCCCAGGGCGCGGAGTCTAAGACCCAGCTGGTCTTCTCCAGGGCCTCTAGTGGTGAGGATGTTACGCTGCAGGCTGGGACCAGGTCGCGGCCCCTGGAGTTTCCTAGCTCACGCCCCGTAGGATAAGGGGAAGCAGCAGCACACGATAGAGAGAACCGAATAACAAGCCGAAGGTCAGGGGCCACAAGCAGACAAGGATAACGAAGAACGAGCCGAAGGTCAAGGGTCACGAGCAGACAGGGATGGTCGGGGACAAGCCAATAACGTAACAGAGAGACAGACGTAGCACACGGCAGGCAGGAACCCAAACACACAATGCCTAACAAACACGTTGATCAGCAAAGCAGGCTTGCAGTGCACAGGTTAATATAGTGTTCAGTGATAGGGCCTGGGGTGGAGTCAGGCTGGGAGGAGATTATAAAGGAAGCCAGGTGAAGGAGGTCTGGTCTCTAGATGAACACATGAGGAGGAAGGTAAGATGGCAGACAGACATTAATGCATATCCATGACAGTTATTACCAGGCTGCAGCTAGGGGGAGCTCTAATGTGTGAGCACAGCAGAGTGATCCCATCTAGCTCACATTAACCCTTTCACTGTCAGAGGGTTTTTGAAAATTTTGGGCCTAAAGATTAGTAAATCCCCAAACATATATTATCTGAAAGCAGAGGCCATGGAGAATAAAATGGTGGTGATTGTTAAGGTGTTCCTCGTACACAAATTTCCCCTTAATATCCGGGTTTATTTTCTCCTTTTCCCCCATTTTCTATGGTGTGATCTTTTCTACAATACTTTGTTATAATAATGTAACACGTTGTGTATTGTATTGTATGACTCCGCCTCCACATTCCAGACAAGTCCTTTTCCTGACCAATCGCATTTCTACCTTTTTACTATTTCCTGATTCTATGACTGTAATCTCTTATAAAAGTAAAATTATAATAAAAAAATGTATTGAAGAGAAAAAAAGGTTGTGTGTGTCGGTGGAATGAGAACAATTGCTGGTGGTGTTGTCACCTGTCACAGCAGTCACACCTGGTTTCCCGGCCAATGCACCAGATAAATGTTGCAGCAAAACGGCTCTTTGAGTTCTGGGAAACCAGGAATGGACTCCGGACACGGACTCCAGGAAAACAAACCTTTTATTTCACCAGGGAAAGGAGCGACTCACGCCAGGATGCCAAGTGGCCTCTTATAGGCGTTTACAACATATATATTTCCTCTTGTATAGACATTCCTTGGAACTTCGTAAAACATCTAAAAGCTTGTTAGCGAGTGACATCTGCGGCTTCTCAGTTATCTGTCTAATTTATCATCTACTAAGCTGTAGACATGGGCACTGACCAAACATTTGTTTGTTTCATTTGTTTTTTTGTTATTCAGGTCATTAGTTATGATCGAAATTCATTATTTCGAATAAATTTGAAAATCCGGAAATTCAAAATTGGAAAATCCCAAAATAATAACTAACTAATAATAACTAACAAATTATCGGTATCGTAATTTCCTTTCAAATTGAGCTGTTAGTGAATGTAATGAATACAAATTTATCCGAAGTTATGAATTATCCTACATAACAAATGGAATGTAACAAATTAATAATAATAACAAAACATTCTTCTTTGTTTCTGTTATAAAGTTTTGTAACTGAGTACCGGTATGTTTTTTCCTTCAACGATGGGCACTGATAAGGCGGCACTTAAGAGGTGGCCCCAATGAGATGGCACTGATGGGCACTGATAAGCCGGCTGCACTGATGGGTACTTATAAATGGAACTGATGGGTGGCACTGATATGCATCACTGATACGACTGGCAGGCATTGCTGATGGGCACTGATTTGCATTTCGCTGGTGTGTACAGGGTAGCATACCTGCTGGGCATCCTTTGTGGTCATTCCTGGAGGTCCTGGGTGGGCATCCGCGGAAGGGCTGTGCTAATAAACAATCAGCACAGACCCCCCTGTCAGGAGCGCAGCCGATCGGGTCTCCTCCACTCTCGTCTATCAGATGCGAGTGAGGAAAAGTCGATAAACGGCTCTTCCTGTTTACGCTGTGATCAGCCGTGATTGGACACAGAGGATCACGTGGTAAGGAGCCTCCTTCAGAGGCTCTTTACTGAGATCGGTGCTGTGGGTGTGTCAGACTGACACACCACAACAGCGGTCGCCGCGCTGCGCGCCCCCTAGAGCGCGCAATCGCAGCTTATCCTGCTGGACATCATATGACGCCCAGTCAGGATAACTGAACCACTTCCCGGCCATCATTTTGCTATAGGACGGGTGGGAAGTGGTTAAAAGCCTTCACAGGTCATCAGGTTAAAGGTAACCCTGAAAAATGGGCCTAGAGTGCAGTGGTCAGGAGTATATCATATACAGTGATCAGGAGTATATCATATACAGTGGTCAGGAGTATATCGTATACAGTGGTCAGGAGTATATCATATACAGTGGTCAGGAGTATATCACATACAGTGGTCAGGAGTATATCATATACAGTGATCAGGGTCTTCTACTGACAATAATTAGAGAGAAAAGTCTCTCCTGTACGGTTCTCTCCTTGACATATCGTAGAATGAAGCCGTATTGTTCTTTCAGTGTCATCATCCCGTGTTCTGTCCATTTCCACACCGACACCAACATCTCCTCCACCATCCCGCTGTATTTGTTGTCTCACCATGTTTATAATGATGGAGCTCCAGAGACTGACCGGAGTCTTCTTCTCCATGTCACCAGACCACCTCTTCCTCTACTATTGGGGTGCTGGGCATTTCTATGACTACTCAGGACCCCCAACCTCTTCTATAGGATTGTGAAGATTTATATCCTACTTACTAAGAAGCTGAAGAAGATGTCCATGATGTAGATGAGGGTCACATATAGTATGAGCAGCATCACCCTTCACTCTGTAACCAAGACCTAGTCTGGCAATGCCCAGAATGATACCAATTAGTCTTTGTGTTGCGTTTGTTAAAAATATGATTTTTTTTATATTAATCAGACATAGGATACATGGGACAGCATTGATATTCTTTGGGAGGGTCAGAGGTGCATACAGGCAGGTGGCAAAGTGTTGGTCAGATATCAAGGCAAGAAGCCATTTAGAGGAGAGATTGTAGCTGAAGCGCCAGGATCTACTGTTTATGTATTGTTAGAAGGAACAGATAATCCGCTTTGTTTTCCACTCCACAGGCTGTCTCCGATTTGATCCATAGGAAGACCAGAGACAAGTGGTTACATGATGGAAAGAATGACGGAAGATCGCAAGAGCTGTGGAGAACAAGGCCTTTGATGTATTTCAAGCCTGGACTTGTTTCTAAAGAACTTTAGAATGGACTTTCTAATGAACTTTTATCCAAAGACCGAAACACCTTCCCAGTGACAGAAATATGGGAGGGGTTGCATTTAAGGAAAATTCATGTGTAAAATGAGTTTTTAGTAATGAAGAGATTTTCTGTGTGTAGTCTGAGAGAAAAAAAAATCATAGGGCGGAATGTGTTGCGTTTGTTAAAAATATGATTTTTTTTATATTAATCAGACATAGGATACATGGGACAATATTACAATAGTGAGTTGGTCAGATTACTGTCAGTTTTTTGGTTTGAGTAGATTTCTCAAACAAATGCTGTTTTCATGCAATGGGGTTAGATACCATTGTTGTATTCAACAGGCTATTTGTCTCTGTAGCTACAGTAAACAAGTAAGACATTACTTGTTTGAGATTTCTTTCAGCTCTCAAACTGAAAGGATGACTGTTAGATTACTGACAGGTTTGGTTTGAGTAGACAATGGGTAGATAGCATTGTTGTATTCAACAGTCCATTGTTTCTACAGCTACAGTAAACAGGTATGTTTTCTGTTGTTTGGTAACTATGGTAAACAGCCTGACACATAAAAGGGGGATTCAGGCATAAGCTAGGACACACACATATCATGTTGCTGTAAGATCAGAAGAAGCCACTCATGATAGAAGAACAGAACCTGGTCTCCAAGAAGAATCATTGCCAATGGAGATCACGAACATACCGTAACAGAAGATAAGTAACTTAAATGTATTTGTAGTTATAGACCATAGGCTGTTCTATTTTCTAGGCATTTTGTTGTAGATATCTGTCAGTCTTGTATTGTATTCCTAAGATTGTAATAGTTTTGTATGTACAGCATCTTTGTATAGTAAAAGCACATTTACACACTGCAGAAGTCTCAGCTTCCTCAGAGTAACTTTGCTAGATAGACGCAAGCGAAACATTTGGGGGCTTGGCCGCGATCTGTGCTGTAATTCAATTGAAGCAGACTGGTTTTTCTGTAGTGTGTTGTGTAGCTTGTGCTAGGTAAAATGCTGCGTAAGCTGTTTAGGAAAAGCAAGGCTGCAGAGGGTTCTGGTGACCAGAAGAAAGTGTGCAGCTTACCTATCTGGGCCAGAAATAATGAGTGGGAGCCTCTTGCTAAAGAATTTGTGAAGTATGCTTCTCCCTTGAAGCAGACTTGGGGTGATAAAGTCTCAGATCATTTTGTAGATTTTAGCCTTAAGGGGTTGGATTTAAGTAAGAAAGAGAAGAGGACAGTGTCCACGGTGGGTTGGTACTTCCTCCATGCTCTCTATACTGAATCACATAGAAGGGAGAAGGCAGAGGCAGAAGTTAATGTATTAAAAGACCAGCTAGCAGTTGCTTCAGAGTGTGTACTTTCAACCGCTAGTCGGGCTGATGATTTGCAAGAGCGGTGTGCAGCCCTCATGACCAAATCAATTAATGCCTTAAGGAAAAGGAAGGGCGTAAACCTGTTAGTAAAGCCAGAGTACGTGCCATTGTCACATCCCAAAATTGGGATTGTGAGGATGTGTTCTCCTCAAATGATAGTGAGGATGAGGAGATAGAGTTTGATATTTCAGATGATGATCTGCTAATGGGAAAGAAAAAAGTATGCCAGACCTCTCATTACTAAGCATAGGAAACGGCAACATGATAGAGAGGATATGGCAGATGGGGAGGTGCATTATCGCAACCCCAGAGATGTTGAATTTGAAGAAGTACGGGAGTTTTCACAAACTGAACTCCATGAGCTGGCAAAACAATACAAACAAAGGTCTGGGGAGCCCCTATTGGGTTGGCTCCTACGCTTATGGGATGAAGGGGCGGACAGTGTTGTTTTGTCAGGTAAGGAAGCAGTGGCTATGGGAGTGTTAACCCATGATCCAAAATTGCGTCAGGCAATGCGAAAAGCCCGAGAGTTTAGCATGAATTTTTCATTGTTAGACCTTGTGAGAGATGGAATAGTCTTAGTATACGCTAGTCCTACTGACCTGGAAAATACCTACTCCTGGAGATCAATAGGAGAGGGTATTTCCAGGTTACGCAAGATGGGTTGTATAACCGGATTAAATACATTTCCAGAATGGATAGGTCCAGATAAGGAACCCTTTACATCTGCTCTGTGCTCTAAGCTGATGAAGTCTGCACCATTTAATCTCAGGGCTCCATTATTGTCCTTGTTGGGAGACCTGGGATTAAACAGCAAGATTCATGAAGCCACAACCCTTTTAATCCAGTTGGGGGAGATAGAGGAGACTAAAACAAAACCTGTCAGGGCAGTAGATAAGGTCAAGGCCAGACAGGAAGAATACAAGCAGAAAATAACAGAGAAGAAACGGAATGGGGTAGAGAAGACAGAAGGTGAAGAGAAAACCAGGCTAGTTATTTCTAGGAAAGAAATGTGGGTGGACCTATTAAAGGCAGGAGTACCTAGAGATGAGATAGATGGCATTCCTACTGCAGAAATGCTGAAGAGGTGGAAACATTTAGTAGGGAAAACTGTCAGGGTTAGAAACACTACTCCTAGTGAAGATAACATCAGCCTAGACTTAGAGGAAACAGAAAAGACCCCTCCTGTTAGTCCCAAAACTGAACATGAACTCAAACCCAAATCCCTTTAACCTGGGGAGGAGTTAGAGAGAATCAGAAAAGGGGATTGGGAGGTTCCTTATCCTTTATGAAGGGAAGGTGAGTCTCCTGTAATAGCAGTGAGGGCAGTGACAGCAGGAGACCGACGCCCATATGCACCTGTCACTGTATGGTGGGGGAAGTCATCTTCTCCTACACATGTAATGGCTTTAGTTGATAGTGGAGCTGAAGTTACACTTTTGCAAGGAAATCCTTCCCATCACAAAGGAGAATTGATTTATGTAGAAGGTTTGGGAGGGCAAACTACACCAGCAATTAGGATACGGGTGAAATTGGCTATTGGCAAGGGATCAGGATTTATGACAAATGTTTTGGTATCAGAGTTACCTGAAAATATTCTTTGGATCGATATACTTCAAGGTCAGTCAATTCAGACTGAAAGAGGTACATTCACATTCGGGTATCCTAATAAAGTTTATCTGGTAAGGGCGGTGAAGGCTGTGGTCAGAGGTCATGCGAAATGGACCCCTGTCTACATTCCTCCACCAGAGAAGCCAGTCTGTCTCAAGCAGTACAGACTTCCTGGAGGCCACAAAGAAATTGGGGAGACTATTCAAGAACTGTTGAGAGAAGGGATCCTTAGACCTGCTGTAAGTCCTTTCTCGTCTCCGGTGTTCCCAGTAAAGAAACCTGATGGGACATATAGAATGACTGTGGATTACAGAGGTCTAAAAAAAAGTGGCACCTCCATTGAAGTCAGCTGTACCAGATATGATCTCAATTGTTGAGAAAATTGCTAAAGATGCAGGAGAATATCATACTGTGATAGACCTGGCTAATGCTTTCTTTTCAATTTTGATAGACCCAGAGTGTCAAGACCAGTTTGCTATGGTGTGGGACGGCCGCCAGTACACTTTCACTGTCCTTCCGCAAGGCTATCTTCATTCTCCAACGATTTGTCATGGACTGATTGCCCGAGATTTAAGTACCCTGAATTTGAAAGTCGCCGTGTTTCACTACATTGATGACATCATGATCTCTGGGACAAAAGAAGATGTAACTGAAGCACTGCACCTGCTGATACAGCACTTGGAGAACAGAGGGTGGGCTATCAACAGAGACAAAGTCCAAGGACCTGCCACAGAGGTGAAATTCCTAGGAATGATGTGGACTGGGCCACAGAGGAAAATTCCAGAGACAGTTGTGCAAACTATCCAGGCGCTGTCGCCCCCTACTACCAAAAAGGAGGCACAGAAGTTCATTGGAGTTGTGGGATTCTGGAGATCGTTCATCCCACATCTTGGACTGATTCTGAGGCCTATATACAATGTTACCAGAAAAAAGACTGAGTTCTCATGGAGTTCAGAGCAGCGGACTGCATTCCTGGCTGCTAAAGAAGCTATTTTGCAGCATCAGGGATTGGGACCCATGAGACAAGGAGTACCATTTCAGCTGGATGTAGTGGAGCAGAATGGTACCATATATTGGAGTCTGTGGCAGCCAAATGAAAAGAAAGGACTGAGAGCAATACCTATTGGATTTTGGTCCAAACAACTGACAGGGGAACAGACGAGATACACGCCCCTAGAGAAGTACCTGTTTGGGGCCTAAACAGCACTTCAACATGTAGAGACCATTACAGGAAAGGACACCGTCACCATCCATACTGCATTGCCAATAGCAGGATGGATGAGAGATAATGGACTGACCACTAGGGCAGCTGTAGCCCAGAACCAGACACTGATGAAATGGAAGTGGTACCTGTAATGGCACCCCAAATACGAAAGGGGTTGCCGTTTAGATATCTTCCCTCTCCTGGACACAAATTCACTGTCGATCCTCCACAGTCAGACGACCACTTCCCATAGGGATTAATCCTTCTGAAAGAACGAGACGCACTCTGTATCTTTCCAGGATAGACTGAGTTTATTAAAAAAACATTGTAACTTTTATACACATCCAATACTGCATTAACCTGAATGAACAATGGTCCAGCTCCACCCACAACATAACAAGACCCAATACACATTATTTTGACGTCTGTTAGGAGACAACAGGTTCTAATCCCCTTTCAGTTCAAAAGACTTTACACAATAGAAACATGACGACCTTCAATACACATCTCACAATGAAAGGATTTGTAGCCTGTCTGAGTACAATACACACAAGTATAGAGTTAATTATCCCTATTCACACTAAAAAGGGTCTTCAGACACCCTTCTAGATTCATTTACATCACAACTGGCAGGTAACACATCTCTCAATTAACCTGTTGAGTTCAGAATAAAACAATCAGTACATATTGTGGACTAATATTACTATTTCAATTTCAAGAAATCCAAGCCATATTCTTAATGTCCATTGTTTCCTGGCTCACCCTGTGTCCAAAGTGACCCCCTTGTCACACATCTCCCCTTTTGGCAGGAGACTAACACAGGAGGTGACCCCAGATGGGTTGACTCCGAAGTTAATCCATAGGTCTATTCTTCTAATGCCGGTATTCACACAGTACCCCAAATAAATTGCTCCAAACAGAGCATTACTTACCCAGCCAAACTCTGCCTCTCTCAGAGAACATACCCGCCGCTGGGGAGAAGACAGGGTGACTGGGCTCAGTCCGTCATGCTGTTGGGGATCTGGGCCGACTGCCCAGCATCCCTGGGGTATACAAGTGGAGACTGAAGTCCCATCCACTTGTGGTAGGTGAAAATCCCCCAGTGCTTGCAAAGCAAGGTTGACATCCTCCTGTCTCAGTGTCATACCATTTTCTGGGGTTGTGTCAGTGAAGACCGAAGTCCCATCCAGTACCACAGGAACTCCCTCTTCTGTTAGTTGAGAGCAGAGGCCCGCGGCACTCTGCTCTGTTGCCAGCTCTTCTGCTGGGTTGCTGTGAGTGGAGACCGCAGTCCCATCCACCGATATCGGCTCAAGTTGCAGTTGTGTGCAGAGGCCAGTAGCATTCTGCCCTGCTGCCAGTGATTCAGCTGGGGGTAAAAGCTTTACCACCTCAGCTTCTTGCTGGAGAGAGGGGCCAACTGCCCCGGCTAACTGTTGGGGAGGGAAAAGGGCTGCTTCTCCCCCTGCGTCTCTGAAATCCACTGGGAAAGAGGAACCATCACCTTCTCACCTCGGGCCTCCAAAACTGCCACGGGTGTAGAGCAGGGGCCTGCAGTACTCTGTCCTGCTGCCAGTACTTGAGCAGGCAATGCATAATCCATAACATCCTCTGAACAGTTCCTTAAGTCCATACCTTCTGTAATCTGTGGCTGGGGAGATGAGCCAACTGCCCTAGCTCCCTGGAACGCCATATCATCCACTTCGGCTTTAGGGATGGCAATCTCCAGATTTTCCACTGCCCATTCTTCAGCCAGGCTAGCTCCCTGGAACTCCATATCATCCACTTCGGCTTTAGGGATGGCAATCTTCAGATTTTCCACTGCCCATTCTTCAGCCAGGCTAGCTCCCTGGAACTCCATATCATCCACTTCGGCTTTAGGGATGGCAATCTCCAGATTTTCCACTGCCGATTCTCTGGCATGCTGCTGGACAGGTACATTCCTCCATCCAAGATCATCCCAAGCAGAAACAGGATCATCAAGGTCAGTCAGCACTTCAGCTTTGGGGATGGCAATCTCCAGATTTTCCACTGCCGATTCTTCAGCCAGGCTAGCTCCCTGGAACTCCATATCATCCACTTCGGCTTTAGGGATGGCAATCTTCAGATTTTCCACTGCCGATTCTTCAGCCAGGATTTCAGAGTTGTCCACTGGTATTTCCTGATAGTCCCAGGCAAAGGTAGCCCCACCCTGCTGCTGAGCAGATTCTAGCAGCTGTCTGTAGGCGATCTCCGATTGCCGTATTTCCGCCATTCTCCGCTCATGTTGCTGCTCTAGTTCTCTCTCTTGTCGCTCTAGTTCTTTCTCTTGTCGCTCTCATTCTCTCTCTTGTCGCTCTCGTTCTCTCTTTTGTGGCGCTAGTTCTCTCTCTTGTCGCTCTCATTCTCTCTCTTGTCGCTCTCGTTCTCTCTTTTGTTGCGCATCCTGCAGCTGTAGAGAACAGGAAAAAATGCTTGGACAGCCGCACTCCAAAAATGGTGGTTTATTATAACAAAAATGTAAAAAACATATCACAGCATGGAAAGCAGCATACAGGAGCTGACGCGTTTCGCACTGTGACTCAGTGCTTAATCATAGCTATCCTGCAGCTGGATGCCTCTAATGGCTTCCTGTATGGCGGTCTCTGATGGGTTAGCACCATATAATGCCAAGCGCTGTCGAACTCGTTGCTGAAACAAGTCTTCAACTGACCGGGGTCCTGCATCACCATCCCTCATGTCCATCTCGGCTAGCTCCCTGATCAAGGTGGCCTTGTTCTTTGTCCCACTGGTCCCTTCACGGCTCTCAAGTAGGTCTTTCAGCGTGGCTTTCCTGCAGGCTGCATAGCTGGTCATTCACTGTGGTGGTTTGGAGTGTCCCAGGAACTGGAGGGAAAATCCCACCGCTGCCAACCAATGTAACGGCACCCCAAATACGAAAGGGGTTAATGCCGTTTTAGATATCTTCCCTCTCCTGGACACAAATTCACTGCCGATCCTCCACAGTCAGACCACCACTTCCCATAGGAATTAATCCCTCTGAAAGAAGGAGACGCACTCTGTATCTTTCCAGGATAGACTGACTTTATTGAAAAAACATTGTAACTTTTATACACATCCAATACTGCATTAACCTAAAATGAACAATGGTCCAGCTCCACCCACAACATAACAAGACCCAATGCACATTATTTTGACGTCTGTTAGGAGACAACAGGTTCTAATCCCCTTTTAGTTTAAATTACTAAATGACTATGCATGACCTGTTAGGCTAGCTTTTGTCTCCCAATCAAAAGACTTTACACAATAGAAACATAACGACCTTCAATACACATCTCCCAATGAAAGGATTTGTAGCCTGTCTGTCTGAGTACAATACACACAAGTATAGAGTTAATTATCCCTATTCACACTAAAAGGGTCTTCAGAAGCCCTTCTAGATTCATTTACATCACAACAGGCAGGTAACACATCTCTCAATTAACCTGTTGAGTTCAGAATAAAACAACCAGTACATATTGTGGACTAATATTACTATTTCAATTTCAAGCAATCCAAGCCATATTCTTAATGTCCATGGTTTCCTGGCTCACCCTGTGTCCAAAGTGACCCCCCTGTCACAGTACCTTCAAGAAAGAGGGGGTATTGCAGCTGGGGATGTTAGAGACATTTCAAAACAGTTGGCAGGGCTTGTTACTTTTACCAGCACCCGGCCAGAAGAAGAAATTCCTGTGCTGCAGTCATCCTCCATTTAAGAGGCTCCACCCTTTAAGTCTGTCAGAAGACATGAAGGAGTCAGCGTGGTTCGCTGATGGTTCAGCCATAATCACCTCGTCTGGGCGTAAATGGACAGCAGCAGCCTACAACCCAAGTACAGACACAGTCCTGCAGGAGTCCGGAATCGGAGGGTCCAGTCAGTATGCAGAGTTGAAAGCTGTAGTGATGACTCTTCAGGAGGATCCTTCTTCCCATGTCACTATCTACACTGACAGTTGGGCGGTTTTTAAAGGACTGACAACTTGGATGCCCACGTGGAAGTCCAATGAATGGATGATTCATGGAAATGTGGTGTGGGGAGGCAAGGAAGTCTGGGACTACATCTGGAAGGAAGCTCACTCCCGCACCATAAAAGTGGGGCATGTTGATGCACATGTGCCCCTAGTACCAGACTTTGAGAACTATAACAGAGTTGCAGATGAAATCGCAAAAGTGAAGGCAGTTGTGCCAATTGATCCTGTTTTGATGAACTTGGCCAACTGGGCCCACAAGCAATCTGGACATTTGGGGCAGAAAGCAACATATGAATGGGCACAGCAGAGAGGATTGCCTATATCCATGGACATGATAAAGACTGTAATAGGGAACTGTACAGTGTGTGGAGAAGTGCGACAATGGCCATTGCAAAAGTACTCCACCGGGTCGATTAAGAGGGGTGAGAGGCCTGCAGAGATCTGGCAGATTGACTTCATCGGTCCCCTGTCCCGGGGAAACAATGGACTGAGATATTGTTGCACTGCAGTGGACACCTATTCAGAACTTATGCTTGTCCATCCTTGCAAACGTGCAAATCAAGCCGCAACGCTTCAACTGCTCCAGAAACTTGTCGTTGCTTATGGTTGTCCCAAACAAATCCAAAGTGATAACGGCTCACACTTTACCGGATCAACAGTACAGCAGTGGGCCAAAGATTCTGGAGTGTACTGGTTGTGCCACATCCCATACCATCCACAGGCAGCTGGTTTGATTGAAAGATACAACGGGCTATTGAAGGACCAGATACGCAAAATTACACCCACACATAAACTAAGGGAGTGGGATCGGGTCCTCACACAGGCAGTCATGTTGTTAAATTCTAGGCCAAAAGCACACCATATGAGAGGATGGTAGAGGCTGAGGCACAGATTCCACAGCTGGAGTGCAGAGTTCAGTATTTATGTAAGGTTCCTGAAAGAACAGGGTTTAACAGATACCATGTTACTGCTTCCCATGACATAGAAACCAAGAGTGATGTATCTGAAGCTGAAGCCTATCTAGGAATGAGAGGGAATCTGGCAGGAAGGTTTGACAGTGGCTGGGACTCTGACTGGTTAGTGGATACTTCTCAGCAAGAGTGGAAAGTGAGGCTACATAACATCAAACCTTCCAAAATAAACAGCAGTGATCTTCTGGGAAATATCAGTATATTTCCTCTCCTCCCTATTGATGTTCTTTGGGAGGGTCAGAGGTGCATACAGGCAGGTGGCAAAGTGTTGGTCAGATATCCAGGCAAGAAGCCATTTAGAGGAGAGATTGTAGCTGAAGGGCCAGGATCTACTGTTTATGTATTGTTAGAAGGAACAGATAATTCGCTTTGTTTTCCACTCCACAGGCTGTCTCCGATTTGATCCATAGGAAGACCAGAGAAAAGTGGTTACATGATGGAAAGAATGACGGAAGATCACAAGAGCTGTGGAGAACAAGGCCTTTGATGTATTTCAAGCCTGGACTTGTTTCTAAAGAACTTTAGAATGGACTTTCTAATGAACTTTTATCCAAAGACTGAAACACCTTCCCAGTGACAGAAAAATGGGAGGGGTTGCATTTAAGGAAAATTCATGTGTAGAATGAGTTTTTAGTAATGAAGAGATTTTCTGTGTGTAGTCTGAGAGAAAAAAAAATCATAGGGTGGAATGTGTTGCGTTTGTTAAAAATATGATTTTTTTTATATTAATCAGACATAGGATACATGGGACAATATTACAATAGTGAGTTGGTCAGATTACTGTCAGGTTTTTGGTTTGAGTAGATTTCTCAAACAAATGCTGTTTTCATACAATGGGATTAGATACCATTGTTGTATTCAACAGGCTATTGTCTCTATAGCTACAGTAAAACAAGACATTACTTGTTTTAGATTTCTTTCAGCTCTCAAACTGAAAGAATGACTGTTAGGCCTCGTACACACGACCGATTTTCTCGGCAAGAACCAGCAAGAAACTTGCTGGCAGAGAGGTCTTGCCGAGTAAATCGGTCGTGTGTACGCTGCTAGCGTGTTTCTCGTCGAGAAAACCGACAAGAAACCTTGACGAGAAAATAGAGAACCTGCTCTCTATTTTCTCGTCGAGATTCTCCTCGGCGTGTTTCTCGACGAGAAAAGTGAGTGTGTGTACACTTACCTGTCCGCCCGGAAGCCCGCGCATGTTCAAAATGAATTTGACGCATGCGCGGTAGCTTCCTAGGCATACGTAGGGTGTACCAAGATGGCGGCGACGGCATCGAATGTGACGAGCGCATGCTCGACGTAGTCGATGACGTCACCGCGTACACTCCTTTCAAAGAACCGCGGGTTCTTTGAAACGAGCGTGTGTACACTCGGCCGGGACAAGTTTCTTGTCCAAGAATCTCGTCGAAAAAAACAACATGTTTTTCTCAACGAGAATCTCGGCCGTGTGTACGAGGCCATAGATTACTAACGGGTTTGGTTTGAGTAGACAATGGGTAGATAGCATTGTTGTATTCAACAGTCCATTGTTTCCACAGCTACAGTAAACAGGTATGTTTTCTGTTGTTTGGTAATTATGGTAAACAGCCTGACACATAAAAGGGGGGCTCATTCAAGCTTGAAGATGAGAAGCCACTCATCATCATAAGAAGAAGATGCCTGGTCACCATCAATGGAGATCATGAACATAGAGTAATCGAAGTTAAGTAACCTTTAAATGTACTTGTACTGTTATAGACCATAGGCTGTTCATTTGCTAGGCATTTTGCTTGTTATAGAGATCTGTCAGTCTTGTATTGTATTCCTAATATTGTAATAGTTTTGTATGTACAGCATCTTGTATAGTAAAAGCACATTAACACACTTCAGAAGTCTCAGCTTCCTTGCTTATACCACAAAGTAACCTTGCTAGTCTGTGGTATAAGCAAGTGTCCTCCAGTGTTTCCTAGTGGGAATCGCTATAAGCATCCCACTGCTGTAGAGCATCCATACTCCTGTACTCCAGGCACCCTATGAGCCCTGCACCCCAGTTCTGTTCTGGGGAGACAGCACGGTTCTGGGTAAAGTGTGGGACCGGGAGACAGCACGGTTCTGGGCGGAGGGTGGGAGCGGGAGACAGCAAGGTTCTGGGCAGAGGGTGGGAGCAAGAAGCAGCACGGTTCTGGGAAGAGGGTGGGAGCGGGAGACAGCACGGTTCTGGGAGGAGGGTGGGAGCGGGAGACAGCACGGTTCTGGGAGGAGGGTGGGAGCTGGAGACAGCATGGTTCTGGGTGGAGGGTGGAAGCGAGAGGCAGCACGCTTCTGGGCGGAGGGTGGGAGCGGGAGGCAGCATGGTTCTGGGTGGAGGGTGGGAGCGAGAGACAGCACGGTTCTGGGTGGAGGGTGGGAGCGGGTGACAGCACGGTTCTGGGTGGAGGGTGGGAGCGGGAGACAGCACGGTTCTGGGAGGAGGGTGGGAGCTGGAGACAGCATGGTTCTGGGTGGAGGGTGGAAGCGAGAGGCAGCACGGTTCTGGGCAGAGGGTGGGAGCGGGAGGCAGCATGGTTCTGGGTGGAGGGTGAGAGCGAGAGACAGCACGGTTCTGGGTGGAGGGTGGGAGTGGGAGACAGCACGGTTCTGGGTGGAGGGTGGGAGCGGGAGGCAGCACGGTTCTGGGCGGAGGGTGGGAGCGGGAGACAGCACGGTTCTGGGAGGAGAGTGGGAGCTGGAGACAGCACGGTTCTGGGAAAAGTGTGGGACCGGGAGACAGCACGGTTCTGGGCGGAGGGTGGGAGCGAGAAGCAGCACGGTTCTGGGTGGAGGGTGGGAGCGGGAGACAGCACGGTTCTGGGTGGAGGGTGGGAGGGGCAGACAGCACGGTTCTGGGTGGAGGGTGGGAGCGGGAGGCAGGAGGGTGGGAGCGGGAGACAGCACGGTCCTGGGAGGAGCGTGGGAGCGGGAGACAGCACGGTTCTGGGTGGAGGGTGGGAGCGGGAGGCAGCACGGTTCTGGGCAGAGGGTGGGAGCGTGTGGCAGCACAGTTCTGGGTGAAGGGTGGGAGCGAGAGGCAGCATGGTTCTGGGTGAAGGGTGGGAGCGGGAGGCAGCACGGTTCTGGGTGGGAGCGGGAGGCAGCACGGTTCTGGGAAGAGGGTGGGAGCGGGGGCAGCACGGTTCTGGGCAGAGGGTGGGAGCAGGGGGCAGCACGGTTCTGGGCAGAGGGGGGAGTGGGAGGCAGCACGGTTCTGGGTAAAGGGTGGGAGAGGAAGGCAGCACAGTTCTGGGCAGAGGGTGGGAGCGGGAGGCAGCACAGTTCTGGGCGGAGGGTGGAAGCGGGAGGCAGCACGGTTCTGGGTGGTGGGTGGGAGCGGGGGGCAGCACGGTTCTGGGTGGAGGGTGGGAGCGGGAGGCAGCACGGTTCTGGGCAGAGGGTGGGAGCGGGAGGCAGCACGGTTCTTGGCAGAGGGTGGGAGCGGGGGGCAGCACGGTTCTGGGCAGAGGGTGGGAGCAGGGGGCAGCACGGTTCTGGGTGGAGGGTGGGAGCGGGAGGCAGCACGGTTCTGGGTGGTGGGTGGGAGCGAGAGGCAGCACAGTTCTGGGTGGAGGGTGGGAGCTGCCAGATTGACTTTTCATATTAACAAGCTGGTGATTGATTGTTTAGGTATGCCCCTGGTCCTTGCAGCCAATCACTGTCGGGTTAATTTGAAAAGTAAATTTGGCTGGCTCTTCCTCCCGCCCTCCGTCCTGAGCTGTGCTGCCTCCTGCCTTCCCCCGTGCACTACTGACAGAGGAGACGGAGGTGGGAGTGGTAAGAAGAAAGTAGGGGGTCCGCGGCGTAGGGACCTGTTTGCGGTCTACCTGTCCGTGGTTAACAGGTAGACTGCGATCGATAGGTTGCCAGCCCCCGCACTAGTGGATGAAGAGCAGAGGAGATCAGACTAAATACCAAGGCTGATCATTTCAGTGCAGTGGTAGTACTATGAACCTGCACTGCGTTTGCTTGAAGAGAGCCCCCTGCTGGATGGGTTTTACTGACAAATTAATGAAAAGGGGACTTAAGTTAGAGCACCACCCCTCCAAGGGCTCCCCGTCTACCATAGCAGTCATGGGGGGAAGAGCAGGATCTGATGGGGCGTGTATCTTTCTTTTCTACTTATGACATTACTGAGGGGTCTATGTCTAAAAAAAAATCTCCAATCCGGATGTCTTCGGCGTTTTATAAAGTCACAGCGAAAAATTTATTTCTGTAATATGATTATCTTCTATGCTCTCCAGCTCCATCTTGTGGCCATAATGTAGTTTTTTTTTAACTACCTCCCGCCCGAGGTTTAGGAAGTTTCTCACGTTCTGGGACGACAACCTGTGACGTTCCCCCAGTCTCACAACGCTTGCTCGCCCAATCTCAGTAAAGAGCTGATGACGCAGCTGTTTACCCATGTGATCTGTTGTGTCCAATCACAGCTGGTCGCATGTAAACACAGAAATGCCGGTTAACAGCTCTCCTCGCCTCACACTGACAGAGCGTGAGGCAAGGAGAGACAATCAGTGAGATCTCCTCACAGGGGAGACCGACCTGTACAGGTAATCAGGGCAGTGATCATCAGTGCAGCCCCAACAGTGGCCATCACTAACACCAATCAGTGCCCATCAGTTATACCAGTCAGTGCAGCCTTTCAATGCCTGCTCATCAGTGCCACCTATCCGTGCTGCCTATTATTGCCCATAAATGCCACCTATCAGTAGTGCATATTACTGCCTCCTCATCAGTACCCATCAATGCAGCCTCATCAGTGCAGCCTTATCAGTGCCTCCTCATCAGTACCTATCAATGCAGCCTCATCAGTGCAGCCTTATCAGTGCCGCCTCATCAGTACCCATCAATGCAGCCTCATCAGTGCAGCCTTATCAGTGCCTCCTCATCAGTACCCATCAATGCAGCGTCATCAGTGCCACCCTGGCTTCTCTGATCCAAAAGGATTGTGCCTGAACCCTCTCCCCACCAAGTTTGTGTTTGTATCAACCTGTCTTCTTGCAAAGAGGCATATTTATCTCTGCGGAAATAAATATAAATGTTGTACTGTCACCTGGTGTGGGCTTACTTTTCTGGAAGCAAAGTGTTCTACATTCACCTATCTACCTGTCACATTTGAAGTGGAAGCTCTGGACAGGGACACAGACCCGAAGGTAAAGATCTTAGCTCAAACCTCTACACGCATATGAGGTGCGAGCTGGTGGCAGCACCTCACCCCTCTCCCTGGTCCCCCTAGACGAGTAACCAGCCGAGAAGAAGAAGGGAGAGAGTGGGTGAGGGCGCTACATATGTAAAATGTCTGGGATGATCCCACATAGCATCTGTCCAGGACTGTAGATTAAAAGCCTCCCTTTTGATCAAGAGCTCAGATCTCATGCCAAAGACTCTTCTTGTGAGTCAATCGCTCTGCTTTCTTGCTCTTCCCTTCTAAATAAACTTTCACCATGAGCAGAGGTTGTAGACTTCCTATCACATACTGTACCTGGTTGGAGGCAAAAGTGACGAGAGGGCTTTTACTTTTGGCTATGGTTCAAGCACCCCAAGAGGTGATAATTGGGAATGCAAGGCTCAAAGAAGCATTGGTGCAGACAGACTGGTTCACTGGTGGCTGATCCAAGAAGTGCCCGATTGGTGGACGAGGATGTCAGCAGGAACACGAGGCAAACTTATGGTAGAGCAGGTCAGGTCTAGTAGTAGGCAGTGTGCTGTAGAAGATGGTGCAGGATCTGCCCAGTAGGGAGGAACTGAAATGGTGAGGTCGAGGTCAGGATCCAGGCCAAAGTCATACACGGGTGGTCACCAAGAGAAGAGATAACTGCATAGTCAGGAGCCAAAGCATACATGGTGATCAGGAGGATGGGGACAACAGAGTAGTCAGGAGCCAAGCTAGGGTCATACATGGTTCACCAGGAGAAGCAGAGACCTTAGATGAGCCGGGGTCACAACCAGGAGTCAAGCAGATGGGAAGTCCAGAGGTAACCCGGGTTGGTAACAACCAATCAGGATAAACACAGGAGAAAGGATCATGGACAATTAGAAGTTAATCAAGCCATCTTTTGTCACTGCTTCTTCCCTTACAAAGGGGGTTTGGTTTCAGTTCTCTATCAGCAGGTTCTGACATTGTTGTCCCATGAGCTGAAAAATCTCTGTGCAGGGTGAGTTATCATCACACTAAGCATTATCTTCCTCTGTTCCATCTTCTCAATCTTGGACAACGTTCCCCTGCTGATGACCAGGACAAGGTGAAGGGATTACCTGAGGCTGGCTGTGTCTTATAATTGCTTGTACAGCCCACACTCCAGCTTTGTTATACACTTTTTATCAATAAATTCCTTTGCTGCTTACAACCCAATAGAGTTTTTAGCGCTGCTCTTCATTTTAAAGTTTTTCTGTCAGGGTGATGATGCTACGAGACGTTTCTTGAGGCTGCAGTTCCTCTGAGCTCCACAAGGCGGGGATCTCACTTCTACCCAGACAGGAAGTCTCTATGGAAGACAGGAAGTGATGTCAGCTACAGACAGGAAGTTCCGGGTGAGAGGTGAGTCGGGAGGAAGTAGAGAGGAGACATTGCTGGAAGTGGCAGCAGAGAGGAGGTAATAAAATCTTATTTTCTATTTACACCCAGTAACCCCGTCATGTCCGTCCTCTTCCTCCATAGTCACTGTGACGTCTTTTATCTCCAGCAGATGATACACACATATATAGTGTGGAGACCTAGATTAACCCCTTCAAGGTCAGAACATTTCCACACTTATGGGGGCGGAACATTCTCTTCATTTTGGGGATTTGTCACCTTTCCCACCAATCACCTTCTCACCTCATTAGTCTATACTAACGGATTATATGACATTTATCATGAGTAATCATAGATCTCTATCTAGGCAAAACCCGTATAGTCCACTGGACTGCCCAAGTGAGGATGGAGAAGGACCGGAGTCACATTACTGAAAAGATACTACACCTAACCCTGGAGATCATCTACCTGCTGACCGGAGAGGTGAGGAGGATTCTGGGAGGTCACATGACATCACTCTTATCTCTATTAATAATACACAGACCTGACCGGAGAGGTGAGGAGGATTCTGGGAGGTCACATGACATCACTCTTATCTCTATTAATAATACACAGACCTGACCGGAGAGGTGAGGAGGATTCTGGGAGGTCACATGACATCACTCTTATCTCTATTAATAATACACAGACGTGACCGGAGAGGTGAGGGGGATTCTGGGAGGTCACATGACATCACTCTTATCTCTATTAATAAAACACAGACCTGACCGGAGAGGTGAGGAGGATTCTGGGAGGTCACATGACATCACTCTTATCTCTATTAATAATACACAGACCTGACCGGAGAGGTGAGGAGGATTCTGGGAGGTCACATGACATCACTCTTATCTCTATTAATAATACACAGACCTGACCGGAGAGGTGAGGAGGATTCTGGGAGGTCACATGACATCACTCTTATCTCTATTAATAAAACACAGACCTGACCGGAGAGGTGAGGAGGATTCTGGGAGGTCACATGACATCACTCTTATCTCTATTAATAAAACACAGACCTGACCGGAGAGGTGAGGAGGATTCTGGGAGGTCACATGACATCACTCTTATCTCTATTAATAATACAGACCTGACCGGAGAGGTGAGGAGGATTCTGGGAGGTCACATGACATCACTCTTATCTCTATTAATAAAACACAGACCTGACCGGAGAGGTGAGGGGGATTCTGGGAGGTCACATGACATCACTCTTATCTCTATTAATAATACTGACCTGACCGGAGAGGTGAGGAGGATTCTGGGAGTCTAACATGATATTCCTATTGGGTCTCCAATACAGAGATTTCCTCTTGTGAAGTCTGGTGATCATATGACCATCACAGTGCCTCCATGTGACTCCCTAAATCCTGAGAGACACAACATGGAGAAGATTCTAGAAGTCACCAAGAAGATGATGGAGCTGCTGACAGGAGAGGTGAGCGGTGCCGGGAATTCTGGGACATTATCCAGTAACAGACAAGGGATGTGTCTGGATGGTGACTGTATCATTGTGTGTGTCAGGTTCCTATAAGGTGTCAGGATGTCACTGTCTATTTCTCCATGGAGGAGTGGGAGTATTTAGAAGGACACAAGGATCTCTACAAGGACGTCATGATGGACAATCAGCCGCCCCTCACATCACCGGGTAAGAGGAGACTTTATTGTAAAGGAGAGAGCAGTACGGAGGCTCCACCTAGATCCCCCATCATCTGATAAACACATAGAAACAATGTATTCAGTCAGTGTGTGTGTTTCCTACAGATGGATCCAGTAATGGGAACCCACCAGAGAGATGTCCCCGTCCTCTGTATTCCCAGCTAACATTGGGGCCCAAACTGTAGGGTGGTGCACATTATTGTAAAGGAGAGAGCAGTACGGAGGCTCCACCTAGATCCCCCATCATCTGATAAACACATAGAAACAATGTATTCAGTCAGTGTGTGTGTTTCCTACAGATGGATCCAGTAATGGGAACCCACCAGAGAGATGTCCCCGTCCTCTGTATTCCCAGCTAACATTGGGGCCCAAACTGTAGGGTGGTGCACATTATTGTAAAGGAGAGAGCAGTACGGAGGCTCCACCTAGATCCCCCATCATCTGATAAACACATAGAAACAATGTATTCAGTCAGTGTGTGTGTTTCCTACAGATAAAAAACAAAGGTATGCAGCGCTGAAATAAGATCTCCAAAATAAAATTAGGAGAACATAAAATAGGTTGATAATCAACTAAATGATTAAACACAAAATATAAAGTGAATTATAAATAAGTGCAGTAGTGAACCACAAAAGATTATTAAATAAGTAAATGTTGACAATATGAATAATGTTAATAACTAATCTGTGAAGAAGTTCATAAACAAAGTCCATCAAAAGAAACCTCCTTGGTGCAAAAATAAACAACAATCCAATGTGAAGTGAAGTGTTCCAAAAAAAAGAAGAAAGCTTTCTCCCAAACGTGAAGTAATGGATACAATGGTGACACCCGGGTGAGAAAGATATATATCCTGCTTACCAGATGCTCATGACTGCATCCAACAGTCTCACCCAGCACAGGGAAATTAGGCTTCCCCCACAGCCTTTAAATTTCAATGGTGTAGATTCCTCGTCCAACCTTAAACTCAGGCATGAAAAAAGAATTCCATAGGGTAGTATGTCAAACCAGCTTAGTTTATTAAAAAGTATTGCACTTACAATGTCGAAGATCGTTGAAAGCAGTGATCACAATACAACGATATGGCAATAACAGCTCCGGCGTTCGTCTGTGTCTCTCGTTCCTGTATGTTCCACGGCACTTCCTCGTATTCAAAAAATGCGTGATGGCGTCACTGGCCCCCTACGCGTTTCGTCACGATAGGACTTCAACTGGGGATTGACCAAAATAATCTTTTGTGGTTCACTACTGCACTTATTTATAATTCACTTTATATTTTGTGTTTAATCATTTAGTTGATTATCAACCTATTTTATGTTCTCCTAATTTTATTTTGGAGATCTTATTTCAGCGCTGCATACCTTTGTTTTTTATGTTTTGTATAGTTTTAGTATTTAGCTATTTATGCTAGCTGCTGTCTTTGGATCACTGATCACTTTACCAATTTCAATTGCTTCTCCAGCGCAACGTTAGCCCTAGGGCTTTTTTTCTTTTTGTTTCCTACAGATGGATCCAGTAATGGGAACCCACCAGAGAGATGTCCCCGTCCTCTGTATTCCCGGGATTCCACACAGGAAGGTCACACCATCCCCCACCATCATCAGGTAGATGAGGAACAATCACTGGTTGTTATAATTTATACACAAACATGTTTGTTACAATGAATGTTTTATTATATATCCAGAGTGGAAACCTCGGGGATTATAATATTGTTGTTAAAGAAGAGTTTATAGAGGAGGATCAAAAGTATGGTGTGATGGATCAGTATTCAGAACAACATAAGAATATGAAAGAAGCACATAATTATGGGAACCCACCAGAGAGATGTCCCCGTCCTCTGTATTCCCGGGATTCCACACAGGAAGGTCACACCATCCCTCACTGTTACAAGGTCGGTGGGATGGATCATCTAGAACACAAAAGTGACTCATGGAGATGATGAATGAACTCTGTACAAGATGTTATAATCCTATATTTGTTTGGTTTAGGATGAAGATCTGATAGATATAGAATTTGAGGTGAAATCAGAAGAAGAAGAGACGTATGTGAGGGATGATCAGCAGTCTATGGAGGAGGATGGAATAACGGGGACATTTATAGAGGAGGACACTCCTACAGAGATCAGCACAGGTGGGTCATTACCACTAAATCCATTCCTCCACCCATACTGCTCACTGATTGGTCCAGATTATGAAGTCAACTTTTCACTGTCTGTCTGACACTGTCTGAGGCTATAAGTGCAAAAATTAGCTTAGTGGAGGTCATGAGGACCCATTTACTAGTTACCTTGAGGGGGGAATTGTAAGATCCTCAGAGACAAAGCTGCCTGATGTGGGCGGAGTCCTTGTTTAGGGGAACCAATCAGCTCATGTCTAGTAATAATCTTTGTATTTCTATTTTAGTAGATGGACGGGAGATGAGGAAAACCTCAGAGGATTGTCTCACTTTGTCTCCAGACTGTAAAGTAGAAGATGAGGACATCACACAGTATAGTCCAGGAGAAAACCCGACTACCTCAAATGTCCATCCGGCACCCCACAGTGTAGATGGACCATCGTATTCCTCTTATCCTGAGGAACCTCAGACTGTGCGGGACGGTGCCGGACCATCGTATTCCTCTTATCCTGAGGAACCTCAGACTGTGCGGGACGGTGCCGGTCCATCGTATTCCTCTTATCCTGAGGAACCTCAGACTGTGCGGGACGGTGCCGGACCATCGTATTCCTCTTATCCTGAGGAACCTCAGACTGTGCGGGACGGTGCCGGACCATCGTATTCCTCTTATCCTGAGGAACCTCAGACTGTGCGGGACGGTGCCGGACCATTGTATTCTTCTTACCCTGAGGAACCTCAGACTGTGCGGGACGGTGCCGGACCATCGTATTCCTCTTATCCTGAGGAACCTCAGACTGTGCGGGACGGTGCCGGACCATCGTATTCCTCTTATCCTGAGGAACCTCAGACTGTGCGGGACGGTGCCGGACCATCATATTCCTCTTATCCTGAGGAACCTCAGACTGTGCGGGACGGTGCCGGACCATCGTATTCCTCTAATCCTGAGGAACCTCAGACTGTGCGGGACGGTGCCGGACCATCGTATTCCTCTTATCCTGAGGAACCTCAGACTGTGCGGGACGGTGCCGGACCATCGTATTCCTCTTATCCTGAGGAACCTCAGACTGTGCGGGACGGTGCCGGACCATCGTATTCCTCTTATCCTGAGGAACCTCAGACTGTGCGGGACGGTGCCGGACCATCGTATTCCTCTTATCCTGAGGAACCTCAGACTGTGCGGGACGGTGCCGGACCATCGTATTCCTCTTATCCTGAGGAACCTCAGACTGTGCGGGACGGTGCCGGACCATCGTATTCCTCTTATCCTGAGGAACCTCAGACTGTGCGGGACGGTGCCGGACCATCGTATTCCTCTTATCCTGAGGAGCCTCAGACTGTGCGGGACGGTGCCGCACCATCGTATTCCTATTATCCTGAGGAACCTCAGACTGTGAGGGACGGTGCCGGACCATCGTATTCCTCTTATCCTGAGGAACCTCAGACTGTGCGGGACGGTGCCGGACCATCGTATTCCTCTTATCCTGAGGAACCTCAGACTGTGCGGGACGGTGCCGGACCATCGTATTCCTCTTATCCTGAGGAACCTCAGACTGTGCGGGACGGTGCCGGACCATCGTATTCCTCTTATCCTGAGGAACGTCAGACTGTGCGGGACGGTGCCGGACCATCGTATTCCTCTTATCCTGAGGAACCTCAGACTGTGCGGGACGGTGCCGGACCATCGTATTCCTCTTATCCTGAGGAACCTCAGACTGTGCGGGATGGTGCCGGACCATCGTATTCCTCTTATCCTGAGGAACCCCAGACTGTGCGGGACGGTGCCGGATCATTGTATTCCTCTTATCCTGAGGAACCTCAGACTGTGCGGGACGGTGCCGGACCATCGTATTCTTCTTATCCCGAGGAACCTCAGACTGTGCGGGACGGTGCCGGACCATCGTATTCCTCTTATCCTGAGGAACCTCAGACTGTGCGGGATGGTGCCGGACCATCGTATTCCTCTTATCCTGAGGAACCTCAGACTGTGCGGGACGGTGCCGGACCATCGTACTCCTCTTATCCCGAGGAACCTCAGACTGTGCGGGACGGTGCCGGACCATCGTATTCCTCTTATCCTGAGGAACCTCAGACTGTGCGGGACGGTGCCGGACCATCGTATTCCTCTTATCCTGAGGAACCTCAGACTGTGCGGGACGGTGCCGGACCATCGTATTCCTCTTATCCTGAGGAACCTCAGACTGTGCGGGACGGTGCCGGACCATCGTATTCCTCTTATCCTGAGGAACCTCAGACTGTGCGGGACGGTGCCGGACCATCGTATTCCTCCTATCCTGAGGAACCTCAGACTGTGCGGGACGGTGCCGGACCATCGTATTCCTCTTTTCCTGAGGAACCTCAGACTGTGCGGGACGGTGCCGGACCATCGTATTCCTCTTATCCTGAGGAACCTCAGACTGTGCGGGACTGTGCCGGACCATCGTATTCTTCTTATCCTGAGGAACCTCAGACTGTGCGGGACGGTGCTGGACCATCGTATTCCTCTTATCCTGAGGAACCTCAGACTGTGCGGGACGGTGCCGGCCCATCGTATTCCTCTTATCCTGAGGAACCTCAGACTGTGCGGGACGGTGCCGGACCATCGTATTCCTCTTATCCTGAGGAACCTCAGACTGTGCGGGACGGTGCCGGACCATCGTATTCCTCTTATCCCGAGGAACCTCAGACTGTGCGGGACGGTGCCGGACCATCGTATTCCTCTTATCCTGAGGAACCTCAGACTGTGCGGGACGGTGCCGGACCATCGTATTCCTCTTATCCTGAGGAACCTCAGACTGTGCGGGACGGTGCCGGACCATCGTACTCCTCTTATCCCGAGGAACCTCAGACTGTGCGGGACGGTGCCGGACCATCGTATTCCTCTTATCCCGAGGAACCTCAGACTGTGCGGGACGGTGCCGGACCATCGTATTCCTCTTATCCTGAGGAACCTCAGACTGTGCGGGACGGTGCCGGACCATCGTATTCCTCTTATCCTGAGGAACCTCAGACTGTGCGGGACGGTGCCGGACCATCGTATTCCTCTTATCCTGAGGAACCTCAGACTGTGCGGGACGGTGCCGGACCATCGTATTCCTCCTATCCTGAGGAACCTCAGACTGTGCGGGACGGTGCCGGACCATCGTATTCCTCTTTTCCTGAGGAACCTCAGACTGTGCGGGATGGTGCCGGACCATCGTATTCCTCTTATCCCGAGGAACCTCAGACTGTGCGGGACGGTGCCGGACCATCGTATTCCTCTTATCCTGAGGAACCTCAGACTGTGCGGGACGGTGCCGGACCATCGTATTCCTCTTATCCTGAGGAACCTCAGACTGTGCGGGACGGTGCCGGACCATCGTATTCCTCTTATCCTGAGGAACCTCAGACTGTGCGGGACGGTGCCGGACCATCGTATTCCTCTTATCCCGAGGAACCTCAGACTGTGCGGGACGGTGCCGGACCATCGTATTCCTCTTATCCTGAGGAACCTCAGACTGTGCGGGACGGTGCCGGACCATCGTATTCCTCTTATCCTGAGGAACCTCAGACTGTGCGGGACGGTGCCGGACCATCGTATTCCTCTTATCCTGAGGAACCTCAGACTGTGCGGGACGGTGTCGGACCATCGTATTCCTCTTATCCTGAGGAACCTCAGACTGTGCGGGACGGTGCCGGACCATCGTATTCCTCTTATCCTGAGGAACCTCAGACTGTGCGGGACTGTGCCGGACCATCGTATTCCTCTTATCCTGAGGAACCTCAGACTGTGCGGGACGGTGCCGGACCATCGTATTCCTCTTATCCTGAGGAACCTCAGACTGTGCGGGACGGTGCCGGACCATCGTATTCCTCTTATCCTGAGGAACCTCAGACTGTGCGGGACGGTGTCGGACCATCGTATTCCTCTTATCCTGAGGAACCTCAGACTGTGCGGGACTGTGCCGGACCATCGTATTCCTCTTATCCTGAGGAACCTCAGACTGTGCGGGACGGTGCCGGACCATCGTATTCCTCTTATCCTGAGGAACCTCAGACTGTGCGGGACGGTGCCGGACCATCGTATTCCTCTTATCCCGAGGAACCTCAGACTGTGCGGGACGGTGCCGGACCATCGTGTTCCTCTTATCCTGAGGAACCTCAGACTGTGCGGGACGGTGCCGGACCATCGTATTCCTCTTATCCTGAGGAACCTCAGACTGTGCGGGACGGTGCCGGACCATCGTATTCCTCTTATCCTGAGGAACCTCAGACTGTGCGGGACGGTGCCGTCCTTCCAATAGAAAAAAGGTTTTCCTGTCCTGAGTGTGGGAAGTGCTTTCATGAAAAAATACAACTTCTCAGACATCAAAGATCTCACACAATTGAGAAGCCGTATTTCTGTGGTGAGTCCGAGAAAAAAAATTCTGGGAAGTCCAACCTTTCTGTACATCAAAAATGCCACAAAGACAAGAAGCCGCATTCTTGTTCTGAGTGCGGGAAATGTTATACACGGAAAACAGAACTTGTCATACATCAAAAATCTCACACAGGAGAGAGGCCGTATTCCTGTTCTGAGTGCGGGAAATGTTTTTCAGCTAAGTCACATCTTTGCAGACATCAGAGATTGCACACAGGTGAGAAGCCGTATCCCTGTCCCGAGTGCGGGAAGTGTTTTTCTCGGAAGTCCCATCTTACTGGACATCAAATGTGCCACACTGGCGAGAAGCCGTACGCCTGCCTTGAGTGCGGGAAATGTTATCAACGGAAATCAGACCTTATTACACATCAACGATATCACACGGGGGAGAAGCCGTATTCCTGCCCTGAGTGTGGACAATGTTTTGTACGTAAACCGATTCTTGATAGACACCAGGGTTGTCATATTGGTCAGAAGCCCTATTCCTGTCCCGAGTGCGGGAAATGTTTTATGCGTAAACCATTTCTTGATTTACACCGGAGATGTCACACAGAGGAGAGGCCGTATTCCTGTCCTGAGTGCGGGAAAAGTTTTTCGCGGAAGTCCCATCTTGCCGGGCATCAAATATGCCACACGGGTGAGAAGCCACATTCCTGCCCCGAGTGCGGGAAATGTTATCTACGGAAATCAGACCTTGTAATACACTGCAGATCCCACACGGGTGAGAAGCCGTATCCCTGCCCGGAGTGTGGGAGGTGTTTTGTACGCAAACCACATCTTGATGCACATCGGAGATGCCACACGGGGGAGAAGCCGTATTCCTGCCCCGACTGCGGGAAATGTTTTTCACAGAAGTCCAATCTTTCCAGACATCAGAGGTCCCACACAACCCTTGAGGTGTGTTAGTATCCGGAGTGCGGGAAAGTCTAAATCATATTTTGTGGTACATCAGAGATCTCACACAGGGAAGGAGCACACCCTCCCCCTATCATTAGCCACACCCATCTGTCATTAGAATAAATGATGCCAACACACTATGTTTTCAGAAATCGTTGATTGATACTTCGAAACACAATTGATGTTATATTGTATTTACCCGTCTTCTTCTGCCTGGCGTTTGAAGGACTTTGCTTTACTCAGATAAGGGAGTTTTATATGGGGGGGGGGGAGTATTTTTATTAAAAATATGTTAAGTTTAATAAACTATAATTTAAAAGAAAGTTGTTTGTTTTTATAATTTTATTAAATATTTTTATTGGTTATATCGATAAAAAAATATCTTGTTCAGGACAGTATTGCCGTAGTAAAGTTGTGTTTTTCTGGAAAAAAAATGTGTGCGTGTGTATATATATATATACACACACATACACACACTATATTGTCAAAAGTATTGGGACACCTGCCTTTACACGCGCATGAACTTTATTGGCATCCCAGTCTTAGTCCGTAGAGTTCAATATTGAGTTGGCCCCGCCCTTTGCAGCTATAACACCTTCAACTCTTCTGGGGAAGGCTGTCCACAAGGTTTAGGATGTGTGTCTATAGGAATGTTTGACCATTCTTCCAGAAGAGCATTTGTGAGGTCAGGCACTGGTGTTGAACTAGAAGGCTTGGCTCGCAGTCTCCGCTCAAAGGTGTTCTATTGGGTTGAGGTCAAGGCCAGTTAAGTTCCTCCACCCCAAACTCGCTCATCCATGTCTTTATGGACCTTGCTTTGTGCACTGGTGGGCAGTCATGTTGGAACACGAAGGGGTCATCCCCCAAACGGTTCCCACAAAGTTGGGAACATGAAATTGTCCAAAATGTCTTGGCATGCTAATGCCTTAAGAGTTCCCTTCGCTGGAACTAAGGGGCCAAGCCCGGTCCTTTTGAAAAACAACCCCCACACCATAATCCCCCCCACACCATAATCCCCCCTCCACCAAATGATTTGGACCAGGGCACAAAGCAAGGTCCATAAAGACATGGATGAGCGAGTTTGGGGTGGAGGATATTGGGGAACTGGAGAAAGTGCAGAGAAGGGCAACCAAACTGATAAGAGGCATGGAGGAGCTCAGCTATGAGGAAAGATTACAGGAACTGAATTTATTCTCTCTTGAGAAGAGGAGATTAAGGGGGGGATATGATCACCATGTACAAATACATAAGGGGTCCATATAGTGAACTTGGTGTTTAGTTATTCACTTTAAAGTCATCACAAAGGACAAGGGGGCACTTTTTACATCTAGAGGAAAAAAGATTTCATCTCCAAATACGGAAAGGTTTCTTCACAGTAAGAGATGTGAAAATGTAGAATAGACTCCCTGCAGAGGTGGTTCTGGCCAGCTGAGTAGATTGCTTTAAGAAAGATCTGGATACTTTCCTAAAGTTACATAATATAACTGGGTACTGAGACTTATAGGTAAAGTTCCAGGGAATATCCAATCGCCTTTCAGGGGATCAGGAAGACATTTTTTCGATGCTGTAGCAAATTGAATCATGCTTTGCTGTTTTTTTTTTTTTTTGCCTTCGTATGGATCAACTGTGGGTATAGGATTGTATATATGGGATTTTATATGTATATATATATATTTTTTTTTATGGTTGAACTAGATGGACTTGTGTCTTTATTCAACGTGACTAACTATTGAACTAAACCTTGTTATTTGATGATTGTTACATTTTATATACACTTGTTCGTTGGTGTGTAGATTTTAGCGATGGTCACCTAAAGGGCGCTGTCACCCATCTGGTGGAGCTGATGGTGGTCCAAGTTCATGAAGGGGCTTCCCTTACACCTCCTGCTCAACAACCCTGGAGGTGGTAACAAGGAAATGTGAGGATACGGGTTCCAGTGTTGCAGGTGGTACCAGGTCTCTTGCGACTGCCTGGTGCATTGGCCACATGACTAAAAACGGGAAGTAGATGTAGGAACACCATGGGACCAGAGCAGATGACAGGTACATAGACTTGATTCAAGCTGAGGATGGAAAGGGATGGGCAGCGGGGTATCAATTCAGAAGTAGGAAACAAGTCAACGTCAGTAAACGCCAAGCATTGTGGTACAAATTTATCACAAGAATAGAGTCGATGATTCAGGTTAAGTTCAGTAACAGCCGGGCAGTACCAATTCAGGAGAAAGGAACAGAGTTGTGGATTCAAGCTGAGGTTGCTAATAGACAGGTAGCTGGGTACTGACTAAGAGGACATAAAGAAAGTTGAGGATTTTAAGCTGAGGTCAGTAACAGCCAGGCAGTGGAGTACCTATCCAGTCGATGGGATCAGAGTCCAGGATTCAAGTTGAGTTCAGTAATAGCCGGTCAATACTAATTCAGGAGAAAGGAACAGAGTTGAGGATTCAAGCCAAGGTCGGTAGCACCCGGGTAGCTGGGTACCAACTCAGGGAACAAGAAGAAAGTTGAGGATTTAGGCTGAGGTCCGTAACAACCAGCAAGGCAGGGGAGTACCAATCCAGGAGATGGGAACAGAGTTGAGGATTCAAGTCGGGTTCAGTAACAGCTAGGTAGTACTAATTCAGGTGAAAGGAACAGAGTTGAGGATTCATCCGAGATCGATAACAGCCGGTTAGCTGGGTATCAACTCGGGGGGAAAGAAAAAAGTTGAGTGTTTAGGCTGAGGTCAGTAACAGCCGGGCAGCGAAGTACTATTTCAGGAGACGGGAACAGTCGAGGATTCAAGTTGAGATCAGTAACAGCCAGGCAGCTGGGTGCCAATTTAGGAGAACGGAACAAAGTGAAGAATACAAGCTCAGGTCGGAAACAGCGGGGCAGTTGGGTAACAATTCAGAAGACTGAAGATCACTGGAGAGGAACCAGATGCAGGAATGCCATGTATCAGGTGACAGGAACGTTGACTAGATACTAGTAAAGGTTGGTAACAGCTAGGCAGCTGGGTATTCATTTAGGAGAAAGGAACAAAGTCAGGAATACAAGCTGAGGTCAGTAACAGCAGGGCAGTTTGGTAACAATTCAGAAGACTGAAGATCACTGGAGAGGAACCAGATGCAGGAATGCCATGTATCAGGTGACAGGAACGTTGACTAAATACTAGTAAAGGTTGGTAACAGCTTGGCAGCTGGGTATTCATTTAGGAGAAAGGAACAAAGTCAGCAATACAAGCTGAGGTTGGTAACAATTCAGAAGACTAAAGATCATTGGACAGGAGCCAGATGAGCAATGTTGACTAGATCCTAGCCAAGGTTGGTACAGCCAGGCAGCGGGGTACCAATGCAGAAAACAGGAACTGAGTCAAATATTGATGCTAAGGTCAGTAACAACTTGGTACCATGTCAAAAGACAGGAACAGAGTTAAGGCTACCAACCGAAGTGGGTCAGCTGGGTAACAAGTTAGGAGAAGGGAGTCTAAGAGTCAAGCTGAGAACAGTAATGGCCAGGCAGAGGGGTAGCAGTTCAGGATACAGGAGTCAAGGATTCAAGCTGAGCCCAGTAAGAACCTAACAACCGGGTACCATTTCAGGAGATGGTAACAGAGTCGAACATTCAAGTTGAGATCTGTAACAGCCGTGCAGTAAGGTACTGTGACAGAACCCACTGTCACTGTGTGTCTTGGAGGGGGCTGTGGGTTGGCCTCCTTCCCACAGACTTTGGCCCAGAAGAGACTGAAAGACTTGGGGACAAAATGGCATTGAGATAATGCAATGCTACATCCCTTCTCCCCCCCCCCCTTGTTGCTGTGTTTAATTGTGTTGGGTCATGGCACGTAGACAAAGGTCTGGAGACACATCCCAGCAGGGGGTGTGTAAGGAGGGGCTGCCTGCTTATCATAATCCCTTGGTGTCTTTCAACTGTAGTTTCTGTTTCAATGTACAAGTGTTGAGTTCCCATTGATTCTTCCTTGTCCCCTCCCCCCCCCTCTATGACAAGGCTAAGGGGAGTGTCCCTAACTGCATTGAAAGGTGTATGTTTTGTATTTAATAAAGAGTTTATGCTCTGCATGTTTAACCCTCAACACCTGTGTGGATTGTCTCGTGATTAAGGGGTTAAGGGATGGTTATGGCGAGTCTGCAGGCTGCGGGTGCGTTTGGAGGACAGGAGACACAGGTCTGGCGGAGGTTCCCATACAGGGTATCTGAGATCCTTCACAGGTACCAACTTAGGAAACTGGAACAAAGTTGAGGATTTAAGGCGAGGTTTATAACAGTCAGGCAGTGGGGTACCAACTAGAGCAGTGATGGCGAACCTTGTCACCCCAGATGTTTTGAAACTATATTTTCCACAATGCTCATGCACTCTGCGGTGTCGTTGAGCATCCTGGGAGCATCATGGGAAAAATATCTGGGGTGCCAAGGTTCACCACCACTGAACTAGAGGGACAAGAAGAAAGTTATGGATTTAGGCTCCGTAATAGCAATTCTGAAGGCAGGAACAGAGCTGAGGATACAAACCATGGTCTGTAAATGCCAAGTAATGTGCTGCAAATTCAGGTCACAAGAACAGAGTCAAGGATTCCAGCTGAGATCAGACAGCCTAGGCAGTGCCAATTCAGGAGACAGGAACAGATTTGAGGATACATGCTGAGGATTGTAACAACCAGGCTGCAGGGTACCAATTCAGGAGACATGGAAAAAGTTGAGGATACAAGCCGAGGATGGTAAGACATGGGCAGCTAAGTACCGATTCAGGAGAGAGGAACAGAATGGAGGGTACAAGCTGAGGTCGGTAACAGCTGGGCAGCCTGGTATCGATTCAGGAGAGAGGAACAGAATGGAGGGTACAAACTGAGGTCGGTAACAGCTGGGCAGCCTGGTATCGATTCAGGAGAGAGGAACAGAATAGAGGGTACAAGCTGAGGTCAGTAACAGCTGGGCAGCCTGGTATCGGGAACAGAATAGAGGGTACAAGCTGAGGTCAGTAACAGCTGGGCAGCCTGGTATCGGGAACAGAATAGAGGGTACAAACTGAGGTCGGTAACAGCTGGGCAGCCTGGTATCGATTCAGGAGAGAGGAACAGAATAGAGGGTACAAGCTGAGATCAGTAACAGCTGAGCAGCATGGTACCGAGTAGAAACAGAATCAAGCATAAAAGCCAAGGTCGGAAACAGAAAGGTGCCAGTTCTGGAAACAAGAGCAGAGTTGAGGATTCAAGCTGAGGTCAGTAACAGACCAGCAGCAGAGTACCAATTCAGAAAGCAGAAACATGTCAGATACAAGCCAAGGATTTAATCCGAGGTTGGAAACAGCCAGACAGCCCAGGACCAATTTGGAAGACAGGAACTCCTTGAGATTAAAAGAGTCAGTCTATAGAGACAACATACCCAGCAGTCATGTGATCTACATGGTGTTACTGGCGGTGTGGAGGATCATTTTTAACAAAACTGGTAATTTTGCTGCAAAGTCAGTTGCCTTGAAATCCCTCCACTCATCCCGATCTGTAATATATGTCTATCCCCCTTGGTGGGAGTGGAGATGACCCATCTATAAGGATATACAGTACATACACACACAGGACAAGGCCGTGTTCACACTACGAGATGTTTCTCGGGGCTGCAGTTTCTCTGAGCTCCACAAGGTGGCGAGCTCACTTCTACCCAGACAGGAAGTCTCTATGAAAGACAGGAAGTGATGTCAGGCACAGACAGGAAGTGATGTCAGGTATAAATAGGCAGTACCAGGTGAGAGGTGAGTCGGGAGGAAGTAAAGAGGAGACATTGTTGGAAGACGCAGTAGAGGAGGTAATAAGATCTTATTTTCTATTTACACCCAGTAACCCCCCCCCGTCATGTCCGTCCTCTTCCTCCATAGTCACTGTGACGTCTTTTATCTCCAGCAGATGATGATACACACATATATAGTGTGGAAACCTAGATCAACCCCTTCAGGGGCAGAACATTTCCCCATTTACAGGCCCGGAACATTCTCTTCATTTTGGAGATGCGTCACCTTTCGCACCAATCACCTTCTCACCTCATCAGTCCATACCAGGGGTTTCCAAACTGTGGCCCAGAGGGCCAGATGTGGCCCTTTATCTGCCTTAACCGGCCCCAGGGGGACTATTCATCCCACTAATATGAGACACTATTCTACCCTCTGACACCAAAAATGGGGTGGCATTTCTCCCACTGACACTAACAATTGGGCACTTTTCCTCCCCCCTAATACCAACATTTTCTATTCCCGCTGGCCACAGTGCGGCCCCCTTAAAGTCTGAAGGACAGTAAACTGGCCCTTTTTTTGAAAGTTTGGTGACCCCTGGTCTATACTAACCGATTATACCACTTTTTTTAGTCGTGGGGGATGGGAAAGCTTTTTGGTTATTTAACCCCTTCACTACCAGGCCTTATGCTCCACTTTTAACCTCAGATCGTTTTTGCAATTCTTCTTGAAGCCATGCATTTTAACCCATCACTCCTCTGAAAAACAATCTGCATGCAGGTCCCTTTTCAGAAGTGGCAGTGAGGAGGCAATGTAACACTACCTCCCTGCCTGTTTTAACTCCAAACAAGCATGCTGCAATGCACGCGGTTACGGAGTATTTTTGACGCTTCCCCGTTTGCTGGAATGGGCCACGTTCAGCAGGCTTGCTGCCGACTGACTGATTGTGTTATGTTGGATAGAGGACATTTAGAATGGCGATAATAAGCTCCCTGGTGCACCCAATAGAACACCTGGGCACTTGTGTCTCACTGGTTCCCCCTGTGACCGTGTCTGGGCCACCATAGTGGTCATGAAAGTGGGAAGTGCTCCTATCCAACCTAGGACCTGTAAAGAGAACCCTCTGTAGTCTATAAGTGGAGAGTAGTACAAATGAAGGTGAAATCCCTTGCGCTACCAAGTGAACAATGAAACTCAATTAAGTAAATATTATAAATGATATAAATGTGAAAACTGTTGCTGGACCCTAAGTGTACACCGTGCACAAAAAAATGGGTATAGGTGAATAGTGATCGGTAGGGATGAGCTCCGACGTGTTCGCATTGAACACGTGCAGAGCCCGCCAAGAAGTCGGAACCATGATGCGCTAATCACAGCCAGGGAGACATTTCCCGATCTCTCCAGCCGAGCATCGGGAAATGTCTCCCTACCTGTCATTAGCGCAGCGCGGTGCTGACATCCTGGCGGGCTCTGCACGTGTTCAATGCGAACACGCCGGAGCTCATCCCTACTGATCGGTGCAACTTTCTGAATCTAAATAAAGAAATAACTTCAACTAAAGGCCCATACATATGATCTGACTTTTTGATAACAAATGTTCGACGGACGTGTTTGATCGGACAATCCGACCGTGTGTATGCTCCATCGGACGATTGTTTTTTCTTTTTCCTTCGGACAAATGTTTGGTGTGAATGCTCTCAAACTTTTCGGCAACAAATGTCCGATGGAGGCTAATCCAATCATGTGTACACAAGTCCGTCGGACTAAAGTACAAACACGCATGCTCAGAACCAATGCTAAACATCAGACAACAATAGCAGAAGTTGCGCAAAGGGTGGCGCTAAAGAGCTGAAAAACCACGTAGTACGTCAATTACGTTCGTGAATGTTGGCTGAAAATGTTCTGCCTTGTGTATCCATACCAAGTTCACGGCCAACGCACCTTTGGACCAAAATCCACGGTAAAGTCCGATGGAAGTCCGATCGTGTGTATGAGGCTTTATAGTGACAAATAAACAAAGTACACAATATCAAAATAGTGTGAACAACTAATTATTGTGCTTTGTGGAAAAAGTCCTTCCAAATAATGTGCTAAAAACGGTATATCAAACGATTCTTCTGTGTTCAATCTTCGGAATTCTTGTAAACTTAATGCTCCCAGAGCTCTTACCTCAATGAGGAATGCAGTCAGCCTTATCGATCTCCTAGGGTCAGGGCAATTCTCCAAATCCCTCAAGGAAAATTTGGTTCCTTATAGTACTGGATCCAGTTGAAGGTTTCCAATGGTGATGGCGACTTTCAAGCTCACAGTCAGAGGGTGGTTTCGAGGTTTCCAATATTATGTAAGGATAAAGAAAAAAACCTCCCATAGCGTAAAAATGTATAAACAAACGAGATTTTTAATGTAAGAGCCCGTTTGGCCTTTAATAAATCTCGTTTGTTTATACGTTTTTTTACGCTATGGGAGTTTTTTTTTACTTTATCCTTACATAATATTGGAAACCTCGAAACCACCCTCTGACTGTGAGCTTGAAAGTCGCCATCACCATTGGAAACCTTCAACTGGATCCAGTATTATCAGGCACCAAATTTTCCTTGAGGGATTAGGAGTTGGAGAATTGCCCTGACCCTAGGAGATCGATAAGGCTGACTGCATTCCTCATTGAGGTAAGAGCTCTGGGAGCATTACGTTTACAAGAATTCCGAAGATTGAACACAGAAGAATCGTTTGATATACCGTTTTTAGCACATTATTTGGAAGGACTTTTTCCACGAAGCACAATAATTCGTTGTTCACACTATTTTGATATTGTGTACTTTGTTTATTTGTCACTATTAGTTGAAGTTATTTCTTTATTTAGATTCAGAAAGTTGCGCTGATCACTATTCACCTATAAGTGGAGACTGGTGGAATGAGGTGGTGCTTTGGCGAACGATCTCTGCAAAGCTAGTAGGTGAGAGGTGGTCCCTGTAGCAGCAGGAGCTGACGTAACAAATTGGACACTAGGGGGCCTCCCAACATATAAGCTTCTTTAGTGGAGGGGTATATCCAGGAGGAGTGGAGGTGGAACATGGTAGTCTTCATGGAACATCTTGAGATGACCAGTGTTCTGGTGATCTGGGTACAAGTTGCAGGGAATTAGAGTGGCTCATTCTTATGGTATACATGACGTCTGGTGGCATTTTACAGTCTGAAGAGCACAGATTGCTGGTTTTGGCTTAAAGGCCCTTGTCTCTGTATTGGCTGTAGTTAGAAATTGTCACGTACCTGGTGGAGATCGAGCTGTAGAGGGGGCTTCTCTTGCACCTCCTGTCCAACACCCCTGGTAGTGGTGAAAGGGAGTGGAGGACACAGAGTGGCACGAGGGGCCGCTGTAGCAGATGGCTCTGGCTGGGTCTTGGCAGGAACCAGGTGACTGGAGAGCGCTGGGCCGGAACTGAGAACAGGAGCTCCGTGTCGCTGAATCAGCAGCTGGAGGCGTAACCGTGACGTGAGCCAGGGGGTCATCAACAGCCGGACAGAGCAGGTACCGAGACGTGAGGCAGAGGCAAAGACGGGACACAGGCCAGGTTCAGTACACAGTCGGGAAATGAGGCACAGGAACATCAGGCAGAAGCGGAGTCAAGCACATGCCGGGGTCACAAGTAGGCAAGCGTAGGTCAACAGGAAGGTTCAGGCGTAGCCGGGTCAGGATACAGGAAACTAGTACAGATCCGGTAAACAGGCACTAGCTAAAAAGACCACTCAGCAAAGTGTGCATGTCACTGGCAAGTTTAAATAGGCAGATTGGCGCCAATGCACGCACGTGCGCGCGCCAATGTGCGCTCACGCAAGCACCAGTACCTGTCTTTTCTTGTGAATCTCTTAGAATGCCCACATCTGCGCACCAGTGCGCGCTTGTTACCCGGGTTTCTCTTACAGAAATGTGGAGTTGAATTTGTGTTGCCTTTGGGTACCGGCGCTCAACATCTTCCATTGCTCAGAGTAAAGGATCCCATCTTGAGGTTTGAAATACGAGGCCCACCGAACCACCTGGGGGTCCTCATCCACCTCAACAAAGGAAAACTGGGTGCTGCATATACAATATAGACACCAAATGCAAGGAGGAAACACTATTTATGAAGAATGAGGCCAGTCACCCATACATTATAGAAAAGGGGCAAAACTTGTGTGGTCATTAAGGCCAGGAGGTGTAGTAGCCCTGAGGTCCATTTGGCGTCCTTTTGCAAAAGCAAGTTGTCAGAATAAATGTAAAAGAAAAAGATGAGAACGGTGCGCTTATTCAATAATGTGCCATAAAGTAATATACTCAAAGAATGAATATGATGAGTATCCAAACATACAAATAAATAAATGTGAATAAAAGTCCAACTAAAGCCCGATGGTAGGAATCAGTTCATATAAAGGTAAAAAATCTCATAGGGATAACTTGATAGAAGAAAAAACAGACAAAACATCAATTCAAACATCGACTGTTTAAATTTATGAATTGGCCGCTCCCCTCTAACAATGACCCAAGAGTCAAACAAGGCTCATCAGATATTCAAATAAGGAATCCTGCTGATGGATCTATAAAGGCATTCAGGTCCCAGGCGAAGACGAAGAACTACGCCCAAAACTTGGCATCAAAACATCTTGGGTAATTCCATATATAGAGGAAACGGCTCGCTCCAAGGAATGGCACTTCTTGTATAAATGGCGCTCAAAGGAAACAAATAACAGCCACAGTGCAATATTGCCAAATGAAAAGAAAATGTATTTAGTAAAAGAAGATGCTTACATCAAGTAAGGGTAAAAACCACAGTAAAAAGCAATGGGAGTAGTGACACACTCGCCTCCTCATCGCACTTCCATAAAACACCACCGGAACATGACGTCACAAGGTTCCACCCGACGCGTTGCGTCACTGGTCACGTGACTTCCTCAGGGGATCCAAGTAAGCGAGCTGTTTCCTCCTCTATATATGGAATTACCCAAGATGTTTTGATGCCAAGTTTTGGACGTAGTTCTTCGTCTTCGCCTGGGACCTGGATGCCTTTATAGATCCATCAGTATGATTCCTTATCTGACTATCTGATGAGCCTTGTTTGACCCTTGGGTCATTGTTGGAGGTGAGCGGCCAATTCATAAAATTTTAATGCCGCGTACACACGGTCGGAATTTCCGACAACAAATATTCGATGTGAGCTTGTCATCGGAAAATCCGACCGTGTGTATGCTCCATCTGACATTCGCTGTCGGAATTTCATACAACAAATGTTTGAGAGCTGGTTCTCAAATTTTCCGACGACAAAACTTGTCAGAAATTCCGATCGTGTGTAGCCAATTCCGACGCACAAAAATTCTACGCATGCTCGGAATCATTGAACTTTATTTTTCTCGGCTGGTCGTAGTGTTGTACGTCACCACGTTCTTGACGTTCGGAATTTCCGAGCAACATTTGTGTGACCGTGTGTATGCAAGACAAGTTTGAGCCAACATCCGTCGGAAAAAAATCCACGGTTTTGTTGTCGGAATGTCCGATCGTGTGTACGCAGCATAACAGTCGATGTTTGGATTGATGTTTTGTCAGTTTTTTCTTCTATCAAGTTATCCCTATGAGATTTTTACCTTTTTTTATATGAACTGATTTCTACCATTGGGCTTAAGTTGGACTTTTATTCCCATTTATTTGTATGTTTGGATACTCATCATATTCATTCTTTGAGTATATTACTTTATGGCAGATTATTGAATAAGCGCACCGTTCTCATCTTTCTCTTTTACGTTTATTACGCTGTGTTTTTTGTGATTGCAGCTAATTTACGGTCACTATACATGTACTATATATTATTTCTTCTGAGTTTATTTTCACTATATTCACTGAAGGCTGATGAAGTGTCTCCCAATGGGAGTTTGGAGATTCTCATTTGTGAGATCATAAATCTTCTCCCCCCCATCCACATTTTATTATTATTATTATACCTCCAATACAGTCCAGATATTTCTCTGTTATCAATTATCATTTTTACCTGTCTAGGCAGAAACCTGTGTAGACCACATGACTGCAAAAATGAGGATGGAGGAGGTCCGGAGTTACATCACTGAGATAATACTAGACTTCACCCTGGAGATCATCTACCAGCTGATTGGAGAGGTGAGGAGGATTCTGGGAGGTCACATGACATCACTTTTATCTCTATTAATAATACACAGACCTGACCAGAGAGGTAAGGGGGATTCTGGGAGGTCACATGACATCACTCTTATCTCTATTAATAATACAGACCTGACCGTAGAGGTGAGGAGGATTCTGGGAGGTCACATGACATCACTCTTATCTCTATTAATAATACAGACCTGACCGGAGAGGTGAGGAGGATTCTGGGAGGTCACATGACATCACTCTTATCTCTATTAATAATACAGACCTGACCGGAGAGGTGAGGAGGATTCTGGGAGGTCACATGACATCACTCTTATCTCTATTAATAATAATACAGACCTGACCGGAGAGGTGAGGGGGATTCTGGGAGGTCACATGACATCACTCTTATCTCTATTAATAATACACAGACCTGACCAGAGAGGTGAGGAGGATTCTGGGAGGTCACATGACATCCCTCTTATCTCTATTAATAATACACAGACCTGACCAGAGAGGTGAGGGGGATTCTGGGAGGTCACATGACATCACTCTTATCTCTATTAATAATACACAGACCTGACCGGAGAGGTGAGGAGGATTCTGGGAGGTCACATGACATCCCTCTTATCTCTATTAATAATACACAGACCTGACCGGAGAGGTGAGGAGGATTCTGGGAGGTCACATGACATCACTCTTATCTCTATTAATAATACAGACCTGACCGGAGAGGTGAGGAGGATTCTGGGAGGTCACATGACATCACTCTTATCTCTATTAATAATACACAGACCTGACCGGAGAGGTGAGGAGGATTCTGGGAGGTCACATGACATCACTCTTATCTCTATTAATAATACACAGACCTGACCGGAGAGGTGAGGAGGATTCTGGGAGGTCAGACATGACATCACTCTTATCTCTATTAATAATAAACAGACCTGACCGGAGAGGTGAGGGGGATTCTGGGAGGTCACATGACATCACTCTTATCTCTATTAATAATACACAGACCTGACCGGAGAGGTGAGGAGGATTCTGGGAGGTCACATGACATCACTCTTATCTCTATTAATAATACACAGACCTGACCGGAGAGGTGAGGAGGATTCTGGGAGGTCACATGACATCACTCTTATCTCTATTAATAATACACAGACTTGACCGGAGAGGTGAGGAGGTTCCTGGGAGATCACATGACATCACTCTTATCTCTATTAATAATACACAGACCTGACCGGAGAGGTGAGGGGGATTCTGGGAGGTCAGACATGACATCACTCTTATCTCTATTAATAATACAGACCTGACCGGAGAGGTGAGGAGGATTCTGGGAGGTCACATGACATCACTCTTATCTCTATTAATAATACAGACCTGACCGGAGAGGTGAGGAGGATTCTGGGAGGTCACATGACATCACTCTTATCTCTATTAATAATACACAGACCTGACCGGAAAGGTGAGGAGGATTCTGGGAGGTCACATGACATCACTCTTATCTCTATTAATAATACACAGACCTGACCGGAGAGGTGAGGAGGATTCTGGGAGGTCACATGACATCACTCTTATCTCTATTAATAATACACAGACTTGACCGGAGAGGTGAGGAGGATTCTGGGAGGTCACATGACATCACTCTTATCTCTATTAATAATACACAGACCTGACCAGAGAGGTGAGGGGGATTCTGGGAGGTCACATGACATCACTCTTATCTCTATTAATAATACAGACCTGACCGGAGAGGTGAGGAGGATTCTGGGAGGTCACATGACATCACTCTTATCTCTATTAATAATACACAGACCTGACCGGAGAGGTGAGGAGGATTCTGGGAGGTCACATGACATCACTCTTATCTCTATTAATAATACACAGACTTGACCGGAGAGGTGAGGAGGATTCTGGGAGGTCACATGATATCACTCTTATCTCTATTAATAATACACAGACCTGACCGGAGAGGTGAGGGGGATTCTGGGAGGTCAGACATGACATCACTCTTATCTCTATTAATAATACACAGACCTGACCGGAGAGGTGAGGAGGATTCTGGGAGGTCACATGACATCACTCTTATCTCTATTAATAAAACACAGACCTGACTGGAGAGGTGAGGAGGATTCTGGGAGGTCACATGACATCACTCTTATCTCTATTAATAATACACAGACCTGACCGGAGAGGTGAGGAGGATTCTGGGAGGTCACATGACATCACTCTTATCTCTATTAATAATACACAGACTTGACCGGAGAGGTGAGGAGGTTCCTGGGAGATCACATGACATCACTCTTATCTCTATTAATAATACACAGACCTGACCGGAGAGGTGAGGGGGATTCTGGGAGGTCAGACATGACATCACTCTTATCTCTATTAATAATACATAGACCTGACCGGAGAGGTGAGGAGGATTCTGGGAGGTCAGACATGACATCACTCTTATCTCTATTAATAATACACAGACCTGACTGGAGAGGTGAGGAGGATTCTGGGAGGCCACATGACATCACTCTTATCTCTATTAATAATACAGACCTGACCGGAGAGGTGAGGAGGATTCTGGGAGGTCACATGACATCACTCTTATCTCTATTAATAATACACAGACCTGACCGGAGAGGTGAGGAGGATTCTGGGAGGTCACATGACATCACTCTTATCTCTATTAATAATACAGACCTGACCGGAGAGGTGAGGAGGATTCTGGGAGGTCACATGACATCACTCTTATCTCTATTAATAATACACAGACCTGACCGGAGAGGTGAGGAGGATTCTGGGAGGTCACATGACATCACTCTTATCTCTATTAATAATACACAGACTTGACCGGAGAGGTGAGGAGGATTCTGGGAGGTCACATGACATCACTCTTATCTCTATTAATAATACACAGACCTGACCAGAGAGGTGAGGGGGATTCTGGGAGGTCACATGACATCACTCTTATCTCTATTAATAATACAGACCTGACCGGAGAGGTGAGGAGGATTCTGGGAGGTCACATGACATCACTCTTATCTCTATTAATAATACACAGACCTGACCGGAGAGGTGAGGAGGATTCTGGGAGGTCACATGACATCACTCTTATCTCTATTAATAATACACAGACTTGACCGGAGAGGTGAGGAGGATTCTGGGAGGTCACATGATATCACTCTTATCTCTATTAATAATACACAGACCTGACCGGAGAGGTGAGGGGGATTCTGGGAGGTCAGACATGACATCACTCTTATCTCTATTAATAATACATAGACCTGACTGGAGAGGTGAGGAGGATTCTGGGAGGTCACATGACATCACTCTTATCTCTATTAATAATACACAGACCTGACCGGAGAGGTGAGGAGGATTCTGGGAGGTCACATGACATCACTCTTATCTCTATTAATAATACACAGACCTGACCGGAGAGGTGAGGGGGATTCTGGGAGGTCACATGACATCACTCTTATCTCTATTAATAATACACAGACCTGACCGGAGAGGTGAGGAGGATTCTGGGAGGTCACATGACATCACTCTTATCTCTATTAATAAAACACAGACCTGACCGGAGAGGTGAGGAGGTTCCTGGGAGGTCACATGACATCACTCTTATCTCTATTAATAATACATAGACCTGACTGGAGAGGTGAGGAGGATTCTGGGAGATCACATGACATCACTCTTATCTCTATTAATAATACACAGACCTGACCGGAGAGGTGAGGAGGATTCTGGGAGGTCACATGACATCACTCTTATCTCTATTAATAATACACAGACCTGACCGGAGAGGTGAGGAGGATTCTGGGAGGTCACATGACATCACTCTTATCTCTATTAATAAAACACAGACCTGACTGGAGAGGTGAGGAGGATTCTGGGATTCTAACATGATATTCCTATTGGTTCTCCAATACAGAGATTTCCTCTTGTGAAGGCTGGTGATCATTTGACCATCACAGTGCCTCCATGTGACTCCCTAAAACCTGAGAGACACAACATGGAGAAGATTCTAGAAGTCACCAAGAAGATGATGGAGCTGCTGACAGGAGAGGTGAGCGGTGCCGGGAATTCTGGGACATTATCCAGTAACAGACAAGGGATGTGTCTGGATGGTGACTGTATCATTGTGTGTGTCAGGTTCCTATAAGGTGTCAGGATGTCACTGTCTATTTCTCTATGGAGGAGTGGGAGTATTTAGAAGGACACAAGGATCTCTACAAGGACGTCATGATGGAGAATCAGCCGCCCCTCACATCACCGGGTAAGAGGAGACTTTATTGTAAAGGAGAGAGCAGTACGGAGGCTCCACCTAGATCCCCCATCATCTGATAAACACATAGAAACAATGGATTCAGTCAGTGTGTGTGTTTCCTACAGATGGATCCAGTAATGGGAACCCACCAGAGAGATGTCCCCGTCCTCTGTATTCCCGGGATTCCACACAGGAAGGTCACACCATCCCCCACCATCATCAGGTAGATGAGGAACAATTATTGGTAGTTATAATTTATACACAAGGTTGTTTATTAAAATTATTTTCTTATTGTTTGTTCAGAGTGGAAACCTCGGGGATGATAATATTGTTGGTAAAGAAGAGTATAAAGAGGAGGATGAGGAGTATGGAGTGATGGAGAAGTTTTCAGAAGGACACAAGGATATGATGGAGCCACCTAATACCAGGAACCCACCAGAGAGATGTCCCCGTCCTCTGTATTCCCGGGATTCCACACAGGAAGGTCACACCACCCCCCATCATCATCAGGTGGGTGGAGTTGAGGGTCGGGAACATAAAGTGATTGAACACTCTGACATGTGGAGATGATGTGTGGACTCTACAAGATGATATTTTCTAGGTGATCTCCAGTTTGTTATTTTCTGCCATTGTCTTGATTTAGGGTGAAGATCTGATTATCATGAAAGTGGAGGGTGAAGAAGAAGAGAGGTATGTGAGGGATGATCAGCAATATATGGAGGAAGCTGGAATGAGGAGGACATTTATAGAGAAGGACACTCCTACAGAGATCAGCACAGGTGAGCCATACTATATTCTCCAGTCCCCATGGGTTCCTATCACAAGGCTGTGTGAACGTAGAAGTGATCTGGGAGGAGGATCGGTGGTCTTTTTGAAATTTTTCGAGAGGGGAAGAGTCCTATCTGGTTGGGGTCTTCACCGAGAACATCTACTCACTCATAGAGATGAGCTTCGAGTTCGACTCGAACATTGCCCGTTCGCCGAACAGCGAACAATTTGGGGTGTTCGCGGCAAATTCGAAAAGTCTATGGGAGAAATCTAAAGTGCTAATTTTAAAGGCTTCTATGCAAGTTATTGTCAGAAAAAGTGTTTGGGGACCCGGGTCCTTCCCAGGGGACATGTATCAATGCAATTTTTTTTTTTTTTTAAACGGCCGATTTTTCGGGAGCAGTCATTTTAATAATGCTTAAAGTGAAACAATAAAAGTGAAATATTCCTTTAAATTTCGTACCTGGGGGGTGTGTATAGTATGCCTGTAAAGTAGCGCTTGTTTCCCGTGCTTAGAACTGTCCCTGCACAAAATGTCATTTCTGAAGGAAAAAAAGTCATTTAAAAGCACTTGCGGCTGTAATGAATTGTCGGCTCCCGGCAATACAGAGACAAGTCATTGATAAAAAAAATGCGTGCCGTTCCCCCCCAAATTCAATTACCAGGCCCTTCAGGTCTGGTATGGATTTTATGGGGAACTCCACACCAAATTGAAAAAAAAATGGCGTAGAGTTCCCCCAAAAATCCATACCAGACCCTTTATCCGAGCACGCAACCTGGCAGGCCGCAGGAAAAGAGGGGGGGACGAGAGAGCGCCCCCCTCCTGAACTGTACCAGGCCACATGCCCTCAACATGGGGAGGATGCTTTGTGGGTCTGTGACCCCTCAAAGCACCATGTCCTCATGTTGATGGGGACAAGGGCCTCATCCCCACAACCCTTGCCCGGTGGTTTTGGAGGTCTGTGGGCGGGGGACTTATCGGAATCTGGAAGACCCCCTTTAACAAAGGGGACCCCCAGATCCCTGCCCCCCCTATGTGAATTGGTAAGGGGTACATTGTACCCCTACCATTTCACAACGAAAGTGTAAAAAAAACACAGACACCGTTGGGAAAAGTCCTTTATTAAAAACAAAAAATAAATAAAAAGATTCCAGCGGTGGTAATCCACTCTCGGTATCCTGGGATGGAGACACGCGGGGGATTCAGCCCCCCTCTGATGAAATGCAGGTATCCGTTGCATCAGAGGGGGGCAGGGTCACCCGCACGTCACTGGGGAAGCCCGGATTTCCCCTTGCGTCAGAGGGGGATGGGGTCACGTGACGGGTGGCCCCGCCATTATCTACTTAGGAGCTGTCACTGGCTGGAGCCGCGTCATTCCCAGGGTGTCTCCGCTCCGGTGAAGAGGGGACCGTGTGCTGTTCCTCGCTGCGCTGGACATCATTGTTGGAGCCTGGAACCCGGAGAGGAGAGATCATCCATCGCTGGACCCCGGAGAGGAGAGATCATCCATCGCTGGACCCCGGAGAGGAGAGATCATCCATCGCTGGACCCCGGAGAGGAGAGATCATCCATCGCTGGACCCCGGAGAGGAGAGGAGAGATCATCCATCGCTGGAACCCGGAGAGGAGAGATCATCCATCGCTGGACCCCGGAGAGGAGAGATTATCCATCGCTGGACCCCGGAGAGGAGAGATCATCCATCGCTGGACCCCGGAGAGGAGAGATCATCCATCGCTGGACCCCGGAGAGGAGAGATCATCCATCGCTGGAACCCGGAGAGGAGAGATCATCCATCGCTGGACCCCGGAGAGGAGAGATTATCCATCGCTGGACCCCGGAGAGGAGAGATTATCCATCGCTGGACCCCGGAGAGGAGAGATCATCCATCGCTGGACCCCGGAGAGGAGAGATCATCCATCGCTGGAACCCGGAGAGGAGAGATCATCCATCGCTGGACCCCGGAGAGGAGAGATCATCCATCGCTGGACCCCGGAGAGGAGAGATTATCCATCGCTGGACCCCGGAGAGGAGAGATCATCCATCGCTGGAACCCGGAGAGGAGAGATCATCCATCGCTGGACCCCGGAGAGGAGAGATCATCCTTCGCAGGATACCGAGAGTGGATTACCACCGCTGGAATCTTTATTTTTTTATTTATTTTTTTAATAAAGGACTTTTCCCAACGGTGTCTGTGTGTTTTTTTTTGTTGTTTTTTTTTTACACTTTCTTTGTGAAATGGTAGGGGTACAATATACCCCTTTACCAATTCACATGGGGGGGGGGGCGGAATCGGGGGGTCCCCTTTGTTAAAGGGGTCTTCCAGATTCCGATAAGCCCCCCCGCCCAAAGACCCCCACAATCACCAGGCAAGGGTTGTGGGGATGAGGCCCTTGTCCCCATCAACATGAGGACATCCTCCCCATGTTGAGGGCATGTGGCCTGGTACGGTTCAGGAGGGGGGGGCGCTCTCTCGTCCCCCCCTCTTGTCCTGCGGCCTGCCAGGTTGCGTGCTCAGATAAAGGGTCTGGTATGGATTTTTGGGGGGGAACTCCACGCCATTTTTTTTTTCATTTGGGATGGAGTTCCCCTTCAAATCCATACCAGACCTGAAGGGCCTGGTATGGATATTTGGGGGAACCCCACGCCTTTTTTTTTTAACAATGACTTTTCTCTGTATTGCCGGGAGCCGACAATTTATTATAGCCGCGAGTGCTTTTAAATTACTTTTTTTCCTGGAATGGATATTTGGGGGGAACCCCACGTCATTTTTAAATTTTTTTTTATTTGACGCAGGGTTCCCTTAATATCCATACCAGACCTGAAGGGCCTGGTAATTGAATTTGGGGGAACCCCCACGCATTTTTTTTTTATTTTCTTTTTTATCAATGACTTTTCTATGTATTGATAAAAGCCGACAATTCATTAATAGCCTCGAGTGAGTTTTAAATGACTTTTCTTCCTTCAGAAATGACACTTTGTGCAGGGACAGTTCTAAGCACGGGAAACATGCGCCACTTTACAGGCATACTATACACACCCCCCAGGTACGAAATTTAAAGGAATATTTCACTTTTTATTGTTTCACTTTAAGCATTATTAAAATCACTGCTCCCGAAAAAAGTTTTTAAAACTTTTTTTTGCATTGACACATGTCCCCTAGTGCAGGACCCGGGTCCCCAAACCCTTTTTAGGACAATAACTTGCATATTAGCCGTTATAATGAGCACTTTTGATTTCGAACGTTCGAGTCCATTGTATTTAATAGGGTTCTAAAGTTTGTGCGAACTTTCGGTCCGTTCGCAGGTTCTGGTGCAAACCGAACCCGGGGGTGTTCAGCTCATCACTACTCGCTCATATCTACCTGATCCAGATGGAATCTTGATGGAAGTGAAGGAACCCTCTCAGATCTATTGATGATGTTTTTATTATTTTTCCAGGACACGCCATGGAGAAACCCTCGAAGGATCGTCTCGTTTTATCTCCAGGTTGTAAAATGGAAGACGAGGAGATCACAGGAGATGGTGGAGGAGAAAAGACAATGAGCTCCTCTATGGATGGAGGACTTCACAGTCCATGGAATCACTCTGAGCAACCTCGTACTGTGAGGGGTGGTGGTGGAATTCAGGGGGAGGAGCCATTTCCCTGTCCTGAATGTGCGGAAAGTTTTAGCTCTGAATCAACTCTTACCGTACATCAGAGATCCCACTCGGGGGAGAAGCCATTTCCCTGTCCTGAATGTGCGGAAAGTTTTAGCTCTGAATCAACTCTTACCGTACATCAGAGATCCCACTCGGGGGAGAAGCCATTTCCCTGTCCTGAATGTGCGGAAAGTTTTATCTCTGAATCAACTCTTACCGTACATCAGAGATCCCACTCGGGGGAGAAGCCATTTCCCTGTCCTGAATGTGCGGAAAGTTTTAGCTCTGAATCAACTCTTACCGTACATCAGAGATCTCACTCGGGGGAGAAGCCATTTCCCTGTCCTGAATGTGCGGAAAGTTTTAGCTCTGAATCAACTCTTACCGTACATCAGAGATCTCACTCGGGGGAGAAGCCATTTCCCTGTCCTGAATGTCGGGAAAGCTTTACCTCTGAATCAACTCTTACTGTACATCAGAGATCCCACTCGGGGGAGAAGCCATTTCCCTGTCCTGAATGTGCAGAAAGTTTTAACTCAGAACAAAGTCTTACCGTACATCAGAGATCTCACTCGGGGGAGGAGCTTCATTCCTGTACTATGTGCGGGGAATGTTTTCTACATAAATATCATCTTATTGTACATCAGAGAACTCACACGGGAGAGAAGCTTCATTCCTGTTCCGAGTGTGGGAAATGTTTTGTAAGTAAAACAGACCTTATTGTACATCAGAGGTCTCACACGGGGGAGAAGCCGTATTCCTGCCCCGAGTGCGGCAAATGTTTTTCAAAGGGGTGCAACCTTATCAGACACCGGATGTTGCACACGGGGGAAAAGCCGTATGCCTGTGCAGAGTGCGGGAAATGTTACGCGCAGAAAATAGGACTTGTCATACATCAGAGATCTCACACAGGGAAGAAGCCTCATTCCTGTCCTGAGTGCGGGAAATGTTTCGGAAGTAAATCTGAACTTGTCACGCACCAAATGTCTCACACGGGGGAGAAACCGTTTTCTTGCTCCGAGTGCGGGAAATGTTTTCTACGTAAAACCGAGCTCACTGTACATCAGAGGTCTCACACGGGGGAGAAACCGTATTCCTGCCCCGAGTGCGGGAAATGTTTTTCCAAAGCATGCAACCTTTCCAGACACCAGAGAATACACACAGGTGAGAGGCCGTATTCCTGTGCTGAGTGCGGGAAATGTTATGCCCAGAAATCTGAACTTGTTATGCATCAAAGGTCCCACTCAGGGGAGAGGCCGTATTCCTGCGCTGAGTGCGGGAAAAGTTTTTATATGAAGTGCCACCTATACAGTCATCAGAGATTGCACACAGATGTGAAGCCATACCCCTGTCCCGAGTGCGGAGAATGTTTTAAGCGCAACTCGCAACTTGTTGTCCATCGAAGGTCCCACACAGGAGAGAGGCCGTTCTCCTGCGCCGATTGCGGGAAATGTTTTACACGGAGCGGAGACCTTGTTACTCATCGAAGAATCCACACGGGGGAGAGGCCGTATTCCTGCCTTGAGTGCGGAAAATGTTTTTTAGCGAAGACCCATCTCAACAGACATCAGATGAAGCACACGGGGGAGAAGCCGCATTGCTGTCCTGAGTGCGGGAAATGTTTCTCACGAAAGTTTTGCCTTACACAGCATCAGAAAACCCACCAGGTGCGGGAAATGTCTTCTATGTGAATCAGATTTTGCGTACACATCAGGGATCTCACGCCCAGAAAACGCGCGGCTGAGCGCTCCTCTGATCTTTTTCATGGAAGAAACACTTCAGGGGTGACCAAAATACTTCAAAGTTCTGTCTGAGTGACTCTTCCATGAGAGGAGATGGATGAGAACGCCACAAGTCTTTGTTGCCGAGGACGAAAAAGTAGAATAGAGAAAAAGCCAACTAGTTTCGGGGGTCGGCATTCCCCTTCATCAGGGCTGAAGAATAAAACCATAAAAAACATCATAAAATAAAAATGATAAAAGATTATAAATTGACTATGAAATATAATTGATAAAGATACACTATGTTCCCAAAAGTATTGGGACGCCTGCCTTTACACGTACATGAACTTTAATGACATCCCAGTCTTAGTCCGTAGGGTTCAATATTGAGTTGGCCCCGCCCTAGATTACATGACTATTTCAGCCCTGTGCTGCAATAATGTCTTACTCCCCATCTGCTTTGTTAACCTCACTGCCTTCCTCCTGATGGCTGGGTACAGAAAATACTGGACATACGTCATCTACGTACCTTGGACATATCTCGTACGCCCTGGTAATTTTCCCCTTCCTCAGCCATTCTGCTTCTATCATTGACAACACCCATGTCTTTCTCCCCATCTGCTCTGTTATCCTTACTGTCTTCTTCCTGGGTACAGAATATACTTTAATCAGGACGATAAATATACAGTACGACATCTAAGTACCTTGGACATACCTTGTATGCCCTGGTGCTCCCCCCTTCCTCAGCCATTCTGCTTCTTTTATTGGTGACCTCCCATCTGATCTGTTATGCTCATTGCCTTCTTCCTGGTGGCTGGGTACAGAAAATACTTTAATCAGGATGATGAATATACATCATCTAATTACCTTGGACATGCCTTGTATGCCCTGGTGCTCTCCCCTTCCTCAGCCATTCTGCTTTTTTTATTGGTGACATCCGTGATATACCTCCCATCTGATCTGTTACGCTCATTGCCTTTTTTTCCTGATGGCTGGGTACGGAAAATACTTTAATCAGGACCTTGAGTATATGTCATCTAAATTCCTTGGACATACCTTATATGTCCTGGTGCTCTTCGTCAGCCATTCTGCTTCTTTTATTGGTGACATCCATGATTTACTCCCCATCTGATCTGATACCCTCACTGCCTTCTACCTGATTGCTGGGTACAGAAAATACTATAATCAGGACGTTGACTATACGTCATCTAAGTACCTTGGACATACCTTATATGCCCTGGTGCTCTCCCCTTCTTCAGCCATTCTGCTTCTATCATTGACAACATCCATGATTTACTCCCCATTTGCTCTGTTAACCCCCCTACCCTCTTCCTGATGCCTGGGTACAGAAAATATTTTTACCAAGAGGTTGGCCATACATACGTCATCCAAATACCTTGGACATACCTCATATGCCCTGGTGCTTTTCCCCTTCCTCAGCCATTCTTCTATCCTTGGCGACACCCATGTCTTAGTCCCCATCTGCTCTATTAACCTCAACGCCTTCTTCCTGATGGCTGGGTACAGAAAATACTTTAATCAGGATGTTGGATATACACTACATCAGGGATCTGCAATTAGCGGACTTCCAGCTGTTGCAAAACTACAAGTCCCATCATGCCTCTGCCTCTGGGTGTCATGCTTGTGGCTTTCAGTGTTGCTATTTCTCATGGGACTTGTAGTTCTACAACAGCTGGATGTCCGCTAATTGCATATCCCTGCACTACGTCACCTAAATACCTTGGACATACCTCGCACGTCCTGGTGCTCTTCCCCTTCTTCAGCCATTCTGCTTCTACCAATGGCAACACCCATGATTTACCCCCCATCTGCTCTGTTGACCTCAGTGTCCTCTTCCTGATAGCTGGATGCAGAAAATACTTCAATCAGGACGTTGGATATATGTCATCTAAGTACCTTGGACATACCTTGTATTCCCCGGTACGCTACCCCTTCCTCAGCCATTCTGCTTCTATTATTAGTGACACCCATGTCTTACTCCCCTTTCCCATCCACTGTGTTAACCTCATCACCCTCTTCCTGATATTTGGGTACAGAAAATACTTTAATAGGGACGTTGGATATATGTCATCTAAGTACCTTGGACATACCTCGCACGTCCTGGTATTCTACCCATTCTTCAGCCATTCTGCTTCTATCATTGGTGACACCCATGTCTTACTTCCCATCCACTGTGTTAACCTCAGTGCCCTCTTCCTGATGGCTGGGTACAGAAAATACTTTAATCAGGACACTAGGCATGCGTAATCCTAAATTCATTGGCCATACCTCCTATGCCCTGGTGCTCTTCCCATTCCTCAGCCATTCTGCTTCTATCATTGGTGACACCCATGTCTTTCCTTTCCCATCCACTGTGTTAACCTCAGTGCCCTCTTCCTGATGGCTGGGTACAGAAAATACTTTAATCAGGACACTAGGCATGCGTAATCCTAAATTCATTGGCCATACCTCCTACGTCCTGGTGCTCTTCCCATTCCTCAGCCATTCTGCTTCTATCATTGGTGACACCCATGTCTTTCCTTTCCCATCCACTGTGGTAACCTCAGCGCCCTCTTCCTGATGGTTGGGTACAGAAAATACTTTAATCCGGATATTAGACATGCGTAATCCTAAATTCATTGGCCATACCTCCTACGTCCTGGTGCTCTTCCCATTCCTCAGCCATTCTGCTTCTATCATTGGTGACACCCATGTCTTTCCTTTCCCATCCACTGTGGTAACCTCAGTGCCCTCTTCCTGATGGCTGGGTACAGAAAATACTTTAATCAGGACACTAGACATGCGTAATCCTAAATTCATTGGCCATACCTCCTACGTCCTGGTGCTCTTCCCATTCCTCAGCCATTCTGCTTCTATCATTGGTGACACCCATGTCTTTCCTTTCCCATCCACTGTGGTAACCTCAGTGCCCTCTTCCTGATGGCTGGGTACAGAAAATACTTTAATCAGGACACTAGGCATGCGTAATCCTAAATTCATTGGCCATACCTCCTACGTCCTGGTGCTCTTCCCATTCCTCAGCCATTCTGCTTCTATCATTGGTGACACCCATGTCTTTCCTTTCCCATCCACTGTGTTAACCTCAGTGCCCTCTTCCTGATGGTTGGGTGCAGAAAATACTTTAATCAGGACACTAGACATGCGTAATCCTAAATTCATTGGCCATACCTCCTACATCCTGGTGCTCTTCCCATTCCTCAGCCATTCTGCTTCTATCATTGGTGACACCCATGTCTTTCCTTTCCCATCCACTGTGGTAACCTCAGCGCCCTCTTCCTGATGGTTGGGTACAGAAAATACTTTAATCCGGATATTAGACATGCGTAATCCTAAATTCATTGGCCATACCTCCTACGTCCTGGTGCTCTTCCCATTCCTCAGCCATTCTGCTTCTATCATTGGTGACACCCATGTCTTACTTCCCTTTCCCATCCACTGTGTTAACCTCATCACCCTCTTCCTGATGGTTGGGTACAGAAAATAATTTAATCAGGACACTAGACATGCCTAATCCTAAATTCCTTGGCCATACCTCCTATGCCCTGGTGCTCTTCCCATTCTTCAACCATTCTGTTTCTATCATTGGCTCCGCCCATGTCTTACTCCCCCCCCCATCTATTCTGTTAACCTCTTCCTGATGACTTGGTACAGAATATTCTTTAATTGGGACATTGACCATACATCATCTAAATTCCTTGGACATACCTCGTATGCCCTGGTTCTCTTCCCTTGGCTCTAACATTTGACTCTATCACTGGCGACACCCATGTTTTACTCCCTATTTGCTCTGTTAACCTCAGTGCCCTCCTCCTAAAGGCTGAGTACAGGACCTTGGACCTACGTCATCTAAGTACCCACATTGGACGTCTTAAGATCCTTGGACATACCTCATATGCCCTGGTGCTCTTCCCTTGGCTCCGCCATTCCGCTTCTATCATTGGTGACACCCATTGGTCATTTTGTAATGGGCTCCTGAAGAAACGATGCCCCTACTTTCCGGGATCATTGATGGATACATTGTTACATTGTATTTACATTTGCTCTGTGGTGTGCAGGTCACATGTGCAGAGCGGCACTTAAAGGCATTTCATATTGGGGGGGGGGGGGGGCGGGGGGAAGCTATATTTTTATTAAAAATTGTTTCTTTATTAAAATGAATCATTCCTAATGAACAAAATCCTCCTTTTTTTTTTTTACCTTTTGGAGTATTGTATTACGAAATGCTCCACATGTATATGATAAAAGTTGCCTTTATTTTGATGCGGATGTCTTTGTTCTTCTTTGTATCCGATCTGTAATTGTAATCTCGTTATCCAATTAGCCAAATCCGAAAATAAAATGTTCTTTTTTTTTCTGCTCTGTCGATGGACAAACTAGGAGGAAATCTATTTTTCGAAAAAAAACGATGTTTTGCTTTTGATTATATGGATAATAAAATCATTGTTTTCAGGGCACTAAATAAAGTTGAGTTGGTCTCAAGAAAACTTTATATGCACTGGTCCAAATCATTTGGTGGAGGGGGGATTATGGTGGGGGGGGTTGCTATTCAGGGGTTGGGCTTGGCCCCTTAGTTCCAGTGAAGGGAACTCTTAAGGCGTCAGCATTCCAAGACGATTTGGACAATTTCATGCCAAAAAGAGGTCACATCTGACTTCAACCTCCAGTGCAGGCCAGTAGAGTTCCTTCACCCCAAACTCGCTCATCCACGTCTTTATGGACCTTGCTTTGTGCACCCCTCCAAATCATTTGGTGGAGGGGGGATTATGGTGTGGGCTTGGCCCCTCAGGGGTTGGGCTTGGCCCCTTAGTTCCAGTGAAGGGAACTCTTAAGGCATCAGCATACCAAGACATTTTTGTAGAATTTCATCTTTGGGAAGAGTTTTAGGACGGCCCCTTCCTGTTCCAACATGACCAGTGCACAAAGCAAGGTCCATAAAGACATGGATGAGCGAGGTTCATCCATGTCTTTATAGACCTTGCTTTGTACACTGGTGGGCAGTCATGTTGGAACAGGAAGGGGCCGTCCTCAAACTCCTCCCACAAAGTTGGGAAACATGAAATTGTCCAAAATGTTTTGGTACGTTGAGGCCGCGTACACATGCTCGGAATCTACGACAACAAATATTTGAGCGCTGGATCTCAAATTTTCCGACAACAAAACCCGTTTGTTGTTAAATTCCGAACGCGTGTAGACAATTCCGACGCACAAAATTGCACGCATGCTCTGAATCAAGTACGAGACGGAAGCCCTCGGTCTGGTAAAACTAGCATTCATAATTGAGATAGCACATTCGTCACGCTGCAAATTTTTTAATCTTCTTTTAATGCAAGGCTGAAAAGCGCAAATCATCTCTCACCAAACTTCTACTAACACGAGATTAGCAGAAGGAGCCCAAAGGGTGGCGCACTTGGTATTGAACTTCCCTTTTTATAGTGCCGTCGTACGTGACCGCGTTCTTGGCGATCTGAATTTCCGTCAACATTTGTGCGACCGTGTGTATGCAAGACAAGTTTGAGCCAACATCCGACGGTAAAAAATCCACGGTTTTGTTGTCGGAATGTCCGATCGTGTGTACACGGTATAAGAGTTCCCTTTACTGGGACTAAGGGGCCAAGCCCAACCCCTGAAAAACAACCCCACACCCAGGGGGTGAAGGCCAGTCAAGTTCCTCCACCCCAAACATGCTCATCCACACTATATTGCCAGAAGTATTGGGCCACCCCTCCAACTCATTTGGTGGAGGGGGATTATGGTGTGGGGTTGTTTGTCAGGGGTTCGGGCTTGGCTCTAATTCATCCCAAAGGTGTTCTTTCGGGTTAAGGTCAGGACTCTGTGCAGGCCGGTCAAGTTCCTCCACCACAAACTCACTCATCCATGTCTTTATGGACCTTGCTTTGTACACTGGTGGGCAGTCATGTTGGAACAAGAATTGTCCAAAGTGTCTTGGTATGGTGACGCCTTAAGAGTTCCCTTTTTCCCTTGTTGTGAACAAGCACGAGTTACCCGTCTGGAACCGGTCTACCAATGTTCATGTAACGTCCTGTCAATGTCCTTTGGCACTTTGAAAATAAAGTAATTATTCTACAGAAGTTCTTCCTTCCATGGTGCGCGACCAATTTTTCCTTCAATTACTACTGACGGTGGTGAGCCGGGCCAGCACCCACGAGGAATTCCATGTCCACAGTCTGAGTGGTGTTACATTCTGGACTTAAAGAGGAAGTAAATCCTGATGGAGTTTACTTCCTCTATGTTTCCCTGCAAAGGTAAAGCATAATGGGCTACTGTGCATCGCATAGTAGCCCATTATGTGACACTTACCTGCAGTAGAAGCCTGCAATGTCGCCGTCTTCCTCGCTGCCAGCGAGCGTCCATCTTCACCCCTCTTCTTAGGGGGGGCCGCGAACTCCGGCTCTGTGACTGGCCGGAGTCGCAGGAGCTGCCTTTAACGGCATGACCCCGGCTTGAAACGGTACAGCGTGCCCTTTCAAGACGGCGCATGCGCAGAAGAAGGCGTCGCTCGGGGAAATGGCAAATATCTCAGAGACCGTGTAGGTCTCGGAGATATTGCAAGCACCTACAGGTAAGCCTTAATCTAGGCTTACCTGTAGGTGTAACTTCCCGCAGAGGGTTTACAGCCACTTTAGGAGTTCCCTTCACTGGGACTAAGGTGCCAAGCCCAACTCCTGAAAAACAACCCAACACCCAGGGGGTGCAGGCCAGTCAATTTCCTCCGCCCCAAACTTGCTCATCCACACTATATTGCCAGAAGTATTGGGCCACCCCTCCAAACCATTTGGTGGAGGGGGGGATTATGGGGTTGAGTTGTTTTTTCAGGGGTTGGGATTGGCCCCTTAGTTCCAGTGAAGGGAACTCTTAAGGCGTCGGCATACCAAGACATTTTGGACAATTTCATGCTCCCAACTTTGTGGAAACAGTTTGGGGACGGCCCCTTCCTGTTTCAACATGACTGCCCACCAGTGCACAAAGCAAGGTCCATAAAGAAATGGATGAGCGACGCTTAGTGTTGGGCTTACCAAGGCAGGGCACTGTTGGGCTCTCCTTATCTGGGGCTTTTTAGAGGAAGTTTGGGGGTCCTGACTTTTTCCCTTTTTTGATTGTGAATGTTCAACTGGTCATAAACTGATCAACCTTCAGCTGGTTCAGCAGAGACCGGACTCAATTTGGTCAGTGTGTGGCCGTCCCTCCCTGACCGAATGATTGCTCGAATGACTTCTGTGGAAGGGACATGCTGGATAATTGTTGTTCCTCAGTGAATGCAGCCAATGTCCCAAAGGGGTGGGGGAGGTTGTTTCGAGCAGCTCGCTTGTGTGAATGGGGGAATCCCTTTGTTTTTATTGTTCAGCCAAAAAACGACCCATCTAAGTCCAGCTTCACTGAACGGGTGCGAAGGACTTTCAATGTCTCATGAAATGTAGAGAAGTTCCTTTTAATTACTTGGACCTACCAAAAAACAAAAAGGGGTCTTTTTTTATAAAATGATGAAGGATAAATAAGAGAACGGAGGTGGAGGTTTTGTATGGCGTAGGTACAGTATATGAACCTTGCTAATTGATTCCTTAGATGTTTCATTCAGGAATGAAGATGGATCTTTCTTACAGCATCTATTCCCCACATCAGCCACTATGTTCTGGAACCCAACCCAGATTTGACCTCATCAGTTTTTAGCACATCTGCCTTACAGAACTGGGGTCCCTCGGTTTGAACCCCAACCAGGACACTATCCCAACCAAGACACTGGTGTCTTTATTCAACCTTACCAACTATGTAACGATCTGCATGGAGTTTGCATGTTCTCCTTGTGCTTGGGTTGGGTTTCTCTGGGTACTTGGGTTTCCTTCAACACTCCAAAGACATGCTGGTAAGTTAATTGGCTACTGTCTAGTACAGTGGTCTCCAAACTGCAGCCTGGGGCCAGATGTGGCCCTTTGCTTGCTTTTATCTGGCCCTTGGGCGCTATTTTCACCCCAGTCCCCCATGCACACCGCGCATGCACAGCCACCTCTGAGTTATTAGAAAACAAGTGATTGGCCATGCATGAACAGTTAACACTTCATGCCAACAAAGGGCAGTAAAAGCAAGGAGGGGGAGAATGGGAACAGGACGGTATGGCCATTGTACGTCATGCATTAGCAGCGTGGGAGGGAGTGGAGTTCCAAAATCATCACCCTGGGTATTGGACAAACGTGTGTCAGTGTTCCGTCAGAATCGGTGACCCATCAGATTGGGTAACGTAAGTGACGTTCTGACCCAAAAAGACTGACTGCGCATGTGTCCAACCACACTGCGTTCCACCACTTTTCCAACCTTACACACCAGCGAACCCGTCAGATTAGGTAACGGAAGTGACGTTCCATCAGCTGCACATGCGTTCCACCGCTACCAGGTTTGCTAATGTGACAGAACACACGCAGTCAGAAGGCGGCAGCAGACATCTTACTACACCCAGCTTCGTTTGGAATTTCAGAGTAATTTTAGCAATAAAGTGAGTGTTTATAAATAAATGTAGTATATTGACATCTGTGATGGTGTTTGGATGTTTCATTTTGAAAGCCTAAAGGTTTAGCGCTGAGCAATGTGGCCTCCAACATGGCCACCGCCACCTTCCTACAGCTGGGTGTACCAACATGCCTCTGCCACCTTCCGATTGCTGGGTGTACCAACATGGCCTCCACCACTTTTCCACTGCTGGGCGTACCAACATGCCTCTGCCACCTTCCTACTGCTGGGTGTACCAACTTGGCCTTCGTCACCTTCCCACTGCTGGGTGTACCAACATGACCTCCGCCACCTTCCTACTGCTGGGTGTACCAACTTGGCCTTCGTCACATTCCCACTGCTGGGTGTACCAACATGACCTCCGCCACCTTCCTACTGCTGGGTGTACCAACATGCCTCCACCACCTTCCTACTGCTGGTGTACCAACATGGTCTCCACCACCTTCCTACTGCTGGGTGTACCAACATGCCTCCGCCACCTTCCTACTGCTGGTGTACCAACATGGTCTCCGCCACCTTCTCACTGCTGGGTGTACCAACATGGCCACCGCCACCTTCCTACTGCTGGGTGTACCAACATGCCTCCGCCACCTTCCTACTGCTGGTGTACCAACATGGTCTCCGCCACCTTCTCACTGCTGGGTGTACCAACATGGCCACCGCCACCTTCCTAAAGCTGGGTGTACCAACATGCCTCTGCCACCTTCCGATTGCTGGGTGCACCAACATGGCCTCCACCACTTTTCCACTGCTGGGCGTACCAACATGCCTCTGCCACCTTCCGACTGCTGGGTGTACCAACTTGGCCTTCGTCACCTTCCCACTGCTGGGTGTACCAACATGGCCTCCGCCACCTTCCTACTGCTGGGTGTACCAATATGCCTCCGCCACCTTCCTACTGCTGGTGTACCAACATGGTCTCCGCCACCTTCCTACTGCTGGGTGTACCAACATGCCTCCGCCACCTTCCTACTGCTGGTGTACCAACATGGTCTCCGCCACCTTCTCACTGCTGGGTGTACCAACATGGCCACCGCCACCTTACTACTGCTGGGTGTACCAACATGCCTCTGCCACGTTCCTACTGCTGGGTGTACCAACATGGCCTCCACCACTTTTCCACTGCTGGGTGTACCAACATGCCTCTGCCACCTTCCTACTGCTGGGTGTACCAACATTCCTCCGCTACCTTCCTACTGCTGGGTGTACCAACATGACCTCCGCCACCTTCCTACTGTTGGGTGTACCAACGTGGCCTCCGCTACCTTCCTACTGCTGGTGTACCAACATGGCCTCCGCCACCTTCCTACTGCTGGATGTACCAACATGCCTCCACCACCTTCCTACTGCTGGGTGTACCAACATGACCTCCGCCACCTTCCTACTGTTGGGTGTACCAACGTGGCCTCCGCTACCTTCCTACTGCTGGGTGTACCAACATGCCTCCGCCACCTTCCTACTGCTGGTGTACCAACATGGTCTCCGCCACCTTCTCACTGCTGGGTGTACCAACATGGCCACCGCCACCTTACTACTGCTGGGTGTACCAACATGCCTCTGCCACGTTCCTACTGCTGGGTGTACCAACATGGCCTCCACCACTTTTCCACTGCTGGGTGTACCAACATGCCTCTGCCACCTTCCTACTGCTGGGTGTACCAACATTCCTCCGCTACCTTCCTACTGCTGGGTGTACCAACATGACCTCCGCCACCTTCCTACTGTTGGGTGTACCAACGTGGCCTCCGCTACCTTCCTACTGCTGGTGTACCAACATGGCCTCCGCCACCTTCCTACTGCTGGATGTACCAACATGCCTCCACCACCTTCCTACTGCTGGGTGTACCAACATGACCTCCGCCACCTTCCTACTGTTGGGTGTACCAACGTGGCCTCCGCTACCTTCCTACTGCTGGGTGTACCAACATGGCCTCCACCACCTTCCTACTGCTGGATGTACCAACATGCCTCCACCACCTTCCTACTGCTGGGTGTACCAACATGACCTCCGCCACCTTCCTACTGTCAGGTGTACCAACGTGGCCTCCGCTACCTTCCTACTGCTGGGTGTACCAACATGGCCTCCGCCACCTTTCTACTGTCGGGTGTACCAACATGGCCTTCATCACCTTCCTACTGCGGGGTGTACCATTATGGCGTCCGCCACCTTCTTACTGCTGGGTGTACCAACATGGCCTCCGGCACCTTCCTACTGCTGGCAACCAGCTTCTTTCAATATGTGACATCAAAACAGCATCACAGATGGTAATATACTATATTTATTTCTACACACCTACTTTATTGCTAAAAGGACTCTGGAATTCAAGACATAATCTGACGCGTTCGCTGGTATGTAATGTCGGAAAAGTGGTGGGACGCATGCGCAGTCTGTTTTTTTGGGGTCAGAATGTCTCTTCCATTACCTAATCTGACAGGTCACCGATTCTGATGGAACACCGGTACTGCATTCAGTATCACTACCCCTGGTAGATCAAGCCCCACACTGTAAAAAAGGCATAGGCAATTGGCAGCAGACTTGGCTGGGCAAAGGCATCACCCTGTGGGGTATTAAGGAGCAGTGCCTTCAATAAGCCCCAGTGCTTCCACTTAAATGGGTCTTGTGGATAACAATTACCATCCCGATTGTCCATTGCCTTAAATAATAATCATCACGCTGTTGTATTTGAAAGTCCATATATTGAAAAACGGGAACAAGTAACATCCAATGAACCATCAAAACTTTATCTATTCTCCCAACAGGAACATTAATAGAGATGATTAGAGATCTCCCTTCCTCCATCTCTCTTCCCGAATCCCGCGTGATCTCCTCAAGGTTTAACCCAATCATGCAAAAGGCGGGTCACAATTGATGACCTCATCACAAAGCGCAGAGTGAAGAGAAGACATCATTGAAAAGGGAAAAACAAATATACGACATCTCGGGTCAGTACAGTGGTGTATTTAGGATTTGTGCTGCCCTAGGCCTGACTAAACTCGTGCACCCCCTAATTTAAATATGACACACCCCTTCCTGTCAAGGCCACATCCCTTTCTGTTTAAGACCCGCCCTGAAATTTTCGAGTGGGAACACTAGTTCTGAGGTCCTGGGGGGGGGGGGAAATGGATTCCCTTAATTTGCATATATTTTCTCTCACTTCCTGTTTTGGCTATGGGGCAGGAAGTGAAGGGAAATCTCTGCAATGGGACAGGGATGGTAAAAAATAAACTGACGGGGGCTCTAACCCCCCCTTACTCCATCCAAAATGAAAAAAAAAACGTGTTGCCTATAGTTCTACTTTAAGCACACATTTCTGATACTTTTATGGAGAGGACTAAGAAGATATAACCATGCCAATGGTGCAGCAGAAAACATATAGGACAGTGAGGAAGGTTTGAGGTCCACCGTGATAGGACAGTCAAAATTAGAAGCAGCGCCCCCCCCCCACCCAACACACTTTTGGAATGCCGGCCGTCCACATACCGGAAACAGTGCGGCCGCTTTATGGAGGCGCTAGACTAATTTGCCTCTCTGCCCAATAAGACTGGTGGAACACTAACAGTGTAGCGCAAGCCGGCGGGGACTCTTTCCGTGCTGCCCCCCTGCAAAGTGCTGCCCTAGGCCTGGGCCTTGTCGGCCTAGGCCAGGATATAGCGTTGGGTCAGTACCAGTGGTGGTGCATCCATAGTGGGCGCAGGAGCACCGCCCCCTCTCTCTTCTGCACCTGTCACTCAACAATAGATATATTCATGCATTGCATGAATATATCTATTGTCTCCGCTGCCGCCCCCTATTCAGGTGTCCGGCCCCTTGTTGAGCGCCGGCCATCTGAATTACAGCGGTGGGTGTGTTTTGGAAGTGCCTGATTAGAGCCATATAGGCTCTAATAGGCTTCCTGGTTAGAGCCTGTGGGCTCTAATCGGCTTCCAAATGGATAAACAGCGGGCGCATGGCTGTGCGTTCCCTGTCTAAACCATGCTGTGTTAGGGAATCGCTTCCCTAACACTAACCTGCCTCTCAGCCAATCAGGTGCACCGGGTCTGGTTACCGATCACCTGATTGGCTGAAGCGACATCGAGGAGGTGAGAAGACATTGAGGACTCGGAGGGAGCGTGGAGGATCCCCAGAAATGTAAGTGTCGGGCGGGGGGGGGACAAACTGGCTGCATTTGGGGGGAAACTGGCTGCATTTGAGGGGAAACTTGCTGCATTTGGGGGGACAAACTGGCTGCATTTGGGGGGAAACTGGCTGCATTTGAGGGGAAACTTGCTGCATTTGGGGGGAAACTGGCTGCATTTGGGGGGAAACTGGCTGCATTTGGGGGGAAACTGGCTGCATTTGAGGGGAAACTGGCTGCATTTGAGGGGAAACTGGCTGCATTTGGGGGGAAACTGGCTGCATTTGGGGGGAAACTGGCTGCATTTGAGGCGAAAAACTGGCTGCATTTGAGGGGAAACTTGCTGCATTTGGGGGGAAACTTGCTGCATTTGAGGGGAAACTTGCTGCATTTGGGGGGAAACTTGCTGCATTTGAGGGGAAACTGGCTGCATTTGAGGGGAAACTGGCTGCATTTGGGGACAAACTGGCTGCATTTGGGGGGAAACTGGCTGCATTTGAGGGGAAACTTGCTGCATTTGAGGTGGAAACTGGCTGCATTTGGGGACAAACTGGCTGCATTTGAGGGGAAACTTGCTGCATTTGGGGACAAACTGGCTGCATTTGAGGGGAAACTTGCTGCATTTGGGGACAAACTGGCTGCATTTGGGGGGAAACTGGCTGCATTTGGGGGGAAACTGGCTGCATTTGAGGGGAAACTGGCTGCATTTGAGGGGAAACTTGCTGCATTTGAGGTGGAAACTGGCTGCATTTGGGGACAAACTGGCTGCATTTGGGGACAAACTTGCTGCATTTGGGGACAAACTGGCCGCATTTGAGGGGAAACTGGCTGCATTTGGGGGGAAACTTGCTGCATTTGAGGTGGAAACTGGCTGCATTTGGGGACAAACTGGCTGCATTTGGGGACAAACTGGCCGCATTTGAGGGGAAACTGGCTGCATTTGGGGGGAAACTGGCTGCATTTGAGGGGAAACTGGCTGCATTTGGGGGGAAACTTGCTGCATTTGGGGGGGAACTTGCTGCATTTGGGGACAAACTGGCTGCATTTGGGGGGGAACTTGCTGCATTTGGGGGAAACTGGCTGCATTTGGGGACAAACTGGCTGCATTTGGGGACAAACTGGCTGCATTTGAGGAGGAAACTGGCTGTATTTGGGGGGAAACTGGCTGCATTTGAGGGGAAACTGGCTGCATTTGAGGGGAAACTGGCTGCATTTGGGGGGAAACTTGCTGCATTTGGGGACAAACTGGCTGCATTTGGGGACAAACTGGCTGCATTTGAGGAGGAAACTGGCTGCATTTGGGGACAAACTGGCTGCATTTGGGGACAAACTGGCTGCATTTGAGGAGGAAACTGGCTGCATTTGGGGTGAAACTGGCTGCATTTGGGGACAAACTGGCTGCATTTGAGGAGGAAACTGGCTGCATTTGGGGGGAAACTGGTTGCATTTGGGGGGAAACTGGCTGCATTTGGGGACAAACTGGCTGCATTTGAGGGGAAACTGGCTGCATTTGGAGACAAACTGGCTGCATTTGAGGGGGCAAACTGGCTGCATTTGGGGGAAAATTTTAAGCACCAGCCACCACTGGTCAGTACATACAACTCATAAATTCACAGGTCGCGTCATCGTCACATTATAAGACGTTTCTCGGGGCTGCAGTTCCTCTGAGCTACACAAGGTGGTGATCTCACTTTTCCTCAGGCAGGAAGTCTCTATGGAAGACAGGAAGTGATGTCAGGTATAAATAAGAAGTTCCGGGTGAGAGGTAAGTCGGGAGGAAGTAGAGAGGAGACATTGCTGGAAGTGGCAGCAGAGGAGGTAATAAGATCTTATTTTCTATTTACACCCAGTAACCCCGTCATGTCCGTCCTCTTCCGCCATAGTCACTGTGACGTCTTTTATCTCCAGCAGATGATGATACACACATATATAGTGTGGAGACCTAGATTAACCCCTTCAGCAGAACATTCCCATATATATATAAATATCATCATTATCAATTATTCCTTACCTGTATAGATCAAATGACGGCACCAATGAGGATGGAGGAGGACCGGAGTCACATGACTGAGAAAATACTAAATCTCACCCTGGAGATCATCTACCTGCTGATCAGAGAGGTGAGGAGGATTCTGGGAGGTCACATGACATCACTCTTATCTCTATTAATAAAACACAGACCTGACCGGAGAGGTGAGGAGGATTCTGGGAGGTCACATGACATCACTCTTATCTCTATTAATAATACGCAGACCTGACCGGAGAGGTGAGGAGGATTCTGGGAGGTCACATGACATCACTCTTATCTCTATTAATAATACAGACCTGACCGGAGAGGTGAGGAGGATTCTGGGAGGTCACATGACATCACTCTTATCTCTATTAATAATACAGACCTGACCGGAGAGGTGAGGAGGATTCTGGGAGGTCACATGACATCACTCTTATCTCTATTAATAATACACAGACCTGACCGGAGAGGTGAGGAGGATTCTGGGAGGTCACATGACATCACTCTTATCTCTATTAATAATACACAGACCTGACCGGAGAGGTGAGGAGGATTCTGGGAGGTCACATGACATCACTCTTATCTCTATTAATAATACACAGACCTGACCGGAGAGGTGAGGAGGATTCTGGGAGGTCACATGACATCACTCTTATCTCTATTAATAATACACAGACCTGACCGGAGAGGTGAGGAGGATTCTGGGAGGTCACATGACATCACTCTTATCTCTATTAATAATACACAGACCTGACCGGAGAGGTGAGGAGGATTCTGGGAGGTCACATGACATCACTCTTGTCTAGTCTGGTCAATAGTCCATGTTCTTATTGTAGATGATGTCAGATGATTGATATCGGTTTACCTTTCTCCTGATGTGTAGGATTATGTTGTAGTGAAGAAGTCTAGTAGGGAGCCAATCTCAGGAGGATGGAGCAGGACCCAGAGCCCCACCATGGTGCCTCCCACTCCTTCTCCCATACCTGAGAGGAACAAAGAGCAGAAGATCCTGGAACTGACCACCATGATGGTCCATCTGCTGACAGGAGAGGTGAGCGGTGCCGGGAATTCTGGGACATTATCCAGTAACAGACAAGGGATGTGTCTGGATGGTGACTGTATCATTGTGTGTGTCAGGTTCCTATAAGGTGTCAGGATGTCACTGTCTATTTCTCCATGGAGGAGTGGGAGTATTTAGAAGGACACAAGGATCTCTACAAGGACGTCATGATGGACAATCAGCCGCCCCTCACATCACCGGGTAAGAGGAGACTTTATTGTAAAGGAGAGAGCAGTACGGAGGCTCCACCTAGATCCCCCATCATCTGATAAACACATAGAAACAATGTATTCAGTCAGTGTGTGTGTTTCCTACAGATGGATCCAGTAATGGGAACCCACCAGAGAGATGTCCCCGTCCTCTGTATTCCCGGGATTCCACACAGGAAGGTCACACCATCCCCCACCATCATCAGGTAGATGAGGAACAATCACTGATAGTACCATTAGGATCTGTACATTATCTGCATTGTTACCATTGATGTCATTTTTATTATATATTCAGAGTGGAAACCTGAGAGATCCTAAAGTTGAGGTTAAAAAAGAGGAGGATGATGAGGATGGGGTGATGGAGGAAATACACAAAGATCTGTACCAGGACACCATGGGGGAGTCATCCAGCTACAGGAACCCACCAGAGAGATGTCCCCGTCCTCTGTATTCCCGGGATTCCACACAGGAAGGTCACACCATCCCTCACTGTTACAAGGTTGGTGGGACGGAGCATCTAAAACATGGACTGGTGGAGACAATGTGTGGATTTACTATGTGATGTCACAATAATAAAGCTTATATTTTACAGATGATATTCTCTCTCATTTTCTTGGTTTAGAGTGGAGATCCAATCGATATAGAATTTGAGGTGAAATCAGAAGAAGAAGAGAGGTATGTGAGGGATGATCAGCAGTCTATGGAGGAGGATGGAATAACGGGGACATTTATAGAGGAGGACACTCCTACAGAGATCAGCACAGGTGGGTCATGAAGTGTATTGCAGGGCACAGAAAAACCACATATCTAGTGAATCTCTTCAATACATAAACATATTTCCATCTTATGTCCCTATAAGTACAGAAAAATACCCAGTGTGTCGGTACCTGCCATAATAACCCCCAGCATTAGTGTCAGGGCTAAGTCAGTACAGCCAATCACACTCTGGATCCCACTCCTGGTCACACCTTTCAGAGGTTGCGGACTGCTGGTATAGACTGATTGAGCAAAGGACAACAATTGCTTCCAAATCAGTCCACAAACACAGCTCAATCTGTTTACAAATTCAGCCTCAGGTTTCCACGGCTCTACTTCCATAAATTTCTGGTCAACCTGATGTCTGACTACATGTCCCATAATTCACAGCATCATCGTGCATGCATGGAGGAGAAGCACAGGCGTGTCTTCTGTATCTAGTGTTGGCCTGTAGTTCCCTCCCAGGAGCAGACACAACAGGCCGGCCACGGTGGGAGGGGAGAATTGTAAGATCCTCAGAGACAAAGCTGCCTCATGTGGGCGGAGTCCTGGTTTAGGGGAACCAATCAGCTCATGTCTAGTAATAATCTTTGTATTTCTATTTTAGTAGATGGACGGGAGATGAGGAAAACCTCAGAGGATTGTCTCACTTTGTCTCCAGACTGTAAAGTAGAAGATGAGGACATCACACAGTATAGTCCAGGAGAAAACCCGACTACCTCAAATGTCCATCCGGCACCACACAGTGTAGATGGACCATCGTATTCCTCTTATCCTGAGGAACCTCAGACTGTGCGGGACGGTGCCGGACCATCGTATTCCTCTTATCCTGAGGAACCTCAGACTGTGCGGGACGGTGCCGGACCATCGTATTCCTCTTATCCTGAGGAACCTCAGACTGTGCGGGACGGTGCCGGACCATCGTATTCCTCTTATCCTGAGGAACCTCAGACTGTGCGGGACGGTGCCGGACCATCGTATTCCTCTTATCCTGAGGAACCTCCGACTGTGCGGGACGGTGCCGGACCATCGTATTCCTCTTATCCTGAGGAACCTCAGACTGTGCGGGACGGTGCCGGACCATCGTATTCCTCTTATCCTGAGGAGCCTCAGACTGTGCGGGACGGTGCCGGACCATCGTATTCCTCTTATCCCGAGGAACCTCGGACTGTGCGGGACGGTGCCGGACCATCGTATTCCTCTTATCCTGAGGAACCTCAGACTGTGCGGGACGGTGCCGGACCATCGTATTCCTCTTATCCTGAGGAACCTCAGACTGTGCGGGACGGTGCCGGACCATCGTATTCCTCTTATCCTGAGGAACCTCAGACTGTGCGGGACGGTGCCGGACCATCGTATTCCTCTTATCCTGAGGAACCTCAGACTGTGCGGGACGGTGCCGGACCATCGTATTCCTCTTATCCTGAGGAACCTCAGACTGTGCGGGACGGTGCCGGACCATCGTATTCCTCTTATCCTGAGGAACCTCAGACTGTGCGGGACGGTGCCGGACCATCGTATTCCTCTTATCCTGAGGAACCTCAGACTGTGCGGGACGGTGCCGGACCATCGTATTCCTCTTATCCTGAGGAACCTCAGACTGTGCGGGACGGTGCCGGACCATCGTATTACTCTTATCCTGAGGAACCTCAGACTGTGCGGGACGGTGCCGGACCATCGTATTCCTCTTATCCTGAGGAACCTCAGACTGTGCGGGACGGTGCCGGACCATCGTATTCCTCTTATCCTGAAGAACCTCAGACTGTGCGGGACGGTGCCGGACCATCGTATTCCTCTTATCCTGAGGAACCTCAGACTGTGCGGGACGGTGCCGGACCATCGTATTCCTCTTATCCTGAGGAACCTCAGACTGTGCGGGACGGTGCCGGACCATCGTATTCCTCTTATCCCGAGGAACCTCAGACTGTGCGGGACGGTGCCGGACCATCGTATTCCTCTTATCCCGAGGAACCTCAGACTGTGCGGGACGGTGCCGGACCATCGTATTCCTCTTATCCCGAGGAACCTCAGACTGTGCGGGACGGTGCCGGACCATCGTATTCCTCTTATCCCGAGGAACCTCAGACTGTGCGGGACGGTGCCGGACCATCGTATTCCTCTTATCCTGAGGAACCTCAGACTGTGCGGGACGGTGCCGGACCATCGTATTCCTCTTATCCTGAGGAACCTCAGACTGTGCGGGACGGTGCCGGACCATCGTATTCCTCTTATCCTGAGGAACCTCAGACTGTGCGGGACGGTGCCGGACCATCGTATTCCTCTTATCCCGAGGAACCTCAGACTGTGCGGGACGGTGCCGGACCATCGTATTCCTCTTATCCCGAGGAACCTCAGACTGTGCGGGACGGTGCCGGACCATCGTATTCCTCTTATCCTGAGGAACCTCAGACTGTGCGGGACGGTGCCGGACCATCGTATTCCTCTTATCCTGAGGAACCTCAGACTGTGCGGGACGGTGCCGGACCATCGTATTCCTCTTATCCTGAGGAACCTCAGACTGTGCGGGACGGTGCCGGACCATCGTATTCCTCTTATCCTGAGGAACCTCAGACTGTGCGGGACGGTGCCGGACCATCGTATTCCTCTTATCCTGAGGAACCTCAGACTGTGCGGGACGGTGCCGGACCATCGTATTACTCTTATCCTGAGGAACCTCAGACTGTGCGGGACGGTGCCGGACCATCGTATTCCTCTTATCCTGAGGAACCTCAGACTGTGCGGGACGGTGCCGGACCATCGTATTCCTCTTATCCTGAAGAACCTCAGACTGTGCGGGACGGTGCCGGACCATCGTATTCCTCTTATCCTGAGGAACCTCAGACTGTGCGGGACGGTGCCGGACCATCGTATTCCTCTTATCCTGAGGAACCTCAGACTGTGCGGGACGGTGCCGGACCATCGTATTCCTCTTATCCCGAGGAACCTCAGACTGTGCGGGACGGTGCCGGACCATCGTATTCCTCTTATCCCGAGGAACCTCAGACTGTGCGGGACGGTGCCGGACCATCGTATTCCTCTTATCCCGAGGAACCTCAGACTGTGCGGGACGGTGCCGGACCATCGTATTCCTCTTATCCTGAGGAACCTCAGACTGTGCGGGACGGTGCCGGACCATCGTATTCCTCTTATCCTGAGGAACCTCAGACTGTGCGGGACGGTGCCGGACCATCGTATTCCTCTTATCCTGAGGAACCTCAGACTGTGCGGGACGGTGCCGGACCATCGTATTCCTCTTATCCTGAGGAACCTCAGACTGTGCGGGACGGTGCCGGACCATCGTATTCCTCTTATCCCGAGGAACCTCAGACTGTGCGGGACGGTGCCGGACCATCGTATTCCTCTTATCCCGAGGAACCTCAGACTGTGCGGGACGGTGCCGGACCATCGTATTCCTCTTATCCTGAGGAACCTCAGACTGTGCGGGACGGTGCCGGACCATCGTATTCCTCTTATCCTGAGGAACCTCAGACTGTGCGGGACGTTGCCGGACCATCGTATTCCTCTTATCCTGAGGAACCTCAGACTGTGCGGGACGTTGCCGGACCATCGTATTCCTCTTATCCTGAGGAACCTCAGACTGTGCGGGACGTTGCCGGACCATCGTATTCCTCTTATCCTGAGGAACCTCAGACTGTGCGGGACGGTGCCGGACCATCGTATTCCTCTTATCCTGAGGAACCTCAGACTGTGCGGGACGGTGCCGGACCATCGTATTCCTCTTATCCTGAGGAACCTCAGACTGTGCGGGACGTTGCCGGACCATCGTATTCCTCTTATCCTGAGGAACCTCAGACTGTGCGGGACGGTGCCGGACCATCGTATTCCTCTTATCCTGAGGAACCTCAGACTGTGCGGGACGGTGCCGGACCATTGTATTCCTCTTATCCCGAGGAACCTCAGACTGTGCGGGACGGTGCCGGACCATCGTATTCCTCTTATCCTGAGGAACCTCAGACTGTGCGGGACGGTGCCGGACCATCGTATTCCTCTTATCCTGAGGAACCTCAGACTGTGCGGGACGGTGCCGGACCATCGTATTCCTCTTATCCTGAGGAACCTCAGACTGTGAGGGACGGTGCCGGACCATCGTATTCCTCTTATCCTGAGGAACCTCAGACTGTGAGGGACGGTGCCGTCCTTCCAACAGATAAGAAGTTTTCCTGTACCGAGTGCGGGAAGCATTTCCATTTTAAGTCCCGTCTTAATTTGCATAAAAGATCTCACACGGGAGAGAAGGTATGTTCGTGTCCTGAGTGCGGAAAATGTTTCTCACAGAAGTCTTCTCTTGCCATACACATGAGGTCTCACACGGGGGAGAAACCACATTCCTGCCCTGAGTGCAGGAAATGTTTTGTCATAAAATCAGACTTGGATAAACACCTGCCATCTCACACGGGCGAAAAAACATATTCCTGTCCTGAGTGCGGAAAATGCTTTTCACATAAGTCCACTCTTGTCAAGCATCAGAGATTACATACGGGTGAAAATCTAAATTTCTGCCCCGAGTGTGGGAAGTGTTTTGCTGCTAAATCAGAATTAGATGAACACCAAACAACGCACACTGGTGAGAAGCCGTATTCCTGCCCTGAGTGTGGCAAATTTTTTTCAAGGAAGTTTACTCTTTCCCTACATCAGAGATTGCACACGGGGGAGAAGCCGTATTCTTGCCCTGAGTGCGGGAAATGTTTTTCACGGAGGTATAGCCTTTCCATACATCAAACACTGCACACAGGTGAGAAGTTGCATTTCTGTCCTGAGTGCGGGAAAGGTTTTTCACAGAAGTCCTCTCTTTCCGCACACCAGCGAATGCACACGGGGGAGAAGCTGTATTGCTGCCCTGAGTGCGGGAAATGTTTTTTTAAGAAAGCCTCTCTTTCAGCACATCTGAGCTTACACACGGGGGACAAGCCATTTTCCTGTCCTGAGTGTGGGAAAAGTTTTTCACAGAAGTCCTATCTTTCCACGCATCAGAAATTGCACAAAGGCGAGAGGCTGTATTCCTGCCCTGAGTGCGGGAAATGTTTTTTAAAGCAGTCCATTCTTTCCGCACACCTGAGACTGCACACGGGTGAGAAGCCGTATTCCTGTCCCGAGTGCGGGAAATGTGTTTCACATAAGTCCTCTCTTACCGCACATCAGAGACTGCACACTGGTGAGAAGCGGTATTCCTGTCCCGAGTGCGGCAAATGTTTTGCACAGAAGTCCTATCTTTCCAGACATCAGAAGTCTCACTCAAGAGAGAAGCCACGTTCCTGACCTGGGTGCAGAAATTCTTCTCCATGGAAATCAAATTGCATATCCCGGGAGAGAAGTCGTATTCCTGTACTGAGTGCGAGAAATGTTCTCACAATTCTGTCTAAGTGCCTGGAGAGTGCCACCTGCTGGATGAAAGTGGAAAATATGACATTTTTAAATGAGACATTTCTTATTTACCTCATACAATTGCAGACATATTACCAATGTTTATTCTTTTTCCTATCACACAAATGGATAATAAAGTATACGGGATATTTTTATTATGATGATATTCTTTGTAAGGTGATTGATTAAAGTGCACCTTCACATTTTAGTTTTAATTGTTCTTGTGTCTCAGAATTTTTTTTTTCCCGATATGTACTTGTTGGAACAAGCGGACATCTATCCCATCTATCATAACCCTATTTTTCCATACTTGTTGGAACGAGCCGACCCTCCCCCTTCTCATGAATCTCAGGACGTCTGTAGTAGACTCCAATTATAAGTCCATCAGTTCATAGACCCATCTAACATTCCACCCGTAATTCCTCCTCCACACCATCTCCAACCTCAAGATCACCTTTCATCCTCACTTTCACGTGACATCTAACATAGAGAACTCCCCCTCCATCTTTTCTATGTCCTGAGTCCTTCTAAACAAGAGGATCAGCATGAATACAAACAGCCCAGTCTTGTGAGGAGCCAAGCCGTGTTTCTGGAACACCAACTAAATGATGTTTTTTTTTCTCCCAAGCAATGTTATTAACTATAAACAGTGAAAATATCTGCGCTATCCGTGAATAAAATAAAAAATAAAATAAAAAGTAGCAGCTAGCACAGTCTGTTGATAGCAAACACAAATAATAAAGTCCAAAAATGCAGAGCTACAGTGAAATAACAAATGGAAAAGTCCAAAAATTGAAAGTCAATCAACATTGGATAGATGTAGAAATGATGTAAAACCGCCACCAAGCTTCAGTGTGCAAAAAAGAGAAATGTAAGGCACACCACCCCACCGTGCTCACAATCTTCTTACCAGAAAGTGTAAAATAACAAGCAATGTAATCAAATGATGTAGAGCAGGGGTCTTCAAACTACGGCCCTCCAGGTGTTCAGGAACTACAATTCCCATCATGTCTGTGAATGTCGGAGTTTTGCAATGCCTCATGGGATTTGTAGTTCCGCAACAACTGGAGGGCCGTAGTTTGAGGATCCCTGATGTAGAGGGTCAAACGATGACAGCAGGACACTCCAAATCAGATCAATCATAGGGAAGACCAACATCAAGGCAATTTCCAGAGTTCAGAAGGTGGATGTGGATGTTATGCAAATCTCAGCCAGAAGTTTTAACAAATATAAAGAAAAAAAGGCAGCATAGTGAAGCCCGTAAGGTGAAAAGCATAAACATTTATTGTAGTCTACTTAAAAATTGCAGATAACATCAAGGCATAAAAAACAATTCCGCGGCTCTCGGCGTGCTTGCATCGGCCAGCCTGACATGTTTCATCCTATGTGGATATCATCAGAGGCGCCTCTGATGATATCCACATAGGATGAAACATGTCTATGCTGCCTTTTTTTCTTTATATTGGTTAAAGCTTCTGGCTGAGATTTGCATAGCATCCACATCCACCTTCTGAACTCTGGAAATTGTCTTGATGTTGGTCTTCCCTATGATTGATCTGATTTGGAGTGTCCTGCTGTCATCGTTTGACCCTCTACATCAGGGGTCTCAAACTGGTGGCCCTCCAGCTGTTGCAGAACTACAATTCCCATGAGGCATTGCAAGGCTAAACAGTTACAAGCATGACTCCCATAGGCAGAGGCATGATGGGACTTGTAGTTCCGCAACAGCTGGAGGGCCGCAGGTTTGAGACCCCTGCTCTACATCATTTGATTACATTGCTTGTTATTTTCCACTTTCTGGTAAGCAGATTGTGAGCACGTTGGGGTGGTGTGCCTTACATTTCCCTTTTTTGCACACTGAAGCTTGGTGGCGGTTTTACATAATTTCTACATCTATCCAATGTTGATTGACTTTCAATTTTTGGACTTTTCCATTTGTTATTTCACTGTAGCGCTGCATTTTTGGACTTTAATGTTATTAACTCATAGTCCATGGGGGACTAATGCCGCGTACACGCGACCGTTTTTCATGACGAGAAAAATTAAATTTTTTAAATTGGTCATTAAAAACGATCGTGTGTAGGCTCCAGAGCATTTTTAACGACGTGAAAAATGGCCTAAAAAAAATTAGAACCTGCTCTGATTTTTTCATGTCGTTTTTCACGTCGTTCTTTTTAACGTCGTAAAAAACGGTAGTGTGTATGCTTTTACGAGGGGGAAAAAAACGTGCATGCTCAGAATCAAGTTATGAGACGGGAGCGTTCGTTCTGGTAAAACTAGCGTTTGTTATGGAGATAGCACATTTGTCACGCTGTAACGGACTGAAGAGCATGAGGCTGAAAAGCGCAAATCGTCTCTCACCAAACTTTACTAACACGAGGATCAGCAAAAGCAGCCCAAAGGGTGGCGCCATCCGAATGGAACTTCCCCTTTATAGTGCCATCGTACGTGTTGTACGTCACCGCGCTTTGCTCAAGCATTTTTTCAGGATAGTGTGTAGGCAAGGCAGGCTTGAGAAGAATCACGTCGAGAAAAACGTCGTTTTTTTCAATGACATTAAAAACGGCCGTGTGTACGCGGCATAAGGGGGATATTTTTTGGTTGTTGGCTCTCCCAGTTCTCATAAATCTCAGGACGTCTGTAGTAGACTCCAATGATAAGTCCATCAGTTCATAGATCCATCTGTCATTCCTTCTCCGCACCATCACATCCTCCAACCACAAGATCACACAAATGGATAATAAAGTATACGGGATATTTTTATTATGATGATATTCTTTGTAAGGTGATTGATTAAAGTGCACCTTCAGATTTTAGTTTTAATTATTCTTGTGTCTCAGAGATTTTATTTTTCCGATATGTACTTGTTGGAACGAGCCCACCCTCCCCCTTCTCATAAATCTCAGGACGAATACAAACAGCTCAGTCTTGTGAGGAGTCAATCCGTGTTTCTGGAACACCAACTAAATGATGGGTTTTCCCAAACAATGTTATTAACTCGTAGTCCATGGGGGACTAAGGGGGATCATTTTTGGTTGTTGGCTCTCCCCCTTCTTATAAATTTCAGAACATCTGTAGTAGACTCCAATGATAAGTCCATCAGTTCATAGACCCATCAATCATTCTTCCCGTATTTCCTCCTCCGCACCATCACCACCTCCAACCACAAGATCATCTTTATTAGATCACATCTAACATAGAGAAACCCCCTCCATCATTTATATGTCCTGTGTCCCTCTAAACAAGGGGGATCAACATGAATACAAACAGCCCAGTCTTGTGTAGAGTCAAGCCGTGTTTCTAGAACACCAACTAAATTATGGGTTTTCCCAAATGATGTTTTTAACTGAAATCCATGGGGGACAAAGGGGATATTCTTTGTTGGTTGAGTAATAAAAGTTTGACTTTGGATTTGTTATATTAAATGTTTATTTCCTCTTACTCTTTTTCTACCACAAGTGAGCCACATTGGGTGTTGATTCTCACCCTCTCCATGAATCTCAGGACGTCTGTAACAGACTCCAATTATAAGTCCATCAGTTCATAGACCCATCTATCATTCCATTTGTAATTCCTCCTCCGCACCACCCTAACCTCCAACTACAAGATCATCTTTCTTCCTCACTTTCACATCACATCTAACATAGAGAACTCCCCCGCCATCTTTTCTATGTCCCGTGTCCTTCTAAACAAGGGGATCAGCATGAATACAAACAGCCCAGTCTTGTGAGGAGCTAAGCAGTGTTTTAGGAACACCAACTAAATGATGGGTTTTCCCAAGCAATGGTATTAACTCGTAGGTTATGGGGGACTAAGGGGGATATTTTTTGGTTGTTGCCTCCCCCGATTCTCATAAATCTCAGGACATCTGTAATAGACTCCAATGATAAGTCCACCAGTTCATAGACCCATCTATCATTTCTCCCGTAATTCCTCCTCCTCACCATCACAACCTCCAACCACAAAATCACACAAATGGATAATAAAGTATATGGGATATTTTTAATATGATGATATTCTTTGTAAGGTGATTGATTAAAGTGCAACTTCAGATTTTAGTTTTAATTATTCTTGTGTCTCAGAGATTTTATTTTTCCATACTTGTTGGGACAGCCAACCCTCCCCCTTCTTATAAATTTTAGGACTTCTGTAGTAGACTCCAATGATAAGTCCATCAGTTCATAGACCCATCTATCATTTCTCCCGTAATTCCTCCTCCACACCATCACAACCTCCAACCACAAGATCATCTTTATTAGATCACATCTACCATAGAGAAACCCCCCTCCATATTTTGTATGTCCTGTGTCCCTCTAAACAAGAGGATCAACATGAATACAAACAGCCCAGTCTTGTGAGGAGCCAAGCCGTGTTTCTGGAACACCGACTAAATTATGGTTTTTCCATGGCGGACTAAGGGGGATATTTTTTGGTTGTTGGCTCTCTCGATTCTCATAAATCTCAGGACGTCTGTAGTAGACTCCAATGATAAGTCCATCAGATCATAGACCCATCTATCATTCCACTTGTAATTCCTCCTCCGCACCATCCCAACCTCCAACCACAAGATCATCTTTCTTCCTCACCTTCATATCTAACATAGAGAACTCCCCTTACATCTTTTCTATGTCCTGTGTCCTTCTAAACAAGAGGATTAGCATGAATACAAACAGCCCAGACTTGTGAGGAGCCAAGCCGTGTTTCTGGAACACCAACTAAATGATGGGTTTTCCCAAACAATGTTATTACGTGTTTAATAAAAATTTGGTTTTGTTATATTAAATGTTTATTTCCTCTTACTCCTTTTCTACCACACGTAATCCACATTTATTGTTGATTCTCACCCTCTCTATAAATCTCAGGACGTATGTAGTAGACTCCAATTATAAGTTCATCACTTCATACACCCATCTATCATTCCACCCGTAATTCCTCCTCCGCACCATCACCACCTCCAACCACAACATCACCTTTCATCCTCACTTTTACATGACATCTAACATAGAGAACTCCCCCGCCATCTTTTCTATGTCCTGTGTCCCAAACAAGGGGATCAGCATGAATACAAACAGCCCAGTCTTGTGAGGAGCCAAGCCATATTTCTGGAACACCAACTAAATGATGGTTTTTCCCAAGCAATGGTATTAACTCGTAGTCCATGGGGGACTAAGGGGAATATTTTTTGGTTGTTGGCTCTCGATTCTCATAAATCTCAGGACGTATGTAGTAGACTCCAATGATAAGTCCATCAGTTCATAGACCCATCTATCATTCTTCCCGTAATTCCTCCTCCACACTATCACAACCTCCAACCACAAGATCACACAAATGGATAATAAAGTATACGGGATATTTTTTAAATGATGATATTCTTTGTAAGGTGATTTATTAAAGTGCACCTTCAGATTTTAGTTTTAATTATTCTTGTGTCTCAGAGGTTTTATTTTTCCATACTTGTTGGAACAGCCGACCCTCCCCCTTCTCATAAATCTCAGGACGTCTGTAGTAAACTCCAATGATAAGTCCATCAGTTCATCAATCATTCTTCCCGTAATTCCTCCACACCATCACAACCTCCAACCACAAGATCATCTTTATTAGATCACATCTAACATAGAGAAACCCCCCTCCATCTTTTCTATGTCCTTCTAAACAAGAGGATCAGCATGAATATAAACAGCCCAGTCTTGTGAGGAGCCAAGCCGTGTTTCTGGACCACCGACTAAATTATGGTTTTTCCCAAGCAATGTTATTAACAATGTTATTAACTCGTAGTCCATATGGGACTAAGGGGGATATTTTTTTGGTTGTTGGCTCTCCCAATTCTCATAAATCTCAGGACGTCTGTAGAAGACTTCAATGATAAGTCCATCAGTTCATAGACTCATCCATCATTCCTCCCGTAATTTCTCCTCCGCACCATCACAACCTCCAACCACAAGATCACACAAATGGATAATAAAGTATACGGGATATTTTTAAAATGATGATATTCTTTGTAAGGTGATTGATTAAAGTGCACCTTCAGATTTTAGTTTTAATTATTCTTGTGTCTCAGAGGTTTTATTTTTCCATACTTGTTGGAACAGCCGACCCTCCCCCTTCTCATAAATCTCAGGACGTCTGTAGTAAACTCCAATGATAAGTCCATCAGTTCATCAATCATTCTTCCCGTAATTCCTCCACACCATCACAACCTCCAACCACAAGATCATCTTTATTAGATCACATCTAACATAGAGAAACCCCCCTCCATCTTTTCTATGTCCTTCTAAACAAGAGGATCAGCATGAATATAAACAGCCCAGTCTTGTGAGGAGCCAAGCCGTGTTTCTGGACACAAGATCATCTTTCTTCCTCACCTTCACATCTAATATAGAGAACTCCCCCTCCTTTTTTTCTATGTCCCGTGTCCCTCTAAACAAAAGGATCGGCATGAATACCAACAGCCCAGTCTTGTGGAGTCAAGCTGTGTTTCTGGAACACCAGCTACAGTCTCATTCCCATCTATTATTCCACCCGTAATTTCTCCTCTGCACCATCACCACCTCCAACCACGAGGTCATCTTTTTTCCTCACTTTCACATCACATCTAACATAGAGAAACCCCCTCCATCTATTCTATGTCACGTGTTCCTCTAAACAAAAGGATTGGCATAAATACAAACAGCCCAGTCTTGTGAGGAGTCAAGCCTTGTTTCTGGAACACTAACTACAGTCTCATTCCCATCTATCATTCCACCAGTGTTTCCGCCTCCGCACCATCACCACCTCCAACCACAAGATCATCTTTATTAGATCACATCTAAGATAGAGACACCCCCTCCATCTTTTCTATGTCCCGTGTCCCTCTAAACAAGAGGATCAGCATGAATACCAACAGCCCAGTCTTGTGAGGAGTCAAGCTGTGTTTCTGGAACACCAGCTACATTCTTATATTCCCATCTATCATTTCAGCCGTAATTTCTCCTCCGCACCATCACCACCTCCAACCGCAAGGTCATCTTTCTTCCTCACTTTCACATCACATCTAACATATAGAAACCCCCATCCATCTTTTCTATATCCCGTGTTCCTCTAAACAAGAGAATCAGCATGAATACGAACAAAAAATGCAAAAAGAAATGAGCATGAGCTGTGACCAGGAAAGAAAAGAAGATTCGCGGCCACAAAAATTATTTTCTGTAGCAACATGAGGTGACATTGAAGGCTTGGTTGGTCAAATTTTTAAATCAATGGTGACACCATCGGATCACAAAATGCACAAAATTTCAGATTTTCTAAAGTAAATTAGTTCAGAATTTGAGCCTTGTATTAGTTACAATATTATTTTGTGACATGTTGTTTGTATTTTTATATGTTTATTAAGAATAAGCGACAGGTTTAGGACAACCTTGAGTTTAAGTCACAACCAACTGTTTTCCAATCACCGCTATATAGCCAGATTGGGTTAGATTGCCCACCTGAACCTCCGACTTTTATAACACTACTGCCATTAAATTACAACTTCCCCCTTAGTTGGTTGATTTTTTTTCTCTATTCTAATAAGTTTATCTGTAATGTAGATATTCCCTCAATGAATGTGAAGGTGTTTATTGGGTGCAGTATGTGGATCCGTCACCATGTATGGAGCCACTATTTAGTAACACCTTCCTTTTTTCATTTATATGTAGCAAGGTCCCAGGCCTCGTTAGGCCTAATAGTTACCTCCAGAGTTAGGGACAGCTGACATTCTTCCGTGTAGAGTGGGTTACAAGGCACGGTGGGTGTAATGCAAGGTAAATTCATGGGCGCCAGACACTTCTTAAATACAAAGAGATTTATTTTCTCTTGAACAGAACTGTGGGAGAGAGGGTTTAGGGCCAGGACATCCTTAAGTAGTTGCAATGCTAATTAGCAGTTTTCGAGACTTCTATAGGTAGACAGCCATGCAGGGAAAGGCACCCAGCAAGACGCCACATCTGCATGTGTAGGATCGCTGTCTCCTACAGTATTATAACAGTTTCTAACACAAGTTGTAATGAACCTCTGTACTTCCTCTAGAATCACTTCTTGTAGATCTGCACTCCACTGAGCTCCCAGTCTCTCTCACTAGACTTTCCGATCCACTGCCACTGTATCCCCTGAGCTCCTCCAATTTTCTCACTGAGTATCTTCCTCAAGCGTCACCCCCGCTTTCCTGCTGGGTCCCTAGCTTGGCATTCACAGATATTCCTCAAGCGTCACCCCACTGGCCTCCTCGGTCCCTGGCTTGGCACACAAGGCTGCTCTGCAAGTGTCATCTCCGCTGGCTGGGTCCCTGACTTGACACCTGCTGAAGTTTCCCAATTCTTCACTGTCCCCGGTTGGTGAGAATGTTGCTCTGGTACTTGCTTCAGTTACTCACTGTGGTCCCTGGTAATAAGGTGGTTGGTCCCTTAGTGACGACAGCTTCCCCTCTACCTCTGACCAGGACAGGTTCTCCTGCCGGCTGAATTGTCACTTCTGGTTGGACTGCAAGCCTCAGTCCCAAACCTTCACTGCTCTCTTGCTTCTGGATAGGCCCTCAGACAGCCTAGCAGCCTGATGTCCCTGGGATTGGCCCAATCTCGGGCCTAGCATTCCGGGGCAGCACAACACACGTCCACCCAGACAGCCATCCAGGTGGCACAGAACACCGATCACCTGACCCCACCCAAATATATAAGTTCTCCCATCGGGCCAAGGGATTCAAGAAAACCACTGGCCATTGGCTGAGATACCCCATATACTCCTAATCTGTCCTTGCATTGCCCTTGTCTTATCTAATGCCACCAGATACCCGGCCACCTAGCACCGGAAGAGAAAAGTGCAGCAATTCCAGAATTAGGGCGAAGTCAGTTGACCCCCTAGCAATTGACCAAGGCAACTATCACTTGGCAAATAAATTTAAGAGCAACCCTGCCTAAACATCAGGGTGCTACATATAGTAGAGACTTGGAACACTTGTCTCCATCCAAATGTCTGCATTTTGTTTTTACCATTGGGGGGGGGGGGGCAGTGAATAGAGACATACTCTTTTTTGTGTTTGCATGTGGGTTCCCCATTGCACATCTATACCAGACCCTCATCTAGGATAAGGGTCTGGTATAGATGAAGGGAAGTCCTGGTCATGTAAACAAAGGAGCCAGAGATATAAAAAAGAAAAAACAGCATGGGGGTTCCCCCATAATTTATACCAGGCCTTTTAGGTCTGGTAAGAATTGTAAACCCTAAGCCTCAATTGTGAACCCTAAGCTAAAAATATAGAAGAAAGAAATAAAACCGCATGAGGACCTCCCTTCAGAGAAGCATCGGAAAAAAGGCGTTGATTCTGCTTCATAGCATTGCTTTACCTGCCCAAAGTAAGGCTTATCCTCATTCCTTCTTCACCAAACAAGGTCCTTGCCCCATTTAGTGAGTTGCCACGGGTGTACATCCAGACATCTGGTGACAGCCATGGGATTATAGAGTGCTCTTTTTATGGTTATTACCTGTGTCTGGATTACGGAACTTTGGATTCTTGAGACTCTGGGCTCTGCCAGTGTCTTCATGTATTGACCACCCTCCCTTGTCCCTGGACTCTCTGTAGTTCTGTTTATGACACTAGGTATAATAAGCATGTTATTGACCTCAGAATTCAGGTGGCCTTGGACTTCCCAACTTTTGGCTCTATCACCTTGAGACCAGATTGGCTCCAACAGCACATGGAACACCCTCAGGCCTGACTTACTATGGACCCTCTTTCAACTCACCTCTATTTTACCCTATTACCTTCCAGGGCTGTTATGGTCAGTATATTTTAAAGACTTCAGCCCATTGGATATTACTGGAACCCATGCTCTCCACCGTTTGTGGTTTTATCAAGCAAAATAAAAAGTAAACAACAATATCGTAATTATTTATTCTACTAAGTCTATAAGATCTATGCTTGAGATATATGCAATTAAATGTCTAGATGTTTATCATGTAACGCTATGTAAGTTTTTACAAGTGCAAAAAAACGCAAAAACAACCTCCAGATTAGCCATGGGGACTCCTCTCAAGGCACCTCTCCAATGCTCAAGAGCTTGCAGGTCGGTATAATTATGGTGGAAGTTACATGCTTGCCTATCACCTGGTGTGGTGAATTGGTGGCATTGGGAGAAGGTAGGTGTTCCCGAACTCTGTTTTGGATACTATACTACGAGACGTTTTTCGGGCTGCAGTTCCTCTGAGCTCCACAAGGTGGTGATCTCACTTCAACCCAGACAGGAAGTCACCATAATAGACAGGAAGTGATGTCAGTGACAGACAGGAAGTGATGTCAGTGACAGACAGGAAGTGATGTCATTTATAAATAAGAAGTTCCGGGTGAGAGGTGAGTCGGGAGGAAGTAGAGAGGAGACGTTGCTGGAAGTGGCAGCAGAGGAGGTAATAAGATCTTATTTTCTATATACACCCAGTAACCCCCGTCATGTCCGTCCTCTTCCTCCATAGTCACTGTGACGTCTTTTATCTCCAGCAGATGATGATACACACATATATAGTGTGGAGACCTAGATTAACCCCTTCAGGGGCAGAACATTCCCCTACTTACGGGCCCGGAACATTCTCTTCATTTTGGAGATGTGTCACCTTTCCTACCAATCATCTTCTCACCTCATTAGTCTATACTAACGGATTATACCCTCTTTATCGAGGGATGGGGGGGGGGGGGGGGGTTTATATATGGGGGGATTTTATTGGCTAATAAGCAAGGGGTGTCGAAAAAATATCATGGGGTGGTGGGGGATGGCACTGCCCAGGGGGATCATATACCAACGCAAAAAAAAAAATTCCATAAGTAGCAGGGATTTTTTTTTTTAAATGCTTGAAGTGAAGAAATAAAAATGTCCAATTCCTTTAAATACCATGCCTAGGGGATCCTAATTCTGCCTGTAAAGGGGCATCTCTGTGACGTACGGAAAGAGCTGTAGCAAAACTGATATCTACAAAGGAAAATTGACCGAAAATGGCATTTTATTGTCGACTTATTTGCTTTAAAAAGGAGGACCACCAGAAAGGACAGAAAGATCTCTACAAGGACGTCATGATGGAGAATCAGCCGCCCCTCACATCACCGGGTAAGAGGAGACTTTATTGTAAAGGAGAGAGCAGTACGGAGGCTCCACCTAGATCCCCCATCATCTGATAAACACATAGAAACAATGGATTCAGTCAGTGTGTGTGTTTCCTACAGATGGATCCAGTAATGGGAACCCACCAGAGAGATGTCCCCGTCCTCTGTATTCCCGGGATTCCACACAGGAAGGTCACACCATCCCTCACCATCATCAGGTAGATGAGGAACAATCACTGGTGGTTAGCATTTCTACACAAGCATGTTTGTTACAATGTTTTTTTTTTTTTTATATTTAGAGTGGAAACCTTGAAGATTATAATATTGTTGTAAAAGAAGAGTATAAAGAGGAGGATGAGGAGTATGGAGTGATGGCGGAGTTTTCTGAAGGACACAAGGACATTATGGAGCCACCTAATACCAGGAACCTACCAGAGAGATGTCCCCGTCCTCTGTATTACCGGGATTCCACACAGGAAGGTCACACCATCCCCCACCATCATCAGGTAGATGAGGAACAATCACTGATAGTTCCATTAGGATCTGTACATTATCTGCATTGTTACAATTTATTTTCTATTATTAATATATATTCAGAGTGGATATCTGAATGATCTTAAAATCATTGTGAAAGAAGAGATAAAAGAGGAGGATGATGAGGATGGGGTGATGGAGGAAATACACAAAGATCTGTACCAGGACACCATGGTGGAGTCATCCAGCTACAGAAACCCACCAGAGAGATGTCCCGGTCCTCTGTATTCCCGGGATTCCACACAGGTAGGTCACACCATCCCTCACCATCATCAGGTAGGTAAGGTAGAAAATCTAGAATGGGAAACTGACCATTGTTAAACTATGAGGCTGCTTTAGGAGATGATAAAATGAAAGTATGGATAAAACACTTGGGTACAATTAGATTGTCTGTCCACTTGTGAGCGTACAGTCATGATCCAAGAACCAATCTAGCCGATGATATACTAATGCTTAAACTTGACTCTTGTTGGTGGGGCACGGCCAAATTGGATAGCCTCAACTTTGTTTTCCTGGGGCTATGATTTGCCCCTTCCAATGGTATACCCCATATTTTGCTCCCTCTAACCAAATGGTATACGTTTTAGGATTGGTTGTAAACTCAATGTCCTTTATAGTGTTTAATAAGGTGGGAAAAATGAGAGGCCCGATCTTCACTATGGATGATCATGTCATCTAGGTAAGCAGCAGCATATTTTCGATGGGCTGAATTGTCCTATTCATCATCCTTCGAAAAGTTGTGGAAGCGTTCTGTAACCCAAAGGACATCCTCCAATACCAAAACACCCCATTTAGAGTCACATATGCAGTTTTCTTTCTTTGCTGACTCGAAGAGAGGAATCTGCCAATAAGCTTCGGTCAAGTCCATCGTGGTCACATATTGGGCCAATAAGCTTTTGACAGGTCCAACGTGGCCATGTATCGGGCCAATAAGCTTTGGTCAAGTCCATCGTGGTCACATATTGGGCCAATAAGCTTTTGACAGGTCCAACGTGGCCATGTATCGGGCCAATAAGCGTTGGTCAAGTCCATCATGGTCACATATTGGGCCAAAAGGTTTGGTCAAGTCCATCGTGGTCTCATATTGGGCCAATAAGCTTTGGACAAGTCCAACATGGTCATGTATCGGGCCAATAAGCTTTGGTCAAGTCCATCGTGGTCACATATTGGGCCAATAAGCTTTGGTCAAGTCCATCGTGGTCACATATTGAGCCAATAAGCTTTGGTCAAGTCCATCATGGTCACATATTGGGCCAATAAGCTTTGGTCAAGTCCATCGTGGTCACATATTGGGCCAATAAGCTTTGGTCAAGTCCATCGTGGTCACATATTGGGCCAATAAGCTTTGGTCAAGTCCATCGTGGTCACATATTGGGCCAATAAGCTTTGGACAGGTCCAACGTGGCCATGTATCGGGCCGCTCCCAGGCGATCAGTCAATTTGGTATCTATCTCATGCCTTGCAATCTGGTGTTACGTCAATCTACTTTTTCCCCCTCACTTTATAGGGGCCTTGCCATCTTGTTAGGTATTTACTTTCCACCATGCATGTTGACCAGAACCAACACACCCTTCCACCAGGGGAAAAGATAAGAATCGGGACCCCACAATTGTAAATCCTCTGCTAAGTCAACTGTGCTTTGGCCAAATGTTTCTTTCATGATGGGCATTACCTGTGAAATTTTATTTTGCATTTACATGACATGCCCAGCCATTCTTCAATAAGGAGAACTCTCACTTTCCCAAGTTTCTCTATCAACCGACAACAGCCTCCTTGGGCGCCTCCTATACAGAACCCTGTGGATGATTGGAGGACCTCTGCGATTGCAAACATCAAGCAAGGTATCAGACAGTCCCAATTCTTTCCATCATCATCCACCATCTACCTCAATGTTTTCTTGAACCATTAGACCAACCTGTCTGAGAATGGCATGCTAAAGCACGTAACTGAGTCACCTTCAGTCATTTTCAAAGCTTATTAGATACCTGAGACATGAATAGGGTACCATGGTCTGTAAGGATCTCTTTGGGAATGCCTACAGGACTTAAAACCTGAAGCAGCTCTTTGGCTAATGTTTTGGCTGAGATGCTTCAGAGAGGTAGCATAGTCCATTATTGCTGCATTAGGCTGATGCCCCCTAATTGCGTTCAACAAAGAGGTGACCAAACCCATAGTGATCCTCTCGAAAAAGGCCTTAATTATGAGGAGAGGAAGTGGCTGTGGAAGTTTGGTAGGGGCAGAGGAATAGTACTTTCCTATCTACTTAGCAATCTTGGGCAAATAAAATCTCTGTACTGTTCTCTCTCAGGTCTTCTCTGCCCCCCAAAATTTGCCCATAGGCCAACTCTAATGCCAACATTCAGTAAAGTTTAGGCACCCCAATCTTTTCAATGGTTTTCTCTACCCTCTGTGATACCCAGTATGATGGGTCCCTTCTCCATGATGAAGTATCAGAGATCAAAGCTCTCATCAAGGCTAACTAGTTCCCCATCTTTTTTTATCAATTCTCCTGGGCCCTTATCATAATGGGATCCTTCGATTGTTTAACCACTTGCCGACCATGTCATGAACATTTACGTCGGCAGAATGGCACGGCTGCGCAAAGCAATGTGTATATATACGTTACTTTGAATTTTGCGCTGTGCAGGCGCACGCACGCCGCTGTGCGCTCCGTGACTGTGCCCGCAGGACTCGATGTCCGCCGGTGTCCTGTGATCGGGTCACGGAACGGCAGAATGGGGGATGCCTTTGTAAACTTCTGCCTAGTGACACAACACTGACCGTCTGCTCCCTCTCATCGACGTGTCACTGGTAGCCCAGCCCCCTAACAGTTAGAATCACCCCCTAGGACACACTTAACCCCTTCCCGCCCCCCTAGTGGTTCACTGCCAGTTACATTTGTACAGTAATCCAGTGCATTTTTATAGCACTGATCTCTGTATAAATGTGAATGGTCCCAAAATAGTGTCGAAAGTGTCCGATGTGTCCACCATAATGTCACAGTCACGAAAAAAATCGCAGATCGCCGCCATAACAAGTAAAAAACAATAATAATAAAAATTCCATAAAACTAACCCCTATTTTGTAGACGCTATAACTTTTGCGCAAACCAATCAATATACACTTATTTAGAATTTTTTTTTACCAAAAATATGTCGAAGAATACGTATCGGCCTAAACTGAGAAAAAAATTGCTTTTTTTAAAAAAAAATGGGGATACTTATTATAAAGTACAAAATATTGCTTTTTTTAAAAAAAAATCGTCGCTCTATTTTTGTTTAAAAAAAAAAACCGCAGAGGTGATCAAATACCACTAAAAAAAAGCTCTATTTGTGGGGAAAAAAAGGACGTCAATTTTGTTTGGGAGCAACGTCGCACGACCGCGCAATTGTCAGTTAAAGCGACGCAGTGCCGAATCGCAAAAAGTGCTCTGGTCTTTGGGCAGCAAAATGGTCTTGGGGCTGGTTAATTGCAAAATAGTTTTTTGTGTACTTCCAAATCGGCAAGAAGCTATTGATCCTCTTCGGAAGATGCAGGCTCGTCTTTAGGCCTAGTTGCTTCCCCTGCTAACACAGACAAAGGGAGAGTCTTCGTAACCATTAGAGGAGTCCCTATGAGCACCTTCAGGCACTGAAGAAGCAATTAACGGGTGGTCTGGGCAATCGAGGAGTCTTAGAATTTGGGAAAATCCCTTCCCACAATGGGCATCACATGGCGGGTGGACACTACACCCACCCGATGACACAGGTTAACTGGGCAGGTCTCAAATGACACCAGTTCAATAGGATACCCTTTAGTGTCTCCATGTACACCAATTACCACCACTCTTCTATGGTGAGAAACCCTTGTAGCCACTAGTTCAGCTTTTACCAGTATTACCAGACTACCTGAATCCAGCAATCCGACAACATTTTTTACCTATAATATAAATTTTACATAAATGTTTCACACTTTTCCATATTGCAGTGCAATCAGCCGTCAAAGATAGCAACTCATATCCTTCTCTTAGAAAATCACAGTGCTTTGGCTCTTCTACGGCTGGGCGATTTACAGCAGCATGTCCCTCATTCCGAGAGCAGTAACAAATGATCTCTCTGGCAGCCTCCTGTGGAATTTCTCTTCCAGGCTTCTCCCAACAGACATTGGATTGAGTCCTCCCAGTGCCCTTAGTTCACCTTTTTTTTGACTCTCTCAACCCCATCACTTCGTATAAACTTATCCGGAGCTGTGTGTTCTTGGGGTGAAAATCTGTGCGCCTTTAAGAGAGGAGGTTTTCTATGACTAGGTACCTTTTCAACCAGGTCCAAAAGTTTGTTCATCGTTTTTCGGATCTCCTTGACAAACCCATTTCTAAATGGTGGCATCTCAGAAATTGGTCCATGACCACACGTTCCACAGTGTGTGGTCCTCTGGCTGCCACTCCCTAGTCAATGGGATTAGGCCATACCTGTTGTCTAGTTGTGAACGCACTGAGCCTGTACATCCAGGGTTACACCCACCCAAACCCAATATATCTGCTTTCAAGTGAGCATGATCCTTTGCTTCTGCAGGCTGTAGGTCATATAATGTATTTTGGGATCTCCAGATAATAGTGGGGCAACCAGCCCAGTGGACTGTTCTTAAGGCCAATTTCTTCTTTCAGTAGTCCTTTCAAAGGTGGTCAAAAACACCTCACTAGCTTCTCCCAACAGACATTGGAATGAGTCCTCCCAGTGCCTTTAGTTCCCCCTTTGTTGACTCTCTCAACCCCATCACTTGGTAAAATCTTATCCGGAGCTTAAGAAAGTGTGTTTTTCGGGGTGAAAATCTGTGAGCCTTTAAGAGAGGAGGTTTTCTATGACTAGGTACCTTTTCAACCAGGTCCAAAAGTTTGTTCACCGTTTTTCAGATCTCCTTGACCCACCCATTTCTAAATGGTGCACTAACCTTGACCTGGTTTGGTCGCTGTAGCGCCCCTAAGATGACCATGCTGCCAAAGGTGTTGTATCTGCTGCAGGTCCTTCCTATCTGCCTCCCTATGGTATTTTTCAAATACGGGGAACTCGATGTTTCAAGACTTTGTATGGTCGCATCGGAAGCCATGCCTGAAGCTTCAACTTTTCCACCTCTCAAAACCCCGGGGAGGGGTTGGCCTTCCAGATGTGCGGGCCTATTACAGGGCAACCTATCTCACCAGGATTGTGGACTGGTTTTGCCATGCAGAAGCGAAACATTGGGTGGCCATGGAGTTGGAGGGCTCCAATGGTACAGCAAAGAGCTGGCCTTGGATCATCTCTCCTTTGCCAAAAGCCATTAGCGACCATCCCACCCTTGGCAGCACAGTGTTGATTGCCAGGGATGCCTTCCGATTCTCTTTGGTGTCGCTATTACCCTCCCCTATCGTGCCTATAGTGGGAAATCTGGAATTTGAACCAGGCCTCCAGAACCCTCATTTTCAACGACTGCTGTTGAATGGTTTTCTTCATGGTTGTGATTTCTTGGGACCTGATGGTTTCCCCCCCATTGCATGAACAACCCCTACTGATCCTTGCCTAGACTTTGGAACGGTCTCCAGCAGCGTAACTTTCTTTGCCGGTGATCTCGATCACCGGGTTTTCTTCTCCAGCTCACAGAGCTGGAGAGTATCTGTCACAGGGGGGAACCAATCCGTCACTGCCTCTCGACGATCTATACTTCTTTAAGTTGCCCGGTGACAGGGTTTGTCCCTGCGTTCCTCTCCTAGTGGGAATCTGATCTCAAAACCCAATTCACTGATATGCAGAAAGAGAAAATCCTACATTTCGCTCAGAAGTCTTACATTGACACTAGGATCCAAGAGACCAGTTACAAGATCTTAACTCGATGGTATAGGGTACCATCTACCCTGCACCATTTTTTCCCTCGGGTCCCTAGCGAATGCTGGCGATGTGGCAATGCTGAGGGTACGATGTTACATATTTTCTGGGACTGCCCCAAAATTAGACCTTTCTGGACAAGAGGTGATCTGTAAAGTCAGTCATTTGTCCAACGCCGATCTAGAGGGAAACCATGCGGCCTGCCTGCTGCATATCTCTGAAAGACCAATCAAGAAATACAAAGCCTCCCTTACAATTCGGAGAAAAGATGGTACCCAGTTAGAGAGTACCGGGTAAAGGGTTACCAGTAGCGACAAAAATTAGATCAAGCTAGAGTATATAAAAAATAATATTATATTTATTTATAAACAGATTTTAAATGTTGGTATCAAAAGGTTTCATTAAAAATAGTGCAGTTCTAAGAACAGCAGATTGGTCGCTATCAAGCAGGTGAGTAAATTACCACAAAAATTCCACAAATAAGACAAACATAAAACAATACAAGACAACACTGAACAACGTCCGGACGCATTGTAGAAGCACACAGTCAGTCAATTGGGTCAGAAATAACTGGTTGTTAACCACTTAAGCCCCGGACCATTTGGTAGCTAGAGGACCAGAGGTGAATTCAGAATTTTGCACTGCGCTGCTTTAACTGTAAATTGTGCGGACATGCAATGTTGTACCCAAACTAAATTTGCGTCCTTTTCTTCCCACAAATAGAGCTTTCTTTTAATGGTATTTGATTGCCTCTGCGATTTTTATTTTTTGCGATATAAACGGAAAAAGACCGAAAATTTTGAAAAAAAATGATATTTTCTACTTTTTGTTATAAGAAAAATCGAATAAACTCAATTGTAGTCATACATTTAGGCCAAAATGTATTCAGCCACATGTCTTTAGTAAAAAAAATGTCAATAAGCGTATATTTATTGGTTTGCGCAAAAGTTATAGCGTTTACAAACTAGGGTACATTTTCTGAAATTTACACAGCTTTAAATTTATGACTGCCTATCTCATTTCTTGAGGTGCTAAAATGGCAGGGCGGTACAAAACCCCCCCAAATGACCCCATTTTGGAAAGTAGACACCCCAAGGAAATTGCTGAGAGGCATGTTGAGCCCATTGAATATTTATTTTTTTGTCCCAAGTGATTGAATAATGACAAAAAAAAAAATACAAAAAGTTGTCACTAAATGATATATTGCTCACACATGCCATGGTTATATGTGGAATTGCACCCCAAAATACATTCTGCTGCTTCTCCTGAGTACGGGGATACCACATGTGTGGGACTTTTTGGGAGCCTAGCCGCGTACAGGGCCCCAAAAACCAAGCACCGCCTTCAGGATTTCTAAGGGCGTAAATTTTTGATTTCACTCCTCACTACCTATCACAGTTTCGAAGGCCATAAAATGCCAAAATCGCACAAAACCCCCCCAAATTACCCCATTTTGGAAAGTAGACACCCCAAGCTATTTGCTGAGAGGCATGTTGAGTCCATGGAATATTTTATATTTTGCCACAGGTTGCGGGAATATGACAAACTTTTTTTTTTTTGCACAAAGTTGTCACTAAATGATATATTGCTCACACATGCCATGGGCATATGTGAAATTACACCCCAAAATACATTCTGCTGCTTCTCCTGAGTATGGGGATACCACATGTGTGGGACTTTTTGGGAGCCTAGCCGCGTACGGGACCCCAAAAACCAAGCACCGCCTTCAAGGTTTCTAAGGGCATACATTTTTGATTTCGCTCCTCACTACCTATCACAGTTTTGAAGGCCATAAAATGCCCAGATGGCACAAAACCCCCCCAAATGACCCCATTTTGGAAAGTAGACACCCCAAGCTATTTGCTGAGAGGCATGTTGAGCCCATTGAATTTTTTTTTTTTGTCCCAAATGATTGAATAATGACAAAAAGAAAAAAAAATAAATGTACAAAAAGTTGTCACTAAATGATATATTGCTCACACATGCCATGGTTATATGTGGAATTACACCCCAAAATACATTCTTCTGTTTCTCCTGAGTACGGGGATACCACATGTGTGGGACTTTTTGGGAGCCTAGCCGCGTACGGGACCCCAAAAACCAAGCACCGCCTTCAAGGTTTCTAAGGGCATACATTTTTGATTTCACTCCTCACTACCTATCACAGTTTTGAAGGCCATAAAATGTCAAAATAGCACAAAACCCCCACAAATGACCCCATTTTGGAAAGTAGACACCCCAAGCTATTTGCTGAGAGGCATGGTGAGTATTTTACAGCTCTCATTTGTTTTTGAAAATTAAGAAAGACATTTTTTTTTCTTTTTTTTTTTTTCTTTTTTTACATTTTCAAAACTTTGTGACAAAAAGCGAGATCTGCAAAATACTCAACATACCTCTCAGCAAATAGCTTGGGGTGTCTACTTTCCAAAATGGGGTCATTTGGGGGGGTTTGTGCCATCTGGGCATTCCATGGCCTCCGAAACTGTGATAGGCAGTGAGGAGTGAAATCAAAAATTTACACCCATAGAAATCCTGAAGGCGGTGATTGGTTTTTGGGGTCCCGTACGCGACTAGGCTCCCAAAAAGTCCCACACATGTGGTATCCCCGTACTCAGGAGAAGCAACAGAATGTATTTTGGGGTGTAATTCCACATATAACCATGGCATGTGTGAGCAATATATCATTTAGTGACAACTTTTTGTACATTTTTTTTTGGTCATTATTCAATCACTTGGGACAAAAAAAAATAAATATTCAATGGGCTCAACATGCCTCTCAGCAAATAGCTTGGGGTGTCTACTTTACAAAATGGGGTCATTTGGGGGGGTTTTGAACTGTCCTGGCATTTTATGCACAACATTAGGAAGCTTATGTCACACATCATCCACTCTTCTAACCACTTGAAGACAAAGCCCTTTCTGACACTTTTTGTTTACATGAAAAAAAAAAATTTTTTGCAAGAAAATTATGTTGAACCCCCAAACATTATATATTTTTTTAAAGCAAAGGCCCTACAGATTAAAATAGTGGGTGTTGCATTTTTTTTTCCACACAGTATTTGCGCAGCGATTTTTCAAACGCATTTTTTGGGGGAAAAACACACTTTTTTTATTTTTAATGCACTAAAAAACACTATATTGCCCAAATGTTTGATGAAATAAAAAAGATGATCATAGGCCGAGTACATGGATACCAAACACGACATGCTTTAAAATTGCGCACAAACGCACAGCGGCGACAAACTACATTCATTTTTAAAAGCATTTAAAAGCCTTTACAGGTTACCACGTTAGATTTACAGAGGAGGTCTACTGCTAAAATGACTGCCCTCGATCTGACCTTCGCGGTGATACCTCACATGCATGGTGCAATTGCTGTTTACATATGACGCCAGACCGACGCTTGCGTTCGCCTTTGCGCAAGAGCAGGGGGGGACAGCGGTGCTTTTTTTTTTTTTTTTTTTTTTTATTATTTATTTGGCTTTTTTATTTTATTTTTAAACTGTGCCTTCCATATTTTATTTTTTTACCATTTTTATCGTTATCTCAGGGAATGTAAATATCCCCTATGATAGCAATAGGTAGTGACAGGTACTCTTTTTTTGAATTTTTTTTTGGGGTTAGACCCTAGATCTTTCCTCTGCCCTCAAAGCATCTGACCAAACCAAGATCGGTGTGATAAAATGCTTTCCCAATTTCCCAATGGCGCTTTTTATATCCGGGGGGGGACATTCCCTCCCACTGCTTGTAAAAGCAGTCCAGAGGCTAATTAGCCGCTAGGATTGCTTTTACATGAAAGCCGGCCGCTGGCTGAAAAGAATGATACCAAGATGATACCTAAACCCGCAGGCATCATTCTGGTATAAACATTCAAAGTCCAGCAACATACCAGTACGTTGCTGGTCCTTGTTGGACATGTATTGTAATCTTTTTTTTCATACAGCCTATTGGCTGAACGAAAAAAAGAGATTGATTGGTGGGTATGCCCACCATTAGAATACCTCCCTTCATCCACCCACTTCTAATGATGGGCATATATGCCGAAGCATGGGGGCATCCTCCCGCAAAAAAGTTATGCCGCGTACACACGGTCAAGCCTTCGTCGGAATTTCGACCGTATGTACGCGGCATAAAAGGTTATGCCGCGTACACACGGTCGGACTTTTCCACGGATAAGCCTCCGTTGGAATTTCGACCGTATATACGCGGCATTAGGAGCAAAATCGCTCCTCCGCCCCTGCTGCCCCCATGCTTCGGCATATATGCTCTTTTTTTTAACTGTGGTGGTGAAATCACCTCCTACAGCGTTGGAGTCACGGCTTTATGTATCGTGGGAGCAAACGCTGTTGCTGTCAAGATAAATAGATCCGCGCTGCAACTGAATGGCGTACCTGCTAAGCAAATGATGGTTAACATTAAAACAAAGTAACATTACAGTACAACAGTAAGACCTTACCATGCCATACCTGCAAAGCAAATACCAAAACAAAACCTAGTAAAAAATAAAAAAATGTTTTAACGCAACCTGTGCCTAAAATATATATATGCCGAAGCATGGGGGCATCCTCCCGCAAAAAAGTTATGCCGCGTACACACGGTCGGAATTTTCCACGGGCAGGCCTCCGTCGGAATTTCGACCGTATGTACGCGGCATTAGGAGCAAAATCGCTCCTCCGCCCCTGCTGCCCCCATGCTTCGGCATATATGCTCTTTTTTTTAACTGTGGTGGTGAAATCACCTCCTACAGCACTGGGGTCACGGCTTTATGTATCGTGGGAGCAAACGCTGTTGCTGTCAAGATAAATAATTCCGCGCTGCAGTTGAATGGCGCACCTGAAAACAAAAAATTACATACCTGAAAAGCAAGCATGATAAAACATTGCAGAATAGAATACAGTAAAAAAGAGCAAAACAATAGAGAGAAAATAGAGAGAGAGAGAACAATAAAACGACAACTATTTTTGGTTTTTTTATTTTATATTTTTTTTGTGTTTTGTTTTTTACGTTTTTTTTTTTCTTTTTTACACTTTTTTTTGTAACTTTACAACTGTAATGGTTCGGGTCTCTCAAAATGTAATGGCATCTTGGGAGACCCTGTGTAAGTGTGTCCTTGTCTGTGAAATGCTGTACCCTACGCTAAAACTTCACTTTTGAGTGGTAGCGTTCAAAACATTCACCTTGGCAAAGACCAGGCTTGTCAGGACAGAGTGGACAAAAACTACGGGTGTCACGCCTAAATCCGCGCTTGCTACAGACACGACATCTTTTTTGGGGGTGGCTTTGGGTAGGGGTACTCGGGAGGACATACGAATAATGCCTCTCATGCAGCCGGCTTACTGCATTTGGTTGGGGATGGTGAGGTGCAGAACCGCCTGGATACAGGAGTTCTGTGACTATCTCATTCTGGAATTTTAGAAGAGATAACGTCCCGCCTGAAGCTCTGTATAGCACATGAGCGTTCAGCAAAGCCAATTGGAATAATGATAGAGACACTTTTTTGTACCAGCGTCTCGCCTTACGGTCAATTAGATACGGCGCCATCAACTGGTCGTTGAGGTCCACCCCTCCCATATTTTGGTTATATTCGTGGACACAGAGGGGTTTCTCCACAACACCAGTCGCCGTACGAATTTGGACTGTCGTGTCTGCATGAAGGGAGGTAAGAAGGAAAACATTCTTATTGTCCCTCCACTTCATAGCGAGCAAGTTATTACACTTCAAGCAGGCTCTCTCCCCCAGCCTAAGACGGGCATCTACAAGCCGCTGGGGAAAGCCCCGGCGATTAGGTCGCACGGTGCCACATGCTCCAATCTTATGATCAAACAAGTGACTAAACAGTGGCACGCTCGTGTAATAATTGTCCACATACAAGTGGTACCCCTTTCCGAATAAGGGTGACACCAAGTTCCACACTATCTTGCCAGCGCTCCCTATGTAATCCGGGCAGTTGACCGACTCAATCTGACTGTCTTTTCCCTCATAAACCGTAAAGTTCACTACATAGCCTGTTGCCCTGTCACAGAACTTGTAGAGCTTGACCCCGTATCTGGCACGCTTGCTGGGAAGGTACTGCTTGAAAGACAAGCGGCCAGAAAATTTAATCAGGGACTCATCAACGCAGACAACTTGATCGGGAGTAAACAAGGCTGCAAAACGTTCGTTGAAGTGGTTTATGAGGGGCCGAATTTTATAGAGCCGGTCGTATTCAGGGTCCCCACGTGGACGACAAAGTTCATTGTCGTTGAAGTGCATGAACCGCAAAATCTGCTCGTATCGTGCCCTGGACATGGAGGCAGAGAACACGGGCATGTGGTCAATTGGGTGCGTGGACCAATAAGCACGCAATGACGGAAATTTATGTGTGCCCATGTTGAGGGAAAGGCCCAGAAAGGTCTTAAATTCGGAAACCGTAATTGGTTTCCAATCTTTGGCAATTTTAGGCAACTGGGGGTTAGCGGCGATAAATTGACCAGCATATAAATTACTCTGGTCCACAATAGATCTATAGAGATCTTCCGTGAAAAACAGCGAATAAAAATCAATTGGAATAAAATCAGCTGTTTCCACCTGAATACCGGGTTGGGCAGTGAATGGGGGAAGTACGGGTTCTGCAGAAGTGGTGGGGACCCAATCAGGATAGGCGAATTCTGCAGGAAGGGCAGTATGGGCACGACGGGCCTGCCTTTGTCTTCTTGGTGGCAGCGGGACACTACTTGTGCTTGCCACCTCGCCAGCTTGAACTGCACTTATGGGACTCGCCACGTCACCAAGTGTTACTGCAGTGCTGGATGTACGTCCAGGCTGTACTAGGCCGCTGGTGCTTGCCAGTTCACCAGAAGGAATAGCGGCGCTAGTACTACTCTGCTCCATGATACGAGAGACCTGCGGTTCTTGCTCCTCAACAACCTCAGAAGATCGGGATCGGGTACACCTGACCTTAGCAGGGACCTCAACTTCGTCGTCAGAGCTATCTGACGTGGGGCCGCTGATGTCACTGTCTTCTACGGGAAGATATTCTGAGCCTGAATCTGACAGATACGTGACCTCCTCTTCACTATCTGTCATGCTCAGAATCTCGTAGGCCTCTTTACTAGTGTACCTTCGTCTTGCCATTTTGGGCTCTAAATTTAGGGGTACACTAGTAAGATTCACAGGAAAAAAAGCACCTGACTGTCGTCAGCAAATATATCAAACGCTACAAAAAAACTGTTAGCGATCGCAGGGATCAGGCCTGTCTCTGCGAACGCTGCAGTTATGTGTGTTGTGTTTGGTAAGTGACAGTGATCGATCGATACTGCACTTGGGTGGGCTGGGCTGGGCGGAGGGGCTAAACGCAAGCGCTAGCAGGTATCTGGGCTGATCCCGCTAACACTGCGTTTTTGGGAACCCTAAACCGCTGGGGATGCTAGTATAGATCTGATCAGATACTATACCACTAAGGGGGGTGTATGCTTTGCGCGTGGGTGTTAGCGTTACTGGCACTAACCTAACACTGCCTGGGGCGACGCAGACCCTCTCTGGCGCTAAAACCTAATTGATCTCACCCGCCGGGCGATCAGGGGGGTTAAACCCTTATTGGGTTATATACGGCGGGTGCCCTGATGCTATAAAAAGCAAACTAATCAACCAGCGTCACCCGTAACCTTTATATGGTGATCACTGGTGAAAGGGTTAACTAGGGGCAATCAGGGGGTTAAAACCTTTATTAGGTTAAATATGGGGGTACCTGACACTATATAAAAACCTGACGGGTAACCTAAATAACTAAATAACTTACTGGCTAACCAGTGACACCAGTGACGCTTATACGGCGATCACTGGTGAAAGGGTTAACTCTAGGGGCAATCAGGGGGTTAAAATAATATATGGGGGTACCTGACACCAATAAAAACCTGCGGCGAACCTAAAAAAAAAATAACTGCCTATCTAAAACACCAGCGACACGAATACAGCGATCGGAAAAACAATCGCTTAGTGACGCTGAAGTTAGGGGGTGAAAGGGTTACCTGGGGGGTGATCAAGGGGTTAAACCTTTATTAGGGGGGGTTAGGGGGCTACCCTGGACCTAAAGGGGCCTAATCCTAACTGCCCTGCAACTTTTTACAATCACAGATGACACTAAATGCAGTGATCAGTAAAATAAATGATCACTGCAATCAGTGACACTGTGATTGGGGGCTTTGGGGTGACCTGGGGGGTGATCTGGGGGTGACTGGGGGGTGATTTGTGTGCCTATGTGTACCTACGTGTCAGTGGACTGTTGGAGCACTAACCTCTGTCTTCTCTCCTCGGCGCCGGGAACGAAAAGACCGCGGCGAGGGAGATGACATCACTTCCTCCAGCCTGTGTTTACATCACATGGCGGAGGAAGCATTTTCATTGGCCGGGAGCGATCGAGAGGGGGGGGGGGCGGAATCGAGCGGCCGCCCCCTCATGCCTGATCGCTCCCGAACACTTAACGGCCGCTCACTGCAGTGAAGGGGGGTCCGGATGGACCCCCCAACTGCACAAAGGCGATCACGTAGATCTACGTGATTCTGCCTGTCCGTGCCATTCTGCCGACGTAAATCGGCGGTGGGCGGTCGTTAAGTGGTTAAGGCCAATTTCTTCTTTCAGTAGTCCTTTCAAAGGTGGTCAAAAACACCTCACTAGCTTCTCCCAACAGACATTGGAATGAGTCCTCCCAGTGCCTTTAGTTCCCCCTTTGTTGACTCTCTCAACCCCATCACTTGGTAAAATCTTATCCGGAGCTTAAGAAAGTGTGTTCATGGGGTGAAAATCTGTGAGCCTTTAAGAGAGGAGGTTTTCTATGACTAGGTACCTTTTCAACCAGGTCCAAAAGTTTGTTCACCGTTTTTCAGATCTCCTTGACCCACCCATTTCTAAATGGTGCACTAACCTTGACCTGGTTTGGTCGCTGTAGCGCCCCTAAGATGACCATGCTGCCAAAGGTGTTGTATCTGCTGCAGGTCCTTCCTATCTGCCTCCCTCTGGTATTTTTCAAATACGGGGAACTCGATGTTTCAAGCCTTTGTATGGTCGCATCGGAAGCCATGCCTGAAGCTTCAACTTTTCCACCTCTCAAAACCCCGGGGAGGGGTTGGCCTTCCAGATGTGCGGGCCTATTACAGGGCAACCTATCTCACCAGGATTGTGGACTGGTTTTGCCATGCAGAAGCAAAACATTGGGTGGCCATGGAGTTGGAGGGCTCCAATGGTACAGCAAAGAGCTGGCCTTGGATCATCTCTCCTTTGCCAAAAGCCATTAGCGACCATCCCACCCTTGGCAGCACAGTGTTGATTGCCAGGGATGCCTTCCGATTCTCTTTGGTGTCGCTATTACCCTCCCCTATCGTGCCTATAGTGGGAAATCTGGAATTTGAACCAGGCCTCCAGAACCCTCATTTTCAACGACTGCTGTTGAATGGTTTTCTTCATGGTTGTGATTTCTTGGGACCTGATGGTTTCCCCCCCATTGCATGAACGACCCCTACTGATCCTTGCTTAGACTTTGGAACGGTCTCCAGCAGCGTAACTTTCTTTGCCGGTGATCTCGATCAAAGGGTTTTCTTCTCCAGCTCACAGAGCTGGAGAGTATCTGTCACAGGGGGGGACCAATCCGTCACTGCCTCTCGACGATCTACACTTCTTTAAGTTGCCCGGTGACAGGGTTTGTCCCTGCGTTCCTCTCCTAGTGGGAATCTGATCTCAAAACCCAATTCACTGATATGCAGAAAGAGAAAATCCTACATTTCGCTCAGAAGTCTTACATTGACACTAGGATCCAAGAGACCAGTTACAAGATCTTGACTCGATGGTACAGGGTACCATCTACCCTGCACCATTTTTTCCCTCGGGTCCCTAGCGAATGCTGGCGATGTGGCAATGCTGAGGGTACGATGTTACATATTTTCTGGGACTGCCCCAAAATTAGACCTTTCTGGACAAGAGGTGATCTGTAAAGTCAGTCATTTGTCCAACGCCGATCTAGAGGGAAACCATGCGGCCTGCCTGCTGCATATCTCTGAAAGACCAATCAAGAAATACAAAGCCTCCCTTACAATTTGGAGAAAAGATGGTACCCAGTCAGAGAGTACCGGGTAAAGGGTTACCAGTAGCGACAAAAATTAGATCAAGCTAGAGTATATAAAAAATAATATTATATTTATTTATAAACAGATTTTAAATGTTGGTATCAAAAGGTTTCATTAAAAATAGTGCAGTTCTAAAAACAGCAGATTGGTCGCTATCAAGCAGGTGAGTAAATTACCACAAAAATTCCACAAATAAGACAAACATAAAACAATACAAGACAACACTGAACAACGTCCGGACGCATTGTAGAAGCACACAGTCAGTCAATTGGGTCAGAAATAACTGGTTGTTAACCACTTAACAACCACCTGCCGACAAATCACGTCGACAAGGTGGTTGCTTAACTCTGGGAGGACGTTATATAACGTCCTCCCAGAATCGCGCTCCCGCGCGCCCCCTGGGGCGCGCACACGGGAAACTCCGTGACCCGGCGGGTCCAGAGGACCCGGCGGATCACGAATCGCGGTAAATCGCCGCTGATAGCGGCCGTTTACCACGTGATCGCTCCGTCAAATGACGGAGCAATCACTTGTAAACAGACCGGCGTCATTTGATGACGCCGGTTCCTCCCTCCCCTCTCTGTACCGATCTGTACAGTGTGAGAGGGGAGGGGGAGGGAGCGGATGGCAGCAGCAGCACTGTGGGCTGGATCTGTGACAATTGCAGTCACAGATCCAGCCATCCATCCATCCCTGCTCAGCCATCCCTGTGCTATACCCTGCCAATACTCTGCAATACACCCTGCCAATACTCTGCAAAATACCCTGCCAATACCCTGGTGCAATACTCTGCAATACCCTGGTGCAATACTCTGCAATACCCTGGTGCAATACTCTGCAATACCCTGGTGCAATACTCTGCAATACCCTGGTGCAATACCCTGGTGCAATACTCTGCAATACCCTGGTGCAATACCCTGCACAATACTCTGCAATACCCTGCAAAATACTCTGCAATACCCTGCAAAATACTCTGCAAAATACTCTGCAAAATACTCTGCAATACCCTGCACAATACTCTGCAATACCTGCCACAATACTCTGCAATACCTGCCACAATACTCTGCAATACCTGCCACAATACTCTGCAATACCCTCCACAATACTCTGCAATACCCTCCACAATACTCTGCAATACCCTCCACAATACCCTGTGCAATACCCTGCCATACACCGCAATACCCTGCCATACACCGCAATACCCTGCCATACACCGCAATACCCTGCCATAGTCCGCAATACTCCGCAATGCCCTGCAATACTCAGCAATGCCCGGCAATACTCCGCAATGCCCGGCAATACTCCGCAATGCCCGGCAATACTCCGCAATGCCCGGCAATACTCCGCAATGCCCGGCAATACTCCGCAATGCCCGGCAATACTCTGCAATAACCACTTCCCGCCCTCCGGCCGTCATATGACGTCCTTGACTTTGTGCGGGGATATCTGAATGATGGGAGCAGCTACAGGCATCATTCAGATATTAGCTTTTTCAGCCGGCGATTCCCTACACCATAAGAACAATCATAGCGGCTGTTCCGCCGCTTGATCATTCTTACGGGAGGCGAGAGGGGATGTCCCCCCCCCCCCCGCCGCCCTCCGGTGCTTCTACCGACTCACCGCTACGATCAAAGCCAGGATTGTTGTTTTTTTTTTGTATTTTTTTCAGGCTTCCCAGCCTAGAGGTGAGATGTGGGCTCTTATTGACCCCCCCCCCCCATATCTCACTGTAAAGAGGACCTGTCATGCCATATTCCTATTACAAGGGATGTTTACGTTCCTTGTAATAGGTATAAAAGTGATCAAAAAAATGTTTAGGGCGGAAAAACATGTCAAACTAAAATAAATAAAGTAAAATGAAGAATAAATTTTTTTTTTTTTTAAAGCACCCCTGTCCCCGTGAGCTCGCATACAGAAGCGAACGCATACGTAAGTCCCGCCCACATATGAAAACGGTTTTCAAACCACACATGGGAGGTATCTCTGCGAACGTTAGAGCGAGAGCAATCATTTTGGCCCTAGACCTCCTCTGTAACTCAAAACATGTAACCAGTAAAAATATTTAAAGCGTCGCCTATGGGGATTTTTTAAGTAGCGAAGTTTGGCGCCATTCCACGAGTGTGTGCAATTTTTAAGGGCGACATGTTAGGTATCTATTTACTCGGCGTAACTTCATCTTTCACATTATGCAAAAAAATTGGGCTAACTTTACTGTTTTTTTTTTTTTTTAAGCACAAAACATTTTTTTTCCGTAAAAAACGCGTTAAAAAAATTGCTGCACAAATATCGTGCGAGATAAAAAGTTGCAACAACCACCATTATATTCTCTAAGGTCTTTGCTAAAAAAACATATATAATGTTTTGGGGTTCTATGTAATTTTCTAGCAAACAAATGATGATTTTTACATGTAGGAGAGAAATGTCAGAATTGGCCTGGGTGCTCCAGAACGCCTGAAGGTGCTCCCTGCATGTTGGGCCTCTGTATGTGGCCACGCTGTGTAAAAGTCTCACACATGTGGTATCGCCATACTCGGGAGTAATAGCAGAATGTGTTTTGGGGTGTAATTTGTGGAATGCATATGCTGTGTGTGAGAAATAACCTGCTAATATGACAATTTTGTGAAAAAAAAAAAGAGAAAAAAAAATCTTGATTTTGCAAAGAATTGTGGGAAAAAATGACAACTTCAAAAAACTCACAATGCCTCTTTCTGAATACCTTGGAATGTCTTCTTTCCAAAAAGGGGTCATTTGGGGGGTATTTGTACTTTTCTGGCATGTTAGGGTCTCAAGAATTGAGATAGGCCGTCAGTACTTCAGGTGTGATCAATTTTCAGATATTGGCACCATAGCTTGTGGACTCTATAACTTTCACAAAGACCAAATAATATACACCAATTTGTACTTATTTTTACCAAAGATATGTAGCAGTATAAATTTTGGCCAAAATTTATGAAGAAAAAATAGTAATTTGCAAAATTTTATAACAGAAACGAAAAAAAAATCATTTTTTTACAAAATTTTCAGTCTTTTTTCTCTTATAGCGCAAAAAATAAAAAACCCAACAGTGATTAAATACCACCAAAAGAAAGCTCTATTTGTGTGAAAAAAAGGACAAAAATTTCATTTGGGTACAGTGTTGTATGACTGAGTAATTGTCATTCAAAATGTGAGAGCACCGAAAGCTGGAAATTGGTCTGGTTATTAAGGGGGTTTAAGTGCCCAGTGGTCAAGTGGTTAATAAGTAAATTGTAAATAAAGACCAAAATGGTCACAAAATATTCATGGCCGACTGGGTGCTAGTCCAAAATTGGAATAGGGGTGCGGGATGCGGGAGAGGGGCGGCTATCCGGGAAGGATACGTGGGATTAGAACCTGTCAAGCATGAGGGTGAATAATAAGATACAAATTGAAATGCTAGGGTGCTGTGACTAACTTGCTGTTTCAAAGAACTGATGTGCTAATGGCATATATGGTGATGATTGAAGAACAGGCAGTCCTTAGTGTGCATACCGATGATTCCATATAAGTCCAGTAATTGAAGATAAATGTCATATTACCGAGATTTAATATTTATATGTTTTCCATCATAATGCAGAAGGACAGCAGTATTGGCATAGCATAGTGTTCCTGACGTACTAAACACTGTTGTATACTTATTGAGTTTCTCAAAAGGGCTGCGGATGCTTAGGGTTAAGAGGGGCTTAATGGGACTGGAGAATAATGTATTTAAATATTAGCTACTGGGGGTATCATAACAAGCAAACAATACAGGTGTGATCAATACCTTGCCACCCAGCAAGGAAGCTCAGTCCATTATCTCCATCCGTCCCAGTTCCGGCGGGTTAGTGTCACGAGATCACGCCTTGTTTTGCTCCCTTACAATTTAACTAATTTCCAAATGGTGGGATCTCAGAAATTGATCCATGACCACACGTTCCACAGTGTGTGGTCCTCTGGCTGCCACTTCCTAGTCAAATTGATTAGGTCATACCTGTTGTTCAGTTATAAACACACTGAGCCTGTACATCCAGGGTTTCACCTACCCAAGCCAATATGTCATCTTTCAAGTGAGCATAATTCTTTGCTTCTGCAGGCTGTAGGTCATATAATGCATTTTGGGATCTCCGGATAATAGTTGGGGCTACTAGCCCAGTTCACTGTTCTTAAGGCCAACTTCTTCTTTCAGTAGCCCTTTTGAAAGATGGTCAAAAACATCTCAGTCTCATTAGTTACGGTCATCTTTGGCAATAAGTGGCTTCCTTGGAACCACTCTTGTCCTACAGTAACAGCAACTCTCTGTGGTGGGCCTCTGCTTTTTGCTGAACAGCAAGGCTTTGTTGCTGGGCTTGCTGTTTAGCTGCATGGTTCTGTTGCTGGGCTTGCTGTTAAGCTGTAAAGCTCTGTTGCAACAGCTTCCCCAGCTCTTGCTACCAAAACTCTGTAAGCTGAAAAGCTTGTTGCAATCGTACATTTGCCTGCTGTTGATTGGTGTTTGCCAGAACAAACTGTCTTAATAACTCTGCCATACTGGTCTTAATTAAACCTGTTTACACAGTTGCCCACATTCTCCACCAGTTGTGATAGATTAGCTCAGCAGTGGAATGTACGTGACCCCCAGGAAGAGTTCACAACATTTTAAACAGGCAGAACAAACAGCCATTTCCCATGAAACACACATTCAATTTATTTGCAAAGACTATATACATTGGGGCTGATTTACTAAACCTGCTTACACTGTTGCCCGCATTCTCCACCATTTGTGAGGGATTAACTCAGCTGTGGAAAGTATGCAACGCTGAGAAGAGTTCACAACATTTTAAACAGGTAAAACAAACAACTGTTTCCTTTTGAAACACACATTCAATTTATTTGCAAAGACTATAATACATTGGGGCTGATTTACTAAAGCTGCTTACACAGTTGCCCGCATTCTCCACCAATTGTGAGAGATTAGTTCAGCAGTGGAAAGTACGTGACTCCCAGGAAGAGTTCACAACATTTTAAACAGGCAGCACAAACAGCCATTTCCCATGAAACACACATTCAATTTATTTGTAAAGACTATATACATTGGGGCTGATTTACTAAAGCTTCTTACACAGTTGCCCGCATTCTCCACCAATTGTGAGAGATTAGCTCAGCAGTGGAAAGTACGTGACTCCCAGGAAGAGTTCACAACATTTTAAACAGGCAGAACAAACAGCCATTTCCCATAAAACACACATTCAATTTATTTGCAAAAACTATATACATTGGGGCTGATTTGCTAAACCTGCTTACACTGTTGCTCGCATTCTCCACCATTTGTGAGGGATTAACTCAGCAGTGGAAAGTACGCGACGCTGAGAAGAGTTCACAACGTTTTTAACAGGTAAAACAAACAACTGTTTCCCTTGAAACACACATTCAATTTATTTGTAAAGGCTATATACATTGGGGCTGATTTACTAAAGCTGCTTACACAGTTGCCCGCATTCTCCACCAATTGTGAGAGATTAGCTCAGCAGTGGAAAGTACGTGACTCCCAGGAAGAGTTCACAACATTTTAAACAGGCAGAACAAACAGCCATTTCCCATGAAACACACATTCAATTTATATGCAAAGACTATATACATTGGGGCTGATTTACTAAAGCTGCTTACACTGTTGCCCGCATTCTCCACCAATTGTGAGAGATTAGTTCAGCAGTGGAAAGTACATGACTCCCAGAAAGAGTTCACAACATTTTAAACAGGCAGAACAAACAGCCATTTCCCATGAAACACACATTCAATTTATTTGCAAAGACTATATACATAGGGGCTGATTTACTAAAGCTGCTTACACAGTTGCCCGCATTCTCCACCATTTGTGAGAGATTAGCTCAGCAGTGGAAAGTACGTGACTCCTGAGAAGAGTACACAACTTTTTAAACAGGTAAAACAAACAACTGTTTCCCTTGAAACACTCATTCAATTTATTTGCAAAGACTATAATACATTGGGGCTGATTTACTAAAGCTGCTTACACAGTTGCCCGCATTCTCCACCAATTGTGAGAGATTAGTTCAGCAGTGGAAAGTACGTGACTCCCAGGAAGAGTTCACAACATTTTAAACAGGCAGCACAAACAGCCATTTCCCATGAAACACACATTCAATTTATTTGTAAAGACTATATACATTGGGGCTGATTTACTAAAGCTTCTTACACAGTTGCCCGCATTCTCCACCAATTGTGAGAGATTAGCTCAGCAGTGGAAAGTACGTGACTCCCAGGAAGAGTTCACAACATTTTAAACAGGCAGAACAAACAGCCATTTCCCATAAAACACACATTCAATTTATTTGCAAAAACTATATACATTGGGGCTGATTTGCTAAACCTGCTTACACTGTTGCTCGCATTCTCCACCATTTGTGAGGGATTAACTCAGCAGTGGAAAGTACGCGACGCTGAGAAGAGTTCACAACGTTTTTAACAGGTAAAACAAACAACTGTTTCCCTTGAAACACACATTCAATTTATTTGTAAAGGCTATATACATTGGGGCTGATTTACTAAAGCTGCTTACACAGTTGCCCGCATTCTCCACCAATTGTGAGAGATTAGCTCAGCAGTGGAAAGTACGTGACTCCCAGGAAGAGTTCACAACATTTTAAACAGGCAGAACAAACAGCCATTTCCCATGAAACACACATTCAATTTATATGCAAAGACTATATACATTGGGGCTGATTTACTAAAGCTGCTTACACTGTTGCCCGCATTCTCCACCATTTGTGAGAGATTAGCTCAGCAGTGGAAAGTACGTGACTCCTGAGAAGAGTACACAACTTTTTAAACAGGTAAAACAAACAACTGTTTCCCTTGAAACACTCATTCAATTTATTTGCAAAGACTATAATACATTGGGGCTGATTTACTAAAGCTGCTTACACAGTTGCCCGCATTCTCCACCAATTGTGAGAGATTAGTTCAGCAGTGGAAAGTACGTGACTCCCAGGAAGAGTTCACAACATTTTAAACAGGCAGAACAAACAGCCATTTCCCATGAAACACACATTCAATTTATTTGCAAAGACTATATACATTGGGGCTGATTTGCTAAACCTGCTTACACTGTTGCCCGCATTCTCCACCAATTGTGAGAGATTAGTTCAGCAGTGGAAAGTACATGACTCCCAGAAAGAGTTCACAACATTTTAAACAGGCAGAACAAACAGCCATTTCCCATGAAACACACATTCAATTTATTTGCAAAGACTATATATATTGGGGCTGATTTGCTAAACCTGCTTACACTGTTGCCCGCATTCTCCACCATTTGTGAGGGATTAACACAGCAGTGGAAAGTACGCGACGCTGAGAAGAGTTCACAACATTTTTAACAGGTAAAACAAACAACTGTTTCCCTTGAAACACACATTCAATTTATTTGCAAAGACTATATACATAGGGGCTGATTTACTAAAGCTGCTTACACAGTTGCCCGCATTCTCCACCAATTGTGAGAGATTAGCTCAGCAGTGGAAAGTACGTGACTCCCGAGAAGAGTTCACAACATTTTAAACAGGCAGAACAAACAGCCATTTCCCATGAAACACACATTCAATTTATTTGCAAAGACTATATACATTGGGGCTGATTTACTAAAGCTGCTTACACAGTTGCCCGCATTCTCCACCATTTGTGAGAGATTAGCTCAGCAGTGGAAAGTACGTGACTCCTGAGAAGAGTACACAACTTTTTAAACAGGTAAAACAAACAACTGTTTCCCTTGAAACACTCATTCAATTTATTTGCAAAGACTATAATACATTGGGGCTGATTTACTAAAGCTGCTTACACAGTTGCCCGCATTCTCCACCAATTGTGAGAGATTAGTTCAGCAGTGGAAAGTACGTGACTCCCAGGAAGAGTTCACAACATTTTAAACAGGCAGAACAAACAGCCATTTCCCATGAAACACACATTCAATTTATTTGCAAAGACTATATACATTGGGGCTGATTTGCTAAACCTGCTTACACTGTTGCCTGCATTCTCCACCAATTGTGAGGGATTAACTCAGCAGTGGAAAGTACGCGACGCTGAGAAGTGTTCACAACATTTTAAACAGGTAAAACAAACAACTGTTTCCCTTGAAACACACATTCAATTTATTTGCAAAGACTATAATACATTGGGGCTGATTTACTAAAGCTGCTTACACAGTTGCCCGCATTCTCCACCAATTGTGAGAGATTAGCTCAGCAGTGGAAAGTACGTGGCTCCCGAGAAGAGTACACAACATTTTAAACATCAAAACATACAGCCGTTTTCCGTGAAACACAATTTAACTTATTTGTAAAGACTTGGAACAAGTCAGTAAAAGAAAACAGGCAATAAATCCTTAAAACTTGGTGACTTAGTAACACGAAACCCCAGTTTTTAACACATATTGTTTGGTCAATTCGGTTGCTCGCAGGCTAGCCGGTAAGTTGAGCTGGGAAATTTCTTTGGTTTCGTTTGACATATGTCACCCTTCCAGAGCTCCTTGCTGCAAAGACCAATTATAGGTGGGGGGCAGTGACCACTTTTTTGGACTTTTTTTGTGACTTAGTAACACGCAGGGTTCCCTGCTGGCAGACCTGAAGCAACGTACTGCTGGCCAGGCATCTGGCTCTCTCCAAAATAAAGCCTTTGCTGCATAAGATGTGTCTCATCAAACAGGGGTCGCCTGACCACACTGTTGCCTTTCCATTTACGTCCGTAAATCAAGCCGATGTATGGACCTACAAGATGATGTTTTCTATGTGGTCTCAGATCGTTAAAGCTTATACTACAAAAATGTTATTTTCAATGTCTTGGTTTAGGGTGAAGATCCGATAGATATAAAAGTTGAAGTTAAAGAAGAAGAAGAGACGTACGTGAGGGATGATCAGCAGTCTATGGAGAAGGATGGAGTAACTGGGACATTTATAGAGGAGGACACTCCTACAGAGAGCACAGGTGGGTCATTAATACTAAATCCATTCCTCCACCCATACTGCTCACTGATTGGTTCAGAGTAGGTTCCTGTACTAAAAGAGAAACGAGGGCTGCCATGGCTACACTTCACGAAAGTACTAGTTTCCTGGCTGTTATGTGTCCTCAAATTTTGAAATCTTTGTCAGAAGATAATGAGTGATGAGTCAATAGCTCAATAATGGTGGTCTTCAGGAAAAGTCCTTCATCAGGACCAGGTTCCTCATTCTCTGACTTGTGATAGAGCTCAGTTCTGCTGTTATGAATGACTAAAATAAGGAAGGATCTTATGTTATCAAGATAATAATGAATGAAGGAGGGGACGGGGAGTCTTCTCCCAGAATCCTCACACCACTGCCAATCCTATAAAGTACAGTTCTCATTGGATCCATCACCAACAAGAGTCTATGAAGGTAGACGTGAGTTGGTTGGAGATCATGAGGAACCATTTACCAGGAATGATCCTCAGCAAAAAATCTGACTAATGTGGATTGAGTCCTGTTTTAGGAGAACCAACCTACCTACTCATATCTAGCAATAATCTTTCTCATTTTTATTTTAGTAGATGGACGGGAGATGAGGAAAACCTCAGAGGATTGTCTCACTTTGTCTCCAGACTGTAAAGTAGAAGATGAGGACATCACACAGTATTCAGAAAACCCGACTATCTCGTATATCCTGGTGGTGCCCCACATTGTGGATGGACCATTGTATTCCTCAAATCCTGAGGAACCTCAGACTGTGGGGGACGGTGCCGTCCCTCAAAAAGAAAAGAAGTTTTCCTGTACCGAGTGCGGGAAACGTTTCCGTTTTAAATCCAGCCTCTGTGTACATGTAAGATGTCACACTGGTCAACGGCCATATTTCTGTAGCGAGTGCGGGAAAAGTTTTCCATCTAAACCACAACTTGTCAGACATCAAAGATCTCATACAGGGGAGAAGCCGTATTCCTGTCGTGAGTGCGGGAAGCGTTTTTCAGGGAAGTCCAATCTTTCCAGACACGAGAGATGCCACACGGGGACGAAGCCGCATTCCTGCCCTGAGTGTGGGAAAAGCTATCTACAGAAATCAGACCTTATTATACATCAGAGATCTCACACAGGAGAGAGGCCGTATTCCTGCACCGAGTGCGGGAAAAGTTTTGTACGAAAGCCACTTCTTGCTGCACATCGGCGATGTCACACAGGGGAGAAGCCGTATCCTTGTCCCGAGTGCGGGAAATGTTTTTCACGGAAGTCCCATCTTACTGGACACCAGATATGCCACACAGGGGAGAAGCCACATTCCTGTCCAGAGTGTGGGAAATCCTACCTGCGGAAATCAGACCTTGTTATACATCAAAGATCTCACACAGGAGAGAAGCCGTATACCTGTGCTGAGTGCGGGAAATGTTTTGTACGTAAACCACTTCTTGATGCACATCGGAGATTGCACACGGGGGAGAAGCCTTATTCTTGTCTAGAGTGTGGGAAAAGTTTTTCCCAGAAGTCCCATCTTAACGGTCATCAAATATGCCACACGGGCAAGAAGCCGTATTCCTGCCCTGTGTGCGAGAAATGTTATCTGCAGAAGTCAGACCTCGTTATACATCAGAGATCTCACACAGGGGAGAAGCCGTATTCCTGTTCCGAGTGCGGGAAATGTTTTGTACGTAAATCACTCCTCGATGCACATCGGAGATGTCACACGGGGGAGAAGCCATATTCTTGCCTTGAGTGCGGGAAATGTTTTTCCCAGAAGTCCCATCTTAACGGACATCAAATATGCCACACGCGCAAGAAGCCATTTCCCTGCCCCGAGTGCGGGAAATGTTATCCGCGGAAATCAGAACTTGCCACTCATCAGAGATCTCACACTGGGGAGAAACCGTATTCCTGTCCTGAGTGCGGGAAATGTTTTTCACAGAAGCCCTGCCTTTCCAGACATCAGAGAACCCACACAACCGTGGAGGTGTTAGTGTCCTGAGTTCAGGAAACATCTTCTCTATGAACCATATTTTGCCGTACATCAGAGATTTCAGAATGGGAGGAAGCACACCTTGATATTAGGGAGGAGGTTCAGGTTCTGGGAGTGGCGTCGCTATGGGAGTGCGGGGGGGTACGGACCGCACCTAGGTAATTAGCAATAAAAATGCAGCGCTTATACTAGATGGAAGACATTGCGGCCCTGATGACGTCTATGATGACGAAACGCCTAGGGAGGTGTTGAGCTACGTGACGTTGCCAGGTTTGACGGTCGGACATTGTGTTGGTTGGAAATGTTCCTGTTTTTTTTACTCCTCATTGCTGTCAGTGGACACAAATGTGATTTCATATTCGATGTTTGAGAGTAATTTGGCACTTTTCTATTAAAGCACCTTAACAGTAATACTGCACAATGTATCACCCTGGAGTTTAGGCAGGGATACTCCTCACAAATGTACTTGCCAGGAGTAATTATCCTGGTTGATTGTTAGAGATCTATTGATTTCTCCCTAAGTTTGGCCTTTTCTCTTCTACCACAAGGTGGCCGGGTTCTTGGTGGTGCTAGATATGAGAAGGACAACCCAGGGTCAGGTTATGGGTATATGGTGTATCTCAGCCAATGGGCAGGGGTTTTCTTGAATCCCTTGGCCTGCTGGGAGAGCCTATATATCTGGGTGGAGTCAGGTGATCGATGTTCTGTGCCACCCGGATGGCTGTCTGGGTAGACGTGTGTCTGCTAGGCTGGAGATTGGGCCTATCCCGGGGACGTCCGGCTGCTAGGCTGTCTGAGAGCCTATCCAGAAGCAAGAGAGCAGCGCAGGGTCGGGATTGCGGCTTGCAGTCCAACCAGAAGTGACGGTTCTGCCGGCCGGAGAACCTGTCATGGTCAGAGGTAGAGGGGAAGCTGTCGCCACTAAGAGACCATCCACCTTTACCAGGGATCACAGTGAGTAACTGAAGCAAGTACCGGAGAAACATTCTCACCAAACGGGGTTGGTGAAGAATTGGGAAACTTCAGGCGGTGATCAAGTCATGGACCCAGCCAGCGGAGGTGACGCTTGCAGAGCAGCCTTGTGTGTCAAACCAGGGACTGAGCAGGCCAGTGGGGTGAAGCTTGAGAAGTATCTGCAGTGCCAAGCTAGGGACCCAGTAGAGAAGCGGGGGTGACGCTTGAGGGAGATACCATACCACCATTAAGATTGGAGGAGCTCAAGGGATTCGGAGTTAGTGAATCAGAAGGTCTAGTGAGAGACCGGTGAAGAACTACAAGGAGAAATTGTAGTGAAGCTGAAGGAACTGTTACGTTTGTGTTAGGAACTGTTAAGGACTCTTGCCATAGAAGACAGCATTCCTGCACGTGCAGATGTGGCGCCTTGCTGGGGCCTTTCCCTGTACGGCTGTCCTCCTTTTGAGGTCTCGGAGTCTGCCAATTGAATCTGCAACTACTTAAGGGAGTCCTGGCCCTAGCCCTCTTTTGTAATGTCGTCTACACGCGGTTGGAATTTCCGACAACAAATATTCGATGGGAGCTTTTCGTCGGAAATTCCGACCGTGTGTAGGCTCCATCGAACATTTGCTGTCGGAATTTCCGACAACAAATGTTTGAGAGCTGGTTCTCAATTTTTCCGACAGCAAAACTTGTTGTCGGAAATTCCGACCGTGTGTAGCCATTTCCGACGCACAAAAGTGCTGCGCATGCTCGGAATCATTGTACTTCATTTTTCTCGGCTCGTCGTAGTGTTGTACGTCTCCGCGTTCTTGATGGTCGGAATCTCCGAGCAACATTTGTGTGCAAGACAAGTGTGAGCGAACATCCGTCAGAAAAAAAAAACACGGTTTTGTTGTCGGAAATTCCGATCGTGTGTACGTAGCACTCGAGAAAAAAACATCTCTTTTGCATTCAAGAAGTGTCTGGCGCCCAATAACTTTATCCATCTTGCCTCCACTATGCCTCACAACACACCACATACAGAAGGATGTCAGCTGTCTTTGGCCTTGAAAGTTCTCGTTAGACTGGAGGAGGCCGGAGACCTTGCTATCATTTTTTTTTATGTTTTACATCTATGTGAGATTTGATTAACATCTGGGAAGGAGACTCTACTTGTTGATCTCAGTCACAGTGGATTTGGAGGAGCTTCGTGCCCATATCTAAAACAAAGCTGTTTTGACTACTTAATCTGGGTAGTCCAACGCTTTAGGGTGAGGGTCGGTGTGTCTCCTGCCTATCGGTGGTGGTCTTCATTGCAACACCTATTGTTTTGGGTCACTGAAATAGTTTGGAATCTTTGATATATGGACTTTATATTTAGATTTAATTACCACACGGTTCACTCGGTGTCTTCATCTAATATAAGCGCTGCATTTTTATTGCTATTTATGTTTGGTTTCCCAGAAACTTTGTGTGCTGGCTGCTTATATTATTAACCATTTCATTCATATAGATACCCACTTCAAAGAGCACCTAGGCAATAAAGAGCGGTGACACCATCAAGTAGGAAGTACGATGGTGTCACCCCCTATCCGTGACAACGTACGAATTGGGGATAGCCGATACCGATCCCAACATTCACAGGGTCCCAAACTAGCCCGCCCAGGGCACTGTGGCAGGCTAGACAGGAGAGAGCCCGATAGAGGAGAGGGGGTGCCACTTGGTGTTTTACCGCACCAGGTGACACCAACCATAGTGACACCACTGGGTTTCTGTAGACCCCCAACCCAAGCTGTTACCCAGTTTGTCCAACTGAACAGAAGACATTTAGTACTGCTACAAAATGACAACTTCATGCTCAAGGCCAACCCACTGTGATTGGTTGCTAAGACACTGCTGACTGTCTACATCCTAGCAACCAATTATGCTATGCAAGCAGCTAGCATTATTGGTTGCTAAGATTCAGGTGGCTGCACGTTGTCGTCATCATCAGTTGCTAGGACATAGGCGGCCTCTAGGGTAGCATGTTGTCATCATCAGTTGCTAGGACATAGGCGGCCTCTAGGGTAGCATGTTGTCATCATCAGTTGCTAGGACATAGGCAGCCTCTAGGGTAGCATGTTGTCATCATCAGTTGCTAGGACATGGGCGGCCTCTAGGGTAGCATGTTGTCATCATCAGTTTCAAGGACATAGGCGGCCTCTAGGGTAGCATGTTGTCATTATCAGTTGCTAGGACATGGGCGGCCTCTAGGGTAGCATGTTGTCATCATCAGTTGCTAGGACATAGGCGGCCTCTAGGGTAGCATGTTGTCATCATCAGTTGCTAGGACATAGGCAGCCTCTAGGGTAGCATGTTGTCATCATCAGTTGCTAGGACATGGGCGGCCTCTAGGGTAGCATGTTGTCATCATCAGTTGCAAGGACATAGGCGGCCTCTAGGGTAGCATGTTGTCATCATCAGTTGTTAGGACATGGGCGGCCTCTAGGGTAGCATGTTGTCATCATCAGTTGCTAGGACATAGGCGGCCTCTAGGGTAGCATGTTGTCATCATCAGTTGCTAGGACATGGGCGGCCTCTAGGGTAGCATGTTGTCATCATCAGTTGCTAGGACATATGCGGCCTCTAGGGTAGCATGTTGTCATCATCAGTTGCAAGGACATAGGCAGCCTCTAGGGTAGCATGTTGTCATCATCAGTTGCTAGGACATAGGCGGCCTCTAGGGTAGCATGTTGTCATCATCAGTTGCTAGGACATAGGCGGCCTCTAGGGTAGCATGTTGTCATCATCAGTTGCTAGGACATAGGCAGCCTCTAGGGTAGCATGTTGTCATCATCAGTTGCTAGGACATAGGCAGCCTCTAGGGTAGCATGTTGTCATCATCAGTTGCTAGGACATAGGCAGCCTCTAGGGTAGCATGTTGTCATCATCAGTTGCTAGGACATAGGCGGCCTCTAGGGTCCCAGTAACCAATGATCCAGCCGCCAGCTGCCTTGCTTCAAATTTGTAAACTGTCTGGGAAGGCATCTCAGATGACCAAATGCGATCATATTGACCATTTTGGTCCTTGATATCGGCCGATCAGCCCCTTTGTTTAGATCCAGCTGCCAGACTGGGAAATGTAATAGATGGCGAGAGTATCAGTGATCAATGTGGGTTACCAGGGGGGGGGGGGGTTTGTCATTTTGGATGATAGATCCACAGTGCTGGACAACGTGATTGAGGTTGGGATATTTACATTGTGGGATATTTTGGGTGATTTTTTTTTTGACAAGATTTTTTTAAGGTGCTTTTGTGTATTTGCTCTTGTTTTTCTTTTTTAGCGAATAGGTATCCAGGGGAACTATGTAGCCTATACCCGTAGAACTAGTAGGGGGGGGGGGAATATATCTTCGGACACCCCATATTCTAGAGGGGGCTTCCGGATTCCAATAAGTCATCCCACAGACCCTCACGACCCCCGAGCAAGGATGTGGGGAAGAGGCCATTTTCCTCATCAACATGGGGCCACCCTTCCCATATTGGAGGCATGTGGCCAAGTATGGTTCAGGAGGCAGGGGCACCTCATTGCCCCTTCCTTTGCCAGCCAGTCAGGCCGCATGCTCAGATAAGGACCTGGTATGGATTTTAAGAAGGACCTAAAGCTTTTTTTGTGTGTGTGTGTGTGTGTGTGTGTGCTTTTTTTTCCATGGTGTTTCCCCTACAAATGCTTTCCAGAACCTCATCAAGTATAAGGGACTAGTATAGATTTTGTGGTGACCCCCATGCTATTTCTTTGTGTGGGTGTTTTCAATTTAAATCCATACCAGATCTCCTCTAGGTTAAGGCTCTGGTATGGATTTGGGAGGGATTTAATGCCTTTTTTGTGGGGGTTCCCCCTTAAATCCATACCAGATCTCCTCTAGGTTAAGGATCTGGAATGTGTTTTGGGGAGACACCATGCTATTTTTTTGTGGGCGTTCCCCTTTAAATCCATACCAGGTGATCTCTAGGTTTAGGGTCATCTTATGGATTTTGGAGGAACCCAATGCCTTTTTTTTGTGGGGGTTCCCCTTCAATCCATACCAGATCTCCTCTAGGTTATGGATCTGGAATGAACTTTGGGGTGACCCCATGAAATGTTTTTTTGTGTGGGTGTTTTCACTTTAAATCCATACCAGATCTCCGCTAAGTTAAGGAATAGCTATGGGTTTTGGGGGGACCCCATGCCTTTTTTGTGGGGTTCCCCTTAAATCCATACCGATCTTTAGGGTCAGGTATGGATTTTGGGCTGACTCCATGCTATTCTTTTGTGTGAGTGTTCTCACTTTAAATCCATGCCAGGACCTATTTAGGTTAAGGATGTGGTATGGATTTGGGGGGGACCCTGTGGCTTTTTTTTGCGGGGGTTCCCCCTTAAATCCATACCAGATCTCCTGTAGGTTGGGGGTCTGGGATGAATTTTGGGGTGACCCCATGCTATTCTTGTGTGTGAATGTTCTCACGTTAAATCCATACCAGATCTCCTGTAGGTTAAGAGTCTGGTTTGGATTTTGGGGTGACCCCATGCTATTCTTTTGTGTGAGTGTTCTCACTTTAAATCCATGCCAGATCTCATTTAGGTTAAGGATGTGGTATGGATTTGGGGGGGAACCCGTGGCTTTTTTTTGTGGGGGTTCCCCCTTAAATCTATACCAGATCTCCTGTAGGTCAAGGGTCTGGTATGGACTTTGGGGTGACCCTGTGCTATTAATTTGTGTGATTGTTCTCACTTTAAATCCATGTAAGATCTCATCTAGGTTTTTTGCTTTAGTAGATGCATGTATATGGCGTCCCCCAAGCATGGTATTTAAAGGAACTATATTTTTTATGTTTTTTTTTTTTTAAGTTTGCATTGGTACATGTCCTCCATGGCAGTGTACGGCTCCCTGTATCCCCTTTTCCCCCAAAGGCTTGCCAATCAGCCTGGAAGAAAAAACTGGAAAAGATGACAAGATGTCCTCTTTGGTGACAAGGTGCTATTGTTTGTTTGCTTAATCTTGAAAAGTGGTTGGGTAGACAATGTGCCTTTTGGGTTTTACCACTCGTTGATTCCCCGGTTTGTGGACCTTCTTTTTCTGCACCACCAGCAATCCTTAAAGATCAAAGCTGCCTTCCTGTGATCATACATGACTGTCCATCCTGGCTTCCTCAGACTCCTAGCTTCCATGTGTTTTTTTCAAGAGAGCATGGCCTACATGCCTTCCAGCTTCTCCAGGTCATGGAGCCTACCCTTTCCATCAGAGAAAGAACTCTTCCCCTTCTCGCCTCCTAAGAATGGACCTTCAGGAAAGGAACATCTCCAGATCATGAAGCCCACCCTTTCCATCGGAGAAAGAACTCTTCCCCTTCTCGACTCCTAAGACTGAACTTTCAAGAAAGGAACATCTCCAGATTATGGAGCCCACCCTTTCCATCGAAGAAAGAACTCTTCCCCTTCTTGCCTCTTAAGACTGATCCTTCAAAAAGGAACATCTTCAGATCATGGAGCCCACCCTTTCCATCGAAGAAAGAACTCTTCCCCTTCTTGCCTCCTAAAACTGAACTTTCAAGAAAGGAACATCTCCAGATTATGGAGCCCACCCTTTCCATCGAAGAAAGAACTCTTCCCCTTCTTGCCTCCTAAGACTGATCCTTCAAGAAAGGAACTTCTCTAGATCATGAAGCCCACCCTTTCCGTCAGAGAAAGAACTCTTCCCCTTCTTGCCTCCTTTGACTGATCCTTCAAGAAAGGAACTTCTCTAGATCATGAAGCCCACCCTTTCCGTCAGAGAAAGAACTCTTCCCCTTCTTGCCTCCTTTGACTGAACGTTCAAAAAGGAACTTCTCCAAATCATGGAGCCCACCCTTTCCATCGGAGTATGAACTCTTCCCCTTGTTGCTTCCTAAGGCTGAACCTTCAAGAAAGGAATCTCTCCGTTTTCAGAGACTTATGCCGCGTACACACGATCGTAAATTCCGACAACAAAACCGTGGATTTTTTTCCGACGGAATGTTGGCTCACACTTGTGTTGCATACACATGGTCACACAAATCTTGTCGGAAATTCCAACCGTCAAGAACGCGGTGACGTACAAGACGTACGACGAGCCGAGATCAATGAAGTTCAATAGGCAGTTTGGCTCTTCTGCTTGATTCTGAGCATGCGTGTTTTTTTTGCGCGTCGGAATTGCATACGATCTGAATTTCCGACAAGAACTTTTTCCGTCGTAAAATTTGAGAAGCAGCTCTCAAATTTTTGTTGTCGGAAATTCCGATAGCAAATGTCCTATGGAGCCTACACACGGTCGAAATTTCCGACAAATTGCTCACATTGAACATTTGTTGTCGGAATTTCCGATCCTGTGTACGCGGCATTAGTCAGTAGACATTGGTCAAGGAAGGGTACCTGATTTTCTGAGCCTCTCTCTGCAGGGCCCGGCACTCCCTTCTAGTATTACTTTTGCAGAGGTCAAAGCATGAGGGGGATCCCATGATCCTGTTGGGGTAAAGTCCCAATTGGGTTGTCTGTCCTAAGGACCAAAAGGAACTGCCACTCAAAACTTGCAAATCTGTGTTTTGTGGTGTCGGCCAGAGGATCTCCTCAATGTTCCCCACATGGAATGGCCACACGCTAATGACATCAGCCATCACAAAGCTTTATTATTCCAGGACCAGACCACAGAAGAGTCCACCAAGTCCAAGCCTCACTATGACAAGTTTCACCCACAAAAGGGGTGAGCCCTTAATTCCTACAACTTTTTAAAGTTTTTTTTGGCATGGCATTTCCCTGTATTATATTTTATGTCCAGGAGGCCACAAGAATGACTCTGCTCTGCTGTCCTTTGCTGTGGTTGATGGTTCCCATGGTGCTATGCTATGCTTTGATGGCACTATGATCCTGGCATTGCAAACCCTGATTAGGTCAGGAACCCGCACTCTATTATACCCTTTAATTTTCGAGGCCCCTTTGGACCCTACATGGCCATGTTGTCTCCCTGGCCTCTAGTAGTGAGCTGTCACTAGAAGATACAATGCGTTTCTTCCCCTGAGATACCACATGATGCCTCAAGCACTTGCACAGCCATCACGGGCAATCTACGTAATGTGTGTAATATTCCTATGATCGTCAGCTCCATCCAGTGGCCATAATGTAGTATTTTCCCGAATTACCTCATTCCAGGAAAATACTGCATTATGGCCACTAGGTGGAGCTGGCGAGAAATACACATATTACACACATTATGGTGATTTTTAAGAAGGGCTGTTGGAATGCTTGAGGCATCTTTGGGTATCTCGGGAGACATCTAATAAAAATGTAAAATTTTTTTTTTTTTTTTAGAATTGACACCTTAATTCCCCCAAATTTAGCTCCACATTAGCCAGATATTACGATACATATTTTCCACCTTTAGCCCCCCCCCCCCACCCAAGCTCAATGGTTTTCTCTCCCATTATAGACAAGACCTGACGGTCTCTACTAACTTCAACAATTATAGGTGACTCCTTAGAACCCCGTCTGTTTTTTATTGATTTTTAGTCCCACGGGGACTGCTGGTGTTGATGATTACTTATGTTGTTTCAGATATATCGACTACAATTTTTTGATCTTTAGTTGTTCCTTTTGTTCCTTTTTCTTCTCCCCATCCTCCCCACTTGGTCTCTTCTGCTGCCCAACTCCTGAACCCGGTACTCCAACTCTGGGACCCACTGGTGGCCTACCACTGCTGGGTATCACTGGTGCCACCATTGTCAGGGATTCCCTGTCTTGGGTCGCTATCCTATTCATACCGTATATATTCACCATGGCTAGACGGGATAGATACAAAATGCACTCCCTTAATTAATGGCTTCACTTCCAAAGTTTAGCTCTCTACGAATGAAGGTCCTCTGCTGTAAGCTGGCTCACACACTGGGGAGATGTATTTATATAAAAATAAATCATATAGCATCAAAAATGCATGAAAAATCCATTCTGTGCTAATGGGGCAAAACCGAATGTTCTCAGGCTATAGTCTCTGCAGATCGAATGTGTGAATTAGCATTATGGCCACTAGATGGTGGTGCTGAGGTACCAAAGGAGATAAGTATTCTCATCGGCTCCATCTAGTGGCCATAATCTAGTATTTTCCCCATGGGAACCACGAGAAATGTGGAATGCCCAATTCTCCGAGGGGGATCAGTATGTGCGTATTATGTTCCTAATTTTACGAGGGAAAAAAGTGACTGACTGGGAGTTCATGTTCACACTATGGGCAGCAAAAGAGACCCAGAACCCCCCATCTTACTTTTTTCCTATTTACACCCCCCCATTTCCCTTTCCTGCTTCTTCTCCCCGTCTCTTTCCTCTTTTCCACTTCCTCTCCCCCATCTCTCTCCTCGTTGCCTTCCCTCCCCCACCTCTTTTCCCTTCCCTGCTCCTATCTCTTTCCTAGTTACTACTTCCTCTCCCATATTTCTTTCCTCTTGTCGCTTTCCCTTCCCCTCTCCCATCTTTTTCCTATTCCCTTACCACTTCCCATCCCCCATCTCATTTCCTGTTCCCTTGCCCACTTCGCATCTGCCATCTTTTTCCTCTTTACCTGTTCCCTTGCCCGCTTCCTATCCCACATCTGTTCTTCTGTTAACTTTCCTGCTTCCCATCCTCCATCTCTTTCCTCTTTTCTGCTCCGTGTCCCCCATCACTTTTCCTGTTCCCTTGCCCGCTTTCCCTCTCCCATCTCTTTCCTCTTTCTGCTTCCTCTCCCCCACCTCTTTTCTGGTCCCTTGCCCATTTCTCATCTGCCATCTCTTTCTTTCCTCTTCTCCTGTTCATTTTCCCGTTTCCTCTCTCCCATCCCTTTTCCCGTTCCCTTGCCCGCTTCCCAGCCTCAATCTCCTTCCTTTTTTCACACTTCCCTCTCCCATCTCTAACTTTCCCTGCTACCCCTCCCCCATCTCTTTCCTCTTTATCCTTTTCTGCTTCACATCCCTTTCTTCTTTTCCCATCCTCCACCTCTTTCCTCTTTTCCCTTTAATGCTTCCTTTCTCTCATCTCTTTCCTCTTTTCCCGTTCCCTTACCTGCTTCCCTTCCCACATTTCTTTACTCTTATCCCTTTCCCACTCCCCCCTACCGCTTTCCACTTTTTCCTTCCCCACTTCCTCTCTCTCATCTCTTTCCTCTTTCCCTTGTCCGCTTCCCCTCTCCCACCTCTTTCCTCTTTTCTCAATTCCCCTGCCCATCTGTTCCCTGTTTCCTCTCCCCACCCTTTCCTCTTATCCCTTTCCCGCTTCCCCTCCTTTATCACTTTTCTCTTCTCTGTTCCCTTTTTCACTTCTCCTCTCCCATATCTTACCTCTTTTCCTGTCCCCTTGCCGGCTTCCTCCCAACCCCGCCCACCTGTTTCCTCTTTTCCTTGCCTGCTTCCCCTCTCCCACCTCTTTTCTCTTTCCTGCTTCTCCACTCCCATATTCCCCTCCCCCATTCTTCTTGTAGAGGAAGGTTGGGATGTTGTACAATGCTGCGTCTATACGCGGAGCAGATATGATGAGATTATAACTTCCATCAACCACCCAATCAGAAGAAGACACAACCCCGCGGTGTGATAAAGTCCGCTGATGGAATACTTTATTAGCTGTATCCTCAGGGGTGTATTTATAAGACAAATTGCAAAACTGCATAAACATTCCTTCTGTGTGAATGAAGGCAAAAAACGAATGTTATTCGGCTGTTTCCCTTCCAAGTCAAATGTTACTCATTCATATAGCATAGAGTGAGTCTGGAAAATACCACATTACTGCCGCTAGATGGAGCTGATGATGATGGCAAATAAATACTTATTCCCTATGACCATCAGCTCCATCTAGTGGCTATAGGGATGTATTTTCCTGATTCTCTCTATTCTGCCTAATAACATAACATTTTTTCCCCCATTTGCACAGGACAGACAGCTCTATGAATGTTTTTTATAAATACACCTTTCTGTACTAATACAAAATTTGCTTTGTCTTCAATGGATCACGATTTTGTTGATTGTATGCTTTGTACCTTTTAAGAAAAAAATAAAAAAATAAATCTGTTTTAAAAAAGAAGATTTGGCTCCCATGGCCTTCAATAGGGGTTCAGGTGCTGCGTTTGACAATTGTCCAGCAGCAGTGGCAGTTGAGAGGGGAAGGGGCGTGTCTCTGCTGGTTTAGTCCCTGCTGCAGTGTAGTCTGATCTCCCTTTGCTTTTTTCAGCAGAAGCGTCACAGGAGAGCGGTGAATGAGGAGCTACATTGCTCAAAAAAAAAAACTTCTAAATTCCTAGGACATACCTCATACGCCCTGATGCTTCAAGATGAAGAGCAGGGGAGATCAGACTACATGACGGTTTCAGTACTACAATCACACATTTAGTCCCAGGACAGAACCCTGGGGGGGACCCCACTACCCACCTCTGACCATTCTGAGTACTCCCCATTTATCACCATCCTATGAACTCGCCCTTGTAGCCAGTTTTCAATCAGGGTACTCACCCTATGGTCCATGCCAACTGACCTTACTTTCTACAGTAAACGTTTATGGGGAACTGTGTCAAATGCTTTTGCAAAATCCAGAGGTACACCACGTCTACGGGCCTTCCTTTATATAGATAAACCACGTCTACGGGCCTTCCTTTATCTAGATACATCACATCTATGGGCCTTCCTTTATCCAGATACACCACATCTACGGGTCTTCCTTTATATAGATACACCACGTCTACGGGCCTTCCTTTATCTAGATACATCACATCTACGGGCCTTCCTTTATCCAGATACACCACGTCTACGGGCCTTCCTTTATCTAGAAACACCACGTCTACGGGCCTTCCTTTATCTAGATACACCACGTCTACCGGCCTTCCTTTATCCAGATACATCACGTCTACGGGCCTTCCTTTATCCAGATACACCACGTCTACGGACCTTCCTTTATCTAGATACACCACGTCTACAGGCCTTCCTTTATCTAGATACATCACATCTACGGGCCTTCCTTTATCCAGATACACCACGTCTACGGGCCTTCCTTTATCTAGAAACACCACGTCTACGGGCCTTCCTTTATCTAGATACACCCCATCTACGGGCCTTCCTTTATCTAGATACACCACGTCTACGGGCCTTCCTTTATCCAGATACACCACGTCTACGGGCCTTCCATTATCCAGATACACCACATCTACAGGCCTTCCTTTATCTAGATACACCCCATCTACGGGCCTTCCTTTATCTAGATACACCACGTCTACGGGCCTTCCTTTATCCAGATACACCACGTCTACGGGCCTTCCATTATCCAGATACACCACATCTACAGGCCTTCCTTTATCTAGATACACCACATCTACGGGCCTTCCTTTATCCAGATACACCACGTCTACGGGCCTTCCTTTATCTAGATACACCACGTCTACCGGCCTTCCTTTATCCAGATACATCACGTCTACGGGCCTTCCTTTATCCAGATACACCACGTCTACGGACCTTCCTTTATCTAGATACACCACGTCTACAGGCCTTCCTTTATCTAGATACATCACATCTACGGGCCTTCCTTTATCCAGATACACCACGTCTACGGGCCTTCCTTTATCTAGATACATCACATCTACGGCCTTCCTTTATCTAGATACACCACATCTACGGGCCTTCCTTTATCTAGATACATCACATCTACGGGCCTTCCTTTATCCAGATACACCACGTCTACGGGCCTTCCTTTATCTAGATACACCACGTCTACCGGCCTTCCTTTATCTAGATACACCACATCTACGGACCTTCCTTTATCTAGATACACCACATCTACGGACCTTCCTTTATCTAGATACATCACATCTACGGGCCTTCCTTTATCCAGATACACCACATCTACGGGCCTTCCTTTATCTAGATACACCACGTCTACCGACCTTCCTTTATCCAGATACACCACGTCTACGGACCTTCCTTTATCTAGATACACCACGTCTACGGACCTTCCTTTATCTAGATACACCACGTCTACCGGCCTTCCTTTATCCAGATACACCACGTCTACGGACCTTCCTTTATCTAGATACATCAAATCTACGGGCCTTCCTTTATCCAGATACACCACGTCTACGGGCCTTCCTTTATCTAGATACACCACGTCTACCGACCTTCCTTTATCCAGATACATCACGTCTACGGGCCTTCCTTTATCCAGATACACCACGTCTACGGACCTTCCTTTATCTAGATACACCACGTCTACCGGCCTTCCTTTATCCAGATACATCACGTCTACGGGCCTTCCTTTATCCAGATACACCACGTCTACGGACCTTCCTTTATCTAGATACACCACGTCTACGGGCCTTCCTTTATATAGATACACCACGTCTACGGGCCTTCCTTTATCCAGATACACCACGTCTACGGGCCTTCCTTTATATAGATACACCACATCTACGGGCCTTCCTTTATCCAGATACACCACGTCTACGGGCCTTCCTTTATATAGATACACCACGTCTACGGACCTTCCTTTATCTAGATACACCACGTCTACGGGCCTTCCTTTATATAGATACACCACGTCTACGGGCCTTCCTTTATCCAGATACACCACGTCTACGGGCCTTCCTTTATATAGATACACCACATCTACGGGCCTTCCTTTATCCAGATACACCACGTCTACGGGCCTTCCTTTATATAGATACACCACGTCTACGGGCCTTCCTTTATCCAGATACATCACGTCTACGGACCTTCCTTTATCCAGATACAACACGTCTACGGGCCTTCCTTTATCCAGATACACCACGTCTACGGACCTTCCTTTATCCAGATACACCACGTCTACGGACCTTCCTTTATCCAGATACACCACGTCTACGGGCCTTCCTTTATCCAGATACACCATGTCTACGGACCTTCCTTTATATAGATAAACCACGTCTACGGGTCTTCCTTTATATAGATACACCACGTCTACGGGCCTTCCTTTATATAGATACACCACGTCTACGGGCCTTCTTTTATCCAGATACACCAAGTCTACGGGCCTTCCTTTATCTAGATACACCACGTCTACGGTCCTTCCTTTATCTAGATACACCACGTCTACAGGCCTTCCTTTATCTAGATACACCACGTCTACGGACCTTCCTTTATCCAGATACACCACATCTACGGGCCTTCCTTTATCTAGATACACCACATCTACGGGCCTTCTTTTACCCAGATGGCAACTCACCTCCTCATAGAAGGTTAATAGGTTGGTTTGGCAAGAACGATTCTTCATGAATCCATGCTGATTACTGCTAATGATACCGTTCTCATTACTAAAATCTTGTATATAGTCCCTTATCATCCCCTCCAAGAGCTTACATACTATTGATGTGAGGCTGACTGGTCTATAATTCCCAGGGATGTATTTTGGGCCCTTTTTAAATATTGGCGCTACATTGTTTTTTTTCCAATAAGCTAGTACCATAAATAAACTGTCCACAAAAAATAGGAACAATGGTCTGGCTATCACCTGACTGAGTTCCTTAAGGAGCCTCAGGTGCGAGCCATCTGGTCCCGAGAAATTATTAATGTTATGTTTTTCAAGTCTATTTCTAATTCTGTCCTCTGTTAGCCATGATGGTGCTTCCTGTGATGTGTCATGAGGATAAACACTGCAGTGTTGGTTACTGAATCCCCTTGTTTCCCTTGTGAAGACTGAGGAGAAGAATAAATTCAATACCTTCACCATCTCCCCATCCTTTGTAACCAAATTCCCTTCATCATCCTTTGTGGGGCCAATATGGTCTGACCTCCCTTTCTTACTATTTATGTACTTAAAGAATTTCTTGGGATTTTTTTTACTCTCCTCCACTATGTGCTATCTATCCGCCCAGATTACACCCTTACATTTCTTATTGCATTCTTTGTAATGTTGGAATGCTGACAGTGACCCCTCAGCTATGTATTTTTTTAAAGGCCTTTTCTTTTGCTTTTATATCCATTTTTACATTGGAGTCGACCCACCCAGGATTTTTATTAGCTCTTTTAAATTTATTTCCCATTGGGATGCACTGGCCAATACCTTTTATTTAGTATGCTCTTCAAGCACTCCCATTTTTCCTCCATGTTCTTTGTTCCTAGGAAACATTATGCGCCCTGATTGGGCAAAGCTTTGCCCAGTCAGAGCGCAGTGAATAGCTGGTTGTTAAGGAGTGGGGCCGGGTCCTTAACAATCGATGACAGCTGAAACAAAAATGTAAAAAAAATGGCGTGGGGTCCTCTCCCCCAGTGCAACAATAAAAATGAAAAATTTATTTAAATATAGTGCCTGGGTGGTCCCCTTAGTCTGCCCGGAAAGTGGCGCATCTGTACAGTGCATAGCAGTGGTTCTCAACCCTCTCCTCAAGTAACCCCAACAGGCCATGTTTGCAGGTTTTCCTTTATCTTGCACAGGTGCTTTAAATCAGAGTCAATGGCTCGGTATTTTGGACAGCTATTTTATCTAAGACAAATTCCCAAAACATGGCCTGTTGGGGGTACAGGAGGACAGGGTTGAGAACCACTGGTGTATAGAACCTGCTGCAGCAAAACTGGTATTTAAAAAAAAAAAAAAGTCAAATCCCATTTAAAATGATTAGCGGTTACAATTGCAGTCACTCGACTATTGAAAAAATAAAGAAAATAATGACTTGGGGTCCCCCCAAAATCAATACCAGCCCCTCATCCAAGCATGCAGACTGGCAGGCCGGGAAAAGCGCCCCCCCTCCACCCCCCCTCCTGAACCATACCAGGCCACATGCTCTCAACATGGGGGGCGGGTGCTTTAGGGCGTGGGAGGCTCTGCTCCTTCACCCCAAAGCACCTTGTCCCTGTGTTGATGGGAACAAGGGTTTCTTCCCCACAACCCTGGCCGGTGGTTGTGGGGGTCTGCGGGCAGGGGGTTTATCAGAATCTGGAAGCCCCTCTTAACAAAGTGGCCCCCAGATTCCGGCTCCCCATGAAAATAAGTATGGGGTACATAGTACCCCTACCCATTCCCTAAAATAGTGTAAAAAAAAATGAAAACACAGAGACAGTTTTTGACGGTTCCTTTATTTAAAAAAATGTCCCCCAATGTAGATCCATCGTCAATCAGGACGCCGCAGCACCGCCGGACCTGAATAAAGAAAAAAAAAACACTCCGCCATCAACTAAGGCAAACCGCTGAATTCCTGGCTTGCTGTTTCACAGTTCTTATATAGGTAAGCATCGGAGCCACCTGGCGACGTCACCTGGTGGCACCACCCCCTTGTGATGTCACCAACTGGTGCATGCTGGGTCGGTGATGTCAAAAGGCGGAGGTGCCACCAGGTGACATCGCCAGGTGGCCCTGCTCTTAGCTATATGAGAACTGTCCAAGCCAGGCATTCAGCGGTTTGCCTTAGTTGATGACGCAGCGTTTTATTTTTATTTTTCAGGTCCAGCGGTGGCACCGTCGTGATTGACGATGGATCTACATTGGGGGACAATAATAAATAAAGTAGATTGTCAAAAACTGCTCCCTGTTTTTATTTATTTTTACACTTTTTTGGTGAATGGGTAGGGGTACAATGTACCCTATACTCATTGACATAGGGGGAGCCCGGATCTGGAAGCCCCCTTATTAAAAGGGGCTTCCATTTTCCGATAAGCCTCCTGCCCACATACCCCAACAACCACAGCCCAGGGTTGTGGGGAAGAGGCCCTTGTCTCCATCAACATGGCACCCACCCATTTTGAGGGCATGTGGCCTGGTATGGTTCAGGAGGGGGCACTTGCTCTTCTGCCCTTCTTCCTGACTTCCCAGGCTGTATGCTTGGAGAAGGGTCTGGTATGGATTTTGGGTGGACCCCCACCCCCCTTTTTTAAACTTTTTTTATATTGCTGGGAATTTAAATGTCATTTCATTCATATTTCTTTCTTTAGAAATGTAAATTTTGCTACAGCAGGTTCTATACATGGTACAGATGTGCCACTTTGCAGGCAGACTAAGGGGAACCCCCAGTCACTATATTTAACCACTTCCGGACCGCCCACCACACATTTACTGTGGCAGGGTGGCCTGGCTGCTCAAAACGACATACCTGTACGTTGTTTCGTGCATTAGATACTGTGGGCGCATGCAGTTCGACGGACTCCCGCATTCGCGATACAGATAGGCAGAATGGGGATCCGCCTATGTAAACAAGGCGGATCCCCGTTCTGACGGGGGACAACATGGAGATCTGCTTTTCCTAGTGATCAGGAACAGCGATCTCTGTGTTTGTTCCAGTAAGCCCATCCCCCACACACAGTTAGTACACACCCAGGGAACACAGTTAACCCTTTGATCGCCCCCTAGTGTTAACCCCTTACATAGTTAGTTACATAGTTACATAGTTAGTCAGGTTGAAAAAAGACACAAGTCCATCCAGTTCAACCGTAAAAAAATAAAATAAAAAATAAATAAAATAAACATATATCGTACAATCCCATATACCCAATTCTATACCCACAGTTGATCCAGAGGAAGGCAAAAAAAACCCAGAAGAGCATGATCCAATTTGCTACAGCAGGGGAAAAAATTCCTTCCTGATCCCCCGAGAGGCAATCGGATATTCCCTGGATCAACTTTACCTATAAATGTCAGTACCCATTTAAGAAAGAATCCAGGCCCTTCTTAAAGCAATCTACTGAGCTGGCCAGAACCACCTCTGCAGGGAGTCTATTCCACATTTTCACAGCTCTTACTGTGAAAAAACCTTTCCGTATTTGGAGGTGAAATCTCTTTTCCTCTAGACGCAAAGAGTGCCCCCTTGTCCTTTGTGTTGACCGTAAAGTGAATAACTGAACACCAAGTTCACTATATGGACCCCTTATATATTTGTACATGTTGATCATATCCCCCCTTAATCTCCTCTTCTCAAGAGAGAATAAATTCAGTTCCTCTAATCTCTCCTCATAGCTGAGCTCCTCCATGCCTCTTATCAGTTTGGTTGCCCTTCTCTGCACTTTCTCCAGTTCCCCAATATCCTTTTTGAGAACTGGGGCCCAAAACTGAACTGCATATTCCAGATGAGGTCTTACTAATGATTTGAACAGGGGCAAAATGATATCTCTCTCTCTGGAGACCATACCTCTCTTAATACAAGAAAGGACTTTGCTCGCTTTGGAAACCGCAGCTTGGCATTGCATGCCATTATTGAGCTTATGATCTACCAAAACCCCCAGATCCTTCTCCACTACGGATCCCCCCAGTTGTACTCCCCCTAGTATGTATGATGCATTCATATTATTAGCCCCCAAGTGCAGAACTTTACATTTATCAACATTAAACCTCATCTGCCACATAGTCGCCCAATTAGACAGAGCATTGAGGTCGGCTTGTAAATTGGCGACATCCTGTAAGGACGTTATTCCACTGCATAGCTTGGTGTCATCTGCAAAGACAGAAATGTTACTTTTGATCTCAGACCCAATATCATTTATAAACATATTAAAAAGTAAGGGTCCCAGCACTGAACCTTGGGGTACACCACTGATAACCTTGGACCATTCAGAGTAAGAATCATTAACCACGACTCTCTGAATTCTGTCTTTTAGCCAGTTTTCTATCCATTTACAAACTGATATTTCCAATCCTGTAGACTTTACCTTGCACGTGAGCCTTGTGTGGGGAACTGTATCGAACGCTTTTGCAAAATCCAAGTATACCACGTCCACAGCCACCCCTCTGTCCAAGGTCTTACTTACCTCTTCATAAAAAGAAATCAGGTTTGTTTGACAACTTCTGTCTTTCATGAATCCATGCTGTCTGTTGCTTAAATAGTTTTTTCCAGCAAGAACTCATCTATGTGGTCTTTTATTAATCTCTCCAGTATTTTCCCAACTATAGAAGTTAAACTAACAGGTCTATAGTTACTTGGTAAACACTTAATTCCCTTTTTAAATATAGGCACCACATTGGCCCTGCGCCAATCCAGTGGTACTATTCCTGTCATTAATGAGTCCCTAAAAATTAAATACAATGGCTTTGAAATTACAGAGCTCAATTCTTTTAGGATCCGTGGGTGTATGCCATCTGGTCCAGGTGCTTTATCCACCTTTATTCCATCTAAATATTTCTGGACCATATCACTTTTGAGCCATTGTGGATTTGGGGCTGTGTCACTACCACCCGCATTTTGGACATGAGCTCCCCCATGCTCCTTTGTATACACAGAACTGAAGAAAGTATTTAATAAATTAGCCTTCTCTTTGTCCCCAGTCACCCACTCTAGATTATTTTGTAAAGGGCCTACATGCTCAGACTTGACCTTTTTACTATTAATATATTTGAAGAATTTTTTGGGGTTTGTCCTACTATCTTTTGCAATCTGTCGTTCATTTTGAATTTTTGCATCCTTGATTTCCTTTTTACATATCCTGTTATATTCTTTGTAACATTTAAATGACACTAGTGTTCCCTCATTTTTATATTTTTTAAAAGCTCTTTTCTTATAGTTTATAGCTTTTTTAACTTTGGCAGTGAGCCACATAGGTTTTATTTTTAGCCTTTTAAACTTATTGCCCATGGGAATATACTTTGCAGTGAGTTCACAAACAGTCTTTTTGAAGAATTCCCATTTCTGTTCTGTGCCCATGGATGCCAATATTCCTTCCCAGTCTAAGTCCTGGAGAGCAGCGCTCATCCTTGGAAAATTTGCTCTCTTGAAATTAAGTGTTTTTATCTTTCCTGTATGTATTTCTTGCTTACAACTAACATCAAATGAAATCATGTTATGGTCACTGCTACCCAGGTGTTCCTTTATCTGAACATTAGTAATACACTCTGCATGGTTTGAGATTACCAGGTCCAACAGAGCATCATTCCTAGTTGGGGCCTCAATAAACTGGACCATAAAATTGTCCTGCAATAGGTTTATAAATTTTTGCCCTTTAACTGTCCCAGCAGTTCCATTACTCCAGTCAATTTCTGGGTAGTTAAAATCCCCCATTATTATCACCGTCCCAGCCCTTGCAGCCCTTTCCATCTGTGCAAGGAGCTGAGTCTCCACCTCCTCTTTAACATTGGGTGGTCTATAACAAACTCCAATGATTAGCTTTGAACTACGCACATCTGTATGCAGTTCCACCCATAATGCTTCAGACTCATCACACTCTCCATCCACCTGCGAGTGTCATTTATACATTGATCAGTGCATTTTTTTAGTCCCCAAAAGGTGTCACTTAGGGTTAGATTTGTCCACCGCAATGTTGCAGTCCCGCTAAAAATCGCAGATTACCGCCATTACCAGTAAAAACAATAAAAAAAACGAAAGCCGGAGGTGATAAAATACCACCAAAAGAAAGCTCTGTTTATGGGGAAAAAAAGTCATACATTTTGATTAGGTACAATGTCGTACGACCGCAAATGTCTGTGAAAATAAGTTAACAAAGTGCTGTATAGCAAAAAATCGCCTGGCCTTTAAGGGGGTAAATCCTTCTGGGACTGAAGTGGTTAAAGGCATTTTTCATTTTTTATTGTTGCACTTTAAGCATTATTAAAATCACGGCTCCTTTAAAAACTATATTTAAGAAAATAAAATTGCATTGATAAATGTCCCCCAGGGCAGTAACTGGACCACCATACCCCTTTTATGGCCAATAACTTGCATATAAGCCTTCAAAGTGGGGGCTTTTTATTTCTCATGCTCGACTCTTATAGACTTCAATGGGGTTTACCGTTTGGGTCAGAACTTCTTCTCTGTTCTGGAGTTCTGGTGCAAACCGAACCGGCCCATATCTAATAGGGATATACAGTACATACACATACAGTACAAGGCCGTGTTCACACTACGAGACGTTTCTCTGGGCTTCAGTTCCTCTGAGCTCCACAAGGTGGTGATCGTCTCACTTCTACCCAGACAGGAAGTCTCTATGGAAGACAGGAAGTGATGTCACATACGGACAGGAAGTGATGATGTCAGGTATAAATAGGAAGTTCCGGGTGAGAGATGAGTCGGGAGAACGAAAAGGGAAGACATTGCTGGAATCGGCAGTAGTTGAGGTAATAAGATCTTATTTTCTATTTACACCCAGTAACCCCGTCATGTCCGTCCTCTTCCTCCATAGTCACTGTGACGTCTTTTATCTCCAGAAGATGATGATACACACATATATAGCGTGGAAACCGAGAATAACCCCTTCAGGGTCAGATCATTCCCCCACAGAGAATTCTCTTTATTATGGAGATGTGTCACCTTTCCCACCAATCACCTTCACACCTCATCAGTCTATACTAATGGATTATACCACTTTTATTGGGGATGGGGGGGTTCTATAAACATAAAGGGTTAGAGGCGCCGGACCCAAAACCATTACAAATGTTAAAAGGAATGTTCCTTTATGTGTAATCCCACTGGGGGGGGGGGGGTGTTCTTCTAGGGTTGTCACCTTTTCTTCAAGCCAAACCCGAACACATTAGCAGCACACAATATATTTTTTTTCAGTAGTACATTAAATTCATTACCTCTGTACAATGCAAGGCAATTTTTATGTAGTATATACTATACATATATTTTGTGATTAAATAACATGTCTAATCATATGGAGTTAATCACAAGAGTTCCCCTTTACATCAGAGTCAACAAAGTTGACACTCTTGGCTTGTAATTGCAGTGAGCAACCCTGCTGGGTAGCCACAGTCTGGGCCAGGGGTGGACTGAAAACTCATGGGCCCTCCAGGCAATTGAAGATCATGTGTCCCCCAGGTTTAAAGGAGGCTGTCTCATGGGAGCCAACATTAATGTGGCAGGCCGAAGCATAGAGGCACCGAGCTCTGCGACATGCAGAGTGGAAGAAGGAGTGTGGTGGGTATGATGTGGGCAGTATGTACAGGAGAGGAGTGTGGAGGGGATAGTGGGGTTAGTATGTACAGGAGAGAAGTGTGGAGGGGATGGTGGGGGTAGTATGTACAGGAGAGGAGTGTGGAGGGGATGGTGGGGGTAGTATGTACAGGAGAGAAGTGTGGAGGGTATGATGGGGGCAGTATGTACAGGAGAGGAGTGTGGAGGGGATGGTGGGGGTAGTATGTACAGGAGAGAAGTGTGGAGGGTATGATGGGGGCAGTATGTACAGGAGGGGATGGAGGGGGTAGTATGTACAGGAGAGGAGTGCAGAGGGGATGGTGGGGGTAGTATGTACAGGAGAGAAGTGCGGAGGGTATGGTGGGGGCAGTATGTACAGGAGGGGATGGAGGGGGTAGTATGTACAGGAGAGGAGTGCAGAGAGGATGGTGGGGGTTGTATGTACAGGAGAGGAGTGCGGAGAGGATGGTGGGGGTTGTATGTACAGGAGAGGAGTGCGGAGGGGATGGTGGGGGTAGCATGTGTATGAGAGGAGTGCGGAGGGGGTTGTGGGGGTAGTATGTATAGTAGAGCAGTGAGGAGGGGATGGTGGGGGTAGTATGTATAGGAGAGGAGTGCGGAGGGGATGGTGGGGGTAGTATGTATAGGAGTATGTATTCTCCTGTCACCTTAACCCTTCACAGCAACTCCTGCAAAACAAATCCTGTCAGCTTTCCACCCTAGAAGACAAAAACTCTCAGCTCACCTCTTCCCTACATGTAGTGTGAGCATCGCCAGCCCGACATTATCTACTCCTCCTCAGCTCCGCCTCCCGGGTTCTCTAAGCACACCGCACTAGTGATCGGAGGGGCAGGGGAGAGACAGGAATGAGCGTTAGATTTTAACAAACGCACCAGCACATTGTATTTATGGAGAAGCAGTGACACTGCTGCTGTCTCCACCGTGACAAATATGCTAATGGCGCTCCCCCTGCCTGAATGGTCTGTGCGGGTTTCAGAGAGTCTGAAAACTGTACAGATGATTAAGAACCCGGACTCTCCGGGTGAATCCCGTACAGGTGGCAACCCTATGTTCTTCCCTGATAGAAACCCTCCCATCCTAATATTGTACAACCAGTGCAGTCCTCATCAATCTCTCTTATCAATTATTGTTCTACAGGTAACCTGTATAGATCACATGACCAATGAGGATGGAGGAGGACCGGAGTCACATGACTGAGAGGATACTAAGCCTCACCCTGGAGATCATCTACCTGCTGACTGGAGAGGTGAGGGGGATTCTGGGAGGTCACATGACATCACTCTTTTCTAGTCTGGTCAGTAGTCCATGTTCTTATTGTAGATGATGTCAGATGATTGATATCGGTTTATCTTTCTCCTGATCTGTAGGATTATGTTGTAGTGAAGAATTCTAGTGGGGAGCCAATCTCCAGAGTATGGAGCAGGACCCAGAGCCCCACCATGGTGCCTCCCCCTCCTTCTTCCATACCCGAGAGGAACAAAGAGCTGAAGATCCTGGAACTGACCACCAAGATGGTCCATCTGCTGACAGGAGAGGTGAGCGGTGCCGGGAATTCTGGGACATTATCCAGTAACAGACAAGGGATGTGTCTGGATGGTGACTGTATCATTGTGTGTGTCAGGTTCCTATAAGGTGTCAGGATGTCACTGTCTATTTCTCCATGGAGGAGTGGGAGTATTTAGAAGGACACAAGGATCTCTACAAGGACGTCATGATGGACAATCAGCCGCCCCTCACATCACCGGGTAAGAGGAGACTTTATTGTAAAGGAGAGAGCAGTACGGAGGCTCCACCTAGATCCCCCATCATCTGATAAACACATAGAAACAATGGATTCAGTCAGTGTTTGTGTTTCCTACAGATGGATCCAGTAATGGGAACCCACCAGAGAGATGTCCCCGTCCTCTGTATTCCCGGGATTCCACACAGGAAGGTCACACCATCCCCCACCATCATCAGGTAGATGAGGAACAATCACTGATAGTATCATTAGGATCTGTACATTATCTGCATTGTTACCATTGATGTCATTTTTATTCTATATTCAGAGTGGAAACCTGAGAGATTCTAAAGTTGAGGTTAAAGAAGAGATAAAAGAGGAGGATGATGAGGATGGGGTGATGGAGGAAGAACACAAAGATCTGTACCAGGACACCATGATGGGGTCATCCAGCTACAGAAACCCACCAGAGAGATGTCCCCGTCCTCTGTATTCCCGGGATTCCACACAGGAAGGTCACACCATCCCCCACTATAACAAGGTTGGTGAAACAGAGCATCTAAAACTTGAAAGTGACTCATGGAGATGATCTATGGACCTTACAGGGTGTGCATTTCTCTTATTCTCTTGGTTTAGGGTGAAGATCTAAAAGATATGAAAGTTGAGGAAGAAGAAGAGAGGTATGTGAGGGATGATCAGCAGTCTATGGAGGAGGATAGAATAACGGGGACATTTATAGAGGAGGACACTCCTACAGAGATCAGCACAGGTGGGTCATTAACACTAAATCCATTCCTCCACCCATACTGCTCACTGATTGGTCCAGAGTAGGGCGGGGACTGGGTGATATCAGCCTGTAATCCCCTGGTCACTTTCCTGAGCTGTGTTCCCCGTCCTGTATTCCTGTATTTCTCTCGGATAATCTTCCTTCTCTGTGCTGCAGACACAATTTTTGTCTCTAGACTGGATTTATGGAGATTCTGGGGTTCAGCTGGCAGCAAAATGTTGATTTTCACCATAGGGTTTGCTTGACCTAGACACCTGGGGTATGTACCTTGGGTCTTCTGCCCCATGCCCGGGTCTAGTGAGATCCCTGACAGAACAATTCTCCCGGGTTACTTGCTCTGTTATTTTCTGGCTGTGCCGGGGGGAGGGATATGTCTGTATAGTCTCAGACCCAAGTCACTGAGTGCAGTCTCAGGAGATGGGAGGCAGCGGCGTGGGACCTCTGCAACTTGTCTCCAGTAAACAATTAAGCTTCCACTGATTTCTGAATACCAATATTATGAGTCCTGACCCTAATTATACTCTATGTTGTACATTACATACTCCTGACCCCTGCACTATACACTCTATGTTGTACATTACATACTCCTGACCCTCGTCCTATAATCCCCTCATCACTGTCACTCCTATAAAAGACAGTTCTCATAGTTTCCTCACTCTCTGACTAAGGTCCATGAATAAAGAAATGATCTGGTAGGAGATCAGAGGACCCATTTACTAGTTACCTTGAGGGGGGAATTGTAAGATCCTCAGAGACAAAGCTGCCTGATGTGGGCGGAGTCCTGGTTTAGGGGAACCAATCAGCTCATGTCTAGTAATAATCTTTGTATTTCTATTTTAGTAGATGGACGGGAGATGAGGAAAACCTCAGAGGATTGTCTCACTTTGTCTCCAGACTGTAAAGTAGAAGATGAGGACATCACACAGTATAGTCCAGGAGAAAACCCGACTACCTCAAATGTCCATCCGGCACCCCACAGTGTAGATGGACCATCGTATTCCTCTTATCCTGAGGAACCTCAGACTGTGCGGGACGGTGCCGGACCATCGTATTCCTCTTATCCTGAGGAACCTCAGACTGTGCGGGACGGTGCCGGACCATCGTATTCCTCTTATCCTGAGGAACCTCAGACTGTGCGGGACGGTGCCGGACCATCGTATTCCTCTTATCCTGAGGAACCTCAGACTGTGCGGGACGGTGCCGGACCATCGTATTCCTCTTATCCCGAGGAACCTCAGACTGTGCGGGACGGTGCCGGACCATCGTATTCCTCTTATCCCGAGGAACCTCAGACTGTGCGGGACGGTGCCGGACCATCGTATTCCTCTTATCCTGAGGAACCTCAGACTGTGCGGGACGGTGCCGGACCATCGTATTCCTCTTATCCTGAGGAACCTCAGACTGTGCGGGACGGTGCCGGACCATCGTATTCCTCTTATCCTGAGGAACCTCAGACTGTGCGGGACGGTGCCGGACCATCGTATTCCTCTTATCCTGAGGAACCTCAGACTGTGCGGGACGGTGCCGGACCATCGTATTCCTCTTATCCTGAGGAACCTCAGACTGTGCGGGACGGTGCCGGACCATCGTATTCCTCTTATCCTGAGGAACCTCTGACTGTGCGGGACGGTGCCGGACCATCGTATTCCTCTTATCCTGAGGAACCTCAGACTGTGCGGGACGGTGCCGGACCATCGTATTCCTCTTATCCTGAGGAACCTCAGACTGTGCGGGATGGTGCCGGACCATCATATTCCTCTTATCCTGAGGAACCTCAGACTGTGGGGGACGGTGCCGGACCATCGTATTCCTCTTATCCTGAGGAACCTCAGACTGTGCGGGACGGTGCCGGACCATCGTATTCCTCTTATCCTGAGGAACCTCCGACTGTGCGGGACGGTGCCGGACCATCGTATTCCTCTTATCCTGAGGAACCTCAGACTGTGCGGGACGGTGCCGGACCATTGTATTCCTCTTATCCTGAGGAACCTCAGACTGTGCGGGACGGTGCCATCATTCCATCAGATAAGAAGTTTCCTTGTCCTGAGTGCGGAAAGCGTTTCAATTGGAAAAGCAATCTTAAGAAGCATAGACGAACTCACACAGGAGAGAAGCCATTCTCCTGTCCTGAGTGCGGGAAATGTTTTACACAGAAGTCCCATCTTTTAACACATCAGAGAATTCACACGGGAGAGAAGCCTTTTTCCTGTCCTGGGTGCGGGAAATGTTTTGCACATAAATCAGTTCTTATCCGACATTGGAGCTCTCATAAGCAGAATAGTCCAGGAGAAAACCCGGCTACCTCCAATGCCCATCCGGCACCACACAGTGTAGATGGACCATCGTATTCCTCTTATCCTGAGGAACCTCAGACTGTGAGGGATGGTGCCATCCTTCCAACAGATAAGAGATTTCCCTGTCTTGAGTGCGAGAAAAGTTTTCATTCTAAATACAAACTTAATGTGCATAAAAGATCTCACACGGGTGAGAAGCCGTATTCCTGTTCTCAGTGCGGAAAATGTTACATGCAGAAATCAGTACTCATCAGACATCAGAGATCTCACCATGGGGAGAAGCCATTTCCGTGTGCCGAGTGTGGAAAATGTTTTTCACAGGAAGCTAGTCTTTCAGTACATCAGAGATCTCACACGGGGGAGAAGCCGTATTCCTGCCCTGAGTGCGGGAAATGTTTTTCAAAGAAGTCCCATTTCTCCATGCATCTGAGGTCTCACACGGGGGAGAAGCCATATTCCTGTCCTGAATGTGGGAAATGTTATTCAAAGAAGTCCAATCTCTCCTTGCATCAGAGAATACACACGGGAGAGAAGCCATATTCCTGCTCTGAGTGTGGGAAATGTTTTTCACAGAAGTCCTATCTTTGCAAGCATCAGAGATTGCATATGGGGGAGAAGCCAATTTTGTGTACTGAGTGTGGGAAATGTTTTGTACAAAAATCTGAACTTATTTTACATCAGAGGTCTCACACAGGGGAAAAGCCGTACTCTTGTCCCAAGTGCGGGAAATTATTTTCACACAAGTCAGATGTTTACAGACATCAGAGATTGCACACAAAGGAGAAGCCGTATTCCTGTTCTGAGTGTGGGAAATGTTTTTCAATGAAAAACAGTCTTTACAAACATCATAGATTACACACAGGCGAAAAGCTGTATTCCTGTACTAAGTGCGGGAAAAGTTTTGAACGAAACTCAGAATTTGTCACACATCAGAGGTCTCACACGGGGGAAAAGCTGTATTCCTGTCCTAAGTGCGGGAGATGTTTTTCACAGAAGGCCCATCTCTACAGACATCAGAGATCTCACACGGGGGAGAAGCCGCATTCCTGTCCTGAGTGCGGAAAACAATTTGCACAGAAGTCTGATCTTTCCAGACATCAGAGAACTCACACGGGGGAGAAGCCGTATTCCTGTCCTGAGTGTGGGAAATGTTATTCACAGAAGTCACATCTTTTGACACATCAGAGATCTCACACCGGGGGAGAAGCCGTATTCCTGTCCTGAGTGAGGGAATTGTTCCTCACTGAAGTCCTGTCTTCCTGTAAATCAGGGGTCCCACATAACCCTTGAGGTGTATTAGTGAGTGCGGGAAATGTCTTGTATATGAATGTTGCTGGACATGTGGGGAAGAAGCACACCCTGATATACACCTCAGATATACTCCATGGCTGATCTTAATCATGTAAGAAACCATTCATAAGAAGATCAGAGATCACCAAAGACATGGATGAAGTGTTGTACCGTGTTGGCCATTGATAGCAGGAGAAAAATAAAAATGGAGTCATTACCTCTCATTGGCTGAGTAAGTTTTGTGGTGTGGAGACTTAGAGGTCTATTATTCTCTTGCAAGAGGTCTGTTTTCTCAAGTCGTCTTCCAGGACGAAACACGTTAACTCCAACACTTAAAAGGCGGCCCTCTATGGCTTTTAAAATAAAAATGGAGTCATTACTTCTCATTGGCTGAGTACATTTTGTGGTATGGAGATTTAGAGGTCTATTTCTAAAAAAAAAAAAAAGTTAATGTGAATGTGACTCGCATTTGCCCAGCCATGACAAATATTAGCCATATTTTATGTCATACAGTGATTTCTTATGATAATTGGCTCCATCTAGTGGCCATCTTGATGCTGCATCTCTATACTAAAGCCAAACTAAACCCCCACAAGGAAAACTATAAAAAAAGTGCTACTAATAAACACCACCGATCAACCAAAAACTGCTCAGTGTGCAGCTGTACTAATAAAGCCCTCAAATCTGAACAGACACAAAGACTCCCTGCATAGTACAGCGCCCCACCAATATTATTTCCGTGTGTTTGGGATCACTTAGTGATGTAGGAGAAGAGCGACAAAGCTAATAAGGGGGCTGGAGGAGCTCAGTTATGGGGAATGGAGGAGCTCAGTTATGGGGGAAGAAGGAAATCAGTTATGGAGGAGCTCAGTTGTGGGGGATGGAGGAGCTCAGTTCTGGGGGACGGAGGAGCTCAGTTATGGGGGAAGAAGGAGATCAGTTATGGGGGATGGAGGAGCTCAGTTATGGGGGATGGAGGAGCTCAGTTATGGGGGATGGAGGAGCTCAGTTATGGGGGATGGAGGAGCTCAGTTATGAGGGATGGAGGAGCTCAGTTATGGGGGATGGAGGAGCTCAGTTATGGGGGATGGAGGAGCTCAGTTATGGGGGATGGAGGAGCTCAGTTATGGGGGATGGAGGAGCTCAGTTATGAGGGATGGAGGAGCTCAGTTATGGGGGATGGAGGAGCTCAGTTATGAGGGATGGAGGAGCTCAGTTATGGGGGATGGAGGAGCTCAGTTATGGGGGAAGAAGGAGATCAGTTATGGGGGATGGAGGAGCTCAGTTCTGGGGGACGGAGGAGCTCAGTTATGGGGGAAGAAGGAGATCAGTTATGGGGGATGGAGGAGCTCAGTTATGGGGGAAGAAGGAGATCAGTTATGGGGGATGGAGGAGCTCAGTTCTGGGGGACGGAGGAGCTCAGTTATGGGGGAAGAAGGAGATCAGTTATGGGGGATGGAGGAGCTCAGTTATGGAGGATGAAGGACCTCAGTTATGAAGGAGCTCAGTTGTGGGAGATGGAGGAGCTCAGTTGTTGGGGATGGAGAACCTCAGTTATGGAGAATGAAGGACCTCAGTTGTGGGGGATGGAGGAGCTCAGTTATGGAGGATGAAGGAGCTCTGTTATGGGGTATGAAGGAGCTCAGTTATGGGGGATGGAGGAGCTCAGTTATGGAGGATGAAGGACCTCAGTTATGGCTGATGGAGGAGCTCAGTTATGGAGGATGAAGGACCTCAGTTGTGGGGATGGAGAACCTCAGTTATGAAGGAGCTCAGTTGTGGGGGATGGAGGAGCTCAGTTGTTGGGGATGGAGAACCTCAGTTATGGAGAATGAAGGACCTCAGTTGTGGGGGATGGAGGAGCTCAGTTATGGAGGATGGAGGAGGTCAGTTATGGGGGATGGAGGACTTCAGTTATGGGGAGGGAGGAGCTCAGTTATGGGAGATGAAGGAGCTCAGTTATGGGGGATGGAGGACCTCAGTAATGGGGGATGGAGGACCTCAGTAATGGGGGATGGAGGACCTCAGTAATGGGGGATGGAGGACCTCAGTAATGGGGGATGGAGGACCTCAGTAATGGGGGATGGAGGACCTCAGTAATGGGGGATGGAGGAGCTCAGTTATGGGGGATGGAGGAGCTCAGTTATGGGGAAAGGAGAAGCTCAGTTATGGGAGATGGAGGACCTCAGTTATGGGGGATAGAGGAGCTCAGTTATGGGGGATGGAGGAGCTCAGTTATGGGGGATGGAGGAGCTCAGTTATGGGGTATGAAGGAGCTCAGTTATGGGAGATGGAGGAGCTCAGTTATGGGGTATGAAGGAGCTCAATTATGGGGAATGGAGGAGCTCAGTTATGATGGATGGAGGAGCTCAGTTATGGGGGATGGAGGAGCGCAGTTGTGGGGGATGGAGAACCTCAGTTATGGGGGATGAAGGGGCTCAGTTATTTGGGATGGAGGACCTCAGTTATGGAGATGGAGGAGCTCAGTTATGGGGACGGAGGAGCTCAGTTATGGGGATGGAGGAGCTCAGTTATGGGAGATGGAGGAGCTCAGTTATGGAGGATGGAGGAGCTCAGTTATGGGGTATGAAGGAGCTCAGTTATGGGGGATGGAGGAGCTCAGTTATGGAGGATGAAGGACCTCAGTTATGGCTGATGGAGGAGCTCAGTTATGGAGGATGAAGGACCTCAGTTGTGGGGATGGAGAACCTCAGTTATGAAGGAGCTCAGTTGTGGGGGATGGAGGAGCTCAGTTGTTGGGGATGGAGAACCTCAGTTATGGAGAATGAAGGACCTCAGTTGTGGGGGATGGAGGAGCTCAGTTATGGAGGAGGTCAGTTATGGGGGATGGAGGACCTCAGTTATGGGGAGGGAGGAGCTCAGTTATGGGAGATGAAGGAGCTCAGTAATGGGGGATGGAGGACCTCAGTAATGGGGGATGGAGGACCTCAGTAATGGGGGATGGAGGAGCTCAGTTATGGGGGATGGAGGAGCTCAGTTATGGGGGATGGAGGAGCTCAGTTATGGGGAAAGGAGAAGCTCAGTTATGGGGGAAGGAGAAGCTCAGTTATGGGGGAAGGAGAAGCTCAGTTATGGGGGAAGGAGAAGCTCAGTTATGGGAGATGGAGGACCTCAGTTATGGGGGATAGAGGAGCTCAGTTATGTGGGATGGAGGAGCTCAGTTATGGGGGATGGAGGAGCTCAGTTATGGGGTATGAAGGAGCTCAGTTATGGGAGATGGAGGAGCTCAGTTATGGGGTATGAAGGAGCTCAATTATGGGGAATGGAGGAGCTCAGTTATGATGGATGGAGGAGCTCAGTTATGGGGGATGGAGGAGCACAGTTGTGGGGGATGGAGAACCTCAGTTATGGGGGATGAAGGGGCTCAGTTATGGGGGATGGAGGAGCTCAGTTATGGGAGATGGAGGAGCTCAGTTATGGGAGATGGAGGAGCTCAGTTATGGGTATGGAGGAGCTCAGTTATGGGGATGGAGGAGCTCCGTTATGGGAGATGGAGGAGCTCAGTTATGGGGGATGGAGAAGACTCAGTTATGGGAGATGGAAAAGACTCAGTTATGGGGAATGTAATATTATATATACAGTGGAACCTCGATTTACAAGTAACGCGGGTAACGAGCTGTTTAAAAGACGAGCAACTTTTTTTTAAAACATTCTGACTCGGTTTGCGAGTGTTGTCTTGCAAAAGAAGCAGACTTCAATCTAATGGGGTGTGCAGTACTGCATTTGGCCTCAGGTGCAGGGGCGCCGGAGTGGAGCCGTTCAGAAATGCTCGGAAATACTCAGTTCCCGGGTGTTTCGGAGCCTTTCCGAGGTCAGCCGAGCTGTCCTCGGGCCTTTCCGAGTGTTTCCGAGGCTCTCCGGCGCCCCCCCCCTCTGGCCACATGCGGTATTGCATGATATTGAAGTCAATGTGGAACTAATTATTTTCGTTTCCATTGACTTCTATGGGGAAATTCGCTTTGATATTCGAGTACTTCTCCTGGAACGGATTATGATCGTAATCCAAGATTCCACTGTAATAGTATATGGAAGATCACACACTGCAAAGTAGGAATGAGCTTGGACTTGTTTGGATCCCACTTCAATACCATGTGAGCCCCCCTCCCCCCCCCCCACGAAGCTGTCACTGTACTGAGCCAATCATCTGCAGCCAAGGCATTCCCCGCCCCACACCTACATGTACACGCCCCCTTGTGGGCAGGGAATACCCCGGCCTTCAGATGATTGGCCCAGCACAGTGACAGCTTCCTAGTGGGCTTTGCTTGCGTGGGTTAGGACTAGGATCTGAAAACGCCCCCGAGCTCACCCCTCTGGGGAGAAGCCATAGTCCTGTCCAGAGTGCGGGAAATCCCACAAGCCACTTCCTTGGCCTGAGTCCTACATGACATATGAGGGAATAAGTCCTCATCCAGCTTCATTATTCACATCTGTGTTCTCGTTGGTTTGTTGATTCTCTAAGAGGAGAGGCTGTTGTTGTTACGTTTGGTCTACAAGAAGGATTTTCACCAAAAATGACATCTCATTGGTCAGGAAGAAGTCTCACTTCTATTGTTATTAATGTGTTGTGTGCCTCCTGGGGACATGTAGTACTTTGTAGACACGTGCAATTCGTTTTTGTCCGAATGCATTTTCGTCCGAATTTCGGGGATTTTCGCGTTCGTTTTAACAAACGATAACGAATGTGCAGAGTCCGAAATCTGAAAGATCCGACATAAAAAATGCTTTATTTTCATTTCGTTGCGACAACAGTTCGATATAGATAGAAGATTCGACATGACGGTGACAATAGCGATCTGTGTCGGTTGAATCTGCCTAACCTAACTCTATTAGTCCGAGATTATTCGACATAGAGAGAAAAGATTCGACATTATAGAGACATGAAAATTCGACATAGAGAGAAAAGATTCGACATTATAGAGAGAAAAGATTCGACATTATAGAGAGAAAAGATTCGACATTATAGAGAAAAGATTCGACATTATAGAGAGAAAAGATTCGACATTATAGAGACCTAAAGATTCGTCATAGAGAGAAAAGATTCGACATTATAGAAACATGAAGATTCGTCATAGAGAGAAAAGATTCGACATTATAGAGAGAAAAGATTCGACATTATAGAGAGAAAAGATTCGACATTATAGAGAGAAAAGATTCGACATTATAGAGAGAAAAGATCCGACATTATAGAGAGAAAAGATTGGACATTATAGAGACATGAAGATTCGTCATAAAGAGAAAAGAGTCGACATTATAGAGACATGAAGATTCGTCATAAAGAGAAAAGAGTCGACATTATAGAGACATGAAGATTTGTCATAGAGAGAAAAGAGTCGATATAGAGATGGAGAAATTTTTGAGATTTCCGAATTTCCGAAATTTCTAACTTCCGAAATTATGAAAATTTGAAATTCGAAAGTAGGGAATTCGGAAATTTAAAAATTCAGAATTTGAAAATGTTCACATTTCTGAATTTCCGAATTTTCGAATTTCTGAATTCCCGAATTTCGATTTTTCCGAAAAAAAGCTAAAAAACGAATAAAACGAAAATGAACAAATTTTTCGGCAGTGCACATGTCTAGCACCTAGGAACATGGGACAAAGTTGGGTCAAAGCCACTGTCACTCCGCTAGAGACGTTCTCCAAGCCAAGAGCCCCCTGTGAAGGCCCAGCCAAGCTGTGTTCTTGCCTTGTTTTCCAGTTGGTGGTGTTAGATGTGTTCTCTTGAATCCTCATCGTTTCTCAGGTCATATCAGAGATTTCCTCTTCCTGTGTTCACTTCACCCAATAAACAACGGTTCCTGCATTGTGTCTTCTCAGTCTGTCATAACCGGGGAGAAAGTCCTTTAAATATGGAGCCCTATATATTTGTGTCACACTATAGACTCCACCCACAGAGCTTTGCACCAGGAGGAGGGGCTTTATTTCCAGTCATGTGACTCATTTATAAAAATAACTCACTTTTTGTACAAATAATGGTTCTTCTCCTGGTGTTGTAGCTTTGTGATCTGAGCCTCATGGTCCTATCCATGGAACACGGCTATCTGATCCCTTACAAGGTGGACTGACACCCACATATACAGAGTCCCTTCCCCCCTCATTGCACCCACATATACAGAGTCCCTTCCCCCCTCATGGCACCCACATATACAGAGTCCCTGCCCCCTTATGGCACCCACATATACAGAGTCCCTACCCTCTCATAGCACCCACATATACAGAGTCCCTGCTCCTCTCATGGCACCAGCCTATACAGAGTCCCTGCCCCCCTCATGGCACCCACATATACAGAGTCCCTGCCCCCTCATGGCACCCACATATACAGAGTCCCTACCCTCTCATAGCACCCACATATACAGAGTCCCTGCCCCTCTCATGGCACCCATATATACAGAATCCCTGACCCCTCATGGCATCCACATATACAGAGTCCCTTCCCCCTCATGGCACCCACATATACAGAGTCCCTGCCCCCTCATGGCACCCACATATACAGAGTCCCTACCCTCTCATAGCACCCACCTATACAGAGTCCCTGCCCCCCTCATGGCACCCACATATACAGAGTCCCTGCCCCCTCATGGCACCCACATATACAGAGTCCCTACCCTCTCATAGCACCCACATATACAGAGTCCCTGCCCCTCTCATGGCACCCATATATACAGAATCCCTGACCCCCTCATGGCACCCACATATACAGAGTCCCTGCCCCCTCATGGCACCCACATATACAGAGTCCCTACCCTCTCATAGCACCCACATATACAGAGTCCCTGCCCCTCTCATGGCACCCATATATACAGAATCCCTGACCCCCTCATGGCATCCACATATACAGAGTCCCTGCCCCCTCATGGCACCCACATATACAGAGTCCCTACCCTCTCATAGCACCCACATATACAGAGTCCCTGCCCCTCTCATGGCACCCATATATACAGAATCCCTGACCCCCTCATGGCACCCACATATACAGAGTCCCTTCCCCCTCATGGCACCCACATATACAGAGTCCCTGCCCTCTCATGGCACCCACAAATACAGAGTCCCTACCTTCTCATAGCACCCACCTATACAGAGTCCCTGCCCCCTCATGGCACCCACATATACAGAGTCCCTTCCCCCTCATGGCACCCAACCTATACAGAGTCCCTGCCCCCCTCATGGCACCCACATATACAGAGTCCCTACCCTCTCATAGCACCCACATATACAGAGTCCCTGCCCCTCTCATGGCACCCACATATACAGAGTCCCTACCCTCTCATGGCACCCACATATACAGAGTCCCTGCCCCCTCATGGCACCCACATATACAGAGTCCCTGCTCCCTCATGGCACCCATAGATACAGAATCCCTGACCCCCTCATGGCATCCACATATACAGAGTCCCTTCCCCCTCATGGCACCCACGTATACAGAGTCCCTGCCCCCTCATGGCACCCACATATACAGAGTCCCTGCTCCCTCATGGTACCCACATATACAGAGTTCCTACCCTCTCATGGCACCCACATATACAGAGTCCCTGCCCCCTCATGGCACCCACATATACGGAGTCCCTGCCCCCTCATGGCACCCACATATACAGAGTCCCTGCCCCCTCATGGCGCCCACATATACAGAGTTCCTACCCTCTCATGGCACCCATATATACAGAGTTCCTACCCTCTCATGGCACCCACATATACAGAGTCCCTGCCCCCTCATGGCACCCACATATACGGAGTCCCTGCCCCCTCATGGCACCCACATATACAGAGTCCCTGCCCCCCTCATGGCACCCACATATACAGAGTCCCTGCCCCTCATGGCACCCACCTATACAGAGTCCCTGCCCCCCTCATGACACCCACCTATACAGCGCCCCTGCCCCCTCATGGCACCCACATATGCCGAGTCCCTGCCCCCTCATGGCACCCACATATACAGAATCCCTGCCCCCTCATGGCACCCACATATACAGAGTCCCTGCCCCCTCATGGCACCCACATATACAGAGTCCCTGCCCCCTCATGGCACCCACATATATAGAGTCCCTGCCCCCTCATGGCACCCACATATATAGAGTCCCTGCCCCCTCATGGCACCCACATATGCAGAGTCCCTGCCCCCTCATGGCACCCACATATACAGAGTCCCTGCCCCCCTGATGGCACCCACATATACAGAGTCCCTGCCCCCTCATGGCACCCACATATACAGAGTCCCTGCCCCCTCATGGCACCCACATATACAGAGTCCCTACCCCCTCATGGCACCCACATATACAGAGTCCCTGCCCCCCTCATGGCACCCATATATACAGAGTCCCTGCCCCCTCATGGCACCCACATATACAGAGTCCCTACCCCCTCATGGCACCCACATATACAGAGTCCCTGCCCCCTCATGGCACCCACATATACAGAGTCCTTGCCCCCTCATGGCACCCACATATACAGAGTCCCTGCCCCCCTCATGGCACCCACATATACAGAATGTAAAAACAGGGATTGCTGCTCCCTATCATTCTGTTGCTGTGACATGTAGTGCCTGTTTTTATTTTACTTTGTGAATAAAGCCACATTGGATTGGAGTGTGGCTGTCCAGATCATCATTTTTTCTTCATATACAGAGTCCCTGCCCCCTCATGGCACCCACATATACAGAATGTACTTCTGAGATTCCCCAAGCTATCCTGGAGCTGGCATTTTGGAGTGATAATATTAAGCACTGCCCCCCCCCGCACACACACACTGGAAGACTCGATAGCTTGCACACACTGACACCAATCTGTATGCAATCAGAGATTGTCCAATCAGATTGTATAGTGTATGGTCACCTTCAGAATACACCCTCCTAGATGAAAACATTGGTCAAATTCTGCTAAATTTATTGAGGTGTAGATATGGACGGACTCTAACACTTGACCAATCACCTCTGAGGGGTCTCTTCACCATTTCTGAGAAGGGTCCTTGCCTCCTGAAGTGGTGATAGGTTCTATGGACCAGCCGGTTCTGATGGCTGAGTCGGGGATAAGATCTCTGACATCAGCGCCTTGGTCGCAGCAAGTCCACACAGCATGTGACCTCATACAACCTTTTATTGGTCCTTAGTAGGGATGAGCTCAAGGTTCTAAACGTTGGCAGTTCAGGCGTTTGGATGGATGCTCAATCATTTACCCGTCTGCCAGGAGCTCAGCCGAGTACACAACAGTATTTACAACTGCCAGGCAGGACGTGATGTCTGAGAGTCATAGAGATGACCAGGGACCATCTATTCCTCCGGAAATCTCTATGGTCAACTTCTGGCGCAGGGCCGATTCCTTCTTCAACTCGCCTGTGCGCTATGATTGTTCTTATGATGTAGGGAATCGCCGGCTGAAAAAATCATCCATGCCTGTAGGTGCAGGCTCCGTCCCGGTATATCCACTGAAACGGGAGGACGTCCGTGTACACCCTCCCGGCGGGAAGTGGTTCATAACAAACATGTCTATACTTACCTGCTCTGTGCAATGGAATTGTGCAGATTGGCCCCGATCCTCCTCTTTTTTGGGTCCCCCACCAGGGCTTTCTGGCTTCTCCTCTATGTCCAGTACCACCATGGGGGGCACTTTTGCATCCATTGACACAGACAGCGCCCCCTGGCTCCCTCGTCACTGGCTTTGATTGACAGCAGTGACAGCAGTGGGAGCCAATGGATCCCAGTGCCCCAGCAAAGCCAGTGAGAACCACCTGAAGTGAATAATATAAGTCACATAACGTAAAAATACACTGCGTTACATAAAGACAGCGCTAACGTGATACAATTTTAATCAGCCGACTTTGTTGATATGATTTTGGAGTAAATATATGGAAGGAAATGCAATTCTTAGCTGTTTTTTCCAAAGAAAAAAAAGAAAAGAAAATCTATGCATGCAAATTTGCTAACCCCCCCCCTAAAACGAAAAAAAGAAAAATTGTGTGGCACTACCTCTGTAGGAGCTGCTGGTTTCGATTTTGGGTCTCCGCTATGCCTATCAACCCCAGAAGTTTGGCTCGAACCCTCCCTTGGCACAACTGGACAACACTGTGATTGTGGAACCCACTAGGAACCACAATGATACCATACAGTACTATATATATATATATATCTATATATATGTAACAGTCTCAGAATTATGCCGCGTACACACAACCGTTTTTCATGACAAGAAAAATGCAATTTTTTAAAATGGTCGTGAAAAACGGTCGTGTGTGGGCTCCAGAGCATTTTTCTAGACGAGAAAAAAGCCCGAAAAATAATTAGAACCTACTCTATTTTTTCTCATTGGTTTTTCACGTTGTTCTTTTTAACGTCGTGAAAAACGGTCGTGTGTATGCTTTTACGAGGGGGAAAAAAACGCGCATGCTCAGAATCCAGTATGAGACGGGAGCGCTCGTTCTGGTAAAACTAGCATTCGTAATGGAGATAGCACATTCGTCACGCTGTAACGGACTGAAAAGCACGAAGACTGAAAAGCGCGAATCGTCTCTCACCAAACTTTATTAACACGAGGATCAGCAAAAGCGGCCCAAAGGGTGGCGCCATTAGAATGGAACTTCCCCTTTATAGTGCCGTCGTACGTGTTGTACGTCACCGCGCTTTGCTCAAGTGTTTTTTTTCATGAACGTGTGTATGTAAGGCAGGCTTGAGAGGAAACACGAAAAATCACGTCAACGTCAGTTTTTTCCATGACATGAATTACGGTCGTGTGTACGCGGCATGAGGCTATACAAAGGGGCCTAGTCAAACACAACCTGAGGTTGGACCCGAGTAAGTACGCAGTGGAGAAATCCCCCAATGCAACAATGCCAGCAATGGAGTACCTCTCCACCAGGTCTCACCCAGCTCCCAGAAATAGCAAATGACGATACAAATGAATACAGACAATTATATCACACATGTGAGTTCACTTGTCCTTTGGCTCCCTCCAGCGGAGGACAGTTCCACCGACATGTGTTCTGCTGTGTCAGTTTAAACAACGAACTGAACTAACAATTGTTCCTTCAGGTTTAGGGTAATCTTCTGCTAGCTTTAGTTGGTGCACTTTAGTAATTTCTAATCCAACAAGAGATATGAAGAAAACAACATTCAAAGTATGTAATGTGTTGGCGATAGAAACGCCAATCCTCCCAAGCGCTATGTCACAACCGGGTGCAATGTGTCCCTACTGCAACTTCCATAAAGTATAAGGGAGTCTGTTGAGAACCACCTTCCTGCAACACAGTTATTTATGTTGGTGGGCAGGTGCCCTCTCACCAAATGAGGCCTCGCCTCGCCGGTATGTTCCATAAGGACTCTCTTGGCTCTCGGTCTCTCCGCAGCTTATGGTCCCTGGTCTTCCGTGCAGCTGTTCACAAGGTGCCGGTGACTAGGCGACTCCGAATGCTGTGGAGTACGGGTCGGTTCCTCTCCCAGGTCCGATCAGCAAAGTGGTGGTAAGGATCCCTCCGTCTGGCGATCCGGTCTCCGCAACTTTAGGCCCAGGCTTCTCCGGCCTAAGCTCACTCAATAGAGGCCTCTTGCCTGTTGAGAGATGGCGTCCCCAAGAGGCCGGAACCAAACCTTCCCTCCCCTTATATCCAAACCTCTCAGCAGGCTGTGCGTGGTGCAATGCACTTTGGTAGCACAGTAGCACTGTGGGAATTGTAGTCTATTTCAAATCCACAGTAATAGAGTCTCTGTCACTCGGTACTACAATGTCCATCATGCATTGTTCCATGATAACTGTTCCAAACAAATTGCAGCAATATAATAAATGGACACCGGAGGGAGCTGAGTTCCTGTTAGGCACAAACTGTAGTCTATAAGCTCCAAAGTGACACCTTGCTACAATTGTATAGGGTACACTACATAACCTAAAAGATCTGCCACTAGAGTGAGTCTTCTATGACATAAAAATAAAAGTTCACGCAATTAAGGGGTCAATCTGTAATACTAATATATAGTAATAGCAAAATGTATTACGAGGATGACAAAAAAAGAAAGATTGACAACCGCTATTCCTATAATCTCCACAAGGTGGTGATCTCACTAAAACTGATGGGGCACACACACAGGAAGTCTCTATGGCCTCTATAGGCAGGAAGTGATGTCAGGTACAGACAGGAAGTGATGTCAGGTATAAATGAGAATTTCCAGGTGAGAGGTGAGTCACAAGAAAGTAGAGAGGAGTCGTTACTTGGACAGGACGAGGAGGTAAGACGATCTTATAGAAGTAATAATATGTGAATATAATACATTACACTACAATCACATGCAGTAAATGATTATATAAGTGTAATATCTGCCTCCATCTATCGATATATATTGTATAATCAATAAATATAAGAATCATATCCAATTTTTGAGCCCATCAATACATACAATACGTACTACATCTGGGTTTATCATTGTTATATAGATTTCTCAGTACCGGGTGGGAATTTATTGTGCGTTTTTCTTTTGAAAGCCCATGGCGTGTGAAACACACTCTAAAACTTCACCCAGTGCATAAAGAAATGTGCACACGCGTAAAGAGGTGACACAAAAAAGTGCAGACAAGTGTACACAAGCCCTCTAAAATCAGATGGCCTTGCCCTGATCCCCCGGGGCGTTAGGCTCCAGACGGGGACTGGGGTACTTTACACTTGGTCCATCTGGCCGAAACTAGACGGACCCCGTTCTCTGGAGGTTCTGCTGAAACAGACCCGCCCAAGTACTAGGTGGGGCTCCCCCAATGGTAGGCCATATGGGAGAGGGCGAACTAAGCCAAAAGGATATGTCCACCCCCTCCCAAGACTTTCAGGACAGGCCCAAGGACCTTCACCCTACTAGTCACACGTGCAAAAATGTGTACAAACCCAAAAATACGAATTTATTGGGCGTCAGAAACGTTGAAATGATATAGAGAAGACTCTTCTAGATTGGCCCTACGATTCCAGTACATGGAAAAGGCCACCAGCACTACATATGGCGAAACACGTCATCCATCACGTATGACACGTCAACCATCCAACACACTTCTCGTTCAAGTTGTGCTTCAGGGTTCTCGTTCATCCAGTCAGGTAGATATGTGGTGGACCAATAGGGATGAAAATCGGTTCTAACATGAGAAGGTGATCCCCCGGTGAAAGTGAGTTATATTTAGGACCTGGTTCTCTTCCTTGGCTTCCACCTCTCTAATAGGGATGAGCTTCGAATTCGAGTCGCACATGAGTTCAACTCGAACATCGTCTGTTCGCTTGTTCGGCGAATTTCGAACACTATGGGCCGTTTGTGCCAAATTCGAGCGGTGCGTCACGGCCCATAATGCACTGCGTCATCGCAGTGCATTGCTGGCTGATGATTGGCCAAGCATGCACTATGACCCGCATGCTTTGGCCAATCCCAGCGCTGTCAGCACAGAGTGCCATAATTGGCCAAAGCCAGGGTGCCTTTGGCCAATCATGGCTCAGGGATTAGGTACACCCCCCACACTATATAAGGCCGCCTGCGCGTCGGCCTTGTGTAGTGTGTTGCGGCGGAGAGCGAGAGAGAGACAGACAGACAGACAGACAGAGTGTGTCATTTCAATTAGCTAGATTGAGCAGGCAGAGTTGATTCAGCTAGTTAGATCAGTATATGTGTGTGTGTGTGTGTGTGTGTGTATATATATATATACACACTGTATACAGTTTAGCAGAGCATTCCTCTTATTCTCTTCCTAATAATACTACAGGCAGGCAGTTGATTCAGCTATCTGCAGTATATTAAGTCAGTGTACTGAATGCAGTATATATATATATATATATATATATATATATATATATTATACACATCCCAGCTTTGTGCAGCTACATCTCACTGCAGGCCATTCCTTGTGTACCTTTTCCAATACATCAAATACAGTATGTATTTAAGGCCAACAAGAAGAGGCAGACACTCACAGTCCAATAAAAGAGGGCAAGCAGGCTCTGTGTCTAGAGACAACAGTGGGCAGCACAGTGGTGTAGTGGTTAGCACTTTCACCTAGCAGCAAAAGGGTCGCTGGTTCAAATCCCGACCACGACACCATCTGCCTGGAGTTTGCATGTTCCTCCCACACTCCAAAGACATGCTGGATTGTGTCCAAATTGGCCCAGTATATATGTGTATGAATGTGTGTCCCAAGCGTGTCGAGATCCTACAGGGTTATTGACCACACCAGCCAATCAGACACTGGCTGCAAAAAAGCGCCTAGAGGCGATTCAATTCGCATTTGTAGCGCTATACAAGTCATTCATTCATTAATTCACAGTGCTGGTCGTGGACACAGTGCATCCTCATCAGCACGTGGCCGTGGGGCACGCTTATCCTTTTTCTCGGCAGCTGGCCGTGTTGAGCCACAACATGCAAAAGAGTTGGTAGAGTGGATGACAAATGAGGAGGAGATACTGTACACCATATGAAAGGTCCATCTCCATTCCTCCAATATAACGTCATGTTCCCAACAAATGGGGAGGAGATACTGTACACCATATGAAAGGTCCATCTCCATTCCTCAATATAATGTCATGTTCCCAACAAATGAGGAGGAGATACTGTACACCATATGAAAGGTCCATCTCCATTACTCAATATAACGTCATGTTCCCAACAAATGAGGAGGAGATACTGTACACCATATGAAAGGTCCATCTCCATTCCTCAATATAATGTCATGTTCCCAACAAATGAGGAGGAGATACTGTACACCATATGAAAGGCCCATCTCCATTCCTCCAATATAACGTCATGTTTCCAACAAATGAGGAGGAGATACTGTACACCATATGAAAGGTCCATCTCCATTCCTCCAATATAACGTCATGTTCCCAACAAATGAGGGGGAGATACTGTACACCATATGAAAGGTCCATCTCCATTCCTCCAATATTACGTCATGTTCCCAACAAATGAGGGGGAGATACTGTACACCATATGAAAGGTCCATCTCCATTCCTCAATATAACGTCATGTTCCCAACAAATGAGGAGGAGATACTGTACACCATATGAAAGGTCCATCTCCATTCTTCAATATAACGTCATGTTCCCAACAAATGAGGAGGAGATACTGTACACCATATGAAAGGTCGTCCATCTCCATTCCTCAATATAACGTCATGTTCCCAACAAATGAGGAGGAGATACTGTACACCATATGAAAGGTCCATCTCCATTCCTCCAATATAATGTCATGTTCCCAACAAATGAGGAGGAGATACTGTACACCATATGAAAGGTCCATCTCCATTCCTCCAATATAATGTCATGTTCCCAACAAATGAGGAGGAGATACTGTACACCATATGAAAGGTCCATCTCCATTCCTCAATATAACGTCATGTTCCCAACAAATGAGGAGGAGATACTGTACACCATATGAAAGGTCCATCTCCATTCCTCAATATAATGTCATGTTCCCAACCAATGAGGAGGAGATACTGTACACCATATGAAAGGTCCATCTCCATTCCTCAATATAATGTCATGTTCCCAACAAATGAGGAGGAGATACTGTACACCATATGAAAGGTCCATCTCCATTCCTCCAATATAACGTCATGTTCCCAACAAATGAGGGGGAGATACTGTACACCATATGAAAGGTCCATCTCCATTCCTCAATATAACGTCATGTTCCCAACAAATGAGGAGGAGATACTGTACACCATATGAAAGGTCCATCTCCATTCTTCAATATAACGTCATGTTCCCAACAAATGAGGAGGAGATACTGTACACCATATGAAAGGTCGTCCATCTCCATTCCTCAATATAACGTCATGTTCCCAACAAATGAGGAGGAGATATTGTACACCATATGAAAGGTCGATCTCCATTCCTCAATATAACGTCATGTTCCCAACAAATGAGGAGGAGATACTGTACACCATATGAAAGGTCCATCTCCATTCCTCAATATAACGTCATGTTCCCAACAAATGAGGAGGAGATACTGTACACCATATGAAAGGTCCATCTCCATTCCTCAATATAACGTCATGTTCCCAACAAATGAGGAGGAGATATTGTACACCATATGAAAGGTCCATCTCCATTCCTCAATATAACGTCATGTTCCCAACAAATGAGGAGGAGATACTGTACACCATATGAAAGGTCGATCTCCATTCCTCAATATAACGTCATGTTCCCAACAAATGAGGAGGAGATACTGTACACCATATGAAAGGTCCATCTCCATTCCTCCAATATAACGTCATGTTCCCAAGAAATGAGGAGGAGATACTGTACACCATATGAAAGGTCCATCTCCATTCCTCCAATATAACGTCATGTTCCCAACAAATGAGGAGGAGATACTGTACACCATATGAAAGGTCGTCCATCTCCATTCCTCAATATAACGTCATGTTCCCAACAAATGAGGGGGAGATACTGTACACCATATGAAAGGTCCTTCTCCATTCCTCCAATATAACGTCATGTTCCCAACAAATGAGGAGGAGATACTGTACATCATATGAAAGGTCCATCTCCATTCCTCCAATATAACGTGTTCCCAACAAATGAGGAGGAGATACTGTACACCATATGAAAGGTCCATCTCCATTCCTCCAATATAATGTCATGTTCCCAACAAATGAGGAGGAGATACTGTACATCATATGAAAGGTCCACCTCCATTCCCCCAATATAACGTCATGTTCCCAACAAATGATGAGGAGATACTGTACACCATATGAAGGGTCCATCTTCATTCCTCCAATATAACGTCATGTTCCCAACAAATGAGGAGGAGATACTGTACACCATATGAAAGGTCCATCTCCATTCCTCCAATATAACGTCATGTTCCCAACAAATGAGGAGGAGATACTGTACATCATATGAAAGGTCCATCTCCATTCCTCAATATAACGTCATGTTCCCAACAAATGAGGAGGAGATACTGTACACCATATGAAAGGTCCATCTCCATTCCTCCAATATAACGTCATGTTCCCAACAAATGAGGAGATACTGTACACCATATGAAAGGTCCATCTCCATTCCTCAATATAACGTCATGTTCCCAACAAATGAGGAGGAGATACTGTACATCATATGAAAGGTCCACCTCCATTCCTCCAATATAACGTCATGTTCCCAACAAATGAGGAGGAGATACTGTACATCATATGAAAGGTCCATCTCCATTCCTCAATATAATGTCATGTTCCCAACAAATGAGGAGGAGATACTGTACATCATATGAAAGGTCCATCTCCATTCCTCCAATATAACGTCATGTTCCCAACAAATGAGGAGGAGATACTGTACACCATATGAAAGGTCCATCTCCATTCCTCAATATAACGTCATGTTCCCAACAAATGAGGAGGAGATACTGTACATCATATGAAAGGTCCACCTTCATTCCTCAATATAACGTCATGTTCTCAACAAATGAGGAGGAGATACTGTACACCATATGAAAGGTCCATCTCCATTCCTCAATATAACGTCATGTTCCCAACAAATGAGGAGGAGATACTGTACACCATATGAAAGGTCCATCTCCATTCCTCCAATATAATGTCATGTTCCCAACAAATGAGGAGGAGATACTGTACATCATATGAAAGGTCCACCTTCATTCCTCAATATAACGTCATGTTCTCAACAAATGAGGAGGAGATACTGTACACCATATGAAAGGTCCATCTCCATTCCTCAATATAACGTCATGTTCCCAACAAATGAGGAGGAGATACTGTACACCATATGAAAGGTCCATCTCCATTCCTCAATATACTGTCATGTTCCCAACAAATGAGGAGGAGATACTGTACACCATATGAAAGGTCCATCTCCATTCCTCCAATATAACGTCATGTTTCCAACAAATGAGGAGGAGATACTGTACATCATATGAAAGGTCCATCTCCATTCCTCAATATAACGTCATGTTCCCAACAAATGAGGAGGAGATACTGTACACCATATGAAAGGTCCATCTCCATTCCCCAATATAACGTCATGTTCCCAACAAATGAGGAGGAGATACTGTACACCATATGAAAGGTCCATCTCCATTCCTCAATATAACGTCATGTTCCCAACAAATGAGGAGGAGATACTGTACACCATATGAAAGGTCCATCTCCTTTCCTCAATATAACGTCATGTTCCCAACAAATGAGGAGGAGATACTGTACACCATATGAAAGGTCCATCTCCTTTCCTCAATATAATATCATGTTCCCAACAAATGAGGAGGAGATACTGTACACCATATGAAAGGTCCATCTCCATTCCCCCAATATAATGTCATGTTCCCAACAAATGAGGAGGAGATACTGTACACCATATGAAAGGTCCATCTCCATTCCCCCAATATAACGTCATGTTCCCAACAAATGATGCCCCATACACACGATCATTTTTCATGCCGTTAAAAATGCCATTAAAAAAAATGGCCATTAAAAATGATCGTGTGTATGCTCCAGAGCATTTTTAACGATGTGAAAAACGGGCATTAAAAATTTCGAACATGCTCTCTTTTTTCACGTCGTTTTTCATGTCGTTTTTTTTAACGACGTGAAAAACGATAGTGTGTATGCTTTAACGACGTGAAAAAAAATGCGCATGCTCAGAATCAAGTATGAGACGGGAGCGCTCGTTCTGGTAAAACTAGCGTTCGTAATGGAGATAGCACATTCGTCATGCTGTAACGGACTGAAAAGCACTAGACTGGAAAGAGCGAATCGTCTCTCACCAAACTTTACTAACATGAAGGGTGGCGCCATTCGAACGGAACTTCCCCTTTATAGTGCCGTCGTACGTAGTGTACGTCACTGCGCTTTGCTTGAACATTTTTTTAAATGATGGTGTGTACGCAAGACAGGCTTGAGAGGAAACAAGAAAAAAAATGACGAGAAAAACGTCAGTTTTAAAAATGACATTAAAAATGATCGTGTGTATGGGGCATGAGGAGGAGATACTGTACACCATATGAAAGGTCCATCTCCATTCCTCCAATATAACGTCATGTTCCCAACAAATGAGGAGGAGATACTGTACACCATATGAAAGGTCCATCTCCATTCCTCCAATATAATGCCATGTTCCCAACAAATGAGGAGGAGATACTGTACACCATATGAAAGGTCCATCTCCATTCCTCCAATATAACATCATGTTCCCAACAAATGAGGAGGAGATACTGTACATCATATGAAAGGTCCATCTCCATTCCCCAATATAACGTCATGTTCCCAACAAATGAGGAGGAGATACTGTACACCATATGAAAGGTCCATCTTCATTCCCCCAATATAACGTCATGTTCCCAACAAATGAGGAGGAGATACTGTACACCATATGAAAGGTCCATCTCCATTCCCCAATATAACGTCATGTTCCCAACAAATGAGGAGGAGATACTGTACACCATATGAAAGGTCCATCTTCATTCCTCCAATATAACGTCATGTTCCCAACAAATGAGGAGGAGATACTGTACATCATATGAAAGGTCCATCTCCATTCCTCCAATATAACGTCATGTTCCCAACAAATGAGGAGGATATACTGTACATCATATGAAAGGTCCATCTCCATTCCTCCAATATAACGTTGTGTTCCCAACAAATGAGGAGGAGATACTGTACACCATATGAAAGGTCCATCTCCATTCCCTCAATATAACGTCATGTTCCCAACAAATGAGGAGGAGATCCTGTACATCATATGAAAGGTCCATCTCCATTCCCCAATATAACGTCATGTTCCCAACAAATGAGGAGGAGATACTGTACACCATATGAAAGGTCCATCTTCATTCCTCCAATATAACGTCATGTTCCCAACAAATGAGGAGGAGATACTGTACACCATATGAAAGGTCCATCTCCATTCCCCAATATAATGTCATGTACCCAACAAATGAGGAGGAGATACTGTACACCATATGAAAGGTCCATCTCCATTCCTCCAATATAACGTCATGTTCCCAACAAATGAGGAGGAGATACTGTACACCATATGAAAGGTCCATCTCCATTCCTCCAATATAACGTCATGTTCCCAACAAATGAGGAGGACATACTGTACACCATATGAAAGGTCCATCTTCATTCCTCCAATATAACGTCATGTTCCCAACAAATGAGGAGGACATACTGTACACCATATGAAAGGTCCATCTCCATTCCCCAATATAACGTCATGTTCCCAACAAATGAGGAGGAGATACTGTACACCATATGAAAGGTCCATCTTCATTCCTCCAATATAACGTCATGTTCCCAACAAATGAGGAGGACATACTGTACACCATATGAAAGGTCCATCTCCATTCCCCAATATAACGTCATGTTCCCAACAAATGAGGAGGAGATACTGTACACCATATGAAAGGTCCATCTCCATTCCCCAATATAACGTCATGTTCCCAACAAATGAGGAGGAGATACTGTACACCATATGAAAGGTCCATCTTCATTCCTCCAATATAACGTCATGTTCCCAACAAATGAGGAGGAGATACTGTACACCATATGAAAGGTCCATCTCCATTCCCCAATATAACGTCATGTTCCCAACAAATGAGGAGGAGATACTGTACACCATATGAAAGGTCCATCTTCATTCCTCCAATATAACGTCATGTTCCCAACAAATGAGGAGGAGATACTGTACACCATATGAAAGGTCCATCTCCATTCCCTCAATATAACGTCATGTTCCCAACAAATGAGGAGGAGATCCTGTACATCATATGAAAGGTCCATCTCCATTCCCTCAATATAACGTCATGTTCCCAACAAATGAGGAGGAGATACTGTACATCATATGAAAGGTCCATCTCCATTCCTCCAATATAACGTCATGTTCCCAACAAATGAGGAGGAGATACTGTACACCATATGAAAGGTCCATCTCCATTCCTCCAACATAACGTCATGTTCCCAACAAATGAGGAGGATATACTGTACATCATATGAAAGGTCCATCTCCATTCCTCCAATATAACGTTGTGTTCCCAACAAATGAGGAGGAGATACTGTACACCATATGAAAGGTCCATCTCCATTCCCTCAATATAACGTCATGTTCCCAACAAATGAGGAGGAGATACTGTACACCATATGAAAGGTCCATCTCAATCTCCATCTTTAGGTCTTTGTCTACCTAGGAGGTACAATAGATTACTATGGATGCAAAGAGTGAGCAGACGACACTGTATTTCTTTCATATTTAGTCACACTTAGGAAAAAGACATGTGATAACATTTAGTATCCTGGATGCTAAAATAATTAAAATTGACATAAAATTTTCAGCTTATGGCCCATCTTCAAAGAGGAGTGTCCTGTACAGATCACATGGCCCTTTCAATCAAGATGGAGCAAGGCTAGTGTCACAACATGGAGAAGCTACTAAACCTTACGCTAGAGATCATCTACCTGCTGATCGGAGAGGTGAGGAGGATTCTGGGAGGTCACATGACATCACTCTTTCCTAGTCTGGTCAGTAGTCCATGTTCTTATTGTAGACATTTAGATGAAGTCAGATGATTGATATCGGTTTATCTTTCTCTTGATCTGTAGGATTATGTTGTAGTGAAGAAGTCTAGTGGGGAGCCAATCTCTGGAGGATGGAGCAGGACCCAGAGCCCCACCATGGTGCCTCCCCCTCCTTCTCCCATACCAGAGAAGAAGATCCTGGAACTGACCACCAGGATGGTCCATCTTCTGACAGGAGAGGTGAGCGGTGCCGGGAATTCTGGGACATTATCCAGTAACAGACAAGGGATGTGTCTGGATGGTGACTGTATCATTGTGTGTGTCAGGTTCCTATAAGGTGTCAGGATGTCACTGTCTATTTCTCCATGGAGGAGTGGGAGTATTTAGAAGGACACAAGGATCTCTACAAGGACGTCATGATGGACAATCAGCAGACTTTGAGTTTTGTGAAGAATGAGAGGAAGGAATTTCCCCGGAATGAGACAATATTGAACCTCACCCTGGAGGTCCTCAGCCTGCTGACTGGAGAGGTGAGGTAGATCTTTCTGTCCAGTGCTGAGAGCCAAGGAAAATCCTCAGTACTCACTCACCAGAATCCCACTGGAGACCAAGTGGTCTCTGCCTACTGCTTACCACCCCTCCCCAGCAGGGGCGTCGTTAGGGGGCGGCTGGAGCCCTGAATGGGTCCCCGAAAAGCCCAGAGTCTCAGGCTTGCAGTATTTAGTTGTTAGCCCTGAGCGCCGCCAAGCAGGGACCATTCTGATCCCGAGAGCCGCCGAGTGACATAGCAGGTCCCGCATTCTGAAGCCTGCAAAGCCTATGATGGACGTCCCACTGGTCCAATCCTGGGACAACGGGACGTGTGACGTCCATCAGAGGGCGCTGCAAGCTCCAGAAGGCGGGAATTACAATGCCGCCGCCACACTACATCCCTGCTTGGTTCGGCGGCTCTCCTCGGCTCCTCCTCTGGCTGCATCTCTATGATGATGGGCATTGGGCGCGCCGCACACCGCACCACGGCTAAGCTGAGGTAGGTCAGTGAGTGTGTATGTAGGTCAGTGAGTGTGTATGTAGGTCAGTGAGTGTGTACGTAGGTCAGGTCAGTGTACGTAGGTCAGGTCAGTGTACGTAGGTCAGGTCAGTGTACGTAGGTCAGGTCAGTGTATGTAGGTCAGGCAGGTCAGTGTATGTAGGTCAGGCAGGTCAGTGTATGTAGGTCAGGTCAGTGTATGTAGGTGAGTGTATGTAGGTCTTGTAGGTCATGTCAGTGTATGCAGGTCGGGCTCAGGCAGGTCAGTGTATGTAGGTCATGTCAGTGTATGTAGGTCGGGCTCAGGCAGGTCAGTGTATGTAGGTCATGTCAGTGTATGCAGGTCAGGTCAGTGTATGTAGGTCAGGCTCAGGCAGGTCAGTGTATGTAGGTCAGTGAGTGTATGTAGGTCAGGTCACTGTATGTAGGTCAGTGTATGTAGTTCAGGTCACTGTATGTAGGTCAGGTCACTGTATGTAGGTCAGGTCACTGTATGTAGGTCAGGTCAGTGTATGTAGGTCAGTGTATGTAGGTCAGTGTATGTAGGTCAGGCTCAGGCAGGTCAGTGTATGTAGGTGAGTGTATGTAGGTCTTGTAGGTCATGTCAGTGTATGCAGGTCTTGTAGGTCATGTCAGTGTATGTAGGTCAGGCAGGTCAGTGTATGTAGGTCAGGCAGGTCAGTGTATGTAGGTCTTGTAGGTCATGTCAGTGTATGTAGGTCAGGCAGGTCAGTGTATGTAGGTCAGGCAGGTCAGTGTATGTAGGTCAGGTCAGTGTATGTAGGTGAGTGTATGTAGGTCTTGTAGGTCATGTCAGTGTATGCAGGTCGGGCTCAGGCAGGTCAGTGTATGTAGGTCATGTCAGTGTATGTAGGTCGGGCTCAGGCAGGTCAGTGTATGTAGGTCATGTCAGTGTATGCAGGTCAGGTCAGTGTATGTAGGTCAGGCTCAGGCAGGTCAGTGTATGTAGGTCAGTGAGTGTATGTAGGTCAGGTCACTGTATGTAGGTCAGTGTATGTAGGTCAGTGAGTGTATGTAGGTCAGGTCACTGTATGTAGGTCAGGTCAGTGTATGTAGGTCAGGTCAGTGTATGTAGGTCAGTGTATGTAGGTCAGGCTCAGGCAGGTCAGTGTATGTAGGTCAGGCAAGTCAGTGTATATAGGTCAGTGTAGGTAGGTCAGGCTCAGGCAGGTCAGTGTAGGTAGGTCAGGCAGGTCAGTGTAGGTAGGTCAGGCATGTCAGTGTAGGTAGGTCAGGCAGGTCAGTGTAGGTAGGTCAGGCTCAGGCAGGTCAGTGTATGTAGGTCAGTGTAGGTAGGTCAGGCAGGTCAGTGTAATGGTCAGTGTGTCAAGCAGGTGAGTTTAGTGGTCAGCATTGGTGGGCACTGGTAAACCACACCCCCCCAGCCCAAAAAAAGCCTGCGCCTCATACACCACACACCCCTGGCCTTGGACTTCGGGCTGCTCCCCAGCCCCCATAGTCCTGCTCTTCTGTTATCCTGCAAGAATGGTCTTTTGGTCTCCATCCCCTGTTCCTCCAACAATTCCTGTCCTAAATGCACTCCTATTACCCCAACTTGTAGCACCCCCGCCCCTTCCCGAACCTCATCATCCTCCTCTCCCGCTACACTGTGCACTATACTACATTCATTTCTGTGTGAAATTGTGCTTGATTACACTTACCTCTCTGATATATACCTGCAGTAGACTCTTTCCTCCCCTTGCCAGACAGCAGATTGCATTCAACTTCATAGTCTCTCCTGTGCCCATATGGGCACACTTTTACCAGTTCTTTAGTAGATATAGACCTGACCATAGATGTGAAGGATGATGGGAGTGAGACTTTTCTATCTCTATAACACAGGACTGTGAATTAGTATTGAAGAAATCTCCTGAACATGACACAACAGGGAGCCATCATCAAACCTCTACAATATCGAGGAGAGGCCAGAACCCCACCACCAGCCCCCCACCTCCATCCCCCATACCTGAGAGACACATACAGAAGATCCTGGAACTGACCACCCGGATGGTCCATCTGCTGACAGGAGAGGTGAGCGGTGCCGGGAATTCTGGGACATTATCCAGTAACAGACAAGGGATGTGTCTGGATGGTGACTGTATCATTGTGTGTGTCAGGTTCCTATAAGGTGTCAGGATGTCACTGTCTATTTCTCCATGGAGGAGTGGGAGTATTTAGAAGGACACAAGGATCTCTACAAGGACGTCATGATGGACAATCAGCCGCCCCTCACATCACCGGGTAAGAGGAGACTTTATTGTAAAGGAGAGAGCAGTACGGAGGCTCCACCTAGATCCCCCATCATCTGATAAACACATAGAAACAATGTATTCAGTCAGTGTGTGTGTTTCCTACAGATGGATCCAGTAATGGGAACCCACCAGAGAGATGTTGCGGTGATAATAATATTGTAGTTAAAGAAGAGTATAAAGAGGAGGATGAGGAGTATGGAGTGATGGAGGAGTTTTCAGAAGAACCCAAGGATATGGTGGAGCCACCTAATACCAGGAACCCACCAGAGAGATGTCACCGTCCTCTGTATTCCCGGGATTCCACACAGGAAGGTCACACCATCCCCCACCATCATCAGGTATATGGGGAAGATTCATTAGTAGTGGTGGTTTATGCACAAGCTTGTTTGTTACAATGAATGTTTTATTATATATTCAGAGTGGAAACTTCGGTGATTATAATATTGTAGTTAAAGAAGAGTATAAAGAGGAGGATGGTGTGATGAAGGAGTATTTAGAAGGACACAAGGATCTCTACAAGGACGTCATGATGGAGAATCAGCCGCCCCTCACATCACCGGGTAAGAGGAGACTTTATTGTAAAGGAGAGAGCAGTATGAAAGGTTTAACTAGAACTCTCATCCAACAAATTTGAGGAGATACTGTACACCATATGAAAGGTCTATCTCCATTCCTTAATATAATGTCATGTTCCCAACAAATGAGGAGGAGATACTGAGATATCAGGTTTGGTCTCCACCCAGAGACTGGCCACATTAATCACCTTGCAGGTGGACAGACAGATATGGAGAAGGCCATATGAAAGGTCCATCTTCATTCCTCTATAACGTCATGTTCCCAACAAATGAGGAGGAGATACTGTACACCATATGAAAGGTCCATCTCCATTCTTCAATATAACGTCATGTTCCCAACAAATGAGGAGGAGATACTGTACACCATATGAAAGGTCCATCTCCATTCCTCCAATATAACGTCATGTTCCCAACAAATGAGGAGGAGATACTGTACACCATATGAAAGGTCCATCTCCATTCCTCCAATATAACGTCATGTTTCCAACAAATGAGGAGATACTGTACACCATATGAAAGGTCCATCTCCATTCCTCCAATATAACGTCATGTTCCCAACAAATGAGGAGGAGATATTGAGATATCAGGTTTGGTCTCCACCCAAAGACTGGCCACATTAATCACCTTGCAGGTGGACAGACAGACATGGAGAAGGCCATATGAAAGGTCCATCGCCATTCCTCAATATAGCGTCATGTTCCCAACAAATGAGGAGGAGATACTGTACACCATATGAAAGGTCCATCTCCATTCCTCAATATAACGTCATGTTCCCAACAAATGAGGGGGAGATACTGTACACCATATGAAAGGTCCATCTCCATTCCCCCAATATAACGTCATGTTCCCAACAAATGAGGAGGAGATATTGAGATATCAGGTTTGGTCTCCACCCAAAGACTGGCCACATTAATCACCTTGCAGGTGGACAGACAGACATGGAGAAGGCCATATGAAAGGTCCATCTCCATTCCTCAATATAGCGTCATGTTCCCAACAAATGAGGAGGAGATACTGTACACCATATGAAAGGTCCATCTCCATTCCTCAATATAACGTCATGTTCCCAACAAATGAGGAGGAGATACTGTACACCATATGAAAGGTCCATCTCCATTCCTCAATATAACGTCATGTTCCCAACAAATGAGGGGGAGAATACTGTACACCATATGAAAGGTCCATCTCCATTCCTCAATATAACGTCATGTTCCCAACAAATGAGGAGGAGATACTGTACACCATATGAAAGGTCCATCTTCATTCCTCAATATAACGTCATGTTCCCAACAAATGAGGAGGAGATACTGTACATCATATGAAAGGTCCATCTCCATTCCTCAATATAACGTCATGTTCCCAACAAATGAGGAGGAGATACTGTACACCATATGAAAGGTCCATCCTCATTCCTCAATATAACGTCATGTTCCCAACAAATGAGGAGGAGATACTGTACACCATATGAAAGGTCCATCTCCATTCCTCCAATATAACCTCATGTTCCCAACAAATGAGGAGGAGATACTGTACACCATATGAAAGGTCCATCTCCATTCCTCAATATAACGTCATGTTCCCAACAAATGAGGAGGAGATACTGTACACCATATGAAAGGTCCATCTCCATTCCCCCAATATAACGTCATGTTCCCAACAAATGAGGAGGAGATATTGAGATATCAGGTTTGGTCTCCACCCAAAGACTGGCCACATTAATCACCTTGCAGGTGGACAGACAGACATGGAGAAGGCCATATGAAAGGTCCATCTCCATTCCTCAATATAGCGTCATGTTCCCAACAAATGAGGAGGAGATACTGTACACCATATGAAAGGTCCATCTCCATTCCTCAATATAACGTCATGTTCCCAACAAATGAGGAGGAGATACTGTACACCATATGAAAGGTCCATCTCCATTCCTCAATATAACGTCATGTTCCCAACAAATGAGGGGGAGAATACTGTACACCATATGAAAGGTCCATCTCCATTCCTCAATATAACGTCATGTTCCCAACAAATGAGGAGGAGATACTGTACACCATATGAAAGGTCCATCTTCATTCCTCAATATAACGTCATGTTCCCAACAAATGAGGAGGAGATACTGTACATCATATGAAAGGTCCATCTCCATTCCTCAATATAACGTCATGTTCCCAACAAATGAGGAGGAGATACTGTACACCATATGAAAGGTCCATCCTCATTCCTCAATATAACGTCATGTTCCCAACAAATGAGGAGGAGATACTGTACACCATATGAAAGGTCCATCTCCATTCCTCCAATATAACGTCATGTTCCCAACAAATGAGGAGGAGATACTGTACACCATATGAAAGGTCCATCTCCATTCCTCAATATAACGTCATGTTCCCAACAAATGAGGAGGAGATACTGTACACCATATGAAAGGTCCATCTCCATTCCCCCAATATAACGTCATGTTCCCAACAAATGAGGAGGAGATATTGAGATATCAGGTTTGGTCTCCACCCAAAGACTGGCCACATTAATCACCTTGCAGGTGGACAGACAGACATGGAGAAGGCCATATGAAAGGTCCATCTCCATTCCTCAATATAGCGTCATGTTCCCAACAAATGAGGAGGAGATACTGTACACCATATGAAAGGTCCATCTCCATTCCTCAATATAACGTCATGTTCCCAACAAATGAGGGGGAGAATACTGTACACCATATGAAAGGTCCATCTCCATTCCTCAATATAACGTCATGTTCCCAACAAATGAGGAGGAGATACTGTACACCATATGAAAGGTCCATCTTCATTCCTCAATATAACGTCATGTTCCCAACAAATGAGGAGGAGATACTGTACACCATATGAAAGGTCCATCTCCATTCCTCAATATAACGTCATGTTCCCAACAAATGAGGGGGAGAATACTGTACACCATATGAAAGGTCCATCTCCATTCCTCAATATAACGTCATGTTCCCAACAAATGAGGAGGAGATACTGTACACCATATGAAAGGTCCATCTTCATTCCTCAATATAACGTCATGTTCCCAACAAATGAGGAGGAGATACTGTACATCATATGAAAGGTCCATCCTCATTCCTCAATATAACGTCATGTTCCCAACAAATGAGGAGGAGATACTGTACACCATATGAAAGGTCCATCTCCATTCCTCCAATATAACGTCATGTTCCCAACAAATGAGGAGGAGATACTGTACACCATATGAAAGGTTCATCTCCATTCCTCAATATAACGTCATGTTCCCAACAAATGAGGAGGAGATACTGTACACCATATGAAAGGTCCATCTCCATTCCCCCAATATAACGTCATGTTCCCAACAAATGAGGAGGAGATATTGAGATATCAGGTTTGGTCTCCACCCAAAGACTGGCCACATTAATCACCTTGCAGGTGGACAGACAGACATGGAGAAGGCCATATGAAAGGTCCATCTCCATTCCTCAATATAGCGTCATGTTCCCAACAAATGAGGAGGAGATACTGTACACCATATGAAAGGTCCATCTTCATTCCTCAATATAACGTCATGTTCCCAACAAATGAGGGGGAGAATACTGTACACCATATGAAAGGTCCATCTCCATTCCTCAATATAACGTCATGTTCCCAACAAATGAGGAGGAGATACTGTACACCATATGAAAGGCCCATCTCCATTCCTCAATATAACGTCATGTTCCCAACAAATGAGGGGGAGAATACTGTACACCATATGAAAGGTCCATCTCCATTCCTCAATATAACGTCATGTTCCCAACAAATGAGGAGGAGATAATGTACACCATATGAAAGGTCCATCTTCATTCCTCAATATAACGTCATGTTCCCAACAAATGAGGAGGAGATACTGTACATGATATGAAAGGTCCATCTCCATTCCTCAATATAACGTCATGTTTCCAACAAATGAGGAGGAGATACTGTACACCATATGAAAGGTCCATCCTCATTCCTCAATATAACGTCATGTTCCCAACAAATGAGGAGGAGATACTGTACACCATATGAAAGGTCCATCTCCATTCCTCCAATATAACGTCATGTTCCCAACAAATGAGGAGGAGATACTGTACACCATATGAAAGGTCCATCTCCATTCCTCCAATATAACGTCATGTTCCCAACAAATGAGGAGGAGATACTGTACACCATATGAAAGGTCCATCTCCATTCCTCCAATATAACGTCATGTTCCCAACAAATGAGGAGGAGATACTGTACACCATATGAAAGGTCCATCTCCATTCCTCAATATAACATCATGTTCCCAACAAATGAGGAGGAGATACTGAGATATCAGGTTTGGTCTCCACCCAGAGACTGGCCACATTAATCACCTTGCAGGTGGACAGACAGACATGGAGAAGGCCATATGAAAGGTCCATCTCCATTCCTCCGATATAGAAATGAGGAGGAGATTGATGAACGATGTAAATCCTTTGATGATGATACAATGTTTCTCTCCCACAGATGGATGTGATGTTGGGAATTCCTCGGAGGGGCTCCGGGTTTCGTCTGCGGATTATCCCGGAGAAGATGATGGAATCCCAACACATTCTCAGGGAGAAAGACCTTATTTGTGCTCGGAATGCGGTCAGACTTTTAAACAGAAGCATCATCTGATGAGACACGTGAGAGCTCACATCGGTGAGAATTTTCCATGTGAAGAGTGCGGGAAATGTTTTTTACGGAAAGAGAAACTCTCAGAACACCTGAAAACCCACACGGGTGAAAAGTCGCATACGTGTACAGAGTGTGGGAAAGGTTTTATACGGAAAGAGGGACTCATCCTTCACATGAGAATCCACACAGGCGAGAAGCCGTATTCCTGTCCAGAGTGCGGGAAATGTTTCTGCAGGAAATACAGTCTTACCCTACATCGGAAAAAGCACATGGACAAGAGCTCCTTGTCCTGTTCAGAGTGCGGGAAATGTTTTCAAGCGAGATCCGATCTGAATATACATCAGAGAGTACACATCGGTAAGGAGGTCTTTCCGTGCTCGGAGTGTGGGAAACTGTATATAAGTAAATCTCAGCTTACCATTCACCAGAGAAGTCACACCGGTGAGAAGCCGTTTCCTTGTTCCCACTGCCAGAAATCATTCATGGTAAGGTCAGAACTTGTGGTCCACCAGAGGACTCACACCGGGGAGAAACCCTTTTCATGCACCGAGTGCGGAAGGTGTTTCTCACAAAAAGACAACTTAAATGCCCACATGATTCTGCACACTGGGGAGAAGCCATTCTCCTGTACGGAGTGCGGGAAATCCTTCAGTCGGAAAAGCGACCTTGTTACGCACCTGAGCACTCACACCGGCGTACATCGTTTTTCCTGTTCAGAGTGCGGGAAAGGTTTCATGCATAAAGGAAAACTTAATAGGCACCAGAGAACTCACACGGGTGAGAAGCCCTACGCCTGTCCAGAGTGCGGAAAATGTTTCCTACAGAACAGCCATCTTCTTGAACACCTAAGAAGCCACACAGGGGAGCGGCCTTTTTCATGTTCGGGGTGCGGGAAATGTTTCCCGCGGAAAATCGATCTTGATATACACAAGAAAAGCCACACCGGGGAGCGCTCTTTTTCATGCTCAGTGTGCGGGAAATGTTACACTAATGAAGGAAACTACCGTAGGCACCAGAAGAGCCATGCTGGTGAGCCGCCTTCTCTTTCCTGTGGAGAGTGCGGGAAATGTTTCAATAATAAACGTGATCTTGCTGTACACCAGAGAAGTCACAAGAGTAAGTGACCTAAATGCGTTTTGAGGCCTTCTTTATACACCTGAGAAGCCACATTGGGTGAGCATGCTTTTCCATGTTCCTTCTGAAGAAGACAACCTGCTTGACACACTTTTCCACATTCACAAAATATTTTGTTCTTAACTCCTTCAATACCGGGGGGCACTTACCCCCCTTCCTGCCCAGGCCAATTTTCAGCTTTCAGCGCTGTCGCAATGTGAATGACAATTGCGCGGTCGTGCTACACTGTACCCAAACAGTTTTGTTATCATTTTTTCCCCACAAATAGAGATTTCTTTCGGTGGTATTTGATCACCTCTGCGGTTTTTATTTTTTGCGCAACAAATAAAAAAAGACCGAAAATGTTTAAAAAAATTACGTTTTTCTTTGTTTCTGTAATTTTTTTTGTAAATAAGTACCTTTTCTTCTTCAATGACGGGCACTGATGTGGCTGCACTGATTGGCACTGATAAGGCGGCACCTATGGACACCGATGAGGTGGCACTGATGGTCACTGATAGGCGGCACTGATGGGCACCGATGAGGTGGCACCAATGGGCACTGATGATGGTCACTGATATGGCTGCACTGATGGGCACTGATAAGGCGGCACCGTTGAGGTGGTCACCAATGAGGTGGCACTGATGGGCACTGGTAGGCGGCACTGATGGGCACTGGTAGGCAGCACTGATGGGCACTCATAGGCGACACTGATGATGGTCACTGATATGGCTGCACTGATGGGCACTGATAAGGCAGCACCGTTGAGGTGGCACTGATGGGCACTGATGATGGTCACTGATAGGCGGCACTGATGGTCACTGATAGGTGGCACTGATGGGCACTCGTAGGTGGCACAGATGGGCACTGATAGGTGGGCACTGATGGGCATGGATGGCCACTGAGAGGTGACACTGATGGGTGGCATTGCTGGGCCTCACTTTTTTATCTTGTCCATAATTATGCCAGTCAGTGCCCATTTGTGGGCACTGATTGGCATCTATTGTGAATATTTGTTTATATGTGGATGGCCATGGGGTACATACCTGGCCATCCACATGTTGCCCCCTTCCCTGGTGATCCTGGCGGCTTCCCTGGCGGTCCAGTGTGGGCATCCGTAGGGGGCTGCGCTGATAAACAATCAGCGCAGCCCCCCCCTGTCAGGAGAGCCGCCGATCGGCTCTCCTCTACTCGTGTCTGTCAGACGCGAGTGAGGAAAAGCCGATCAACGGCTCTTCCTGTTTACATTGTGATCAGCCGTGATTGGACACAGCTGATCACGTGGCAAAGAGCCTCCGCCGGAGGCTCTTTACCGAGATCGTGTTGCGGTGTGTCAGACTGACACCCCACACCATCGATAACCGCAAAGCGCGCCCCCACGGGCACACGGCGGCTGTTATCCTGCTGGACGTCATATGACACCCAGTCAGGATAACAACCACTTCCCGGACGTCAATGTGCTATTGACCGGGCGGGAAGTGGTTAAGTTAATCCAAAGAAGTCGTGACAAATATTGATGGGAGTCAAGCCAACATTGGCTGGTGACAACAAAATCCCCCATTTCCTGGCTCTGTCTCAGCCCACTTTGGCTCTTTGGGTCCTCCTGCCCATGATGAGGTCTTCTCGTTGCCTCTTTTTTCGCTCTGTAGAATACAAAAGAAGAAGAGAGAAACAAATTCTGAATGAAATAAGTATGTAAAGTCTGGGGCGGCGAGGGGCTGATGTCTTTCGAATGAGCCTCAGGTCCTGGAGAGATGATCGGGGAACCATTCTGAACGAGCCTCAGGTCCTGGAGAGATGATCGGGGAACCATTCTGAACGAGCCTCAGGTCCTGGAGAGATGATCGGGGAACCATTCTGAATGAGCCTCAGGTCCTGGAGAGATGATCGGGGAACCATTCTGAATGAGCCTCAGGTCCTGGAGAGATGATCGGGAAACCATTCTGAACGAGACTCGGGTCCTGGAGAGATGATCGGGGAACCATTCTGAACGAGCCTCAGGTCCTGGAGAGATGATCGGGGAACCATTCTGAACGAGCCTCACGTCCTGGAGAGATGATCGGGGAACCATTCTGAACGAGCCTCAGGTCCTGGAGAGATGATCGGGGAACCATTCTGAATGAGCCTCAGGTCCTGGAGAGATGATCGGGGAACCATTCTGAACGAGACTCGGGTCCTGGAGAGATGATCTGAAACCATTCTGAATGAGCCTCGGGTCCTGGAGAGATGATCGGGGAACCATTCTGAATGAACCTCAGGTCCTGGAGAGATGATCTGGAACCATTCTGAACGAGCCTCAGGTCCTGGAGAGATGATCGGGGAACCATTCTGAATGAGCCTCAGGTCCTGGAGAGATGATCGGGAAACCATTCTGAACGAGACTCGGGTCCTGGAGAGATGATCGGGAACCCATTCTGAATGAGCCTCAGGTCCTGGAGAGATGATCGGGAACCATTCTGAATGAGCCTCAGGTCCTGGAGAGATGATCGGGGAACCATTCTGAACGAGCCTCAGGTCCTGGAGAGATGATCGGGGAACCATTCTGAACGAGCCTCACGTCCTGGAGAGATGATCGGGGAACCATTCTGAACGAGCCTCAGGTCCTGGAGAGATGATCGGGGAACCATTCTGAATGAGCTTCAGGTCCTGGAGAGATGATCGGGGAACCATTCTGAATGAGCTTCAGGTCCTGGAGAGATGATCGGGGAACCATTCTGAACGAGCCTCACGTCCTGGAGAGATGATCGGGGAACCATTCTGAACGAGCCTCAGGTCCTGGAGAGATGATCGGGGAACCATTCTGAATGAGCCTCAGGTCCTGGAGAGATGATCGGGAAACCATTCTGAACGAGACTCGGGTCCTGGAGAGATGATCTGGAACCATTCTGAATGAGCCTCGGGTCCTGGAGAGATGATCGGGGAACCATTCTGAATGAACCTCAGGTCCTGGAGAGATGATCTGGAACCATTCTGAACGAGCCTCAGGTCCTGGAGAGATGATCGGGGAACCATTCTGAATGAGCCTCAGGTCCTGGAGAGATGATCGGGAAACCATTCTGAACGAGACTCGGGTCCTGGAGAGATGATCGGGGAACCATTCTGAACGAGCCTCAGGTCCTGGAGAGATGATCGGGAAACCATTCTGAATGAGCCTCAGGTCCTGGAGAGATGATCGGGGGAACCATTCTGAATGAGCCTCAGGTCCTGGAGAGATGATCGGGAACCATTCTGAATGAGTCTCACGTCCTGGAGAGATGATCGGGAAACCATTCTGAATGAGCCTCAGGTCCTGGAGAGATGATCGGGAAACCATTCTGAATGAGCCTCAGGTCCTGGAGAGATGATCGGGGAACCATTCTGAATGAGCCTCAGGTCCTGGAGAGATGATCGGGAAACCATTCTGAATGAGCCTCAGGTCCTGGAGAGATGATGGGGGAACCATTCTGAATGAGCCTCAAGTCCTGGAGAGATGATCGGGAACCATTCTGAATGAGCCTCAGGTCCTGGAGAGATGATCGGGAAACAATTCTGAATGAGCCTCAGGTCCTGGAGAGATGATCGGGGGAACCATTCTGAATGAGCCTCAGGTCCTGGAGAGATGATCGGGAACCATTCTGAATGAGTCTCACGTCCTGGAGAGATGATCGGGAAACCATTCTGAATGAGCCTCAGGTCCTGGAGAGATGATGGGGAACCATTCTGAATGAGCCTCAGGTCCTGGAGAGATGATCGGGAACCATTCTGAATGAGCCTCAGGTCCTGGAGAGATGATCGGGGAACTATTCTGAATGAGCCTCACGTCCTGGAGAGATGATCGGGAACCCATTCTGAACGAGCCTCAGGTCCTGGAGAGATGATCGGGAAACATTCTGAATGAGCCTCAGGTCCTGGAGAGATGATCGGGGAACCATTCTGAACGAGCCTCAGGTCCTGGAGAGATGATCGGGGAACCATTCTGAACGAGCCTCAGGTCCAGGAGAGATGATCGGGAACCATTCTGAATGAGCCTCAGGTCCTGGAGAGATGATCGGGAACCCATTCTGAATGAGCCTCAGGTCCTGGAGAGATGATCGGGAACCCATTCTGAACGAGCCTCAGGTCCTGGAGTGATGATCGAGGAACCATTCTGAATGAGCCTCAGGTCCTGGAGAGATGATCGGGAACCCATTCTGAACGAGCCTCAGGTCCTGGAGAGATGATCAGGGAACCATTCTGAATGAACCTCAGGTCCTGGAGAGATGATCAGGGAACCATTCTGAATGAGCCTCAGGTCCTGGAGAGATGATCGGGAAACATTCTGAATGAGCCTCAGGTCCTGAAGAGATGATCGGGAACCATTCTGAATGAGCCTCAGGTCCTGGAGAGATGATCGGGAAACCATTCTGGATGAGCCTCAGGTCCTGGAGAGATGATCGGGGAACCATTCTGAACGAGCCTCAGGTCCTGGAGAGATGATCGGGAACCATTCTGAATGAGCCTCGGGTCCTGGAGAGATGATCAGGAACCATTCTGAATGAACCTCACGTCCTGGAGAGATGATCGGGAAACCATTCTGAATGAGCCTCAGGTCCTGGAGAGATGATCGGGAAACCTTTCTGAATGAGCCTCAGGTCCTGAAGAGATGATCAGGAAACCATTCTGAATGAGCCTCAGGTCCAGGAGAGATGATCGGGGAACCATTCTGAATGAGCCTCAGGTCCTGGAGAGATGATCGGGAACCATTCTGAACGAGCCTCAGGTCCTGGAGAGATGATCGGGAACCATTCTGAATGAGCCTCAGGTCCTGAAGAGATGATCGGGACCCATTCTGAATGAGCCTCAGGTCCTGGAGAGATGATCAGGAAACCATTCTGAACGAGCCTCGGGTCCTGGAGAGATGATCGGGGAACCATTCTGAATAAGCCTCACGTCCTGGAGAGATGATCGGGAACCCATTCTGAACGAGCCTCAGGTCCTGGAGAGATGATCGGGAACCATTCTGAATGAGCCTCAGGTCCTGGAGAGATGATCGGGGAACCATTCTGAACGAGCCTCAGGTCCTGGAGAGATGATCGGGAACCATTCTGAATGAGCCTCAGGTCCTGGAGAGATGATCGGGAACCCATTCTGAATGAGCCTCAGGTTCTGGAGAGATGATCGGGAACCCATTCTGAACGAGCCTCAGGTCCTGGAGTGATGATCGAGGAACCATTCTGAATGAGCCTCAGGTCCTGGAGAGATGATCGGGAACCCATTCTGAATGAGCCTCAGGTCCTGGAAAGATGATCGGGAACCCATTCTGAACGAGCCTCAGGTCCTGGAGTGATGATCGAGGAACCATTCTGAATGAGCCTCAGGTCCTGGAGAGATGATCGGGAACCCATTCTGAACGAGCCTCAGGTCCTGGAGAGATGATCAGGGAACCATTCTGAATGAACCTCAGGTCCTGGAGAGATGATCAGGGAACCATTCTGAATGAGCCTCAGGTCCTGGAGAGATGATCGGGAACCATTCTGAATGAGCCTCAGGTCCTGAAGAGATGATCGGGAACCATTCTGGATGAGCCTCAGGTCCTGGAGAGATGATCGTGAACCATTCTGAACGAGCCTCAGGTCCTGGAGAGATGATCGGGGAACCATTCTGAACGAGCCTCAGGTCCAGGAGAAATGATCGGGAACCATTCTGAATGAGCCTCAGGTCCTGGAGAGATGATCGGGAAACCATTCTGAATGAACCTCACGTCCTGGAGAGATGATCGGGAAACCATTCTGAATGAGCCTCAGGTCCTGGAGAGATGATCGGGAAACCATTCTGAATGAGCCTCAGGTCCTGAAGAGATGATCAGGAAACCATTCTGAATGAGCCTCAGGTCCAGGAGAGATGATCGGGGAACCATTCTGAATGAGCCTCAGGTCCTGGAGAGATGATCGAAAAGCCATTCTGAACGAGCCTCAGGTCCTGGAGAGATGATCGGGAACCATTCTGAATGAGCCTCAGGTCCTGAAGAGATGATCGGGACCCATTCTGAATGAGCCTCAGGTCCTGGAGAGATGATCGGGGAACCATTCTGAACGAGCCTCAGGTCCTGGAGAGATGATCGGGGAACCATTCTGAATGAGCCTCAGGTCCTGGAGAGATGATCGGGAACCATTCTGAATGAGCCTCAGGTCCTGGAGAGATGATCGGGAACCCATTCTGAATGAGCCTCAGGTCCTGAAGAGATGATCGGGAACCATTCTGAATGAGCCTCAGGTCCTGGAGAGATGATCGGGAACCATTCTGAATGAGCCTCAGGTCCTGGAGAGATGATCGGGAACCCATTCTGAATGAGCCTCAGGTCCTGAAGAGATGATTGGGAACCCATTCTGAATGAGCCTCAGGTCCTGGAGAGATGATCGGGAAACAATTCTGAATGAGCCTCAGGTCCTGAAGAGATGATTGGGAACCATTCTGAATGAGCCTCAGGTCCTGGAGAGATGATCGGGGAACCATTCTGAATGAGCCTCAAGTCCTGGAGAGATGATCGGGAACCATTCTGAATGAGCCTCAGGTCCTGGAGAGATGATCGGGAAACCATTCTGAACGAGCCTCAGGTCCTGGAGAGATGATTGGGAACCATTCTGAATGAGCCTCAGGTCCTGAAGAGATGATCGGGGAACCATTCTGAATGAGCCTCAAGTCCTGGAGAGATGATCGGGAACCATTCTGAATGAGCCTCAGGTCCTGGAGAGATGATCGGGAAACCATTCTGAATGAGCCTCAGGTCCTGAAGAGATGATCGGGGAACCATTCTGAATGAGCCTCAGGTCCTGGAGAGATGATCGGGAACCCATTCTGAATGAGCCTCAGGTCCTGAAGAGATGATCGGGAACCCATTCTGAATGAGCCTCAGGTCCTGGAGAGATGATTGGGAACCCATTCTGAATGAGCCTCAGGTCCTGAAGAGATGATCGGGAACCATTCTGAATGAGCCTCAGGTCCTGGAGAGATGATCGGGAACCATTCTGAACGAGCCTCAGGTCCTGGAGAGATGATCGGGGAACCATTCTGAATGAGCCTCAGGTCCTGGAGAGATGATCGGGAACTTTTTCTGCCCCTGTTTAACAGGGGCGTTTAATTACAATTTTTGATATAATATTTCACAGCAGGGCCCTTCCAGCGCCCACCAAGAGTAACTGTGAGGGCTCACAGTGTTGTGGCACCACCAACACCTAAGGCCCAATTTTCTGCAGAGTATATAGTGTTGTGGAGATTTTTATGGAGATGTATTTAATATGTATTGTCATAGTGTCACCCAGTGTTAGTACTTCCGCAACCCGCTCTAAAAGAGCTGATTGGGGTAGTCTGAGGCTGGTTGAATCCCGTCTGATAGGGGAAAACGTTTTAAGTGTGATGTTTGCAGGGTGCGGATATGTCCGCCAACGGGGACCCTCTGTGCATTAGCATGGACGATCGTTAAGGAGGGGATATGCTCGCTCTGCAATGACATCATTGGTTATAGGCGGATGGGCGCTCTTGTCTCTGCTATGTCTGATCAACATTGGTTGGAATTCGTAGCGCGCATCTGCAGATAGCCTCCCTCCCCCATTCAATAATAGTATAATCTTAATATGCGTTATTCTATGGAATAGCGCAGAATAAGAATTCCTATCAACGGTAACTTTAGCCATCCTACGTTATTGTATTCATGTATGACATCTCCTGTTGGAAGGAATGTCCAGGTATTGCCATTTTCCTTGTATGGTCATTTTCCTGTGAGGAGGGAACATCCTGTGAGGTTCCCGCCCATGGGGGAGGGGATTGGTTGCTGCAGCCAATCATCTCCTGTGTGAGATCTTTTGAGTTTAATAAAAGCCTATGATTAGGCGTCGGCTAGTCGGTCTTTGCTGGAATGGCCTGATAAGAAGATAAGCTTTTGTGGTGCTGCCTTTCTTGGATGAATGATGGGTGAGTGGACTTTAGCAAACTTAAAGATAGCATTATTGCAGAAAGATGAAATCTGATGTGTGCTTAGATAGCACAGGAATTATAGGCTGTGTGCTCTGTAAACAGCAGCCTGAAATTCCACCACAATAGGACAGGGCGTATAGTATATACAGGCGGTCCCCTACTTTCAAACATCCAACTTACAAACGACTCCTACATACAAACGGAGGTAAACAACAGGAAGTGAAAGGAAATCTACCCCTAGGAAGGGAAATTCTCTCCTGTAAGAGTTAATAAGGGACAGAAAGTGAGCTGAAATCTTCTGAACAGGGGCACAGACACCAAAACAAATGTTACAGGGGTGATAACACTTCCCTATGTTATCCAAAAAGCTTAAAAACTGATTTTTGTGGCTGGAGCTACACTTACAAAATGTACCTGTTCCAAATTACAAACAGATTCTACATAAGAACAAACCTACAGTCCCTGTCTTGTTTGCACCGCCTGTATACTGCTGTTCAGAGTATATAGGGCTTGGGGGCCCCACGCCTTTTCTTTTTTTAATTTGGGTGCGGGGTTCCCCTTAATACCCATACAAGACCCAAAGGGCCTGGTAATGGGCTGGGGGGGGGGGGGAGGGTACCTATGCCGTTTTTCTCAATAATTTTCATCCATATTGCCAGACCAGACATTACATTAAAGCCGCAATATTTCACTTAAATTTTTTCACTTTATGCATCATTAAAATCACTGCTCCCGAAAAAACTTCAGTTTTTAAAACTTTTTTTTGCACTGATACATGTCCCCTGGGGCAGGATCCGGGTCCCCAAACCCTTTTTAGGACAATAACTTGCATATTAGCCTTTAAAATTCGCACTTTTGATTTTTGAGGTTCGAGTCCCATAGACTTTAACGATGTTCGAATGTTCCCGCGAACTTTCGGTCCGTTCGTATGTTCTGCCGCAAACCGAGGTGGGGGGGTGTACTAGAGAGGTCACCAGCAGGAGGAAGAAGGTCCTGAGTCCTCTATATAGATCTTTATATGTACCGTATATACTCGAGTATAAGCCGAGTTTTTCAGCACATTTTTTTGTGCTGAAAATGCCCCCCTCGGCTTATACTCGAGTCTGTGTCCATCTTCAACTTTGTGCACCTTATCCCGGCCAGCCGTAGGTCCCCTGGACCCCAAACTTGGCACACATATAACCCCACTATTCCTTTACAAGTGTGAAAAGGTTGTTGTCCGGGGAACCTAAGGCCGGGGAGCACTGATTTTTCAAAGCCGGGCACCCCTTCCATAGACTCCCATGTTAAACTGTAATTTTTCCGGTGATTTTGGGGACCCGGTACTGGCCGACCCTAGGTCCCCTGGACCCCAAACATGGCACACATGTAGCCCCACTCTTCATCTACAAGTGTGCAAAGATTGTTGTCCAGGAAACCTACGGCCGGGGAGCACCGATTTTTCAAACCTTGGCACCCCTTCTATAGACTCCCATGTTAAACGTCAGTCTAGTCACACAACGCTGGAGATCAGGTAGGGAGATTGGGCACAGTGAGGCATGGGCACAGTGACAGTGAGGCATGGGCACAGTGAGGCATGCACATGGACACAGTGAGGCATGCAGATGGACACCCTAGGCTTATACTCGAGTCAATACATTTTCTCAGTTTTTTGTGGTAAAATTAGTTCCCTCAGCTTATATTCGGGTCGGCTTATACTCGAGTATATACGGTGTGTATATATATATATAATGTATATATGTAGTTGGACCTCATTTAGAAAAACGAATCCAGAGATGGACAACATCAAATGTGAAGGTTCTAAGGGGTAAAACATATCAGGAGAAACTGCTGGAACTTTATATGTACATTCTGGAGGAAAGGATGGATATGACGAAGATCTCAAAATACATGAAGGGTGTGAATAAGGTTCAGGAGGGAGGTATTTTCAATTTGAAGCCAGGATGAAGAACACGGGGATATGACCTCCAACTATCAGGAGGAATTCTGAAAACTAACCTTAGAAAGTATTATTTTGCTGAAAGTGTAGTTGATGCTTGGATTAGACTTCCAGCAGAGTCATTCAACAGTAAGTGGATTCAAACATTTTCTGGACAAACATAGATCTGCTCTTGGACAAACGTTAAAACGGCAAGACAAAAAACAATTTCCTTGTAGGTTCACCTGTCTTTTTTCTTTAACTAAAATGTCATCAGGATCTGTAATAATGACGGTAATGTAATGGGAAGATGTATGACGAGGACAAAAAAAATAAAAATTTATGACTGCAGTACCTATTCCCTCCACAAGATGGCAACCTTACTGGTAGTGAGGGGACGCACACTGGAAATCTCTATGGCACCTACAGACAGGAAGTGATGTCACATCATATAGGAAGTAGGTAGGAGGTGAGCCCGACGGAGCAGTCACATGGTCTGCTGACATCACCAGGGTCCTTCTAGTGGGTAGGAACTGGCCGCTACCCGAAGGAAGTGCCAAGAAGACGTCGGTGGGACAGACGAGGAGGTTATAAGATATTATGTTATAGAAGTTGTGAAGAGGACGGTTTGGATGCTATTATGAGATGAGGTTGGTGATGAAGCTCAGGGCAGGGTTGTAAATGGCCTTGTATGTTGTTAATATTTTGAATTTTATTTGTTGGGCAATTGGAAGCCAGAGAGGGCTGGAGCACACTGAATAAAAACCATATCACTAGAGGGATCACCGGCGGAAGGAAGGAGGTCCTGATTCCTCTATATAGATCTTTATATCACTAGAGGGGTCACCGGCAGGAGGAAGGAGGTCCTGATTCCTCTATATAGATCTTTATATCACTAGAGGACTCACCAGCAGGAGGAAGGAGGTCCTGATTCCTCTATATAGATCTTTATATCACTAGAGGGGTCTTCATCAGGAGGAAGGATGTCCTGATTCCTCTATATAGATCTTTATATCACTAGAGGAGTCACCAGCAGGAGGAAGGAGGTCCTGATTCCTCTATATAGATCTTTATATCACTAGAGGGGTCACCGGCAGGAGGAAGGAGGTCCTGATTCCTCTATATAGATCTTTATATCACTAGAGGGGTCACCAGCAGGCGGAAGGAGGTCCCGATTCTTCTATATAGATCTTTATATCACTAGAGGGGTCACCAGCAGGAGGAAGGAGGTCCCGATTCCTCTATATAGATCTTTATATCACTAGAGGGGTCACCAGCAGGAGGAAGGAGGTCCCGATTCCTCTATATAGATCTTTATATCACTAGAGGGATCACCAGCAGGAGGAAGGAGGTCCTGATTCCTCTATATAGATCTTTATATCACTAGAGGGATCACCAGCAGGAGGAAGGAGGTCCTGATTTCTCTATATAGATCTTTATATCACTAGAGGGGTCACCAGCAGGAGGAAGGAGGTCCTGATTCCTCTATATAGATCTTTATATCACTAGAGGACTCACCAGCAAGAGGAAGGAGGTCCTGATTCCTCTATATAGATCTTTATATCACTAGAGGGGTCACCAGCAGGAGGAAGGAGGTCCTGATTCCTCTATATAGATCTTTATATCACTAGAGGGGTCTTCATCAGGGGGAAGGAGGTCCTGTTTCCTCTATATAGATCTTTATATCACTAGAGGGATCACCAGCAGGAGGAAGGAGGTCCTGATTCCTCTATATAGATCTTTATATCACTAGAGGGGTCTTCATCAGGGGGAAGGAGGTCCTGATTCCTCTATAGAGATCTTTATATAACTAGTGGGATCACCAGCAGGAGGAAGGAGGTCCTGATTCCTCTATATAGATCTTTATATCACTAGAGGGATCACCAGCAGGAGGAAGGAGGTCCTCATTCCTCTATCACTAGAGGGATCACCAGCAGGTGGAAGGAGGTCCGCATTCCTCTATATAGATCTTTATATCACTAGAGGTGTCACCAGCAAGTGGGATGAGGTACTGATTACTCTATATAAATCTTTATATCACCAGCAGGAGGAAGGGGGTCCTGATTCCTCTATATAGATCTTTATATCACTAGAGGGGTCACCAGCAGGAGGAAGGGGGTCCTGATTCCTCTATATAGATCTTTATATCACTAGAGGGGTCACCAGCAGGAGGAAGGAGGTCCTGATTCCTCTATATAGATCTTTATATCACTAGAGGAGTCACCAGCAGGAGGAAGGGGGTCCTGATTCCTCTATATAGATCTTTATATCACTAGAGGGATCACCGGCAGGAGGAAGGAGGTCCTGATTCCTCTATATAGATCTTTATATCACTAGAGGGATCACCGGCAGGAGGAAGGGGGTCCTGATTCCTCTATATAGATCTTTATATCACTAGAAGGATCACCGGCAGGAGGAAGGAGGTCCTGATTCCTCTATATAGATCTTTATATCACTAGAGGACTCACCAGCAGGAGGAAGGAGGTCCTGATTACTCTATATAGATCTTTATATCACCAGCATGAGGAAGGAGGTCCTGATTCCTCTATATAGATCTTTATATCACTAGAGGGATCACCAGCAGAAGGAAGGAGGTCCTGATTCCTCTATATCAGTGGTTCTCAACCTTCTAGTGCCGTGACCCCTTGCTAAAATTTCCCAAGTTCTGGGGACCCCAAACAGTAAAATTATTTTCCAAGTGTGGGTTGTCAGCACCCAAGGCAAGACAAGTAATTTGCGCCCCTAACCCATGGACAATTAGCGCTCCCTGAGTCCCTTCCACCCGTAAAGTATTAAAACCCCTTATGGTACATTTTAGGATGTACCACTCTTTTTGTTCTCCTTTCTTTCCCTTTTATTTCTCTATCCTAATTTCTTGTCCCCCCCCCCATCCCTCACTCTAGACGTCTTTCTTGTTCTTTCACTTATTCTTTCTCTCCCTTTTTCTTTGTTACTCCCTCTCTTTTCCTTTCCTTTCCTTTCCTTTCCTTTCCACGTATTCTTTTTTTTTTTCTTCCCTTACTCCTTGGTGGGGGGGGGGATGGGATGAGTGGCAATGCTGGGGGAGAGTTGGGATGAGTGGCAGTGCTGGGGGGAGTTGGGATAAGTGGCAGTGCTGGGGGAGAGTTCTGATCGGCTAACTTAGGTGCTCTTGATCAAGGTCATCTGCTGATCTGAGAACTGTAGTGGGGACTTTTAATGGGAACTATAATCACAGGTAGTGTTACTCACTGTGTCTCCGACTTTGTGGTGTCTTGTAGCAGTGACACCTGTACCGAAATCAGGAGATAGGGTCTCCTGCAGCCCCTCCCACTTCACATTCATCACCAGTCAGCTGACCTCTAGTTTCTGCCCCCCAGCCATGTCGTGAACTGACTGGGCGGCTGCAAAGAGGCTGAGTGGGCAGTGGCGGGCTACAGGGACAGTCCTGCTGGGCGGCCTCAAAAAGGCTGGGAGAGTGGTGCAGGCTTCAGGAACAGCCCAGGGTTTGGTGACCCCCTAGCAAATCATCATTCGACCCCCGAGGGGGTCCCGACCCCCAGGTTGAGAACCACTGCTCTATATAGATCTTTATATCACTAGAGGACTCACCAGTAGGGATGAGCTTCGTGTTCGAGTCGAACATACGTTCGACTCGAACATTGGCTGTTCGATCGTTCGACGAAGATCGAACGATTTGGGCCGTTCGCGCCAAATTCGAGTGACGCGAACGGCCCACAATGCACTACGCCATCGCAGTGTCATCCAGGCGCTGTGATTGGCCAAGCATGCACTGTGACCCCGCATGCTTGGCCAATCACAGCGCCGGCAGCGAGGAGAGCAATGATTGGCCACAGGCAGGATGCCTGTGGCCAATTATTGCTGAGGGTGTTTAGTACACGCCCCACACTATAAAAGGCCGCCAGCACGGCGGCCTAGTGTAGTGTGTTCCGGAGCAGGGATAGAGTAGCATAGGCAGGGACAGTGACTGTTATTTCTTTCTTGCTTAACCTGGATTCCTTTAGTTTAGGGAAAGAGAAGGATAGGTAGGGAGAGTGTCAGTGTGTTTTGTGCTTCTGCTATAGTGTGCTTAAAAAAAACATTTATTCTAGGGACAGAAAACTCTAGGTAGGGACAGTGTCAGTTTCTTTCACTCTGCAAGTCCTTGTTTCCAGGGACCTGTAAGGACAGTGAGTTAATTGTCCTTGTGCTATATTGTGCTTAAAAAAAACATTTATTCTAGGGACAGAAAACTCTAGGTAGGGACAGTGTCAGTTTCTTTCACTCTGCAAGTCCTTGTTTCCAGGGACCTGTAAGGACAGTGAGTTAATTGTCCTTGTGCTATATTGTGATTAAAAAAAACATTTATTCTAGGGACAGAAAACTCTAGGTAGGGACAGTGTCAGTTTCTTTCACTCTGCAAGTCCTTGTTTCCAGGGACCTGTAAGGACAGTGAGTTAATTTTCCTTGTGCTATATTGTGATTAAAAAAAACATTTTTTCTAGGGACAGAAAACTGTAGGTAGGGAGAGTGTTTTTTTTCTTTCACTCTGCAAGTCCTTGTTTCCAGGGACCTGTAAGGACAGTGAGTTAATTGTCCTTGTGCTATATTGTGCTTAAAAAAAACATTTATTCTAGGGACAGAAAACTCTAGGTAGGGACAGTGTCAGTTTCTTTCACTCTGCAAGTCCTTGTTTCCAGGGACCTGTAAGGACAGTGAGTTAATTGTCCTTGTGCTATATTGTGATTAAAAAAAACATTTATTCTAGGGACAGAAAACTCTAGGTAGGGACAGTGTCAGTTTCTTTCACTCTGCAAGTCCTTGTTTCCAGGGACCTGTAAGGACAGTGAGTTAATTTTCCTTGTGCTATATTGTGATTAAAAAAAACATTTTTTCTAGGGACAGAAAACTGTAGGTAGGGAGAGTGTTTTTTTTCTTTCACTCTGCAAGTCCTTGTTTCCAGGGACCTGTAAGGACAGTGAGTTAATTGTCCTTGTGCTATATTGTGCTTAAAAAAAACATTTATTCTAGGGACAGAAAACTCTAGGTAGGGACAGTGTCAGTTTCTTTCACTCTGCAAGTCCTTGTTTCCAGGGACCTGTAAGGACAGTGAGTTAATTTTCCTTGTGCTATATTGTGATTAAAAAAAACATTTATTCTAGGGACAGAAAACTCTAGGTAGGGACAGTGTCAGTTTCTTTCACTCTGCAAGTCCTTGTTTCCAGGGACCTGTAAGGACAGTGAGTTAATTTTCCTTGTGCTATATTGTGATTAAAAAAAACATTTATTCTAGGGACAGAAAACTCTAGGTAGGGACAGTGTCAGTTTCTTTCACTCTGCAAGTCCTTGTTTCCAGGGACCTGTAAGGACAGTGAGTTAATTTTCCTTGTGCTATATTGTGATTAAAAAAAACCTTTATTCTAGGGACAGAAAACTCTAGGTAGGGACAGTGTCAGTTTCTTTCACTCTGCAAGTCCTTGTTTCCAGGGACCTGTAAGGACAGTGAGTTAATTTTCCTTGTGCTATATTGTGATTAAAAAAAACATTTTTTCTAGGGACAGAAAACTGTAGGTAGGGAGAGTGTTTTTTTTCTTTCACTCTGCAAGTCCTTGTTTCCAGGGACCTGTAAGGACAGTGAGTTAATTTTCCTTGTGCTATATTGTGATTAAAAAAAACATTTTTTCTAGGGACAGAAAACTCTAGGTAGGGAGAGTGTTTTTTTTCTTTCACTCTGCAAGTCCTTGTTTCCAGGGACCTGTAAGGACAGTGAGTTAATTGTCCTTGTGCTATATTGTGCTTAAAAAAAACATTTTTTCTAGGGACAGAAAACTCTAGGTAGGGAGAGTGTTTTTTTTTTTTCACTCTGCAAGTCCTTGTTTCCAGGGACCTGTAAGGACAGTGAGTTAATTGTCCTTGTGCTATATTGTGCTTAAAAAAAACATTTATTCTAGGGACAGAAAACTCTAGGTAGGGACAGTGTCAGTTTCTTTCACTCTGCAAGTCCTTGTTTCCAGGGACCTGTAAGGACAGTGAGTTAATTTTCCTTGTGCTATATTGTGATTAAAAAAAACATTTATTCTAGGGACAGAAAACTCTAGGTAGGGACAGTGTCAGTTTCTTTCACTCTGCAAGTCCTTGTTTCCAGGGACCTGTAAGGACAGTGAGTTAATTTTCCTTGTGCTATATTGTGATTAAAAAAAACATTTTTTCTAGGGACAGAAAACTGTAGGTAGGGAGAGTGTTTTTTTTCTTTCACTCTGCAAGTCCTTGTTTCCAGGGACCTGTAAGGACAGTGAGTTAATTGTCCTTGTGCTATATTGTGCTTAAAAAAAACATTTATTCTAGGGACAGAAAACTCTAGGTAGGGACAGTGTCAGTTTCTTTCACTCTGCAAGTCCTTGTTTCCAGGGACCTGTAAGGACAGTGAGTTAATTTTCCTTGTGCTATATTGTGATTAAAAAAAACATTTATTCTAGGGACAGAAAACTCTAGGTAGGGACAGTGTCAGTTTCTTTCACTCTGCAAGTCCTTGTTTCCAGGGACCTGTAAGGACAGTGAGTTAATTTTCCTTGTGCTATATTGTGATTAAAAAAAACATTTTTTCTAGGGACAGAAAACTGTAGGTAGGGAGAGTGTTTTTTTTCTTTCACTCTGCAAGTCCTTGTTTCCAGGGACCTGTAAGGACAGTGAGTTAATTTTACTTGTGCTATATTGTGCTTAAAAAAAACATTTTTTCTAGGGACAGAAAACTGTAGGTAGGGAGAGTGTTTTTTTTCTTTCACTCTGCAAGTCCTTGTTTCCAGGGACCTGTAAGGACAGTGAGTTAATTGTCCTTGTGCTATATTGTGCTTAAAAAAAACATTTATTCTAGGGACAGAAAACTCTAGGTAGGGACAGTGTCAGTTTCTTTCACTCTGCAAGTCCTTGTTTCCAGGGACCTGTAAGGACAGTGAGTTAATTTTCCTTGTGCTATATTGTGATTAAAAAAAACATTTTTTCTAGGGACAGAAAACTGTAGGTAGGGAGAGTGTTTTTTTTCTTTCACTCTGCAAGTCCTTGTTTCCAGGGACCTGTAAGGACAGTGAGTTAATTGTCCTTGTGCTATATTGTGCTTAAAAAAAACATTTATTCTAGGGACAGAAAACTCTAGGTAGGGACAGTGTCAGTTTCTTTCACTCTGCAAGTCCTTGTTTCCAGGGACCTGTAAGGACAGTGAGTTAATTTTCCTTGTGCTATATTGTGATTAAAAAAAACATTTATTCTAGGGACAGAAAACTCTAGGTAGGGAGAGTGTTTTTTTTCTTTCACTCTGCAAGTCCTTGTTTCCAGGGACCTGTAAGGACAGTGAGTTAATTGTCCTTGTGCTATATTGTGCTTAAAAAAATCATTTTTTCTAGGGACAGAAAACTGTAGGTAGGGAGAGTGTTTTTTTTTTTTCACTCTGCAAGTCCTTGTTTCCAGGGACCTGTAAGGACAGTGAGTTAATTGTCCTTGTGCTATATTGTGCTTAAAAAAAACATTTATTCTAGGGACAGAAAACTCTAGGTAGGGACAGTGTCAGTTTCTTTCACTCTGCAAGTCCTTGTTTCCAGGGACCTGTAAGGACAGTGAGTTAATTTTCCTTGTGCTATATTGTGATTAAAAAAAACATTTTTTCTAGGGACAGAAAACTGTAGGTAGGGAGAGTGTTTTTTTTCTTTCACTCTGCAAGTCCTTGTTTCCAGGGACCTGTAAGGACAGTGAGTTAATTGTCCTTGTGCTATATTGTGCTTAAAAAAAACATTTATTCTAGGGACAGAAAACTCTAGGTAGGGACAGTGTCAGTTTCTTTCACTCTGCAAGTCCTTGTTTCCAGGGACCTGTAAGGACAGTGAGTTAATTTTCCTTGTGCTATATTGTGATTAAAAAAAACATTTTTTCTAGGGACAGAAAACTGTAGGTAGGGAGAGTGTTTTTTTTCTTTCACTCTGCAAGTCCTTGTTTCCAGGGACCTGTAAGGACAGTGAGTTAATTTTCCTTGTGCTATATTGTGATTAAAAAAAACATTTTTTCTAGGGACAGAAAACTGTAGGTAGGGAGAGTGTTTTTTTTCTTTCACTCTGCAAGTCCTTGTTTCCAGGGACCTGTAAGGACAGTGAGTTAATTGTCCTTGTGCTATATTGTGCTTAAAAAAAACATTTTTTCTAGGGACAGAAAACTGTAGGTAGGGAGAGTGTTTTTTTTTTTTCACTCTGCAAGTCCTTGTTTCCAGGGACCTGTAAGGACAGTGAGTTAATTGTCCTTGTGCTATATTGTGCTTAAAAAAAACATTTATTCTAGGGACAGAAAACTCTAGGTAGGGACAGTGTCAGTTTCTTTCACTCTGCAAGTCCTTGTTTCCAGGGACCTGGAGAGACATTGAGTGAATTGTCCTTGTGCTATATTGTGATTAAAAAAAACATTTATTCTAGGGACAGAAAACTCTAGGTAGGGACAGTGTCAGTTTCTTTCACTGTGAAAGTCCTTGTTTCAAGGGACAGAGAAGGACACCTGAAGGTAGCCCTTATTGCTTTTTTCCCATCTCCCTGCAGGCCATCTATTAGAATGTCTGGAAGGCAAACAAGGAGAGGCAGACAGTCAGGAGGCAATAAAAGAGGGCAAGCAGGCTCTGTGTCTGGGGGCAACAGTGCTGGTCGTGGACGCGGTGCATTGTCATCAGCACATGGCCATGGGACACGCTTGTCCTTCTTTTCGGCAGCTGGACATGTTGAGCCACATCATGCCGAAGACTTGGTAGAGTGGATGACCAAGCCCTCCTCCTCCTCCTCATCCTCTCTCACCCAGGCTCAGGGTACTGGAAAAGCAGCTGCCAAAGCGTCGTCTTCCCTGGTATCAATGTCAGACAAATCATCAGTCACTCCTTCCCTAGACCCACCATGTCCTCCTCCTGAGGAGTCCCCCGAACTGTTTCAGCACAGTGTTGGGTACATGCTCCAGGAGGATGCCCAGCGTTTCGAAGGGTCTGATGATGAAACCCAGCTAGAGGAAGGCAGTAGCGTGAGAGCAGACAGAGGGGATGCTCAAGAAGGACACCAATCTGGCAGTCATGTTCCAGCAGCTGCAGCATACTGCCAGATTGGCTCCAGTGATGAGGAGGGAGGGGATGATGAGGTCAATGACTCCACGTGGGTGCCTAATAGGAGAGAGGAGGAGGAGGAGGATGAGGAGGAGGCACATCTCCAACGAGGCAGGATGCCCTTTGGTGGCCAGCGTAAGGGCAGTACACCGACGGAATCACACCGCAGAGCTCCGCCTGTGCAGGGCGCTGCCTCTGCCCGTCATTCAAAAAGTTCTTTGGTGTGGGCCTTTTTTGAGGCTAGTGCATCAGATCGCACAGCTGCTGTTTGCAACATATGTCTCAAGCGTATATCGCGTGGCCAAAACATCAGCCGCTTGGGTACCACATGCCTGACCAGACATATGTTGACCTGCCATGCAGCTCGTTGGCAAGCCTACCTCAAAGACCCACACCAAAGAACCAAGCGGACCTCTCCTTGCACCGCATCAGCTGGGATCTCCAACCCCACTATAACTTCAGTCCTCTCTGAAACATGCACTGAGAGGAATGAAGGTGTAGAATTAGGTGTGTCACAGCCAAGTACTTGCGCCCACTCTGCTAGCAGTACACCGACGTCCGATTCTAGCAGGCAAATTTCCCTGCCCCAGCTGCTGGACCGTCGAAAGAAGTTCACTCCCAGCCATCCACATGCCCAGCGGTTGAATGCTAGCTTGGCTAAATTGCTAGCGCTTCAACTGCTGCCTTTTCAGTTGGTAGACTCGGCCCCCTTCCGTGAGTTTGTGCAATGTGCGGTTCCTCAGTGGCAGGTTCCCAAACGCCACTTTTTCTCACGGAAGGCTATTCCGGCTCTCTACCGGCATGTGGAAGGCAATGTCTTGGCCTCGCTGGACAGGGCGGTCAGCGGTAAGGTGCATATTACCGCTGACTCATGGTCCAGCAGGCATGGACAGGGACGTTACCTTTCTTTCACGGCCCATTGGGTCACTCTTTTGGCAGCTGGGAAGGATTCAGGACAAGGTGCAGTAGTGTTGGAGGTTGTCCCACCGCCACGCCTCCAAAATGCTACTACTGGTTGTGACACACCTCTCTCCTCCACCCCCTCCTCTTCTTCTTCCTCCATGGCCTCTTCCTGTGGTTTGTCCTATGAACCAGCGGTGCTCCGTAGCCGTTCACGGGGCTACGCAAGTACGCAGGCAAAAAGATGCCATGCCGTGCTTGCGCTGGTGTGTTTGGGGGACAGAAGCCACACTGGGGCAGAGGTCCTGTCTGCTCTGCAGGGCCAGGCCGAGAGGTGGTTGACGCCACGCCAGCTTAAGCCAGGAATGGTGGTTTGCGACAATGGCACCAACCTCCTCTCCGCCCTCCGACAGGGACAACTGACCCATGTGCCCTGTGTGGCTCACGTCCTTAACCTGGTGGTGCAGCGCTTCTTGGGCAGGTACCCGGGCTTACAGGATGTCCTGAGGCAGGCCAGGAAAGTCTGTGTGCATTTCCGCAGATCTTATAATGCCAGTGCTCGCCTGGCTGAGCTGCAAAAGGAGTTGAACCTGCCCAAGAACCGCCTTATATGTGACATGCCCACCAGGTGGAACTCAACGTTGGCCATGCTGCAGCGGCTGCACACGCAGCAGAGGGCCATCAATGAGTACCTGTGCGACTACGGCACCAGGACAGGGTCAGGGGAGCTTGGTTTTTTTTCTCCACGCCAGTGGGGCATGATCAGGGATGCATGCACTGTCCTGGCACCATTTGAGGAGGCCACGAGGATGGTGAGCAGTGACAGTGCATGCATCAGTGACACTGTACCTCTTGTCCACCTGTTGGAGCACACGCTGCGTGGAATAATGGACAGGGCACTTGAGGCAGAACAGAGGCAGGAAGAGGAGGACTTCCTTGCCTCTCAAGGCCCCCTTTACCCAGACAGTGTTCCTTCTGTCCCACCCATCGCACAGGAAGAGGAGGAGGAGGAGGAGGAGGAGGAGGAGGAGGATTGTGTCAGCATGGAGGTGGAGGCTGGCACTCAGCATCATCAGCAGCAGTCTTTTAGGGATGATTTACAGTCCCAAGAAACCAGTGGACTTGTACGTGGCTGGGAGGAGGTGGCTGCGGATCATGTCGTCCTTAGTGACCCAGAGGACTCCGGAGCGAATGCCTCAGCAAACCTACGCTGCATGGCCTCCCTGATCCTGCAAAGTCTGCGGAAGGATCCTCGTATTCTTCGGATCAAGGAGAGGGACCATTACTGGCTGGCCACTCTCCTTGATCCACGGTACAAGGGTAAGGTTGCGGACCTTATGTTACCGTCGCAGAGGGAGCAGAGGATGAGACAACTCCGGGAGGCCTTGCAGAAAGGTCTGTGCAACGCGTTCCCAGAGACTGGGAGGTTGCAAACTCCTGGTCCTGGACAACGAGTTGCTGAGGCTTCGGCCAGTCAAAGAAGGAGCGGTGGGGAAGGTGGCCGTCTGACCGATGCGTTCAGACAATTCTTTAGTCCGCAGCCCCAAAGTATGATCGGTTCCAGCAACCATCGCCAGCGTCTGATAAACATGGTGCAGGAATATCTAGGGGCAAGGTCAGACTTGGACACCTTCCCCACCGAAAATCCTCTGGCTTACTGGGTCTTGAGGATGGATCACTGGCCAGAGCTTGCACAGTATGCAATTGAGCTACTGGCCTGTCCTGCATCCAGCGTTCTTTCGGAACGCACATTCAGTGCTGCTGGAGGATTTGTCACGGATCACAGGGTGCGCCTGTCCACCGACTCGGTTGATCGACTGACTTTCATCAAGATGAACCAGTCTTGGATCACCACCAGCTACCACACACCTGATGCTGATATAACAGACTAATTGATTTTAAAATGTCACATCCCTTCAAGACTGATGCTGATGCTGAGTGCCTGTGCTGTTATGTTGACTGGCTATCCTCCTCCTCCGAGTCCTCAATGATACGATTGATGATGATAGCTTGGAAGATCATTTTTGTTTATGGGTGCCGCCACCAGTGCCTAACGCCCAATTTTTCAGCCCCTGTTTAACAGGGGCGTGTAATTACAATTTTTGAAGCAATACTTTGCAACAGGGCTCATTGCTGTGCTCCAAGTACAGTATCTGTGAGGAGTTGCAGTGTTGTGCCACCAGTGCCTAAGGCCCAATTTTTCAGCCCCTGTTTAACAGGGGCGTGTCATTACAATTTTTGAAGCAATACTTTGCAACAGGGCTCATTGCTGTGCTCCAAGTACAGTATCTGTGAAGGGTTGCAGTGTTGTGCCACCAGTGCCTAAGGCCCAATTTTTCAGCCCCTGTTCAACAGGGGCATGTAATTACAATTCTTGATCTAATAATTCACAGCAGGGCCCATTGCTGCACCCACCAAGAGTAACTGTCAGGGCTTACAGTGTTGTGGCACCAGCACCACCATCAAAGGCCCAATTTTTACTACCACTGTTCAACAATTATATGTAATTAAAATTCCTGATATAATAGTTGACAGCAGGGCGTTCCAGCACCAACCAAGAGTAACTGTGAGTGCTTACAGTGTTGTGCCAACACCAACAACTAAGGGGCCTATTTCTGCAGAGTATATACGGCAGGTCCCTACTTTCAAACATCCAACTTACAAACGACTCCTACTTGCAAACGCAAGAAGACAACAGGAAGTGAGAGGAAATCTACCACTAGGAAGGAAAATTCTCTCCTGTAAGAATAAATATGGGAGAAAGGTGTCTCCTCTGTACTGATGCTTTATCAGCAATCCTTGTTTCAAGAAAAACACCACATTTCAAAAACAGTTGTCATTAGGACGGAAAGTGAGGTGAAATGTTCTGAACAGGGGCACAGACAGCAAAACAAATGTTACAGGGGTGATAACCCTTACCTATGTTTTCCAAAAAGTTTAAAAATAGATTTTTGGTCTGGAGCTACACTTCAACAATGTACCTGTTCAAAATTACAAACAGATTCTACATAAGAACAAACCTACAGTCCCTGTCTTGTATGCACCGCCTGTATACGGCTGTTCAGAGTATATAGGGCCTTTTTTATTTTATGTGCGGGGTTCCCCTTAATATCCATACAAGACCCAAAGGGGCTGGTAATGGGCTGGGGTAGGGGGGGGGTCATGGGGTAGCTATGCCATTTTTCTTAAAGATTTTCATCCATATTACCGGGACCAGACATTACATTAAAGCCGCAAGCAGTTTTAAATGGCTTTTTTTTCCTTTAGAAGTGTCATTTTGTGCAGGGACAGTTCTAAACACGGGAAACACGTGGCACTTCACAGGCATACTTTAGACACCCCCCAGGTACGATATTTAAAGGAATATTTGACTTTTTTTTTTCACTTTATGCATCATTAAAATGACTGCTCCCGGAAAACGACCGTTTTTAAAACTTATTTTTGCATTGATACATGTCCCCTGGTGCAGAACCCGGGTTCCCAAACCCTTTTTAGGACAATAACATGCATAATAGTTTTTATAATTAGCACTTTAGAATTCGAACGTTCGCATCCATTGTATTTAATAGGGTTCTAATGTTCGTTCGAACTTTCGGTCCGTTCGCGGGTTCTGGTGCGAACCGAACCCGGGGGTGTTCGGCTCATCACTACTCACCAGCAGGAGGAAGGAGGTCCTGATTCCTCTATATAGATCTTTATATCACTAGAGGGGTCACCAGCGGGAGGAAGGAGGACCACCATTGGCAGAGAGGGGTGGAGAACACTGAGTGGAGGGATTGGCAGAGAGCGGTGGAGCACACCGAGCAGGAGGAGGTCAGAGCCCAGGGTTACACCTAACACCCTGGCTATGAGAGGCAGTACTGATAGTTGTACATTTGATCTCCATGGAGAAGAGAGAAGTAGAGCAGCAGTTCTGGGGATAGAGCCTTGGCGGAACCCCTATGGATAGAGAAAAGGAGGCGACAGAGTTGTAGGTGACCGTGAAGGAACACTGAGGTAGGTAGGAGGAGATCCAGGAAAGAGCAAAGTCACAGATGCCAAGGGAGTGGAGCTTTTTGAGAAAGAGCGGGAGGTCAACTGTGTGAAAGGCAGCAGAAAGGCTTAGGAGTAGGGTCATCCTTCGTACGCCAAGCTAGTGATTGGGATCGGAGTGAGGTGAGCTTTTTGCTGCGTACACACGATCGGAAATTCCGACAAGAAAACCATGTTGTTTTTTTTTCCGATTAAATGTTGGCTCAAACTTGTGTTGCATACACACGGGTCACACAAATCTTGTCGGAAATTCCGACCGTCAAGAACGCGGTGACGTACAAGACCTGCGATGAGCCAAGATCAATGAAGTTCAATAGGCAGTTTGGCTCTTCTGCTTGATTCTGAGCATGCATGAATTTTGTGCGTCGGAATTGTTATAAACACGCTCGGAATTTCCGACAACAAGTTTTGCTGTCGGAAAATTTGAGAACCAGCTCTCAAATTTTTGTTGTCGGAAATTCCGACAGAAAATGTCCGATGGAGCCTACACACGGTCAGAATTTCCGACAACAAGCTCACATTGAACATTTGTTGTCAGAAATTCCGACCGTGTGTACACGGCAATAGAGTACACAAAACCATTTGTTTTCTTTTTGACAATTAGAATATGGACCTCGAGCAGTACTCCATGGGTTTTCTTTTTTTTCTGGAGTTCACTGATTATTGGATGTGAGGATAAGTTTCAGTTTATGCCCCTTCTATGAAGACGAGCATCCTGTACAGATCGCATGACCACCACAATCAGGATGGAGGAGGTCCAGAGTCACAGCATGGAGAAGATGCTAAACCTCACCCTGGAGATCATCTACCTGCTGACCGGAGAGGTGAGGAGGATTCTGGGAGGTCACATGACATCACTCTTATCTCTATTAATAATACACAGACCTGACCGGAGAGGTGAGGAGGATTCTGGGAGGTCACATGACATCACTCTTATTTCTATTAATAAAACACAGACCTGACCGGAGAGGTGAGGAGGATTCTGGGAGGTCACATGACATCACTCTTATCTCTATTAATAATACACAGACCTGACCGGAGAGGTGAGGAGGATTCTGGGAGGTCACATGACATTACTCTTATCTCTATTAATAATACACAGACCTGACTGGAGAGGTGAGGAGGATTCTGGGAGGTCACATGACATCACTTTTATCTCTATTAATAATACACAGACCTGACTGGAGAGGTGAGGAGGATTCTGGGATTCTAACATGATATTCCTATTGGTTCTCCAATACAGAGATTTCCTCCTGTGAAGTCCGGTGATCATATGACCATCACAGTGCCTCCATGTGACTCCCTAAAACCTGAGAGACACAACATGGAAAAGATTCTAGAAGTCACCGAGAAGATGATGGAGCTGCTGACAGGAGAGGTGAGCGGTGCCGGGAATTCTGGGACATTATCCAGTAACAGACAAGGGATGTGTCTGGATGGTGACTGTATCATTGTGTGTGTCAGGTTCCTATAAGGTGTCAGGATGTCACTGTCTATTTCTCCATGGAGGAGTGGGAGTATTTAGAAGGACACAAGGATCTCTACAAGGACGTCATGATGGACAATCAGCCGCCCCTCACATCACCGGGTAAGAGGAGACTTTATTGTAAAGGAGAGAGCAGTACGGAGGCTCCACCTAGATCCCCCATCATCTGATAAACACATAGAAACAATGTATTCAGTCAGTGTGTGTGTTTCCTACAGATGGATCCAGTAATGGGAACCCACCAGAGAGATGTCCCCGTCCTCTGTATTCCCGGGATTCCACACAGGAAGGTCACACCATTCCTCATCATCATCAGGTAGATGAGGAACAATTATTGGTGGTTATGATTTATACACAGCATGTTTGTTACAATGAATGTTTTATTATATATTCAGAGTGGAATTCTCGGAGATGATAATATTGTTATTAAAGAAGAGTATAAACAGGAGGATGAGGAGTATGGAGTGATGGAGTTTTTAGAAGGACACAAGGATTTCTACAAGGACATCATGATGGAGAATCAGTCGTCCCTCACATCACCGGGTAAGTGTGTCCACCTAGATCCCCCCCCCCATCCAACAAATGAGGGGGAGATACTGTACACCATATGAAAGGTCCATCTCCATTCCTCCAATATAACGTCATGTTCCCAACAAATGAGGAGGAGATACTGAGATATCAGGTTTGGTCTCCACCCAGAGACTGGCCACATTAATCACCTTGCAGGTGGACAGACAGACATGGAGAAGGCCATATGAAAGGTCCATCTCCATTCCTCAATATAACGTCATGTTCCCAACAAATGAGGAGGAGATACTGTACATCCTATGAAAGGTCCATCTCCATTCCTCCAATATAACGTCATGTTCCCAACAAATGAGGAGATACTGTACACCATATGAAAGGTCCACCTCCAATATAACGTCATGTTCCCAACAAATGAGGAGGAGATACTGTACACCATATGAAAGGTCCATCTCCATTCCTCAATATAACGTCATGTTCCCAACAAATGAGGAGGAGATACTGTACACCATATGAAAGGTCCATCTCCATTCCTCAATATAACGTCATGTTCCCAACAAATGAGGAGATACTGTACACCATATGAAAGGTCCACCTCCATTCCTCCAATATAACGTCATGTTCCCAACAAATGAGGAGGAGATACTGAGATATCAGGTTTGGTCTCCACCCAGAGACTGGCCACATTAATCACCTTGCAGGTGAACAGACAGACATGGAGAAGGCCATATGAAAGGTCCATCTCCATTCCTCAATATAACGTCATGTTCCCAACAAATGAGGAGGAGATACTGTACATCATATGAAAGGTCCATCTCCATTCCTCAATATAATGTCATGTTCCCAACAAATGTGGAGGAGATACTGTATACCATATGAAAGGTCCATCTCCATTCCTCAATATAATGTCATGTTCCCAACAAATGAGGAGGAGATACTGTACACCATATGAAAGGTCCATCTCCATTCCTCAATATAACGTCATGTTCCCAACAAATGAGGGGGAGATACTGTACACCATATGAAAGGTCCATCTCCATTCCTCAATATAACGTCATGTTCCCAACAAATGAGGAGGAGATACTGTACATCATATGAAAGGTCCATCTCCATTCCTCCAATATAACGTCATGTTCCCAACAAATGAGGAGGAGATACTGTACACCATATGAAAGGTCCATCTCCATTCCTCAATATAACGTCATGTTCCCAACAAATGAGGAGGAGATACTGAGATATCAGGTTTGGTCTCCACCCAGAGACTGGCCACATTAATCACCTTGCAGGTGAACAGACAGACATGGAGAAGGCCATATGAAAGGTCCATCTCCATTCCTCAATATAACGTCATGTTCCCGACAAATGAGGAGGAGATACTGTACACCATATGAAAGGTCCATCTCCATTCCTCAATATAATGTCATGTTCCCAACAAATGAGGAGGAGATACTGTACACCATATGAAAGGTCCATCTCCATTCCTCAATATAACGTCATGTTCCCAACAAATGAGGAGGAGATACTGAGATATCAGGTTTGGTCTCCACCCAGAGACTGGCCACATTAATCACCTTGCAGGTGGACAGACAGACATGGAGAAAGCCATATGAAAGGTCCATCTCCATTCCTCAGGTCTATGTTGCACAGTTGATTACCAGACCAACCTACACAATGTGTGACTGTAAAACACGAACACCCCAAATACGTTTGTCGATGATAAATAATAATAATGTTTCTCTCACAGATGGATGTGACGTTGGGAATTCCTCGGAGGGGCCCCGGATTTCTTCGACAGACTATGAGGGAGAAGATAATGGAATCCCAACAGATTCTGAGAAGGAAAGGCCCTTTTTGTGCTCGGAGTGCGGCCGAAGTTTTAAACGGAAAGATCATCTGCATAGACATTTAAGAATTCACACGCGTGAAGGTTTTCCATGTGAAGAGTGCGGGAAATGTTTTTTGCGGAAGGATAAACTCTACATACACCAGCAGATCCACACGGGGGAAAAGCCGCACACATGTACAGAGTGCGGGAAAAGTTTTATAAGGAAGGAGGGACTTGTTGTACACCTGAGAACCCACACGGGTGAGAAGCCGTTTTCCTGCCCGGACTGCGGGAAACGCTTCAATCAGAAAGGCAACCTTTGCAGCCATCAGAAAGTCCACCAGAGTTCCTTGACGTGTTCGGAGTGCGGGACTTCTTGTGATAATAAATATGAACTTGCCATACACCAGAGAGGCCACGCCAGGAAGGAGGCCTTCTCCTGCTTGGAGTGCGGGATATTGTGTGACAGGAAATCCCATCTTATTATCCACCAGAGAAGTCACACGGGTGAGAAGCCCTATTCGTGCTCCCAGTGCCAGAAATCCTTCGTACTGAAGTCAGAACTTACCATCCACCAGAGAAGTCACACCGGTGAGCATCCGTTTTCGTGCCCAGAGTGCGGGAAGTGTTTCTTACGACAAAAATGCTTTACAAAACACGTGAAATGGCACACTGCAGAGAAGCCGCTCTCCTACCCGGAGTGCGGGAAGTCCTTCATTGAAAAAGGGGAACTTGCTGTGCACCTGAACAGCCACACAGGGGTACATCGCTTTTCATGTTCAGAGTGCGGGAAAGGTTTCTCTCATAAAGGAAAATTATTTCATAGACACCAGAGAACCCACATGGGTGAGCGACCTTACACCTGTTCAGATTCAGAGTGTGGAAAAACGTTCCTAAAAAATTCAGATCTTATTAACCACCTAAGAAGCCACACAGGAGAATGCCCTTTTCCATGCACAGAGTGCGGGAGATGTTTCCCAAATAAATCTCTTCTTGTTAAACACCGGTGCAGGCCCGCTGGGGGGCCTCCTTTTTCATATAATTCTTAGGCGTCCTTCATCAGTCTAGGTAGGTACCCGAAAAGTCACAATGGTCAGCGTCCTCTTCCATAACCAAAGTTCGGGAAATGTTTCAACTCACAAGGGTCATGGTCTGAAATCACTTTACCCTAAAAGAACAATACAACAGAAGCCCCAAGCCCTAGGATAAAGAGTCCAAAATGCTTTAATGGGCTGTTTAGCAACATCTAATAAAACCTCCCAACGCGTTTCGGCCAAAAGCTCCTCCTCCAAAAAAAATAACTTTTATCATTGATGTTTCAACTCACAAGGGTCACAGTCTGAAATCATTTTATCCTAAAAGGACAATACAACAGAAGCTCCAAGCCCTAGGATAAAGAGTCCAAAATGCTTTAAGGGCTGTTTAGCAGCATCAAATAAAACCTCCCAATGCGTTTCGGCCAAAAGCTCCTCCTCCAAAAAAAATAACTTGTATCATTGATGTTTCAACTCTCACAAGGGTCAGCGACCTTTCTCACAGTCGGAAATCATTTTATCCTAAAAGGACAATACAACAGAAGCTCCAAGCCCTGTGATAAAGAGTCCAAAATGCTTTAAGGGCTGTTTAGCAACATCTAATAATACCTTCCAACGCGTTTCGGCCAAAGCTCCTCCTTCAAAAATAAAAACTTGTATCGACTCAAGGATATTTTTAGGCAAAATACTCTGTATTCAAATGTATATTAACCAATTTTTTATAAATGTTTTGCTAGAGAATGAAAACCTGCAAACTATTTTATATTTTCTGAGAGAGGAGACCCCCTAGAAGAAGAAGTTGGCAACTGCAATGTTTTAATGTCACGCAACTGTTTATCTCATCTATATTGTAATGACGAATACTCTAAAATGAATTTTAGTGCACACAAATACAATAAAATACCAAATTTTTGGGAAAAAATATAAAGGACGGGGTTTGTGTCGAGTAAATAGATACCAAACACGCCAAGCCTTAAAATTGGTGTATTTTTCAGGCCCTCCTAGCCTGACTACTGGTGACTTGTCCTGTAGCATCACCATGAGGCTCACCACTACAGCAACAGATACAAACATACAGGGTCTGTCACTGGCCTCCTTAATGCACATTAGGGAGGCCAGGCGAACACCTACCTTTAGGCATCTTTAGGCCCTCTAACCAGGGTTGCCACCTATCTGGGAATCACCCGGACGGTCCAGGTTTGGAATCGTGTCCAGGTTTCAGGCGTAATGAAACCCAGACACATTATTCAGACCGGGCTTGGGGTCCCTAGGTAACCAAGATAGTCGCACACAAATCTGTTGCTGTCCGGGAGCTGCGGGCGTATGTCCAGGGGCAAGTTCGGCATCACATGGGGGCAGGGCGATAATGTCAGCAAGAGCAATTTGGCCACACCCACTGTTTGCTGCGGTGTCCTAGGCCACTAAAGTGCTCGGGTTTGGCGGTGGTAACCCTACCCCTAACAGACTCGTTGTGGACCTTTAAGCATCTTCAGCCCCACTTACAGGTTTTTTGTGGACGTTTAATAATCTCTTCAGCCCCACTTAGAGGTTTTGTTGTGGACCTTTGAGCATCTTCAGCCCCACCTAGAGGCTCATTGTGGACCTGTAGTCAACTTCAGCCTCACCTACAGGTTAGTGGACCTTTAAGCATCTTCATCCCCACTTACAGGCTTGTTCTGGACCTTTAAACATCTTCATCCCCACTTACAGGCTCGTTGTGGACCTTCAAGCATCTTCAGCCCCACTTACAGGCTCGTTGTGGACCTTCAAGCATCTTCAGCCCCACTTACAGGCTCGTTGTGGACCTTTAAGCATCTTCATCCCCACTTACAGGCTCGTTGTGGACCTTCAAGCATCTTCAGCCCCACTTACAGGCTCGTTGTGGACCTTCAAGCAACTTCAGCCCCACTTACAGGCTCGTTGTGGACCTTCAAGCAACTTCAGCCCCACTTACAGGCTCGTTGTGGACCTTCAAGCATCTTCATCACCACTTACAGGCTCGTTGTGGACCTTCAAGCATCTTCATCCCCACTTACAGGCTCGTTGTGGACCTTCAAGCATCTTCAGCCCCACTTACAGGCCTTTTGTGGACCTTTAAGCATCTTCAGCCCCACTTACAGGCTCGTTGTGGACCTTTAAGCATCTTCAGCCCCACTTACAGGCTCGTTGTAGACCTTCAAGCATCTTCATCCCCACTTAGAGGCCTGTTGTGGACCTTTAAGCATCTTCAGCCCCACTTACAGGCTCGTTGTGGACCTTCAAGCATCTTCATCCCCACTTACAGGCTCGTTGTGGACCTTCAAGCATCTTCATCCCCACTTACAGGCTCGTTGTAGACCTTCAAGCATCTTCATCCCCACTTAGAGGCCCGTTGTGGACCTTTAAGCATCTTCATCCCCACTTACAGGTTTTTTGTGGACGTTTAATAATCTCTTCAGCCCCACTTAGAGGTTTGTTGTGGACCTTTGAGCATCTTCAGCCCCACCTAGAGGCTCATTGTGGACCTGTAGTCAACTTCAGCCTCACCTAAATGCTCGTGGACCTTTAAGCATCTTTAGCCCCACTTAGAGGCTCGTTGTGGACCTTCAAGCATCTTCATCCCCACTTACAGGCTCGTTGTGGACCTTCAAGCATCTTCATCCCCACTTACAGGCTCGTTGTGGACCTTCAAGCATCTTCAGCCCCACTTACAGGCCTTTTGTGGACCTTTAAGCATCTTCAGCCCCACTTACAGGCTCGTTGTAGACCTTCAAGCATCTTCATCCCCACTTAGAGGCCCGTTGTGGACCTTCAAGCATCTTCATCCCCACTTACAGGCTCGTTGTGGACCTTCAAGCATCTTCATCCCCACTTACAGGCTCGTTGTGGACCTTCAAGCATCTTCAGCCCCACTTACAGGCTCGTTGTGGACCTTCAAGCATCTTCAGCCCCACTTACAGGCCTTTTGTGGACCTTTAAGCATCTTCAGCCCCACTTACAGGCTCGTTGTGGACCTTTAAGCATCTTCAGCCCCACTTACAGGCTCGTTGTAGACCTTCAAGCATCTTCATCCCCACTTAGAGGCCTGTTGTGGACCTTTAAGCATCTTCAGCCCCACTTACAGGCTCGTTGTGGACCTTCAAGCATCTTCATCCCCACTTACAGGCTCGTTGTGGACCTTCAAGCATCTTCATCCCCACTTACAGGCTCGTTGTAGACCTTCAAGCATCTTCATCCCCACTTAGAGGCCCGTTGTGGACCTTTAAGCATCTTCATCCCCACTTACAGGTTTTTTGTGGACGTTTAATAATCTCTTCAGCCCCACTTAGAGGTTTGTTGTGGACCTTTGAGCATCTTCAGCCCCACCTAGAGGCTCATTGTGGACCTGTAGTCAACTTCAGCCTCACCTAAATGCTCGTGGACCTTTAAGCATCTTTAGCCCCACTTAGAGGCTCGTTGTGGACCTTCAAGCATCTTCATCCCCACTTACAGGCTCGTTGTGGACCTTCAAGCATCTTCATCCCCACTTACAGGCTCGTTGTGGACCTTCAAGCATCTTCAGCCCCACTTACAGGCCTTTTGTGGACCTTTAAGCATCTTCAGCCCCACTTACAGGCTCGTTGTAGACCTTCAAGCATCTTCATCCCCACTTAGAGGCCCGTTGTGGACCTTCAAGCATCTTCATCCCCACTTACAGGCTCGTTGTGGACCTTCAAGCATCTTCATCCCCACTTACAGGCTCGTTGTAGACCTTCAAGCATCTTCATCCCCACTTACAGGCTCGTTGTGGACCTTCAAGCATCTTCAGCCCCACTTACAGGCCTGTTGTGGACCTTCAAGCATCTTCATCCCCACTTAGAGGCCCGTTGTGGACCTTTAAGCATCTTCATCCCCACTTACAGGTTTTTTGTGGACGTTTAATAATCTCTTCATCCCCACTTAGAGGTTTGTTGTGGACCTTTGAGCATCTTCAGCCCCACCTAGAGGCTCATTGTGGACCTGTAGTCAACTTCAGCCTCACCTAAATGCTCGTGGACCTTTAAGCATCTTTAGCCCCACTTAGAGGCTCGTTGTGGACCTTTAAGCATCTTTAGCCCCACTTAGAGGCTTGTTCTGGACCTTTAAACAGCTTCATCCCCACTTAGAGGCCCGCTGTGCACCTTTAAGCATCTTCATCCCCACTTACAGGCTCGTTGTAGACCTTTTAAGCAGCTTCAGCCCCACTTAAAAAAAGTTTGTTGTAGACCTTCAAGCATCTTCAGCCCCACTTACAGGCTCGTTGTGAACCTTTAAGCATCTTCAGCCCCACTTAGAGGCCCGTTGTGGACCTTTAAGCATCTTAAATAAAAATCCCAGTGTTTAAAAAGTTTCCAAAAGAAATCGCTATCTGTCTCAAAAAATTATCATGTCATATGTGTACAGTGTTGCATGACTGAGTATTTGTCATTCAAAGTGTGAGAGCGCCGAAGGCTGAAAATTGTCCTGGACAGGAAGGGAGTGGAAGTGTCTGGTATCGAAGGGGCTACTGAAGGGCTTGGTCCACCTCCATGGTGTCCAAAACCAAAAAATGTGGCCAAAGTAGGCTTGCTGTCTGGGGAAGAAAGCTGAAGAAGAATCCTGCTTAGCAGATTGCCGGTCCTGGCTTAAAGGTCCACAACGAGCCTGTGAGTGGGGATGAAGATGCTTAAAGGTCCACAACGAGCCTATAAGTGGGGCTGAAGATGCTTAAAGGTCCACAACGAGCCTGTAAGTGGGGCTGAAGATGCTTAAAGGTCCACAACGAGCCTGTAAGTGGGGCTGAAGATGCTTAAAGGTCCACAACGAGCCTGTAAGTGGTGATGAAGATGCTTAAAGGTCCACAACGAGCCTGTAAGTGGTGATGAAGATGCTTAAAGGTCCACAACGAGCCTGTAAGTGGGGCTGAAGATGCTTAAAGGTCCACAACGGGCCTCTAAGTGGGGATGAAGATGCTTGAAGGTCCACAACGAGCCTGTAAGTGGTGATGAAGATGCTTAAAGGTCCACAACGAGCCTGTAAGTGGGGCTGAAGATGCTTAAAGGTCCACAACGGGCCTCTAAGTGGGGATGAAGATGCTTAAAGGTCCACAACGAGCCTGTAAGTGGGGCTGAAGATGCTTAAAGGTCCACAACGAGCCTGTAAGTGGGGCTGAAGATGCTTAAAGGTCCACAACGAGCCTGTAAGTGGTGATGAAGATGCTTAAAGGTCCACAACGAGCCTGTAAGTGGGGCTGAAGGTGCTTAAAGGTCCACAACTAGGGATGAGCTTTGTGTTCGAGTCGAACATACGTTCGACTCGAACATCGGCTGTTCGATCGTTCGACGAAGATCGAACGATTTGGGCCGTTCGCGCCAAATTCGAGTGACGCGAACGGCCCACAATGCACTACGCCATCGCAGTGTCATCCAGGCGCTGTGATTGGCCAAGCATGCACTGTGACCCCGCATGCTTGGCCAATCACAGCGCCGGCAGCGAGGAGAGCAATGATTGGCCACAGGCAGGATGCCTGTGGCCAATTATTGCTGAGGGTGTTTAGTACACGCCCCACACTATAAAAGGCCGCCAGCACGGCGGCCTAGTGTAGTGTGTTCCGGAGCAGGGAAAGACAAGCATAGGCAGGGACAGTGACTTTTATTTCTTTCTTGCTTAACCTGGATTCCTTTAGTTTAGGGAAAGAGAAGGATAGGTAGGGAGAGTGTCAGTGTGTTTTACTGTGCGAGTCCTTGTTTCTAGGGACAAAGAAGGAAAGTGAGGGGATTTCTCCTTGTGCTATAGTGTGCTTTAAAAAAACATTTTTTCTAGGGACAGAAAACTGTAGGTAGGGAGAGTGTCAGTTTCTTTCACTGTGCCAGTCCTTGTTTCTAGGGACAAAGAAGGAAAGTGAGGGGAATTCTCCTTGTGCTATAGTGTGCTTTAAAAAAACATTTTTTCTAGGGACAGAAAACTGTAGGTAGGGAGAGTGTCAGTTTCTTTAACTGTGCCAGTCCTTGTTTCTAGGGACAAAGAAGGAAAGTGAGGGGATTTCTCCTTGTGCTATATTGTGCTTTAAAAAAACATTTTTTCTAGGGACAGAAAACTGTAGGTAGGGAGAGTGTCAGTTTCTTTCACTGTGCCAGTCCTTGTTTCTAGGGACAAAGAAGGAAAGTGAGGGGAATTCTCCTTGTGCTATAGTGTGCTTTAAAAAAACATTTTTTCTAGGGACAGAAAACTGTAGGTAGGGAGAGTGTCAGTTTCTTTCACTGTGCCAGTCCTTGTTTCTAGGGACAAAGAAGGAAAGTGAGGGGAATTCTCCTTGTGCTATAGTGTGCTTTAAAAAAAACATTTTTTCTAGGGACAGAAAACTGTAGGTAGGGAGAGTGTCAGTTTCTTTCACTGTGCCAGTCCTTGTTTCTAGGGACAAAGAAGGAAAGTGAGGGGATTTCTCCTTGTGCTATAGTGTGCTTTAAAAAAACATTTTTTCTAGGGACAGAAAACTGTAGGTAGGGAGAGTGTCAGTTTCTTTCACTGTGCCAGTCCTTGTTTCTAGGGACAAAGAAGGAAAGTGAGGGGAATTCTCCTTGTGCTATAGTGTGCTTTAAAAAAACATTTTTTCTAGGGACAGAAAACTGTAGGTAGGGAGAGTGTCAGTTTCTTTCACTGTGCCAGTCCTTGTTTCTAGGGACAAAGAAGGAAAGTGAGGGGAATTCTCCTTGTGCTATAGTGTGCTTTAAAAAAACATTTTTTCTAGGGACAGAAAACTGTAGGTAGGGAGAGTGTCAGTTTCTTTCACTGTGCCAGTCCTTGTTTCTAGGGACAAAGAAGGAAAGTGAGGGGAATTCTCCTTGTGCTATAGTGTGCTTTAAAAAAACATTTTTTCTAGGGACAGAAAACTGTAGGTAGGGAGAGTGTCAGTTTCTTTCACTGTGCCAGTCCTTGTTTCTAGGGACAAAGAAGGAAAGTGAGGGGAATTCTCCTTGTGCTATAGTGTGCTTTAAAAAAACATTTTTTCTAGGGACAGAAAACTGTAGGTAGGGAGAGTGTCAGTTTCTTTCACTGTGCCAGTCCTTGTTTCTAGGGACAAAGAAGGAAAGTGAGGGGATTTCTCCTTGTGCTATAGTGTGCTTTAAAAAAACATTTTTTCTAGGGACAGAAAACTGTAGGTAGGGAGAGTGTCAGTTTCTTTCACTGTGCCAGTCCTTGTTTCTAGGGACAAAGAAGGAAAGTGAGGGGAATTCTCCTTGTGCTATAGTGTGCTTTAAAAAAACATTTTTTCTAGGGACAGAAAACTGTAGGTAGGGAGAGTGTCAGTTTCTTTCACTGTGCCAGTCCTTGTTTCTAGGGACAAAGAAGGAAAGTGAGGGTAATTCTCCTTGTGCTATAGTGTGCTTTAAAAAAACATTTTTTCTAGGGACAGAAAACTGTAGGTAGGGAGAGTGTCAGTTTCTTTCACTGTGCCAGTCCTTGTTTCTAGGGACAAAGAAGGAAAGTGAGGGGAATTCTCCTTGTGCTATAGTGTGCCAAAGCATTCCTCATCAACCATCTTTGAAATCCTTGTTTTTTGGACAGTCAGGGAAATTGTCGTTGTGCTATTCTGTGCAAAAGCAATAATCCTCAACCATATTTAGAAATCCTTAAGTAAAGGGACAGAGAAGGACACCTGAAGGTAGCCCTTATTGCTTTTTTCCCATCTCCCTGCAGGCCATCTATTAGAATGTCTGGAAGGCAAACAAGGAGAGGCAGACAGTCAGGAGGCAATAAAAGAGGGCAAGCAGGCTCTGTGTCTGGGGGCAACAGTGCTGGTCGTGGACGCGGTGCATTGTCATCAGCACATGGCCATGGGACACGCTTGTCCTTCTTTTCGGCAGCTGGACATGTTGAGCCACATCATGCCGAAGACTTGGTAGAGTGGATGACCAAGCCCTCCTCCTCCTCCTCATCCTCTCTCACCCAGGCTCAGGGTACTGGCAAAGCAGCTGCCAAAGCGTCCTTTTCCCTGGTATCAATGTCAGACTCATCATCAGTCACTCCTTCCCTAGACCCACCATGTCCTCCTCCTGAGGAGTCCCCCGAACTGTTTGAGCACAGTGTTGGGTACATGCTCCAGGAGGATGCACAGCGTTTCGAAGGGTCTGATGATGAAACCCAGCTACAGGAAGGCAGTAGCGTGAGAGCAGACAGAGGGGATGCTCAAGAAGGACACCAATCTGGCAGTCATGTTCCAGCAGCTGCAGCATACTGCCAGATTGGCTCCAGTGATGAGGAGGGAGGGGATGATGAGGTCACTGACTCCACGTGGGTGCCTAATAGGAGAGAGGAGGAGGAGGAGGATGAGGAGGAGGCACATCTCCAACGAGGCAGGATGCCCTTTGGTGGCCAGCGTAAGGGCAGTACACCGACGGAATCACACCGCAGAGCTCCGCCTGTGCAGGGCGCTGCCTCTGCCCGTCATTCAAAAAGTTCCTTGGTGTGGGCCTTTTTTGAGGCTAGTGCATCAGATCGCACAGCTGCTGTTTGCAACATATGTCTCAAGCGTATATCGCGTGGCCAAAACATCAGCCGCTTGGGTACCACATGCCTGACCAGACATATGTTGACCTGCCATGCAGCTCGTTGGCAAGCCTACCTCAAAGACCCACACCAAAGAACAAAGCGGACCTCTCCTTGCACCGCATCAGCTGGGATCTCCAACCCCACTATAACTTCAGTCCTCTCTGAAACATGCACTGAGAGGAATGAAGGTGTAGAATTAGGTGTGTCACAGCCAAGTACTTGCGGCCACTCTGCTAGCAGTACACCGACGTCCGATTCTAGCAGGCAAATTTCCCTGCCCCAGCTGCTGGACCGTCGAAAGAAGTTCACTCCCAGCCATCCACATGGCCAGCGGTTGAATGCTAGCTTGGCTAAATTGCTAGCGCTTCAACTGCTGCCTTTTCAGTTGGTAGACTCGGCCCCCTTCCGTGAGTTTGTGCAATGTGCGGTTCCTCAGTGGCAGGTTCCCAAACGCCACTTTTTCTCACGGAAGGCTATTCCGGCTCTCTACCGGCATGTGGAAGGCAATGTCTTGGCCTCGCTGGACAGGGCGGTCAGCGGTAAGGTGCATATTACCGCTGACTCATGGTCCAGCAGGCATGGACAGGGACGTTACCTTTCTTTCACGGCCCATTGGGTCACTCTTTTGGCAGCTGGGAAGGATGCAGGACAAGGTGCAGTAGTGTTGGAGGTTGTTCCACCGCCACGCCTCCAAAATGCTACTACTGGTTGTGACACACCTCTCTCCTCCACCCCCTCCTCTTCTTCTTCCTCCATGGCCTCTTCCTGTGGTTTGTCCTATGAACCAGCGGTGCTCCGTAGCCGTTCACGGGGCTACGCAAGTACGCAGGCAAAAAGATGCCATGCCGTGCTTGCGCTGGTGTGTTTGGGGGACAGAAGCCACACTGGGGCAGAGGTCCTGTCTGCTCTGCAGGGCCAGGCCGAGAGGTGGTTGACGCCACGCCAGCTTAAGCCAGGAATGGTGGTTTGCGACAATGGCACCAACCTCCTCTCCGCCCTCCGACAGGGACAACTGACCCATGTGCCCTGTGTGGCTCACGTCCTTAACCTGGTGGTGCAGCGGTTCTTGGGCAGGTACCCGGGCTTACAGGATGTCCTGAGGCAGGCCAGGAAAGTCTGTGTGCATTTCCGCAGATCTTATAATGCCAGTGCTCGCCTGGCTGAGCTGCAAAAGGAGTTGAACCTGCCCAAGAACCGCCTTATATGTGACATGCCCACCAGGTGGAACTCAACGTTGGCCATGCTGCAGCGGCTGCACACGCAGCAGAGGGCCATCAATGAGTACCTGTGCGACTACGGCACCAGGACAGGGTCAGGGGAGCTTGGTTTTTTTTCTCCACGCCAGTGGGGCATGATCAGGGATGCATGCACTGTCCTGGCACCATTTGAGGAGGCCACGAGGATGGTGAGCAGTGACAGTGCATGCATCAGTGACACTGTACCTCTTGTCCACCTGTTGGAGCACACGCTGCGTGGAATAATGGACAGGGCACTTGAGGCAGAACAGAGGCAGGAAGAGGAGGACTTCCTTGCCTCTCAAGGCCCCCTTTACCCAGACAGTGTTCCTTCTGTCCCACCCATCGCACAGGAAGAGGAAGAGGAGGAGGAGGAGGAGGAGGAGGAGGATTGTGTCAGCATGGAGGTGGAGGCTGGCACTCAGCATCATCAGCAGCAGTCTTTTAGGGATGATTTACAGTCCCAAGAAACCAGTGGACTTGTACGTGGCTGGGAGGAGGTGGCTGCGGATCATGTCGTCCTTAGTGACCCAGAGGACTCCGGAGCGAATGCCTCAGCAAACCTACGCTGCATGGCCTCCCTGATCCTGCAAAGTCTGCGGAAGGATCCTCGTATTCTTCGGATCAAGGAGAGGGACCATTACTGGCTGGCCACTCTCCTTGATCCACGGTACAAGGGTAAGGTTGCGGACCTTATGTTACCTTCGCAGAGGGAGCAGAGGATGAGACAACTCCGGGAGGCCTTGCAGAAAGGTCTGTGCAACGCGTTCCCAGAGACTGGGAGGTTACAAACTCCTGGTCCTGGACAACGAGTTGCTGAGGCTTCGGCCAGTCAAAGAAGGAGCGGTGGGGAAGGTGGCCGTCTGACCGATGCGTTCAGACAATTCTTTAGTCCGCAGCCCCAAAGTATGATCGGTTCCAGCAACCATCGCCAGCGTCTGATAAACATGGTGCAGGAATATCTAGGGGCAAGGTCAGACTTGGACACCTTCCCCACCGAAAATCCTCTGGCTTACTGGGTCTTGAGGATGGATCACTGGCCAGAGCTTGCACAGTATGCAATTGAGCTACTGGCCTGTCCTGCATCCAGCGTTCTTTCGGAACGCACATTCAGTGCTGCTGGAGGATTTGTCACGGATCACAGGGTGCGCCTGTCCACCGACTCGGTTGATCGACTGACTTTCATCAAGATGAACCAGTCTTGGATCACCACCAGCTACCACACACCTGATGCTGATATAACAGACTAATTGATTTTAACATGTCACATCCCTTCAAGACTGATGCTGATGCTGAGTGCCTGTGCTGTTATGTTGACTGGCTATCCTCCTCCTCCGAGTCCTCAATGATACGATTGATGATGATAGCTTGGAAGATCATTTTTGTTTATGGGTGCCGCCACCAGTGGCTAAGGCCCAATTTTTCAGCCCCTGTTTTACAGGGGCGTGTAATTACAATTTTTTTAGCAATAATTTGCCATAGGGCTCATTGCTGTGCTCCAAGTACAGTATCTGTGAGGGGTTGGAGTGTTGTGGCACCAGTGCCTAAGGCCCAATTTTTCAGCCCCTGTTTAACAGGGGCGTGTCATTACAATTTTTGAAGCAATACTTTGCAACAGGGCTCATTGCTGTGCTCCAAGTAACGTATCTGCGAGGGGTTGTAGTGTTGTGCCACCAGTGCCTAAGGCCCAATTTTTCAGCCCCTGTTCAACAGGGGCATGCAATTACAATTCTTGATCTAATAATTCACAGCAGGGCCCATTGCTGCACCCACCAAGAGTAACTCTGAGGGCTTACAGTGTTGTGGCAACGCCACCACCACCACCACCACCACGAAAGGCCCAATTTTTCAGCCCCTGTTCAAAAGGGGCATGTAATTACAATTCTTGATCTAATAATTCACAGCAGGGCCCATTCCTGCACCCACCAAGAGTAACTCTGAGGGCTTACAGTGTTGTGGCAACACCACCACCACCACCACCACCACGAAAGGCCCAATTTTTCAGCCCCTGTTCAACAGGGGCATGCAATTACAATTCTTGATCTAATAATTCACAGCAGGGCCCATTGCTGCACCAACCAAGAGTAACTGTCAGGGCTTACAGTGTTGTGGCACCAGCACCACCATCAAAGGCCCAATTTTTACTACCACTGTTCAACAATTATATGTAATTACAATTCCTGATATAATAGTTGACAGCAGGGCGTTCCAGCACCAACCAAGAGTAACTGTGAGTGCTTACAGTGTTGTGCCAACACCAACAACTAAGGGGCCTATTTCTGCAGAGTATATACGGCAGGTCCCTACTTTCAAACATCCAACTTACAAACGACTCCTACTTGCAAACGCAAGAAGACAACAGGAAGTGAGAGGAAATCTACCACTAGGAAGGAAAATTCTCTCCTGTAAGAATAAATATGGGAGAAAGGTGTCTCCTCTGTACTGATGCTTTATCAGCAATCCTTGTTTCAAGAAAAACACCACATTTCAAAAACAGTTGTCATTGGGACGGAAAGTGAGGTGAAATGTTCTGAACAGGGGCACAGACAGCAAAACAAATGTTACAGGGGTGATAACCCTTACCTATGTTTTCCAAAAAGTTTAAAAATAGATTTTTGGGCTGGAGCTACACTTCAACAATGTACCTGTTCAAAATTACAAACACATTCTACATAAGAACAAACCTACAGTCCCTGTCTTGTATGCACCGCCTGTATACGGCTGTTCAGAGTATATAGGGCCTTTTTTATTTTATGTGCGGGGTTCCCCTTAATATCCATACAAGACCCAAAGGGGCTGGTAATGGGCTGGGGTGGGGGGGGGGGTGATGGGGTAGCTATGCCATTTTTCTTAAAGATTTTCATCCATATTACCGGGACCAGACATTACATTAAAGCCGCAAGCAGTTTTAAATGGCTTTTTTTTCCTTTAGAAGTGTCATTTTGTGCAGGGACAGTTCTAAACACGGGAAACACGTGGCACTTCACAGGCATACTTTAGACACCCCCCAGGTACGATATTTAAAGGAATATTTGACTTTTTTTTTTCACTTTATGCATCATTAAAATGACTGCTCCCGAAAAACGACCGTTTTTAAAACTTCTTTTTGCATTGATACATGTCCCCTGGTGCAGAACCCGGGTTCCCAAACCCTTTTTAGGACAATAACATGCATAATAGTTGTTATAATTAGCACTTTTGAATTTGAACGTTCGCATCCATTGTATTTAATAGGGTTCTAATGTTCGTACGAACTTTCGGTCCGTTCGCGGGTTCTGGTGCGAACCGAACCCGGGGGTGTTCGGCTCATCACTATCCACAACGAGCCTGTAAGTTGGCTGAAGATGCTTAAAGGTCCACAACGAGCCTGTAAGTGGGGCTGAAGATGCTTAAAGGTCCACAACGAGCCTGTAAGTGGGGCTGAAGATGCTTAAAGGTCCACAACGAGCCTGTAAGTGGTGATGAAGATGCTTAAAGGTCCACAACGAGCCTGTAAGTGGGGCTGAAGATGCTTAAAGGTCCACAACGAGCCTGTAAGTGGGGCTGAAGATGCTTAAAGGTCCACAACGAGCCTGTAAGTGGGGCTGAAGATGCTTAAAGGTCCACAACGAGCCTGTAAGTGGTGATGATTATGCTTAAAGGTCCACAACGAGCCTGTAAGTGGTGATGATTATGCTTAAAGGTCCACAACGAGCCTGTAAGTGGGGCTGAAGATGCTTAAAGGTCCACAACGAGCCTGTAAGTGGGGCTGAAGATGCTTAAAGGTCCACAACGAGCCTGTAAGTGGGGCTGAAGATGCTTAAAGGTCCACAACGAGCCTGTAAGTGGTGATGAAGATGCTTAAAGGTCCACAACGAGCCTGTAAGTGGGGCTGAAGATGCTTAAAGGTCCACAACGAGCCTGTAAGTGGGGCTGAAGATGCTTAACGGTCCACAACGATCCTGTAAGTGGGGCTGAAGATGCTTAAAGGTCCACAACGAGCCTGTAAGTGGTGATGAAGATGCTTAAAGGTCCACAACGAGCCTGTAAGTGGTGATTAGTGTTGAGCGAACCCGAACTGTAAAGTACGGGTCCGTACCGAACTTTAGCTTTTTCCCGAACCCGAACCCGGACTTTGCGCAAAAGTCCGGGTTCGGGTTCGGCAATCTAATTACGCAGTTAGAAATGCTTCAGGGGCCAGCCAATCACCTTTTGATTAGCTGGTGTGCCCTTAGAAGCCATCATAGCCATGCCTACTAATGGCATGGCTGTGATTGGTCAGTGCAACATGTGACCCAGCTTCTATATAAGCTAGAGGCACACAGCACACACGTCACTCTGCTTCAGAATAGATAGGGAGAGGATCTTGGCTGCTGCTGTTGCTAATAGGGAGAGATTGTAAAATACATGAGGTAGTCCTGATTCTGCAATCTGAGGGAAAAGATAGAGAGACAGTGTAGTGTAGGACCAGGTTCCTGTTGGTGCTTTCAGGGAGAGAAATTTATTATATAGGAGTCCAGATTCAGAGATTAAAATCAGCGATCTGCATAGGTTTACCTGTTTGTGTTGCAGTGCAGTCTTTTTACACTGCCATGAGCCCAGTGTCAGAGAAAATCTACCTTTTATCTGCAAGCTCAGTGCACCAGCACTGCATATATTACGTTGAGAGATACACCGTTTCCATACTGTGGGTGTATTCTGCTCTTTGAAAAAGATCCATTTAGGGGAAAAAAAATGGACTTTATTGTGCTCTTTTCCAAAAGACCCATAGGGCAAAAAAAAAAAAAAAAATTGCATTTTATTTTGCTCGTGCAAAAAAAGACCCGTTTAGGGCAAAAAAAAAATAAAAAATTGCACTTTAATGTACGCTTGCAAAAAGAGCCATTCAGGGCCACAAAAAATAGTTTGCAGTGTGTTATACATATGTGGAGGTGTGTGAAATAAACAATTTCTATATAGTTTTCTCCTACTGTGCTATACTAAAAAAACAAAATTTTTTTTGAATAGCATTTTCTGAAGTTCTGTAGCTGTGCGATTCAGCGGTTACGTACTGTGGGTGTGTTCTGCTCTTCCAAAAAACGCCATTTAGGGGCACAAAAAATAGTTTGCAGTGTGTTATACATATGTGGAGGTGTGTGAAATAAACAATTTCTATATAGTTTTCTCCTACTGTGCTATACTAAAAAAACAACATTTTTTTTGAATAGCATTTTCTGCAGTTCTGTAGCTGTGCGATTCAGCGGTTACGTACTGTGGGTGTGTTGTGGTCTTCCAAAAAACGCCATTTAGGGGCACAAAAAATAGTTTGCAGTGTGTTATACATATGTGGAGATGTGTGAAATAAACAATTTCTATATAGTTTTCACCTACTGTGCTATACTAAAAAAAAAAAAATTTTTTTGAATAGCAGTTTCTGCAGTTCTGTAGCTGTGCGATTCAGCGGTTACGTACTGTGGGTGTGTTCTGCTCTTCCAAAAAACGCCATTTAGGGGCACAAAAAATAGTTTGCAGTGTGTTATACATATGTGGAGGTGTGTGAAATAAACAATTTCTATATAGTTTTCTCCTACTGTGCTATACTAAAAAAACGACATTTTTTTTTTAATAGCATTTTCTGCAGTTCTGTAGCTGTGCGATTCAGCGGTTACGTACTGTGGGTGTGTTCTGCTCTTCCAAAAACACCCATTTAGGGCAAGATCCTAAATTTGGAAAATATGAGGGGAAGGTCAAAGGGACGTGGTGGCCCCGGTCGTGGTGCTGCTGGTGGAGCTCCTGTTGCAGGGAGAGGACGTGGTGGATCTGTGCCAGATACACGCACAAGTGAAACACCTTCCTCAGGTGCGAGTAGGCGACCGAGCCTGCGGCGGTATTTTGTCGCGCCTAATGAGGCTGTACGAATGTTTAGGCCAGGACAAGTACAGGCGATAGTAGATTGGGTTGCTGACAGTGCCTCGGGTTCCTTCACATTGTCTCCCACCCACTCTTCTGATGAAAGAACAGAGTTGGCACCTGAAACCCATGTCCATCAGTCTTTCACCTCACCCCCTTGCAAATCAGCCAAGCAGTCTGAGCCCCAAATCATGCAGCAGTCTCTTCTGCTTTTCGATGACTCTGTTAGCAGGGTTTCCCAGGGCCATCCACCTAGCCCTGCCCCAGAAGTGGAAGAGATTGAGTGCACCGATGCCCAACCACTTATGTTTCATGATGGGTACATGGGAGGACCATCGCAGTACGTCTCGGATGATGACGAAACACAGGTGCCAACTGCTGCTGCTTTCGCAATTGTGCAGGCAGACAAGGAGGGCAGGGGTGAAGACTGGGTGGAAGATGATGTGGAGGACGATGAGGTCCTCGACCCCACATGGAATCAACGTTATGCAGGTGACCAGTGTAGTTCGGAGGAAGAGGCGGTGGTCGCACAGAGCCACCAGCACAGCAGAAGAGGGAGCAGGGTGCAAAAACGGAGCATTCGTCCCCTACACAGTACATCTGCTACTGCCCAACGCAGCAAGGGACCGAGCACACCAAAGCCAGGTCCAAGGACTTCCCTAGCGTGGCAGTTCTTCACACAATGTGCTGATGACAAGACACGAGTGGTTTGCACGCTGTGCAATCAGAGCCTGAAGCGAGGCATAAACGTTCTCAACCTGAGCACAACCTGCATGACCAGGCATCTAAGTGCAAAGCACGAGCTGCAGTGGAGTAGACACCTCAAAAACCAAGAAAGGTCTCTGGCTCCTCCTGCTTCCTCTTCTGCTGCAGTCTCGGCCTCTTCATCTACCTCTGTAGTGACAGTGGCACCTGCCACCCCGCAAACAGAGGATCTGCCAGCAACACTACCACCTGGGTCACCAACCATCTCCACAATGTCCCATGGAAGCGTTCAGCTCTCTATCTCCCAAACATTGGAGCGGAAGAGGAAGTACCCCCCTAGCCACCCGCGATCCCTGGCCCTGAATGCCAGCATTTCAAAACTCCTGGCCTTTGAAATGCTGTCATTCCGTCTGCTGGAGACGCAGAGTTTTAAAAGCCTGATGGCATTGGCTGTCCCACAGTACGTCGTGCCCAGCCGCCACTACTTTTCCAGGCGATCCATCCCTTCCCTGCACAACCAGGTGGGGGACAAAATCAGGTGTGCACTGCGCAACGCCATCTGTGGCAAGGTCCACCTAACTACGGATGCGTGGACCAGTAAGCACGGTCAGGGACGTTATATCTCCCTAACAGCACACTGGGTAAATGCAGTGGCGGCTGGGCCTGAGGCAGATAGCAGTTTGGCACATGTCCTTCCACCACCGAGGATTGCAGGGCGCTTCAGTTTGCCTCCTGTTGCTAACTCCTCCTACTCCGCTTCCTCATCCTCTACCGCCTCCTCATCCGGTCAGCGTAACACCTTCACCACCAACTTCAGCACAGCCAGGGGTAAACGACAGCAGGCAGTTTTAAAACTTTCCTGTTTGGGGGAAAAACCCCACACCGCGCAGGAGTTGTGGAGGGGCATGGAACAACAGACCAATGAGTGGTTGCTGTCAGTGAGCCTCAAGCCCGGCCTGGTGGTGTGCGATAATGGGCAAAATCTCGTAGCAGCTCTGGGCCTAGCCGGTTTGACGCACATCCCTTGCCTGGCGCATGTGCTGAACTTGGTGGTCCAGAGGTTCCTTAAAAATTACTCCAATATGCCAGAGCTGCTGCAGAAAGTGCGGGCTGTGTGTGCGCACTTTCGGCGTTCTTACCCTGCTGCTGCTCGCCTGTCAGCGCTGCAGCGTAACTTCGGCCTTCCCACTCACCGCCTCATATGTGACGTGCCCACAAGGTGGAACTCCACCTTGCACATGCTGGCCAGACTGTGCGAGCAGCAGCAGGCGATAGTGGAGTTTCAGCTGCAGCAATCACGCGTGAGTCGCTCTGTGGAACAGCACCACTTCACCACCAATAACTGGGTCTCCATGCGAGACCTGTGTGCCTTGTTGCGCTGTTTCGAGTACTCCACCAACATGTCCAGTGCCAATGATGCCGTTCTCAGCGTTACTATCCCAGTTCTATGCCTCCTTGAAAAAACGCTTCAGGCGATGATGGAAGAGGATGTGGCACAGGAGGATGAGGAGGAGGAGGAGGAAGCGGGATCATTTCAAAGGCTTTCAGGGCAGTCTTTCACAAGTGGCTACGAGGGTGGGTTCCTGCACCAACAAACACCAGGTACACAATTGTCCGGCAGAAAGGGCACAGTTCTGGAGGATGACGAGGTGGAGGAGGAGATGGAGGAGGAGGAGGAGCCATTTTCACAGCAGGGTGGCACCCAGACCAGCTCGTGGCCTTTACTGCTGCGTGGCTGGGGGGATACAGAGGACACAGACGATACACCTCCCACAGAGGACAGCTTTTCTTTGCCTCTGGGCAGCCTGGCACACATGAGCGACTACATGCTGCAGTGTTTTCGCAATGACCGCCGAGTTGCCCACATTTTAACTGGTGCTGATTACTGGGTGGCCACCCTGCTGGATCCCCGTTACAAGGACAACGTACCGTCCTTAATTCCCTCACTGGAGTGGGATCGTAAGATGCGTGAGTACAAGCGCACGCTGGTAGACGCGCTGCTGGTGGCATTCCCACCTGACAGCGGGCGTACGGTGGAAGCACAAGGCGAAGGCAGAGGAGGAGGAAGAGGTCGCCAACGCAGCCGGGGCACCGGCAGCACCTCAGAAGGCAGGGTTAGCATGGCCGAAATGTGGAAAAGCTTTGTCAGCACGCCACAACAACCAGCACCACCAGCTGAGATGGAACGTCTTAGCAGGAGGCAGCATTTCACCAACATGGTTGAGCAGTATGTGTCCACAGGCCTACACGTACTGGATGATGGGTCTGCCCCCTTTAACTTCTGGGTCTCCAAATTGGGCACATGGCCTGAGCTTGCCCTTTATGCCTTGGAGGTGCTGGCCTGCCCTGCAGCCAGTGTATTATCTGAACGTGTATTTAGCACGGCAGGGGGCGTTATCACAGACAAGCGCAGCCGCCTGTCCAGAGCCAATGTGGACAAGCTCACGTTCATTAAAATGAACCAGGCATGGATCCCACAGGACTTGTCCGTACCTTCTGCAGAATAGACATGTATATCGGTGTTGTGACAAAAACTGTCCGGCCATCGGATTGTGCCCGGCCCATACTGCGAAGGCGCAGCGCTTGCGCAGTACAGAGGACAAGGAGATTCACAAAATCTCCGAAGATGAACAGGGCCTGCGCAGTGAGTGCAGGTTCAAGCCCCACCATCCAAGAGGACATACGGTAGCACATAGTAACAGGGCCCCTCACGGGCTCGCTTCGATCGCGGCCTTGCTTGGCTCGGCTTGAACCACGGATGGTGTGGCCTTCACCTGAACTCAACACGCAGGCGCCGTTCGTCTTGGGAGATTTTCGAAATCCCCTTGTCCTACATACTGAGCAAGCGCAGTACAGGGTGGACACTATTTGACGGGGGACAGAATTCGACACATCACCGGCCTTACCCAGCCATTGTTGTATCTTTGAACCAGTGTTGGCTACCTCGTCCTCCTCCACCGCCGCTTCCACCTACACAGCCACATCCACCGCCACCTCAACCTCCTACTCCATATGGACCTCGTCCTGCTAGGTCAAGATTATAATTTTTATTTTATTTTTTTGTAGCGCACAGATCCTTTCCCCCTTACCTGCCTCTATGTTGTTGGCTCCTCGCAGGAGGGAGAAAGGCACACCGCACTACCAGCCCGTACCCTCCTATATAAAGAGGTTGAGCGGTGTACTTGACGGGCTGTGTCCATAGCCGGAGTCAAAACTCCTCCAGAGGATGATTCTCACCTCTACTGTAGGTAGAGGCAAGTCATTTAATTCCCAGTAAAGTCAATGTCCACACCAGCTGAAATTACAACTCTTATTCTCTCATGGCAAAATAAACTCTACTCAGATAGAAAAGGTTAGAGCAAAGAAACAGGACAGCTTAAGGTGTGGAGGAGGTCCAGGCACAAACGTAGCACATTCACTTCCCTGCTTAGGTTTCTCAAACAGTTTTAGGTGCACGGTCTCTGCCACAGACCTTGAGGTTGGTCTCTGCCACAGACCGGGTGTACAAGGCCCCTGCCACGGACCTGGAGAACTTTGGTCTCTGCCACAGACCAGGGTGTATAAGGCCCCTGCCACGGGCCGGGTGAATAAGGCCTCTGATACAGTCAAGATGACCTTGAGCTTCTCCTTCTACGAACCTAGCCCATATCAAGGGGAAGACATCTCTCCAGGGAGTCAACAGACCCTTCCTTCACCGTGACTCCCGCATCGGTCCATCAGAATGATCCTCCCTTCCCTGGAACATGGTCCCCTACACGAGGCGGCACCCTAAGACTCCTCGACCCTTAGCGGACTCCAGACGAAGGCTCTGGACTCCAGGCTTTACTCCCGCACCTAGGCCTCCATACCCAGGGCAGCAGGAACTCCAGGATAGTACCTCACCCAGGGCTAAAGGTACCCGAGATGGAACAGGAACACGTGCACCCAGGCCGAAGGCACCTGGGCGTGGACCCCACTGGACATCAGCCCCCAGGCCAAAGGTCTGCCCCTTTTATATGCTCTCCCGGCATGCACAGCAGGTTCCCCGCCCCTCTGTACTACTGCCAAGAGGGGACACAAAAGGCACAGCACTGTATCGGCGGTTCAACCCTAGCCTACCATGGCAGCGCCACCTGTAGGCCGCAGGGAACTGCACACCAATACTGTCCCCCGAGGACAAAATGGTCCATGAATCCTACAGAATTAGGGTGTTTGAGCCTATTTACCACTCAAACACTTCCCTTAAATTTAGCACCCCGCTACATTTTTATTTCAAAGTATTTTATTTTCCCACTAGCTTATCCATTAAATTGAATAATTTATTCCAGAAAGGGCGTATTCTGGGGCATTCCCACCATATGTGTGGCATCGTGCCGTTGAGTTTCTGAGGTTTTTAATGACTCCCCGTACCTCTTCTGCTGAAAAGGGGGCCTCCAGCATATTTTTTTATTTTTTTTATGTTATTTTAAGTTATTTCCCTATCCACATTTGTTTGCAGAGCACTTGCCATGCTCTTAACAACATTTTGCTGCCGTTTGCAGCCCTCTAGCCCTTTCCATTACTTTTTTAGAGCCTTTTTAGTCCTTAGAAGTCCGGGTCCCCATTGACTTCAATGGGGTTCGGGTTCGGGTTCTGGTTAAAGTTCGGTCCCGAACCTGAACTTTTTTCCGAAGTTCGGCCGAACCCGTCGAACCCGAACATCCAGGTGTCCGCTCAACTCTAGTGGTGATGAAGATGCTTGAAGGTCCACAACGAGCCTGTAAGTGGGGCTGAAGATGCTTAAAGGTCCACAACGAGCCTGTAAGTGGGGCTGAAGATGCTTAAAGGTCCACAACGAGCCTGTAAGTGGGGCTGAAGATGCTTAAAGGTCCACAACGAGCCTGTAAGTGGGGCTGAAGATGCTTAAAGGTCCACAACGAGCCTGTAAGTGGTGATGAAGATGCTTAAAGGTCCACAACGAGCCTGTAAGTGGTGATGAAGATGCTTAAAGGTCCACAACGAGCCTGTAAGTGGGGCTGAAGATGCTTAAAGGTCCACAACGAGCCTGTAAGTGGGGCTGAAGATGCTTAAAGGTCCACAACGAGCCTGTAAGTGGTGATGAAGATGCTTAAAGGTCCACAACGAGCCTGTAAGTGGTGATGAAGATGCTTAAAGGTCCACAACGAGCCTGTAAGTGGTGATGAAGATGCTTAAAGGTCCACAACGAGCCTGTAAGTGGGGCTGAAGATGCTTAAAGGTCCACAACGAGCCTGTAAGTGGGGCTGAAGATGCTTAAAGGTCCACAACGAGCCTGTAAGTGGTGACGAAGATGCTTAAAGGTCCACAACGAGCCTGTAAGTGGTGATGAAGATGCTTAAAGGTCCACAACGAGCCTGTAAGTGGGGCTGAAGATGCTTAAAGGTCCACAACGAGCCTGTAAGTGGTGACAAAGATGCTTAAAGGTCCACAACGAGCCTGTAAGTGGGGCTGAAGGTGCTTAAAGGTCCACAACGAGCCTGTAAGTGGGGCTGAAGATGCTTAAAGGTCCACAACGAGCCTGTAAGTGGGGCTGAAGATGCTTAAAGGTCCACAACGAGCCTGTAAGTGGTGACGAAGATGCTTAAAGGTCCACAACGAGCCTGTAAGTGGTGATGAAGATGCTTAAAGGTCCACAACGAGCCTGTAAGTGGGGCTGAAGATGCTTAAAGGTCCACAACGAGCCTGTAAGTGGTGACAAAGATGCTTAAAGGTCCACAACGAGCCTGTAAGTGGGGCTGAAGGTGCTTAAAGGTCCACAACGAGCCTGTAAGTGGGGCTGAAGATGCTTAAAGGTCCACAACGAGCCTGTAAGTGGGGCTGAAGATGCTTAAAGGTCCACAACGAGCCTGTAAGTGGTGACGAAGATGCTTAAAGGTCCACAACGAGCCTGTAAGTGGTGATGAAGATGCTTAAAGGTCCACAACGAGCCTGTAAGTGGGGCTGAAGATGCTTAACCACTTAACGACCGCCCACCGCCGATTTACGTCGGCAGAATGGCACGGACAGGCAGAATCACGTAGATCTACGTGACTGCCTTTGTACAGTTGGGGGGTCCATCCGGACCCCCCTTCTGTGCCGTGAGCGGTCGTTACTTCACCGGTAGCGATCCCAGATGAGGGGGCGGCCTTTCGATTCCGGCCCCCCCCTCGCGATCGCTCCCGGCGAATGGAAATGCCTCCTCTGTCTGTTTCAGACAGAGGAGGCAGGAGGAAGTGATGTCATCTCCTGTGCGGCGCTCACATATACCGAGCGCCGTACAAGAGAAGACATCAGGTCAGTGAGCACAACACTACACTGACACCAGGACACATAGGAACACTAATCGCCCCCCCCCAGGACCCCCAGACCCCCCCAGATCACCCCCCAGATCACCCCCCAGCCCCCAGTCACAGTGTCACTGATTGCAGTGACCATTTATTTAGTGATCACTGCAATCAGTGACATTTGTGACTGTGAAAGTGTCACTAAAGTTTAGTTTTAGGTCCAGTGTAGCCCCCTAACCCCCCCTAATAAAGGTTTAACCCCCTGATCACCCCCCAGATAACCCTTTCACCCCCTATCACCGCTGTCGCTATGCGATCATTTTTCTGATGGCTGTCTTAGCATCAGTGATGGCGATCGGTAGCCAGTAATTTTTTTTAGGTTCGCCGCAGGTTTTTATAGCGTCGGGTACCCCAATATATTATCTAATAAAGGTTCAACCCCCTTGATCGCCCCCCAGGTAACCCTTTCACCCCCTATCACCGCTGTCGCTAATCGATCGTTTTTCTGATGCTGTCTTAGCATCAGTGATGGCGATCGGTAGCCAGTAATTTTTTTTAGGTTCGCCGCAGGTTTTTATAGCGTCAGGTACCCCAATATATTATCTAATAAAGGTTAAACCCCCTTGATCGCCCCCCAGGTAACCCTTTCACCCCCTATCACCGCTGTCGCTATGCGATCATTTTTCTGATGGCTGTCTTAGCATCAGTGATGGCGATCGGTAGCCAGTAATTTTTTTTAGGTTCGCCGCAGGTTTTTATAGCGTCGGGTACCCCAATATATTATCTAATAAAGGTTTAACCCCCTTGATCGCCCCCCAGGTAACCCTTTCACCCCCTATCACCGCTGTCGCTAATCGATCGTTTTTCTGATGCTGTCTTAGCATCAGTGATGGCGATCGGTAGCCAGTAATTTTTTTTAGGTTCGCCGCAGGTTTTTATAGCGTCAGGTACCCCAATATATTATCTAATAAAGGTTAAACCCCCTTGATCGCCCCCCAGGTAACCCTTTCACCCCCTATCACCGCTGTCGCTATTCGATCATTTTTCTGATGGCTGTCTTAGCATCAGTGATGGCGATCGGTAGCCAGTAATTTTTTTTAGGTTCGCCGCAGGTTTTTATAGCGTCGGGTACCCCAATATATTATCTAATAAAGGTTTAACCCCCTTGATCGCCCCCCAGGTAACCCTTTCACCCCCTATCACCACTGTCACTAAGCGATCGTTTTTCTGATCGCTGTCTTCGTGTCGGTGATGCCAATCGGTAGCCAGTTATTTTTTTTAGGTTCGCCGCAGGTTTTTATAGCGTCAGGTACCCCCAAATATGATCTAATAAAGGTTTTAACCCCCTAATTGCCCCTAGTTAACCCTTTCACCAGTGATCACCATATAAGTGTTACGGGTGACGCTGGTTAGTTAGTTTGCTTTTTATAGTGTCAGGGCACCCGCCGTATATAACCCAATAAAGGTTTAACCCCCTGATCGCCCGGTGGGTGATATCAATTAGGTTTTAGCGTCAGAGAGGGTCTGCGTCACACCCCAGGCAGCGTCAGGTTAGTGCCAGTAACGCTAACACCCACACGTGAAGCATACACCCCCCTTAGTGGTATAGTATCTGAACAGATCAATATCTGATCTGATCAGATCTATACTAGCGTCCCCAGCAGTTTAGGGTTCCCAAAAACGCAGTGTTAGCGGGATCAGCCCAGATACCTGCTAGCACCTGCGTTTTGCCCCTCCGTCCAGCCCAGGCCACCCAAGTGCAGTATCGATCGATCACTGTCACTTACAAAACAAAAACACACATAACTGCAGCGTTCGCAGAGACAGGCCTGATCCCTGCGACTCCAGTGCTGTAGGAGGTGATTTCACCACCACAGTTAAAAAAAAAAAAGCATATATGCCGAAGCATGGGGGCAGCAGGGGCAGCAGGGCGGAGGAGCAATTTTGCTCCTAATGCCGCATACATACGGTCGAAATTCCGACGGAGGCTTGCCCGTGGAAACGTTTGACCATGTGTGTGCGGCATAACTTTTTTGCGGGAGGATGCCCCCATGCTTCGGCATATATAAATGGTGCATGTATGCCCATCATTAGAAGTGGGTGGATGAAGGGCGGTATTCTAATGGTGGGCATACCCACCAATCAATCTCTTTTTTCGTTCAGCCAACAGGCTGCATGAAAAAAAAAGATTACAATACATGTCCAACAAGGACCAGCAATGTACTGGTATGTTGCTGGACTTTGAATGGTTATACCAGATTGATGCCTGCGGGTTTAGGCATCATCTTGGTATCATTCTTTTCAGCCAGCGGCCGGCTTTCATGTAAAAGCAATCACAGTGGCTAATTAGCCTCTGGACTGCTTTTACAAGCAGTGGGAGGGAATGTCCCCCCCCCGGATATAAAAAGCGCCATTGGGAAATTGGGAAAGCATTTTATCACACCGATCTTGGTGTGGTCAGATGCTTTGAGGGCAGAGGAAAGATCTAGGGTCTAGAAGACCCCAGTTTTTTCAAAAAAAGAGTACCTGTCACTACCTATTGCTATCATAGGGGATATTTACATTCCCTGAGATAACAATAAAAATTATAAAAAAAAAAAATATATGTAAGGAACAATTTAAAAATAAAATAAAAAAGCAAAATTAATAATAAAAAAAAAAAAAAAAAAAAAAAAAGCACCCCTGTCCTGCCCTGCTCTTGCCCAATGGCGAACGCAAGCGTCGGTCTGGCGTCATATGTAAACAGCAATTCCACCATGCATGTGAGGTATCACCGCGAAGGTCAGATCGAGGGCAGTCATTTTAGCAGTAGACCTCCTCTGTAAATCTAACGGGGTAATCTGTAAAGGCTTTTAAAGGCTTTTAAAAATGTATGTAGTTTGTCGCCAATGCGCGTTTGTGCGAAATTTTAAAGCATGTCGTGTTTGGTATCTATGTACTCGGCCTAAGATCATCTTTATTATTTCATCAAACATTTGGGCAATATAGTGTGTTTTAGTGCATTAAAATTAAAAAAAGTGTATTTTTTCCCCAAAAAATGCGTTTGAAAAATCGCTGCGCAAATACTGTGTAGAAAAAAAAATGCAACACCCACCATTTTAATCTGTAGGGCCTTTGCTTTAAAAATATATATAATGTTTGGGGGTTCAACATAATTTTCTTGCAAAAAAAAAATATGTTTTCATGTAAACAAAAAGTGTCAAAAAGGGCTTTGTCTGCAAGTGGTTAGAAGAGTGGATGTAAGCTTCCTAATGTTGTGTATAAAATGCCAGAACAGTTCAAAACCCCCCCAAATGACCCCATTTTGGAAAGTAGACACCCCAAGCTATATACTGAGAGGCATGTCGAGTCCATGGAATATTTTATATGTTGACACAAGTTGCGGAAAAAAGACAATTTTTTTTTTTTTTTTTTTTTTTTTTGCACAAAGTTGTCACTAAATGATATATTGCTCAAACATGCCATGGGCATATGTGGAATTACACCCCAAAATAAATTCTGTTGCTTCTCCTGAGTACAGGGATACCACATGTGTGAGACTTTTTGGGAGCCTAGCCGCGTACGGGACCCCAAAAACAAAGCACCGCCTTCAGGCTTTCTAAGGGTGTAAATTTTTGATTTTACTTCTCACTGCCTATCACAGTTTCGGAGGCCATGGAATGCCCAGATGGCACAAAACCCCCCCAAATGACCCCATTTTGGAAAGTAGACACCCCAAGCTATTTGCTGAGAGGTATTGTGAGTATTTTGCAGATCTCGCTTTTTGTCACAAAGTTTTGAAAATTGAAAAAAAAAAAAAAATTTTTCTTTCTTCATTTTCAAAAACAAATGAGAGCTGTAAAATACTCACCATGCCTCCTCAGCAAATAGCTTGGGGTGTCTACTTTCCAAAATGGGGTCATTTGGGGGGGTTTTGTGCTATTTTGGCATTTTATGGCCTTAGAAACTGTGATAGGTAGTGAGGAGTGAAATCAAAAATTTGTGCCTAGAAATCCTGAAGGCGGTGCTTGGTTTTCGGGGTCCCGTACGCGGCTAGGCTCCTAAAAAGTCCCACACATGTGGTATCCCCGTACTCAGGAGAAGCAGCAGAATGTATTTTGGGGTGCAATTCCACATATAACCATGGCATGTGTGAGCAATATATCATTTAGTGACAACTTTTTGTAATTTATTTTTTATTTTTATTTTTTGTCATTATTCAATCACTTGGGACAAAAAAAAAAAATATTCAACGGGCTCAACAGGCCTCTCAGCAATTTCCTTGGGGTGTCTACTTTCCAAAATGGGGTCATTTGGGGGGGTTTTGTACTGCCCTGCCATTTTAGCACCTCAAGAAATGAGATAGGCAGTCATAAATTTAAAGCTGTGTAAATTTCAGAAAATGTACCCTAGTTTGTAAACGCTATAACTTTTGCGCAAACCAATAAATATACGTTTATTGACATTTTTTTTACTAAAGACATGTGGCTGAATACATTTTGGCCTAAATGTCTGACTAAAATTGAGTTTATTCGATTTTTCTTATAACAAAAAGTAGAAAATATCATTTTTTTTCAAAATTTTCGGTCTTTTTCCGTTTATATCGCAAAAAATAAAAATCGCAGAGGCAATCAAATACCATTAAAAGAAAGCTCTATTTGTGGGAAGAAAAGGACGCAAATTTCATTTGGGTACAACATTGCATGTCCGCACAATTTACAGTTAAAGCAGCGCAGTGCCGAATCCCAAAAACAGGCCTGGTCCTAATGGCCCGAAATGGTCCGGGGCTTAAGTGGTTAAAGGTCCACAACGAGCCTGTAAGTGGTGACAAAGATGCTTAAAGGTCCACAACGAGCCTGTAAGTGGGGCTGAAGGTGCTTAAAGGTCCACAACGAGCCTGTAAGTGGGGCTGAAGATGCTTAAAGGTCCACAACGAGCCTGTAAGTGGGGCTGAAGATGCTTAAAGGTCCACAACGAGCCTGTAAGTGGGGCTGAAGATTAGTGATGAGCCGAACACCCCCGGGTTCGGTTCGCACCAGAACCCGCGAACGGACCGAAAGTTCGAACGAACATTAGAACCCTATTAAATACAATGGATGCGAACGTTCGAATTCTAAAGTGCTAATTATAACAACTATTATGCATGTTATTGTCCTAAAAAGGGTTTGGGAACCCGGGTTCTGCACCAGGGGACATGTATCAATGCAAAAAGAAGTTTTAAAAACGGTCGTTTTTCGGGAGCAGTCATTTTAATGATGCATAAAGTGAAAAAAAAAAAGTCAAATATTCCTTTAAATATCGTACCTGGGGGGTGTCTAAAGTATGCCTGTGAAGTGCCACGTGTTTCCCGTGTTTAGAACTGTCCCTGCACAAAATGACACTTCTAAAGGAAAAAAAAGCCATTTAAAACTGCTTGCGGCTTTAATGTAATGTCTGGTCCCGGTAATATGGATGAAATTCTTTAAGAAAAATGGCATAGCTACCCCATGACCCCCCCCCCTACCCCAGCCCATTACCAGCCCCTTTGGGTCTTGTATGGATATTAAGGGGAACCCCGCACATAAAATAAAAAAGGCCCTATATACTCTGAACAGCCCTATACAGGCGGTGCATACAAGACAGGGACTGTAGGTTTGTTCTTATGTAGAATGTGTTTGTAATTTTGAACAGGTACATTGTTGAAGTGTAGCTCCAGACCAAAAATCTATTTTTAAACTTTTTGGAAAACATAGGTAAGGGTTATCACCCCTGTAACATTTGTTTTGCTGTCTGTGCCCCTGTTCAGAACATTTCACCTCACTTTCCGTCCCAATGACAACTGTTTTTGAAATGTGGTGTTTTTCTTGAAACAAGGATTGCTGATAAAGCATCAGTACAGAGGAGACACCTTTCTCCCATATTTATTCTTACAGGAGAGAATTTTCCTTCCTAGTGGTAGATTTCCTCTCACTTCCTGTTGTCTTCTTGCGTTTGCAAGTAGGAGTCGTTTGTAAGTTGGATGTTTGAAAGTAGGGACCTGCCGTATATACTCTGCAGAAATAGGCCCCTTAGTTGTTGGTGTTGGCACAACACTGTAAGCACTCACAGTTACTCTTGGTTGGTGCTGGAACGCCCTGCTGTCAACTATTATATCAGGAATTTTAATTACATATAATTGTTGAACAGTGGTAGTAAAAATTGGGCCTTTGATGGTGGTGCTGGTGCCACAACACTGTAAGCCCTGACAGTTACTCTTGGTGGGTGCAGCAATGGGCCCTGCTGTGAATTATTAGATCAAGAATTGTAATTACATGCCCCTGTTGAACAGGGGCTGAAAAATTGGGCCTTAGGCACTGGTGGCACAACACTGCAACCCCTCACAGATACTGTACTTGGAGCACAGCAATGAGCCCTGTTGCAAAGTATTGCTTCAAAAATTGTAATGACACGCCCCTGTTAAACAGGGGCTGAAAAATTGGGCCTTAGGCACTGGTGGCACAACACTGCAACTCCTCACAGATACTGTACTTGGAGCACAGCAATGAGCCCTGTTGCAAAGTATTGCTTCAAAAATTGTAATGACACGCCCCTGTTAAACAGGGGCTGAAAAATTGGGCCTTAGGCACTGGTGGCACAACACTGCAACTCCTCACAGATACTGTACTTGGAGCACAGCAATGAGCCCTGTTGCAAATTATTGCTAAAAAAATTGTAATTACACGCCCCTGTAAAACAGGGGCTGAAAAATTGGGCGTTAGGCACTGGTGGCGGCACCCATAAACAAAAATGATCTTCCAAGCTATCATCATCAATCGTATCATTGAGGACTCGGAGGAGGAGGATAGCCAGTCAACATAACAGCACAGGCACTCAGCATCAGCATCAGTCTTGAAGGGATGTGACATGTTAAAATCAATTAGTCTGTTATATCAGCATCAGGTGTGTGGTAGCTGGTGGTGATCCAAGACTGGTTCATCTTGATGAAAGTCAGTCGATCAACCGAGTCGGTGGACAGGCGCACCCTGTGATCCGTGACAAATCCTCCAGCAGCACTGAATGTGCGTTCCGAAAGAACGCTGGATGCAGGACAGGCCAGTAGCTCAATTGCATACTGTGCAAGCTCTGGCCAGTGATCCATCCTCAAGACCCAGTAAGCCAGAGGATTTTCGGTGGGGAAGGTGTCCAAGTCTGACCTTGCCCCTAGATATTCCTGCACCATGTTTATCAGACGCTGGCGATGGTTGCTGGAACCGATCATACTTTGGGGCTGCGGACTAAAGAATTGTCTGAACGCATCGGTCAGACGGCCACCTTCCCCACCGCTCCTTCTTTGACTGGCCGAAGCCTCAGCAACTCGTTGTCCAGGACCAGGAGTTTGCAACCTCCCAGTCTCTGGGAACGCGTTGCACAGACCTTTCTGCAAGGCCTCCCGGAGTTGTCTCATCCTCTGCTCCCTCTGCGACGGTAACATAAGGTCCGCAACCTTACCCTTGTACCGTGGATCAAGGAGAGTGGCCAGCCAGTAATGGTCCCTCTCCTTGATCCGAAGAATACGAGGATCCTTCCGCAGACTTTGCAGGATCAGGGAGGCCATGCAGCGTAGGTTTGCTGAGGCATTCGCTCCGGAGTCCTCTGGGTCACTAAGGACGACATGATCCGCAGCCACCTCCTCCCAGCCACGTACAAGTCCACTGGTTTCTTGGGACTGTAAATCATCCCTAAAAGACTGCTGCTGATGATGCTGAGTGCCAGCCTCCACCTCCATGCTGACACAATCCTCCTCCTCCTCCTCCTCCTCCTCCTCCTCTTCCTGTGCGATGGGTGGGACAGAAGGAACACTGTCTGGGTAAAGGGGGCCTTGAGAGGCAAGGAAGTCCTCCTCTTCCTGCCTCTGTTCTGCCTCAAGTGCCCTGTCCATTATTCCACGCAGCGTGTGCTCCAACAGGTGGACAAGAGGTACAGTGTCACTGATGCATGCACTGTCACTGCTCACCATCCTCGTGGCCTCCTCAAATGGTGCCAGGACAGTGCATGCATCCCTGATCATGCCCCACTGGCGTGGAGAAAAAAAACCAAGCTCCCCTGACCCTGTCCTGGTGCCGTAGTCGCACAGGTACTCATTGATGGCCCTCTGCTGCGTGTGCAGCCGCTGCAGCATGGCCAACGTTGAGTTCCACCTGGTGGGCATGTCACATATAAGGCGGTTCTTGGGCAGGTTCAACTCCTTTTGCAGCTCAGCCAGGCGAGCACTGGCATTATAAGATCTGCGGAAATGCACACAGACTTTCCTGGCCTGCCTCAGGACATCCTGTAAGCCCGGGTACCTGCCCAAGAAGCGCTGCACCACCAGGTTAAGGACGTGAGCCACACAGGGCACATGGGTCAGTTGTCCCTGTCGGAGGGCGGAGAGGAGGTTGGTGCCATTGTCGCAAACCACCATTCCTGGCTTAAGCTGGCGTGGCGTCAACCACCTCTCGGCCTGGCCCTGCAGAGCAGACAGGACCTCTGCCCCAGTGTGGCTTCTGTCCCCCAAACACACCAGCGCAAGCACGGCATGGCATCTTTTTGCCTGCGTACTTGCGTAGCCCCGTGAACGGCTACGGAGCACCGCTGGTTCATAGGACAAACCACAGGAAGAGGCCATGGAGGAAGAAGAAGAGGAGGGGGTGGAGGAGAGAGGTGTGTCACAACCAGTAGTAGCATTTTGGAGGCGTGGCGGTGGGACAACCTCCAACACTACTGCACCTTGTCCTGAATCCTTCCCAGCTGCCAAAAGAGTGACCCAATGGGCCGTGAAAGAAAGGTAACGTCCCTGTCCATGCCTGCTGGACCATGAGTCAGCGGTAATATGCACCTTACCGCTGACCGCCCTGTCCAGCGAGGCCAAGACATTGCCTTCCACATGCCGGTAGAGAGCCGGAATAGCCTTCCGTAAGAAAAAGTGGCGTTTGGGAACCTGCCACTGAGGAACCGCACATTGCACAAACTCACGGAAGGGGGCCGAGTCTACCAACTGAAAAGGCAGCAGTTGAAGCGCTAGCAATTTAGCCAAGCTAGCATTCAACCGCTGGGCATGTGGATGGCTGGGAGTGAACTTCTTTCGACGGTCCAGCAGCTGGGGCAGGGAAATTTGCCTGCTAGAATCGGACGTCGGTGTACTGCTAGCAGAGTGGGCGCAAGTACTTGGCTGTGACACACCTAATTCTACACCTTCATTCCTCTCAGTGCATGTTTCAGAGAGGACTGAAGTTATAGTGGGGTTGGAGATCCCAGCTGATGCGGTGCAAGGAGAGGTCCGCTTTGTTCTTTGGTGTGGGTCTTTGAGGTAGGCTTGCCAACGAGCTGCATGGCAGGTCAACATATGTCTGGTCAGGCATGTGGTACCCAAGCGGCTGATGTTTTGGCCACGCGATATACGCTTGAGACATATGTTGCAAACAGCAGCTGTGCGATCTGATGCACTAGCCTCAAAAAAGGCCCACACCAAAGAACTTTTTGAATGACGGGCAGAGGCAGCGCCCTGCACAGGCGGAGCTCTGCGGTGTGATTCCGTCGGTGTACTGCCCTTACGCTGGCCACCAAAGGGCATCCTGCCTCGTTGGAGATGTGCCTCCTCCTCATCCTCCTCCTCCTCCTCTCTCCTATTAGGCACCCACGTGGAGTCAGTGACCTCATCATCCCCTCCCTCCTCATCACTGGAGCCAATCTGGCAGTATGCTGCAGCTGCTGGAACATGACTGCCAGATTGGTGTCCTTCTTGAGCATCCCCTCTGTCTGCTCTCACGCTACTGCCTTCCTCTAGCTGGGTTTCATCATCAGACCCTTCGAAACGCTGGGCATCCTCCTGGAGCATGTACCCAACACTGTGCTGAAACAGTTCGGGGGACTCCTCAGGAGGAGGACATGGTGGGTCTAGGGAAGGAGTGACTGATGATTTGTCTGACATTGATACCAGGGAAGACGACGCTTTGGCAGCTGCTTTTCCAGTACCCTGAGCCTGGGTGAGAGAGGATGAGGAGGAGGAGGAGGGCTTGGTCATCCACTCTACCAAGTCTTCGGCATGATGTGGCTCAACATGTCCAGCTGCCGAAAAGAAGGACAAGCGTGTCCCATGGCCATGTGCTGATGACAATGCACCGCGTCCACGACCAGCACTGTTGCCCCCAGACACAGAGCCTGCTTGCCCTCTTTTATTGCCTCCTGACTGTCTGCCTCTCCTTGTTTGCCTTCCAGACATTCTAATAGATGGCCTGCAGGGAGATGGGAAAAAAGCAATAAGGGCTACCTTCAGGTGTCCTTCTCTGTCCCTTGAAACAAGGACTTTCACAGTGAAAGAAACTGACACTCTCCCTACCTACAGTTTTCTGTCCCTAGAAAAAATATTTTTTTTAATCACAATATAGCACAAGGACAATTCACTCACTGTCCTTACAGGTCCCTGGAAACAAGGACTTGCAGAGTGAAAGAAAAAAAACACTCTCCCTACCTACAGTTTTCTGTCCCTAGAAAAAATGTTTTTTTTAATCACAATATAGCACAAGGACAATTCACTCACTGTCCTTACAGGTCCCTGGAAACAAGGACTTGCAGAGTGAAATAAACTGACACTGTCCCTACCTACAGTTTTCTGTCCCTAGAATAAATGTTTTTTTTAAGCACAATATAGCACAAGGACAATTCACTCACTGTCCTTCCAGGTCCCTGGAAACAAGGACTTGCAGAGTGAACTAAACTGACACTCTCCCTACCTACAGTTTTCTGTCCCTAGAATAAATGTTTTTTTTAAGCACAATATAGCACAAGGACAATTCACTCACTGTCCTTAGAGGTCCCTGGAAACAAGGACTTGCAGAGTGAAAGAAAAAAAACACTCTCCCTACCTACAGTTTTCTGTCCCTAGAAAAAATGTTTTTTTTAATCACAATATAGCACAAGGACAATTCACTCACTGTCCTTACAGGTCCCTGGAAACAAGGACTTGCAGAGTGAAATAAACTGACACTCTCCCTACCTACAGTTTTCTGTCCCTAGAATAAATGTTTTTTTTAAGCACAATATAGCACAAGGAGAATTCACTCACTGTCCTTCCAGGTCCCTGGAAACAAGGACTTGCAGAGTGAAAGAAAAAAAACACTCTCCCTACCTACAGTTTTCTGTCCCTAGAAAAAATGTTTTTTTTTAAGCACAATATAGCACAAGGACAATTCACTCACTGTCCTTCCAGGTCCCTGGAAACAAGGACTTGCAGAGTGAAAGAAAAAAAACACTCTCCCTACCTACAGTTTTCTGTCCCTAGAAAAAATGTTTTTTTTAAGCACAATATAGCACAAGGACAATTCACTCACTGTCCTTCCAGGTCCCTGGAAACAAGGACTTGCAGAGTGAAAGAAAAAAAACACTCTCCCTACCTACAGTTTTCTGTCCCTAGAAAAAATGTTTTTTTTAATCACAATATAGCACAAGGACAATTCACTCACTGTCCTTACAGGTCCCTGGAAACAAGGACTTGCAGAGTGAAAGAAACTGACACTCTCCCTACCTACAGTTTTCTGTCCCTAGAATAAATGTTTTTTTTAATCACAATATAGCACAAGGACAATTCACTCACTGTCCTTCCAGGTCCCTGGAAACAAGGACTTGCAGAGTGAAAGAAACTGACACTGTCCCTACCTACAGTTTTCTGTCCCTAGAATAAATGTTTTTTTTAATCACAATATAGCACAAGGACAATTCACTCACTGTCCTTCCAGGTCCCTGGAAACAAGGACTTGCAGAGTGAAAGAAACTGACACTGTCCCTACCTACAGTTTTCTGTCCCTAGAATAAATGTTTTTTTTAATCACAATATAGCACAAGGACAATTCACTCACTGTCCTTCCAGGTCCCTGGAAACAAGGACTTGCAGAGTGAAATAAACTGACACTCTCCCTACCTACAGTTTTCTGTCCCTAGAATAAATGTTTTTTTTAAGCACAATATAGCACAAGGACAATTCACTCACTGTCCTTAGAGGTCCCTGGAAACAAGGACTTGCAGAGTGAAAGAAAAAAAACACTCTCCCTACCTACAGTTTTCTGTCCCTAGAAAAAATGTTTTTTTTTAAGCACAATATAGCACAAGGACAATTCACTCACTGTCCTTCCAGGTCCCTGGAAACAAGGACTTGCAGAGTGAAAGAAAAAAAACACTCTCCCTACCTACAGTTTTCTGTCCCTAGAAAAAATGTTTTTTTTAAGCACAATATAGCACAAGGACAATTCACTCACTGTCCTTCCAGGTCCCTGGAAACAAGGACTTGCAGAGTGAAAGAAAAAAAACACTCTCCCTACCTACAGTTTTCTGTCCCTAGAAAAAATGTTTTTTTTAATCACAATATAGCACAAGGACAATTCACTCACTGTCCTTACAGGTCCCTGGAAACAAGGACTTGCAGAGTGAAAGAAACTGACACTCTCCCTACCTACAGTTTTCTGTCCCTAGAATAAATGTTTTTTTTAATCACAATATAGCACAAGGACATTTCACTCACTGTCCTTCCAGGTCCCTGGAAACAAGGACTTGCAGAGTGAAAGAAACTGACACTGTCCCTACCTACAGTTTTCTGTCCCTAGAATAAATGTTTTTTTTAATCACAATATAGCACAAGGACAATTCACTCACTGTCCTTCCAGGTCCCTGGAAACAAGGACTTGCAGAGTGAACTAAACTGACACTCTCCCTACCTACAGTTTTCTGTCCCTAGAATAAATGTTTTTTTTAAGCACAATATAGCACAAGGACAATTCACTCACTGTCCTTAGAGGTCCCTGGAAACAAGGACTTGCAGAGTGAAAGAAAAAAAACACTCTCCCTACCTACAGTTTTCTGTCCCTAGAAAAAATGTTTTTTTTTAAGCACAATATAGCACAAGGACAATTCACTCACTGTCCTTCCAGGTCCCTGGAAACAAGGACTTGCAGAGTGAAAGAAAAAAAACACTCTCCCTACCTACAGTTTTCTGTCCCTAGAAAAAATGTTTTTTTTAAGCACAATATAGCACAAGGACAATTCACTCACTGTCCTTCCAGGTCCCTGGAAACAAGGACTTGCAGAGTGAAAGAAAAAAAACACTCTCCCTACCTACAGTTTTCTGTCCCTAGAAAAAATGTTTTTTTTAATCACAATATAGCACAAGGACAATTCACTCACTGTCCTTACAGGTCCCTGGAAACAAGGACTTGCAGAGTGAAAGAAAAAAAACACTCTCCCTACCTACAGTTTTCTGTCCCTAGAAAAAATGTTTTTTTTAAGCACAATATAGCACAAGGACAATTCACTCACTGTCCTTCCAGGTCCCTGGAAACAAGGACTTGCAGAGTGAAAGAAAAAAAACACTCTCCCTACCTACAGTTTTCTGTCCCTAGAAAAAATGTTTTTTTTAATCACAATATAGCACAAGGACAATTCACTCACTGTCCTTACAGGTCCCTGGAAACAAGGACTTGCAGAGTGAAAGAAACTGACACTCTCCCTACCTACAGTTTTCTGTCCCTAGAATAAATGTTTTTTTAAGCACAATATAGCACAAGGACAATTCACTCACTGTCCTTCCAGGTCCCTGGAAACAAGGACTTGCAGAGTGAAAGAAACTGACACTGTCCCTACCTACAGTTTTCTGTCCCTAGAATAAATGTTTTTTTTAAGCACAATATAGCACAAGGACAATTCACTCACTGTCCTTACAGGTCCCTGGAAACAAGGACTTTCAGAGTGAAATAAACTGACACTCTCCCTACCTACAGTTTTCTGTCCCTAGAATAAATGTTTTTTTTAAGCACAATATAGCACAAGGACAATTCACTCACTGTCCTTACAGGTCCCTGGAAACAAGGACTTGCAGAGTGAAAGAAAAAAAACACTCTCCCTACCTACAGTTTTCTGTCCCTAGAAAAAATGTTTTTTTTAATCACAATATAGCACAAGGACAATTCACTCACTGTCCTTACAGGTCCCTGGAAACAAGGACTTGCAGAGTGAAAGAAAAAAAACACTCTCCCTACCTACAGTTTTCTGTCCCTAGAAAAAATGTTTTTTTTAATCACAATATAGCACAAGGACAATTCACTCACTGTCCTTCCAGGTCCCTGGAAACAAGGACTTGCAGAGTGAAATAAACTGACACTCTCCCTACCTACAGTTTTCTGTCCCTAGAATAAATGTTTTTTTTAAGCACAATATAGCACAAGGACAATTCACTCACTGTCCTTAGAGGTCCCTGGAAACAAGGACTTGCAGAGTGAAAGAAAAAAAACACTCTCCCTACCTACAGTTTTCTGTCCCTAGAAAAAATGTTTTTTTTTAAGCACAATATAGCACAAGGACAATTCACTCACTGTCCTTCCAGGTCCCTGGAAACAAGGACTTGCAGAGTGAAAGAAAAAAAACACTCTCCCTACCTACAGTTTTCTGTCCCTAGAAAAAATGTTTTTTTTAAGCACAATATAGCACAAGGACAATTCACTCACTGTCCTTCCAGGTCCCTGGAAACAAGGACTTGCAGAGTGAAAGAAAAAAAACACTCTCCCTACCTACAGTTTTCTGTCCCTAGAAAAAATGTTTTTTTTAATCACAATATAGCACAAGGACAATTCACTCACTGTCCTTACAGGTCCCTGGAAACAAGGACTTGCAGAGTGAAAGAAACTGACACTCTCCCTACCTACAGTTTTCTGTCCCTAGAATAAATGTTTTTTTTAATCACAATATAGCACAAGGACAATTCACTCACTGTCCTTCCAGGTCCCTGGAAACAAGGACTTGCAGAGTGAAAGAAACTGACACTGTCCCTACCTACAGTTTTCTGTCCCTAGAATAAATGTTTTTTTTAATCACAATATAGCACAAGGACAATTCACTCACTGTCCTTACAGGTCCCTGGAAACAAGGACTTGCAGAGTGAAAGAAAAAAAACACTCTCCCTACCTACAGTTTTCTGTCCCTAGAAAAAATGTTTTTTTTAATCACAATATAGCACAAGGACAATTCACTCACTGTCCTTCCAGGTCCCTGGAAACAAGGACTTGCAGAGTGAAATAAACTGACACTCTCCCTACCTACAGTTTTCTGTCCCTAGAATAAATGTTTTTTTTAAGCACAATATAGCACAAGGACAATTCACTCACTGTCCTTAGAGGTCCCTGGAAACAAGGACTTGCAGAGTGAAAGAAAAAAAACACTCTCCCTACCTACAGTTTTCTGTCCCTAGAAAAAATGTTTTTTTTTAAGCACAATATAGCACAAGGACAATTCACTCACTGTCCTTCCAGGTCCCTGGAAACAAGGACTTGCAGAGTGAAAGAAAAAAAACACTCTCCCTACCTACAGTTTTCTGTCCCTAGAAAAAATGTTTTTTTTAAGCACAATATAGCACAAGGACAATTCACTCACTGTCCTTCCAGGTCCCTGGAAACAAGGACTTGCAGAGTGAAAGAAAAAAAACACTCTCCCTACCTACAGTTTTCTGTCCCTAGAAAAAATGTTTTTTTTAATCACAATATAGCACAAGGACAATTCACTCACTGTCCTTACAGGTCCCTGGAAACAAGGACTTGCAGAGTGAAAGAAACTGACACTCTCCCTACCTACAGTTTTCTGTCCCTAGAATAAATGTTTTTTTTAATCACAATATAGCACAAGGACAATTCACTCACTGTCCTTCCAGGTCCCTGGAAACAAGGACTTGCAGAGTGAAAGAAACTGACACTGTCCCTACCTACAGTTTTCTGTCCCTAGAATAAATGTTTTTTTTAATCACAATATAGCACAAGGACAATTCACTCACTGTCCTTCCAGGTCCCTGGAAACAAGGACTTGCAGAGTGAACTAAACTGACACTCTCCCTACCTACAGTTTTCTGTCCCTAGAATAAATGTTTTTTTTAAGCACAATATAGCACAAGGACAATTCACTCACTGTCCTTAGAGGTCCCTGGAAACAAGGACTTGCAGAGTGAAAGAAAAAAAACACTCTCCCTACCTACAGTTTTCTGTCCCTAGAAAAAATGTTTTTTTTTAAGCACAATATAGCACAAGGACAATTCACTCACTGTCCTTCCAGGTCCCTGGAAACAAGGACTTGCAGAGTGAAAGAAAAAAAACACTCTCCCTACCTACAGTTTTCTGTCCCTAGAAAAAATGTTTTTTTTAAGCACAATATAGCACAAGGACAATTCACTCACTGTCCTTCCAGGTCCCTGGAAACAAGGACTTGCAGAGTGAAAGAAAAAAAACACTCTCCCTACCTACAGTTTTCTGTCCCTAGAAAAAATGTTTTTTTTTAATCACAATATAGCACAAGGACAATTCACTCACTGTCCTTACAGGTCCCTGGAAACAAGGACTTGCAGAGTGAAAGAAACTGACACTCTCCCTACCTACAGTTTTCTGTCCCTAGAATAAATGTTTTTTTAAGCACAATATAGCACAAGGACAATTCACTCACTGTCCTTCCAGGTCCCTGGAAACAAGGACTTGCAGAGTGAAAGAAACTGACACTGTCCCTACCTACAGTTTTCTGTCCCTAGAATAAATGTTTTTTTTAAGCACACTATAGCACAAGCACAAAACACACTGACACTCTCCCTACCTATCCTTCTCTTTCCCTAAACTAAAGGAATCCAGGTTAAGCAAGAAAGAAATAACAGTCACTGTCCCTGCCTATGCTGCTCTATCCCTGCTCCGGAACACACTACACTAGGCCGCCGTGCTGGCGGCCTTTTATAGTGTGGGGCGTGTACTAAACACCCTCAGCAATAATTGGCCACAGGCATCCTGCCTGTGGCCAATCATTGCTCTCCTCGCTGCCGTCGCTGTGATTGGCCAAGCATGCGGGGTCACAGTGCATGCTTGGCCAATCACAGCGCCTGGATGACACTGCGATGGCGTAGTGCATTGTGGGCCGTTCGCGTCACTCGAATTTGGCGCGAACGGCCCAAATCGTTCGATCTTCGTCGAACGATCGAACAGCCGATGTTCGAGTCGAACGTATGTTCGACTCGAACACGAAGCTCATCCCTACTGAAGATGCTTAAAGGTCCACAACGAGCCTGTAAGTGGGGCTGAAGATGCTTAAAGGTCCACAACGAGCCTGTAAGTGGGGCTGAAGATGCTTAAAGGTCCACAACGAGCCTGTAAGTGGGGCTGAAGATGCTTAAAGGTCCACAACGAGCCTGTAAGTGGTGATGAAGATGCTTAAAGGTCCACAACGAGCCTGTAAGTGGGGCTGAAGGTGCTTAACCACTTCAGCCCTGGACCATTTTGCTGGCCAAAGACCAGAGCACTTTTTGCGATTCGGCACTGTGTCGCTTTAATTGACAATTGCGCGGTCGTGCGGCGTGGCCCCCAAACAAAATTGACACCCTTTTTTTTCCACAAATAGGGCTTTCTTTTGGTGGTATTTGATCACCTTTGCGGTTTTTTTTTTTTGCGCTATAAACAAAAATAGAGCGACAATTTTGAAAAAGGTGGACCTAATAAAGGGGGTCCAAACCGCTACTAGCAAGGAGGACCTAATAAAGGGGGTCCAAACCGCTACTAGCAAGGAGGACCTAATAAAGGGGGTCCAAACCGCTACTAGCAAGGAGGACCTAATAAAGGAGGTCCAACCCGCTACTAGCAAAGTGGACCTAATAAAAGGGGTCCAACCCGCTACTAGCAAGGAGAAACTAATAAAGGAGGTCCAACCCGCTACTAGCAAGGAGGAACCAATAAAGGAGGTCCAACCCGCTACTAGCAAGGAGGACCTAATAAAGGAGGTCCAACCTGCTACTAGCAAAGTGGACCTAATAAAAGGGGTCCAACCTGCTACTAGCAAGGGGGACCTAATAAAGTGGCCGGTAAATGTATATACTGTAGGCCTAGTCTGTACACATCTGGTGAGCTTACATGTGGTAATAATTAGTCATGAGTTGGCTGACACCCCTCCTCCTAGGTTTTATGAAGATAAGGTTTCACATGCATTTCAGCTAATAAAAGTGCATAATGGTTTAAGTACCGTATATATATTCGAGTATAAGCCGACCCACCTAATTTTACCACAAAAAACTGGGAAAACTTATTGACTCGAGTATAAGCCTAGGGTGCCCATCTGCATGCCTCACTTTGCCTCACTGTGTCCATGTGCATGCCTCACTATGTCCATGCCTCAATGTGTCCATGCCTCACTGTGCCCATGCCTCACTGTGCCTCAATGTGTCCATGCCTCACTGTGCCTTAATTTGCCTCACTGTGCCTCAATGTGTCCATGCCTCACTGTGCCGATGCCTCACTGTGTCCATGACTAGACTGACATTTAACATGGGAGTCTATGGAAGATGTGCCTGGCTTTGAAAAATCGGTGCTCCTCGGCCGTAGGTCCCCCAGACAACAAACTTTGCACACTTATAGAGGAGAAATGGGGCTACATGTGTGCCAAGTTTTGGGTCCAGAGGACCTACGACCGGCCGGTACCAGGTCCCCAAATTCACCGGAGAAATGTCCATTTAACAATGGAGACTATGGAAGGGGTGCCCGGCTTTGAAAAATTGGTGCTCCCAGGCCATAGGTCCCCTGGACAACAAACTTTGCACACTTGTAGAGAGAGGAAGAGTGGAGCTACATATGTGGCAAGTTTGGGGTCCAGGGGACCTCCGGATGGCCGGTACCGGTTCCCCAAAATCCGGGAGATCAGGCGCAAAAAGGTGAATCGAGTATAAGCCGAGGGGGGCATTTTCAGCACAACAAAATGTGCTGAAAAACTCGGCTTATACTCAAGTATATACGGTATGTATATGTTTATCTTTATCCACAGCTCTCACCTCTGCACCCTCTCCTTTCCCAGCCCTCACTTTACCACCCAGCCCCTCTTAGAAAATCGTACCTGTGCACAGAGCACCCCAACATCTATGGCAGGGTTTCTCAACCAGGGTTCCTCAAGAGGTTGCTAGGGATTCCTTGAGCGAGGAGCAATTTCTGCCTCTCAGATAAGTTCCCACTTATACCAGTGGTCTTTTTAGCTATCTATAAGGTGGTAATTCTTCTCAATGACCTCAAGTGTGAGGAACATTATTCCCACTGACCATCACACTATTGTATCATGAGTTGTAGATATAATCATTTTTATAGCAGAGGTTCCCTGAGACCAGAAAGTTATTTTAAGGGTTCCTCTGTGTTGAAAAGGTTGAGAAAGGCTGATCAACAGTCAGTGGCGTATCCAGGGTATGGCACTCCATGGCAAGTGCCATGGGCGCCCTGGGGGGGGGGCGGCAAAATAAACTAAAAAAAAAAAAAAAATTCCCACCCGCACCTGTCCTCCTGCGGGCCGCCTCCCGCACTATAGCCCCCGGCGGCGGCATGGCAGTTCACTTGTAAGTCCACTTACTTGGCTGGATAACAGTGTGTAGGTGAGTGAGAGGCGCAGGCGCCCCCATGCTTGTGGATGAGTGGGACCGTCCACTGCTGCGTCTCCAGTCATTCGGCTAACTGGCGGAGGCGAAGCTTTCCTCCTCTGCGCTGATTCCATCTTCTCCTCTGTGACGTCACGTGAGGAGAGGTCGCCGTCGCTGAGGAGGAGAACTTCATCTGAACTACTGACAAGTTGTTTTTGGACAATTGGACTCAGGAACCCGAACCCCCAAGCCAGGCAGCAACTTTAAGCAGGTACTAGTCACAACAAGTCAGTGTACATTATGAATAAAACATTTTTTTATTAGAGAAAGTTTTCACTGTGTATATAATGACCCCATGTATGAATCTCTGTCTCTGACATAAATAAGATGAGTAATGTCTCCTTCATATGGGTAGCTTAACCCTTTACTAAAAGTAAACTGCAAGTCAGTGTTAATGATGTGTGCCAGGCCAGCCCAACTGCCAAGCAGCCAATCAAGTATACTGTAGTGCCTGCTTGCTCAATATGGATAAAATAAATTGTAATTATGCATAGCCATAGTTATCATAAATAAAGTGATTTGTGCAAGTAGTACCTGCTGTTGCACAAATCACTATATTTATGATAACTATGGCTATGCATAATTACAATTTATTTTATCCATATTGAGCAAGCACTATGTTTGATTGGCTGCTTGCTTCTGTTTGGGCCTGTGCCTGGCACATGATGACTTAGGCTATTTTCACACTGGGGCATTGCGCCGTCGGCGGTAAAGCACTGTCGCTAGTGGGACGCCTTAAAGATGCGGCTGCCAGGACTTTTTTGAGCGTCCTGCCAGCGCACCGCTAGCGGCCCAAAAAGGGTTAAAACCGCCCGCAAAGCGCCACTGCAGCGGCGCTTTGCTGGCGGTTTGGTGGCGCTGCCCATTGATTTTAATGGGCAGGGGCACTTTAGAAGCAGTGTGTACACCATTCCTACAGTGCCTCAAAGATGCGGCTAGCAGGACTTTTTTGAGCGTCCTGCCAGCGCACCGCTCCAGTGTAAAAACCCTCTTTGCTTTCACATTGGAGTGAGAAAAGAGGCTCTTTCAGGGCGCTTTGCAGGCGCAATTTTGTAGCGCTGTAGCACCTGCAAAGCACCTCAGTGTGAAAGCAGCCTAAGACTCCTTTCTCACTGAGGGGCTTTGCAGTCGCTATAACGCTAAAAATAGCGCCTGCAAAGCGCCTTGAAAGAGCGGCTCCATTCACTCCAGTGTGAAAGCCCTGAGGGCTTTCACACTGGAGCGGTGCGCTAGCAGGGCATTAAAAAATGTCCTGCAAGCAGCATCTTTGAGGCGCTGTAGGAGTGGCTCCTAAAGCGCTCCTGCCCATTGAAATCAAAGCGGCGCTTTGCGGGCGTTTTTTTTTTCAACCTTTTCTCGGCCGCTAGCAGGGGTTAAAAGAGCCCTGCTAGCGGCTGAATAGCGCCGCGAAAACAACGGTAAACGACGCCCCCACACCGCCCCAGTGTAAAAGAGGCCTTAAAGTCAACATCATGTGCAATTGTGCGTGTGTGCTAAGCAGACAGGGCCGCTGGCGATCCTACGCCCTCTCTCCCTCTGTACAGTGTCAGAGGCGCTGGCGCAGCAGTGGCGGAGGACTGTATCCATTATGAGGAAACATCCCCTGCACCGCTGCATGTCCCTGATCATCACAGTACCACTGCCAGTGAGTGTGACCTGTCTGTGTACCACTGCGCGCAGTACCTGTCTCTGATGTTCCGTTCCACTCTGCCTTTCTGCCCAGTGCTGTGCCCGTACATCTCATGATCCGCCCCCATGGAGGCCGCTCTCTGTCTCTCTCCCTCCTGCTAAGTGCCCATACATCGCACGATTCCTCCGCATTTATGGGTGCTGATGTTACTGCATTTATGGGTGCTGGTAAGGCTGCATTTATGGGTGCTGGTAAGGCTGCATTTATGGGTGTTGGTAAGGCTGCATTTATGGGTGCTGGTAAGGCTGCATTTATGGGTGCTGGTAAGGCTGCATTTATGGGTGCTGGTAAGGCTGCATTTATGGGTGCTGGTAAGGCTGCATTTATGGGTGTTGGTAAGGCTGCATTTATGGGTGTTGGTAAGGTTGCATTTATGGGTGTTGGTAAGGCTGCATTTATGGGTGCTGGTAAGGCTGCATTTATGGGTGCTGGTAAGGCTGCATTTATGGGTGCTGGTAAGGCTGCATTTATGGGTGTTGGTAAGGCTGCATTTATGGGTGCTGGTAAGGCTGCATTTATGGGTGCTGGTAAGGCTGCATTTATGGGTGCTGGTAAGGCTGCATTTATGGGTGCTGGTAAGGCTGCTTCATTTATGGGTGCTGGTGTTACTGCATTTATGGGTGCTGATGTTATTGCATTTATGGGTGCTTATATTACTGCAATTATGGGTGCTGCTAAGGCCGCATTTATGGGTGCTGATGTTACTACATTTATGGGTGCTGATATTACTGCATTTATGGGTGCTGGTAAGGCCGCTTTTATGGGTGCTGATATTACTGCATTTATGGGTGCTGTTACCGCATTTATGGGTGCTGATATTATTGCATTTATGTGTGCTATTACTGCTTCTATGGGTGCTGATATTACTGCAATTATGGGTGCTGATGTTACTGCATTTATGGGTGCTGGTAAGGACGCATTTATGTTTTGACAAGGGCGCAGTTTCAGTGCTTGCCATAGGCGCCATTTTCACTAGATACGCCTCTGTCTACAGTTATCACCCCCAAACACTCTCTTCTCATTCAAGGCCGGCCACCACCAGCTTGGTAACAGAGCAGAAGATGTGCCCCAGATACCTGGTGCTAGCGAAGCCCTTGTTACAGTCTCTCTCTCTCTGTCCTTTTTGGTGAATCCACCATCACCTTCTGTTCCAATGACATTTGTCACCGGGAGAGAAGCTAGAGGGATACCCAGAATTTAACAGATCTCAACCAAATAGCAGGCGAGGGGGACTCTCTAAAGAGGGGCATCTGTTCCAATGACAAGGCTGGGTTTTCCCATAACTTTAAGGTTTCCTTTCATCTCACAATGTCTATAGGAGGGGAAATGGGGAAAAATGACTCCTAGGGGGACATGGAGACCAATAAAACCCCCACAGAGGTTCTCGTCCTTCTTGACTTTATCCAGAGCAACGAACACATATTTGTCTGGAGTTCCACTCTGAAAACTCTTTATATAGAGCTTGGAGCGGCTCAGCAAAGTCTCTTCAGATGTCTTCTGGATGAGTTATTAATGTTAACATTTTCTTCTGAATTTGGGATCCTTTTTCTGTCTTCTCTCCATGTGATCCTAGAATTAGGAATATTGTAAAGATTATATTGTATTTATGAATTAATGTGTTATTTAAATATTTATATCAATTCAAATTTGTTAAATTAAAGACCCATCTGTGTGAAAATAAATATGACGTATGTGACGGATCTCGGATACCCCAGGTGGGCACCTCCGCCAGACCTGTGTCTCCTGTCCTCCAAACGCACCCGCAGCCTGCAGACTCGCCATAACCGGCCCTTAACCCCTCAATCACGAGACAATCCACACAGGTGTTGAGGGTTAACCATGCAGAGAATGAACTATTTATTAAGTACCAAGCATGCACTTTTACACACAGTTAGGGACACTCCCCTTAGCCTTGTCATAGAGGAGGGAGGGGACAAGGAAGAACCAATGGAAACTCAACACTTGTATATTCAAACAACTACAGTTGAAACACATAAAGGGATTATGATAAGCAGGCAGCCCCTCCTTACACATCCCCTGCTGGGAGGTGTCTCCAGACCTTTGTCTATGTGCCATGACCCAACACAATTAAACACAGCAACAAGAGGGGGGGGGATTGGGGAGAAGGGATGTAGCATTACATTACATTATCTCAATGCCAGCTTCTCCCCAAGTCTCTCAGTCTCTTCTGGGCAAAAATCTGTGGGAAGGAGGCCAGCCCACAGTCCCTTCCAAAACACACAGTGACAGTGGTTACAACGTATAATACTGTAGCGCCCCTCTACTTTGAGGGGTGCTGTGTGCCTAAATTTAGGGGTTGGTCTGAGCTAGGAGCCAGGCTCAGACCACTTTTATTGATAGGTTCGGTTATTTGTTCTTCAGGTGTTGTACTGGTGTGCAGTTCCCTGTGGCCTGTAGGTGACACAGCCATGACAGGTCAGGGTTGAACCACTGGTAACAGTGCTCTGCCTTAGGGTGTCCTCTCTCAGCAGTAGTACAGTGGGCGTGGACAACCTGATGTGCATGTCGGGAGAGGATACATAAGGGGCGGACACCGCCTGGAGGTTGTTGTTCCAGAGTTCCGGGGCTCCGGAGTTCGGGTCGCGTATGCATCGGTCCCAGGCACCTTTAGCCTGGGGCTGCAACTTCACCATTGGGCCCAGCACCTTTAGCTGGGGCTCAGCTCTAAGAGGAGGAATTCCAGGGTGCCCCAGGAGAGGGGACCCGCGCTATGAAGAAGAGACCGGGGAAGGACCTTTCTAAGGGACCGGTGAGAGTTTCACGGTGAAAGAGAGGCCCAGTAAACTTCTGGAGGGATTTCACTAATCATCTGAGGCCTTATAATGTGCAGCAACTTGCACCTGTTCTTTAATTACAAGCGCTGAGAGGTTCGGGGCTCAGAGATTTTGTGGCAGAGAATCTCCCGATCGTATCTCCAAGGGAAAATTAAGAGAAGTAAAGTTCGTGCATCACTCTGGCTGCTAGTACCGTGAGAGGGAACTATCCGGGTGAGCAGAGCCCACTCGGGATTGAGTGGTGATACCAAGTGCTGGAACCTGTCTCCCTGTTTCTTTATTCTTCAACTCCAACTTTCCTATCCAGTTGTCAGCATAAAGAAAATAAACCTTCCTTCATTAAGGTTTAACCTTGTCTGGACATTGGCCTTATTGGGGCCCCTACAACAGACTCTTCCCTACACTCTAGGGGTTAGATCCAACCGAGGGAAGGTAACTCGCTGCGGGACCCAACAATTTCTGAACACCGCTCACCTTCTTATACAACAAGGAACCTAGGCATTGTGGTACGGTGTGTCCTGCCTTGAGGAGGTAAGGTCAGGGATCTGTGTGCTACAATACTTTACAATAAAAGAAAAAAAAAAAAAAAACAATCTAAGGAGAACCTTATATGGGGAGAAAAAGTCCCAGGGCCTGAAGGGGTTAACTGAAATGTGATCTGGATATGGAGGATGTACAATGAGACCGTCCAAAAAAGAATGACCAAAGACGGCAGACCCTAGTATCTCCACATGGTGGTGATCTCGCCTATATGAAGTGGAACGCACACAGAAAGTCTCTATGACCACCACAGACAGGAAGTGATGTCAGGTACACACAGGAAGTGATGTCAGCTATAAATAAGAATTTCCGGGCGAGAGGTGAGTCGGGAGGAAGTAGAGAGGAGTCGTTGCTGGGACAGATGAGGAGGTAATTATTATTATTATTATTATACAGGATTTATATAGCGCCAACATTTTGCGCAGCGCTTAACAAAATAAAGGCAGACATTACAGTTACATTACAATTTGGTACAAGAGGAATCAGAGGGCCCTGCTCATTAGAGCTTACGATCTAAAAAGGGAGGGTCAAATGATACAAAAGGTAATAGCTGTGGGGGATGAGCTGATGGAGGAAGTAAAACAGTGTTAGTTAGAAGCAGGATAGGCTTCTTTAAAGAGAAGGGTTTTCAGGGATCGTCTAAAGATGAATAGATTAGGGGACAGTCGGACAGATTGGGGTATGGAGTTCCAAAGGATGGGAGAAGCTGTGGAGGAATCCTGGAGGCGAGCATGGGAGGAGGTGAAAAGGGAGCTAGAGAGCAGGAGGTCTTGGGAGGACCGAAGAGAGCGGCTTGGTTGGTATTTTGGGACTAGGTTAGTGATGTAGCTGGGGGCCGAGTTGTGGGTGGCTTTGCAAATTATTGTTAGTACTTTGAATTTTATTCGTTGGGTGAGTTGGAAGCCAGTGGAGGGATTGGTAGAGAGGGGTGGAGGACACTGAATGGAGACCAGTGGAGGGATTGGTAGAGAGGGGTGGAGGACACTGAATGGAGGACAGTGGAGGGATTGGTAGAGAGGGGTGGAGGACACTGAATGGAGATCAGTGGGGGGATTGGTAGAGAGGGGTGGAGGACAATGAATGGAGGTCAGTGGAGGGATTGGTAGAGAGGGATGGAGGACACTAAATGGAGGTCAGTGGAAGGATTGGTAGAGAGGGGTGGAGGACACTGAATGCAGGTCAGTGGAGGGATTGGTAGAGAGGGGTGGAGGACACTGAATGGAGACCAGTGGGGGGATTGGCAGAGAGGGGTGGAGGACACTGAATGGAGACCAGTGGAGGGATTGGCAGAGAGGGATGGAGGACACTGAATGGAGGTCAGTGGTGGGATTGGCAGAGAGGGGTGGAGGACACTGAATGGAGACCAGTGGAGGGATTGGTAGAGAGGGGTGGAGGACACTGAATGCAGGTCAGTGGAGGGATTGGTAGAGAGGGGTGGAGGACACTGAATGGAGACCAGTGGTGGGATTGGCAGAGAGGGGTGGAGGACACTGAATGGAGACCAGTGGAGGGATTGGTTGAGAGGGGGGAGAACACTGAATGGAGGTCAGTGGAGGGATTGGTAGAGAGGGGTGGAGGACACTGAATGGAGACCAGTGGGGGGATTGGTAGAGAGGGGTGGAGGACACTGAATAGAGGTCAGTGGAGGGATTGGTAGAGAGGGATGGAGGACACTAAATGGAGGTCAGTGGAAGGATTGGTAGAGAGGGGTGGGGGACACTGAATGCAGGTCAGTGGAGGGATTGGTAGAGAGGGGTGGAGGACACCAAATGGAGGTCAGTGGAGGGATTGGTAGAGAGGGGTGGAGGACACTGAATGGAGGTTAGTGGAGGGATTGGTAGAGAGGGGTGGAGGACACTGAATGGAGGTCAGTGGTGGGATTGGCAGAGAGGGGTGGAGGACACTGAATGGAGACCAGTGGAGGGATTGGTAGAGAGGGGTGGAGGACACTGAATGCAGGTCAGTGGAGGGATTGGTAGAGAGGGGTGGAGGACACTGAATGGAGACCAGTGGTGGGATTGGCAGAGAGGGGTGGAGGACACTGAATGGAGACCAGTGGAGGGATTGGCAGAGAGGGGTGGAGGACACTGAATGGAGACCAGTGGAGGGATTGGTAGAGAGGGGGGAGAACACTGAATGGAGGTCAGTGGAGGGATTGGTAGAGAGGGGTGGAGGACACTGAATGGAGACCAGTGGGGGGATTGGTAGAGAGGGGTGGAGGACACTGAATAGAGGTCAGTGGAGGGATTGGTAGAGAGGGATGGAGGACACTAAATGGAGGTCAGTGGAAGGATTGGTAGAGAGGGGTGGGGGACACTGAATGGAGGTCAGTGGTGGGATTGGTAGAGAGGGGTGGAGGACACTGAATGGAGACCAGTGGAGGGATTGGCAGAGAGGGGTGGAGGACACTGAATGGTTGGTAAGGTGGATGAGTCTTGCAGCGGCATTCATGATGGACTGAAGGGGGAGGAGTCTATATAAAGGTAATCCAATGAGGAGGGAGTTGCAGTAGTCGAGGCGAGAGATGACCAGGGAGTGAATTAGAAGCTTAGTGGTGTCATTAGTTAAAAAGGGGCGTATTCTGGAAATGTTGCGGAGGCCGAGGCGGCATGATTTGGACAGGGATTGAATGTGGGCCTGGAAGGACAGTTCAGAGTCTAAGGTTACCTCTCGCACCCTGGCATGTGAGGACGGACTGATAGATGTGCCATTGATCTTGATAGAGAAGTCAGGGGAAGGGGCACGTGGGGGAGGAAATAGTAAGAGCTCAGTTTTAGAAAGATTCAGTTTGAGGAAGTGGCATGACATCCAGGCTGATATGTCTGTTAGTAAATCAGTGATGTGTGAGGAGATTGATGGGGTGAGCTGAGGGGCAGAGAGATAAATTTGGGTGTCATCAGCATAGAGATGGTATTGGAAGCCATGGGAGGCTATCAGCTGACCCAGGGAGGACGTGTAGATTGAGAATAGCAGAGGTCCAAGGACAGAACCTTGGGGGACCCCAACAGTAAGAGGAGTTGGAGAGGAGGAAGTGGAGTTGTAAGTGACACTGAAGGTGCGGTGAGATAGGTAAGATTCAAACCAACGGAGAGTGCAGCCATGGAGACCAAGCAAATTGAGTTTTTTGAGGAGGAGGGGGTGGTTAACTGTATCAAAGGCAGCGGAAAGGTCCAAGTGTAAGAGTACGGAATAATGACCGTTGGTTTTGGCTGTTAGTAAGTAGTTTGTGAGTTTTAGGAGGGCAGTTTCTGTGGAGTGTTGTGGGCGAAATCCAGACTGAAGGGGATGAAGAAGGTTATTCTCAATGAGGCGGTCGCTCAGTCGGTTGTAGACTAAACGTTCAAGGAGTTTGGAGGCAAAAGGGAGTAAAGAGATGGGTCTTAGGTTTTTAAGATTGGTGGGGTCTAATGAGGCCTTTTTTGGTATGGGAGTGACTAGCGCATGTTTTAGAGGGTTAGGGAAGATGCCAGTAGAGAGTGAGAGGTTGAAGACATGAGTTAAAGAGTGTAGGATAGAGTCAGATGGTGACTGACTGTAATATTTGAGAAGGAACAGGGTCCAGGGGGCAAGAGGTTAGGTGGGTTTTAGAAAAAGGTTTAGAGACTTCCGCTATAGTAGCTGGTTTAAACAAGGGAAGTATTGATTTTGCAGGAGGACAAGGAGTGTAAAGTGAGGGAGATATCTATAGAGCAGAGAACTCGAGACGAATCGTCTCAATCTTATTTTTGAAGTGATTAGCAATCTCCTGGGCAGTGAGTAAGTTAGTGGGTGGAGGTAATGGAGGACGAAGTAGAGTTGTAAAGGTAGAAAAGAGTTGACGGGGACTGCGTAAGAGGGTATTAATGAGAGTGATAAAGTAGGTCTGTTTGGCAGTGTGGAGGCAGGAATGGTAGTTTTGGAGGGCAGATTTATATTGGCTGAAATCTTGTTGTGACTTAAGCCTAGTACACACGGCCGAGAATCCCGTCAGGAAAAAACTTTTTTTTCCTGACGAGATTCCTGGCAAGCTTTTCTTGCCAAGCCATGCATACAGATGGCCATTCAAAAGAACCGCCGTTCTTTTGAATGGCAAGAACGCGGTGACGTCATCGACTATGACGAGCATGTGCTCGTCACATTCGATGCCGTCGCCGCTATCTTGCTTCCCCCTACACTATTCTTGTAAGCTACCGCGCATTCGTCGAAGTCTCGTCGAGCATGCGCGGGCTTACCGGAGGACAGGTAAGCTTGTAGCCGCATACACACACACAGTTTTCTCGTCCGGAAACAGGCTGACGAGAAAAAAAGAGAGCAGGTTCTCTATTTTTGTCGTTGAGATTCCCGGCAGTTTTCTCGACGACCGGTTTTCTCGGCAAGAAACCAGCAAGAAAACTGCTGGCAGAGCTTTTTGCCGAGAAAACCGGTCGTGTGTACGAGGCCTTAGTCTTACGCCACAGACGCTAAAGAGCACGGCTACGTTTTTTGAGGCTTCTGGTATTGTCTGTCTGCCAGGGTTGTAGCGGTCGGGGGGCCTGATTCTGTGTGTAGTGAGGGGGACGAAGGTATCCAGGGTGGATGACAGTGAACTGTTGTAGACAGAAGTGGCCAAGTTGGGGCAGGACAAGGATGAGATTTTGTCGTAGAGACAATCTGTGGCAGAAAAAAGAAGAGAAGGGTTAAGATGGCGAAGGTTTCTACGGGTAATAGTTTGGTAGTTGGAAGGCAAGGAGGAGGCAGACAGGGAGATAGTGAAACTAATAAGGTGGTGATCAGAGAGAGGAAAAGGAATGTTGGAGAGGTTGTGCGGAGTGCATAGGTAGAAGAATATGTGGTCAAGGCAGTTGCCAACACAGTGCGTGTCATGGATATGCAGTAGTGTTTGTCTGTCAGCTTACCTTACTTCCCATGTGTTCATCTTAGAGGCCAGAACCCTTTCACCTGGCTTCCTTTATAATCTCCTCCCAGCCAGACTCCACCCCAGGCCCTATCACAGAACACTATATTAACCTGTGCACTGCAAGCCTGCTTTGCTGATCAACGTGTTTGTTAGGCATTGTGTGTTTGGGTTCCTGCCTGCCGTGTGCTACGTCTGTCTCTCTGTTACGTTATTGGCTTGTCCCCGACTATCCCTGTCTGCTCGTGACCCTTGACCTTCGGCTTGTCTTTCGTTATCCTTGTCTGCTTGTGGCCCTTGACCTTCGGCTTGTTATTTGGTACTCTTATATCTTGTGCTGCTGCTTCCCCTCTTGTCCCCTTATCCTACGGGGCGTGAGCTAGGAGACTCTAGGGGCCGCGACCTGGACCCAGCCTGCAGCATAACATCCTCACCACTAGAGGCTCTGGAGAAGACCTGCTGGGTCTTAGACTCCGCGCCCTGGGGAATCTTGGCTCTAGCTTTCTATAGGATCCCGGTTGTGCTCCTCTGGTCCCGCTTTCCACAACCACCCAGTTTCCTATCCGCAGCAGTCAGCCATAGGGTTCACTACCTTGCGGTGCACTCCTGTCCCCCTACGGTGTGCATCTGTCACCTGGCCGTAGGTGACCTGACAGTGCGTAGAAGCGTGCCCATTGTTTTAGGTCAAAAGAGGAGGTTAGGCTCAGCAGTTTAGAAGTAGCGGGAGTGTTAGGATTAACGGGGATGTTGAAGTCACCAAGAATGATTGTTGGAATTTCAGAAGAGAGAAAGTAGGGTAGCCAGGCAGAGAAGTCTTCAAGGAAGCTTGATACCGGCCCAGGGGGTTGATAGATCACAGCAATTCTCAATGAAACTGGAGAAAATAGAAGAATACAGTGAGCTTCAAACGAGGAGAGGGACAGAGAGGGGGGGGGTTAAGAACCTGAAAAGTGCTTTGAGGGGATAGGAGGATTCCAACACCACCTCCTTTCCGTCCACTAGGCCTGGGAGAGTGAGTCCACAGGAGGCCACCATAGGAGAGGGCAGCAGGAGCAGGAAGGTCAGATTCTTGAATCCAGGTCTCAGTAATTGAAAGTAGGTTCATGGAGTTTGTGATAAAGAGGTCATGGAAGGTGGTGAGTTTGTTACAAACAGAACGGGCATTCCAAAGGGCACAGGAGAAGGGGAGGCTGGTTCTAGGCAGAAGAGGAATAGAAATGAGATTGTGTAGATTGCAGCTGCTATCAAAGGATGGGGGGTGCTGGGTATGTTGGCCGAAGCTAAATGATGGCGGTCCAGGATTTGGGGAAATATCTCCAGAAATTAGGAGAAGCAGAAGGGTGAGAGAGGTGATATGGGAGTGTGACTTATGTGGGGGGGGGGGGGGACATGTCCCAGTGTCCTGCAGGTTTTATTGATATATGGGTTAAGAATTAGCAGGAGCTGATACCTGCAGTATAATAAGGTGAGGACAGGAGTGAGGGGGATATATATAAGCTGTGGAGTGGAGAAGAGGGGTGAAGGAGAGAGAATTTAAGGAGAGAGGATGCAACTGCGAGAAGGAAAAGTAGGGAGTGCATGATACAGAGTGGTGAGATTGAGAGGAAGCCTGGATGAGAGATGAAGGATCGGGTCACCTGTAGTCTGTTTAGTGTTCTGCAGTAGTCTGTGGTGGATTTTCGCTTTGTGAATTCGCTGAAGTGCTGAGCCGAAGTGCAATACTTAATCCAATATGAATACTTTATCCAAGATGATAGTTGCCAATGCAATCCCTGGCTGTGCAAACCCCTGGTAATAAGATCATATAGAAGTAATAATATGTGAATATAATATTATTACATACATTAATATATAAATCCAATATCTACTGCCACACACACATATTGATAATTATTACATAATTAATAAATATAAGAATCAGCTCTAATCTTGGAGCCCATCGATACAAGCCCTACGTACTATAGGTCTGGGTATATCATTGCTATACGGATCTACTAGCACCAGGAGCCAATTTACTGAGCGTCAGGAACGTGAAAACGACATAAAGAAGACTCGTCTGAATCTGCCCTACGAGTGTGTGGGTACATGGGTGTGATCACCATGTGACATCACTACGTACGTTCCAACTTGTCACCCATCACTGTTTCATTAAAGTGGATGTAAACCCAAAATGTTTTATTTATTTTTTGCTGTCACAATGTAGAGCAGTGTTTCTCAACTCCAGTCCTCAAGGCGCCCCAACAGGTCATGTTTTCAGGATTTCCCTCAGATGAAACAGCTGTGGCAATTACTAAGGCAGTGAAACTGATCAAATCACCTGTGCAAAATAATGGAAAACCTGAAAACATGACCTGTTGGGGCGCCTTGAGGACTGGAGTTGAGAAACACTGATGTAGAGTATAAGATTTCCTATAATTTGTGCCAGGTCTTGCCACAAAGAGTTAATCCAGCTCTGAGCAATCCTCTTTTATTGTTCAGTGAGATAAAACCGACAACCAGACAAAAAACTTTGTCCGTTTCGCCCCCCTTGCTTTGAGTGACAGGTTATTTACATATCTCGTGCACTAGCTTTAGACAGGCATTATTTTTTAATTCCCGCCCCAACTCCTTTTCTGAAGTCATGTGGTTACTTTTCTGGATTTTGACTGGATGTTAGTGATCATAGCAGAAGGAATACACAGGAGAAAATGCATGTTGACAAGGGGAGTGTAGAGGTGGGCGGGGAGTCTACTGACATCACGACTCCACCCACCGAGCTCCAGACAACAGATCCACCCACAGAATCTGCAGTTTTTCAGTTCTTATAACAGACAGAGGGGGAGACATTTGACACGTAAGGATACATGCAGGAGGCGTCTATATTCTTATAGATCAGCACTATGGCAGTAGTTTAGAAAGGATGAGAGTGGGTTTACATCCACTTTAAGGACACATCAACCATCGGACACACTTACCGTTCAATCTGTGCTTTGTGGTTCCTGGACATCCGGTCAGTCTTTGAGATTGTATAAGTCTTGGGTTGCTGTTTTGGGTGGGATAGGATTGTTAAGACTAGTTTGGGTTGAGATTGGTTTAGGTTGGAAGTGGCCATGGGGGTTCCCCAAGGCTCTGTCCTCTACACCTCGTCCGGGGGTCAGTTCATTGGCCGTTGCTTCCAATACTATCCCTATACTGACGACACCTAACTCATCTCTATACTCCTCACCTCACACCTTCAGATTCTTCGCCCATCACTAACCTACTAATTGACATATTAGTCTGGATGTCTCATCTCAAACTCCGTCTTTCTGAAACGTTGCTTGTAATATTTCCTATGAACGTTAGACAGAAATACAAATAGTCTCCTGTTATTAATATCAAAAACGGTTTTAAATGTGTTTAAATGAATAATAATAATCCTTTTCCCAGAGGGAGAGGATGTAACCGGGAATAGGAGAGTCCTGGCTTGGAGGACTTCATAGAGCTCACACAACCATTTGTCTTCTCTTTGATAATCAGAATACGGGCCACAGTCATCACTTCCACAGGTGTCTTTTCATTCTGGAGTATACTGATTCTTGGAGATAATAAAATTGCTATAAGAATTTCAGCTTTTGACCCATCTATGAAGAGAAGTGTCCTGTACAGATCACATGACCACCTCAATCAGGATGGAGGAAGACTGGAGTCAAAGCCTGGAGAAGATATTAAACCGGACCCTGGAGATCATCTCCCTGCTCACCGGAAAGGTGAGGGGGATTCTGGGAGGTCACATGACATCACTCTTATCTCTATTAATAATACACAGACCTGACCGGAGAGGTGAGGAGGATTCTGGGAGGTCACATGACATCACTCTTATCTCTATTAATAATACACAGACCTGACCGGAGAGGTGAGGGGGATTCTGGGAGGTCACATGACATCACTCTTATCTCTAATAATAAAACACAGACCTGACCGGAGAGGTGAGGAGGATTCTGGGAGGTCACATGACATCACTCTGATCTCTATTAATAATACACAGACCTGACCGGAGAGGTGAGGAGGATTCTGGGAGGTCACATGACATCACTCTTATCTCTATTAATAATACAGACCTGACCGGAGAGGTTAGGAGGATTCTGGGAGGTCACATGACATCACTCTTATCTCTATTAATAATACACAGACCTGACCGGAGAGGTGAGGAGGATTCTGGGAGGTCACATGACATCACTCTTATCTCTATTAATAAAACACAGACCTGACCGGAGAGGTGAGGGGGATTCTGGGAGGTCACATGACATCACTCTTATCTCTATTAATAATACACAGACCTGACCGGAGAGGTGAGGAGGATTCTGGGAGGTCACATGACATCACTCTTATCTCTATTAATAATACACAGAGCTGACCGGAGAGGTGAGGAGGATTCTGGGAGGTCACATGACATCACTCTTATCTCTATTAATAAAACACAGACCTGACCGGAGAGGTGAGGAGGATTCTGGGAGGTCACATGACATCACTCTTCTCTCTATTAATAATACACAGACCTGACCGGAGAGGTGAGGAGGATTCTGGGAGGTCACATGACATCACTCTTCTCTCTATTAATAATACACAGACCTGACCGGAGAGGTGAGGAGGATTCTGGGAGGTCACATGACATCACTCTTATCTCTATTAATAATACACAGACCTGACCGGAGAGGTGAGGAAGATTCTGGGAGGTCACATGACATCACTCTTATCTCTATTAATAATACACAGACCTGACCGGAGAGGTGAGGAGGATTCTGGGAGGTCACATGACATCACTCTTATCTCTATTAATAATACAGACCTGACCGGAGGGGTGAGGAGGATTCTGGGAGATCACATGACATCACTCTTATCTCTATTAATAATACACAGAGCTGACCGGAGAGGTGAGGAGGATTCTGGGAGGTCACATGACATCACTCTTATCTCTATTAATAATACACAGACCTGACCGGAGAGGTGAGGAGGATTCTGGGAGGTCACATGACATCACTCTTCTCTCTATTAATAATACACAGACCTGACCGGAGAGGTGAGGAGGATTCTGGGAGGTCACATGACATCACTCTTATCTCTATTAATAATACACAGACCTGACCGGAGAGGTGAGGAAGATTCTGGGAGGTCACATGACATCACTCTTATCTCTATTAATAATACACAGACCTGACCGGAGAGGTGAGGAGGATTCTGGGAGGTCACATGACATCACTCTTATCTCTATTAATAATACAGACCTGACCGGAGGGGTGAGGAGGATTCTGGGAGATCACATGACATCACTCTTATCTCTATTAATAATACACAGACCTGACCGGAGAGGTGAGGAGGATTCTGGGAGGTCACATGACATCACTCTTATCTCTATTAATAATACACAGACCTGACCGGAGAGGTGAGGAGGATTCTGGGAGGTCACATGACATCACTCTTATCTCTATTAATAATACAGACCTGACCGGAGAGGTGAGGGGGATTCTGGGAGGTCACATGACATCACACTTTCCTAGTCTGGTCAGTAGTCCATGTTCTTATTGTAGACATTTAGATGATGTCAGATGATTGATATCGGTTTATCTTTCTCCTGATCTGTAGGATTATGTTGTAGTGAAGAAGTCTAGTGGGGAGCCAATCTCAGGAGGATGGAGCAGGACCCAGAGCCCCACCATGGTGCCTCCCTCTCTTTCTCCCATACCTGAGCAGAAGATCCTGGAACTGACCACCATGATGGTCCATCTGCTGACAGGAGAGGTGAGCGGTGCCGGGAATTCTGGGACATTATCCAGTAACAGACAAGGGATGTGTCTGGATGGTGACTGTATCATTGTGTGTGTCAGGTTCCTATAAGGTGTCAGGATGTCACTGTCTATTTCTCCATGGAGGAGTGGGAGTATTTAGAAGAACACAAGGATCTCTACAAGGACGTCATGATGGACAATCAGCCGCCCCTCACATCACCGGGTAAGAGGAGACTTTATTGTAAAGGAGAGAGCAGTACGGAGGCTCCACCTAGATCCCCCATTATCTGATAAACACATAGAAACAATGTATTCAGTCAGTGTGTGTGTTTCCTACAGATGGGTCCAGTAATGGGAACCCACCAGAGCGATGTCCCCGTCCTCTGTATTCCCGGGATTCCACACAGGATGGTCACACCATCCCCCACCATCATCAGGTAGATGAGGAACAATCACTGATAGTATCATTAGGATCTGTACATTATCTGCATTGTTACCATTGGTGTCATTTTTATTATATATTCAGAGTGGAAACCTGAGAGATCCTAAAGTTGAGGTTAAAAAAGAGATACAAGAGGATGAGGATGGGGTGATGGAGGAAGAACACAAAGATCTGTACCAGGACACCATGGTGGAGTCATCCAGCTACAGAAACCCCCCAGAGAGATGTCCCCGTCCTCTGTATTCCCGGGATTCCACACAGGAAGGTCACACCATCCCCCACCATCATCAGGTAGATGAGGAACAATTGTTGGTAGTTATGATTTATACACAAACATGTTTATTACAATGAATGTTTTTAATATATTCAGAGTGGAAACCTTGAGGATTATAATATTGTTGTTAAAGAAGAGTATAAAGAGGAGGATGAGGAGTATGGAGTGATGGAGGAGTATATAGAAGGACGAGAGGATCTCTACAAGGACGTCACGATAGAGAATCAGCCGCCTTTGAGTTTTGTGAAGATTGAGAGGAAGGAATGTCCCTGGAATGAGAAGATATTGAACCTCACCCTGGAGGTCCTCAGCCTGCTGACTAGAGAGGTGGGTGGAATGAAGGGGTTATTATTTGATTTACACTGGGATGTATTTTGTTCAGATTCCTAATAAAGCGACTTGACATGAGACAGGTTTTCTTAATTCACCCCCCGCCCCACCTTGACCCCAGAATGTTCTGATCACTCTTTCTGTCCAGCATTGGAAGTCATGATGTATTCTCCACCTCCACCTCCTCCAACATGTCCTACTCCACCTCTACTCCTGTTACTCCAACCTTCGTCACCAGCACTGTGCTGTACATTCTATACTCCATACTGCTCCACACAGGACACTGTGCTGCATGTTTCTATACTCTACACTGTGCTGTACTTTGCATACTCAATACTAGTCCACAACATTTTATACTCTACACTTCTCCACATGGTACACCACTCTCTACATTTCATGCTTCCCATTGCTCCACAGTTTCCCTCTGATGTATACCTGTACTGTACTGCTGTCCCCCTTGCCAGACAGCAGATTGCTTCCACTTTCATAGTCCCTCCTGTGCTGGAACAGGCACAATTTTAGGGTGAGGGAAGATGGGACAGTAATATTTCTCCTTCTGTAACCCAGGACTGTGAAGTAGTGATGAAGAAATCTGAACATAACACAAGGAGTAGACATCACCAAACCTCTACAAGACAGAGGAGAGGCCAGAACCCCATTACCATCCCCCCACTTCCATCCCTCATACCTGAGAGACAGAATAAGAAGAAGATCCTGGAACTGACCACCATGATGGTCCATCTGCTGACAGGAGAGGTGAGGAGGATTCTGGGACATTATCCAGTAACAGACAAGGGATGTGTCTGGATGGTGACTGTATCATTGTGTGTGTCAGGTTCCTATAAGGTGTCAGGACGTCACTGTCTATTTCTCCATGGAGGAGTGGGAGTATTTAAAAGGACACAAGGATCTCTACAAGGACGTCATGATGGATAATCAGCTGCCCCTCACATCACCGGGTAAGAGGAGACTTTATTGTAAAGGACAGAGCAGTACGGAGGATCCACCTAGATCCCCCATGCAACAAATGAGGAGGAGATACTGTACACCATATGAAAGGTCCATCTCCATTCCTCAATATATAACGTCATGTTCCCAACAAATGAGGAGGAGATACTGTACACCATATGAAAGGTCCATCTCCCCCCCCCCCCCCCCCCATATAACATCATGTTCCCAACAAATGAGGAGGAGATACTGTACACCATATGAAAGGTCCATCTCCATTCCTCAATATAATGTCATGTTCCCAACAAATGAGGAGGAGATACTGTACACCATATGAAAGGTCCATCTCCATTCCTCAATATAATGTCATGTTCCCAACAAATGAGGAGGAGATACTGAGATATCAGGTTTGGTCTCCACCCAGAGACTGGCCACATTAATCACCTTGCAGGTGGACAGACAGACATGGAGAAGGCCATATGAAAGGTCCATCTCCATTCCTTCAATATAACGTCATGTACCCAACAAATGAGGAGGAGATACTGTACACCATATGCAAGGTCCATCTCCATTCCCCAATATAACGTCATGTTCCCAACAAATGAGGAGGAGATACTGTACACCATATGAAAGGTCCATCTCCATTCCTCAATATAACGTCATGTTCCCAACAAATGAGGAGGAGATACTGTACACCATATGAAAGGTCCATCTCCATTCCTCAATATAATGTCATGTTCCCAACAAATGAGGAGGAGATACTGTACACCATATGAAAGGTCCATCTCCATTCCTCCAATATAACATCATGTTCCCAACAAATGAGGAGGAGATACTGTACACCATATGAAAGGTCCATCTCCATTCCCCCAATATAACGTCATGTTCCCAACAAATGAGGAGGAGATACTGTACATCATATGAAAGGTCCATCTCCATTCCTCAATATAATGTCATGTTCCCAACAAATGAGGAGGAGATACTGTACACCATATGAAAGGTCCATCTCCATTCCTCCAATATAACATCATGTTCCCAACAAATGAGGAGGAGATACTGTACACCATATGAAAGGTCCATCTCCATTCCTCCAATATAACATCATGTTCCCAACAAATGAGGAGGAGATACTGTACACCATATGAAAGGTCCATCTCCATTCCTCAATATAACGTCATGTTCCCAACAAATGAGGAGGAGATACCGTACACCATATGAAAGGTCCATCTCCATTCCTCCAATATAACGTCATGTTCCCAACAAATGAGGAGGAGATACTGTACACCATATGAAAGGTCCATCTCCATTCCTCCAATATAACGTCATGTTCCCAACAAATGAGGAGGAGATACTGTACACCATATGAAAGGTCCATCTCCATTCCTCCAATATACTGTCATGTTCCCAACAAATAAGGAGGAGATACTGTACACCATATGAAAGGTCCATCTCCATTCCTCAATATAACGTCATGTTCCCAACAAATGAGGAGGAGATACTGTACACCATATGAAAGGTCCATCTCCATTCCTCCAATATAACGTCATGTACCCAACAAATGAGGAGGAGATACTGTACACCATATGAAAGGTCCATCTCCATTCCTCAATATAATGTCATGTTCCCAACAAATGAGGAGGAGATACTGTACACCATATGAAAGGTCCATCTCCATTCCTCCAATATAACATCATGTTCCCAACAAATGAGGAGGAGATACTGTACACCATATGAAAGGTCCATCTCCATTCCTCCAATATAACATCATGTTCCCAACAAATGAGGAGGAGATACTGTACACCATATGAAAGGTCCATCTCCATTCCTCAATATAACGTCATGTTCCCAACAAATGAGGAGGAGATACCGTACACCATATGAAAGGTCCATCTCCATTCCTCCAATATAACGTCATGTTCCCAACAAATGAGGAGGAGATACTGTACACCATATGAAAGGTCCATCTCCATTCCTCCAATATAACGTCATGTTCCCAACAAATGAGGAGGAGATACTGTACACCATATGAAAGGTCCATCTCCATTCCTCCAATATACTGTCATGTTCCCAACAAATAAGGAGGAGATACTGTACACCATATGAAAGGTCCATCTCCATTCCTCAATATAATGTCATGTTCCCAACAAATGAGGAGGAGATACTGTACACCATATGAAAGGTCCATCTCCATTCCTCAATATAACGTCATGTTCCCAACAAATGAGGAGGAGATACTGTACACCATATGAAAGGTCCATCTCCATTCCTCAATATAACGTCATGTTCCCAACAAATGAGGAGGAGATACTGTACACCATATGAAAGGTCCATCTCCATTCCTCAATATAACGTCATGTTCCCAACAAATGAGGAGGAGATACTGTACACCATATGAAAGGTCCATCTCCATTCCTCCAATATAACGTCATGTACCCAACAAATGAGGAGGAGATACTGTACACCATATGCAAGGTCCATCTCCATTCCCCAATATAACGTCATGTTCCCAACAAATGAGGAGGAGATACTGTACACCATATGAAAGGTCCATCTCCATTCCTCAATATAACGTCATGTTCCCAACAAATGAGGAGGAGATACTGTACACCATATGAAAGGTCCATCTCCATTCCTCCAATATAACATCATGTTCCCAACAAATGAGGAGGAGATACTGTACACCATATGAAAGGTCCATCTCCATTCCTCAATATAATGTCATGTTCCCAACAAATGAGGAGGAGATACTGTACACCATATGAAAGGTCCATCTCCATTCCCCCAATATAACGTCATGTTCCCAACAAATGAGGAGGAGATACTGTACACCATATGAAAGGTCCATCTCCATTCCTCAATATAACGTCATGTTCCCAACAAATGAGGAGGAGATACTGTACACCATATGAAAGGTCCATCTCCATTCCTCAATATAACGTCATGTTCCCAACAAATGAGGAGGAGATACTGTACACCATATGAAAGGTCCATCTCCATTCCTCCAATATAACGTCATGTTTCCAACAAATGAGGAGGAGATACTGTACACCATATGAAAGGTCCATCTCCATTCCTCCAATATAACGTCATGTTTCCAACAAATGAGGAGGAGATACTGTACACCATATGAAAGGTCCATCTCCATTCCTCCAATATACTGTCATGTTCCCAACAAATGAGGAGGAGATACTGTACATCATATGAAAGGTCCATCTCCATTCCTCAATATAACGTCATGTTCCCAACAAATGAGGAGGAGATACTGTACATCATATGAAAGGTCCATCTCCATTCCTCCAATATAATGTCATGTTCCCAACAAATGAGGAGGAGATTTTGTACACCATATGAAAGGTCCATCTCCATTCCTCCAATATACTGTCATGTTCCCAACAAATGAGGAGGAGATACTGTACACCATATGAAAGGTCCATCTCCATTCCCCCAATATAAAGTCATGTTCCCAACAAATGAGGAGGAGATACTGTACACCATATGAAAGGTCCATCTCCATTCCCCAATACAACGTCATGTTCCCAACAAATGAGGAGGAGATACTGTACACCATATGAAAGGTCCATCTCCATTCCTCAATATAACGTCATGTTCCCAACAAATGAGGAGGAGATACTGTAGACCATATGAAAGGTCCATCTCCATTCCTCCAATATAACGTCATGTTCCCAACAAATGAGGAGGAGATACTGTACACCATATGAAAGGTCCATCTCCATTCCTCAATATAACGTCATGTTCCCAACAAATGAGGAGGAGATACTGTACATCATATGAAAGGTCCATCTCCATTCCTCCGATATAAAGTCATGTTCCCAACAAATGAGGAGGAGATACTGTACACCATATGAAAGGTCCATCTCCATTCCTCCAATATAATGTCATGTTCCCAACAAATGAGGAGGAGATACTGTACACCATATGAAAGGTCCATCTCCATTTCTCAATATAACGTCATGTTCTCTACAAATGAGGAGATACTGAGATATCAGGTTTGGTCTCCACCCAGAGACTGGCCACATTAATCACCTTGCAGGTGGACAGACAGACATGGAGAAGGCCATATGAAAGGTCCATCTCCATTCCTCAATATAACGTCATGTTCCCAACAAATGAGGAGGAGATACTGTACACCATATGAAAGGTCCATCTCCATTCCTCCAATATAACGTCATGTTCCCAACAAATGAGGAGGAGATACTGTACACCATATGAAAGGTCCACCTCCATTCCTCAGATCTATGTTGCACCGTTGTGAACAATTGAAATATGTTTTTCGATGATATATAATAATCTTTCTTTCTAACAGATGAATGTGATGTTGGGAATTCCTCAGATGGTTCTCAGGTTTCATCTGATTATGACGGAGAAGAATATGGATCCAAAACAACTCAGGGAGTAAAGACTTATTTGTGCCCGGAGTGCGGTCAAGGTTTTAGACGGAAGAGTAATCTGCGAAGACACGTGAGACTTCACACCGGTGAGACTTTTCCCTGTAAAGAGTGCGGGAAATGTTTTTCGCGGAGTGATAGACTCACGGAACACTTGAGAAACCACACCGGGGAAAAGCTGCATACATGTACAAAGTGCGGGAAAAGTTTTTCACGGAAATATAGACTTATCAGACACCTGAAGACCCACACAGATGATAAACTGCCTCCCTGTCCAGACTGCGGCCAGAGCTCCAATCAGAAAGGTGGTCTTTGCAGCCATCAGAAAATTCACATAGTCAGGAAAACCCATTCATGTTCGGAGTGCGAGATTTCTTTTGATACTCTATCTGAGTTTACCATACACCAGAGAGCCCACGCCGGTAAGGAGATCTTCTCCTGCTCGGAGTGCGGGATATTGTGTGTAAGTAAATCCCGTCTTATTATCCACCAGAGAAGTCACACCGGTGAAAGACCCTATTTATGCTCCCAATGCCACAAAGGATTCGTAGTAAAGTCAGAACTTATCATCCACCAGAGAAGTCACACCGGTGAGCTGCCGTTTTCTTGCCCAGAGTGCGGGAAAGGTTTCACACGACACGGGAACCTCACTAATCACATGAAAGTCCACACACGGAAGAAGCCGTACCCCTGCCCGGAGTGCGAAAAATCCTTCACCCGGAAAAATGAATTTGTTATGCACCTGAACGATCACACCGGGGATCACCCTTTTTCTTGCTCAGTGTGCGGGAAAGGTTTCTCTCATAAAGGAAAACTTCACGTACACGAGAGAACTCACAAGGGTTTAACACAACAAGAGAACTTAAGTAATGACATGAAAGTCCACACTGGGGAAAAGCGGTTCTCCTGTCCAGAGTGTGAGAAATCCTTCACCCGGAGAAATGAACTTGTTATACACCTGAGCATTCACACAGGGAATTATCCTTTTTCATGCTCAGTGTGCGGGAAAGGTTTCGCTCATAAGGGAAAACTTCACGTACACGAGAGAACTCACAAGCGTGATCAACCTTAAACCTGTTCAGAGTGCGGAGAACCCTACCTGGAAAATGGACATTTCCTTCACAACATCTAATAACAACACAATGGGTGGGAGGAGGTAGGAGGTAGTCATGGGGTGGGGGGACATTGCCAAGATCTGATACCTAGCATACACGTTGTGTTCCCCCAGCACCACCAATCCCAAGACCCTTTCTCATCTGATTACTAAACTATGGAGATCGGAACTTGATACTAGCCTAGAACCTGCCCAAGTCTTGTTTTTCTTCCCCAAGTACGCTCCAGAGATACAACAGCTACAGTAGATCCTTACTGGAGATTCAGAAGAATCTCCGGGATAATGGCATCAAATACAGCCTCATATATCCCAGCCGACTCCATATTCTGGAGCGAGAAACAACCAGATTCTTTGATGCCCCGGCTGCTGTATCCACCAGGTTGGACATCCACAAGCTCAAACGGGGCTCCTCTGACCAGCACACTTCATTATTGGAGACTACCTCAGTCTGGTCGGTCGGACTTTGTGTATTCTCTTATGAAAGCTCGAGGAATTTCACTGCTTTTTGTTTTTCACCATGAAAACTTACATGCCGCCAGCTACTGAAGCCAGCCTCTTGTTTCTATCGACAAGTCACCTTAATTCCTCTTTCTTGACCTAACCAACCTCCAAAGTAAATGGCAAAATTGGTATACCAGATATATTTGATGAGGACAGGACAGGAATCGGTATCTGTCAAAGGGAGGCTGAGACGGTTCCAAATTCTTCATAGAACAGACTACACTCCCCATAGGTTCAACAAATTGAACCCTGTCCTATCTTCTGCCTGATGGTGTTGCGGTCATCGAGATGGGGACCCGTGAATAAATGTTTCTCTATTCTGGAAGGAAATGGTGGACTTCGGGCTTTGGCCCACCTCACTCCAACACAGAAAATCTGCTTACTGGATCTAGTAGAAGACACGGTTTTCACTATTGCTGAGAGGACACTGCTAGGTTTGCTGCTCTTTTATGCCTGGATAGCTATCACCATGACTTGAGGAAAAAAGAAGCGCCTCCTTTTTTGGACACATTTGGTAAACTCCTTCCTCTATCTCTTGAATTCCACCAAAATCTGGATGAAGTGGCTAGAGAAGCCATCAACGACTATGGATACAGCCCTTTAAAGCTGAATTAAAGGAATTTGGCTATTTTGTAAAAACTGCAGGCATGACATGAGTTAAGTCTAACGAGGTGCCAACTGCTTCGTAGACTTATCTCTCTTATTCACATCTGACAGGTCTGCCCATTCACAGAAGCCTTTTTATTATGTGAACTCTTTCATAAAAAAATAAAAAAAGGCTTCTGTGAATGTGCCGGAGAAGGTAAGGAATGTCTTCTGCTTATTGGATCTAGTAGAAGACACGGCTTACACTATTGCTGAAAGAACACTGCTAGGACTACTGCTCTTTTATGCCTGGATGGCTATCACCATGACTTGGGGGAAAAATAGAAGCGCCTCCCTTTGTCTCCTTTTGGACTTATTTGGTAAACTCTAACTTTCCTCTATATCAAGACACATATGAAAACGGAGATTGAGGAAAAAACTCACCAATGTCTAGATGAAGTGGCTAGAGAAGCCAACAACGACTATGGATCCAGCCCATTAAAGCTGAATTCCAGGAACTCTGCTACTATGTAAAAACTGCAGGTATGTCATGAGTTAAGTCTAACTAGGTGCCGTCTGCTTCGTAGACTTATCTCTATTTTTCGCATCTGACGGGTTTAATGTGCTCCAGGTAGATAGCTTACAGAGCTCCAACGCTGCTCACTGTGGTCTCTGTTCTTTCAAGAGCAGAGTCGCTGGAACTGCTATGCCCTCCCCTCTTTCTGCCCATTCACAGAAGCCTTTGTATTATGTGAAAAAAAGGCTTCTGTGAATGGGCCGGAGAAGGGTTTATCTGCTCTGTGTCCTTCTCGCCTCTCACAGCCGGAGTGTAATAAACCTATCTCATATATTTATTACAGGTACTTATATAGCGTCTTCAATTTATACAGTGCTTTACACATTCCCACCAGTCCCTGCCCTTAACGAGCTTACAATCTAAGGTCCCTAACTCACATTCTAGGGCCAATTTTGACTTGAGCCAAATAACCTCCCAGCATGTCTTTGGAGTGTGGGAGGAAACCCAAGCAACGTCCAGGCAGGTAGTGCCATGATTGGGATTCAAACCCACACCCCTAGTGCTGCTAGGCACTGTGCTGTTCATGTAAGTAACAGAAATAATTCCCGGAGGTGACGTGCAGCTAAGTGGACCTAACTCATAGTGTGCCTGCACTTTTTGCCAAGTTGCTGAATTCCAGGATTTCAGCTTTATTACTCTCAACCAGAAATATAATAAGGTCTGAACCGGATTCCTTGTCTTCAGTTCACCTTCCCGGGGGGACACAAAATTGGGGAGATGCTCTGATATCTTCAACATTTATGCTATGGACCACTAAGTTGTGTTTTGCATTGTTTTTCTTTTACTTGTAGATTGTAAGTTGTTACAAGTAACCTCCCCTGTGTGGGTTGTGTCATTTGGAGTATGTAGTAACCCTGTTTCTCCTAAAATCCCAATAAAAAAATGATGTTTAAAAGAAAAAATGCTGCCTCGGAACAGAGAGTTCACCCCAGGGCCTCTCACCCCAGACATTTGATTAGTGGACTAATAAAGGTTTTCTACACATATTGTAGCTGATCTTTGTGATCATAAAGGTATATTAACATAACAAGCCTTACTGGAGAAACATCAGAACATTTTAGATATGTTTAGATAGTGTACTCAAGAAATGTACTATGTCGTAAATCTGAAATCAATGGACTATCTATGCCACAAATACGACAAAATCACAAAGATTTTTGATATCCTAACTTTTAATTCAACTAAATTGGGCTATATGGAAAAATGGGAGCAGGATATTGACGAGACTCTCGAGCTTGATGAATGCCATGCAGCCTCAAGGTCTCTTATCAACACCTCTTTTATTGAGGCAAACTACAAAGTGCTGTTATGATGGTACATGGTGCTGGTTAGGCTGACCGCCTGTGACCCGGGGGGTCCTCTCCGCTATGCTTCAGAGGCTGTGGTCAGGAGGGGACAGTGTTCCACAAATGGTGGCAGTGTCCCAAATTGAGGCGTTTTTGGATAAGAGTATATAATTTCATTTTTTCCCCCTTACACAAATTAGCTTGATGAAATCTCCGAAACAAGGTAGTGAGGTGGAAGAGGCATCGAAACATCAGAGGAGACACATCACTTCTATATTTCTGTCTGTAAAAAATAGGATTTTTATAACAGCTTACCTGTAAAATCCTTTTCTTGGAGTACATCACGGGACACAGAGCGGCATAGTCATTACTATGTGGGTTATATAGTTTACCTTCAGGTGCTGGCACTGGCAACTTCCAAACCGGAAGTACCCTCCCCTATATAAGCCCCTCCCATCCGGGAGCACCTCAGTTTTGTAGCAAAGCAATAAGTGTCCCCAAAAGAGGGGTGGGAGCTCTGTGTCCCGTGATGTACTCCAAGAAAAGGATTTTACAGGTAAGCTGTTATAAAAATCCTATTTTCTTTCTCGTACATCACGGGACACAGAGCGACATAGTCATTACTATGTAGGACGTCCCAAAGCAATGCCCAATGAGGGGGGGGATACACCATACATAAGCTGAGCGCCATCAGACATGAGGATCTTTTGCGGCCTGCAACACACTGCGCCCAAAGGCGACATCCTCCTGACTTCTAACGTCCACCTGGTAGAACCTAGTAAACGTGTGTACTGAAGACCATGTTGCGGCCTTACAGATTTGAGCCAGGGAGGCCTGGTGATGCACTGCCCATGAAGTTCCAACTGCTCTCGTGGAGTGCGCCCTAACTTTGAACGGAGGCGGTCTCCTTCTCAAGCCATAGGCTTGTATTATGGCCTGTCGAATCCACTTGGCTAAAGTAGATTTTGACGCTGCCTGACCCTTTCTGGGGCCTTCCGGCAGAATAAACAAAGTATCCGTTCTGCGAATCTGAGCAGTGGCTTTTAGATAAGCTTTAACTGCTCTTACTACATCCAAAGAATGTAATAACTTTTCCTCTACCGAACTAGGTTTGGGGAAAAAGGAAGGAAGAACCACATCTTGGTTCAAATGAAACCTCGATACCACCTTAGGAAGAAAGGCTGGATGAGGACGTAACACTACTCTGTCCTTATGGATAACCAGATATGGCTCTTTACAGGACATAGCGGCTAATTCCGACACTCTTTTAGCCGAACAAATGGCTACTAGAAAAATCAATTTCCTGGTGAGAAGGACCAAGGAAATGTGCTGTAATGGTTCAAAATGGTTGCTTCTGTAGAACCGACAGAACCAGGTTTAAGTCCCATGGACATATGGGAATATTAACCGGAGGGCTAATATGCATCACTCCTTGTATAAAGGCTTTGACTAGTGAATGCGAAGCCAAGGGCCTTTGAAAAAATATTGACAAGGCCGAAATCTGACCCTTGATAGTACTCAAGGCAAGCTTCCTATCTACAGCCCACTGTAGGAAGTCCAGAATCCTACCTATTACGTACTTACGTGGATGCCATTTCTTGGCCTCACACCAGGCGATGTACGCCTTCCAGATTCTATAGTAGATCTGCCTGGATACCGGCTTCCTGGCATTGATCATGGTAGATACCACAGGATTAGAGAGACCTCTCTTTTTTAGAATGTGGGCTTCAATAGCCAGGCCGTCAAACCTAGGGCTGGTAAGGAAGGGTGGTATATCGGTCCTTGCGAAAGCAGGTCCGGATGATATGGGAGGGTCCAAGGACTCCCCACAGACATTTTTACAATCTCCGCGTACCATGCTCTTTGGGGCCACGCTGGAGCCACCAGAATCACTGGTTTCTTTTCTACCCTGATTCTGCGGAGTAATCGAGGTAACAATTGTGGCGGTGGGAATGCATATATCAGCTTGAACTGATCCCAAGGGAACACTAGGGCATCCGAGCCGCAAGCTAGGGGATCCCTTGTCCGAGAGACAAACCTGTCCACCTTTGCGTTGAATCTGGATGCTAGCAGATCTACATCCGGTGTTCCCCACCGCTGACATATTGTCCGGAAAACCTCGGGTGAAGGGACCATTCCCCAGGGCATAATTGTTGGCGACTTAGAAAGTCCGCCTTCCAATTCTCCACTCCTGGAATGAATACTGCGGATATGGCTGGGACATATCTTTCTGCCCATTTCAGGATGCAATTCACTTCCCTCTGGGCTGCACGACTCCTGGTGCCACCCTAAAGATTGATATATGCCACTGCCGTGGCATTGTCTGATTGAATTCTGACAGGGGCCCCTTGGAGTTTGGATGTCCATGCTACTAGGGCATACCGGGCTGCTCGTATCTCTAAGAGATTGATGGGCAGGGCCTTTTCTGCATCCGACCACCTGCCCTGGAGAGACCATTGCTCCAGTACTGCTCCCCAGCCTATAAGGCTGGCATCTGTAGTGACCACCTTCCAAGAAATCGGACTGAAGGATTTCCCTTTTTCCAGATTCTGGGGAACCAACCACCAACGGAGGCTCTTGTGCACGGAAGGGGACAAGGACATTGGTAAGTCTAGGGCCTGAACTTTTTTTGTTCCAGGCTGACAGTATGGCCCTTTGTAAATTCCTTGAATGGAATTGACCGTAGGGTACTGCTTCGAATGATGCCACCATTTTTCCTAGCAGCCTCATGCACAGGCGTATGGATGGCTGTCTTTTTGTACCCACTAGGTGGATCAAATCTCTCAAAGATGACACCTTTTCTTGAGGCAAGAAAATTTTTCTCTGGTCTGAATCCAGCCTTAGCCCCAAGTATTCCAGACTTTTGACTGGTTTTAGGGCTGACTTGTCTCGGTTGATAATCCAACCGTGAGATTCCAGATACTCGATTGTCTCGTGAACAACCACTTCTAGTTTTTCCACTGAGTGGTCTATCAGCAACAAGTCGTCTAGATATGCCATTATCGTTACACCTTGTGTTCTTAGATTGGCCAATAATGGGGCCAGAATTTTTGTGAACACTCGTGGTGCCGTAGCCAGATCGAAGGGTAAGGCTCTGAACTGAAAATGGCGCCCTTCTACTGCAAAGCGTAGAAATTTTTGGTGGACTGGAAAGATGGGAATGTGCAAATAAGCATCTTTGATGTCGATTGAGGCTAACCATTCCTCCCCTTGTAGGGCAGTGGCCACCGATCGGATCGACTCCATCCGGAAAGTCCTGATATGTAGGAATTTGTTTAGCCCTTTTAGATTTAATATGGGCCTCACGTCCCCGTTTGGCTTCGGAACTGTAAAGAGGTTTGAGTAAAACCGGATCCCCCATTCTTCCAGGGGAACCTCCATAATTACTCCTTGGAGCAATAGTTGTTCTAGTGCCAACAGGAGGGATCCTCTCTTCCGGGGATCCCTTGGCACGTTTGACCTTATAAAATGGGAAGGAGGGGAGTCTTTTAACTCCAATTTGTATCCCAGACTTACTGCGGAGAGCACCCATCTGTCTCTGATCGTGTCCCGCCAGGTCTCTGCGAACAACTGAAGTCTTCCCCCCACCCGATTGAGTGGGGGCAACCCTTCATGCATTTGACTTTGGGGGAGGTTTTGTACCTCTCCTGACCCAGGGTTTCTTGTTACCCTGTGATTGTTCCTGATTTTTACCCCCGGGATTTGACCGAGGAGGCCGTCGGAACTGTTTCACAGCCGATGTCCTAGGGACTGGAGAAGCAGGCCTCTTAAAAGAGGGACCTCTAACTCTGTTTTTAACCGGCAAGAGTGTACTTTTACCGCTGGAAATTTTCTGGATATATTTGTCCAGGTCTTCCCCGAATAAGCGTTCACCATGAAATGGGAAGCTGACCAGCAATTTTTTACAGGGAGCTTCAGCAGACCAGTTTTGAGCCATAGAAGCCTGCGCATATGTACTACAGACAGCGTAAGGCGGGAGGCCTGATGGATTGAATCCTTTATAGCGTCAACCGCAAAGCATAAGGCTCTAGGTAGATCAGCTAGGGCAAGAGCCTGCTGATCTGGCAAGTCCCTTAAGACCTGTTTCAACTGATCCTTCACTGCTTGGCAGACCCCAATAGCTGCCACTGCTGGCTGTGTCACCAAGCCTGCTGTAGAGAAAGCAGATTTTAATAAGGACTCCAATTTTTTATCTATTGGGTCCTTGAACATTTGGACATTATCTACTGGACATGTCAGTGATTTATTCACACAAGAGATGGCTGCGTCCACTGTAGGGACCCTCCATTTTTTGATGAACTTATCCTCCATGGGATAGACCACCGGAAATCTCTTGGGGGGAGTAAATATTTTATCAGGATGTTCCCAATCCTGGTAAATGAGCCCTTCCAGTAAAGGATGGATTGGAAAGGAACAAACAGTCTGGGGAGCTTTTAGCGACCCCAACGAGGAGACAGAAGTGGATGATGGCTCCGCAAGGGGCATTTTAAATGCTGATCGGACCATGTTAGTCAGGGACTGAACCCATAATCTTTCAGCATGTGATGCTGAGAATGGCTCTTCCACTGTTGATTCCTCTACAACAGAATCAACCTCATCCTGATCCCCTTCAGGTAGGTCGATCCCTGTATGGGACTGTTGCTCTGCTAACAGGTACTCTGAGGGAGGAGACGGAGATCGGGATCGCTTTCCCTCTGACAGGGAAGCAGCGATCAATGTTGTCAATCTCTCTTCCAGTCCTCCCAGAGCTGAGGAAAAAACCTCCTCTGTTATATACACAGGAGCAGGTGAACTGAGGACAGCCACAGTACCAGGTACTCCTGAGGGTGCTCTACGGTCACTAACCTCTGATTTTTCAGGGGAGATTGGTGCAGCCGAAGCATGCCCAAGATCCTCAGAGCCCGATGGAGACCCCCTATGCTTCCTGGGATTCTTAGTCCCGGAGACTTTAGACGGCATATTCCTAAGCCCAAAGCTGAGGTATTCCAGCCGAAATACACCACTTACTGACAATAGTCTAGCACAATTGCTGCTATATAAACAGTTGGTGTCTACTAATGTGCCTTTCTATGGGGATGCCTGCATCAACCGCCTGCTGTATGCCTTTCTAAATGTTGCCAGCTCTGTTTCTGCCTTTCATAACCAGCTGACAACACCTAATTGTGCTTTTTATCATGCTGGGACGCCCGCACATGCGCAGAAGCGCTGCGGCGCGCACAGAGCGTCATCCACCAAGCTCCGCCCCTTTTTCCAGCTCACCTCTATAAATAGAGGCGCGGGCACGTGCGCCTTCAGTGCTCTTTTTTAAAAGGAACTAGGGACAGAAGCCAGGGCCCTGTTTGCCACAGGGCCAGGGGATGGACGAGCATTGCAACATGGCAGAGGAAACAGTTTCCCATCCAGAGAACTCACCATCTGCCTGGATTTTGACTTGGAAAGAAAAAATCCACATGACAAGAAAACAACGTTCCACAGCGGCCTCTAGTGGTTTAACACAGGTACCGCGGTTTAACCATTTTTTTTTTTTCTTGACCACTCTTAAAATTATTAAATTTTTTGCAGTTACAGGCATGCACAGATATTTAGCGGGAATACCGTTAGGTAACAGGCAGAAAGACATATTAGGCTTGGGGGTCCCCTCAATAGAACCAAGTTCCGCAGGACTCTGTTTGGTCCACAGAAGCCCAAACTTCACCTCTCACGGCAGGCATTGTAATTAAACCTTCAGGGACCGGGTTCCCGAGGATTCCACTCCCCTGGACCTGTATAGCACCCTGCACAGAAAACATCTTGGTCGTGGGTATGACCAGAGCTCTGGATCCCAGGGTCCAGCCCTCCTAAGAGAAGCATTACAGGCAAAACCTTGCTCTTCTCTGCAAGGCCCGGGTACCGACCGTTTAGCTATGAAGCTTTTTTGGTCGAATCCGGAATAGCTTACTGAGGCCCAAAAGAACCTGTACGCAAGCTCAGTGAAAAACACATGTTACTTCTTGGCCAACACCTTAGACACTGGCAAAAAACTGAGGTGCTCCCGGATGGGAGGGGCTTATATAGGGGAGGGTACTTCCGGTTTGGAAGTTGCCAGTGCCAGCACCTGAAGGTAAACTATATAACCCACATAGTAATGACTATGCCGCTCTGTGTCCCGTTATGTACGAGAAAGAAATTATCATTGCCAAGTCCTAGAAATCAGCGGTCATACCTTTTGATCAGCTTAAGCACAAACTCTCCTGGATTATGATAAATGAAAGGTTAATGGCTATCCTAAATGACAAAATGAAGCTGTTTAAAAAGGTGTGGGATTCATGGATCAACTATCTGACTACTGATCCCTGGACTTTTCCTGCTTAGATTGACTATTAGACAGTGAAGGTTGGAGCGAGGAGTTCCTTACCCCCTTTCCCCTTCCTTACCCTTTGCTTTCTATGCCATCTGGCCCCTGTTGGGGACTTTCAGAACCGGACAGCTGAGGAACTCCCGATGGAGCTCCGGGAACACACAATGACACTACACACAAGATGAGGTCAAACATGTTCAGTTTATTCAAGAGAAATCCCAAGCTTATATACAGTTAAAACAATAGTAGGTAAACCGTTTGAAACTGGTCTGAACAAGAGTTAAACTCATACGATACATTCCAGCAGTGTTTACAAGTCAAGGTGTTCTTGAAGGGAACTATTTCTGCTGATTACGCTTGTACATGCAAACACAATCTCATCGCTATGAGTCATGCATAGTTAGATGAAAAACAGAGAAATATGTACAACATAAATACATCATTAACCCTTCAGCCCCTTTTCTCCATTTGTAACTGTAGCGGGGTATTGCCCTTTAATCCCCCTGAGACTACAGTACCCAGTGAGCAACGGGACACCCAGGGTGCATTGCCCCGCGCAAGGACTGCTGGGGTGGGTTATTTAACTGAAGGGCGGGGCTGAATTCAATCTCTTTGGACACCACCCGCCCAGCAAGTGGAACTCTTGATCGAGCCTGCTGAGATACAAGGCCTGAAGCCTGGGCCTTTCTCCAAAAAACCTTCCGCTCTCACTGAGGAACCCGAGGGATGTCTTTTTCTATTGTTGCTGTATCATCGCCAGGAGGACCGAAGACCCGGAGGTCGTGAGATCTGTGTACCGAGACACAGCAGCGGAAGATACGGACACGGACTGGTCCAGTTGGGTGTGAGAGCACCTGCTCAGAGAATTATATAGGATCTCTAGGCCCAATAACTGTTATCCAGAGTTATCACCAGTTGTTTGCCGCTGCGCGCCAGAGAGACAGTGCATCGGAGTAACTTTAGAGATTTGTTCCTAATTCACCAAGTTATCCAAACTCCTTTTACCCTGTGGATTACAGTTTATTTCTTCAAAAGTGCACCACCATTTGCTAGCAAAGATTTTCCTCTACAGAACTTCTACACAGTACAGTCAGGCCATTTTGTCCACGAGGGAGGATAGCTGCAGCGGGGACCGTTAGTGTTATGCATAGTACTGTATATCTATCTGTTTGTTGAGATACTCTTTTATTGCAGGGCTCTGCACATGATATGTACACTGTTGATTATATATACCCAACAATCTGAGTAAAAGTGCAAGGGTTAAGTATACTGGTGTTTGTGTCATTTACTTTGCAGAAGAGACGGTTAAGGATAGCTATACTCTATTGCTGTGTGTTTTATTATATGATTGTGTCTCTGTGAGTTGCAGGCCACACAGTCATATCATCCCCTACTAACTGTGCCAAGGGAGGTTAGGGCTAATTACCTGGGGTTGACAGCGGTGCACTACAGGGCCCAAAAATTATACTAGCAGCCCTCTTAGCTGGGGGTATCGCTACACGTGGGGGCTCGAGTCCGGGATTCCTGTACACTGCACGCTGCAATCAAGCCTACCAGAAGCACCGGCATGGACCCGCTAGTAGTGACACAGTGGTGCGCAGCAGTCGGCGCCAACCCAACCATGGCGGTAGTTATTGAGCTCCCGGGGGAAAACTGTCCAGAAGAGGAGGTAAAGCAGCTCACACTGTCGCTGTCTCCGAGCCAGAAGGCATGGGTGATGGAATTAAAGCCAGATCCAGAGACCTCGTTTACATACGCATTCGTGGAATGGAGAAACGGAATACCAGAAGACTTTAGAGGTCAGAACATGCAGGCCATAGATAACCGGATATACCGCTTGGCGCATACGGAGGTCGTGAAGGGGGAACCTCTACAAACCCCCCTGTCATCACCCCCGCCATTATCTCCACCACTATCCCCTAAAGCAGAAAAGTCTCAGGAGACAATAACCTCTGGGACACCCCTGGCCGCTATAGGGCCTGAACTGTTGAATGCTCTGGGAGACTTTGTCACGAAGTGCCAAAAGAGTAATACGGTACATGTGGAAGCCGGGTATCGGAAGTTTAGGATTTTCTCCGGGAAACAACCAGTCCCCCTCGGAGAAGACTTTGACACCTGGATTGAGCAAGCGATGCAGGCTGTAGAGGGATGAAAAGTATCAGAAAGCCAGAAGAAGCAGCGCATAAGTGAAAGTTTGAAGGATGCTGCTGCTGAAGCTGTAAAGAATCTTAGGTTCAGCAATGCTGCTTGTACTGCTTATGATTATCTGGCTATGTTACAGGAAGAATTTGGCCAGCTGGAAAAGGTGGCTGAACTAGTATACCAGTTTGAGCATACCCTTTAACAGCCGGGAGAGAGACTGTCTGAATACGTCCAGAGGTTAAATAAGATGCTCTGCCAAATTGTTCTTAAAAAGGGGATGCTGCCACAAGTCATAGACGCAACTAGGATGAAGCAGATCCTGAGGGGAGAATTACGTTCGGATCCAGCCTGGCTCCACTTGAAGACCTCTGAAGGAGTCATGTCCCTGAGCTACCCAGACCTTGTGCGGATAATAAGGGATGAAGAAGCTCTGTTGAAGGACCAACAGGCGGTCGAGAAATCCACGCCCCCCCCCCCCTCAGTGGGAGTCAGATCAGCCATAGCCACTGAATGGGACTCGGAAGTGGAGATCTTAAAGTCTCAGATGACTCAAGTGCTGGATCTTTTGGCCTCTCTCATGGCAAAGAACTCAGGAGTCAATGAAAAAGAGGAAAGCAGGAAAGAACCGTACCAGAGCGCCTCAACACCAACCTCCCCACGGAAGAGAGGAGAAACTGTCTGCTTCAACTGTGGAGGAGTTGGCCACTTTGGGCGAGTGTGTCCCAGTCCCAGGAAGAACCGAGGCGCCTATCATCAACCGGCGGAAAACTTCAGAGGGCCCCGGTGAAGGAGTCAGCCGTGTGTCCACTATTTGCAGACAGCTCCACTAAAATCCTAAAGTCAGAAAAGACGAGGGAGAAGGGAAACAATGCCCCTCCCAAAATACTCAACACCACTTGTCGGGAGTTAAAACCACAAAACCTGCAAGAAATCAATGCATACCAGGCCCAACAGGGATTAAGATCCAGAAAAAGGTGGAAAAATAAGAAAACCCAGAAGGGAAAGTCTGTGAGTCCAAAGAAAGAGGCCTCCCCGAGGAGTTTTCCAGCCAAGTTGGTGGGACCCTCCCCTGTGGTCCCCATTCAAGTGAAGGGAGTCTACACGAGGGCCATCCTGGACACAGGGGCCCAAGTAACCCTTCTATACCGAGACTTTTATCAAAGACACCTGAGTCATTTGCCCCTCCAGAAACTGGAAGACCTAGAAATATGGGGAATTGGCACCCAAAGCTTTCCCTACGACGGTTATATTTCCATCAGACTGGCCTCCGACCCCTCTGTAGCAGGAAAGACAGAGGTCTTTGACACCCTGGCAGTAGTTTGCCCTCGCCCACCAGGAGCCAACAAGAGTTCCCTGATTATAGGGACTAATACTGACCTGGTCAGGAGACTACTGGCTCCCCTAGCACAGGAGCAGGGTACTTCAGCAGCCAGGATCCACCCAATGTTACAGTTAGCCTACCGGCGATTGGTCCTGGAACAAAAGGCCTCAGAAGAGGGGGTAGGGAAAGTCTGGAGACTGTCCAAGGAGAGAGTGTTGCAGCCTGGTGAAATTACCTGTCTGAAGGCTACTGTGAAACTCTCGTGGGAGCAACCTGGCTCCTTTGTGGTTCTGGAACCAGACCCCTTAGACACCCACCCAGGATTGGAAGTGATCCCTGAGGTGGTCCCGCTGAGGGCGTTGAAGAAGGCAAATGGCCGGATACCAGTGAGAATCAGGAATATCACTGGCTCACCTGTGACGATTCCGGCCCGGATGTTACTGGGTAAAGTAAACCCTGCTACCCCAGTGGCCCTGTCTGACCTAGAGAAGGCGTAGGGAGGAGAACCCATGCTGGAGAAACTCTGCCTGGAGAACACGACCCTACCACCGGTGTGGAAAGAGAGAGCAGTGCCCAGTTGACCAGATGGAGGAAGATCTTCTCAAAAGACAAATTTGACGTAGGGTGTGCGAGGAGTGCCACCCACAAGATCCGTCTGCAAGAAGGCAAGCCTTTCCGGGAAAGGGTCCGGCGAGTCCCACTGGCTGATCTGGAGGACTTACGCGAGCAACTGGCAGAGCTCAAGAGAACTGGGGTTATTCGAGAGTCCAGAAGCCCCTATGCCTCCCCTATTGTAGATGTCAGGAAGAAGAAAGGGTCACTGAGACTCTGTATAGACTACAGGACTCTCAATAGGAGGACCATACCTGACCAGTACACCACCCCTAGGATAGAGGATGCTCTACAGAGTCTGTCTGGAGCCAAGTGGTTCAGTGTCATGGACCTGAAGAGTGGGTATAACCAAATCCCAATGCATCCAGATGATAGGGAGAAGACGGCATTCATCACCCCAGTGGGATTCTACGACTTTAACCGGATGCCTCAAGGTCTGTCGGAGGCTCCTGCCACTTTCCAGCGACTGATGGAGAAGACAGTGGGGGACATGAATCTCATTGAAGTCCTAGTGTACCTAGACGACATCATTGTTTTTGGGAAGACTCTGGAGGAACACGAGGAAAGGCTGAAGAAAATCATGAAGAGACTCAGTGATGAGGGACTTAAGCTCTCAAGGGAGAAGTGTCAGTTCTACCAATCCTCAGTCCATTACCTGGGACACATAGTGTCTGAAGAGGGAGTATCTACAGACCCTGACAAACTTGAGGCAGTTATCTCCTGGCCCCGACCAACTACAATGACTGAGCTCAGATCCTTCTTGGGGTTCTGCTCTTACTACCGCAGGTTTGTGGAAGGATTTGCGAGAATTGCCAAACCTCTGAATGAGTTACTGAAGACAGAAGGAGAGGAAGATGACTCTGGCCCCAGGAAGCCAGGAGAGTCAGTGGAAGACCAGTGGATGGAGAAGTGTGAAGAGGCCTTCACAATGTTGAAGAAAAGTCTGACCACTACTCCTGTCTTGGCCTATGCAGACACCAAGAAACCCTATGAATTGCACGTGGATGCCAGTCATGATGGTCTGGGAGGTGTGCTGTACCAGTAGTATGAAGAACAGCTAAGTTGCCTATGTGAGTAGGAGTTTAACGCCAGCAGAAAAGAATTACCCCACCCACATGTAGCGACCTCACCTCTCACTCCCTCCTTCTCTTCTCGATCAATGGCTCTCGTCTAGGGGACCAGGGAGGAGAGTGTGGCGCACCACCAGCTCGTATCTTCTTATGTGCAGAGGTGTGAGCTATAACCTTTTACCTTTGGGCCTGTGCCCCTGTCCAGAGCCAAAACTTCCCTTGAGAATGACCCTTTAACTCCCAGAAAGTCAAGTTCCACACCACTGAAAGTCCAACACTTATTTATTCTTCAGAGCAATAAATAGTCCTTTAAGAGCGACTGGTCAGACATAGAACAGAACACAGTGAAGAGGAGGTCCAGGCACAAACTTGAACTTAGGTTTTCTCCTGTTCCGTTATAGCGCGAACAGGCTTGGTGCACAGTCGCTGCCACCGACCGTGAGGGGGTCTCTGCCACAGACCAGATGAATGAGGCCTCTGTCATAGACCTGGTTGTTGGGTCTCTGCCACCGACTCGATTCACGATGGGTCCCTGCCACAGACCATGAGAATGTAGACTACCTTCTATAGGAAATGGCCCCGGTCTGAGAGAGGACATCCATCCGGACAGTTACCAGAGGCCCCGCCGTCACCAGCAAATGCTGCACTGGGTCTTCGGAAGGGTCACCTCCCGGCCTCCTCGTCCCAGATTCGGGTGTCCAACACCGGAGGACACCCTAGGAGCCCTCGATCCCTTGCGGGACCCAGTCGAAGGTACTGGGCCCCAGGCCTCCAGAGAGTACCTCACCCCAGACTAAAGGTGCCTGGGGTGGAACCGCAACTCTGTCCCCGGGCCTAGGGCACCCGGAGACTCCACGCACCTGCAACCAGGCCGAAGGTGCCTGGGCGCTTACCTCGTGCAGAAGATGTCTGCCCCCATTATACCCTCTCCCAGCATGCAGAGCGGGTTCCCCGCCCCACTGTACTACTGCCGCGAGAGGACACAAAGGGCACAGCCCTCCAATGGTGGTTCAACCCCAGCCCACGGCAACAGTGCCACCCATAGGCCGCAGGGAACTAGACACCATTTATATCCTCCACTGACATAAATTGGTCCAGGAATCCTAACAATTGTTGCATCTGAGCCTGATATCACTCAGATGCCTCCCCTAAATATGACCACCCGCTACACACAAATTGGAATTTTTGGCCTTAAAGTGGGCTGTTGTAGACAAACTCAAAGACTATTTGTATGGAGCTAACTTTGTAGTGAAAACAGACAATAACCCACTCACTTACCTTTTCACCACAGCCAATCTGGATGCCACCGGCCACCGTTGGTTGGCAGCCCTCTCTGGATTTAACTTTAGCTTAAAGTATAGACCTGGGACTGGAAACCGAGATGCTGATGCTTTGTCCAGAAGGTCTCATGCTCCCACTTGTCGCACAGAAGACTGGACCCAGGTGACCCCAGAGGGAGTGCGGGCCTTGTGTCAGGGAGCACAGATTCAAGCTAGTGGCGGATACAGGGCAGAAGAAATCAGAGTTTCGGTGGTAGGGGTACCCAAATACTATTGTGATGTGACCCAGATGGGCGAAGACGACTTGCCAAAACTGTCCAAGAAAGATATAAGACGGGATCAGTTGGAAGACCCCTGGGGAAGATTAGCCCTGGAAGCTCTGGAGGATCAGGATCCGGACAGGCTCTTGCATGATCCCTCCAAGGAGGCCCAATTAATCCGCAAAGAATGGGACAAGCTACAGGTTCATCAAGGGGTGGTCTACCGAAGGGGCCCCTCTGATGACCTGGAAGATAAGTGGCAACTATTCTTGCCAGAAAAACACAGAAAGACTGTCTTAGCTGCCCTACACGACAACCATGGCCACTTAGGGGCCGAACGAACCTTTCAGCTCGTAAGGAGTAGATTCTACTGGCCCTGTATGCGAGCTGAAGTGGAGGAGTACTGTCACTCATGTGCTCGCTGCATACAGAGAAAGACATCGCCACATCAAGCTGCCCCAATGGGCCACCTGCAGAGTCAAGGACCCTTGGACTTGGTATGCATTGATTTTCTTTGTCTGGAACCTGACTTGAGTGGACATGGAAATGTTCTGGTGATAACTGACCATTTCACCCGTTATGCCCAGGCCTTTCCAACTAAAGATCAGACGGCCTCCACTGTAGCCAAAATACTAGTAGAGAAGTACTTTGTGCATTACGGTTACCTCAACGCCTTCACTCGGATCAAGGGAGATACTTTGAAAGCCGACTGATTTAGAAGTTACTGGACTCTTTGGGCATAAAGAAGACCCGCACCACCCCTTATCACCCCCAAGGCGATGCCCAGCCAGAAAGATTCAACGGGACTTTGTTAAACATGTTGGGGACTCTGAACAGTGAGGAAAAGCAACATTGGGGCAAGCACATAGCTGCCATAGTGCACGCCTACAATAGCACCACCAGTGATGCCACAGGGTATTCCCCTTATAGACTGATGTTTGGCAGAGAAGCAAGACTACCGGTAGACTTGGCCTTTGGCACCTCAATGGACCACACATCAGCTGCCTCACACAAGGGATATGTGGACAGACTGCGGAAGAGCTTACGGCTGGCCTATGAGAAGGCCCAATCTATTTCTGACCAGAGAGGGTCCGGAACAAACGGAACTTCGACCTTAGGGTCCAGATCCAGGATCTGCAGCCCAGAGACAGTGTTGCTGAGAAACTTGGGTGTTCCAGGAAAGCACAAGCTGGCAGACAGATGGAAGTCAGAGCCCTATGTGATTTGTAGAAATCTGCCTGGTTTACCAGTGTACCAGCTGAAGCCTGAAGGAAGAGTGGGGCCGCTGAAGACCTGGCACAGAAACCATCTGCTACCCCTTTCTGAAGCAGTCAGGATGCCTCCTACTCTGGATTCCCCAGAGCTGCCTTCAACTCCCTGTACTCCTAGACCTAATACCAGGTCTCAAGCAACTCTATCAAGGGAGGAGGAAATTTCAGATCAAAGTGAAGAGGAGGAGCTGGAACTCACCTGGCTATGGCCGTCTCAGGCACCTGAATCCCTAGTGGTGGATTCTCCGCCCTCTGACTTCCCCATAAGTGACCCCTTGAATGCTGAAGCTGCTGAGTTCATCCCGTCCAATGTTCAGAGTGAAGAATGGGAAGATGCACTGGAATCAGTCCCAGATGAAGACCCAAGGAACTCAATGTACCTCCCTGCACCTGAGTCGGATGCCCTTGAAGCAGCAAGTCCCACCACACCTGCCTTAATGGAAGCACCCTTAGTACTAGAGGCCATAACTCCTCGAGAACAAAGAGTGAAGAGAACTATCCGCCTTCCTCGGAAGTTGACATACACTCAGATGGGAGAATGCTCTGAGGACACTGTGACAACTGCAAGAAGGACAATACAAAAACCTGGCCCCTCCACTGTGCATTTGGTGGAGGGCAACCCCAGCTCACTCTCTGGCACAGTTAGGCAGGTCATGTCACGATCAGGCGTCGGGCTTGAAGACCAATTGCAATAGCAGTGGCAGGACAGGAATACAGGCAGTCACTTCTGGTAGATGACACAGGCTCACCTGAGGTGCGGAGTCTAAGTACTAGCTGGTTTTCCCCAGAGCTCCGGGTGGTGGAGTTGGATTTGGCTGCAAGCTAGTACCAGGTCGCAGTCCTCAAGTTTGCCCCACCAGGGTGTGAGCAAGCCGGGGTCCAATAGCGGATAAACAGATAAGGATGAAACAGCAACGTGGTCAAAGAACAGGCCGAGGGTCAAACACGGGTAGTTGCAGATTGGGATCAGGCAGTAGAGAAGTCCAGGAACAAGCCAAAGGTCAATCACGTGTGGTTGTAGGTACAGATGGCAACAGGAAAACAAACAGCAAGGCACTGGCAGGGAAGGCACAATAACCTGGCAAAGAGGAAGTGCTGAGACAAGGCTTATATAGGAAGTTCATGGGAGGAGCAAGGAGTTCAAGGTTCATCGGTAATCAAGACTCAAGGCAGGGTTGTCCATTGGATCAGATAGGTTTGTCCAGCAGATCAGGCAGTGAGCTGTCCAGCATCCCAGATAGCTCAGTGGGAAGAGTAAATGCCAGACACCGACGAGGTCCCAGGTTCAAGCCCAGGTCCTGACAGGTCACTTCTACCAATATGACCTGTGGGCAGGGCAACCCCCATACCAAGTTTGGTGGGAGGTTCCCCTGCCAAGTTCTTTTGCTACTATAAACTGCATTGCTTGTAGATAATGCTTGTGTTATCTTTGGGGACCAAAGATTTTAATTAGGGGGGGAGTGTGTAGCGGGGTATTGCCCTTTAATCCCCCAGAGACTACAGTACCCAGTGAGCAACGGGACACCCAGGGTGCATTGCCCCGAGCAAGGACTGCTGGGGTGGGTTATTTAACTGAAGGGCGGGGCTGAATTCGGTCTCTTTGGACACCGCTCGCCCAGCAAGTGGAACTCTCGATCAAGCCTGCTGAGATACAAGGCCTGAAGCCTGGGCCTTTCTCCAAAGAGCCTTCCGCTCTCACTGTGGAACGTCTTTTCCTATTGTTGCTGTATCATCGCCAGGAGGACCGAAGACCCGGAGGTCGTGAGATCTGTGTACCGAGACACAGCAGCGGAAGATACGGACACGGACTGGTCCGGTTGGGTGAGAGAGCACCTGCTCAGAGAATTATACAGGAACTCTAGGCCCAATAACTGTTATCCGATGTTATCACCAGTTGTTTGCCGCTGCGCGCCGGAGAGACAGTGCATCGGAGTAACTTTAGAGATTTGTTCTTAATTCACCAAGTTATCCAAACTCCTTTTACCCTGTGGATTACAGTTTATTTCTTCAAAAGTGCACCACCGTTTGCTAGCGAAGATTTTCCCCTACAGAACTTCTACACAGTACAGTCAGGCCTGACTTAGCGTAGACATTTCTGGGCGCCATTTTGTCCACGAGGGAGGATAGCTGCAGCGGGGACCGTTAGTGTTATGCATAGTACTGTATATCTATCTGTTTGTTGAGATACTCTTTTATTGCAGGGCTCTGCACATGATATGTACACTGTTGATTATATGCTTACCCAACAATCTGAGTAAAAGTGCAAGGGTTAAGTATACTGGTGTTTGTGTCATTTACTTTGCAGAGGAGACGGTTAAGGATAGCTATACTCTATTGCTGTGTGCTTTATTATAGGATTGTGTCTCCGCGAGTTACAGGCCACACAGTCCTATCATCCCTTTACTAGCTGTGCCAAGGGAGGTTAGGGCTAATTACCTGGGGTTGACAGCGGTGCACTACAGGGCCCAAAAATTATACCAGCAGCCCTCTTAGCTGGGGGTATCGCTACATAACTATAATCCTTCCTATTGTTAACTAAAGGGAATAGGCGGTTGGTGTCTTAAATGATGCTATCGCCCCCCCCCCTCCCGTAATGGAGGTTGATCGTCATTGAAAGTTTGACAAGAAAACTCAGGGATTGATCTAGAGAACACATTCACTCGCACAATTAAATAAGGTACAGGTGACCTGTTTTGGTGTAGCATTTTGGGGGCTGTTTGCTTTTGGCCTAGGAGCGGGCTGCAAAATGTTACAAGAATATGGAAACGTACTTCTGATACTTGAATGAGATCAATGGTATTGAATGTAGAACTTCTTAAGTCTAACCAGACTATTGGTATAATTCTCTTGCTTCTAGCATTAACTATGCCTAGGTACTCTCCTCAATAGGTCATGTTCGTTATATCCCTTGTTTTTTTTTCTATACATATGTAGCGCTACCCCCAGTTAAGAGAGCCGCTGGGTTTTGTTTCGGGCCCTGTATACAGCACCGCCAACCCCCGGCAATCTACTCAACCCACACTGGCACAGTTAGTCTAGGGAATGTTACCTTGTAACGGTCTATACCTGATTATACACAATCTGGCAGTATTGATAGATAGCTACTATCTGCAAAGATGACACTGATACCAATGTAATAAAATATAACTGGATTTACTTTGGTATAAAGGTTCAAGATTAAACACATCACATAGCATACATGCAGAGCCCTGCAGCAATAAACATAATCATCAGTGATAGTGCAGAGTGATCACCCACCACGTGCAACTATCTTCTTTCCCTATGCGCAATATGGCGCAGCAACAAAGTTTTAACCTCCACCCTGGTCAGGCCTGACTCAGATTTAAACTCAGTCCCTTATGAGAACAATTCTTCGCATGCAACTTGAACGGTGGTGCACTTGCAGGAAACAATATTTGTAATCCAAGGGTAGTAAATAACGGGGTGGGCCAAGGCAGTCACTAGGCCCAACAAAGTAAAAATAAAGGTAATGAAGTGAGCAAGTGCTCGCTCACCACTCCGGACGCGTTCCCAGTCCGGGCTTCCACCACTGTGTATCCGCACACAGTGTCTCCAACGGCCGGGTCTCCAGTCCAGCTGATGTCGGCAAACTCGAACAGGAACAGGTGCCACCCAGGCTCCGCAGTGGGGTGGAAGGCTCTTTGGTCGGTATGCAAGGCCCAGGCTTCAGGCCTTACACAGCAGCGGATCCGCACAGGGAGTCCTATTGCTTGCAGCGCGGTGTCCAAAGAGGCCGAGCTTAGCCTCGCCCTCTTCTTATATAGCCCCACCCATGAGTCTCTGCGGCGGCCCAATGCACCCTAGGTGCCGAACGGGGTTCTGGGTAACGTAGTCCAGGGCCCTTAAAGGAGACCCCGCTACACATATATTTTCTACAATTTGCTTACCTGTCAATTATACTGTCATTGCTATTTGTGACCTGTTTATTTTTCACTTATTTTGTAAAATGTAAAAAAAAACGATTGACAGAAAAATATGATCTGGGATGAACTCAAGGGGATATAGGAAGAAAAGGGTCCAGACACTTCAGGGGTTAAATGAAATGTGATCTGGATTGCTAAAATGTAGAACAAGGCCCGTCAAGGACGGCAGGCCCTGTCATCTCCACAAGGTGGTGATCTCACTTATATTGAGAGGAACACACACAAGAATTCTCAATGCTCCCTACTGACAGGAAGTGATGTCAGTTACAGACAGGATGTGATGTCAGGTATAAATAGGAATTTCCGGGTGAGAGGTGAGTCGTGAGGAAGAAGAGAGGAGACGTTGCTGGGACAGACGAGGAGGTAATAGGATATTATAGAGGTAATAATATGCGAATATAATAATTTTACACTACATACATCAAAATATATGTATCTAATATTTACTTCCATTGCAAACGAACATATCAATATTTATTACATGATCAATTAATAGAATTCGCTCCAATTTTAGATCCCATCAATATATACCCTACGTCAGGGGTCGTCAACCCCCGGTCCCCGGCCCACTACCGGGCCGTGGACCCTCTGCAGCCGGGACACGCTGTGCTGGGCTGCCGGCATGAGAGCGCTGGGTGGATGGAAGAAGCGAGCAGGCAGGCAAGCAGAGATGATATCTCTCTTCGCCCCCTGCATCACCGCTCTTCCGCCCTCAAAGCCAGTGCTCTGTCTCAGTGTCTGAGGTGGGGCGGGGAGCAGAGAGATGACATCATCTCACACTGCCCGCCCCGCATCACCGCTCTCCTGCGGCTTCTCGCTGTGAGAACTTGTTCAATGGTGCAGATTGCCCGCCCCCCCGGACAGCTAATCAGGAATGGCAGGAGGGTGGAGCAAGAGAGTGACAGCCGAAGGAGACCGGCTGCAGCATGAGGAGGGAGACACCCTGCTACATCAAGAGGGGCGATCCCACAGAGATGTGATGTCATAAGTGACAGGTAAGCTGTGTGTGGGAGTACAGGTGAGGTGTGCTGGGACTTGTAGTTCATCCCCTCAGCTGTCTGCCTGATATACCACAAGGGGCGCTCCACTCACTCCGCATCTGGTGACAGGCAACGTGGCAGATGGCAATCCACATCTTGTGGCAGGCAGTGTGGCAGGTGATGTGGCAAGTGACAATCCACAGCTTGTGGCTGTAAGCGTGGCAGGTGATGTGGCAAGTGACAATCCACATCTTGTGGCAGGTGACATGGCAAGTGACAATACACATCTTGTGGCAGTAAGCGTGGCAGGTGATGTGGCAAGTGACAATCCACATCTTGTGGCAGGTGATGTGGCAAGTGACAATCCACATCTTGTGGCAGGTGATGTGGCAAGTGACAATCCACATCTTGTGGCAGTAAGCGTGGCAGGTGATGTGGCAAGTGACAATCCACATCTTGTGGCAGTAAGCGTGGCAGGTGATGTGGCAAGTGACAATCCACATCTTGTGGCAGGTGATGTGGCAAGTGACAATCCACATCTTGTGGCAGGAAGCGTGGCAGGTGATGTGGCAAGTGACAATACACATCTTGTGGCAGTAAGCGTGGCAGGTGATGTGGCAAGTGACAATACACATCTTGTGGCAGTAAGCGTGGCAGGTGATGTGGCAAGTGACAATACACATCTTGTGGCAGTAAGCGTGGCTGGTGACGTGGCAAGTGACAATACACATCTTGTGGCAGGTGATGTGGCAAGTGACAATCCACATCTTGTGGCAGTAAGCGTGGCAGGTGATGTGACAATCAACATCTTGTGGCAGGTGATGTGGCAAGTGACAATCCACATCTTGTGGCAGTAAGCGTGGCAGGTGATGTGGCAAGTGACAATCCACATCTTGTGGCAGTAAGCGTGGCAGGTGATGTGGCAAGTGACAATCCACATCTTGTGGCAGGTGATGTGGCAAGTGACATTCCACATCTTGTGGCAGTAAGCGTGGCAGGTGATGTGGCAAGTGACAATCCACATCTTGTGGCAGTAAGCGCGGCAGGTGATGTGGCAAGTGACATTACACATCTTGTGGCAGTAAGCGTGGCAGGTGATGTGGCAAGTGACAATCCACATCTTGTGGCAGGTGATGTGGCAAGTGACAATCCACATCTTGTGGCAGGTGATGTGGCAAGTGACTATCCACATCTCGTAGCAGGCGACAGTGGCACGTGACACGCTCAGGGCTCCCACGGATTCTACATTATGGTGAGTTAAACTATTTCATTTATTACTACAATGTAATAATAGAAATAATGCACTTCAATCACCCTGACACCATATTAAGCATGGTGCCGTGATGATTGAAGTGCTAACACCAGCCATTCATTGCCCACGAAAAATCGTGCCCCCCCCCTCGGTCCTTGGCACAATTTTCTTCCACGCAACCGGTCCCCGGTGCCAAAAAGGTTGGGAACCACTGCCCTACGTACTACGTCTGGGTTTACAATTTTTATATGTCTCGACCAAAACGAGAACCCAATTTACTGACCATCAGGAGAATGGAAATGATATAAAGAAGGCTCCTCTGAATCTGCCCTAGGATGGTTGCGTAACTACATAGAAGAGACCACCATGTGACATCACTACGTCACCCATCACTGTATCAAGTAGGACACGTCAACTGACACGCTTACCTTTCAAGCTGTGTTGAGAGTTCCCGAACATCCAGATTGTATGAGTCTTGGATTGTTGTCTGGGTGGGATGGGGTAGCTGAGACCAGTTTTGGAGGAGGTTGGTTGAGGTTGGAGGTGGCCAGGACTTCATGGGGGTCCCCCAATAGTCTGTCCTTGGACGTGTCCCATTCTCTATCCACACTTCCTCCCAGGGTCAGTTGATTGTCCATGGCTTCTAATACCACCTCTATGCTGATGGAACCCAACTCTATCTCTATACTCCTCAGCTTACCCTTCAGTAGGGATGAGCTCGGTGTTCGAGTCGAACATACGTTCGACTCGAACATCGGCTGTTCGCGCGTTCGGCGAACAACGAACGATTTGGGCCGTTCGCGCCAAATTCGAGTGACGCGAACGGCCCACAATACACTGCGCCATCGCAGTGTAATCCCGGCGCTGTGATTGGCCAAGCATGCACTGTGACCCTGCATGCTTGGCCAATCACAGCGCCGGCAGCGAGGAGAGCAATGATTGGCCACAGGCAGGATGCCTATGGCCAATTATTGCTGAGGGGGTTTAGTACACGCCCCACACTATAAAAGGCCGCCAGCGCGGCGGCCTCGTGTAGTGTGTTCCAGAGCAGGGAAAGAGTTACATAGGCAGGGACAGTGTCAGTGCTATTTGTACCTCAAACTTGTGTGTAGGGGCAGAGAAGGATAGGTAGGGAGAGTGTCAGTGTCATATTCTTTGCTAATCCTTGTGTGCTGAACCATATTGCTAAACCTTGTGTGTAGGGACAGACAAGGATAGGTAGGCAGAGTGTCAGTGTCATATTCTTTGCTAAACCTTGTTTGTAGGGACAGACAAGGATAGGCAGGGAGAGTGTCAGTGTCATATTCTTTGCTAAACCTTGTGTGCAGGGAGAGAGAAGGATAGGCAGGGGACAGTGTCAGTGTCATTGTTGCTAAGCCTCCTGCACAGTATACACCTGAAGCTACCCCTTATTGCTGGTTTTCCCATCTCCCTGCAGGCCATTAGAATGTCTGGAAGGCAAACAAGGAGAGTCAGACAGTCAGGAGCCAATAAAAGAGGGCAAGCAGGCTCTGTGTCTGGGGGAAACAGTGCTGGTCGTGGACGCGGTGCATTGTCATCAGCACATGGCCATGGGACACGCTTGTCCTTCTTTTCGGCAGCTGGACATGTTGATTCATATCATGCCGAAGACTTGGTAGAGTGGATGACCAAGCCCTCCTCATCCTCCTCATCATCTCTCACCCAGGCTCAGGGTACTGGCAAAGCAGCTGCCAAAGCGTCCTCTTCCCTGGTATCAATGTCATCATCAGTCACTCCTTCCCTAAACCCACCATGTCCTCCTCCTGAGGAGTCCCCCGAACTGTTTGAGCACAGTGTTGGGTACATGCTCCAGGAGTATGCCCAGCGTTTCGAAGGATCTGATGATGATACCCAGCTAGAGGAAGGCAGTAGCGTGAGAGCAGAGAGAGGGGATGCTCAAGAAGGACACCAATCTGGCAGTCATGTTCCAGCAGCTGCAGCATACTGCCAGATTGGCTCCAGTGATGAGGAGGGAGGGGATGATGAGGTCACTGACTCCACGTGGGTGCCTAATAGGAGAGAGGAGGAGGATGAGGAGGAGGCACATCTCCAACAAGGCAGGATGCCCTTGGGTGGCCAGCGTAAGGGCAGCACACCGACGGAATCACACCGCAGAGCTCCGCCTGTGCAGGGCGCTGCCTCTGCCCGTCATTCAAAAAGTTCTTTGGTGTGGGCCTTTTTTGAGACGAGTGCATCAGATCGCACAGCTGCTGTTTGCAACATATGTCTCAAGCGTATATCGCGTGGCCAAAACATCAGCCGCTTGGGTACCACATGCTTGACCAGACATATGTTGACCTGCCATGCAGCTCGTTGGCAAGCCTACCTCAAAGACCCACACCAAAGAACAAAGCGGACCTCTCCTTGCACCGCATCAGCTGGGATCTCCAACCCCACTATAACTTCAGTCCTCTCTGAAACATGCACTGAGAGGAATGAAGGTGTAGAATTAGGTGTGTCACAGCCAAGTACTTGCGGCCACTCTGCTAGCAGTACACCGACGTCCGATTCTAGCAGGCAAATTTCCCTGCCCCAGCTGCTGGACCGTCGAAAGAAGTTCACTCCCAGCCATCCACATGCCCAGCGGTTGAATGCTAGCTTGGCTAAATTGCTAGCGCTTCAACTGCTGCCTTTTCAGTTGGTAGACTCGGCCCCCTTCCGTGAGTTTGTGCAATGTGCAGTTCCTCAGTGGCAGGTTCCCAAACACCACTTTTTCTCACGGAAGGCGATTCCGGCTCTCTACCGGCATGTGGAAGGCAATGTCTTGGCCTCGCTGGACAGGGCGGTCAGCGGTAAGGTGCATATTACCGCTGACTCATGGTCCAGCAGGCATGGACAGGGACGTTACCTTTCTTTCACGGCCCATTGGGTCACTCTTTTGGCAGCTGGGAAGGATGCAGGACAAGGTGCAGTAGTGTTGGAGGTTGTTCCACCGCCACGCCTCTAAAATGCTACTACTGGTTGTGACACACCTCTGTCCTCCACCCCCTCCTCTTCTTCTTCCTCCATGGCCTCTTCCTGTGCTTTGTCCTCGGAACCAGCGGTGCTCCGTAGGCGTTTAAGGGGCTACGCAAGTACACAGGCAAAGAGATGCCATGCCGTGCTTGCGCTGGTGTGTTTGGGGGACAGGAGCCACACTGGGGCAGAGGTTCTGTCTGCTCTGCAGGGGCAGGCCGAGAGGTGGTTGACGCCACACCAGCTTAAGCCAGGAATGGTGGTTTGCGACAATGGCACCAACCTCCTCTCCGCTCTCCGACAGGGATAACTGACCCATGTGCCCTGTGTGGCTCACGTCCTTAACCTGGTGGTGCAGCGTTTCTTGGGCAGGTACCCGGGCTTACAGGATGTCCTGAGGCAGGCCAGGAAAGTCTGTGTGCATTTCCGCAGATCTTATAATGCCAGTGCTCGCCTGGCTGAGCTGCAAAAGGAGTTGAACCTGCCCAAGAACCGCCTTATATGTGACATGCCCACCAGGTGGAACTCAACATTGGCCATGCTGCAGCGGCTGCACACGCAGCAGAGGGCCATCAATGAGTACCTGTGCGACTACGGCACCAGGACAGGGTCAGGGGAGCTCGGGTTTTTTTCACCACGCCAGTGGGACATGATCAGGGATGCATGCACTGTCCTGGCACCATTTGAGGAGGCCACGAGGATGGTGAGCAGTGACAGTGCATGCATCAGTGACACTGTACCTCTTGTCCACCTGTTGGAACATACGCTTCGTGGAATAATGGACAGGGCACTTGAGGCAGAACAGAGGCAGGAAGAGGAGGACTTCCTTGCCTCTCAAGGCCCCCTTTACCCAGACAGTGTTCCTTCTGTCCCACCCATCGCACAGGAGGAGGAGGAGGAGGAGGAGGAGGAGGAGGATTGTGTCAGCATGGAGGTGGAGGCTGGCACTCAGCATCATCAGCAGCAGTCTTTTAGGGATGATTTACAGTCCCAAGAAACCAGTGGACTTGTACGTGGCTGGGAGGAGGTGGCTGCGGATCATGTCGTCCTTAGTGACCCAGAGGACTCCGGACTGAGTGCCTCAGCTAACCTACGCTGCATGGCCTCCCTGATCCTGCAAAGTCTGCGGAAGGATCCTCGTATTCTTCGGATCAAGGAGAGGGACCATTACTGGCTTGCCACTCTCCTTGATCCACGGTACAAGGGTAAGGTTGCGGACCTTATCTTACCGTCGCAGAGGGAGCAGAGGATGAGACAACTCCGGGAGGTCTTGCAGAAAGGTCTGTGCAACGCGTTCCCAGAGACTGGGAGGTTACAAACTCCTGGTCTTGGACAACGAGTTGCTGAGGCTTCGGTCAGTCAAAGAAGGAGCGGTGGGGAAGGTGGCCGTCTGACCGAAGCGTTCAGACAATTCTTTAGTCCACAGCCCCAAGGTATGATCGGTTCCAGCAACCATCGCCAGCGTCTGATATACATGGTGCAGGAATACCTAGGGGCAAGGTCAGACTTGGACACCTTCCCCACCGAAAATCCTCTGGCTTACTGGGTCTTGAGGATGGATCACTGGCCAGAGCTTGCACAGTATGCAATTGAGCTACTGGCCTGTCCTGCATCCAGCGTTCTTTCAGAACGCACATTCAGTGCTGCTGGAGGATTTGTCACGGATCACAGGGTGCGCCTGTCCACCGACTCTGTTGATCGACTGACCTTCATAAAGATGAACCAGTCTTGGATCACCACCAGCTACCAAACACCTGAAGCTGATATAACAGACTAATTTATTTTCAAATGTCACATCCCTTCAAGACTGATGCTGATGCTGAGAGTTTGTCCTGTTATGTTGACTGACTATCCTCCTCCTCCTCAATGATCCGATTGACGATGATAGCTTGGAAGAACATTTTTGTTTCTGGGTGCCGCCACCAGTGGCTAAGGCCCAATTTTTCAGCCCCTGTTTAACAGGGGTGTGTTATTACAATTTTTTATGCAATGCTTTGCAGCAGGGCTCATTCCTGCACTCCAACTAGAGTATCTGGAAGTGGTTGCAGTGTCGTGGCACCAGCACCAGTGGCTAAGGCCCAATTTTTCAGCCCCTGTTTAACAGGGGCGTGTAATTACAATTTTTGATGCAATACTTTGCAACAGGGCTCATTGCTGTGCTCCAAGTACAGTATCTGTGAGGGGTTGCAGTGTTGTGGCACCAGTGCCTAAGGCTCAATTTTTCTGCCTCTGTTTAACAGGGGCATGTAATTACAATTCTTGATCTAATAATTCACAGCAGGGCCCATTCCTGCACCCACCAAGAGTAACTGTGAGGCCTTACAGTGTTGTGTCAACACCACCACCACCACCACCACCAAAAGCCCAATTTTTCAGCCCCTGTTCAACAGGGGCATGCAATTACAATTCTTGATCTAATAATTCACAGCAGGGCCCATTCATGCGCCCACCAAGAGTAACTGTGAGGGCTTACAGTGTTGTGGCAACACCAACATGTAAGGGGCAAATTTCAGCTGAGTATATACGGCAGGCCCCTACTTTCAAACATCCAACTTACAAAGGACTCCTACTTGCAAACGGAAGGATACAACAGGAAGTAAGAGGAAATCTACCCCTAGGAAGGCAAATTCTCTCCTGTAGGAGTTAATATGGGAAAAAAAGTGTCTCCTCTCCACTGATTCTTTATCACCAATTCTTGTTTCAATAAAAACCCCAAATTTTCAAAAAACATTTGTCATTAGGACGGAAAGTGAGGTGAAATGTTCTGAACAGGGGCACAGACAGCAAAACAAATGTTACAGGGGTGATAACCCTTCCCTATGTTTTCCAAAAAGGTTTAAAAATATATTTTTTGGCTGGAGCTACACTTAAACAATGTACCTGTTCAAAATTACAAACAGATTCTACATAAGAACAAACCTACAGTCCCTGTCTTGTATGCACCGCCTGTATACGGCTGTTCAGAGTATATAGGGCCTTTTTTATTTTGTGTGCGGGGTTCCCCTTAATATCCATACAAGACCCAAAGGGGCTGGTAATGGGCTGGGGTAGGGGGGGGGGGGGGAGGTGATGGGGTAGCTATGTCATTTTTCTTAAAGATTTTCATCCATATTACCGGGACCAGACATTACATTAAAGCCGCAAGCAGTTTTAAATGGCTTTTTCTTCCTTTAGAAATGTCATTTTGTGCAGGGACAGTTCTAAACACGGGAAACACGTGGCACTTCACAGGCATACTTTAGACACCCCCCAGGTACAATATTTAAAGGAATATTTGACTTTTTTTTTTTCACTTTATGCATCATTAAAATGACTGCTCCATAAAAACGGCCGTTTTTAAAACTTCTTTTTGCATTGATACATGTCCCCTGGTGCAGAACCCGGGTTCCCAAACCCTTTTTAGGACAATAACATGCATAATAGTCATTATAATTAGCACTTTAGATTTCGAACGTTCGCATCCATTGTATTTAATAGGGTTCTAAAGTTCGTACAAACTTTCGGTCCGTTCGCGGGTTCTGGTGCGAACCGAACCCGGGGGTGTTCGGCTCATCACTACCCTTCAGATTCCTCACCCATCACTAACTTACTTCCCTGGTGCCTTCATGGCAGCATATTCATGCGTATGCTGCCATGAATAGGCACCAGGAAAGGAAAATGACAGAACGGTAAGTATTCGATTTTCCGTTATCTGACATATGAGTCTGGATGTCTCACCACTTCCTCACACTCAGTCTTTCCAAAACTGAGCTCATATTTCCAATGAATGCTAGATAGGAATACAGAGAGTTCATTGTAGTCTACTGATATTAGTATTAAAATGTTTTTCAATGTTTTCAAATAAATGTTTCATTTTATCATTGAGAACTTGGATGGTAGTAATAATCCTTTCCCCTGATGGAGATAATGTAACAATGGAAATAGGAGAGTCTTGGAATGGAGGACCTTTTAATGATAATACAACCATTGGTTTTCTGTGTGATAATCAGAACTTGGACTGCACTCAGCACACCAGGGGCTTTCTCTTCCATCTAAAATTTAATATTGATATCAAATTTTCAGTTTATGACTTTCGAAGAGGAGTGTCCTGTACAAATGACATGACCACCTTATTGATGATGGACAAGGACTGGAGTCACAGTATGGAGAACATAATGAACCTGACCCTGGAGATCATCTACCACCTGACCGGAGAGGTGAGGAGGATTCTGGGAGGTCACATGACATCACTCTTATCTCTATTAATAATACACAGACCTGACCGGAGAGGTGAGGAGGATTCTGGGAGGTCACATGACATCACTTTTATCTCTATTAATAATACAGACCTGACCGGAGGGGTGATGAGGATTCTGGGAGGTCACATGACATCACTCTTATCTCTATTAATAATACACAGACCTGACCAGAGAGGTGAGGAGGATTCTGGGATTCTAACTGTGACAGACCTAGCCGGGACAGAGGCTTTTGGAGGGGACTGAATGCAAGCCTCTTGCCTTGCGACCATGGGCCCTGGCATTTGGGGGAACGGTGCTCTTTGTGAGCTGTATGCCTGGGGACCCTTGAGGGGGTGTTACTTTGGATTCAGGTCCATGTCCCCCCGAAACACACAGACTCTGGGGACCCTGTATATGCCATATTAGAGTGACTGATTCATACTGTTGGGACGTTCACACGTTCACTCTAAGGATATGCTAAAGACATCACCTCCAGCCATCTGTCTGTCCTCTGTGCTAATTGACCCTGCTAAGTGTGTGATGTTTACACTTATGATAATGTGTATTGTATAGCAGGTGAGCGAGGAGACGGGATGTCTACCCTGAAAGTCACCTTGGCTGTCTAAAGGATTTAGTTAATTAGCTCATGTTAATTTATGTTCTGGTTACCTCCTCTGTTACTGTATATAAGACTTGATTTTGGTTCTAATAAAGAAGTCTCCTGTTGGAACTTACATACAGCCTGCCTGGTGTCTGTTCTGAACGATCACAAATGGATTAGAATGGCACATAGCTGTAGTTTGAATCCTGGAGCACCGGATGATCCAATAGAGCAGAGGAGTGTCGGGAGAGTGGAACCGAGCGAGCAAAGGGGCTCGTTACACTAACATGATATTCCTATTGGTTCCTCAATACAGAGATTTCCTCTTGTGAAGTCAGGTGATCATATGACCATCACAGTGCCTCCATGTGACTCCCTAAATCCTGAGAGACACAACATGGAGAAGATTCTAGAAGTCACCAAGAAGATGATGGAGCTGCTGACAGGAGAGGTGAGCGGTGCCGGGAATTCTGGGACATTATCCAGTAACAGACAAGGGATGTGTCTGGATGGTGACTGTATCATTGTGTGTGTCAGGTTCCTATAAGGTGTCAGGATGTCACTGTCTATTTCTCCATGGAGGAGTGGGAGTATTTAGAAGGACACAAGGATCTCTACAAGGACGTCATGATGGACAATCAGCCGCCCCTCACATCACCGGGTAAGAGGAAACTTTATTGTAAAGAAGAGAGCAGTACGGAGGTGCTACCTAGATCCCCCATCATCTGATAAACACATAGAAACAATGTATTCAGTCAGTGTGTGTGTTTCCTACAGATGGATCCAGTAATGGGAACCCACCAGAGAGATGTCCCCAACCTCTGTATTCCCGGGATTCCACACAGGAAGGTCACACCATCCCCCACCATCATCAGGTAGATGAGGAACAATTACTGATAGTATCATTAGGATCTGTACATTATCTGCATTGTTACCATTGATGTCATTTTTATTATATATTCAGAGTGGAAAACTGATAGATTCTACTGTTAAGGTTAAAGAAGAGATAAAAGAGGAGGATAATGAGGATGGAGTGATGGAGGAAATACACAAAGATCTGTACCAGGACACCATGGAGGAGACATCCAGCTACAGGAACCCACCAGAGAGATGTCCCCGTCCTCTGTATTCCCGGGATTCCACACAGGAAGGTCACATCATCCCTCACCATCATCAGGTAGGTGACTGACAATTATTGGTAGTTAGGATTTATACACAAACATGTTTGTTACAATGAATGTTTTATTATATTTTCAGAGTGGAAACCTTGCGAATTACAATACTCTTGTTAAAGAAGAGTATAAAGAGGAGGATAAGGAGTATGGTGTAATGGATTATTTACAAGGAAACAAGGATCTCTACAAGGATGTCGTATTGGACAATCAGCCGACCCTCACATCACCGGGTAAGAGGAGTATATTTACTGTACACCATATGAAAGGTCCATCTCCATTCCTCAATATAACGTCATATTCTCTACAAATGAGGAGGAGATACTGTACACCATATGAAAGGTCCATCTCCATTTCTCAATATAACGTCATGTTCTCTACAAATGAGGAGGAGATACTGAGATATCAGGTTTGGTCTCCACCCAGAGACTGGCCACATTAATCACCTTGCAGGTGGACAGACAGACATGGAGAAGGCCATATGAAAGGTCCATCTCCATTCCTCAATATAACGTCATGTTCCCAACAAATGAGGAGGAGATACTGTACACCATATGAAAGGTCCATCTCCATTCCTCCAATATAACGTCATGTTCCCAACAAATGAGGAGGAGATACTGTACACCATATGAAAGGTCCATCTCCATTCCTCAATATAACGTCATATTCTCTACAAATGAGGAGGAGATACTGAGATATCAGGTTTGGTCTCCACCCAGAGACTGGCCACATTAATCACCTTGCAGGTGGACAGACAGACATGGAGAAGGCCATATGAAAGGTCCATCTTCATTCCTCAATATAACGTCATATTCCCAACAAATGAGGAGGAGATACTGTACACCATATGAAAGGTCCATCTCCATTCCTCCAATATAACGTCATGTTCCCAACAAATGAGGAGGAGATACTGTACACCATATGAAAGGTCCATCTCCATTCCTCAATATAACGTCATGTTCTCTACAAATGAGGAGGAGATACTGTACACCATATGAAAGATCCATCTCCATTCCTCAATATAACGTCATTGTGACGGATCTCGGATACCCCAGGTAGGCACATCCGCCAGACCTGTGTCTCCTGTCCTCCAAACGCACCCGCAGCCTGCTGATTCGCCATAACCAGCCATTAACCCCTCAATCACAAGACAAGCCACACAGGTGTTGAGGGTTAAACATGCAGAGCATCAACTCTTTATTAAATACAAAACATACACTTTTACACACAGTTAGGGACACTCCCCTTAGCCTTGTCATAGAGGGGGGGGGGTAGGGGACAAGGAAGAACCGATGGGAACTGAACACTTGTACATTGAAACAGAGACTACAGTTAAACATAAAGGGATTATGATAAGCATACACATCCCCTGCGGAGAGATGTCTGCAGTGCAGACAATTGTCTACATGCCATGAACCAACACAATTAAAGACAGCAACAAGAGGGGGGGTGGGGGAGAAGGGATGTAGCCTTACATTACATTATCTCAATGCCAGCTTCTCCCCAAGTCTCTCAGTCTCTTCTGGGCCATAATCTGTGGGTAAGAGGCCAGCCCACAGTCCCTTCCAAAACACACAGTGACAGTGGCTTCTGTCACATTTCTCCCCTTTTAAAAACAGACTAACCAGGTTCCTGACCCTCAACTGGTCTGGACCTGCGTTAGTCACAAACTTCCACTCCAGGCAAACAGGAAAAGGATAAGTACGACTCTGGCGCTGGGGAGCAAAATCGCACATACGGTCTCCTGTGAATAAAAACAGCCGCTGCAGAGTGGGAACAGCTGTCCGCACGCCTGTGATCCGGGGCTGGGTTGCAGATATTGGGGGGAGCTGAATAATCCTCTGCCCCGATGCCGGCACTTCAGCTGGTAGAGAGCGTAGGCTGGTAGTGCTATGCATTTGTGGAGGAAAAGGTTCTTGCTTTTCTCCTGGAGTAGTTACCGGCCGCTGAGGAGGTATCTTGCAGGGACTATCTCCTGGACTCTCCATCTCTTTTTCTGATGCTGGGCAGAGGCCAACAGCGCTCTGCCCCGTAGCCAGCGCTTCTGCTAGGGGGACATATACAACGGTAGAGTTCAGCCGCTGGAGAGAGAAAGGGTTTTCTCCCCTCCTGGTTCTGTGACCAGCTGCTGAGGGGCCGTCTCCCAAACCCTCCAAAAACATACTGAGGGCTGGGCAGGGGCCAGCGGCACTCTGCCATGCAGCCAGCGCTTCTGCTGCGGGGATAAACACTGGGGTAGTGTCCAGTGAAAAGGTCCATCTCCATTCCTCAATATAACGTCATGTTCCCAACAAATGAGAAGGAGATACTGTACACCATATGAAAGGTCCATCTCCATTCCTCCAATATAATGTCATGTTCCCAAAAAATGAGGAGGAGATACTGTACACCATATGAAAGGTCCATCCCCATTCCCCAATATAACGTCATGTTCCCAACAAATGAGGAGGAGATACTGAGATATCAGGTTTGGTCTCCACCCAGAGACTGGCCACATTAATCACCTTGCAGGTGGACAATCAGACATGGAGAAGGCCCTATGAAAGGTCCATCTTCATTCCTCAATATAACGTCATGTTCCCAACAAATGAGGAGGAGATACTGTACACCATATGAAAGGTCCATCTCCATTCCTCAATATAACGTCATATTCCCAACAAATGAGGAGGAGATGCTGTACACCATATGAAAGGTCCATCTCCATTCCTCCCAATATAACGTCATGTTCCCAACAAATGAGGAGGAGATACTGTACACCATATGAAAGGTCCATCTCCATTCCTCCAATATAATGTCATGTTCCCAACAAATGAGGAGGAGATACTGTACATCATATGAAAGGTCCATCTCCATTCCTCAATATAACGTCATGTTCCCAACAAATGAGGAGGAGATACTGTACACCATATGAAAGGTCCATCTCCATTCCCCAATATAACGTCATGTTCCCAACAAATGAGGGGGAGATACTGAGATATCAGGTTTGGTCTCCACCCAGAGACTGGCCACATTAATCACCTTGCAGATGGACAGACAGACATGGAGAAGGCCATATGAAAGGTCCATCTCCATTCCTCAGATCTGTTGCACCGTTGTGAACAATTGAAATATGTTTGTCGATAATATATAATAATATTTCTTTCTAACAGATGAATGTGATGTTGGGAATTCCTCAGAGGGGACTCAGGTTTCATCTGATTATGACGGAGAAGAATATGGATCCAAAACAAAATCTCGGGGAGTAAAGACTTATTTGTGCCCGGAGTGTGGTCAAGGTTTTAAAAAGAAACGTAATCTGCGAAGACACATGAGAGTTCACATGGGTGAGACTTTTCCCTGTAAAGAGTGCGGGAAATGTTTTTCACGGAGTGATAGTCTCAAGGAACACTTGAGAAACCACGCCGGGGAAAAGCTGCATACTTGCACAAAGTGCGGAAAAAGTTTTTCGCGGAAATATGGACTTATCAGACACCTGAAGACCCACACAGATGATAAACTGCCTCCCTGTCCAGACTGCGGCCAGAGCTCCAATCAGAAAGGTGGTCTTTGCAGCCATCAGAAAATTCACATAGTCAGGAAAACGCATTCATGTTCGGAGTGCGAGATTTCTTTTGATACTCTATCTGAGTTTACCATACACCAGAGAGCCCACGCCGGTAAGGAGATCTTCTCCTGCTCGGAGTGCGAGAAAGTGTGTGGAAGTAAATCCCGTCTTATTGTCCACCAGAGAAGTCACACCGGTGAGAAGCCCTTCTCATGTCCCCAATGCCAGAAAGGATTCGTAGTAATGTCAGAACTTATCATCCACCAGAGAAATCACACCGGTGAGCTGCCATTTTCATGTCGAGAGTGCGGGAAAGGTTTCACACGGCACGGGAACCTCACTAATCACATGAAAGTCCACACTCAGGAGAAGCCGTTCTCCTGCCCCGAGTGCGAGAAATCCTTCAAGCGGAAAAGTGAATTTGTTATGCACCTGAACGATCACACGGGGGATCACCCTTTTTCATGCTCAGTGTGCGGGAAAGGTTTCTCTCATAAAGGGAAACTTCACGTACACGAGAGAACTCACAAGGGTTTCACACCACAGGGGAACTTAACTAATGACATCGAAGCCCACACTCAGGAGAAGTTGTTCTCCTGTCCGGAGTCACCCAGAGAAATGAATTTGTTATGCACCTGAACGATAACACGGGGGATTATCCTTTTTCATGTTCAGTTTGCGGGAAAGGTTTCTGTCATATAGGAAAACTTAATGTACACGAGAGAACTCACAAGGGTTTCACACAACAAGGGAACTTAAGTAATGACATGAAAGTCCACACTGGGGAAAAGCGGTTCTCCTGTCCAGAGTGTGAGAAATCCTTCACCCGGAGAAATGAACTTGTTATACACCTGAGCGTTCACACGGGGAATTATCCTTTTTCATGCTCAGTGTGCGGGAAAGGTTTCGCTCATAAGGGAAAACTTCACGTACACGAGAGAACTCACAAGCGTGATCAACCTTAAACCTGTTCAGAGTGCGGAGAACCCTACCTGGAAAATGGACATTTCCTTCACAACATCTAATAACAACACAATGGGTGAGGGGAGGTAGGAGGTAGTCATGGGGTGGGGGGACATTGCCAAGATCTGATACCTAGCATACACGCTGTGTTCCCCCAGCACCACCGATCCCAAGACCCTTTCTCATCTGATTACTAAACTATGGAGATTGGAACTTGATCCTAGCCTAGAACCTGCCCAAGTCTTGTTTTCAAAATGCCAAGATCTTGCTCTTCCCCAAGTACGCTCCAGAGATACAACAGGTACAGTAGATCCTTACCTGAGATTCAGAAGAATCTCCGGGATAATGGCATCAAATACAGCCTCATATATCCCAGCCGACTCCATATTCTGGAGCGAGAAACAACCAGATTCTTTGATGCCCCGGCTGCCGTATCCACCAGGTTGGACGTCCACAAGCTCAAACGGGGCTCCTCTGATCAGCACACTTCATTATTGGAGACTACCTCAGTCTGGTCAGTCGGACTTTGTGTATTCTCTTATGAAAGCTCAAGGCATTTCACTGCTTTTTGTTTTTCACCATGAAAACGTACATGCCGACCAGCTACTGAAGCCAGCCTCGTCTTTCTGTCGACAAGTCGCCTTAATTCCTCTTTCTTGACCTAACCAACCTCCAAAGTAAATGGCAAAATTGGTATACCAGATATATTTGATGAGGACAGGACAGGAATCGGTATCTGTCAAAGGGAGGCTGAGACGGTTCCAAATTCTTCATAGAACAGACTACACTCCCCATAGGTTCAACAAATTAAACCCTGTCCTATCTTCTGCCTGATGGGGTTGCGGTCATCGTGATGTGGACTTTTTCCATAGACCTGCCCTTGTGTTTGTCTATTATGGAAGGAAATAGTGGACTTTAGGCTTTGGCCCATCTTTCTCCAAAACCAAAGATCTGCTTTCTGGATCTAGTAGAAAACACAGTTTTCACTATTGCTGAGAGGACACTGCTCGGTTTGCTGCTCTTTTATGCCCGGATGGCTATCACCATGACTTAGAAGGAGGCGCCCCCCCCCTCCCCCCATCTCCTTTTGGACTTATTTGGTAAACTCCTAACCTTCCTCTATATCAAGACACATATGAAAACGGGGGTTGAGGAAAAATATTCACCAATGTCTAGATAAAATGGGTAGAGGAGCCAACGACGACTATGGATCCAGCCCATTAAAGCTGAATTCCAGGAACTCTGCTACTTTGTAAAAACTACAGGCATTCCATGAGTTAAGTCTAACGAGGTGCCGGCTGCTTCGTAGACTCATCTCTATTATTCATATCTGACAGGTTTAATGTGCTCCAGGAAGATAGCTTACAGAGCTCCAACGCTGCTCACTGTGGTCTCTGTTCTTTCAAGAGCAGAGTCGCTGGAACTGCTATGCTCTCCCCTCTTTCTGCCCATTCACAAAAGCCTTTGTATTATGTGAAAAAAAGGCTTCTGTGAATGGGCCGGAGAAGGGTTTAGCTCCCCTGTGTTCTTCTTACCTCTCACAGCCAGAGTGTAATAAACCTATCTCATATATTATTTATTACAGGTACTTGTATAGCGTCTTCAATTTATACAGTGCTTTACTCATTCCTATCAGTGCCTGTCCTTAACGAGCTTACAATCTAAGGTCCCTAACTCACATTCTATGGCCAATTTTGACTTGAGCCAATTGACCTCCCAGCATGTCTTTGGAGTGTGGGAGGAAACCCAAGCAACGTCCAGGCAGGTAGTGCCATGATTGGGATGCAAACCCACGCCCCTAGTGCTGCTAGGCGGAAGTGCTAGCCACTTAGCCACTGTGCTGCCCACATAAGTAACAGAAATAAGTCCCGGAGGTGACGTGCAGCTAAGTGGACCTAACTCATAGTGTGCCTGCACTTTTTGCCAAGTTGCTGAATTCCAGGATTTCAGCTTTATTACTCTCAACCAGAAATATAATAAGGTCTGAACCGGATTCCTTGTCTTCAGTTCACCTTCCCGGGGGGACACAAAATTGGGGAGATGCTCTGATATCTTCAACATTTATGCTATGGACCACTAAGTTGTGTTTTGCATTGTTTTTCTTTTACTTGTAGATTGTAAGTTGTTACAAGTAACCTCCCCTGTGTGGGTTGTGTCATTTGGAGTATGTAGTAACCCTGTTTCTCCTAAAATCCCAATAAAAAAATGATGTTTAAAAGAAAAAATGCTGCCTCGGAACAGAGAGTTCACCCCAGGGCCTCTCACCCCAGACATTTGATTAGTGGACTAATAAAGGTTTTCTACACATATTGTAGCTGATCTTTGTGATCATAAAGGTATATTAACATAACAAGCCTTACTGGAGAAACATCAGAACATTTCTTGAGTACATTATCTCGTAAATCTGAAATCAATGGAATATCTATGCCACAAATACGACAAAATCACAAATCAAAGATTTTTGGTATCTTAACTTTAATTCAACTAAATTGGGCTAGATGAAAAAATGGGAGCAGGATATTGACGAGACTTTTGAGCTTGATGAATGGCGTTCATTCACTCAGGTCTCTTATCAACACCTCCATTATTAAGGCAAACTACAAAGTGCTATTACGATGATACAAGGTTCTGGTTAGGCTGGCCGCCTGTGTCCCGGGGGGTCCTCTCCGCTATGCTTCAGAGGCTGCAGTCAGGAGGGGACAGTGTTCCACAGATGGTGGTAGTGTGGTGGAGGAGGCACCAAAACATTAGAGGAGACTCATCACTTCTATATTTCTGTCTGTAAAAATTATCATTGCCAAGTCCTGGAAATCAGCGGTCATACCTTTTGATCAGCTTACGCACAAACTCTCCTGGATTATGATAAATGAAAGGTTAATGGCTATCCTAAATGACAAAATGAAGCTGTTTTAAAAGGTGTCGGATCCATAGATCAACTATCTGACTATTGATCCCTGGACTTTGCCTGCTTAGATTCACTATTATGCCGCGTACACAGGATTGGAATTTCTGAAAACAAAACCGTGGATTTTTTTCCAACGGATGTTGGCTCAAACTTGTCTTGCATACACACGGTCGAAAAAATGTTGCTCGGAAATTCCTATCGCCAAGAACGCGGTGACGTACAACACTACGACGAGACGAGAAAAATGAAGTACAATGATTCCAAGCATGCGTAGGATTTTTGTGCGTCGGAATTGGATACACACGATCGTAATTTCCGACAAGAACTTTTGTTGTCGGAGAAATTGAGAACCTGCTCTCAAACATTTGTTGTCGGAAATTCCGACAGCAAATGTCCGATGGAGCCTACACACGGTCGGAATTTCCGACCAAAAGCTCACATCGAACATTTGTTGTCGGAAATTCCGATCGTGTGTACGTGGCATTAGACAGTGATGGTTGGAGCAAGGAGTTCCTTACCTCATTTCCCCTTCTTCACCCTTTGCTTTCTAGGCCATCTAGCCCCTGTTAGGGACTTTCAGAACCGGACAGCTGAGGAACTCCCGACGGAGCTCCGGGAACACACAATGACACCACACACAAGATAAGGTCAAAACATGTTCAATTTATTCAAGAAAAATCCAGAGCTTATATATAGTTAAACCAATAGGCGGTAGACCGTTTGAAACTGGTCTGAACAAGAGTTAAACTCATACGATACATTCCAGCAGTATTTACAAGTCAAAATGTTCTCGAAGGGAACTATTTCTGCTGATTACGCTTGTACGTTCAAACACAATCTCATGGCTATGAGTCATGCATAGTTAGATGAAAAACAGAGAAATATATACAGCATAAAAACATCATTAACCCTTCAGCCCCTTCTCTCCCTTTGTAACTATACTCCTTCCTATTGTTAACTAAGGGAATAGGCTAGTATTGGTGGCTTACATGATGCAATCGCCCCCCTCCCATGATGGAGGCTGATCGTCATTGAAAGTTTGACAAGAAAACTTAGGGATTGATCTAGAGAACACATTCACTCGTACAATTATATAAGGTACAGGTGACCTATTTTGGTGTAGCATTTTGGGGGCTGATTGCCTTTGGTCTGGGAGCGGGCCGCAAAATGTTACAAGAATATGGAAACGTACCTCTGATACTTGAATGAAATCAATGGTATTGAATATAGAACTTCTTAAGTCTAACCAGACTATTGGTATACTTCTCTTGCTTCTAGCATTAACTATGCCTAGGTACTCTCCTCAATAGGTCATAGTTATGTAGCGGGGTTCTACTGTTATGGACTACTGTTGCATGTGCATACCCCAAAACCTTCCTCCGCAGTGCTAGTTACTACATTACAGACTATGGTTATTGATGTTTAATAGTGCGGGTGGAATTTAGAGTACAGGGAGAAAGAGACTCCGTTCCTGTGGATACCTTGTGGACTACGGTACCTGCAGTGCAGCCGTACTCCCATAATGCATCACAACCTCTGCACTACCTGTTGGGGGAGGCTACTTAAAGGAGAGGCGGGGCCGCGCTCGGTCTCTCTGGACTCCGCGCTCAACCAAGAAGGAAGTGTGTGAGACCTGGGCCTACAACTTTGCGGAGGATCACCAAGCCAGAGAGGGATCTCCTTCAGGGTGACCAGCTCGCGCTACCTTCAGGTCGGAGTCGTCCCGCCAACCGACATCTACAGCTGCTGTGAAAGGGACCAGAGACTGTGCATCGCGGAAGGGTTGGGGATCGAGGTACCGATCACAGAGAGAGTCAGGCGGACTAGGCCTGTCCGGGTGAGCAGGCACCTGCCCGGATCTACAACTGTTTGTTAGGCCTGTGACTTTTGAGGGCCCATTATCACCCGAGTAGTGAGCTACACATACCTCAGAACATAACGCAGAGTGTGTTAACTGTGTAGTTAGAGCTGGCGTTACGCTGATTGTCAGTTTCACTCCCAAAAGCATTGCGGGAGTCTAAGTTCATATTCTTCATCTTCTGTGTATTACAATTAATAAGTGCACCAAAGTTTTGCTAGCGAAGACTCCCACCCTCAAGGAACTAGTACAGTAATCTGTGTCAGGCCTGACAGGAATTACTTTGATGGGACATGGGGTGGTATTGCCTGCTAGGGGGAGCTTGCGAGCTTAGACTTGTTTATCCATAGGGAACAGGAGTTAAAGTTTATTAGAATCTTTATTCAACTAATATTACTGACTCTTGCAGGGCCCTGCAGAGCCATTAGCAGTTATTTCCATATATGTAATTGCTCTTAATTTGTTAATATATGTTTATTATCTTTGCTACAGTAAACATTATATTTAAGTACATACCTGTTTGCAGTACTCTTTATTAGCCTGAAGGATCCCAAGTGGAGAAAGGTAATATTTACATTATCTGTGTGCTTAATGTGGTATATTTACATGCAGAATTGTGTTCCTCCATAGCCATTGGGTTACACAATTCTTTTTACCACCAGTTGTGCCAAGGGAGGGGTCGAGCCAGTTAAGGGGTTGAGCATCAGAAGACAGGCCCAAAAAAAAACAGCAGCTCCTTCAGGGGTAGTACTACACGTGGGGGCTCGTCCGGGATCCTGTTACTCTGAAATCAACTTCCCTCAGGCAGGACCCCTGTCCCTGTCAAGATGGACCCGTTTGTTGTAGTCCAATGGTGCGAAAGAGAGGGCGCCCGCTCAATCGCAAGTCTGGCCCTTGAACTTCCTGGAAGACATTGGGATAGGAAGGAAGTGGCTGACATGATGAAAGCATTGTCCCCTCAGAGGAGAGCACGGGTTGTCCGGATCAAGAAACTTTTATACCACTCTTGCTCTGCTAGAATGAAGAGAGGGAATACCGGAAAGCTTCCAGAGGAAGAGTTTCTCTTTAGGAGGCCAGTCAGAACTCCAGATAGTGCACCCGAGGGTTCCAGGAGGAGAACAATTCACACCTTCTCCAACGGAACAGGCTCAGGGACCAATAGCTTTCCCTTCACCCTTGAACATGATTAGGCCAGAGCTTCTGAGTGCCCTGGGAGACTTTGTCGCAAAGTGCCAAAAAAGCAACACAGTGTGTGTGGAAGCTGGGTACAGGAAGCTGAGGATCTTCTCAGGAAAACAGCCAGTGCCGGTTGGCGAGGAAGAGTTTGATGTCTGGATATAGCAAGCCATGCAAGCCCTAGAAGAATGGGAACTACCCGAAGCCCAGAAGAAACAATGTATCAGTGAGAGTTTAAGAGGAGCTGCTGCAGAAGCGGTCAAGAATTTGAGGTTTAGTAATGCTACGTGCACGGCCTATGATTACTTGGTCATGCTGCAAGAGGAGTTTGGTCAACTGGAGAAGGTAGCTGAGCTGGTATACCAATTTAAACACACCCTCCAACAGCCAGGAGAACGTCTTTCAGAGTACACCCGGAGGCTGAACAAGATGTTAAGTCAGATTGTGCTAAAGAAAGGGATGGAACCCTCGGCCATAGATCAAGCCAGGATGAAACAAATTTTAAGAGGAGCTCTACGCTATGATCCAGTCTGGCTCCATTTAAAGACCTCAGGGAATGTCATGTCACTGGGCTACCCTGATCTCATCCGTATGGTAAGAGACGAAGAAGCACTGCTGAATGATCAACAGTCGGTTGCTCCATTGAACTCTATCCCCTTTGTTGGGGTCAGGTCTGCAATGACTCAAGAACCGGACTCTGAGGTAGCTACTCTGAAGTCCCAAATGGCCCAAGTTATGGAGATGTTGACCTCACTTATGACCAAGGTCCCAGAGACAATGGAGGGAAAGGACACTGCAACCAAAGTGACCCCAAGTGTACCTACTTCCCTGCCCGAAAGCCCAAGGGATGGGGATGTCTGCTTCAATTGTGGAGGAATTGGACACTACCGACAGGTGTGTCCCAGCCCAAGGAAAGCTGTCACACCACCCCGCAAACCGGCGGAAAACTTCAGAGGGCCCTGGTGAGGGAGTCAACCGGTTGCCCGCCAGTAACAGCAAACTCCAACAGTAACAAAAAGAAGAAGCAGCAACAAACGCTCAGACCTTCATTAGACACCCCTACTACCACCCCGAGGCAGCTTGATACTTCCCCCCCTAAATTTCAAAACACTCAAAGGTGGGAGATTAATGCACACCAGGCTCCATCAAAGTTGAAACCCCCGAAAATCTGAGGAAACAAGACACCAGCTACAAGGCCTGCCAAGAAGACCCATCCACGGAGACTTCCGGATAAACTAGTGGGGTTCTCTCCCATAATTCCAATTCAAGTGGAGGGGATCTACACGAAGGGCCTGCTCGACACTGGAGCACAGGTGACTCTCCGGTATCAAGACTTTTATAATAGGCACCTCCAGCATCTGCCCCTACAGAAATTGGAGGACCTGGAGATATGGGGCATCGGGACACAGAGCTTTCCGTATGACGGATACATCCCAATCAGGCTCACCTTTGATCCCTTGGTGGCAGGAGGAACAAGAGACATTTGACACACTGGTTGTGGTCTGCCCGCGACCACCTGGAGCCAACAAAAGCTCACTGATTATTGGGACCAACACTGACTTGGTCAGGAGACTGTTGACCCCGCTAGTTGAAGAGCAAGATACCTTGACCACAAGGGTCCACCCCTTGTTGCAACAAGTTTACCAGTGCTTAGTGATGGAGAAGAAGGCCCCAGCCGAAGGAGTTGGGAGAGTATGGAAGCTGGATAAAAATGAAAAACTACTGTAGCCAGGAGAGGTGACCTGTTTAAGGGCGACGGTTAAACTCACTTGGAAGCAACCAGGTCCCTTCCTCATCCTTGAACCAGGCCCCCGGGAGAAGGAAAAGGGAATAGAGGTGATTCCCGAAGTGATCCCACTGAAGGCCCTGGAGCGAAGTCATGGAAAGGTATCAGTGAGTGTCAGAAACACCTCCGCTACCCCAGTTAGGGTATCAGCCAGAATGCTGTTGAGTCAGGTGAACCAAGCCGCCCCAGTTGGCCCATCTGACTTAAAGAAGCCACAGGGAGAAGAGGACATAATAGGGAGGCTCTGTTCTGAGGACGAAAACCTCCCACCAGCTTGGAAGCAGAGAGCCAGGGCCCAACTTGCTCGATGGCAGAAGATCTTCTCTAGGGATGAATTCGATGTGGGGTGTGCGAAGAGTGCCACCCACAAGATTCGCTTGCAGGAGGAGAAGCCGTTCAGGGAGAGAGTCCGACGGGTTCCTCTAGGAGATCTGGAAGATCTACGCAAGCAACTGTCCGAATTGAAGAGGACAGGCATAATCCAGGAGTCTCGAAGCCCCTATGCTTCTCCGATAGTGGTGGTCCAAAAGAAGAATAGTTCTCTGAGGCTGTGTATAGACTACCGGACACTGAACGGAAGAACTATACTGGATCAGTACACCACTGCCCGGATAGAGGATGCGCTACAAAGTCTGGCTGGAGCCAAGTGGTTCAGTGTGATGGATCTGAAGAGTGGCTACTACCAGATTTCCATGCACCCTGAAGATCAGGAGAAGACAGCCTTCATTACCCCTGTGGGGTTCTTCAAGTTCAACCGGATGCCTCAAGGGTTGTCAGGGGCCCCTGCTACTTTTCAAAGGCTGATGGAAAGAATGGTGGGGGACATCAATCTGATAGAGGTGCTGGTGTACCTGGACGACGTCATCGTGTTCGGGAAAACCCTAGAAGAACATAAAGAGAGGCTGGAGAAAGTCTTGAAGAGGCTCCATGAAGAAGGCCTGAAACTTTCCCCGGAGAAATGTCAGTTCTACCAGTCCTCAGTTCATTACTTGGGCCACATTGTTTCGGCAGAAGGGGTAGCCACAGATCCGGAGAAGCTGGACGCTGTCACTTCCTGGCCGAGGCCTACAAATGTGACCGAGCTCCGGTCGTTCTTAGGATTCTGCTCCTATTATAGAAGGTTCGTGGAGGGGTTTGCCAAGATAGCCAGGCCCCTCAATGAGTTACTGAAGAATGAAAGAGAAGATGATGGAGCAGAGTCAGACCAGCCAGTGAAGTCTCCCATGGGGCCCAGGAAATCGAAAGAGTCCATTCAGGACCAGTGGACACCCGAGTGTGAAGAGGCCTTCAACCAGCTGAAAGAGAGTCTGACCACAGCCTCTGTATTGGCCTATGCAGATACCACAAAACCCTACGAACTGCATGTGGACGCCAGCCGAGATGGGCTTGGCGGGGTGCTATACCAGGAACATGATGGTTACCTGCGACCTGTTGCTTTTGTGAGTAGTAGTCTAACACTTGCTGAGAAGAATTACCCCACACACAAGCTTGAATTCCTGGCCTTGAAGTGGGCTGTGGTAGACAAATTGAAAGACTATTTATACGGAGCTAAATTCGTGGTCAAGACGGATAATAATCCACTTACTTACCTTCTGACCACCGTCAAACTGGATGCCACAGGACATAGGTGGCTGGCTGCTCTCTCAAGCTTCACATTCAGCCTTAAGTACCGACCAGGAGTTGGAAATAGGGATGCGGATGCCCTATCCAGGAGATCCCATACTTCCACTGATCTTACCGAAGAGTGGGCCCAGTTGACCCAGGAAGGTGTGCGAGCCCTATATAGGGGAACGGAACTTCAAGCCAAAGGTGGATCAAGGGCCGAAGAAATTGGGGTCTCAGCTGCTGGAGTACCCAGATGTTACTGCAATGTGACCCAAGTCGCAGAAGAGGGTCTATCCAAATTATCCAAGAAGGACTTAAGGAAGGACCAATTGGAAGACCCGTTAGGGAAGCTAATACTGAAGGCCTTGGAGAACCAACACCCTGAGTTGCTCCTAGCCGACCCTTCCAGAGAGGCCTGCTTACTGCACAGGGAATGGGACCGGTTACAGATATGTCAAGGGGTGGTCTACCGAAGGGGCCCCTCTGATGATCTGGAAAAGAAGTGGCAGTTATTCCTACCCACCAAGCACAGGGAGGCGGTCCTGGCTGCTCTCCACGACCATCATGGCCACCTGGGACCGGAGAGAACCTTTCACCTTGTAAGAGACAGGTTCTACTGGCCCTGTATGCGGGCTGAAGTAGAGGGATACTGCCATTCTTGTGTCCGGTGCATACAAAGGAAGACTTTGCCACGTCAAGCAGCCCCAATGGACAATCTGCAGAGTCAAGGACCCATGGAACTGGTGTGCACTGACTTCCTTTTGTCTAGAGCCTGATCTGAATGGAAAAGGGAATGTCCTGGTAGTGACAGACCATTTCACCAGATATGCTCAAGCATTCCCTACCAAGGACCAGAAGGCCTCAACCTTAGCCAAAGTGTTGGTGGAGAAATTCTTTGTGCACTATGGTTTACCCCAATGTCTGCATTCAGACCAAGGAAGAGACTTTGAAAGCAGACTGATAAAGAAGTTGTTAGATCTATTGGGTATCAAAAAGACTAGGACCACCCCATACCACCCACAAGGAGATGCTCAGCCCGAACGGTTTAACCGGACCCTTTTGGATATGCTGGGAACGTTGAACTCGGAGAAGAAACAACACTGGCGCAAGCATGTGGCTGCCATAGTACATGCTTACAATAGTACTACCAGCGATGCTACCGGATACTCTCCATACAGGCTGATGTTTGGGAGAGAAGCTTGGTTACCAGTGGACCTGGCCTTCAGCACATCCTTGGATCATGCCTCGGCCACTTCCCACAAGGGGTATGTGGATCGACTGCGAAAGAGTCTGAAGATGGCATATGAACAAGCCCAAGCCTCAACTAACCAAAGGGGATTGAGGAATAAAAGGATACAAGACTTACAGCCAGGGGATAGGGTCCTACTAAGGAACTTAGGTATTCCCAGGAAGCACAAGTTAGCTGACCGGTGGAAATCCCAGCCATATGTCATCTGCAAACAGTTACCTGGTCTCCCGGTATATCAGATAAAACCAGAGGGGAGTGTGGGCCCACTGAAGACTTGGCATAGGAACCACCTGTTGCCCCTTTCTGAAGCATCAGATCCACAAGAATCCTCTTCAACCTCCCGAGTATCCAGGCCAGTTACCAGGTCTCAGTCGACTTTTACAGATGTAGAGGACAAAGACTCTGGAGAAGAAGACTCTGAGGAAGAGTTGATGGAATCTGACTGGTTATGGCCCTTTAAAGCGCCAGAGCCAATGACCACTTTGCTGTTACTTCCTGAGGTAGCGGATAGTGGGATTCTTCACCCAGAGGCTCCTGAATTTGTGCCCTCTAACCTACTCACCGAGAAAATAGAGGATACCCTGGACTCTTTGCTAACAGGAGACCCTAAAGAGGCTCCATCTCTATTTGAAGGAGAGCCAGATTCTCCTAAAATTACAGAACCCAGCATGCATGGATCAGAGGAGAAAGCCCCTGAAGAGTCCACAGAGACAGAAGGTTCTAATGCTCCTGAGATTGTAACACCCAAGGAACAGAGAACAAGAAGGGTCATTCACCCTACAAAGAGACTGACATATAAGCAAATAGGTGATTGCTCTGAAGAGGCAGTTCTTACTTCCAGGAGAACAATTGAGATGCCTGGTCCTTCCACTGTTAATTTGGTGGAAGGCAACCCTAGCTCACCCCCTGGCACAGCTGGTGAGGCCATACCAACTGAGTTGGCCTGTAGACAGGACAACTTCTCCTCCAAAGTCTGGTGGGAGGTTCCCCTGTCAGTTTTGTGTAGTCGCCTAGAGGCAAAAATGCAAAAGAGAGCAAGGGCCCTTGATACCTTTGAAGACCAAAGACTTTAAGTGGGGGGAGTGTGTAGCGGGGTTCTACTGTTATGGACTACTGTTGCATGTGCATACCCCAAAACCTTCCTCCGGAGTGCTAGTTACTACATTACAGACTATGGTTATTGATGTTTAATAGTGCGGGTGGAATTTAAAGTACAGGGAGAAAGAGACTCCGTTGCCGTGGATACCTTGTGGACTATGGTACCCACAGTGCAGCTGTACTCCCATAATGCATTACAACCCCCGCACTGCCTGTTGGGGGAGGATACTTAAAGGAGAGGCGGGCCGCGCTCGGTCTCTCTGGACTCCGCGCTCAACCAAGAAGGAAGTGTGTGAGGCCTGCTGCTGGAGTGACTAGGCCCAAAGCCTGGGCCTACAACCTCACCGAGGATCACCAAGCCAGAGAGGGATCTCCTTCAGGATGACCAGTCATCCCGCCAACCATCATCTACAGCTGCTGTGAAAGGGACCAGAGACTGCATCGCAGAAGGGTCGGGGATCGAGGTACCAATCACAGAGAGAGTCAGGCGGACTCCCCGCTAGGGGGAGCTCGCAAGCTTAGACTTGTTTATCCATAGGGAACAGGAGTTAAAGTGTATTAGAATCTTTATTCAACTAATATTACTGACTCTTGCAGGGCCCTGCAGAGCCATTGGAAGTTATTTCCATATATGTAATTGCTCTTAATTTGTTAATATATGTGTAACGGGGTCCTAAATTTAGGGGAAGTGTTTGAGTGGTAGTTATACTCAAACACCCTAATTGTCAGGGTTCTTGCAACCATTTTGTCCGCAGGGAGAGTATCGGTGTACAGTTCCCTGTAGCCTATAGGTGGCGCTGCCATAATAGGCTAGGGTTGAAACGCTGATACAGTGCTGTGCCTTGTGTGTCCCCTCTCGGCAACCATGCAGTGGGTGTGGTCTACCTGCTATGCATGCTGGGAGAGGATATAAAAGGGGCAGACGCTGCCTGTTGGGGGTTCTCGTTCGCTGTCGGGGGTCCTACCCCAGGGAGTGTGTTCCTGTCCGCCCTGGGCACCTTTGGTCCAGGGGCGTAGGTCGCTGAATCAGTCCCAGGCACCTTTAGCCCTGGGGCTGCAGCAAAGGCCTGGGCCCAGCACCTTCGGCTGGAGCCCATCGAGGAATCTCAGGGTACCGCCTCGCGAGGGGACCCACATCTTAGATGAGGAGGCCAGGGGAGGAACCGTTCTGAGGGACTGGTGAAGAAGTCACAGTGAAGGAAGGGTCCCGGTAACTCTCTGGAGGGATGTCTTCTTAACAGAGGCCAAGTTTGCCAGGTCTGTGGCAGAGACCAAGTTCGCCAAGTCTGTGGCAGAGACTTTGCGGTTAGGTTAGTGCACCATTCTGGCTGCTAGTCCCAACCTAGGGAGACTATCCAGATGGGCAGAGTCTGCTTGAGAATCTGAGCAGTGAATTGTACTACGTTTGTGCCTGGACCTCCTCCTCACCTTTAAGCTGTCCTGTTCTCACTCCAACTTTTCCTACCTGAGACTGTGTTTTGAGAAGAAAATAAACTCTACGTTGGAGTTGCAGCTGGTGTGGACCTTGAAGTTACTGGGGGGGGGGGACATAGAGACTTATCTTTATTAAACATAGAGGTGAGAACCATTCTCTGACTTTGGCTGCGGAAGACCCACTAACAACACCGCTCAACCTCTTATTACAGGAGGGTATGGGCTTGTGGCACAGTGTGCCCCTCTCTTCCTGCGAGGAGCCGAACAAGGCAGGTAAAAGGGGGGGTCTGTGTGTTACATATGTTTATTATCTTTGCTACAGTAGACATTATATTTGTTTATGTACATACCTGTTTGCAGTACTCTTTATTAGCCTGAAGGATCCCAAGTGGAGAAAGGTAATATTTACATTATCTGTGTGCTTAATGTGATATATTTACATGCAGAATTGTGTTCCAGTTGTGCCAAGGGAGGGGTCGAGACAGTTAATGGGTTGAGCATCAGAAGGTAGGCCCAAACAAAACCAGCAGCTCCTTTGGGGGTAGTGCTACAGTTACATAGTAACGTAGCGGCCTCCACTCTCTCCCTCCAGTATCAATTCTTCTCTCTCTGGCTTGTGTCTAGGGGTACCTCGGGGGAGAGAGTGCAGGGTCACCACGCCAATGTTCCCACTGCAGATGTGTGTGTAGTGGGAGACAATCCTCTTTTACCTTCGGGTCGGTGTTCTGCATCTGGAGCCTCCTCCTGGTTTCTTGAACAGTGTCTGCCAGTAAATGAGCCCCACACCAATAAAGTCCAACACTCCTTTATTCTTCTCGATGTAAAAGTGAACACAATCAGTTGGACTCCCTCAACGAACAGAACAGACAAGGGGGTGTGGATGCGAGTAGGCCCAGGCACAATAAACTCTCTTACTTCCTAGAAGTAAATTCCTGCTCCCAATCGAGGAAAACATCCCTCCGGGGCGGTCTCCGGAGGCTCACCCGTCACTGGCAATTTGATGCACCAGGTCTTCAGGTAAGTACCCCCTCCGGTCCCTTACGCCACTGGATTCGGGTACCCACTCCAGGGGTCCCCTGGGAAGTCCATCCCTCGCGGAGCCTTAGTCCGAGACACTCAGTCCAAGTACCTCACCCCAGGCTAAAGGTGCCTGGGATGGAACACGACCTCAGAACGTCCTCTAGGCCTAGGCCGCCTAGACTCCCGACACGAACCACCGCCCTCAGGCTGAAGGTGCCTGGGACTCGACTCCCACCACCAAAAATGGCCGGCCCCTTTATACCCTCTCCCAGCAAGCACGGCGGGCTCCCCGCCCCACCATACACCCGCCGAGAGAGGCCAAAAGAGGTACGACACTGCAACGATGGCTCAACCCTGAGCCCAAAGTGACAGCGCCACCCGGTGGGCCCCAGGGAACCATACATCACAGTTTCCCCACCAGATTCAAACAGAAAAGCACATACCCGCTACAGTAACATGTTCGTTATATTCCTTGTGTTTTCCCTATACATATATTTTCTACAATTTGCTTACCTGTCAATTCTACTGTCATCGGATTGCTATTTGTGACCTGTTTATTTTTCACTTATATTGTAAAACTTTCAATAAAAAACGATTAAAGGAAAAAATGCTCTGGGATGAACGCAAGGGGATATAGGAAGAAAAGGATCCAGACACTTAAGGGGTTAACTGAAATGTGATCCGGATTGAAAGATGTGTAGAACAAGGCCCGTCAAGGACTGCACTCCCTGTCATCTCCACAAGGTTGTGATCTCACTTATATTGAGAGGAACACACACAGGAAGTCTCAATGCTCCCTACTGACAGGAAGTGATGTCAGTTACAGACAAGACAGGAAGTGATGTCAGGTATAAATAGGAATTTCTGGGTGAGAGGTGAGTCGTGAGGAAGAAGAGAGGAGACGTTGCTGGGACAGACGAGGAGGTAATAGGATATTACAGAGGTAATAATATGCGAATATAATAATTTTACCCTCCATACATCAAAATATATGTATCTAGTAATATCTACTTAAATTCCAAACGCACATATCAATATTTATTACATGATCAATGAATAGAATTCGCTCCAATTGTGGAGCCCATCAATATATATCTTCCGTACTACGTCTATATATGTCTCTACCAAAACGAGAACCCAATTTACTGACCATCAGGAGAATGGAAATGATATAAAGAAGACTCATCTGAATCTGCCCAACGATGGTTGCGTTAAGTACATGGAAGAGACCTAGAGTTGCCACCTCATCCCTTTAAAACCGAATACATATGAATTACACAGGTTCTGAGGCTAATTTAATGCAGATAAAGCACCAAGTGAGTTCAATTACCACCTTAATCAGCCACAGAACCTGTGTAAATAATATGTGTTCGGTTTTAAAGGGATGAGGTGGCAACTCTAAAGAGACCACCATGTGACATCACTACGTCACCCATCACTGTATCAAGTAGGACACAGCAACTGACACGCTTGCCTTTCAAGCTGTGTTAAGAGTTCCCGGTCATCTAGATTGTATGAGTCTTGGATTGTTGTCTGGGTGGAATAGGGTAGCTGAGACCAGTTTTGGAGGAGGTTGGAGGTGGCCAGGACTTCATGGGGGCCCCCCAATAGTATGTCCTTGGACGTGTCCCATTCTCTATCCACACTTCCTCCCAGGGTCAGTTGATTGTCCATGGCTTCTAATACCACCTCTATGCTGATGGAACCCAACTCTATCTCTATACTCCTCAGCTTACCCTTCAGATTCCTCACCCATCACTAACTTACTTCCCTGGTGCCTTCATGGCAGCATATTCATGCGTATGCTGCCTGCCATGAATAGGCACCAGGAAAGGAAAATTACGGAAAGGTAAGTATTAGATTTTCCGTTATCTGACATATCAGTCTGGATGTCTCACCACTTCCTCACACTCAGTCTTTCCAAAACTGAGCTCATATTTCCAATGAACGCTAGATAGGAGTACAGAGAGTTCATTGTAGTCTACTGATATTAGTATTAAAATGTTTTTCAATGTTTTCAAATAATAGGATTTTTATAACAGCTTACCTGTAAAATCCTTTTCTTGGAGTACATCACGGGACACAGAGCGACATAGTCATTACTAATGGGTTATATAGATACCGTCAGGTGCTGGCACTGGCAACTTCCAAAACCGGAAGTACCCTCCCCTATATAAGCCCCTCCCATCCGGGAGCACCTCAGTTTTGTAGCAAAGCAATAAGTGTCCCCAAAGAGGGGCGGGAGCTCTGTGTCCCGTGATGTACTCCAAGAAAAGGATTTTACAGGTAAGCTGTTATAAAAATCCTATTTTCTTTCTCGTACATCACGGGACACAGAGCGACATAGTCATTACTAATGGGATGTCCTAAAGCAATGCCAAATGAGGGGGGGGATACACCATATATAAGCTGAGCGCTATCAGACATGAGGATCTTTTGCGGCCTGCAACACACTGCGCCCAAAGGCGACATCCTCCTAACTTCTAACGTCCACCTGGTAGAATCTAGTAAACGTGTGAACTGAAGACCATGTTGCGGCCTTACAGATTTGAGCCAGGGAGGCCTGGTGATGCACTGCCCATGAAGTTCCAACTGCTCTCGTGGAGTGCGCTCTAACTTTGAACGGAGGCGGTCTCCTTCTCAAGCCATAGGCTTGTATTATGACCTGTCGAATCCACCTGGCTAAAGTAGATTTTGACGCTGCCTGACCCTTTCTGGGGCCTTCCGGCAGAATAAACAAAGTATCCGTTCTGCGAATCTGAGCAGTGGCTTTTAGATAAGCTTTAACTGCTCTTACTACATCCAAAGAATGCAATAACTTTTCCTCTACCGAAGTAGGTTTGGGGAAAAAAAAAGGAAGAACCACATCTTGGTTCAAATGAAACCTCGATACCACCTTAGGAAGAAAGGCTGGATGAGGACGTAACACTACTCTGTCCTTATGGATAACCAGATATGGCTCCTTACAGGACATAGCTGCTAATTCCGATACTCTTTTAGCCGAACAAATGGCTACTAGAAAAATCAATTTCCTGGTGAGAAGCACCAAGGAAATATGCTGTAATGGTTCAAATGGTTGTTTCTGTAGAACCGACAGAACCAAGTTTAGATCCCATGGACATATGGGAATATTAACCGGAGGACTAATACGCATCACTCCTTGTATAAAGGCTTTGACTAGTGAATGCGAAGCCAAGGGCCTTTGAAAAAATATTGACAAGGCCGAAATCTGACCCTTGATAGTACTCAAGGCAAGCTTCCTATCTACAGCCCACTGTAGGAAGTCCAGAATTCTACCTATTACGTACTTACGTGGATGCCATTTCTTGGCCTCACACCAGGCGATGTACGCCTTCCAGATTCTATATTAGATCTGCCTGGATACCGGCTTCCTGGCATTGATCATGGTAGATACCACAGCATTAGAGAGCCCTCTCTTTTTTAGAATGTGGGCTTCAATAGCCAGGCCGTCAAACCTAGGGCTGGTAAGGAAGGGTGGTATATCGGTCCTTGCGAAAGCAGGTCCGGACGACGTGGGAGAGTCCAAGGACTCCCCACTGAAATTTTACAATCTCCGCGTACCACGCTCTTCGGGGCCACGCTGGAGCCACCGGAATCACTGGTTTCTTTTCTACCCTGATTCTGCGGAGTAATCGAGGTAACCATTGTGGCGGTGTGAATGCAAATATCAGCTTGAACTGATCCCAAGGGAACACTAGGGCATCCGAGCCGCAAGCTAGGGGATCCCTTGTCCGAGAGACAAACCTGTCCCCCTTTGCGTTGAATCTGGATGCTAGAAGATCTACATCCGATGTTCCCCACCGCTGACATATTGTCCAGAAAACCTCGGGGTGAAGGGACCCTTCCTCTGGGCCTAATTGCTGGCGACTTAGAAAGTCCGCCTTCCAATTCTCCACTCCTGGAATGAATACCGCAGATATGGCTGGGACATATTTTTCCTGCCCATTTCAGGATGTAATTTACTTCCCTCTGGGCTGCACGACTCCTGGTGCCCCCCTGATGATTGATATATGCCACTGCTGTGGCATTGTCTGATTGAATTCTGACAGGGGACCCTTGGAGTTTGGATGTCCATGCTACTAGGGAATACCGGGCTGCTCGTATCTCTAAGAGATTGATGGGCAGGGCCTTTTCTGCATCCGACCATCTGCCCTGGAGAGACTATTGCTCCAGTACTGCTCCCCAGCCTATAAGGCTGGCATCTGTAGTGACCACCTTCCAAGAAATCGGACTGAAGGATTTCCTTTTTTCCAGATTCTGGGGAATCAACCACCAACGGAGGCTCTTGCGAACGGAAGGGGACAAGGACATTGTAAGTCTAGGGCCTGAACTTTTTTGTTCCAGGCTGACAGTATGGCCCCTTGCAAAATCCTTGAATGGAATTGACCGTAGGGTACTGCTTCGAATGAAGCCACCATCTTTCCCAGCAGCCTCATATACAGGCGTATGGACGGCTGTCTTTTTTGTACCCACTAAGTGGATCAAATCTTTCAAAGACAACACCTTTCCTCGAGGCAAGAATATTTTTCTCTGGCCTGAATCCAACCTTAGCCCCCAGTATTCCAGACTTTTGACTGGTTTTTAGGGCTGACTTGTCTCGGTTGATAATCCAACCGTGAGATTCCAGATACTTGATTGTCTTGTGAACGACCACGTCTAGTTTTTTCACTGAGTGGTCTATCAGCAACAAGTCATCCAGATATGCCATTATCATTACACCTTGTGTTCTTAGATTGGCCAATAAAGGGCCAGAATTTTTGTAAACACTCGTGGTGCTGTGGCCAAACCGAAGGGTAAGGCTCTGAACTGAAAATGGCGCCCTTCTACTGCAAAGCGTAGAAATTTTTGGTGGACTGGAAAGATGGGAATGTGCAAATAAGCATCTTTGATGTCGATCGCAGCTAACCAATCCTCCCCTTGTAGGGCAGTGGCCACCGATCGGATCGACTCCATCGGAAAGTCCTGATATACAGGAATTTGTATAGCCCTTTTAGATTTAATATGGGCCTCCCGTCCGCGTTTGCTTCGGGACTGTAAAGAGGTTTGAGTAAAACCCGAACCCTCATTCTTCCAGGGGAACCTCTATAATTACTGCTTGGAGCAATAGTTGTTCTAGTGCCAACAGGAGGGACTCTCTCTTCCGGGGATCCCTTGGCACGTTTGACCTCAAAAATGGGAAGGAGGAGAGTCTTTTAACTCCAAACTGTATCCCAAACATACCGCGGAGAGCACCTATCTGTCTTGATCGTGTCCCGCCAGGTCTCTTGCGAACAACTGGAGTCTTCCCCCCACCCGATTGAGTGGGGGCAACCCTTCAATGAATTTAACTTTGGGGGAGGTTTTGTACCTCCCCTGACCCAGGGTTTCTCATTACCCTGCTACTGTCCCTGTTTTTTACCCCCGGGATTTGACCGAGGAGGCCGTCGGAACTGTTACACAGCCGATGCCCCAGGGACTGGAGAAGCAGGCCTCTTAAAGAGGGACCTCTAACTCTGTTTTTAACCGGCAAGAGCGTATTTTTACCGCTGGAAATTTTCTGGATATATTTGTCCAGGTTTTCCCTGAATAAGCGTTCACCATGAAATGGGACGCTAACCAGCCATTCTTTACAGGGAGCTTCAGCAGACCAGTTTTTGAGCCATAGGAGCCTACGCATATGTACTATAGACAGCGTAAGGCGGGAGGCCTGATGGACTGAATCCTTTATGGCGTCAACCGCAAAGCCTAAGGCTCTAGGTAGATCAGCTAGGGCAAAGCCTGCTGATCTGTCAAGTCCCTCAAGACCTGTTTCAACTGATCCTTCACTGCTTAGCAGACCCCAATAGCTGCTACTGCTGGTTGTATCACCAAGCAGATTTTCATAAGGACTCCAATCTTTTATCTATTGGGTTCTTGAACATTTGGACATTATCCACTGGACATGTCAGTGATTTATACATACAAGAGATGGCTGCGTCCCCTGTAGGGACCTTCCATTTTTTGATGAACTTATCCTCCATGGGATAGACCACCGGAAATCTCTTGGGGGAATAAACATTTTCTCAGGACGTTCCCAATCCTGGTAAATGAGCCCTTTCAGTAAAGGGTGAAGTGGAAAAGAACAAACAGTCTGGGGGCTTCTAGCGACCCCAACGAGGATACAGTAGTGGTTGATGGTTCCGCAAGGTGCATTTTTAAATGCTGATCGGACCATGTTAGTCAGAGACTGAACCCATAATCTTTCAGCTTGAGATGCTGAGAAAAGGTTCCCCCACTGTTGATTCCTCTATAACAGAATCAACCTCATCCTGATCCCCTTCAGGCAGGTCGATCCCTGTATGGGACTGTTGCTCTGCTAACAGGCACTCTGAAGGAGGAGACGGAGATCGGGCGTGCTTTCCCTGAAAGGGAGGCAGCGATAAATGTTGACAATCTCTCTCTAATCCTCCCAGAGCTGAGGAAAAAACCTCCTCTGTTACATACACAGGAGCAGGTGAACTGAGGACAGCCACAGTACCAAGTACCCCTGCGGGGTCTCTACGGTCACTTACCTCTGAACTTCAGGGGAGACTGGTGCAGCAGAAGTATGCCCAAGATCCTCCGAGCCCGATGAGACCCCCTTCGCTTCCTGGAAGATTCAGTTCCGGAGCTTCTGGACGGCATATTCCTAAGCCTAAAGCTGAGGTATTCCAGCCGTAATACACCACTTACTGACAATAGTCTAGCACAATTGCTGCTATATCACAGTTGGTGTCTACTAATGTGCCTTTCTAGGGGATGCCTGTATCAACCGCTTGCTGTATGCCCTTTTTTTAAATGTTGCCAGCTCTGTCTCTGTACTTCATAGCCAGCTCACCACACAAAACTGTGGTTTTTACATGCTGGGACGCCCGCACATGCGCAGAAGCGCTGCAGCGCACACAGAGCGTCATCCCCCAGGCTCCGCCCCCTTTCCTGGCTCACCTCTATATAGAGAGGCGCGTGCACGCGCGCGGCCACGTGCGCCTTCGGCGCTAATTTTGAAAAATGGAGACTAGGGACAAGAGCCAGGGCCCCTCTTTGCCGCAGGCCGGGGGATGGACGAGCATTGCAACATGGCAGAGGAAGCAGTTTCCCATAAGAGAACTCACCATCTGCCTGGACTTGCTCTGCTGAGAAGAAACTAGTCCACATGACAAGAAAACATTCCACAGCGGCCTCTAGTGGACAAACACAGGTACCGCAGTCTAATATCTTAAATATATATAAAAAAATATTTATTTATTTTTCTTGACCACCATTAAAAATTATTACATTTTTTTAGTAGTTACAGGCATGCACAGAATTTTGCGGGAATACCATTAGGTAACAGACAGAAAGACAAATTAGGCTTGGGGGTCCCCCAATAGAACCAAGTTCCTGGGGGCCCCCACTTACCTGTTCCCCGCCGCAGGACTTTGTTTGGTCCACAAAAGCCCAAACTTCACCTATCACGGCAGGCATTGTAATCAAACCTTCAGGGACCGGGTTCCCAAGGATTCCACTCCCCTGGACCTGTATAGCACCCTGCACAGACAACATCTTGGTCGTGGGTATGACCAGAGCTCTGGATCCCAGGGTCCAGCTCTCCTAAGAGAAGCATTACAGGCAAAACCTTGCTCTTCTCTGCAAGGCCCGGGTACCGACCGTTTAGCTATGAAGCTTTTTTGGTCGGATCCGGAATAGCTTACTGAGGCCCAAAAGAACCTGTACGCAAGCTCAGTGAAAAACACATGTTTCTTCTTGGCCAACACCTTAGACACTGGCAAAAAACTGAGGTGCTCCCGGATGGGAGGGGCTTATATAGGGGAGGGTACTTCCGGTTTTGGAAGTTGCCAGTGCCAGCACCTGACAATATCTATATAACCCATTAGTAATGACTATGTCGCTCTGTGTCCCGTGATGTACGAGAAAGAAAAATGTTTCATTTTATCACTGAGAACTTGGATGGTAGTAATAATCCTTTCCCCTGATGGAGGAGCTATGAGTAAGCATCATATTCTGATGTGAAACGCGTCAGCCTTTGCCCTGTATGTCCCTTCTATGTTCATTGCTTATTGATGGATTTTGTATGACCTATTTTTGAAAATAAAAATGCTTCATCAGAGTGCGGCAGTCCAGACAACCTTCTTTCGCTAATGATAACACAACCATTGATTTTCTGTGTGATAATCAGAACTTGGACTGCGCTCAGCACTCCAGGGGCTTTCTCTTCCATCTGAAATTCTGAGATTTTAAATTGATATCATATTTTCAGTTTATGACCTTCGAAGAGGAGTGTTCTGTACAAATGACATGACCACCTCATTGATGATGGACAGGGACTGGAGTCACAGTATGGAGAACATAATGAACCTGACCCTGGAGATCATCTACCAGCTGACCGGAGAGGTGAGGAGGATTCTGGAAGATCACATGACATCACTTTTATCTCTATTAATAAAACACAGACCTGACCGGAGAGGTGAGGGGGATTCTGGGAGGTCACATGACATCACTCTTATCTATTAATAAAACACAGACCTGACCGGAGAGGTGAGGAGGATTCTGGGAGGTCACATGACATCACTCTTATCTCTATTAATAATACACAGACCTGACCGGAGAGGTGAGGAGGATTCTGGGAGTCTAACATGATATTCCTATTGGTTCTCCAATACAGAGATTTCCTCTTGTGAAGTCAGGTGATCACATGACCATCACAGTACCTCCATGTGACTCCCTAAAACCTGAGAGACACAACATGGAGAAGATTCTAGAAGTCACCAAGAAGATGATGGAGCTGCTGACAGGAGAGGTGAGCGGTGCCGGGAATTCTGGGATATTATCCAGTAACAGACAAGGGATGTGTCTGGATGGTGACTGTATCATTGTGTGTGTCAGGTTCCTATAAGGTGTCAGGATGTCACTGTCTATTTCTCCATGGAGGAGTGGGAGTATTTAGAAGGACACAAGGATCTCTACAAGGACGTCATGATGGAGAATCAGCCGCCCCTCACATCACCGGGTAAGAGGAGACTTTATTGTAAAGGAGAGAGCAGTACGGAGGCTCCACCTAGATCCCCCATCATCTGATAAACACATAGAAACAATGTATTCAGTCAGTGTGTGTGTTTTCTACAGATGGATCCAGTAATGGGAACCCACCAGAGAGATGTCCCCGTCCTCCTCTGTATTCCCGGGATTCCACACAGGAAGGTCACACCATCCCCCACCATCATCAGGTAGATGAGGAACAATCACTGATAGTATCATTAGGATCTGTACATTACCTGCATTGTTACCATTGATGTCATTTTTATTATATATTCAGAGTGGAAACCTGAGAGATTCTACTGTTAAGGTTAAAGAAGAGATACAAGAGGAGGATGGAGTGATGGAGGAAATACACAAAGATCTGTACCAGGACACCATGGTGGAGTCATCCAGCTACAGGAACCCACCAGAGAGATGTCCCCCTCCTCTGTATTCCTGGGATTCCACACAGGAAGGTCACATCATCCCTCGCCATCATCAGGTAGGTGACTGACAATTATTGGTAGTTATGATTTATACACAAACATGTTTGTTACAATGAATGTTTTATTATATTTTAAGAGTGGAAACCTTGCGAATTACAATACTCTTGTTAAAGAAGTGTATAAAGAGGAGGATAAGGAGTATGGTGTAATGGATTATTTAGAAGGACACAAGGATCTCTACAAGGACGTCGTATTGGACAATCAGCCGCCCCTCACATCACCAGGTAAGAAGAGTATATTTACTTCACTTTTATTCCTTGTTAATCATGTTCATTTCAGGACGATCTGTCCTCTATTAGACTGAATCATTTTGAATTGTCTTTTAGTAGTTGTAGGAAATCGAATATACGAAATAGACCTATCCAGGTAATGATTAACTGGTATTTGGCCATTTGGATTGAATATTTTTAATCCCTCAGCAATGATAAAATAGTTTCCATATAAGAGGTCCATCTCCATTCCACCAATATAACGTCATGTTCCCAACAAATGAGGAGGAGATACTGTACACCATATGAAAGGTCCATCTCTATTCCTCCAATATAACGTCATGTTCCCAACAAATGAGGAGGAGATACTGTACACCATATGAAAGGTCCATCTTCATTCCTCCAATATAACATTATGTTCCCAACAAATGAGGAGGAGATACTGTACACCATATGAAAGGTCCATCTCTATTCCTCCAATATAACGTCATGTTCCCAACAAATGAGGAGGAGATACTGTACACCATATGAAAGGTCCATCTCCATTCCTCAATATAACGTCATGTTCCCAACAAATGAGGAGGAGATACTGAGATATCAGGTTTGGTCTCCACCCAGAGACTGGCCACATTAATCACCTTGCAGGTGGACAGACAGACATAGAGAAGGCCATATGAAACGTCCATCTCCATTCCTCCAATATAACGTCATGTTCCCAACAAATGAGGAGGAGATACTGTACACCATATGAAAGGTCCTTCTCCATTCCTCAATATAACGTCATGTTCCCAACAAATGAGGAGGAGATACTGTACAACATATGAAAGGTCCATCTCCATTCCCCAATATAACGTCATGTTCCCAACAAATGAGGAGGAGATATTGTACAACATATGAAAGGTCCATCTCCATTCCTCAATATAACGTCATGTTCCCAACAAATGAGGAGGAGATACTGTACACCATATGAAAGGTCCATCTCCATTCCTCCAATATAACGTCATGTTCCCAACAAATGAGGAGGAGATACTGAGATATCAGGTTTGGTCTCCACCCAGAGACTGGCCACATTAATCACCTTGCAGGTGGACAGACAGACATGGAGAAGGCCATATGAAAGGTCCATCTCCATTCCTCAGATCTGTTGCACCGTTGTGAACAATTGAAATATGTTTTTAGATGATATATAATAATATTTCTTTCTAACAGATGAATGTGATGTTGGGAATTCCTCAGAGGGGTCTCAGGTTTCATCTGATGAAGAATATGGATCCAAAACAACTCAGGGAGTAAAGACTTATTTGTGCCCGGAGTGCGGTCAAAGTTTTAGACGGAAGAGTAATCTGCGAAGACACGTGAGAGTTCACACCGGTGAGACTTTTACCTGTAAAGAGTGCGGGAAATGTTTTTTGCGGAGTGATAGACTCACGGAACACCTGAGGAACCACACCGGGGAAAAGCTGCATACTTGCACAAAGTGCGGAAAAAGTTTTTTGCGGAAATATAGACTTATCAGACACCTGAAGACCCACGCAGATGATAACCTGCCTCCCTGTCCAGACTGCGGCCAGAGCTCCAATCAGAAAGGTGGTCTTTGCAGCCATCAGAAAATTCACATAGTCAGGAAAACCCATTCATGTTCGGAGTGCGAGATTTCTTTTGATACTCTATCTGAGTTTACCATACACCAGAGAGCCCACGCCGGTAAGGAGATCTTCTCCTGCTCGGAGTGCGAGAAAGTGTGTGGAAGTAAATCCCGTCTTATTGTCCACCAGAGAAGTCACACCGGTGAGAAGCCCTATTCATGTCCCCAATGCCAGAAAGGATTCGTAGTAAAGTCAGAACTTATCATCCACCAGAGAAATCACACCGGTGAGCTGCCATTTTCATGTCAAGAGTGCGGGAAAGGTTTCACACGACAAGGGAACCTCACTAATCACATGAAAGTCCACATAAAGGAGAAGCCGTTCTCCTGCTCCGAGTGCGATAGATCCTTCAGCCGGAAAAGTGAATTTGTTATGCACCTGAACGATCACACGGGGGATCACCCTTTTTCATGCTCAGTGTGCGGGAAAGGTTTCTCTCATAAAGGGAAACTTCACGTACACGAGAGAAATCACAAGGGCTTCAAACCACAGGGGAACTTAACTGATGACATGGAAGCCCACACTCAGGAGAAGTTGTTCTCCTGTCCGGAGTGTAAGAAATCCTTCACCCGGAGAAATGAATTTGTTATGCACCTGAGCTTTCACACGGGGGATTATCCTTTTTCATGTTCAGTGTGCGGGAAAGGTTTCTGTCATAGAGGAAAACTTCACGTACACGAGAGATTGCACAAGGGTTTCACACAGGAAGGTAACTCAACTAATGACGTGAAAGTCCACATTCGGGAGAAGCCTTTCTCCTGTCCAGAGTGCGAGAAATCCTTCACCCGGAGAAATGATCTTGTTATGCACCTGAGCGTTCACACGGGGGATTATCCTTTTTCATGTTCAGTGTGCGGGAAAGGTTTCGCTCATAAAGGAAAACTTAATGTACACGAGAGAACTCACAAGAGTAAGCGACCTTAAACCTGTTCAGAGTGCGGAGAAACCTACCTGGAAAATGTAAATTTCCTTCAACATCTAATTAACAACACAATGGGTGGGGGGAGGTAGGGGGGTAGTCATGGGGTGGGGGGACATGGCTAAGGTCTGATACCTAGGGTACACATTGTGTTCCCCCAGCACCACCGATCCCAAGACCCTTTCTCATCTGATTACTAAACTATGGAGATCGGAACTTGATCCTAGCCTAGAACCTGCCCAAGTCTTGTTTTCAAAATGCCAAGATCTCGCTCTTCCCCAAGTACGCTCCAGAGATACAACAGCTACAGTAGATCCTTCATGGAGATTCAAAAGAATCTCCGGGATAATGGCATCAAATACAGCCTCATATATCCCAGCCGACTCCATATTCTGGAGGGAGAAACAACCAGATTCTTTGATGCCCCGGCTGCTGTATCCACCAGGTTGGACGTCCACAAGCTCAAACGGGGCTCCTCTGATCATCACACTTCATTATTGGAGACTACCTCAGTCTGGTCAGTGGAACTTTGTGTATTCTCTTATGAAAGCTCAACATGAAAACGTACATGCCGACCAGCTACTGAAGCCAGCCTCGTCTTTCTGTCGACAAGTCACCTTGACTCCTCTTTCTGACCTAACCAACCTCCAAAGTAAATGGCAACTTGGCATACCAGATATAATTGACGAAGACTGGACAGGAACTGTTATCTGTCAGAGGGAAGCTGATCCGGTTCTAAATTCTTCATAGCGCATACTACACTCCCCATAGGTCCCAAAAATTGAACCTTGCCCTATCTTCTGCCTGTTGGTGTTGCGGTCATCGTGATGGAGGCTTTTTCCATAGACCTGCCCCTTAGGGTGACCACATTTCCAAACTACCATTCAGGGACACCCTCCCTCCCAAAAATCAGCTTGTGCTGTAACGAATCACAGCACAGTGATCGGACACAAGAGGCGGGATTTATGATTTCTCCAATCACAAGCAGGGTGCAGGGATTGTGCTCCTCCAGGCATTCCGGGCCAGGACAAGTACTGTCAGTGAGTAAAGCGGTGATGTGGCGGCCTTTTTTGGGGGCATCAGATTGGCCTGGGGGGGTGGCTGTGTCAGTTTCATTCTGGGACACTGTATTGTCCTGGAATGGATGTGCCCGGGACAGATCTGAAAAATGCAGGACTGTCCCGGGACACGTGGTCACCCTACTGCCCCTATGTTTCTCTATTCCGGAAGGACATAGTGGACTTCTGGCTTTGGCCCACCTTACTCCAACACCGAAAATCTGCTTACTGGATCTAGTAGAAGACATGATTTCCTCTATTGCTGAAAGGACACGCCTAGGCTTACTGCTCTTTTATGCCTGGAAGGCTATCACCATGACTTGGGAAAATGTAAGCGCCTCCTTCTATCTCCTTTTGGACACATTTGGTAAAGTACAAGGAGCTGAATTTTGGAACTCCTTGCCTCTGAAACTGAGACTTGAGAATGACCTTCTGAAATTCCGAAAGGAGCTGAAAACCGTACTTTTTGTACAAGCTTTTGGAGTCACCTAATTTTAATGGGGTGTGATGGACAGACCCCCAGGTTTTTACTCTGTATTTTGTTATTCTGGTATGTTGGTTTTCCTAAGGTCTTTTAATGTCAATGTCTTTATTTTGCGCATCGAAGCCTTTGGGTAAGACTGCGTAGGTTAAGCATTTTCATAAATAAATAAACTCCAACCTTCCTCTATATCAAGACACAGGGGTGGAGGAAAAAAACTCTCCAATGTCTAGATCAGGGGCTTCAAACTGGCGGCCCTCCAGCTATTGCGAAACTACAAGTCCCATCATGCCTCTGCCTCTGGGGGTCATGCTTGTAACTGTTAGCCTTGAATGCCTCATGGGACTTGTAGTTTCGCAAGATGAAGTGGCTAGAGGAGCCATCAACCACTATGGATCCAGCCCGTTAAAGCTGAATTCCAGGAATTTTGCTACTTTGTAAAAAAACTACAGGCATAACATGAGTTAAGTCTATCAAGGTGCCTGCCGCTTCATAGACTTATCTCTATTATTCGTATCTGACAGGTTTACTGTGCTCAAGGAAGATAGCTTACAGAGCTCCAACGCCTCTCACTGTGGTCTCTGTTCCTTCAAGAGCAGAGTCTGCAACTACTATACCCTCCCCTCTTTCTGCCCATTCACAGAAGCCTTTGTATTATGCGAACTCATTCAAAATAAAGTAAAAAAGGCTTCTGTGAATGGGCCGGAGAAGGGTTTAGCTGCTCTGTGTCCTTCTCGCCTCTCACAGCCGGAGTGTAATAAAACATTTATTACAGGTACTTATATAGCATCTTCAATTTACACAGAGCTTTACACATTCCCACCAGTCCCTGCCCTTAACGAGCTTACAATCCAAGATCTCTAACTCACATTCTAGGTCTAATTTTGACACGGGTCCAATTAACCTCCCAGCATGTCTTTGGAGTGTGGGAGGACATCGGAGTACCTGGAGGAAACCCAAGCAAACTCCAGGCAGGTAGTGCCATGGTTGGGATGCAAATCCACGACCCTAGTGCTGCTATGCAGAAGTGCTAACCACTTGGCTACTGTGCTTTCCATATCAAAAACAGAGATAAGTCCCGGAGGTGACATGCACCCAATTGGACCAACTCATAGTGTGCCTGTACTTTTTGCCAAATTGATGAATTCCTGGATTTCAGCTTTATTACTCACAACGAGATACATAATACGGCCTGAACCGGATTCCCTGTGTTCAGTTCACCTTCCTTCACCTTGGAACTCAATACTGGGGGGCATGCTCTGATATCTTCAACATTTATGCTATGGACCACTAAGTTGTGTTTTAAATAGTTTTTTCTTTTGTTGTAGATTGTAAGTTGTCACGAGTGACCTCCCCCTGCGTGGGCTGCGTCATTTGTAGTATGTAGTAACCTGTATTTCTCTTAAAATCTCAATAAAAAAAGATTAAACAAAGAAAAAGTCCCTGAGACTCGAGGGAATAATGGTGAAAAGGATCCAGACACTCAAGGGGTTAACTGAAATGTGATCCGGATTGCGTCAAGGACTGCAACCCCTATCATCTCCACAAGGTGGCGATCTCACTTATATTGAGAACAGATACAGGAAGTCTCAATGATTCCTACAGGAAGGAAGTGATGTCAGCTACAGACAGGAAGTGATGTCAGGTATAAATAGGAATTTCCGGGTGAGAGGTGAGTTGGGGGACGTAAAGTGGAGACGTTGCTGGGACAGACGAGGAGGTAATTAGATATTATAGAGGTAATAAGATGCGAATATAAGAATTTTACACTACATACATCAAAATATATGTATCTACTTCCATTCCAAACTCACATATCAATATTTATTACATGATTAATGAATAGAATTCGCTCCAATTTTGGAGCCTATCAATATATACGCTACGCACTACGTCTGGGTTTATAATTGTTATATGGATCTACCAACACCAGAAGCCAATTTACTGACCATCAGGTGAACGAAAGTGATATAAAGAAGACTCATCTGAATCTGCCCTACGATGGTTGCGTAAGTACATGGAAGAGACCACCATGTGACATCACTATGTCACCCATCACTGTATCAAGTAGGACATTTCAACTGACACGCTTACCTTTTAAGCTGTGTTGAGAGTTCCCGATCATCCAGATTGTACGAGTCTTGAATTGTTGTCTGGGTGGGATGGGGTAGCTGAGACTAGTTTTGGAGGAGGTTGGTTGAGGTTGGAGGTGGCCAGGACTTCATGGGGGTCCCCCAAGAGTTTGTCCTTGGACGTGTTCCATTCTCTATCCATGAGAAGGAAGTGTCACCAGCACACCAGGATCTCCAAAATTGGGCCCAAAACTTTAACCACATAGTATCAAAAAATTAAAGGGACGTTTCGGAGCCACGCAGAACCCCTTCATCAGGCATGTGACCCATTCTCTATCCACACCTCCTGCCGGGGTCAGTTGATTGTCCATGGCTTCTAATGCCGCGTACACAAGGTCGTAATTTCCGATTTAAAAAGTCAGATGGGAGCTTTTCATCTGATTTTCCGACCGTGTGTATGCCCCATCGGTCTTTTCCCGTTGGAATTTCCGACGGACTTAGATAGAGAGCAGGTTCTCTATTTTTCCATTGGAAATTCCGACTGAGTTTTGCCCTGTCAAAAGTCCGGCCTTGTGTACGCGGCATTATAGCACCTCTATGCTGATGACACCCAACTCTATCTCTATACTCCTCAGCTTACCCTTCAGATTCCTCACCCATCACTAACTTACTTTCCTGGTGCCTTCATGGCAGCATATTCATGCGTACGCTGCCATGAATAGGCACCAGGAAAGGAAAATTACGGAAAGGTAAGTATTAGATTTTCCAATATCTGACATATCAGTCTGGATGTCTCACCACTTCCTCACACTCAGTCTTTCCAAAACTGAGCTCATATTTCCAATGAATGCTAGATAGGAATACACAGAGTTCATTGTAGTCTACTGATATTAGTATTAAAATGTTTTTTAATGTTTTCAAATAAATGTTTCATTTTATCACTGAGAACTTGGATGGTAGTAATAATCCTTTCCCCTGATGGAGATAATGTAACAATGGAAATAGGAGAGTCTTGGAATGGAGGACCTATTAATGATAACACAACCATTGATTTTCTGTGTGATAATCAGAACTTGGACTGCGCTCAGCACTCCAGGGGCTTTCTCTTCCATCTGAAATTCTGAGATTTTAAGTTGATATGAAATTTTCAGTTTATAACTTTTCAAAGTGGAGTGTCCTGTACAGCTGTCATGACCACCTCATTGATGATGGACAAGGGCTGGAGTCACAGTATGGAGAACATAATGAACCTGACCCTGGAGATCATCTACCAGCTGACCGGAGAGGTGAGGAGGATTCTGGGAGGTCACATGACATCACTCTTATCTCTATAAATAAAACACAGACCTGACTGGAGAGGTGAGGAGGATTCTGGGATTCTAACATGATATTCCTATTGGTTCTCCAATACAGAGATTTCCTCTTGTGAAGTCAGGTGATCATATGACCATCACAGTGCCTCCATGTGACTCCCTAAAACCTGAGAGACACAACATGGAGAAGATTCTAGAAGTCACCAAGAAGATGATGGAGCTGCTGACAGGAGAGGTGAGCGGTGCCGGGAATTCTGGGACATTATCCAGTAACAGACAAGGGATGGGTCTGGATGGTGACTGTATCATTGTGTGTGTCAGGTTCCTATAAGGTGTCAGGATGTCACTGTCTATTTCTCCATGGAGGAGTGGGAGTATTTAGAAGGACACAAGGATCTCTACAAGGACGTCATGATGGAGAATCAGCCGCCCCTCACATCACCGGGTAAGAAGAGTATATTTACTTCACTTTTATTCCTTGTTAATCATGTTCATTTCAGGACGATCTGTCCTCTATTAGACTGAATCATTTTTAATTGTCTTTTAGTAGTTGTAGGAAATCGAATATACGAAATAGACCTATCCAGGTAATGATTAACTTATATCTGGCCATTTGGATTGAACGTTTTTAGACCCTCAGCAATGATAAAATAGATTCCATATGAAAGGTTCATCTCCATTCCTCAATATAACGTCATGTTCCCAACAAATGAGGAGGAGATACTATACACCATATGAAAGGTCCATCTCTATTCCCCAATATAACGTCATGTTCCCAACAAATGAGGGGGAGATACTGTACACCATATGAAAGGCCCATCTCTATTCCTCCAATATAACGTCATGTTCCCAACAAATGAGGGGGAGATACTGTACACCATATGAAAGGTCCATCTCCATTTCCCAATATAACGTCATGTTCCCAACAAATGAGGAGGAGATACTGTACATCATATGAAAGGTCATCTCCATTCCTCAATATAACGTCATGTTCCCAACAAATGAGGAGGAGATACTGTACACCATATGAAAGGTCCATCTCCATTCCTCAATATAACGTCATGTTCCCAACAAATGAGGAGGAGATACTGTACACCATATGAAAGGTCCATCTCCATTCCTCCAATATAACGTCATGTTTCCAACAAATGAGGAGGAGATACTGTACTCCATATGAAAGGTCCATCTCCATTCCTCCAATATAACGTCATGTTTCCAACAAATGAAGGGGAGATACTGTACACCATATGAAAGGTCCATCTCCATTCCTCAATATAACGTCATGTTCCCAACAAATGAGGAGGAGATACTGTACATCATATGAAAGGTCCATCTCCATTCCCCCAATATAACGTCATGTTTCCAACAAATGAGGAGGAGATACTGTACATCATATGAAAGGTCCATCTCCATTCCTCAATATAACGTCATGTTCCCAACAAATGAGGAGGAGATACTGTACATCATATGAAAGGTCCATCTCCATTCCTCAATATAACGTCATGTTCCCAACAAATGAGGAGGAGATACTGTACACCATATGAAAGGTCCATCTCCATTCCCCCAATATAACGTCATGTTTCCAACAAATGAGGAGGAGATACTGTACACCATATGAAAGGTCCATCTCCATTCCTCCAATATAATGTCATGTTCCCAACAAATGAGGAGGAGATACTGTACACCATATGAAAGGTCCATCTCCATTCCTCAATATAACGTCATGTTCCCAACAAATGAGGAGGAGATACTGTACACCATATGAAAGGTCCATCTCCATTCCTCCAATATAACGTCATGTTTCCAACAAATGAGGAGGAGATACTGTACTCCATATGAAAGGTCCATCTCCATTCCTCCAATATAACGTCATGTTTCCAACAAATGAAGGGGAGATACTGTACACCATATGAAAGGTCCATCTCCATTCCTCAATATAACGTCATGTTCCCAACAAATGAGGAGGAGATACTGTACATCATATGAAAGGTCCATCTCCATTCCCCCAATATAACGTCATGTTTCCAACAAATGAGGAGGAGATACTGTACACCATATGAAAGGTCCATCTCCATTCCTCCAATATAACGTCATGTTCCCAACAAATGAGGAGGAGATACTGTACACCATATGAAAGGTCCATCTCCATTCCTCAATATAACGTCATGTTCCCAACAAATGAGGAGGAGATACTGTACACCATATGAAAGGTCCATCTCCATTCCTCCAATATAATGTCATGTTCCCAACAAATGAGGAGGAGATACTGTACACCATATGAAAGGTCCATCTCCATTCCTCAATATAACGTCATGTTCCCAACAAATGAGGGGGAGATACTGTACACCATATGAAAGGTCCATCTCCATTCCTCCAATATAACATCATGTTCCCAACAAATGAGGAGGAGATACTGTACACCATATGAAAGGTCCATCTCCATTCCCCAATATAACGTCATGTTCCCAACAAATGAGGAGGAGATACTGTACACCATATGAAAGGTCCATCTCCATTCCTCCAATATAACGTCATGTTCCCAACAAATGAGGAGGAGATACTGTACACCATATGAAACGTCCATCTCCATTCCTCCAATATAACGTCATGTTCCCAACAAATGAGGAGGAGATACTGTACATCATATGAAAGGTCCATCTCCATTCCTCAATATAACGTCATGTTCCCAACAAATGAGGGGGAGATACTGTACACCATATGAAAGGTCCATCTCCATTCCTCCAATATAACATCATGTTCCCAACAAATGAGGAGGAGATACTGTACACCATATGAAAGGTCCATCTCCATTCCCCAATATAACGTCATGTTCCCAACAAATGAGGAGGAGATACTGTACACCATATGAAAGGTCCATCTCCATTCCTCCAATATAACGTCATGTTCCCAACAAATGAGGAGGAGATACTGTACACCATATGAAACGTCCATCTCCATTCCTCCAATATAACGTCATGTTCCCAACAAATGAGGAGGAGATACTGTACACCATATGAAAGGTCCATCTCCATTCCTCAATATAACGTCATGTTCCCAACAAATGAGGGGGAGATACTGTACACCATATGAAAGGTCCATCTCCATTCCTCCAATATAACATCATGTTCCCAACAAATGAGGAGGAGATACTGTACACCATATGAAAGGTCCATCTCCATTCCTCAATATAACGTCATGTTCCCAACAAATGAGGAGGAGATACTGTACACCATATGAAAGGCCCATCTCCATTCCTCAATATAACGTCATGTTCCCAACAAATGAGGAGGAGATACTGTACACCATATGAAAGGTCCATCTCCATTCCTCCAATATACTGTCATGTTCCCAACAAATGAGGAGGAGATACTGTACACCATATGAAAGGTCCATCTCCATTCCTCCAATATAAAGTCATGTTCCCAACAAATGAGGAGGAGATACTGTACACCATATGAAAGGTCCATCTCCATTCCCCAATATAAAGTCATGTTCCCAACAAATGAGGAGGAGATACTGTACACCATATGAAAGGTCCATCTCCATTCCTCAGATCTGTTGCACCGTTGTGAACAATTGAAATATGTTTCTCGATGATATATAATAATATTTCTTTCTAACAGATGAATGTGATGTTGGGAATTCCTCAGAGGGGACTCAGGTTTCATCTGATGAAGAATATGGATCCAAAACAACTAAGGGAGTAAAGACTTATTTGTGCCCAGAGTGCGGTCAAAGTTTTAGACGGAAGAGTAATATGCGAAGACACATGAGAGTTCACACCGGTGAGACTTTTCCCTGTAAAGAGTGCGGGAAATGTTTTTTGCGCAGTGATAGTCTCACGGAACACCTGAGAAACCACGCCGGGGAAAAGCTGCATACTTGCACAAAGTGCGGAAAAAGTTTTTCGCGGAAATATAGACTTATTAGACACCTGAAGACCCACACAGATGATAACCTGCCTCCCTGTCCAGACTGCGGCCAGAGCTCCAATCAGAAAGGTGGTCTTTGCAGCCATCAGAAAGTTCACATAGTCAGGAAAAACCATTCATGTTCGGAGTGCGAGATTTCTTTTGATACTCTATCTGAGTTTACCATACACCAGAGAGCCCACGCCGGTAAGGAGATCTTCTCCTGCTCGGAGTGCGGGATACTGTGTGTAAGTAAATCCCGTCTTATTATCCACCAGAGAAGTCACACCGGTGAAAGGCCCTATTCATGTCCCCAATGCCAGAAACGATTCATAGTGAAGTCAGAACTTATCATCCACCAGAGAAGTCACACCGGTGAGAAGCCCTATTCATGTCCCCAATGCCAGAAAGGATTCATAGTAAAGTCAGAACTTATCATCCACCAGAGAAATCACACCGGTGAGCTGCCATTTTCATGCCAAGAGTGCGGGAAAGGTTTCACACGGCACGGGAACCTCACTAATCACATGAAAGTCCACACTCAGGAGAAGCCGTTCTCCTGCCCTAAGTGCGATAGATCCTTCAAACGGAAAAGTGAATTTGTTATGCACCTGAACGATCACACGGGGGATCACCCTTTTTCATGCTCAATTTGCGGGAAAGGTTTCTCTCATAAAGGGAAACTTCACGAACACGAGAGAAATCACAAGGGCTTCACACCACAGGGGAACTTAACTAATGACATGGAAGCCCACACTCAGGAGAAGTTGTTCTCCTGTCCGGAGTGTAAGAAATCCTTCACCCGGAGAAATGAGTTTGTTATGCACCTGAGCTTTCACACGGGGGATTATCCTTTTTCATGTTCAGTGTGCGGGAAAGGTTTCTGTCATAGAGGAAAACTTCACGTACACGAGAGATTGCACAAGGGTTTCACACAGGAAGGTAACTCAACTAATGACGTGAAAGTCCACATTCCGGAGAAGCCTTTCTCCTGTCCAGAGTGTAAGAAATCCTTCACCCGGAGAAATGATCTTGTTATGCACCTGAGCGTTCACACGGGGGATTATCCTTTTTCATGTTCAGTGTGCGGGAAAGGTTTCGCTCATAAAGGAAAACTTAATGTACACAAGAGAACTCACAAGAGTAAGCGACCTTAAACCTGTTCAGAGTGCGGAGAAACCTACCTGGAAAATTTAAATTTCCTTCAACATCTAATTAACAACACAATGGGTGGGGGGAGGTAGGGGGTAGTCATGGGGTAGGGGGACATGGCCAAGGTCTGATACCTAGTGAACACATTGTGTTCCCCCAGCACCACCGATCCCAAGACCCTTTCTCATCCGATTACTAGACATGTGCATTCGTTTTCGTCCGAATGCATTTTCGTCCGAATTTCAGGTATTTTTGTTATCGTTTTAACAAACCGAAAGATCCGACATAAACAAATGCTTTGTTTTCGTTTTGGTTGCAACAACAGTTCGATATAGATAGGAGATTCGACATGACGCTGACAATAACAATCTGTGTCCATCGTACCTGTGGTCGAATGTGCCTAACCTTAACTCTATTAGTTCAAGATTATTCTACATAGAGAGAAAAGATTCGACGTTAGAGAGACAAAAGATTCGACGTTAGAGAGAGAAAAGATTCGACGTTAGAGAGAGAAAAGATTCGACATTATAGAGAGAAAAGAGTCGACATTATAGAGAGAAAAGATTCGACATTATAGAGAGAAAAGATTCGACGTTATAGAGAGAAAAGAGTCGACATTATAGAGAGAAAAGATTCGACATTATAGAGAGAAAAGATTTGACATTATAGAGAGAAAAGATTTGACATTATAGAGAGAAAAGATTCGACATTATAGAGAGAAAAGATCCGACATTATAGAGAGAAAAGATCCGACATTATAGAGAGAAAAGATTCGACATTATAGAGAGAAAAGATTCGACATTATAGAGAGAAAAGATTCGACATTATAGAGAAAAAAGATTCGACATTATAGAGAGAAAAGATCCGACATTATAGAGAGAAAAGATTCGACATTATAGAGAGAAAAGATTCGACATTATAGAGAGAAAAGATTCGACATTATAGAGAGAAAAGATTCGACATTATAGAGAGAAAAGATTCGACATTATAGAGAGAAAAGATTCCACATTATAGAGAGAAAAGATTCAACATTATAGAGAGAAAAGGTCCGACATTATAGAGAGAAAAGATTTGACATTATAGAGAGAAAAGATTCCACATTATAGAGAGAAAAGATTTGACATTATAGAGAGAAAAGATTTGACATTATAGAGAGAAAATATCCGACATTATAGAGAGAAAAGATCCGACATTATAGAGAGAAAAGATTTGACATTATAGAGAGAAAAGATTCGACATTATAGAGAGAAAAGATCCGACATTATAGAGAGAAAATATCCGACATTATAGAGAAAAGATTCGACATTATAGAGAGAAAAGATTCGACATTATAGAGAGAAAAGATTCGACATTATAGAGAGAAAAGATTCCACATTATAGAGAGAAAAGATTCGACATTATAGAGAGAAAAGATTCGACATTATAGAGAGAAAAGATTCGACATCATAGAGAGAAAAGATTCGACATTATAGAGAGAAAAGATTCGACATCATAGAGAGAAAAGATTGGACATTATAGAGAGAAAAGATTGGACATTATAGAGAGAAAAGATTGGACATTATAGAGAGAAAAGATTCGACATTATAGAGAGAAAAGATTGGACATTATAGAGAGAAAAGATTTGACATTATAGAGAGAAAAGATTTGACATTATAGAGAGAAAAGATTTGACATCATAGAGAGAAAAGATTCGACATTATAGAGAGAAAAGATCCGACATTATAGAGAGAAAAGATTCGACATTATAGAGAGAAAAGATCCGACATTATAGAGAGAAAAGATTGGACATTATAGAGAGAAAAGATCCGACATTATAGAGAAAAGATCCGACATTATAGAGAGAAAAGATTCGACATTATAGAGAGAAAAGATCTGACATTATAGAGAGAAAAGATCCGACATTATAGAGAAAAGATCCGACATTATAGAGAGAAAAGATTGGACATTATAGAGAGAAAAGATCCGACATTATAGAGAAAAGATTGGACATTATAGAGAGAAAAGATTCGACATTATAGAGAGAAAAGATTCGACATTATAGAGAGAAAAGATCCGACATTATAGAGAGAAAAGATTGGACATTATAGAGAGAAAAGATCCGACATTATAGAGAGAAAAGATCCGACATTATAGAGAGAAAAGATCCGACATTATAGAGAGAAAAGATTCCACATTATAGAGAGAAAAGATTCGACATTATAGAGAGAAAAGATCCGACATTATAGAGAGAAAAGATTCGACATTATAGAGAGAAAAGATCCGACATTATAGAGAGAAAATATCCGACATTATAGAGAAAAGATTCGACATTATAGAGAGAAAAGATTCGACATTATAGAGAGAAAAGATTCCACATTATAGAGAGAAAAGATTCGACATTATAGAGAGAAAAGATTCGACATTATAGAGAGAAAAGATTCGACATCATAGAGAGAAAAGATTCGACATCATAGAGAGAAAAGATTCGACATTATAGAGAGAAAAGATTCCACATTATAGAGAGAAAAGATTGGACATTATAGAGAGAAAAGATTCGACATTATAGAGAGAAAAGATTCGACATTATAGAGAGAAAAGATTCTACATCATAGAGAGAAAAGATTCGACATTATAGAGAGAAAAGATTTGACATTATAGAGAGAAAAGATTCGACATTATAGAGAGAAAAGATCCGACATTATAGAGAGAAAAGATCCGACATTATAGAGAAAAGATCGGACATTATAGAGAGAAAAGATTGGACATTATAGAGAGAAAAGATTCGACATTATAGAGAGAAAAGATTCGACATTATAGAGAGAAAAGATTCCACATTATAGAGAGAAAAGATTCCACATTATAGAGAGAAAAGATTCGACATTATAGAGAGAAAAGATTTGACATTATAGAGAGAAAAGATCCGACATTATAGAGAAAAGATTGGACATTATAGAGAGAAAAGATTGGACATTATAGAGAGAAAAGATCCGACATTATAGAGAGAAAAGATCCGACATTATAGAGAGAAAAGATCCGACATTATAGAGAGAAAAGATTCGACATCATAGAGAGAAAAGATTCCACATTATAGAGAGAAAAGATTCGACATTATAGAGAGAAAAGATTTGACATTATAGAGAGAAAAGATTCGACATTATAGAGAGAAAAGATTCCACATTATAGAGAGAAAAGATCCGACATTATAGAGAGAAAAGATCCGACATTATAGAGAGAAAAGATCCGACATTATAGAGAGAAAAGATTCCACATTATAGAGAGAAAAGATTCGACATTATAGAGAGAAAAGATTCGACATTATAGAGAGAAAAGATTTGACATTATAGAGAGAAAAGATTCAACATTATAGAGAGAAAAGATCCGACATTATAGAGAGAAAAGATCCGACATTATAGAGAGAAAAGATCCGACATTATAGAGAGAAAAGATCGCTGCTGGAATTGGGTGGGGGAAGGAAAATAAAAATAATGATGATGATGAATGTTATTGGCTGATTGTAACCAAAGAGGAGGAGCAGTAAAATAGAACTAACTTGACAATTCAACATGAACGGCGAAGATTCGACAAAGCATCGAAAAACATACAAATCTGTCATTGAAGGCTTATGGTGTCTGTCGAAAGTTCTAAGAAGATTCAACGGAGCAGCTAAACTGTACGGCGCTGCAATCATACATTTCCGGTCAAATGCTCCGCCCATAGGCTATAGAAGAATTCTAATGTTGGTTGACTAGTAATAATAATTCATAAATAGAATTATTACTAGTGTCATAAAACATTAGAATTCTACTATAGCTTGTAGGCGGAACATTCGACCGGAAATGTACAATTGCGGCGTCGTACAGTTTCGCTGCTCCGTCGAATCTTCTTTGAACATTCGACAGACACCATAAGCCTTCAATGACGGATTCAAACTTAATTAGTTCAGATTTTCGGACGAATGCAATTTCTAACGAAAAACAAAATAAATAAAAACGAATTTCGGGAGTAACTAAATAAATGTATTTTTCGGACGAAAACGAAATTCCGAAACAAAATATTTCAGTGTGCACATGTCTACCGATTACTAAACTATGGAGATCGGAACTTGATCGTAGCCTACAACCTGCCCAAGTCTTTTTTTCAAAATGCCAAGATCTCACTCTTCCCAAAGTACGCTCCAGAGATACACCAGCTACAGTAGATCCTTCACAGAGATTCAGATGAATCTCCGGGATAAAGACATCAAAAATGGCCTCATATATCCCAGCCAACGCCGCATCCTGGAGGGAGAGACAACCAGACTCTTTGATGCCCCGGCTGCCATATCCACCAGGTTGGATATCCAAAAGCTCAAACGGGGCTCCCCTGATCACCACACTTCATTATTGGAGACTACCTCAGTCTGGTCAGTGGAACTTTGTGTATTCTCTTATGAAAGCGTACATGTCAACCAGCAACTGAAGCCAGCCTCGTCTTTCTGTCGACAAGTCACCTTGATTCCTTTTTCTGACCTAATCAACCTCCAAAGTAAATGGCAACTTGGCATACCAGATATAATTGACGAGGACTGGACAGGAACTGTTATCTGTCAGAAGGAAGCTGATCCGGTTCTAAATTCTTCATAGCGCATACTACACTCCCCATAGGTCCCAAAAATGGAACCTTGCCCTATCTTCTGCCTGTCGGTGTTGCGGTCATCATGATGGAGGCTTTTTCCATAGACCTGCCCCTATGTTTCTCTATTCTGGAAGGAAATAGTGGACTTCTGGCTTTGGCCCACCTTACTCCAACACCGAAAATCTGCTTACTGGATCTAGTAGAAGACATGATTTCCTCTATTGCTGAAAGGACACGCCTAGGCTTACTGCTCTTTTATGCCTGGAAGGCTATCACCATGACTTGGGAAAATGTAAGCGCCTCCTTCTATCTCCTTTTGGACACATTTGGTAAAGTACAAGGAGCTGAATTTTGGAACTCCTTGCCTCTGAAACTGAGACTTGAGAATGACCTTCTGAAATTCCGAAAGGAGCTGAAAACCGTACTTTTTGTACAAGCTTTTGGAGTCACCTAATTTTAATGGGGTGTGATGGACAGACCCCCAGGTTTTTACTCTGTATTTTGTTATTCTGGTATGTTGGTTTTCCTAAGGTCTTTTAATGTCAATGTCTTTTATTTTGCGCATCGAGGCCTTCGGGTAAGACTGCGTAGGTTAAGCATTTAAAAAAATAAATAAATAAATTCCAACCTTCCTCTATATCAAGACACAGGGGTTGAGGAAAAAACTCTCCAATGTCTAGATCAGGGGCTTCAAACTGGCGGCCCTCCAGCTGTTGCGAAACTACAATCATGCCTCTGCCTATGGGGGTCATGCTTGTAACTGTTAGCCTTGAATGCCTTATGGGACTTGTAGTTTCGAAACAGCTGGAGGGCCACCAGTTTGAGACCACTGGTCTAGATGAAGTGGCTAGAGGAGCCATCAACCACTATGGATCCAGACCGTTAAAGCTGAATTCCAGGAATTTTGCTACTTTGTAAAAAAACTACAGGCATAACATGAGTTAAGTCTATCAAGGTGCCTGCCGCTTCATAGACTTATCTCTATTATTCGTATCTGACAGGTTTACTGTGCTCAAGGAAGATAGCTTACAGAGCTCCAATGCTGCTCACTGTGGTCTCTGTTTCTTCAAGAGCAGAGTCTGCAACTGCTATACCCTCCCCTCTTTCTGCCCATTCACAGAAGCCTTTGTATTATGTGAACTCATTCAAAATAAATTAAAAAAGGCTTCTGTGAATAGGCCGGAGAAGGGTTTAGCTGCTCTGTGTCCTTCTCGCCTCCCACAGCTGGAGTGTAATAAAACATTTATTACAGGTACTTATATAGCATCTTCAATTTACACAGAGCTTTACACATTCCCATCAGTCCCTGCCCTTAACGAGCTTACAATCCAAGATCTCTAACTCACATTCTAGGTCTAATTTTGACACGGGTCCAATTAACCTCCCAGCATGTCTTTGGAGTTTGGGAGGACATCGGAGTACCTGAAGGAAACCCAAGCAAACTCCAGGCAGGTAGTGCCATGGTTGGGATGCAAATCCACGACCCTAGTGCTGCTATGCAGAAGTGCTAACCACTTAGCTACTGTGCTTTCCATATCAAAAACAGAGATAAGTCCCGGAGGTGACATGCACCCAATTGGACCAACTCATAGTGTGCCTGTACTTTTTGCCAAATTGATGAATTCCTGGATTTCAGCTTTATTACTCACAACGAGATACATAATACGGCCTGAACCGGATTCCCTGTGTTCAGTTCACCTTGGAACTCAATACTGGGGGCATGCTCTGATATCTTCAACATTTATACTATGGACCACTAAGTTGTGTTTTAAATAGTTTTTTCTTTTGTTGTAGATTGTAAGTTGTCACGAGTGACCTCCCCCTGCGTGGGCTGCGTCATTTGTAGTATGTAGTAACCTGTATTTCTCTTAAAATCTCAATAAAAAAAGGTTAAACAAAGAAAAAGTCCCTGAGACTCGAGGGAATAATGGTGAAAAGGATCCAGACACTCAAGGGGTTAACTGAAATGTGATCCGGATTGCGTCAAGGACTGCAACCCCTATCATCTCCACAAGGTGGCGATCTCACTTATATTGAGAAGAACACATACAGGAAGTCTCAATGAGCCCTATGGGCAGGAAGTGATGTCAGCTACAGACAGGAAGTGATGTCAGGTATAAATAGGAATTTCCGGTGAGAGGTGAGTCGGGGGACGTAAAGAGGAGACGTTGCTGGGACAGACGAGGAGGTAATTAGATATTATAGAGGTAATAAGATGCGAATATAAGAATTTTACACTACATACATCAAAATATATGTATCTACTTCCATTCCAAACTCACATATCAATATTTATTACATGATTAATGAATAGAATTCGCTCCAATTTTGGAGCCTATCAATATATACGCTACGCACTACGTCTGGGTTTATAATTGTTATATGGATCTACCAACACCAGAAGCCAATTTACTGACCATCAGGTGAACGAAAGTGATATAAAGAAGACTCATCTGAATCTGCCCTACGATGGTTGCGTAAGTACATGGAAGAGACCACCATGTGACATCACTATGTCACCCATCACTGTATCAAGTAGGACATTTCAACTGACACGCTTACCTTTTAAGCTGTGTTGAGAGTTCCCGATCATCCAGATTGTATGAGTCTTGAATTGTTGTCTGGGTGGGATGGGGTAGCTGAGACTAGTTTTGGAGGAGGTTGGTTGAGGTTGGAGGTGGCCAGGACTTCATGGGGGTCCCCCAAGAGTTTGTCCTTGGACGTGTTCCATTCTCTATCCATGAGAAGGAAGTGTCACCAGCACACCAGGATCTCCAAAATTGGGCCCAAAACTTTAACCACATAGTATCAAAAAATGAAAGGGACGTTTCGGAGCCACGCAGAACCCCTTCATCAGGCATGTGACCCATTCTCTATCCACACCTCCTGCCGGGGTCAGTTGATTGTCCATGGCGTCTAATGCCGCGTACACAAGGTCGGAATTTCCGAAAGAAAAAGTCAGATGGGAGCTTTTCATCTGATTTTCCGACCGAGTGTATGCCCCATCGGACTTTTCCCGTCAGAATTCCCGACGGACTTAGATAGAGAGTAGGTTCTCTATTTTTCCGACTGAGTTTTGCCCGGTCAAAAGTCCGGCCTTGTGTACGCAGCATTATAGCACCTCTATGCTGATGACACCCAACTCTATCTCTATACTCCTCAGCTTACCCTTCAGATTCCTCACCCATCACCAATTTACTTCCCTGGTGCCTTCTTGGCAGCCTATTCATGCGTACGCTGCCATGAATAGGCACCAGGAAAGGAAAATTACGGAAAGGTAAGTATTAGATTTTCCAATATCTGACATATCAGTATGGATGTCTCACCACTTCCTCACACTCATGCCCCATACACACGATCATTTTTAATGTCATTTTTAAAACTGACGTTTTTCTTGTCATTTTTTTTCTTGTTTCCTCTCAAGCCTGTCTTGCGTACACACCATCATTTTAAAAAATGTTCAAGAAAAGCGCAGTGACGTACACCACGTACGACGGCACTATAAAGGGGAAGTTCCGTTCGAATGGCGCCACCCTTCATGTTAGTAAAGTTTGGTGAGAGACGATTCGCTCTTTTTCAGTCTAGTGCTTTTCAGTCCGTTACAGCATGACGAATGTGCTATCTCCATTACGAACGCTAGTTTTACCAGAACGAGCGCTCCTGTCTCATACTTGATTCTGAGCATGCGCATTTTTTTTCACGTCGTTAAAGCATACACACTATCGTTTTTCACGTCGTTAAAAAAAACGACATGAAAAACGACGTGAAAAAAGAGAGCATGTTCGAAATTTTTAATGCCCGTTTTTCACGTTGTTAAAAATGCTCTGGAGCCTACACACGATCATTTTTAATGGCCATTTTTTTTAATGGCATTTTTAACGGCATGAAAAATGATCGTGTGTATGGGGCATCAGTCTTTCCAAAACTGAACTCATATTTCCAATGAACGCTAGATAGGAATACAGAGAGTTCATTGTAGTCTCATTGTATTGGTATTAAAATGTTTTTCAATGTGTTCAAATAAATGTTTAATTGTATCATTGAGAACTAGGCTGGTAGTAATAATTCTTTCCCCTCATAGAGATAATGTAACAAGGGAATAGGAGAGTCTTGGAATGAAGGACCTCTTAATGATAACACAACCATTGATTTTCTGTGTGATAATCAGAACTTGGACTGCGCTCAGCACTCCAGGGGCTTTCTCTTCCATCTGAAATTCTGAGATTTTAAGTTGATATAACATTTTCAGTTTATGACCTTTCGAAGTGGAGTGTCCTGTACAGCTGTCATGACCACCTCATTGATGATGGACAAGTGCTTGAGTCACAGTATGGAGAACATAATGAACCTGACCCTGGAGATCATCTACCAGCTGACCGGAGAGGTGAGGGGGATTCTGGGAGGTCACGTGACATCACTCTTATCTCTATTAATAATACACAGACCTGACCGGAGAGGTGAGGAGGATTCTGGGAGGTCACATGACATCACTCTTATCTCTATTAATAAAACACAGACCTGACCGGAGAGGTGAGGAGGATTCTGGGATCTAACATGATATTCCTATTGGTTCCCCAATACAGAGATTTCCTCTTGTGAAGTCAGGTGATCATATGACCATCACAGTGCCTCCATGTGACTCCCTAAAACCTGAGAGACACAACATGGATAAGATTCTAGAAGTCACCAAGAAGATGATGGAGCTGCTGACAGGAGAGGTGAGCGGTGCCGGGAATTCTGGGACATTATCCAGTAACAGACAAGGGATGTGTCTGGATGGTGACTGTATCATTGTGTGTGTCAGGTTCCTATAAGGTGTCAGGATGTCACTGTCTATTTCTCCATGGAGGAGTGGGAGTATTTAGAAGGACACAAGGATCTCTACAAGGACGTCATGATGGACAATCAGCCGCCCCTCACATCACCGGGTAAGAGGAGACTTTATTGTAAAGGAGAGAGCAGTACGGAGGCTCCACCTAGATCCCCCATCATCTGATAAACACATAGAAACAATGTATTCAGTCAGTGTGTGTGTTTTCTACAGATGGATCCAGTAATGGGAACCCACCAGAGAGATGTCCCCGTCCTCTGTATTCCCGGGATTCCACACAGGAAGGTCACACCATCCCCCACCATCATCAGGTAGATGAGGAACAATCACTGATAGTATCATTAGGATCTGTACATTATCTGTATTGTTACCATTGATGTCATTTTTATTATATATTCAGAGTGGAAACCTGAGAGATTCTACTGTTAAGGTTAAAGAAGAGATACAAGAGGAGGATGATGGAGTGATGGAGGAAATACACAAAGATCTGTACCAGGACACCATGGGGGAGTCATCCAGCTACAGAAACCCACCAGAGAGATGTCCCCGTCCTCTGTATTCCTGGGATTCCACACAGGAAGGTCACATCATCCCTCGCCATCATCAGGTCGATGACTGACAATTATTGGTAGTTATGATTTATACACAAACATGTTTGTTACAATGAATGTTTTATTATATTTTCAGAGTGGAAACCTTGCGAATTACAATGCTTTTGTTAAAGAAGAGTATAAAGAGGAGGATAAGGAGTATGGAGTAATGGATTATTTAGAAGGACACAAGGATTTCTACAAGGACGTCGTATTGGACAATCAGCCACCCCTCACATCACCGGGTAAGAAGAGTATATTTACTTCACTTTTATTCCTTGTTAATCATGTTCATTTCAGGACGATCTGTCCTCTATTAGACTGAATCATTTTTAATTGTCTTTTAGTAGTTGTAGGGAATCGAATATACGAAATAGACCTACCAGGTAATGATTAACTTATATCTGGCCATTTGGATTGAACGTTTTTAGTCCCTCAGCGATGATAAAATAGTTTCCATATAAGAGGTCCATCTCCATTCCTCCAATATAACATCATGTTCCCAGCAAATGAGGAGGAGAAACTGTACACCATATGAAAGGTCCATCTCCATTCCTCAATATAACGTCATGTTCCCAACAAATGAGGGGGAGATACTGTGCACCATATGAAAGGTTCATCTCCATTCCTCCAATATAACGTCATGTTCCCAACAAATGAGGAGGAGATGCTGTACACCATATGAAAGGTCCATCGCCATTCCTCAATATAACACCATGTTCCCAACAAATGAGGAGGAGATACTGAGATATCAGGTATGGTCTCCACTCAGAGACTGGCCACATTAATCACCTTGCAGGTGGACAGACAGACATGGAGAAGGCCATATGAAAGGTCCATCTCCATTCCCCCAATATAACGTCATGTTCCCAACAAATGAGGAGGAGATACTGTACATCATATGAAAGGTCCATCTCCATTCCTCCAATATAACGTCATGTTCCCAACAAATGAGGAGGAGATACTGAGATATCAGGTATGGTCTCCACTCAGAGACTGGCCACATTAATCACCTTGCAGGTGGACAGACAGACATGGAGAAGGCCATATGAAAGGTCCATCTCCATTCCCCCAATATAACGTCATGTTCCCAACAAATGAGGAGGAGATACTGTACACCATATGAAAGGTCCATCTCCATTCCTCCAATATAACGTCATGTTCCCAACAAATGAGGAGGAGATACTGTACACCATATGAAAGGTCCGTCTCCATTCCTCCAATATAACGTCATGTTCCCAACAAATGAGGAGATACTGTACACCATATGAAAGGTCCATCTCCATTCCCCCAATATAACGTCATGTTCCCAACAAATGAGGGGGAGATACTGTACACCATATGAAAGGTCCATCTCCATTCCTCCAATATAACGTCATGTTCCCAATAAATGAGGAGGAGATACTGTACACCATATTAAAGGTCCATCTCCATTCCCCAATATACTGTCATATTCCCAACAAATGAGGGGGAGATACTGTACACCATATGAAAGGTCCATCTCCATTCCTCCAATATAACGTCATGTTCCCAACAAATGAGGAGGAGATACTGTACATCATATGAAAGGTCCATCTCCATTCCTCCAATATAACGTCATGTTCCCAACAAATGAGGAGGAGATACTGTACACCATATGAAAGGTCCATCTCCATTCCTCCAATATAACGTCATGTTCCCAACAAATGAGGAGGAGATACTGTACACCATATGAAAGGTCCATCTCCATCCCCCCAATATAACGTCATGTTCCCAACAAATGAGGAGGAGATACTGTACACCATATGAAAGGTCCATCTCCATTCCTCAATATAATGTCATGTTCCCAACTAGGGATGAGCCGAACACCCACGGGTTCGGTTCACACCAGAACCTGCGAACGGACCGAAAGTTTGCGCGAACTTTAGAACCCTATTAAATACAATGGACGCGAACGTTTGAAATCCAAAGTGCTAATTATAACGGTTAATATGCATGTTATTGTCCTAAAAAGGGTTTGGGGACCCGGGTCCTGCCCCAGGGGACATGTATCAATGTAAAAAGAAGTTTTAAAAACTAACGTTTTTTCGGGAGCAGTGATTTTATTAATGCATAAAGTGAAAAAAAAAAGTGAAATATTCCTTTAAATATCATGCCTGGGGGGTGTCTATAGTATGCCTGTGAAGTGGAGCGGGTTTCCCGTATTTAGAACTGTCCCTGTACAAAATGTCATTTCTAAAGGAAAAAAAGGAATTTAAAACTGCTTGCGGCTTTAATGTAATGTCTGGTCCCGGCAATATGGATGAAAATCATTGAGAAAAATGGCATGGGCCTTTGGTGGTGGCGGTGGTGTTGGTGCCACAAGACTGTAAGTCCTTACAGTTACTCTTGGTGGGCGTAGGAATGGTCCCTGCTGTTAAATATTAGATCAAGAATTGTTATTACATGCCCCTGTTGAACAGTGGCAGAAAAATTGGGCTTTAGGCACTGGTGCTGGTGTCACGACACTGCAACCCCTCCCAGATACTCTAGTTGGAGAGCAGGAATGAGCCCTGCGTCAAAGCATTGCATCAAAAATTGTAATTACATGCCCCTGTTAAACAGGGGCTGAAAAATTGGGCCTTTGCCACTGGTGGCGGCACCCAGAACCAAAAATGTTCTTCCAAGCTATCATCATCAATCGGATCATTGAGGAGGAGGAGGATAGTCAGTCAACATAACAGGACAGTCTCTCAGCATCAGCATCAGTCTTGAAGGGATGTGACATTTAAAAAAAAATTATTCGGTTACATCAGCTTCAGGTACTTGGTAGCTGGGGGTGATCCAAGACGGATTCGTCTTTATGAAGGTCAGTCGATCAACCGAGTCGGTGGACAGGCGCACCCTGTGATTGGTTACAAAGCCTCCAGCAGCACTGAATGTGTGTTCCGAAAGAACACTGGATGCAGGACAGGCCAGTAGCTCAATTGCATACTGTGCAAGCTCTGGCCAGTGATCCATCCTCAAGACCCAGTAACCCAGAGGATTTTCGGTGGGAAAGGTGTCCAAGTCTGACCTAGCCCCTAGGTATTCCTGGACCATGTAAATCAGACGCTGGCGATGGTTGCTGGAACCGATCATACCTTGGAGCTGCGGACTAAAAAATTGTCTGAACGCATCGGTCAGACGGCCACCTTCTCCACCGCTCCTTCTGTGACTGACCGAAGCCTCAGCAACTCGTTGTCCAGGACCAGGAGTTTTTAACCTCCCAGTCTCTGGGAACGCGTTGCACAGACCTTTCTGCAAGGCCTCCCAGAGATGTCTCATCCTCTGCTCCCTCTGCGACGGCAAGATAAGGTCCGAAACCTTACCCTTGTACCGTAAATCAAGGAGAGTGGCCAGCCAGTAATGCTCCCTCTCCTTGATCCGAAGAATACGAGGATCCTTCCGCAGGCTTTGCAGGATCAGGGAGGCCATGCAGCGTAGGTTAGCTGAGGAGTCCTCTGGGTCACTAAGGACGACATGATCCGCAGCCACCTCCTCCCAGCCACGTACAAGTCCACGGGTTTCTTGGGACTTAAAAACGTCTCTAAAATACTGCTGCTTCTGATGCTGAGTGCCAGAATCCACCTCCATGCTGACACAATCCTCCTCCTCCTCCTCCTCGTCCTCTTTCTGTGTGATGGGTGGGACAGAAGGAACACTGTCTGGATAAAGGGGGCCTTGAGAGGCAAGGAAGTCCTCCTCTTCCTGCCATTGTTCTGCCTCAAGTGCCCTGTCCATTATTCCATGCAGCGTATGCTCCAACAGGTGGACAAGAGGTACAGTGTCACTGATGCATGCACTGTCACTGCTCACCATCCTCGTGGCCTCCTCAAATGGTGCCAGGACAGTGCATGCATCCCGGATCATGCCACACTGGCGTGGTGAAAAAAAAACCGAGCTCCCCTGACCCTGTCCTGGTGCCGTAGTCGCACAGGTACTCATTGATGGCCCTCTGCTGCATGTGCAGCTGCTGCAGCATGGCCAATGTTGAGTTCCACCTGGTGGGCATGTCACATATAAGGCGGTTCTTGGGCAGGTTCAACTCCTTTTGCAGCTCAGCCAGCCGAGCACTGGCATTATATGATCGGCGGAAATGCACACAGACTTTTCTGGCCTGCCTCAGGACATCCTGTAAGCCCGGGTACCTGCCCAAGAACAGCTGCACCACCAGGTTAGGGACGTGAGCCACACAGGGCACATGGGTCAGTTGTCCCTGTTGGAGGGCGGAGAGGAGGTTGGTGCCATTGTCGCAAACCACCATTCCTGGCTTAAGCTGGCATGGCGTCAACTACCTCTCGGCCTGTCCCTGCAGAGCTGACAGAACCTCTGCCCCAGTGTGGCTCCTGTCTCCCAAACACACCAGCGCAAGCACGGCATGGCATCTTTTTGCCTGCGTACTTGCGTAGCCCCTTGAACGCCTACGGAGCACCGCTGGTTCCAAGGACAAAGCACAGGAAGAGGCCATGGAGGAAGAAGAAGAGGAGGGGGTGGAGGAGAGAGGTGTGTCACAACCAGTAGTAGCATTTTGGAGGCGTGGCGGCGGAACAACCTCCAACACTACTGCACCTTGTCCTGCATCCTTCCCAGCTGCCAAAAGAGTGACCCAATGGGCCGTGAAAATAGGATTTTTATAACAGCTTACCTGTAAAATCCTTTTCTTGGAGTACATCACGGGACACAGAGCGACATAGTCATTACTAATGGGTTATATAGATACCGTCAGGTGCTGGCACTGGCAACTTCCAAAACCGGAAGTACCCTCCCCTATATAAGCCCCTCCCATCCGGGAGCACCTCAGTTTTGTAGCAAAGCAATAAGTGTCCCCAAAGAGGGGCGGGAGCTCTGTGTCCCGTGATGTACTCCAAGAAAAGGATTTTACAGGTAAGCTGTTATAAAAATCCTATTTTCTTTCTCGTACATCACGGGACACAGAGCGACATAGTCATTACTAATGGGATGTCCTAAAGCAATGCCAAATGAGGGGGGGGATACACCATATATAAGCTGAGCGCTATCAGACATGAGGATCTTTTGCGGCCTGCAACACACTGCGCCCAAAGGCGACATCCTCCTGACTTCTAACGTCCACCTGGTAGAACCTAGTAAACGTGTGAACTGAAGACCATGTTGCGGCCTTACAGATTTGAGCCAGGGAGGCCTGGTGATGCACTGCCCACGAAGTTCCAACTGCTCTCGTGGAGTGCGCTCTAACTTTGAATGGAGGCGGTCTCCTTCTCAAGCCATAGGCTTGTATTATGACCTGTCAAATCCACCTGGCTAAAGTAGATTTTGACGCTGCCTGACCCTTTCTGGGGCCTTCCGGCAGAATAAACAAAGTATCCGTTCTGCGAATCTGAGCAGTGGCTTTTAGATAAGCTTTAACTGCTCTTACTACATCCAAAGAATGCAATAACTTTTCCTCTACCGAAGTAGGTTTGGGGAAAAAAGAAGGAAGAACCACATCTTGGTTCAAATGAAACCTCGATACCACCTTAGGAAGAAAGGCTGGCTGAGGGCGTAACACTACTCTATCCTTATGGATAACCAGATATGGCTCCTTACAGGACAAGGCGGCTAATTCCGATACTCTTTTAGCCGAACAAATGGCTACTAGAAAAATCAATTTCCTGGTGAGAAGAACCAAGGAAATATGCTGTAATGGTTCAAATGGTTGTTTCTGTAAAACCGACAGAACCAAGTTTAGATCCCATGGACATATGGGAATATTAACCGGAGGACTAATACGCATCACTCCTTGTATAAAGGCTTTGACTAGTGAATGCGAAGCCAAGGGCCTTTGAAAAAATATTGACAAGGCCGAAATCTGACCCTTGATAGTACTCAAGGCAAGCTTCCTATCTACAGCCCATTGTAGGAAGTCCAGAATCCTACCTATTACGTATTTACGTGGATGCCATTTCTTGGCCTCACACCAGGCGATGTACGCCTTCCAGATTCTATAGTAGATCTGCCTGGATACCGGCTTCCTGGCATTGATCATGGTAGATACCACAGCATTAGAGAGCCCTCTCTTTTTTAGAATGTGGGCTTCAATAGCCAGGCCGTCAAACCTAGGGCTGGTAAGGAAGGGTGGTATATCGGTCCTTGCGAAAGCAGGTCCGGACGATGTGGGAGGGTCCAAGGACTCCCCACAGACATTTTTACAATCTCCGCGTACCATGCTCTTCGGGGCCACGCTGGAGCCACCAGAATCACTGGTTTCTTTTCTACCCTGATTCTGCGGAGTAATCGAGGTAACAATTGTGGCGGTGGGAATGCATATATCAGCTTGAACTGATCCCAAGGGAACACTAGGGCATCCGAGCCGCAAGCTAGGGGATCCCTTGTCCAAGAGACAAACCTGTCCACTTTTGTGTTGAATCTGGATGCTAGCAGATCTACATCCGGTGTTCCCCACCGCTGACATATTGTCCGGAAAACTTCGGGATGAAGGGACCATTCCCCTGGGCATAATTGTTGGCGACTTAGAAAGTCCGCCTTCCAATTCTCCACTCCTGGAATAAATACCGCAGATATGGCTGGGACATATCTTTCTGCCCATCTCAGGATGTAATTTACTTCCCTTTGGGCTGCACGACTCCTGGTGCCCCCCTGACGATTGATATATGCCACTGCTGTGGCATTGTCTGATTGAATTCTGACAGGGGACCCTTAGAGTTTGGATGTCCATGCTACTAGGGCATACCGGGCTGCTCGTATCTCTAAGAGATTGATGGGCAGGGCCTTTTCCGCATCCGACCATCTGCCCTGGAGAGACCATTGCTCCAGTACTGCTCCCCAGCCTATAAGGCTGGCATCTGTAGTGACCACCTTCCAGGAAATCGGACTGAAGGATTTCCCTCTTTCCAGATTCTGGGGAACCAACCACCAGCGGAGGCTCTTGCGAACGGAAGGGGACAAGGACATTGGTAAGTCCAGAGCCTGAACTTTTTTGTTCCAGGCTGACAGTATGGCCCTTTGCAAATTCCTTGAATGGAATTGACCGTAGGGTACTGCTTCGAATGATGCCACCATTTTTCCCAGCAGCCTCATGCACAGGCGTATGGATGGCTGTCTTTTTGAACCCACTAAGTGGATCAAATCTCTCAAAGACGACCCCTTTTCTTGAGGCAAGAAAATTTTTCTCTGGTCTGAATCCAGCCTTAGCCCCAAGTATTCCAGACTTTTGACTGGTTTTAGGGCTGACTTGTCTCGGTTGATAATCCAACCGTGATATTCCAGATACTTGATTGTCTCGTGAACAACCACTTCTACTTTTTCCACTGAGTGGTCTATCAGCAACAAGTCGTCTAGATATGCCATTATCGTTACACCTCGTGTCCTTAGATTGGCCAATAATGGGGCCAATATTTTTGTGAACACTCTTGGTGCTGTGGCCAGACCGAAGGGTAAGGCTCTGAACTGAAAATGGCGCCCTTCTACCGCAAAGCGTAGAAATTTTTGGTGGGCTGGAAAGATGGGAATGTGCAAATAAGCATCTTTGATGTCGATCGAGGCTAACCATTCCTCCCCTTGTAGGGCAGTGGCTACCGATCGGATCGACTCCATCCGGAAAGTCCTGATATGTAGGAATTTGTTTAGCCCTTTTAGATTTAATATGGGCCTCCCGTCCCCGTTTGGCTTCGGAACTGTAAAGAGGTTTGAGTAAAACCCGAACCCCCATTCTTCCAGGGGAACCTCTATAATTACTGCTTGGAGCAATAATTGTTCCAGTGCCAACAGGAGGGATCCTCTCTTCTGGGGATCCCTTGGCACGTTTGACCTTATAAAGCGGGAAGGAGGGGAGTTTTTTAACTCCAATTTGTATCCCAGATTTACTGCGGAGAGCACCCATCTGTCTCTGATCGTGTCCCGCCAGGTCTCTGTGAACAACTGAAGTCTTCCCCCCAGCCGATTGAGTGGGGGCAACCCTTCATGCATTTGACTTTGGGGGAGGTTTTGTACCTCTCCTGCTCCAGGGCTTCTTGTTACCCTGCAATTGTCCCTGATTTTTACCTCCGGGATTTGACCGAGGAGGCCGTCGAAACTGTTTCACAGCCGATGTCCTAGGGACTGGAGAAGCAGGCCTCTTAAAAGAGGGACCTCTAACTCTATATTTAACCGGCAAAAGTGTACTTTTACCGCTGGAAATTCTCTGGATATATTTGTCCAGGTCTTCCCCGAATAAGCGTTCACCATGAAATGGGAAGCTGACCAGCAATTTTTTACAGGGAGCTTCAGCAGACCAGTTTTTGAGCCACAGAAGCCTGCGCATATGTACTACAGACAGCGTAAGGCGGGAGGCCTGATGGATTGAATCCTTTATAGCGTCCACCGCAAAGCATAAGGCTCTAGGTAGATCAGCTAGGGCAAGAGCCTGCTGATCTGGCAAGTCCCTTAAGACCTGTTTCAACTGATCCTTCACTGCTTGGCAGACCCCAATAGCTGCCACTGCTGGTTGTGTCACCAATCCTGCTGTAGAAAAAGCAGATTTTAATAAGGACTCCAATTTTTTATCTATTGGGTCCTTGAACATTTGGACATTTTCCACCGGACATGTCAGTGATTTATTCACACAAGAGATGGCTGCGTCCACTGTAGGGACCCTCCATTTTTTGATGAACTTATCCTCCATGGGATAGACCACCGGAAATCTCTTGGGGGGAGTAAATATTTTGTCAGGACGCTCCCAATCCTGGTAAATGAGCCCCTCCAGTAAAGGATGGATCGGAAAGGAACAAACAGTCTGGGGAGCTTTTAGCGACCCCAACGAGGAGACAGAAGTGGATGATGGCTCCGCAAGTGGCATTTTAAATGCTGATCGGACCATATTAGTCAGGGACTGAACCCATAATCTTTCAGCATGTGATGCTGAGAATGGCTCTTCCACTGTTGATTCCTCTACAACAGAATCAACCTCATCCTGATCCCCTTCAGGTAGGTCGATCCCTGTATGGGACTGTTGCTCCGCTAACAGGCACTCTGAGGGAGGAGACGGAGATCGAGCGCTTTTTTCCTGTGACAGGGAAGCAGCGATCAATGCTGACAATCTCTCTTCCAGCCCTCCCAGAGCTGAGGAAAAAACCTCCTCTGTTACATACACAGGAGCAGGTGAACTGAGGACAGCCACAGTACCAAGTACTCCTGAGGGGTCTCTACGGTCACTAACCTCTGATTCTTCAGGGGAGACTGGTGCAGCCAAAGCATGCCCAAGATCCTCAGAGCCCGATGGAGACCCCCTATGCTTCCTGGGATTCTTAGTCCCGGAGTTTTTAGACGGCATATTCCTAAGCCCAAAACTGAGGTATTCCAGCCGAAATACACCACTTACTGACAATAGTCTAGCATAAATGCTGCTATAAGAAACAGTTGGTGTCTACTAATGTGCCTTTCTAGGGGATGCCTGTATCAACCGCTTGCTGTATGCCTTCTTTAAATGTTGCCAGCTCTGTCTCTGTACTTCATAGCCAGCTCACCACACAAAATTGTGGTTTTTAACATGCTGGGACGCCCGCACATGCGCAGAAGCGCTGCGGCGCGCATAGAGCGTCATCCCCCAGGCTCCGCCCCCTTTCCCGGCTCACCTCTATATATAGAGGCGCCTGCACGCGCGCGGCCACGTGCGCCTTCGGCGCTAATTTCGAAAATGGAAACCAGGGACAAGAGCCAGGGCCCCCTTTGCCGCAGGCCGGGGGATGGACGAGCATTGCAACATGGCAGAGGAAGCAGTTTCCCATAAGAGAACTCACCATCTGCCTGGACTCGCTCTGATGAGAAGAAACTAGTCCACATGACAAGAAACGTTCCACAGCGGCCTCTAGTGGACAAACACAGGTACCGCAGTCTAATATATTAAATATATATATATATTGTGACAGCAGGAAGGTAAAGTCACCTGGTTGCATCCAGGGGGGTAGATATATTTCGCCCAGATTCAGGCTTTACGCCGATTTATACAACTAGGTGGAGAGTTGTATAAGGCTAGTGGGCTCATGGATGACTCATACCTCTAAGGAGAGGGCTGGGCGTCGTGCAGACAGGGAGTTGATGAGATCAGCTGAACCTTGTCAGCTCATTTAGGCCTCTATAAGAAATCCCAGCTTCATTTAGATGTTAGCTCATGCCTGGAAGCAGACCTGTGTGGACTGTCTAGGGAGAGTGAACCCCTGTGCGGTGAGAGAAAGCCTGTGTGGCTATATTTTGCTTGGACATTTAAAACCAGGGACTAGGACAGCACTAGGCTGATCCCAGTCGTTAGTTAGGAAACCTGTAAGTTTAGTCAGAGGTCAAGTTGACCAGGATTTATTTTGTTTATGTTTTTTTTGCCTTGCTGTGTTTTTGTCACTGTAAATAGAAAATAAACCGCACCTTTTTGATTTTGAAAACCACAACCTCCGTCTGCTGGGCCTGTTTTTGGGTGGGGAGCCCATCCCGGGGGTCACACATACCCGCTGCCGAGCTAGCCCCCTCACAGTTGGTGGAGAACGCAGGCAGTTTTTTTTTAAGCCAGCATGGAGGAGATACTGAAACAGCTGGCTCTAGCAAATGCCAATCAACAGCAGACAAATGCAGGTTTGCAAAGGAGCCTTGCAGCCCAGCAGCAAGCTCATCAACAGAGCCTTGCAACTTTACAACAGAGTCTGGAGGCTCAGCAACAAGCCCAACAGCAATCTGAGGCCCGCTTCATAGACCTGTTGCAGAAGCAAGAGCAGAGACTACAACAACAGATGGAAGCAGTAATGCAGCAACGTCCGCAGACCAGTGAGGAAAGCCGTCCCACTAATACCGCGTCCTTTGGGGTGAGTCGTTTATTGACAAAAATGACTGGAGAGGATGATCCAGAGGTATTTTTGACCACATTTGAAAGGACCGCTGAAAGAGAAAAGTGGCCTGAGGAGCAGTGGGCTGGACTAGTGGCTCCTCTGTTAACTGGTGAATCGCAGAAAGCTTACTATGACCTAGAGCCTAACCAAGCAAAAGACTATGTGATGCTAAAAGCTGAAATATTGGCAAGGCTGGGTGTCACCCTGGCTGTCCGGGCTCAGCGTGTGCATAACTGGACTTTCCAGCTTGGAAAACCCCCCAGGTCTCAAATGTATGATCTCATTCACCTGAGCAGAAAGTGGCTACAGCCAGAGACTTTGTCCGCACCAAAGATTGTGGAACGTGTTGTAATGGATCGGTTTTTGAGAGCTCTTCCTACTGCCATCCAAAAGTGGGTAAGCCATGGAGACCCAGAGACGGCCGATGGTCTTGTGGATCGTGTGGAGAAATACTTGGCTACAGAGAACCTGACGGCCTCTTCCAGAGACACTCGGACTTTCCACCCCAAGACCAGACCATCCCCAGGGGCGGATAAGAGGATTCCAAGGGGTGAGGGTGGAGAGAGTGAGAGGGTGGGAGCTCTACCCCAAGTTTGGCGAGAACAGCCTGGGAAATCAGCGGCTCAAGAGGCCGCAAGAAGGATCGTTTGCTACCGCTGCCGGCAAGCGGGACATATTGCAGCAAATTGCCCGGTTTTGGAGGAACCCATGCAGTGTGACTTTCTGACGGGCAGACGTCAGTCGCTGTGTGCGACAGTCGCATGCACTGCCATTCGGGGAACTGAGAAACATTTATGCAAAATGTGTATTAATGGTAGAAATGTTGTGGTATTGCTGGATTCAGGTAGCCTTGTGACCCTGATAAAGGCTGAGTTAGTTAAAACAGAGGTCTCTGGGAATAGCAAGGTAGCCGTTATTTGTGTGCATGGGGACACCCGAGAGTATCCAGTGACTACAGTGTGTTTCGAGACCCCCAAAGGTACCCTCTCTCATCCAGTGGGCTTAGTATCTCAGTTACCGCATGACGCCATTGTGGGAAGGGATTTTCCGAAGTTCTGGGAACTGTGGGATGATCCTGAGCCCCCCACTGGTGCCCCTATGTACCAGGAATGTGATAGCCAGAACTCCCCTGAGAGTGGTGAGGACTCTCCGGAATTTCCCTTGTCAGTATTGGCAGGGGAGACTCAAGAAACTGGAGAGGAGCCCACCTCCTCAGACGAAAACCTACCGTCTGTGGAGTTTTCTGATCTTGAGGTTCACAGGGAAAACTTTGCCACAGAACAGTTGAAAGACCCCGCCCTAATAAAGGCACGGGAAAACGTAGTGAAAATAGATGGCGAGTTAGTGAACCCAGATAATACCGGCACTTACCCATACTTCAGCGTAGAGAAGGACCTACTGTATCGGGTGGCAAAAAGGGCAGAAGAAACCGTTGAGCAGCTTGTGGTGCCCAAACCTTACAGGAAGTTGGTGTTGGAGTTGGCCCATGGGCACATTCTTGGAGGTCATCTGGGGACAGAGAAAACCCGAGAGAGGGTATTACAGAGATTCTATTGGCCTGGGGTGATGAAGGACATAGAAAATTATTGTTCCTCCTGCCCTGTGTGTCAGAGGTCGGCCCCGATGCCACATTTCCGTAGCCCGCTGGTCCCTCTACCCATCATTGAGGTCCCGTTTGAGAGAATCGCAATGGATTTGGTAGGTCCTATAATCAAGTCCGCTAGGGGGCACCAGTACATATTGGTTATAATGGACTATGCCACCCGTTATCCAGAAGCGATCCCTCTCAGAAATACCTCGGCCAAAACCATAGCCAAAGAGCTATCTCTTGTTTTTAGCCGGGTGGGTATTTGTAAAGAACTGCTTACGGACCAAGGTACACCCTTTATGTCCCGGGTTATGAAAGAGCTGTGTAAATTGTTCAAAGTGACGCAATTGCGTACATCTGTGTATCACCCCCAAACCGATGGGCTGGTTGAAAGATTCAACAAAACCCTAAAACAAATGTTGAAGAAAGTGGTGGATAGAGATGGAAGGGATTGGGACTGTCTACTTCCTTATTTGATGTTTGCTATTAGGGAGGTGCCCCAATCCTCTACGGGATTCTCCCCCTTTGAGTTACTGTATGGGAGACACCCAAGAGGGCTGTTGGATATTGCCAAGGAAACTTGGGAAAGTGAGAGTTCTCCCCACAGGAGTGTGATTGAGCATGTCGCCCTGATGCAAGATCGAATTGCACAGGTAATGCCCATCGTGAAGGAACATTTGGCCCAAGCGCAGTTGGCACAGCAGAGAGTGTACAACCGTGGAGCCAAGACCCGTACCTTTTCCCCGGGGGATAGGATATTGGTACTTGTCCCTACGGTTGAAAGTAAATTCCTTGCCAAATGGCAAGGCCCCTACGAGATAATGGAAAAAGTGAGCGAAGTGAATTACAAGGTCAGACAACCAGGAAGGCGAAAGCCCGAACAGATCTATCACGTTAATCTGTTGAAAGCCTGGAGGGATAGAGAGTCCCTAGTCGCAGACACTTGGTCACCAGCTCAAACTGGTTGCGTGATTCCTGAGGTTGGAATCGCAGCCACCTTGTCACAACCCCAACAACAGGAGGTTAAGGAGTTTGTGCTTCGCAACAAGGAGGTATTCTCTGAGCTGCCGGGACAAACATCTGGGGTAGAGCATGACATTATTACCCCGCCCGGTGAAAGGGTGAAGTTAAAACCCTATCGGATCCCAGAGGCCCGACGGGAGGCAATACGGGAGGAAGTACAGAAAATGCTGAACTTAGGGGTGATAGAGGAGTCCCAAAGTGATTGGTCTAGTCCCATTGTGTTGGTGCCTAAACCGGATGGGAGCTGGCGATTTTGTAACGATTTTCGTCAGTTGAACAAAGTTACAAAATTTGACACCTACCCCATGCCACGTATAGATGAGTTGATCGACCGGCTGGGAACAGCCCGATACATGACGACTCTTGACCTCACAAAAGGGTATTGGCAAATCCCCCTGGCCAAGTCGGCCAAAGAGAAAACCGCATTTGTAACCCCAGACGGGGCGTTCCAATATAAAAGAATGCCGTTCGGGTTACAGAATGCGCCGGCCACATTCCAGCGGAAAATGGACCAGATGCTGAGGCCCCATCGGAAGTATGCTGCGGCTTACCTGGATGACATAATTGTCCATAGCACAGATTGGGCCTCACATCTGCCAAAAGTGCAAGCAGTCCTGGACTCTGTTCGGGAAGCAGGGTTTACGGCTAACCCCAAGAAGTGTACCATTGGGCAGGAGGAGGCCAAATATCTTGGGTACACCATTGGGAGGGGAGTAATAAAACCCCAACTCAACAAAGTCGAGGCCATCCAGAGTTGGCCACGTCCCAACAGCAAGAAGCAGGTACGAGCCTTTCTGGGAATCGCTGGGTATTATCGGCGATTCATTCCCCACTTTGCTTCTAAGGCTGTGCCCCTAACCAACCTGACGAAGGGGAAAGGGTCGGTCATGATTAAATGGACCCCCGAGGCTGAGGCAGCATTCCAGTTCTTGAAACAAGCCTTATGTAGCCAGCCAGTGTTGTACTCACCCGACTTCTCTAGAGACTTTGTCGTACAAAGTGATGCGTCAGATGTGGGGTTAGGAGCAGTATTGTCCCAGGTCTGGAACGGGGAAGAGCACCCAGTCATTTACCTCAGCAGGAAGTTGAAGTCCCATGAGGTAAATTACGCCACCGTTGAAAAGGAGTGTTTAGCGGTGAAGTGGGCTCTAGATTCCCTTCGGTACTACCTGCTAGGTAGGCACTTTGACATGGTTACGGATCACGCTCCGTTAAAGTGGATGGCTCAAAACAAGGAAACAAATAGAAGAGTGAATAGGTGGTTCCTGGCCCTCCAGGAATTCAACTTCACAGTAAAGCATCGCCCTGGCGTTCAAATGGGGAATGTGGATGCTTTGTCTCGAGTACATGAATGCCTGATTGCTGGTGTTCCAACCCCGAGGTTAAAACAAGAGGGGGGGGTATGTGACAGCAGGAAGGTAAAGTCACCTGGTTGCATCCAGGGGGGTAGATATATTTCGCCCAGATTCAGGCTTTACGCCGATTTATACAACTAGGTGGAGAGTTGTATAAGGCTAGTGGGCTCATGGATGACTCATACCTCTAAGGAGAGGGCTGGGCGTCGTGCAGACAGGGAGTTGATGAGATCAGCTGAACCTTGTCAGCTCATTTAGGCCTCTATAAGAAATCCCAGCTTCATTTAGATGTTAGCTCATGCCTGGAAGCAGACCTGTGTGGACTGTCTAGGGAGAGTGAACCCCTGTGCGGTGAGAGAAAGCCTGTGTGGCTATATTTTGCTTGGACATTTAAAACCAGGGACTAGGACAGCACTAGGCTGATCCCAGTCGTTAGTTAGGAAACCTGTAAGTTTAGTCAGAGGTCAAGTTGACCAGGATTTATTTTGTTTATGTTTTTTTTGCCTTGCTGTGTTTTTGTCACTGTAAATAGAAAATAAACCGCACCTTTTTGATTTTGAAAACCACAACCTCCGTCTGCTGGGCCTGTTTTTGGGTGGGGAGCCCATCCCGGGGGTCACACATACCCGCTGCCGAGCTAGCCCCCTCACAATATATATAAAAAAAAATTATTTTTATTTTTCTTGACCACCATTAAAAATTATTACATTTTTTTAGTAGTTACAGGCATGCACAGAATTTTGCGGGAATACCATTAGGTAACAGACAGAAAGACAAATTAGGCTTGGGGGTCCCCCAATAGAACCAAGTTCCTGGGGGCCCCCACTTACCTGTTCCCCGCCGCAGGACTTTGTTTGGTCCACAAAAGCCCAAACTTCACCTATCACGGCAGGCATTGTAATCAAACCTTCAGGGACCGGGTTCCCAAGGATTCCACTCCCCTGGACCTGTATAGCATCCTGCACAGAAATCATCTTGGTCGTGGGTATGACCAGAGCTCTGGATCCCAGGGTCCAGCTCTCCTAAGAGAAGCATTACAGGCAAAACCTTGCTCTTCTCTGCAAGGCCCGGGTACCGACCGTTTAGCTATGAAGCTTTTTTGGTCGGATCCGGAATAGCTTACTGAGGCCCAAAAGAACCTGTACGCAAGCTCAGTGAAAAACACATGTTACTTCTTGGCCAACACCTTAGACACTGGCAAAAAACTGAGGTGCTCCCGCATGGGAGGGGCTTATATAGGGGAGGGTACTTCCGGTTTTGGAAGTTGCCAGTGCCAGCACCTGACGGTATCTATATAACCCATTAGTAATGACTATGTCGCTCTGTGTCCCGTGATGTACGAGAAAGAAAGAAAGGTAACGTCCCTGTCCATGCCTGCTGGACCATGAGTCAGTGGTAATATGCACCTTACCGCTGACCGCCCTGTCCAGCGAGGCCAAGACATTGCCTTCCACATGCCGATAAAGAGCCGGAATCGCCTTCCGTGAGAAAAAGCAGGGTTTGGGAACCTGCTACTGAGGAACCGCACATTGCACAAACTCACGGAAGGGGGCAGAGTCTACCAACTGAAAAGGCAGCAGTTGAAGTGCTAGCAATTTAGCCAAGCTAGCATTCAACCGCTGGGCATGTGGATGGCTGGGAGTGAACTTCTTTTGACGGTCCAGCAGCTGGGGCAGGGAAATTTGCCTGCTAGAATTGGACGTCGGTGTACTGCTAGCAGAGTGCCCGCAGGTTTCAGAGAGGACTGAAGGTATAGTGGGGTTGGAGATCCCAGCTGATGAGGAGCAAGGAGAGGTCCGCTTTGTTCTTTGGTGTGGTTCTTTAAGGTACGCTTGCCAACGAGCTGCATGGCAGGTCAACATATGTCTGGTCAAGCATGTGGTGCCCAAGCGGCTGATGTTTTGGCCACGCGAGATACGCTTCAGACATATGTTGCAAACAGCAGCGGTGCGATCTGATGCACTCGACTCAAAAAAGGCCCACACCAAAGAACTTTTGGAATAACGCGCAGAGGCAGCGCCCTGCACAGGCGGAGCTCTGCGGTGTGATTCAGTCGGTGTGCTGCCCTTAAGCTGGCCCCCAGAGGGCATCCTGCCTCGTTGGAGATGTGCCTCCTCCTCCTCCTCCTCCTCCTCTCTCCTATCAGGCACCCACGTGGAGTCAGTGACCTCATCATCCCCTCCCTCTTGATCACTGGAGAAAACCTGGCAGTATGCTGCAGCTGGGGGAACATGACTGCCAGATAGCTGTCCTTGTTGGGCACCCCCTCTCTCTGGGCTCACGTTACTACCCCCTCTCTCTGCGCTCACGCTACTGCCTTTCTCTAGCTGGGTATCATCATCAGAGCCTTGAAAACGATGTGCATCCTCCTGGAGCATGTACCCAACACTGTGCTCAAACAGTTCGGGGGACTCCTCAGGAGGACATGGTGGGTCTAGGGAAGGAGTGACTGATGATGACATTGATACCAGGGAAGAGGACACTTTGGCAGCTGCTTTGCCAGTACCCTGAGCCTGGGTGAGAGAGGATGAGGAGGATGAGGAGGGCTTGGTCATCCACTTTACCAAGTCTTCGGCATGATGCGGCTCAACACGTCCAGCTGCCGAAAATAAGGACAAGCGTTTCCCATGGCCACGTGCTGATGACGACGCACCGCGTCCACGACCAGCACTGTTGTCTCTAGACACAAAGCCTGCTTGCCCTCTTTTATTGGCTTGTGACGGTCTGCCTCTCCTTGTTGGCCTTCCAGACATACTAATGGCCTGCAGGAAGATGGGAAAACCAGCAATAAGGGGTAGCTTCAGGTGTATACTGTGCAGGAGGCACCTACACCCACTGTAAGTGCTGCAGGTTAACAAGCAAAGATGACACTGACACTGTCCCTGCCTATCCTGCTCTCTCCCTGCACGCCAACACACTACACAAGGCTGCCGTGCTGGCGGCCTTATATAGTGTGGGGCGTGTACTAAACCCCCCTGTGCTATCATTGGCCACAGGCATCCTGCCTGTGGCCAATTATGGCTCTCCTCGCTGCCGGCGCTGTGATTGGCCAAGCATGCGGGGTCATAGTGCATGCTTGGCCAATCATCAGCCAGCAATGCACTGCGATGGCGCAGTTCATTGTGCCCCGTTCGCGCCACACGAATATGGCGTGAACGGCCCACAAAGTTCTGGCTTCGCCGAACAGGCGAACAGCCGATGTTCGAGTCGAACATGCGTTCAACTCGAACAGCGAGCTCATCCCTATTCCCAACAAATGAGGAAGAGATACTGTACACCATATGAAAGGTCCATCTCCATTCCTCCAATATAACGTCATGTTCCCAACAAATGAGGAGGAGATACTGTACACCATATGAAAGGTCCATCTCCATTCCTCCAATATAACGTCATGTTCCCAACAAATGAGGAGGAGATACTGTACACCATATGAAAGGTCCATCTCCATTCCTCAATATAACGTCATGTTCCCAACAAATGAGGAGGAGATACTGTACATCATATGAAAGGTCCATCTCCATTCCTCCAATATAACGTCATGTTCCCAACAAATTAGGAGGAGATACTGTACACCATATGAAAGGTCCATCTCCATTCCTCCAATATAACGTCATGTTCCCAACAAATGAGGAGGAGATACTGAGATATCAGGTTTGGTCTCCACCCAGAGACTGGCCACATTAATCACCTTGCAGATGGACAGACAGACATGGAGAAGGCCATATATAAGGTCCATCTCCATTCCTCCAATATAACGTCATGTTCCCAACAAATGAGGAGGAGATACTGTACACCATATGAAAGGCCCATCTCCATTCCTCCAATATAACGTCATGTTCCCAACAAATGAGGAGGAGATACTGTACACCATATGAAAGGTCCTTCTCCATTCCTCAATATAATGTCATGTTCCCAACAAATGAGGAGGAGATACTGTACACCATATGAAAGGCCCATCTCCATTCCTCAATATAACGTCATGTTCCCAACAAATGAGGAGGAGATACTGTACACCATATGAAAGGTCCATCTCCATTCCTCCAATATAACGTCATGTTCCCAACAAATGAGGAGGAGATACTGTACACCATATGAAAGGTCCATCTCCATCCCCCCAATATAACGTCATGTTCCCAACAAATGAGGAGGAGATACTGTACACCATATGAAAGGTCCATCTCCATTCCTCAATATAATGTCATGTTCCCAACTAGGGATGAGCCGAACACCCACGGGTTCGGTTCACACCAGAACCTGCGAACGGACCGAAAGTTTGCGCGAACTTTAGAACCCTATTAAATACAATGGACGCGAACGTTTGAAATCCAAAGTGCTAATTATAACGGTTAATATGCATGTTATTGTCCTAAAAAGGGTTTGGGGACCCGGGTCCTGCCCCAGGGGACATGTATCAATGTAAAAAGAAGTTTTAAAAACTAACGTTTTTTCGGGAGCAGTGATTTTATTAATGCATAAAGTGAAAAAAAAAAGTGAAATATTCCTTTAAATATCATGCCTGGGGGTGTCTATAGTATGCCTGTGAAGTGGAGCGGGTTTCCCGTATTTAGAACTGTCCCTGTACAAAATGTCATTTCTAAAGGAAAAAAAGGAATTTAAAACTGCTTGCGGCTTTAATGTAATGTCTGGTCCCGGCAATATGGATGAAAATCATTGAGAAAAATGGCATGGGCCTTTGGTGGTGGCGGTGGTGTTGGTGCCACAAGACTGTAAGTCCTTACAGTTACTCTTGGTGGGCGTAGGAATGGTCCCTGCTGTTAAATATTAGATCAAGAATTGTTATTACATGCCCCTGTTGAACAGTGGCAGAAAAATTGGGCTTTAGGCACTGGTGCTGGTGTCACGACACTGCAACCCCTCCCAGATACTCTAGTTGGAGAGCAGGAATGAGCCCTGCGTCAAAGCATTGCATCAAAAATTGTAATTACATGCCCCTGTTAAACAGGGGCTGAAAAATTGGGCCTTTGCCACTGGTGGCGGCACCCAGAACCAAAAATGTTCTTCCAAGCTATCATCATCAATCGGATCATTGAGGAGGAGGAGGATAGTCAGTCAACATAACAGGACAGTCTCTCAGCATCAGTCTTGAAGGGATGTGACATTTAAAAAAAAATTATTCGGTTACATCAGCTTCAGGTACTTGGTAGCTGGGGGTGATCCAAGACGGATTCGTCTTTATGAAGGTCAGTCGATCAACCGAGTCGGTGGACAGGCGCACCCTGTGATTGGTTACAAAGCCTCCAGCAGCACTGAATGTGTGTTCCGAAAGAACACTGGATGCAGGACAGGCCAGTAGCTCAATTGCATACTGTGCAAGCTCTGGCCAGTGATCCATCCTCAAGACCCAGTAACCCAGAGGATTTTCGGTGGGAAAGGTGTCCAAGTCTGACCTAGCCCCTAGGTATTCCTGGACCATGTAAATCAGACGCTGGCGATGGTTGCTGGAACCGATCATACCTTGGAGCTGCGGACTAAAAAATTGTCTGAACGCATCGGTCAGACGGCCACCTTCTCCACCGCTCCTTCTGTGACTGACCGAAGCCTCAGCAACTCGTTGTCCAGGACCAGGAGTTTTTAACCTCCCAGTCTCTGGGAACGCGTTGCACAGACCTTTCTGCAAGGCCTCCCAGAGATGTCTCATCCTCTGCTCCCTCTGCGACGGCAAGATAAGGTCCGAAACCTTACCCTTGTACCGTAAATCAAGGAGAGTGGCCAGCCAGTAATGCTCCCTCTCCTTGATCCGAAGAATACGAGGATCCTTCCGCAGGCTTTGCAGGATCAGGGAGGCCATGCAGCGTAGGTTAGCTGAGGAGTCCTCTGGGTCACTAAGGACGACATGATCCGCAGCCACCTCCTCCCAGCCACGTACAAGTCCACGGGTTTCTTGGGACTTAAAAACGTCTCTAAAATACTGCTGCTTCTGATGCTGAGTGCCAGAATCCACCTCCATGCTGACACAATCCTCCTCCTCCTCCTCGTCCTCTTTCTGTGTGATGGGTGGGACAGAAGGAACACTGTCTGGATAAAGGGGGCCTTGAGAGGCAAGGAAGTCCTCCTCTTCCTGCCATTGTTCTGCCTCAAGTGCCCTGTCCATTATTCCATGCAGCGTATGCTCCAACAGGTGGACAAGAGGTACAGTGTCACTGATGCATGCACTGTCACTGCTCACCATCCTCGTGGCCTCCTCAAATGGTGCCAGGACAGTGCATGCATCCCGGATCATGCCACACTGGCGTGGTGAAAAAAAAACCGAGCTCCCCTGACCCTGTCCTGGTGCCGTAGTCGCACAGGTACTCATTGATGGCCCTCTGCTGCATGTGCAGCTGCTGCAGCATGGCCAATGTTGAGTTCCACCTGGTGGGCATGTCACATATAAGGCGGTTCTTGGGCAGGTTCAACTCCTTTTGCAGCTCAGCCAGCCGAGCACTGGCATTATATGATCGGCGGAAATGCACACAGACTTTTCTGGCCTGCCTCAGGACATCCTGTAAGCCCGGGTACCTGCCCAAGAACAGCTGCACCACCAGGTTAGGGACGTGAGCCACACAGGGCACATGGGTCAGTTGTCCCTGTTGGAGGGCGGAGAGGAGGTTGGTGCCATTGTCGCAAACCACCATTCCTGGCTTAAGCTGGCATGGCGTCAACTACCTCTCGGCCTGTCCCTGCAGAGCTGACAGAACCTCTGCCCCAGTGTGGCTCCTGTCTCCCAAACACACCAGCGCAAGCACGGCATGGCATCTTTTTGCCTGCGTACTTGCGTAGCCCCTTGAACGCCTACGGAGCACCGCTGGTTCCAAGGACAAAGCACAGGAAGAGGCCATGGAGGAAGAAGAAGAGGAGGGGGTGGAGGAGAGAGGTGTGTCACAACCAGTAGTAGCATTTTGGAGGCGTGGCGGCGGAACAACCTCCAACACTACTGCACCTTGTCCTGCATCCTTCCCAGCTGCCAAAAGAGTGACCCAATGGGCCGTGAAAATAGGATTTTTATAACAGCTTACCTGTAAAATCCTTTTCTTGGAGTACATCACGGGACACAGAGCGACATAGTCATTACTAATGGGTTATATAGATACCGTCAGGTGCTGGCACTGGCAACTTCCAAAACCGGAAGTACCCTCCCCTATATAAGCCCCTCCCATCCGGGAGCACCTCAGTTTTGTAGCAAAGCAATAAGTGTCCCCAAAGAGGGGCGGGAGCTCTGTGTCCCGTGATGTACTCCAAGAAAAGGATTTTACAGGTAAGCTGTTATAAAAATCCTATTTTCTTTCTCGTACATCACGGGACACAGAGCGACATAGTCATTACTAATGGGATGTCCTAAAGCAATGCCAAATGAGGGGGGGGATACACCATATATAAGCTGAGCGCTATCAGACATGAGGATCTTTTGCGGCCTGCAACACACTGCGCCCAAAGGCGACATCCTCCTGACTTCTAACGTCCACCTGGTAGAACCTAGTAAACGTGTGAACTGAAGACCATGTTGCGGCCTTACAGATTTGAGCCAGGGAGGCCTGGTGATGCACTGCCCACGAAGTTCCAACTGCTCTCGTGGAGTGCGCTCTAACTTTGAATGGAGGCGGTCTCCTTCTCAAGCCATAGGCTTGTATTATGACCTGTCGAATCCACCTGGCTAAAGTAGATTTTGACGCTGCCTGACCCTTTCTGGGGCCTTCCGGCAGAATAAACAAAGTATCCGTTCTGCGAATCTGAGCAGTGGCTTTTAGATAAGCTTTAACTGCTCTTACTACATCCAAAGAATGCAATAACTTTTCCTCTACCGAAGTAGGTTTGGGGAAAAAAGAAGGAAGAACCACATCTTGGTTCAAATGAAACCTCGATACCACCTTAGGAAGAAAGGCTGGCTGAGGGCGTAACACTACTCTATCCTTATGGATAACCAGATATGGCTCCTTACAGGACAAGGCGGCTAATTCCGATACTCTTCTAGCCGAACAAATGGCTACTAGAAAAATCAATTTCCTGGTGAGAAGAACCAAGGAAATATGCTGTAATGGTTCAAATGGTTGTTTCTGTAAAACCGACAGAACCAAGTTTAGATCCCATGGACATATGGGAATATTAACCGGAGGACTAATACGCATCACTCCTTGTATAAAGGCTTTGACTAGTGAATGCGAAGCCAAGGGCCTTTGAAAAAATATTGACAAGGCCGAAATCTGACCCTTGATAGTACTCAAGGCAAGCTTCCTATCTACAGCCCATTGTAGGAAGTCCAGAATCCTACCTATTACGTATTTACGTGGATGCCATTTCTTGGCCTCACACCAGGCGATGTACGCCTTCCAGATTCTATAGTAGATCTGCCTGGATACCGGCTTCCTGGCATTGATCATGGTAGATACCACAGCATTAGAGAGCCCTCTCTTTTTTAGAATGTGGGCTTCAATAGCCAGGCCGTCAAACCTAGGGCTGGTAAGGAAGGGTGGTATATCGGTCCTTGCGAAAGCAGGTCCGGACGATGTGGGAGGGTCCAAGGACTCCCCACAGACATTTTTACAATCTCCGCGTACCATGCTCTTCGGGGCCACGCTGGAGCCACCAGAATCACTGGTTTCTTTTCTACCCTGATTCTGCGGAGTAATCGAGGTAACAATTGTGGCGGTGGGAATGCATATATCAGCTTGAACTGATCCCAAGGGAACACTAGGGCATCCGAGCCGCAAGCTAGGGGATCCCTTGTCCAAGAGACAAACCTGTCCACTTTTGTGTTGAATCTGGATGCTAGCAGATCTACATCCGGTGTTCCCCACCGCTGACATATTGTCCGGAAAACTTCGGGATGAAGGGACCATTCCCCTGGGCATAATTGTTGGCGACTTAGAAAGTCCGCCTTCCAATTCTCCACTCCTGGAATAAATACCGCAGATATGGCTGGGACATATCTTTCTGCCCATCTCAGGATGTAATTTACTTCCCTTTGGGCTGCACGACTCCTGGTGCCCCCCTGACGATTGATATATGCCACTGCTGTGGCATTGTCTGATTGAATTCTGACAGGGGACCCTTAGAGTTTGGATGTCCATGCTACTAGGGCATACCGGGCTGCTCGTATCTCTAAGAGATTGATGGGCAGGGCCTTTTCTGCATCCGACCATCTGCCCTGGAGAGACTATTGCTCCAGTACAGCTCCCCAGCCTATAAGGCTGGCATCTGTAGTGACCACCTTCCAGGAAATCGGACTGAAGGATTTCCCTCTTTCCAGATTCTGGGGAACCAACCACCAGCGGAGGCTCTTGCGAACGGAAGGGGACAAGGACATTGGTAAGTCCAGAGCCTGAACTTTTTTGTTCCAGGCTGACAGTATGGCCCTTTGCAAATTCCTTGAATGGAATTGACCGTAGGGTACTGCTTCGAATGATGCCACCATTTTTCCCAGCAGCCTCATGCACAGGCGTATGGATGGCTGTCTTTTTGAACCCACTAAGTGGATCAAATCTCTCAAAGACGACCCCTTTTCTTGAGGCAAGAAAATTTTTCTCTGGTCTGAATCCAGCCTTAGCCCCAAGTATTCCAGACTTTTGACTGGTTTTAGGGCTGACTTGTCTCGGTTGATAATCCAACCGTGATATTCCAGATACTTGATTGTCTCGTGAACAACCACTTCTACTTTTTCCACTGAGTGGTCTATCAGCAACAAGTCGTCTAGATATGCCATTATCGTTACACCTCGTGTCCTTAGATTGGCCAATAATGGGGCCAGAATTTTTGTGAACACTCTTGGTGCTGTGGCCAGACCGAAGGGTAAGGCTCTGAACTGAAAATGGCGCCCTTCTACCGCAAAGCGTAGAAATTTTTGGTGGGCTGGAAAGATGGGAATGTGCAAATAAGCATCTTTGATGTCGATCGAGGCTAACCATTCCTCCCCTTGTAGGGCAGTGGCTACCGATCGGATCGACTCCATCCGGAAAGTCCTGATATGTAGGAATTTGTTTAGCCCTTTTAGATTTAATATGGGCCTCCCGTCCCCGTTTGGCTTCGGAACTGTAAAGAGGTTTGAGTAAAACCCGAACCCCCATTCTTCCAGGGGAACCTCTATAATTACTGCTTGGAGCAATAATTGTTCCAGTGCCAACAGGAGGGATCCTCTCTTCTGGGGATCCCTTGGCACGTTTGACCTTATAAAGCGGGAAGGAGGGGAGTTTTTTAACTCCAATTTGTATCCCAGATTTACTGCGGAGAGCACCCATCTGTCTCTGATCGTGTCCCGCCAGGTCTCTGTGAACAACTGAAGTCTTCCCCCCACCCGATTGAGTGGGGGCAACCCTTCATGCATTTGACTTTGGGGGAGGTTTTGTACCTCTCCTGCTCCAGGGCTTCTTGTTACCCTGCAATTGTCCCTGATTTTTACCTCCGGGATTTGACCGAGGAGGCCGTCGAAACTGTTTCACAGCCGATGTCCTAGGGACTGGAGAAGCAGGCCTCTTAAAAGAGGGACCTCTAACTCTATATTTAACCGGCAAAAGTGTACTTTTACCGCTGGAAATTCTCTGGATATATTTGTCCAGGTCTTCCCCGAATAAGCGTTCACCATGAAATGGGAAGCTGACCAGCAATTTTTTACAGGGAGCTTCAGCAGACCAGTTTTTGAGCCACAGAAGCCTGCGCATATGTACTACAGACAGCGTAAGGCGGGAGGCCTGATGGATTGAATCCTTTATAGCGTCCACCGCAAAGCATAAGGCTCTAGGTAGATCAGCTAGGGCAAGAGCCTGCTGATCCGGCAAGTCTCTTAAGACCTGTTTCAACTGATCCTTCACTGCTTGGCAGACCCCTATAGCTGCCACTGCTGGTTGTGTCACCAATCCTGCTGTAGAAAAAGCAGATTTTAATAAGGACTCCAATTTTTTATCTATTGGGTCCTTGAACATTTGGACATTTTCCACCGGACATGTCAGTGATTTATTCACACAAGAGATGGCTGCGTCCACTGTAGGGACCCTCCATTTTTTGATGAACTTATCCTCCATGGGATAGACCACCGGAAATCTCTTGGGGGGAGTAAATATTTTGTCAGGACGCTCCCAATCCTGGTAAATGAGCCCCTCCAGTAAAGGATGGATCGGAAAGGAACAAACAGTCTGGGGAGCTTTTAGCGACCCCAACGAGGAGACAGAAGTGGATGATGGCTCCGCAAGTGGCATTTTAAATGCTGATCGGACCATATTAGTCAGGGACTGAACCCATAACCTCTCAGCATGTGATGCTGAGAATGGCTCTTCCACTGTTGATTCCTCTACAACAGAATCAACCTCATCCTGATCCCCTTCAGGTAGGTCGATCCCTGTATGGGACTGTTGCTCCGCTAACAGGCACTCTGAGGGAGGAGACGGAGATCGAGCGCTTTTTTCCTGTGACAGGGAAGCAGCGATCAATGCTGACAATCTCTCTTCCAGCCCTCCCAGAGCTGAGGAAAAAACCTCCTCTGTTACATACACAGGAGCAGGTGAACTGAGGACAGCCACAGTACCAAGTACTCCTGAGGGGTCTCTACGGTCACTAACCTCTGATTCTTCAGGGGAGACTGGTGCAGCCAAAGCATGCCCAAGATCCTCAGAGCCCGATGGAGACCCCCTATGCTTCCTGGGATTCTTAGTCCCGGAGTTTTTAGACGGCATATTCCTAAGCCCAAAGCTGAGGTATTCCAGCCGAAATACACCACTTACTGACAATAGTCTAGCATAAATGCTGCTATAAGAAACAGTTGGTGTCTACTAATGTGCCTTTCTAGGGGATGCCTGTATCAACCGCTTGCTGTATGCCTTCTTTAAATGTTGCCAGCTCTGTCTCTGTACTTCATAGCCAGCTCACCACACAAAATTGTGGTTTTTAACATGCTGGGACGCCCGCACATGCGCAGAAGCGCTGCGGCGCGCATAGAGCGTCATCCCCCAGGCTCCGCCCCCTTTCCCGGCTCACCTCTATATATAGAGGCGCCTGCACGCGCGCGGCCACGTGCGCCTTCGGCGCTAATTTCGAAAATGGAAACCAGGGACAAGAGCCAGGGCCCCCTTTGCCGCAGGCCGGGGGATGGACGAGCATTGCAACATGGCAGAGGAAGCAGTTTCCCATAAGAGAACTCACCATCTGCCTGGACTCGCTCTGATGAGAAGAAACTAGTCCACATGACAAGAAAACATTCCACAGCGGCCTCTAGTGGACAAACACAGGTACCGCAGTCTAATATATTAAATATATATATATATATAAAAAAAAATTATTTTTATTTTTCTTGACCACCATTAAAAATTATTACATTTTTTTAGTAGTTACAGGCATGCACAGAATTTTGCGGGAATACCATTAGGTAACAGACAGAAAGACAAATTAGGCTTGGGGGTCCCCCAATAGAACCAAGTTCCTGGGGGCCCCCACTTACCTGTTCCCCGCCGCAGGACTTTGTTTGGTCCACAAAAGCCCAAACTTCACCTATCACGGCAGGCATTGTAATCAAACCTTCAGGGACCGGGTTCCCAAGGATTCCACTCCCCTGGACCTGTATAGCACCCTGCACAGAAATCATCTTGGTCGTGGGTATGACCAGAGCTCTGGATCCCAGGGTCCAGCTCTCCTAAGAGAAGCATTACAGGCAAAACCTTGCTCTTCTCTGCAAGGCCCGGGTACCGACCGTTTAGCTATGAAGCTTTTTTGGTCGGATCCGGAATAGCTTACTGAGGCCCAAAAGAACCTGTACGCAAGCTCAGTGAAAAACACATGTTACTTCTTGGCCAACACCTTAGACACTGGCAAAAAACTGAGGTGCTCCCGCATGGGAGGGGCTTATATAGGGGAGGGTACTTCCGGTTTTGGAAGTTGCCAGTGCCAGCACCTGACGGTATCTATATAACCCATTAGTAATGACTATGTCGCTCTGTGTCCCGTGATGTACGAGAAAGAAAGAAAGGTAACGTCCCTGTCCATGCCTGCTGGACCATGAGTCAGTGGTAATATGCACCTTACCGCTGACCGCCCTGTCCAGCGAGGCCAAGACATTGCCTTCCACATGCCGATAAAGAGCCGGAATCGCCTTCCGTGAGAAAAAGCAGGGTTTGGGAACCTGCCACTGAGGAACCGCACATTGCACAAACTCACGGAAGGGGGCAGAGTCTACCAACTGAAAAGGCAGCAGTTGAAGTGCTAGCAATTTAGCCAAGCTAGCATTCAACCGCTGGGCATGTGGATGGCTGGGAGTGAACTTCTTTTGACGGTCCAGCAGCTGGGGCAGGGAAATTTGCCTGCTAGAATTGGACGTCGGTGTACTGCTAGCAGAGTGCCCGCAGGTTTCAGAGAGGACTGAAGGTATAGTGGGGTTGGAGATCCCAGCTGATGAGGAGCAAGGAGAGGTCCGCTTTGTTCTTTGGTGTGGTTCTTTAAGGTACGCTTGCCAACGAGCTGCATGGCAGGTCAACATATGTCTGGTCAAGCATGTGGTGCCCAAGCGGCTGATGTTTTGGCCACGCGAGATACGCTTCAGACATATGTTGCAAACAGCAGCGGTGCGATCTGATGCACTCGACTCAAAAAAGGCCCACACCAAAGAACTTTTGGAATAACGCGCAGAGGCAGCGCCCTGCACAGGCGGAGCTCTGCGGTGTGATTCAGTCGGTGTGCTGCCCTTAAGCTGGCCCCCAGAGGGCATCCTGCCTCGTTGGAGATGTGCCTCCTCCTCCTCCTCCTCCTCCTCTCTCCTATCAGGCACCCACGTGGAGTCAGTGACCTCATCATCCCCTCCCTCTTGATCACTGGAGAAAACCTGGCAGTATGCTGCAGCTGGGGGAACATGACTGCCAGATAGCTGTCCTTGTTGGGCACCCCCTCTCTCTGGGCTCACGTTACTACCCCCTCTCTCTGCGCTCACGCTACTGCCTTTCTCTAGCTGGGTATCATCATCAGAGCCTTGAAAACGATGTGCATCCTCCTGGAGCATGTACCCAACACTGTGCTCAAACAGTTCGGGGGACTCCTCAGGAGGACATGGTGGGTCTAGGGAAGGAGTGACTGATGATGACATTGATACCAGGGAAGAGGACACTTTGGCAGCTGCTTTGCCAGTACCCTGAGCCTGGGTGAGAGAGGATGAGGAGGATGAGGAGGGCTTGGTCATCCACTTTACCAAGTCTTCGGCATGATGCGGCTCAACACGTCCAGCTGCCGAAAATAAGGACAAGCGTTTCCCATGGCCACGTGCTGATGACGACGCACCGCGTCCACGACCAGCACTGTTGTCTCTAGACACAAAGCCTGCTTGCCCTCTTTTATTGGCTTGTGACGGTCTGCCTCTCCTTGTTGGCCTTCCAGACATACTAATGGCCTGCAGGAAGATGGGAAAACCAGCAATAAGGGGTAGCTTCAGGTGTATACTGTGCAGGAGGCACCTACACCCACTGTAAGTGCTGCAGGTTAACAAGCAAAGATGACACTGACACTGTCCCTGCCTATCCTGCTCTCTCCCTGCACGCCAACACACTACACAAGGCTGCCGTGCTGGCGGCCTTATATAGTGTGGGGCGTGTACTAAACCCCCCTGTGCTATCATTGGCCACAGGTATCCTGCCTGTGGCCAATTATGGCTCTCCTCGCTGCCGGCGCTGTGATTGGCCAAGCATGCGGGGTCATAGTGCATGCTTGGCCAATCATCAGCCAGCAATGCACTGCGATGGCGCAGTTCATTGTGCCCCGTTCGCGCCACACGAATATGGCGTGAACGGCCCACAAAGTTCTGGCTTCGCCGAACAGGCGAACAGCCGATGTTCGAGTCGAACATGCGTTCAACTCGAACAGCGAGCTCATCCCTATTCCCAACAAATGAGGAAGAGATACTGTACACCATATGAAAGGTCCATCTCCATTCCTCCAATATAACGTCATGTTCCCAACAAATGAGGAGGAGATACTGTACACCATATGAAAGGTCCATCTCCATTCCTCCAATATAACGTCATGTTCCCAACAAATGAGGAGGAGATACTGTACACCATATGAAAGGTCCATCTCCATTCCTCAATATAACGTCATGTTCCCAACAAATGAGGAGGAGATACTGTACATCATATGAAAGGTCCATCTCCATTCCTCCAATATAACGTCATGTTCCCAACAAATTAGGAGGAGATACTGTACACCATATGAAAGGTCCATCTCCATTCCTCCAATATAACGTCATGTTCCCAACAAATGAGGAGGAGATACTGAGATATCAGGTTTGGTCTCCACCCAGAGACTGGCCACATTAATCACCTTGCAGATGGACAGACAGACATGGAGAAGGCCATATATAAGGTCCATCTCCATTCCTCCAATATAACGTCATGTTCCCAACAAATGAGGAGGAGATACTGTACACCATATGAAAGGCCCATCTCCATTCCTCCAATATAACGTCATGTTCCCAACAAATGAGGAGGAGATACTGTACACCATATGAAAGGTCCTTCTCCATTCCTCAATATAATGTCATGTTCCCAACAAATGAGGAGGAGATACTGTACACCATATGAAAGGCCCATCTCCATTCCTCAATATAACGTCATGTTCCCAACAAATGAGGAGGAGATACTGTACACCATATGAAAGGTCCATCTCCATTCCTCCAATATAACGTCATGTTCCCAACAAATGAGGAGGAGATACTGTACACCATATGAAAGGTCCATCTCCATCCCCCCAATATAACGTCATGTTCCCAACAAATGAGGAGGAGATACTGAGATATCAGGTTTGGTCTCCACCCAGAGACTGGCCACATTAATCACCTTGCAGGTGGACAGACAGACATGGAGAAGGCCATATGAAAGGTCCATCTTCATTCCTCAATATAACGTCATGTTCCCAACAAATGAGGAGGAGATACTGTACACCATATGAAAGGCCCATCTCCATTCCTCCAATATAACGTCATGTTCCCAACAAATGAGGAGGAGATACTGTACACCATATGAAAGGTCCTTCTCCATTCCTCAATATAATGTCATGTTCCCAACAAATGAGGAGGAGATACTGTACACCATATGAAAGGCCCATCTCCATTCCTCAATATAACGTCATGTTCCCAACAAATGAGGAGGAGATACTGTACACCATATGAAAGGTCCATCTCCATTCCTCAATATAACGTCATGTTCCCAACAAATGAGGAGGAGATACTGTACACCATATGAAAGGTCCTTCTCCATTCCCCAATATAATGCCATGTTCCCAACAAATGAGGAGGAGATACTGAGATATCAGGTTTGGTCTCCACCCAGAGACTGGCCACATTAATCACCTTGCAGGTGGACAGACAGACATGGAGAAGGCCATATGAAAGGTCCATCTTCATTCCTCAATATAACGTCATGTTCCCAACAAATGAGGAGGAGATACTGTACACCATATGAAAGGTCCATCTCCATTCCTCCAATATAACGTCATGTTCCCAACAAATGAGGAGGAGATACTGTACATCATATGAAAGGTCCATCTCCATTCCCCAATATAACATCATGTTCCCAACAAATGAGGAGGAGATACTGTACACCATATGAAAGGTCCATCTCCATTCCTCAGATCTGTTGCACCGTTGCGAACAATTGAAATATGTTTTTCGATGATATATAATAATATTTCTTTCTAACAGATGAATGTGATGTTGGGAATTCCTCAGAGGGGACTCAGGTTTCATCTGATTATGACGGAGAAGAATATGGATCCAAAACAAAATCTCGGGGAGTAAAGGCTTATTTGTGCCCGGAGTGCGGTCAAGGTTTTAAAGAGAAACGTAATCTGCAAAGACACGTGAGAGTTCACACCGGTGAGTTTTTTCCCTGTAAAGAGTGCGGGAAATGTTTTTCGCGGAGTGATAGACTTAAGGAACACCTGAGAAACCACACCGGGGAAGAGCTGCATACTTGCACAAAGTGCGGAAAAAGTTTTTCAGGAAAGTATAGACTCATCAGACACCTGAAGATCCACGCAGATGATAACCTGCCTCCCTGTCCAGACTGCGGCCAGAGCTCCAATCAGAATGGTGGTCTTTGCAGCCATCAGAAAGTTCACATAGTCAGGAGAACCCATTCATGTTCGGAGTGCGAGATTTCTTTTGATAATCTCTCTGAGTTTACCATACACCAGAGAGCCCACGCTGGTAAGGAGATCTTTCCCTGCTCGGAGTGTGGCTTATTGTGTGGAAGTAAATCCCGTCTTCTTATCCACCAGAGAAGTCATACCGGTGTGAGGCCCTTTTCATGTCCCCAATGCCAGAAAGGATTCGTAGTAATGTCAGAACTTATCATCCACCAGAGAAGCCACACCGGCGAGGTGCCGTTTTCATGCCAAGAGTGCGGGAAAGGTTTCACACGGCACGGGAACCTCACTAATCACATGAAAGTCCACACTCAGGAGAAGCCGTTCTCCTGCCCGGAGTGCGATAGATCCTTCAAACGGAAAAGTGAATTTGTTATGCACCTGAACGATCACACGGGGGATCACCCTTTTTCATGCTCAGTGTGCGGGAAAGGTTTCTCTCATAAAGGAAAACTTCACGTACACGAGAGAAATCACAAGGGCTTCACACCACAGGTGAATTTAACTAATGACATAAAAGTCCACACTGGGAAAAAACGGTTCTACTGTCCGGAGTGCGAGAAATCCTTCACCAGGAAAAATGAGCTTGTTATGCACCTGAGCGTTCACACGGGGGATTATCGTTTTCATTGTTCAGTGTGCAAGAAAGGTTTCTCTCATAGAGGAAAACTTAACGTACACGAAAGAACGCACAAGCGTGAACCTGTTCAGAGTGCGGAAAAACCTACCTGAAAAATGTACATTTCCTTCAACATCTAATTAATGACACGACGGGTGGGTGGGGGGTTGAGTCGTGGTCAGGATCTGATACCTAGCATACACATTGTGTTCCCCCACCACCACCGATCCCAAGACCCTTTCTCATCCGATTACTAAACTATGGAGATCGGAACTTGATCCTAGCCTAGAACCTGACCAAGTCTTGTTTTCAAAATGCCAAGATCTCGCTCTTCTCCAGGCAGAGTAGATCCTTCACAGAGTTTCGGAAGAATCTCCGGGACAATGGCATGAAAAACAGCCTCATATTCTGGAGGGAGAGACAACCAGATTCTTTGATGCCCCGGCTGCCGCATCCACCAGGTTGGAGGCCCAAAAGCTCAACCGGGGTTCCTCTGATCACCACACTTCATTATTGGAGACTACCTCAGTCTGGTCAGTCGGACTTTGTGTATTCTCTTATGAAAGCTCAGGGCGTTTAATTGCCTTTTGTTTTTCACCATGAAAACGTACATGCCGACCAGCTACTGATGCCAGCCTTGTCTTTCTGTCAACAAGTCACCTTGACTCCTCTTTCTGACCTAACCAACCTCCAAAGTAAATGGTAACTTGGCATACCAGATATAATTGATGAGGACTGGACAGAAATCGGAATCTTTACGAGGGAGGCTGATACGGTTCTAAATTCTTCATAGAGCAGACTACACTCCCCATAGGCCCCCCAAATTAAACCCTGTCCTATCTTCTGCCTGTTGGTGTTGCGGTCATCTTGATGGGGACTTTTTCCATAGACCTGCCCTTAGGTTTCTCTATTCTGGAAGAAAATAGTGGACTTTGGGCTTTGGCCCACATTAATCCAACACCGAAAATCTGCTTACTGGATCTAGTAGAAGACACGGCTTTCACTATTGCTGAGAGGACACTGCTAGGTCTACTGCTCTTTTATGCCCGGATGGCTATCACCATGACTTGAGGAAAAAAGGAGCGCCTCCTTCTACCTTTTTTGGACACATTTGGTAAACTCTAACCTTCCTCTATGTGTTGAATATTCAAGACTTGATATTCACCAATGTCTAGAAGAGCCATCAACGACTCAACGGGGGTTGAGGAAAAAACTCACCAATGTCTAGATGAAGTGGCTAGAGGAGCTTAAAGCTGAATTCCAGGAACTCGGCTACTTTGTAAAAACCGCAGGCATGACATGAGTTAAGTCTTACGAGGTGCCAACTGCTTCGTAGACTTATCTCTCTTATTCACATCTGACAGGTCTGCCCACTCACAGAAGCCTTTTTATTATGTGAACCCTTTCATAAAAAAAATAAAAAAAGGCTTCTGTGAATGTGCCGGAGAAGGTAAGGAATGTCTTATGCTTACTGGATCTAGTAGAAGACACGGCTTACACTATTGCTGAAAGAACACTGCTAGGACTACTGCTCTTTTATGCCTGGATGGCTATCACCATGATTTGGGGGGAAAATAGAAGCGCCTCCCTTTGTCTCCTTTTGGACACATTTGGTAAACTCTAACTTTCCTCTATATCAAGACACATATGAAAATGGGGGTTGAGGAAAAAACTCACCAATGTCTAGAGGAAGTGGCTAGAGAAGCCAACAACGACTATGAATCCAGCCCCTTCACGCTGAATTCCAGGAATTTGGCTACTTTGTAAAAACTGCAGGCATGCCATGAGTTAAGTCTAACGAGGTGCCGGCCGCTTTGTGGACTTATCTCTATTATTCACATCTGATAGGTTTTTTGTGCTCCAGGAAGATAGCTTACGGAGCTCCAACACTGCTCACTGTGGTCTCTGTTCCTTCAAGAGCAGAGTCGCTGGAACTGCTGTGCCCACCCCTCCCCTCCTTCTGCCCATTCACAGAAGCCTTTGTATTGTGTGAACTCATTCATAAAATAAAAAAAAGGCATCTGTGAATGGGTCGGAGAAGGTAAGGAAGGGCATAGCTGCTCTGTGTCCTTCTCGCCTCTCACAGCCGGAGTGAAATAAACCTATCTCATATATTTATTACAGGTACTTATATAGCGCTGTCAATTTATGAAGCACTTTATTCATATATTGCACATTCACATCAGTTCCTTCCCCTTAAAGAACTTACAATCTAAGGCCCCTAACTCACATTCATACATAAACATACTAGGACCAATTTTGACAGGAGCCAATTAACCTCCCATCATGTCTTTGGAGTGTGGGAGGAAACTGGAGTTACCTGGAGGAAACCCGCACAAGTACAGGGAGAACATGCAATCTCCCGGCAGGTAGTGCCATGGTTGGGATTCAAACCCACGACCCCAGTGCTGTTAGGCAGAAGTGCTAACTAACCACTTAGCCCAGGGGTAGGCAACCTTGGCACTCCAGCTGTGGTGAAACTACAAATCCCATCATGCCTCTGCCTCTAGGAGTCATGCCTGTGATTGTCAGGGTCTTGCAATGTCTGATGGGACTTGTAGTTTCAATACATCTGGAGGGCCGACTTGTGTCGGACCAGTTAGGACGGCTCTCACAGGGAACCATTGATTTGTATACCTCATGTGACATGTGCTCCCAAAGTTGGAGTGTATGTCGCACCAGTGTTAACCAGGCCTTCGTTTTTTTCCCCTTCTTATGCCCATTCACAGAAGCCTTTGTATTATGTGAACTCATTCACAAATTACAAAGGCTTCTGTGAATGGGTAGCAGAGGGGAGGGGTAGGCATAGCTGTTCTGTGTGCTTCTCTCCTCTCACAGCCAGAGTGTATCCCCCTAGAGTATACAATAAACCCGTCTCATATAAGTAATAGAGATAAGTCCCAGAGGTGACATGCACCTAATTGGACCTAACTCCTAGTGTGCCTGCACTTTTTGCCAAGTTTCTGAATTCCTGGACTTCAGCTTCAATACTCTCAAACAGTTCCCGGTGGAACTCGAAACTGGGGGGGGGGGGGGGAGTATGCTCTGATATCTTCAACATTTATGCTATGGACCACTAAGTTGTGTTTTTTAAATTGCTTTTCTTTTTTGTTTTAGACTGTAAGTTGTCACAAGTGACCTCCCCTGCGTGGGCTGCGTCGTTTGGAGTATGTAGTAACCGTATTTCTCTTAAAACCTCAATAAAGGAATGATTTATAAAAGAAAAAAAATGCTCTGGGGCGAACTCAAGGGGATACTGGGGAGAAAAAAGATCCAGACACTCAAGGGGTTAACTGAAATGTGATCCGGATTGATAAGATGTAGAACAGGGGTCTCCAAATTTTCTAAACAAAGGTCCAGTTTACTGTCCTTCAGACTTTAGGAGGGCCGGATTGTGGTCAGTGGGAGGAGAAAATGTCCCAATGTCAGTGGGAAATAATAATGCCCCATTGTTTGTTTCAGTGAGGGTAATTGCGCCCCATTATTGGTGTAAGTGCCCCATCGTTGATGTCATTGGGCTCCATTGTTGGTGTCATTGAGAGGAATTGTGTCCCATCATTAATGTCCTTGGGCCCTATTGATTGTATCATTAGGAGGAATTGAGCCCTATTGTTGGTGTCATTGGGAGGAAACGTACCCCTTCATTGGTGTCAGTGGGGCGAATTATGCAGGAATGAAGAACTCACCGCTCAAGGCGAATTGGTTTGTGCCTGATAGGAACTCCAGTCAAGTGCTAGCCCGGCCTGCCTTCATGGGTATATGAATAGAAGAAGAAATGGCTGCATATCGATAGAAATCCAAATGCTGTTTATTGATCACCAAACTTACATCAAAGGACACAACACACAAGTCTTGGGGGGGGGGGGGGGGGCTTATGCCCCATTCTTGATATCAGTGGATTAAATAGTACCCAAACCCAAAGGGGTGGATAAAAGCAAGCAAAGGGCCGCATCTGGCCCCCCGGGTCACAGTTTGGAGACCACTGATGTAGAACAAGGCCCGTCAATGACTGCAGTCCCTATCATCGGCACAAGGTGGCGATCTCACTTATATTGAGAAGAACACACACACACACAGGAAGTCTCTATGGTTCCTTTTGGTCAGGAAGTGATGTCAGTTACAGACAGGAAGTGATGTCAGGTATAAATAGAAATTTCCGGGTGAGAGGTGAGTCGGGAGGAAGTAGAGAGGAGACGTTGCTGAGACAGACGAGGAGGTAAGAAGATATTATAGAAGTAATAATATGTGAATGTATATCATTTTACACTGCATAAATCAAAATATATGTATCTAATATCTACTTCCATTTCTAACTTGCATATCGTTATTTATTACATAATCAATAAATAGAATTTGCTCCAGTTTTGGAGGCCATCAATTTATTCCCCAACGTACTGCGTCTGTTTATAATTGTTATAAATGGATCTACCAGCACCGGGTTCCCGGTCATCCAGATTGTACGAGTCTTGGATTGTTGTCTGGGTGGGATGGGGTAGCTGAGACTAGTTCTGGAGGAGGTTGTTATACGGATCTACCAGCACCAGGAGCCAATTTACTGAGCGTCAGGAAATGATATAAAGAATCCGCTAGGGCTGCAACAAACGATTATTTTCAAAATTGATTAGTTGGCCAATTGTTTCGATTAATTGGATAATAACTTAAAAAAAGTGTGGTGTATAATTTAGTTAATACGTAAAGTAAAAAAAAAAAAAGAGGCAATTTTTTTCTTAAATATCTCTATGAAGTGGTAAATATAAATAACCAACTATATGGTTAGGGAGCAAAATCCCCCATCCACTCTGAGAAGAACCGAGAGAAGGGATATATACTGTATACACTATTAGAGGAGATATATACTGTATACACTATTAGAGGAGATATATACTGTATACACTATTAGAGGAGATATATACTGTATACACTATTAGAGGAGATATATACTGTATATACTATTAGAGGAGATATATACTATTAGAGGAGATATATACTGTATATACTATTAGAGGAGATATATACTGTATACACTATTAGAGGAGATATATACTGTATACACTATTAGAGGAGATATATACTGTATATACTATTAGAGGAGATATATACTATTAGAGGAGATATATACTGTATATACTATTAGAGGAGATATATACTGTATACACTATTAGAGGACATATATACTGTATATACTATTAGAGGAGATATATACTGTATACACTATTAGAGGAGATATATACTGTATATACTATTAGAGGAGATACATACTGTATATACTATTAGAGGGGATATATACTGTATATACTATTAGAGGAGATATATACTGTATACACTATTAGAGGAGATATATACTGTATACACTATTAGAGGAGATATATACTGTATACACTATTAGAGGAGATATATACTGTATATACTATTAGAGGAGATATATACTATTAGAGGAGATATATACTGTATATACTATTAGAGGAGATATATACTGTATATACTATTAGAGGAGATATATACTGTATACACTATTAGAGGAGATATATACTGTATATACTATTAGAGGAGATATATACTGTATACACTATTAGAGGAGATATATACTGTATACACTATTAGAGGAGATATATACTGTATATACTATTAGAGGAGATATATACTGTATACACTATTAGAGGAGATATATACTGTATATACTATTAGAGGAGATATATACTGTATACACTATTAGAGGAGATATATACTGTATACACTATTAGAGGAGATATATACTGTATATACTATTAGAGGAGATATATACTGTATACACTATTAGAGGAGATATATACTGTATATACTATTAGAGGAGATATATACTATTAGAGGAGATATATACTGTATATACTATTAGAGGAGATATATACTATTAGAGGAGATATATACTGTATATACTATTAGAGGAGATATATACTGTATACACTATTAGAGGAGATATATACTGTATACACTATTAGAGGAGATATATACTGTATATACTATTAGAGGACATATATACTGTATATACTATTAGAGGAGATATATACTGTATACACTATTAGAGGAGATATATACTGTATATACTATTAGAGGAGATACATACTGTATATACTATTAGAGGGGATATATACTGTATACACTATTAGAGGAGATATATACTATTAGAGGAGATATATACTATTAGAGGAGATATATACTGTATATACTATTAGAGGAGATATATACTGTATATACTATTAGAGGAGATATATACTGTATACACTATTAGAGGAGATATATACTGTATACACTATTAGAGGAGATATATACTGTATACACTATTAGAGGAGATATATACTGTATATACTATTAGAGGAGATATATACTGTATATACTATTAGAGGAGATATATACTGTATATACTATTAGAGGAGATATATACTGTATACACTATTAGAGGAGATATATACTGTATATACTATTAGAGGAGATATATACTATTAGAGGAGATATATACTGTATATACTATTAGAGGAGATATATACTGTATATACTATTAGAGGAGATATATACTGTATACACTATTAGAGGAGATATATACTGTATACACTATTAGAGGAGATATATACTGTATACACTATTAGAGGAGATATATACTGTATACACTATTAGAGGAGATATATACTGTATATACTATTAGAGGAGATATATACTGTATACACTATTAGAGGAGATATATACTGTATATACTATTAGAGGAGATATATACTGTATATACTATTAGAGGAGATATATACTATTAGAGGAGATATATACTGTATATACTATTAGAGGAGATATATACTGTATATACTATTAGAGGAGATATATACTGTATATACTATTAGAGGAGATATATACTGTATACACTATTAGAGGAGATATATACTGTATACACTATTAGAGGAGATATATACTGTATATACTATTAGAGGAGATATATACTATTAGAGGAGATATATACTGTATATACTATTAGAGGAGATATATACTGTATATACTATTAGAGGAGATATATACTGTATATACTATTAGAGGAGATATATACTGTATATACTATTAGAGGAGATATATACTGTATATACTATTAGAGGAGATATATACTGTATATACTATTAGAGGAGATATATACTGTATACACTATTAGAGGAGATATATACTGTATATACTATTAGAGGAGATACATACTGTATATACTATTAGAGGGGATATATACTGTATATACTATTAGAGGAGATATATACTGTATACACTATTAGAGGAGATATATACTGTATACACTATTAGAGGAGATATATACTGTATATACTATTAGAGGAGATATATACTGTATATACTATTAGAGGAGATATATACTGTATATACTATTAGAGGAGATACATACTGTATATACTATTAGAGGGGATATATACTGTATATACTATTAGAGGAGATATATACTGTATACACTATTAGAGGAGATATATACTGTATACACTATTAGAGGAGATATATACTGTATACACTATTAGAGGAGATATATACTGTATACACTATTAGAGGAGATATATACTGTATATACTATTAGAGGAGATATATACTATTAGAGGAGATATATACTGTATATACTATTAGAGGAGATATATACTGTATATACTATTAGAGGAGATATATACTGTATACACTATTAGAGGAGATATATACTGTATACACTATTAGAGGAGATATATACTGTATACACTATTAGAGGAGATATATACTGTATACACTATTAGAGGAGATATATACTGTATATACTATTAGAGGAGATATATACTGTATACACTATTAGAGGAGATATATACTGTATATACTATTAGAGGAGATATATACTGTATATACTATTAGAGGAGATATATACTGTATACACTATTAGAGGAGATATATACTGTATACACTATTAGAGGAGATGTATACTGTATATACTATTAGAGGGGATATATACTGTATATACTATTAGAGGAGATATATACTATTAGAGGAGATATATACTGTATATACTATTAGAGGAGATATATACTGTATACACTATTAGAGGACATATATACTGTATATACTATTAGAGGAGATATATACTGTATACACTATTAGAGGAGATATATACTGTATATACTATTAGAGGAGATACATACTGTATATACTATTAGAGGGGATATATACTGTATACACTATTAGAGGAGATATATACTGTATACACTATTAGAGGAGATATATACTGTATATACTATTAGAGGAGATACATACTGTATATACTATTAGAGGAGATACATACTGTATATACTATTAGAGGAGATATATACTGTATACACTATTAGAGGAGATATATACTGTATATACTATTAGAGGAGATATATACTGTATATACTATTAGAGGAGATATATACTGTATACACTATTAGAGGAGATATATACTGTATACACTATTAGAGGAGATGTATACTGTATATACTATTAGAGGAGATGTATACTGTATACACTATTAGAGGAGATATATACTGTATATACTATTAGAGGAGATGTATTACTGTATACACTATTAGAGGAGATGTATACTGTATATACTATTAGAGGAGATATATACTGTATACACTATTAGAGGAGATATATACTGTATACACTATTAGAGGAGATATATACTGTATACACTATTAGAGGAGATATATACTGTATACACTATTAGAGGAGATATATACTGTATACACTATTAGAGGAGATATATACTGTATATACTATTAGAGGAGATATATACTGTATACACTATTAGAGGAGATATATACTGTATACACTATTAGAGGAGATATATACTGTATATACTATTAGAGGAGATATATACTATTAGAGGAGATATATACTGTATACACTATTAGAGGAGATATATACTGTATATACTATTAGAGGAGATATATACTGTATATACTATTAGAGGAGATATATACTGTATATACTATTAGAGGAGATGTATACTGTATATACTATTAGAGGAGATATATACTGTATATACTATTAGAGGAGATATATACTATTAGAGGAGATATATTACTGTATATACTATTAGAGGAGATATATACTGTATATACTATTAGAGGAGATATATACTGTATATACTATTAGAGGAGATATATACTGTATATACTATTAGAGGAGATATATACTGTATATACTATTAGAGGAGATATATACTGTATATACTATTAGAGGATATATATACTGTATATACTATTAGGCTGGGTTCACACTGAGGAATGGAGCGGCTCACAGCAGGGGTCCGGCGCGTCTCCATTTACCATTTTAGGACCAATTTCAGCCCGAATATTAGTGCCTTCTCATCAGTGCCCAAAAGTGCCGCCTTTATCAGTGCACATTAGACACACTGAGGCGGTTTTAGCGCTAGAAATAGCCTCTAAATAGCGCCTGAAAACCACCCCCCTCCCCCCCATCTCATGAAAGTGTCCGATATTGGGGGGGGGGCAGGAAGGGGGTGAAAGTGTACGAAATTGGGGTGCAGAGAGGGGCTGAAAGTGTCTGATATTGGGGGGCAGGAAGGGGATGAAAGTGTCTGATATTGGGGGGCAGGAAGGGGGTGAAAGTGTCTGATATTGGGGGGCAGGAAGGGGGTGAAAGTGTCTGATATTGGGGGGCAGGAAGGGGGTGAAAGTGTCAGATATTGGGGGGCAGGAAGGGGGTGAAAGTGTCCAGTATTGGGGTCACCCTCTGTGTCTTCCTCCTGTACCCCTCTGTGTCCCCCTGTGTCTTCCCCCCGGTCCCCCTCTGTGTCGTCGTCCCCGTGTCGTCCTCCCGGTCCCCCCTCTGTGTGTGCCTCTCCTGTGTCAACCTCTGGTCCCCCTCTGTGTCCACCCCGTGTCTCCTGTGGAATCTACTGTGGAGAGTCCTGGGATGGAGGACCTCTTCTGTGTCGTCCTCCTGTCCCCCTTTGTGTCGTCCGGTTCCCCCCCTGTGTCGTCGTCCGGTTCCCCCCCTGTGTCGTCGTCCGGTTCCCCCCCCGTGTCGTCGTCCGGTTCCCCCCCCCCCGTGTCGTCGTCCGGTTCCCCCCCCCCGTGTCGTCGTCCGGTTCCCCCCCCCGTGTCGTCGTCCGGTTCCCCCCGTGTCGTCGTCCGGTTCCCCCCGTGTCGTCGTCCGGTTCCCCCCGCGTCGTCGTCCGGTTCCCCCCGTGTCGTCGTCCGGTTCCCCCCCCGTGTCGTCGTCCGGGTTCCCCCCCCGTGTCGTCGTCCGGTTCCCCCCCCCGTGTCGTCGTCCGGTTCCCCCCCCGTGTCGTCGTCCGGTTCCCCCCCCCGGTGTCGTCCGGCCTTCCCCCCCCCGTGTCGTCGTCCGGTTCCCCCCCCCGTGTCGTCCGTCCGGTTCCCCCCCCCCCCCCCCCGTGTCGTCGTCCGGTTCCCCCCCGTGTCCGTCGTCCGGTCCCCCCCCGGTCCCCCCCCCCGTGTCCGCCCCCCCGGTCCCCCTCTGTGTCGTCCCCCCAGTCCCCCCTCTGTGTCGTCGTCCCCGTGTCGTCCTCCCGGTCCCCCTCTGTGTGTGCCTCTCCTGTGTCAACCTCTGGTCCCCCTCTGTGTCCACCCCGTGTCTCCTGTGGAATCTACTGTGGAGAGTCCTGGGATGGAGGACCTCTTCTGTGTCGTCCTCCTGTCCCCCTCTGTGTCGTCCTCCCCGTCCCCCTCTGTGTCCCCCCGTGTCTCCTGTGTCGTCCTCAGGTCCCCACCTGTGTCACCCTCGTGTCTTCTGTGTCGTCGTCCGGTTCCCCCCCTGTGTCGTCGTCCGGTTCCCCCCCTCGTGTCGTCGTCCGGTCCCCCCCTCGTGTCGTCGTCCGGCTCCCCCCTCGTGTCGTCGTCCGGCTCCCCCCCTCGTGTCGTCGTCCGGTCCCCCCCCTCGTGTCGTCGTCCGGTCCCCCTCGTGTCGTCGTCCGGTCCCCCCTCGTGTCGTCGTCCGGTCCCCCCCTCGTGTCGTCGTCCGGTCCCCCCCTCGTGTCGTCGTCCGGTCCCCCCCTCGTGTCGTCGTCCGGATCCCCCCTCGTGTCGTCGTCCGTCCCCCCCTCGTGTCGTCGTCCGGTCCACCCCTCGTGTCGTCGTCCGGTCCCCCCCCTCGTGTCGTCGTCCGGTCCCCCCCCTCGTGTCGTCGTCCGGTCCCCCCCTCGTGTCGTCGTCCGGTCCCCCCCTCGTGTCGTCGTCCGGTCCCCCCCTCGTGTCGTCGTCCCGGTCCCCCCCTCGTGTCGTCGTCCGGTCCCCCCCCTCGTGTCGTCGTCCGGTCCCCCCCCCTCGTGTCGTCGTCCGGTCCCCCCCCTCGTGTCGTCGTCCGGTCCCCCCCCCTCGTGTCGTCGTCCGGTCCCCCCCCCCGTGTCGTCGTCCGGTCCCCCCCCCGTGTCGTCCTCTGGCCCCCCCGTGTCGTCCTCTGGCCCCCCCGTGTCGTCCTCTGGCCCCCCCGTGTCGTCCTCTGGCCCCCCCGTGTCGTCCTCTGGCCCCCCCGTGTCGTCCTCTGGCCCCCCCGTGTCGTCCTCCCGGCCCCCCCGTGTCGTCCTCCGGTCCCCCCGTGTCGTCCTCCGGTCCCCCCGTGTCGTCCTCCCGGTCCCCCCGTGTCGTCCTCCGGTCCCCGTGTCTCCTGTGTCGTCCTCCGGTCCCCGTGTCTCCTGTGTCGTCCTCCGGTCCCCATCTGTGTCACCCCCCGTGTCTTCTGTGTCGTCGTCCGGTGCCCCCCCGTGTCGTCCTCCCCGGTCCCCCCCCGTGTCGCCCTCCCGGTCCCCCCCCCCGTGTCGCCCTCCCGGTCCCCCCCCCGTGTCCGCTCTCCCGGTCCCCCCTCCCGTGTCGCCCTCCCGGTCCCCCCTCCCGTGTCGCCCTCCCGGTCCCCCCTCCCGTGTCGCCCTCCCGGTCCCCCCCGTGTCGCCCTCCCGGTCCCCCCCGTGTCGCCCTCCCCGGTCCCCCCCCGTGTCGCCCTCCGGTCCCACCCCGTGTCGTCCTCCGGTCCCCACCCCTGTGTCGTCCTCCGGTCCCCACCCCTGTGTCGTCCTCCGGTCCCCACCCCTGTGTCGTCCTCCGGTCCCCACCCCTGTGTCGTCCTCCGGTCCCCACCCCTGTGTCGTCCCTCCGGTCCCCCCCCGTGTCTCCTGTGTCATCCTCCGGTCCCCATCTGTGTCACCCCCGTGTCTTCTGTGTCGTCGTCCGGCTCCCCCCCCCCGTGTCGTCGTCCGGTTCCCCCCCCGTGTCGTCGTCCGGTCCCCCCCCCCGTGTCGTCGTCCGGTCCCCCCCCCCGTGTCGTCGTCCGGTCCCCCCCCCCGTGTCGTCGTCCGGTCCCCCCCCCCGTGTCGTCGTCCGGTCCCCCCCCCCCCGTGTCGTCGTCCGGTCCCCCCCGTGTCGTCGTCCGGTCCCCCCCGTGTCGTCGTCCGGTCCCCCCCGTGTCGTCGTCCGTCCCCCCCGTGTTGTCGTCCGGTCTCCCCCCGTGTCGTCGTCCAGTCTCCCCCCCGTGTCGTCGTCCGGTCTCCCCCCGTGTCGTCGTCCGGTCTCCCCCCGTGTCGTCGTCCCGGTCCCCCCCGTGTCGTCGTCCGGTCCCCCCCGTGTCGTCGTCTGGTACCCCCGTGTCGTCGTCTGGTCCCCCCCGTGTCGTCGTCTGGTCCCCCCCGTGTCGTCGTCCGGTCCCCCCGTGTCGTCGTCCGATCCCCCCTCGTGTCGTCGTCCGGTCCCCCCCTCGTGTCGTCGTCCGGTCCCCCTCGTCGTCGTCCGGTCCCCCCCCCCGTGTCGTCCTCCAGTCCCTGTGTCTCCTGTGTCGTCCTCCGGTCCCCTTCTGTGTCACCCCCGTGTCTTCTGTGTCGTCGTCCGGCCCCCCCCCCTGTGTCGTCCTCCAGGCCCCCCCCGTGTCGCCCTCCCGGTCCCCCTCCGTGTCGTCCTCCGGTCCCCATCTGTCTCACCCCCGTGTCTTCTGTGTCGTCATCTGATTCCCCCCTGTGTCGTCCTCCCGGTCCCCACCCCTGTGTCGTCCTCCGGTCCCCACCCCTGTGTCGTCCTCCGGTCCCCACCCCTGTGTAGTCCTCCGGTCCCCACCCCTGTGTAGTCCTCCGGTCCCCACCCCTGTGTAGTCCTCCGGTCCCCACCCCTGTGTCGTCCTCCGGTCCCCACCCCTGTGTCGTCCTCCGGTCCCCACCCCTGTGTCGTCCTCCGGTCCCCACCCCTGTGTCGTCCTCCGGTCCCCACCCCTGTGTCGTCCTCCGGTCCCCACCCCTGTGTCGTCCTCCGGTCCCCACCCCTGTGTCGTCCTCCGGTCCCCACCCCTGTGTCGTCCTCCGGTCCCCCCCTGTGTCGTCCCCTCCGGTCCCCCCCTGTGTCGTCCTCCGGTCCCCCCCTGTGTCGTCCTCGGTCCCCCCCTGTGTCGTCCTCCGTCCCCCCCTGTGTCGTCCTCCGGTCCCCCCCTGTGTCGTCCTCCGGTCCCCCCCTGTGTCGTCGTGTGGTCCCCCCTGTGTCGTCGTGTGGTCCCCCCTCGTTTCGTCGTCCGGTCCCCCCGTGTAGTCCGGTCGTCCCCCCCCGTGTCGTCGTCCGGTCCCCCCCTCGTGTCGTCGTCCGGTCCCCCCCTCGTGTCGTCGTCCGGTCCCCCCTCGTGTCGTCGTCCGGTCCCCCCCCTCGTGTCGTCGTTCCGGTCCCCCCTCGTGTCGTCGTCCGGTCCCCCCCTCGTGTCGTCGTCCGGTCCCCCCCTCGTGTCGTCGTCCGGTCCCCCCCTCGTGTCGTCGTCCGGTCCCCCCCTCGTGTCGTCGTCCGGCTCCCCCCCTCGTGTCGTCGTCCGGTCCCCCCCTCGTGTCGTCGTCCGGTCCCCCCCCTCGTCGTCGTCCGGTCCCCCCCTCGTGTCGTCGTCCGGTCCCCCCCCTCGTCGCCCTCCCCGGTCCCCCCCCCCCCGTGTCGCCCTCCCGGTCCCCCCCTCCGTGTCGCCCTCCCGGTCCCCCCCTCCGTGTCGCCCCTCCCGGTCCCCCCCTCCGTGTCGCCCTCCCGGTCCCCCCTCCGTGTCGCCTCCCGGTCCCCCCCTCCGTGTCGCCTCCCGGTCCCCCCCCCTCTGTGTGCCCTTCCCGTGTCTCCTGTGTCGTCCTCCCAGTCCCCCCTGTCTCGTCTTCCCGGTCCCCCCCCCGTGTCGTCCTCCCGGTCCCCCCGTGTCGTCCTCCCGGTCCCCCCTGTGTCGTCCTCCCGGCCCCCCCGTGTCACCCTCCCGGTCTCCCCCCCCCCGTGTCGCCCTCCCGGTCCCCCCCGTGTCGTCTTCCAGTCCCCCCCCGTGTCGTCCTCCGGTCCCCATCTGTGTCACCCCCGTGTCTTCTCTGTCGTCCTCCGATTTCCCCCCTGTGTCGTCCTCCGGTCCCCCCCTGTGTCGTCCTCCGGTCCCCCCCGTCGTGTCGTCGTCCGGTTCCCCCCGTCGTGTCGTCGTCCGGTCCCCCCCCACGTGTCGTCGTCCGGTCCCCCCCACGTGTCGTCGTCCGGTCCCCCCCACGTGTCGTCGTCCGGTCCCCCCCACGTGTCGTCGTCCGGTCCCCCCCTCGTGTCGTCGTCCGGTCCCCCCCTCGTGTCGTCGTCCGGTCCCCCCCTCGTGTCGTCGTCCGGTCCCCCCTCGTGTCGTCGTCCGGGTCCCCCCTCGTGTCGTCGTCCGGTCCCCCCCCTCGTGTCGTCGTCCGGTCCCCCCTCGTGTCGTCGTCCGGTCCCCCCCTCGTGTCGTCGTCCGGTCCCCCCCCCCCGTGTCGCCCTCCCGGTCCCCCCTCCGTGTCGCCCTCCCGGTCCCCCCTCCGTGTCGCCCTCCCGGTCCCCCCTCCGTGTCGCCCTCCCGGTCCCCCCTCCGTGTCGCCCTCCCGGTCCCCCCTCCGTGTCGCCCTCTGTGTCGCCCTCCCGGTCCCCCCTCCGTGTCGCCCTCCCCGGTCCCCCCCCCCTCTGTGTGCCCCTCCGTGTCTCCTGTGTCGTCCTCCCAGTCCCCCCTGTCTCGTCCTCCCGGTCCCCCACCGTGTCGTCCTCCCGGTCCCCCCCGTGTCGTCCTCCCGGTCCCCCCCGCGTCGTCCTCCCGGTCCCCCCCGCGTCGTCCTCCCGGTCCCCCCCCCCCCGTGTCACCCTCCCGGTCTCCCCCCCGTGTCGCCCCTCCCGGTCCCCCCCGTGTCGCCCTCCCGGTCCCCCCCGTGTCGCCCTCCCGATCCCCCCCGTGTCGTCTTCCAGTCCCCCCCGTGTCGTCCTCCGGTCCCCATCTGTGTCACCCCCGTGTCTTCTGTGTCGTCGTCCGATTCCCCCCTGTGTCGTCCTCCGGTCCCCCCCTGTGTCGTCCTCCGGTCCCCCCCTGTGTCGTCCTCCGGTCCCCCCCTGTGTCGTCCTCCGGTCCCCCCTGTGTCGTCCTCCGGTCCCCCCCTGTGTCGTCCTCCGGTCCCCCCCTGTGTCGTCCTCTTGTCCCCCCTGTGTCGTCCTCTTGTCCCCCCCGTGTCGTCCTCTTGTCCCCCCCGTGTCGTCGTCCGGTCCCCCCCCCCCCCGTGTCGTCGTCCGGCCCCCCCCGTGTCATTGTCTGGTCCCCCCGTGTCATTGTCTGGTCCCCCCCGTGTCATCGTCTGGTCCCCCCGTGTCGTCGTCTGGTCCCCCCTGTGTCGTCGTCCGGATCCCCCCCCCCCTGTGTCATCGTCCGGTCCCCCCCCCCGTTTCGTCCTCCCGGTCCCCCCCCCCGTTTCGTCCTCCCGGTCCCCCCCCGTGTCGCCCCTCCCCGGTCCCCCCCCGTGTCGCCCTCCCGGTCCCCCCCCCCGTGTCGCCCCTCCCGGTCCCCCCCCCCCGTGTCGCCCTCCCCGGTCCCCCCCCCCCCCGTGTCGCCCTCCCGGTCCCCCCCCCCGTGTCGCCCTCCCGGTCCCCCCCCCCCGTGTCGCCCTCCCGGTCCCCCCCCCCGTGTCGCCCTCCCGGTCCCCCCCGTGTCGTCCTCCCGGCCCCCCCCCGTGACGTCGTCCGGTCCCCCCCCGTGTCGTCGTCTGGTCCCCCCCCCCGTGTCGTCGTCTGGTCCCCCCCCACCGTGTCGTCGTCCGGTTCCCCCCCCCCGTGTCGTCGTCCGGTCCCCCCCGTGTCGTCGTCCGGTCCCCCTCGTGTCGTCGTCCGGCCCCCCCCCCCGTGTCGTCGTCCGGTCCCCCCCCGTGTCGTCATCCGGTCCCCCCCCCTCGTGTCGTCGTCCGGTCCCCCCCTCGTGTCGTCGTCCGGATCCCCCCTCGTGTCGTCGTCCGGGTCCCCCCTCGTGTCGTCCTCCGGTCCCCCCCTCGTGTCGTCCTCCGGTCCCCCCTCGTGTCGTCCTCCGGTCCCCCCCCTCGTGTCGTCGTCCGGTCCCCCCCCTCGTCGTCGTCCGGTCCCCCCCCCTCGTCGTCGTCCGGTCCCCCCCTCGTCGTCGTCCGGTCCCCCCCCGTGTCGTCGTCCGGTCCCCCCCCGTGTCGTCGTCCGGTTCCCCCCCGTGTCGTCGTCCGGTCCCCCCCGTGTCGTCGTCCGGTCCCCCCCGTGTCGTCCTCCGGTCCCCATCGTTGTCACCCCCCCGTGTCTTCTGTGTCGTCGTCCTCCGGTCCCCCCCTGTGTCGTCCTCCGGTCCCCCCCCTGTGTCGTCCTCCGGTCCCCCCCCTGTGTCGTCCTCCGGTCCCCCCCTGTGTCGTCCTCCGGTCCCCCCCCCTGTGTCGTCCTCCGGTCCCCCCCCTGTGTCGTCCTCCGGTCCCCCCCTGTGTCGTCCTCCGGTCCCCCCCTGTGTCGTCCTCCGGTCCCCCCCTGTGTCGTCCTCCGGTCCCCCCCTGTGTCGTCCTCTTGTCCCCCCGTGTCGTCGTCCGGTCCCCCCCGTGTCGTCGTCCGGTCCCCCCCGTGTCGTCGTCCGGTCCCCCCCCCGTGTCGTCGTCCCGTCCCCCCCGTGTCGTCGTCCGGTCCCCCCCTCGTGTCGTCGTCCGGTCCCCCCCTTGTCGTCGTCCGGTCCCCCCTTGTCGTCCTCCGGTCCCCCCCCCCTCCGGTGTCGTCCTCCGGTCCCATCTGTGTCACCCCCGTGTCTTCTGTGTCGTCGTCCGGATCCCCCCACGTCTCGTCGTCCGGTCCCCCCCGTGTCGTCGTCCGGTCCCCCCTGTGTCGTCGTCCGGTCCCCCCCCGTGTCGTCGTCCGGTCCCCCCCCGTGTCGTCGTCCGGTCCCCCCCGTGTCGTCGTCCGGTCCCCCCCGTGTCGTCGTCCGGTCCCCCCCGTGTCGTCGTCCGGTCCCCCCCTCGTGTCGTCGTCCGGTCCCCCCCTCGTGTCGTCGTCCGGTCCCCCCCCCCGTGTCGTCGTCCGGTCCCCCCCCCGTGTCGTCGTCCGGTCCCCCCCCGTGTCGTCGTCCGGTCCCCCCCTCGTGTCGTCGTCCGGTCCCCCCTTGTGCCGTCGTCCGGTCCCCCCCGTGTCGTCGTCCGGTCCCCCCCCGTGTCGTCGTCCGGTCCCCCCCCCCGTGTCGTCGTCCGGTCCCCCCCGTGTCGTCGTCCGGTCCCCCCCCCGTGTCGTCGTCCGGTCCCCCCGTGTCGTCGTCCGGTCCCCCCCCCCGTGTCGTCGTCCGGTCCCCCCCCCCGTGTCGTCGTCCGGTCCCCCCTCGTGTCGTCGTCCGGCTCCCCCCCTCGTGTCGTCGTCCGGTCCCCCCCCTCGTGTCGTCGTCTGGTCCCCCCCTCGTGTCGTCGTCCGGTCCCCCCCTCGTGTCGTCGTCCGGTCCCCCCCTCGTGTCGTCGTCCGGTCCCCCCCTCGTGTCGTCGTCCGGTCCACCCCCCCTCGTGTCGTCCTCCGGTCCCCCCCCTCATGTCGTCGTCCGGTCCCCCCCCGTGTCGTCGTCCTCCGGTCCCCCCTGTGTCGTCCTCCGGTCCCCCCCTGTGTCGTCCTCCGGTCCCCCCCCTGTGTCGTCCTCCGGTCCCCCCCTGTGTCGTCCTCCGGTCCCCCCCGGTGTCGTCCTCCGGTCCCCCCCCTGTGTCGTCCTCCGGTCCCCCCCCTGTGTCGTCCTCCGGTCCCCCCCCTGGGTCGTCCCTCCGGTCCCCCCCCCTGGGTCGTCCTTGTCCCCCCTGTGTCGTCGTGTGGTCCCCCCCCCGTGTCGTCGTCCGGTCCCCCCCCCCCGTGTCGTCGTCCGGTCCCCCCCGTGTCGTCGTCCGGTCCCCCCCGTGTCGTCGTCCGGTCCCCCCCCCCGGTGTCGTCGTCCGGTCCCCCCCCGGTGTCGTCTTCCGGTCCCCCCCCGGTGTCGTCGTCCGGTCCCCCCGGTGTCGTCGTCCGGTCCCCCCCCTGTGTCGTCCTCCGGTCCCCCCCGTGTCGTCCTCCGGTCCCCCCCCCCTGGGTCGTCCTCTGGTCCCCCCTGTGTCGTCCTTGTCCCCCCCGTATCGTCGTGTGTTCCCCCCCCGTGTCGTCGTCCGGCGTGTGTTCCCCCCCCGTGTCGTCGTCCGGTCCCCCCCCCCGTGTCGTCGTCCGGTCCCCCCCCCCGTGTCGTCGTCCGGTCCCCCCCCCCGTGTCGTCGTCCGGTCCCCCCCCCGTGTCGTCGTCCGGTCCCCCCCCCCGTGTCGTCGTCCGGTCCCCCCCTGTGTCGTCGTCCGGTCCCCCCCCCGTGTCGTCGTCCGGTCCCCCCCCGGTGTCGTCGTCCGGTCCCCCCCCCGGTGTCGTCGTCCGGTCCCCCCCTCGTGTCGTCGTCCGGTCCCCCCCTCGTGTCGTCGTCCGGTCCCCCCCTCGTGTCGTCGTCCGGTCCCCCCCCTCGTGTCGTCGTCCGGTCCCCCCCCTCGTGTCGTCGTCCGGTCCCCCCATGTCATTCTCCGGTCCCCCCTCCGTGTCGTCGTCCGGTCCCCGTGTCTCCTGTGTCGTCCTCCGGTCCCAATCTGTGTCACCCCCATGTCTTCTGTGTCGTCGTCCGGTCCCCCCACGTCTCGTCGTCCAGTCCCCCCCCGTGTCGTCGTCCGGTCCCCCCGTATCATCGTCTGCCCCCCCGTATCATCGTCTGCCCCCCCGTGTCGTCCGGTCCCCCCGTTTCGTTGTCCGGTCCCCCCCGTGTCGTCCTCCTGGTCCCCCCCCCCCCGTGTCGTCCTCCCGGTCGTCCCCCCGTGTCATCCTCCCGGTCCCCCCCCCGTGTCGTCCTCCCGGTCCCCCCCCCGTGTCGTCCTCCCGGTCCCCCCTCTGTGTCGCCCTCCCGGTCCCCCCTCTGTGTCGCCCTCCCGGTCCCCCCTCTGTGTCGCCCTCCCGGTCCCCCCCTCTGTGTCGCCCTCCCGGTCCCCCCTCTGTGTCGCCCTCCCGGTCCCCCCCCTCTGTGTGCCCCTCCGTGTCTCCTGTGTCGTCCTCCCGGTCCCCCACTGTGTCGTCCTCCCGGTCCCCACCTGTGTCGTCCTCCCGGTCACCCCCCCGTGTCGTCGTCCGGTCCCCCCCGTGTCGTCGTCCGTTCCCCCCATGTCATCGTCCGTTCCCCCCCCGTGTCGTCGTCCGTTCCCCCCCCCGTGTCGTCGTCCGTTCCCCCCCCGTGTCGTCGTCCGTTCCCCCCCCGTGTCGTCGTCCGTTCCCCCCGTGTCATCGTCCGGTCCCCCCCGTGTCCTCGTCCGGTCCCCCCCGTGTCGTCCTCCGGTCCCCCCCGTGTTGTCCTCCGGTCCCCCCCTCGTGTCGTCCTCCGGTCCCCCCCTCATGTCGTCGTCCGGTCCCCCCCCGTGTCGTCGTCCGGTCCCCATCGTTGTCACCCCCGTGTCTTCTGTGTCGTCGTCCTCCGGTCCCCCCCTGTGTCGTCCTCCGGTCCCCCCCTGTGTCGTCCTCCGGTCCCCCCCTGTGTCGTCCTCCGGTCCCCCCCCCTGTGTCGTCCTCCGGTCCCCCCCCTGTGTCGTCCTCTGGTCCCCCCTGTGTCGTCCTTGTCCCCCCCGTGTCGTCGTGTGGTCCCCCCCCGTGTCGTCGTCCGGTCCCCCCCCCCGTGTCGTCGTCCGGTCCCCCCCCGGTGTCGTCGTCCGGTCCCCCCCGGTGTCGTCGTCCGGTCCCCCCCGGTGTCGTCGTCCGGTCCCCCCCTGTGTCGTCCTCCGGTCCCCCCCCCTGGGTCGTCCTCTGGTCCCCCCTGTGTCGTCCTTGTCCCCCCCGTGTCGTCGTGTGTTCCCCCCGTGTCGTCGTCCGGTCCCCCCCCCGTGTCGTCGTACGGTCCCCCCCCCCGTGTCGTCGTCCGGTCCCCCCCCCGTGTCGTCGTCCGGTCCCCCCCCGTGTCGTCGTCCGGTCCCCCCCCCGGTGTCGTCGTCCGGTCCCCCCCCCCCGGTGTCGTCGTCCGGTCCCCCCTCGTGTCGTCGTCCGGTCCCCCCCCGGTGTCGTCGTCCGGTCCCCCCTCGTGTCGTCGTCCGGTCCCCCCCCTCGTGTCGTCGTCCGGTCCCCCCCTCGTGTCGTCGTCCGGTCCCCCCCTCGTGTCGTCGTCTGGTCCCCCCCATGTCATCGTCCGGTCCCCCCTTGTCATTCTCCGGTCCCCCCTCCGTGTCGTCGTCCGGTCCCCGTGTCTCCTGTGTCGTCCTCCGGTCCCCATCTGTGTCACCCCCGTGTCTTCTGTGTCGTCGTCCGGTCCCCCCACGTCTCGTCGTCCAGTCCCCCCCCGTGTCGTCGTCCGGTCCCCCCGTATCATCGTCTGTCCCCCCGTTTCGTTGTCCGGTCCCCCCCGTGTCGTCCTCCCCGGTCGTCCCCCCCCCATGTCGTCCTCCCGGTCGTCCCCCCGTGTCATCCTCCCGGTCCCCCCCCCCGTGTCGCCCTCCCGGTCCCCCCTCTGTGTCGCCCTCCCGGTCCCCCCTCTGTGTCGCCCTCCCGGTCCCCCCTCTGTGTCGCCCTCCCGGTCCCCCCTCTGTGTCGCCCTCCCGGTCCCCCCTCTGTGTCGCCCTCCCGGTCCCCCCCTCTGTGTGCCCCTCCGTGTCTCCTGTGTCGTCCTCCCGGTCCCCACCTGTGTCGTCCTCCCGGTCACCCCCCCGTGTCGTCGTCCGGTCCCCCCCCGTGTCGTCGTCCGTTCCCCCCATGTCGTCGTCCGTTCCCCCCCCCCCCCCCCGTGTCGTCGTCCGTTCCCCCCCCGTGTCGTCGTCCGTTCCCCCCCCGTGTCGTCGTCCGTTCCCCCCCCGTGTCGTCGTCCGTTCCCCCCGTGTCATCGTCCGGTCCCCCCCGTGTCCTCGTCCGGTCCCCCCCGTGTCGTCCTCCGGTCCCCCCCCGTGTCCTCGTCCGGTCCCCCCCCCGTGTCGTCCTCGTCCGGTCCCCCCCCGTGTCGTCCTCCGGTTCCCCCCCGTGTCGTCCTCCGGTCCCCCCCCGTGTCGTCCTCCGGTCCCCCCCCGTGTCGTCCTCCGGTCCCCCCCCCCTGTGTCGTCCTCCGGTCCCCCCCCGTGTCGTCCTCCGGTCCCCCCGTGTCGTCCTCCGGTCCCCCCCCCCCGTGTCGTCCTCCGGTCCCCAGTGTCTCCTTTGTCGTCCTCCGGTCCCCATCTGTGTCACCCCCGTGTCTTCTGTGTCATCCTCCGGTCCCCCCCCCTCGTGTCGTCGTCCGGTCCCCCTCGTGTTGTCGTCCCGGTCCCCCCCCTCGTGTCGTCCTCCCGGTCCCCCCCCCTGTGTCGTCCTCCTGGTCCCCCCCCTGTGTCGTCCTCCTGGTCCCCCCCTGTGTCGTCCTCCTGGTCCCCCCCCTGTGTCGTCCTCCTGGTCCCCCCCCTGTGTCGTCCTCCTGGTCCCCCCCTCGTGTCGTCCTCCTGGTCCCCCCCTCGTGTCGTCCTCCCGGTCCCCCCCTGTGTCGCCTTCCCGGTCCCCCCCTCTGTGTCGCCCTCCCGGCCCCCCCCCTCTGTGTCGCCCTCCTCCGGTCCCCCCCCCTCTGTGTGCCCCTCCGTGTCTCCTGTGTCGTCCTCCCGGTCCCCCCCGTGTCGTCCTCCCGGTCCCCCCCCGTGTCGTCCTCCCGGTCCCCCCCGTGTCGTCCTCCCGGTCCCCCCCCGTGTCGTCCTCCCGGTCCCCCCTGTGTCGTCCTCCCGGTCCCCCCCGTGTCGTCCTCCCGGTCCCCCCCGTGTCGTCCTCCCGGTCCCCCCCGTGTCGTCTTCCCGGTCCCCCCCGTGTCGTCTTCCCGGTCCCCCCCGTGTCGTCCTCCCGGTCCCCCCTGTGTCGTCCTCTCGGTCCCCCCTGTGTCGTCCTCTCGGTCCCCCCTGTGTCGTCCTCTCGGTCCCCCCTGTGTCGTCCTCTCGGTCCCCCCTGTGTCGTCCTCTCGGTCCCCCCTGTGTCGCCCTCCCGGTCCCCCCTCTGTGTGCCCCTCCCGGTCCCCCCTCTGTGTGCCCCTCTGTGTCTCCTGTGTCGTCCTCCCCCCGGTCCGCCCCGTGTCGTCCTCCCCCCGGTCCCCACCCCGTGTCGTCCTCCCCCCGGTCCCCACCCCGTGTCGTCCTCCCCCCGGTCCCCAGCCCGTGTCGTCCTCCCCCCGGTCCCCACCCCGTGTCGTCCTCCCCCCGGTCCCCACCCCGTGTCGTCCTCCCCCCGGTCCCCACCCCGTGTCGCCCTCCCCCCGGTCCCCCCCCCCCCGTGTCGCCCTCCCGGTCCCCCCCCCGTGTCGCCCTCCCGGTCCCCCCCCCCGTGTCGCCCTCCCGGTCCCCCCCCGTGTCGCCCTCCCGGTCCCCCCCCCCGTGTCGCCCTCCCGGTCCCCCCCCTGTGTCGCCCTCCCGGTCCCCCCCCTGTGTCGCCCTCCCGGTCCCCCCCCTGTGTCGCCCTCCCGGTCCCCCCCCTGTGTCGCCCTCCCGGTCCCCCCTCTGTGTCGCCCTCCTGGTCCCCCCTCTGTGTCGCCCTCCTGGTCCCCCCTCTGTGTCGCCCTCCTTGTCCCCCCTCTGTGTTGTCCTCCGGTCCCCCCCCCCAATCTCTCCTGTGGAATAGGAGAGTCCTGGGATGGAGGACCTCTTAATGATAGCACAATTGGTTGTGGACCACGCTCGGCACTCCAGGGGCTTTCTATTCTATCTAAAATTCTGAGATTTTAATTTGATATAAAATTTTCAGTTTATGACCTATCTTCGAAGAGGAGCATCCTGTACAGATGACATGACCACCTCATTGATGATGGACAAGGACTGGAGTCCTAACATGGAGGACATAATAAACCTCACCCTGGAGATCATCTACCAGCTGACCGGAGAGGTGAGGAGGATTGTGGGAGGTCACATGAAATCACTCTTATCTCTATTAATAAAACACAGACCTGACCGGAGAGGTGAGGAGGATTCTGGGAGGTCACATGACATCACTCTTATCTCTATTAATAAAACACAGACCTGACCGGAGAGGTGAGGAGGATTCTGGGAGGTCACATGACATCACTCTTATCTCTATTAATAATACACAGACCTGACCGGAGAGGTGAGGGGGATTCTGGGAGGTCACATGACATCACTCTTATCTCTAATAATAAAACACAGACCTGACCAGAGAGGTAAGGAGGATTCTGGGATTCTAACATGATATTCCTATTGGTTCCCCAATACAGAGATTTCCTCTTGTGAAGTCAGGTGATCACATGACCATCACAGTGCCTCCATGTGACTCCCGAAAACCTGAGAGACACAACATGGAGAAGATCCTAGAAGTCACCAAGAAGATGATGGAGCTGCTGACAGGAGAGGTGAGCGGTGCCGGGAATTCTGGGACATTATCCAGTAACAGACAAGGGATGTGTCTGGATGGTGACTGTATCATTGTGTGTGTCAGGTTCCTATAAGGTGTCAGGATGTCACTGTCTATTTCTCCATGGAGGAGTGGGAGTATTTAGAAGGACACAAGGATCTCTACAAGGACGTCATGATGGAGAATCAGAAAACTTTGAGTTTTGTGAAAATTGTGGGCAAGAAAAAGATGTTGAGCCTCACCCTGGAGATCCTCAGCCTGCTGACTGGAGAGGTGAGTGTAATAAAGGACTTTGTTGATGGACTTTGTTTGACTTTGTTGTACACAGGGATGTATTTTTGTAGATTCACATCCAAAAAAAAGATGGCTTTGCCCATTAGACAGACAGGTTTGCTTTAATCCCCCCCACCCCAAAATATACCAATCTCTCTTTATGTCCACCATTGAGTCTTGACGTATTCTCTACCCCTGTCAACTCCAACATGTCCTGCTACACCTCTACTCCCATTAACCACCCCCCCCCCAACGCTCAACACCTGACCATACAGGCTCACTTCTATTGTATAACACAGGACTGTAAAAAAGTAATGAAATGTTCTACCGGACAAGACACAATGACCAGATATCACCAAACCTCTACAAGGTGGAGGAGAGGCGAGAACCCCATTACCATCCCCCCACCTTCATCTCTTATACCTAAGAGAAACAAAGAGCAGAAGATCCTGGAACTCACCACCATGATGGTCCATCTGCTGACAGGAGAGGTGAGGAGGATTGTGGGAATTCTGGGACATTATCCAGTAACAGACAAGGGATGTGTCTGGATGGTGACGGTATCATTGTGTGTGTCAGGTTCCTATAAGGTGTCAGGATGTCACTGTCTATTTCTCCATGGAGGAGTGGGAGTATTTAGAAGGACACAAGGATCTCTACAAGGACGTCATGATGGACAATCAGCCGCCCCTCACATCACCGGGTAAGAGGAGACTTTATTGTAAAGGAGAGAGCAGTACGGAGGCTCCACCTAGATCCCCCAAAATCTGATAAACACATAGAAACAATGTATTCAGTCAGTGTGTGTGTTTCCTACAGATGGATCCAGTAATGGGAACCCACCAGAGAGATGTCCCCGTCCTCTGTATTCCCGGGATTCCACACAGGAAGGTCACACCATCCCCCACCATCATCAGGTAGATGATTGATAATTATTGGTAGTTATGATTTATACACAAGCTTATTTGTTACAATTAATGTTTAATATTTTTAGAGTGGAAACCCTGAGAATTATAACATTGTTCTTAAAGAAGAGTATAAAGAGGAGGATGAGGAGTATGGAGTGATGGAGTATTTAGAACAACACAAGGACACCCTATTGGAGAATCAACCACCCCTTGCGTCACCGGGTAAGAAGAGTATATTTACTTCACTTTCATTCCTTGTTTATCTTTGTGATTTCAGGTCGATGTGTTCTCTATTAGATTGAATCATTTTTTATTGTCTTTTAGTAGTTGTAGTGAATCAAATATAAGAAATAGACCTATCCAGGTAATGATTAACTGAAATCTGGCCATTTGGATTGAAAGTTTTTAGTCCCTCCATTCCTCAATATAAAGTCATGTTCCCAACAAATGAGGAGGAGATACTGAGATATCTGGTTTGGTCTCCACCCAGAGACTGGCCACATTAATCACCTTGCAGGTGGACAGACAGACATAGAGAAGGCCATATGAAAGGTCCATCTCCATTCCTCCAATATAACGTCATGTTCCCAACAAATGATGAGGAGATACTGTACACCATATGAAAGGTCCATCTCCTTTCCTCCAATATAAAGTCATGTTCCCAACAAATGATGAGGAGATACTGTACACCATATGAAAGGTCCTTCTCCATTCCTCAATATAACGTCATGTTCCCAACAAATGATGAGGAGATACTGTACACCATATGAAAGGTCCATCTCCATTCCTCCAATATAACGTCATGTTCCCAACAAATGAAGAGGAGATACTGTACACCATATGAAAGGTCCATCTCCATTCCCCCGATATAACGTCATGTTCCCAACAAATGAGGAGGAGATACTGTACACCATATGAAAGGTCCATCTCCATTCCTCCAATATAACGTCATGTTCCCAACAAATGAGGGGGAGATACTGTACACCATATGAAAGGTCCATCTCCATTCCTCAATATAACGTCATGTTCCCAACAAATGAGGAGGAGACACTGTACACCATATGAAAGGTTCATCTCCATTCCTCAATATAACGTCATGTTCCCAACAAATGAGGAGGAGATACTGTACACCATATGAAAGGTCCATCTCCATTCCTCAATATAACGTCATGTTCCCAAAAAATGAGGAGGAGATACTGTACACTATATGAAAGGTCCATCTCCATTCCCCAATATAACGTCATGTTCCCAACAAATGAGGAGGAGATACTGTACACCATATGAAAGATCCATCTTCATTCCTCAATATAACGTCATGTTCCCAACAAATGAAGAGGAGATACTGAGATATCAGGTTTGGTCTCCACCCAGAGACTGGCCACATTAATCACCTTGCAGGTGGACAGACAGACATGGAGAAGGCCATATGAAAGGTCCATCTCCATTCCTCCAATATAACGTCATGTTCCCAACAAATGAGGAGGAGATACTGTACACCATATGAAAGGTCCATCTCCATTCCTCCAATATAACGTCATGTTCCCAACAAATGAGGAGGAGATACTGTACATCATATGAAAGGTCCATCTCCATTCCTCAATATAATGTCATGTTCCCAACAAATGAGGAGATACTGTACACCATATGAAAGGTCCATCTTCATTCCTCAATATAACGTCATGTTCCCAACAAATGAGGAGGAGATACTGTACATCATATGAAAGGTCCATCTCCATTCCTCCAATATAACGTCATGTTCCCAACAAATGAGGAGGAGATACTGTACACCATATGAAAGGTCCATCTCCATTCCTCCAATATAACGTCATGTTCCCAACAAATGAGGAGGAGATACTGTACATCATATGAAAGGTCCATCTCCATTCCTCAATATAATGTCATGTTCCCAACAAATGAGGAGGAGATACTGTACACCATATGAAAGGTCCATCTCCATTCCCCAATATAACGTCATGTTCCCAACAAATGAGGAGGAGATACTGTACATCATATGAAAGGTCCATCTCCATTCCTCAATATAATGTCATGTTCCCAACAAATGAGGAGGAGATACTGTACACCATATGAAAGGTCCATCTCCATTCCTCCAATATAACGTCATGTTCCCAACAAATGAGGAGGAGATACTGAGATATCAGGTTTGGTCTCCACCCAGAGACTGGCCACATTAATCACCTTGCAGGTGGACAGACAGACATGGAGAAGGCCATATGAAAGGTCCATCTCCATTCCTCAGATCTATGTTACACTGATGACTACTAGACTAACCTACACAACGGCTGACTACAAAACATGAACAATCCAAATACATTTGTTGATAATAATAATGTTTCTCTCTCACAGATGGATGTGATTTGGGGAATTCCTCAGAGGGGCCCCGGATTTCATCTGTAGATTATGAAGGAGAAGATACAGAAATCAAAACCAAATCTCGGGGAGAAAAGTCTTATTTGTGCCCGGAGTGCGGTCAAAGTTTTAAACGAAAAGATAGTCTGCGAAGACACGCGAGACTTCACACCGGTGAGACTTTTCCATGTGAAGAGTGCGGGAAGTGTTTTTTGCAGAAATATAAACTCACAGAACACCTGAGAAAGCACACTGGGGAAAAGCTGCATACTTGTACAAAGTGTGGGAAAGGTTTTTTTCAGAAATGTAAACTCGTGAGACACCTGAAGACCCACTCCGATGGTATTCCGTATACCTGTCCAGAGTGCGGCCTGAGCTTCAATCAGAAAAGCGATTTTTGGATCCATCAAAGAGTCCACAAATTCAAGAGTTTTTTGTCGTGTTCGGAGTGCGGGATTTTTTTTGATACTCAAACTGAACTTACCATACACCAGAGAGCCCACGCCGGTAAGGAGATCTTTTCCTGCTCGGAGTGCGGGAAAGTGTGTGTGAGTAAATCCCGTCTTATTGTACACCAGAGAAGCCACACCGGTGAAAAGCCCTTTTCATGCTCCCAATGCCAGAAAGCATTCGTAGTAAAGTCAGAACTTACCATCCACCAGAGAAGTCACACCGGCGAGGTGCCGTTTACATGCCCAGAGTGCGGGAAAGGTTTCACACGACACGGGAACTTAACTAATCACTTGAAAGTCCACACTGGGGAGAAGCCGTACTCCTGCCCTGAGTGCGAGAAATCCTTCGGCCGGAGAGCTGAACTTGTTATGCACCTGAGTGATCACACGGGGGATTATCGTTTTACATGCTCGGGGTGCGGGAAAGGTTTCTCTCATAAAGGAAAACTCCACGTACACGAGAGAACTCACAAGGGTTTCACACAACAGGGGAACTTAACTAATGACATGGAAGCCCACACTCTGGAGAATTTGTTCTCCTGTCCGGAGTGTAAGAAATCCTTCACCCAGAGAAATGAATTTGTTATGCACCTGAGCTTTCACACGGGGGATTATCCTTTTTCATGCTCAGGGTGCGGGAAAGGTTTCTCTCATAGAGGAGAACTTCACGTACACGAGAGATTGCACAAGGGTTTCACACAGCAAGGAAACTCAACTAACGACCTGAAAGTCCACATTCGGGAGAAGCCTTTCTCCTGTCCAAAGTGTGAGAAATCCTTCACCCGGAGAAATGATCTTGTTATGCACCTGAGCGTTCACACGGGGGATTATCCTTTTTCATGTTCATTGTGCGGGAAAGGTTTCTCGCATAAAGGAAAACTTCACGTACACGAGAGAACTCACAAGAGTAAGCGACCTTAAACCTGTTCAGAGTGCGGAGAAACCTACCTGGAAAATTCACATCTTCTTGAACACCTAAGAAGCAAGGGGTGGGGGGCGTTGCCAGGATCTGATGCCGAGCGGACTTGTGTATCTTCCTGACTTTATCCTGCTACAGACCAGGACACTGTATTAGAGATCCTGCGCCTGTAACTTAAGCACCTTCTCCACGCCTTGATCATGTCTCCCAGCAAGCTGAAACCCACCAAACCAAGATACCGTTACAACTGGCTCCACTGAACCTCAAGTAAAAGCTTTGCAAGACAAATCGGTTGACGCTGAACATAGGCTCCGCTGCAATAATCTTCGAGTGCTGACCATACCAAAGAAGGCAGGAAGGATCCATACCTGCTGAATTCGCTGAGACCTTCCTAACTACCTTGTTGGACCTGACAGATCTTCCACTGACCTTTTGTGGTTGAGAGAGTGCATCACGTTCCCTTGGCACCTCCAATCCCGATAGTCCTGAGACCCTTCCCTGATATGATTACTAAAATATATGCACTAAGACTTGATCCTATCCACTGCCAGAACCCGCCCGTGTCTTGTTTTTTAGTCTTGTTTCTGAATGTCCATTAGGGGAAGGTGTACCTGGAGGAAACCCACCCCTCCTTAAACACACAGGGATGCACGTGACGCCCAGCAAGAGCACGAGGGCCCACCTGACCTGATCTATCCACTGCTATATGTGCTCCTACTTAGGAGACAATGTCTAGGTCAAGTGGCTAGAGCAGTGGTTCCCAACTCCTGTCCTTAGGACCCACTAACAGGCCAGATTTTAAATATTACCTTGGAGAGATGCAGACTAGAATACTGCAATCACTGAGCAGCAAATTATATCACCTGTGATGTATTTCAGTTATCTTGCAAACCTGGCCTGTTAGTGGGTCCTGAGGACAGGAGTTGAGAACCACTGGGCAAGAGGGACCCTCAGGGACTATGGATCCAGCCCCTTAAAATTGAATTCCCAGAATTAAGCTTCTTTGTAAAAACTGCAGGCATGGCATGAGTTAAGTCTAACGAGGTACCTTCGGCCTCATAGACTTATCTCTATTATTCTCATCTGACAGGTTTTTGTTGCCCCAGGAAGATAATTTACAGAGCTCTGATGCTGTTCACTGTAGTCTCAGTTCCTTCAAGAGCAGAGTTGCTAGAACTGCTATTCCCTCTCCTTCTGCCCATTCACAGAAGCCTTTGTAATATGTGAACTCGTTCACAAAATACAAGGGCTTCTGTGAATGGGCAGCAGAGGGGAAATGCAGGCATAGCTGCTCTGTGTGCTTTTCTCCTCTCGCAGCCGGAGTGTAGCCTTTGGGAGTGCAAAAAACCTGTCTCGTATAAGTAAAATAGATAAGTCCCAGAGGTGACATGCATCTAATTGGACTTGACTTCTTCTGGGCCTGTACTTTTTGCAAAGTTGCGGAATTCCTGGATTTCAGCTTTAATACTCTCAACCAGATAAATAATAAAGCCTGAACTGGGTTCCCTTTCTTCTGTTCACTTCCCTGGGGGGACACAAAACTGGGGACATGCTCTGATGTCTTCAACATTTCTGCTTTGGACCACTAAGTTGTGTTTTGCATTGCTTTTCTTTTTCTTGTAGATTGTAAGTTGTCACATGTGACCTCACCTGTGTGGGCTGCGTCATTTAGAGTATGTAGTAACCGTATGTCTCTAAAAATCGCATTAAAAAAAGAAGAAGAAAAAATGCTCTGGGACTCAAGGGGATATAGGGGAGAAAAAGGTCAAGACACTCAAGGGGTTAAATTAAATGTAATCTGAATTGATAATATATAGAACAAGGTTGTCAAGGACTGCAGTCCCTATCATTTCCACAAGGTGACGATCCCACTTACGGTATATTGAGAGAAACTCACACAGGAAGTCTCTATGATCCCTACAAACAGGAAGTGATGTCTGGTACACACAGGAAGTGATGTCAGGTATAAAGAGGAATTTCCGGGTAAGAGGTGAGTTGGGAGGAAGTAGAGAGGAGACGTTGCTGGGAAAGACAAAGAGGTAATAAGATATTATAGAAGTCATAATATGAGAATATAATACATCACAATAAAATCATACATTAATATATAAATATCTGATATCTACCTCCATACACACACGTATTGATATTTATTACATAATCAATAAATCCTATCCCATTTTTTGAGCTCATCAATACATACCCTACATACTACGTCCTGGATTTATAATTGTTATATGGATCTACCGACACCGGGAGCCAATTTAGAGAGCATCCGGAACATGGAAACAATAAAAAGAAGACTCATCTAAATCTGCCCTAAGACGGGTTTGTCGGTACATGGAGGAAGCCACCGTGTGACATCACTACGTATGGCAGAGCACTTCATATATCACCGCATCAGGTAGGACACGTCAACCATCTGACACACTTGCTGTCCAAGCTGTGCTTTGTAATTTCTGGACATCCGGTCAGTCTTTGGGATTGTATCTGTCTCAGGTTGTTGTCTTGGGTGGGATGGGGTAGGTGAGACTAGTTTGGGTTGAGACTGGTTAAGGTTGGAGGTGGCCAGTATTCCATAGGGGTTCCCCGAGGCTTTGTCCTCTACACCCTCTATCTACAACTCCTTCTTGTGTCAGTTGATTGGTCATGGCTTCCAATACCATCCCTATGCTGATGACACCTAACTCGTCTCTATACTCCTCACATCACCCCTTCCGATTCCATGACCATTGCTAAATTACTACATGACATATCTGTCTGGAAGTCTCACCACTTTCTCATACTCTGTCTTTCCATAACGGAGCTCATAATATTTCCTATGAAGGCTAGATAGGAAAACAAAGGGTTCCTTGTAATCTCCTGTTATTAGTATTAAAATGATTTTTCAATGTGTTCAAATAAATCTTTATTTTTTTCATTTAGAACTTGGCTGGTAGTAATAATTTTATGGAGATGATGTAACAAGGGAGTAGAAGAGTCCTGGGTTTGAGGACTTCATAGTGATAACACAACCATTGTTTTTTAATCAGAATACGAACCCCGCTCAGCACTCCAGGGGGTTCCTGTGCATTCCGAATCACACCGATTCTTAGGTTCTATAGTCATATAAAATGTATATGATGATGGAGGAGGACCGGAGTCATAGCATGGAGAAGATACTTAACCTCACCCTGGAGATCATCTACCTGCTGACCGGAGAGGTGAGGAGGATTCTGGGAGGTCACATGACATCACTCTTATCTCTATTAATAATACACAGACCTGACCGGAGAGGTGAGGAGGATTCTGGGAGGTCACATGACATCACTCTTATCTCTATTAATAATGCACAGACCTGACCGGAGAGGTGAGGAGGATTCTGGGAGGTCACATGACATCACTCTTGTCTAGTCTGGTCAGTAGACCATGGTCTTATTGTAGACATGTTGATGATGTCAGATGATTGATATCGGTTTATCTTTCTCCTGATCTGTAGGATTATGTTGTAGTGAAGAGGTTTAGTGGGGAGCCAATCACTGGAGGATGGAGCAGGACCCAGAGCCCCACCATGGTGCCTCCCCCTCGTTCTCCCATACCAGAGAGGAAGAAAGAACAGAAGATCCTGGGACTGACCACCATGATGGTCCATCTGCTGACAGGAGAGGTGAGCGGTGCCGGGAATTCTGGGACATTATCCAGTAACAGACAAGGGATGTGTCTGGATGGTGACTGTATCATTGTGTGTGTCAGGTTCCTATAAGGTGTCAGGATGTCACTGTCTATTTCTCCATGGAGGAGTGGGAGTATTTAGAAGGACACAAGGATCTCTACAAGGACGTCATGATGGAGAATCAGCAGACTTTAGGTTTTGTGAAGCTTGAAAGGACGGAATTTCCCTGCAATGAGAAGATATTGAACCTCACCCTGGAGATCCTAAGCCTGCTGACTGGAGAAGTGAGTGTAATAAAGAGGTTAATATTGTACTAAGTTGTACATAGGGATGAGCTTTATGTTCTGGTCGAACATGAGTTTGACTCGAATATTGGCTGTTTGCCGAATAGCTAACAATTTGGGGTGTTCGTGGCAAATTCCAAAGCCACGGAACACCCTTTTAAAAGTCTATGGGAGAAATCAAAAGTGCTAATTTTGAAGGTTAATATGCAAGTTATTGTCATAAAAAGTGTTGGGGACCCGGGTCCTGCCCCAGGGGACTTATATCAATGCAAAAAAAAGTTTTAAAAACGATTTTTTTCGGGAGCAGTGATTTTAATAATGCTTAAAGTGAAACAATAAAAGTGAAATATTCCTTTAAATTTCTTACCTGGGGGGTGTCTATAGTATGCCTGTAAAGTAGCGCATGTTTCCCGTGTTTAGAACACTCCCTGCACAAAATGTAATTTCTAAAGGAAAAAAATCATTTAAAACTACTTGCGGCTATTGGTGAATTGTCGGGTCCCGGCAATACAGATAAAAGTCATTGGAAAAAACGACATGGGTCCCCCCCCCAGTCCATTACCAGGCCCATTGGATCTGGTATGAATATTAAGGGGAACCCCGAACCAAAATAAAATAAAAAATACATGGGGTCCCCCCAAATTCCATTACCAGGCCCTTCAGGTCTGGTATGGATATTAAGGGGAACCCTGCGATAGATTTTAAAAAAAATGGCGTAGAGTCCTCCTCAAAATCCATACCAGTCCTGAAGGGCGATGCCACGGGGAAACCGCCGGCAACCCCCGTTGCGTCAGAGGGGGGCGGGGTCACCCATCCACGTCATGGGTGGCCCCACCCTCGATTATTTAAGAGCTGTCAGATGGGTGGCGCGTCATTCGGCCGGGCGCCTCCTATGGAGGCTGTTTCGATCATGGCAGCGGGTCGTAGAAGGATTACAGCGCTGGAATTAACTTTTTTCTTTGTTAAAGGACTTGTCCCACGCTGTGTGTGTGTGTGTGGTTTTTTTTTTTTTTTTACTTTTTTTTGTCACTTTTTTGGGGTGAAATGGTAGGGGTACAATGTACCCCGTTACCAATTCACATGGGGGGGCCGGGATCTGGGGGTCCCCTTTGTTAAAGGGGGCTTCCAGATTCCGATAAGCCCCCCCCCGCCCGCAGACCCCCACAACCACCGGGCAAGGGTTGTGGGAATGAGGCCCTTGTCCCCATCAACATGCGGACATCCTCCCCGTGTTTAGGGCATGTGGTCTGGTACGGTTCAGTAGGGGGGGCGCTCTCTCGTCCCCCCCTCTTTTCCTGCGGCCTGCCAGGTTGCGCGCTCAGATAAGGGATTGGTATGGATTTTTGGGGGGAACCCCACGCCATTTTTTTATTTTGGTTCAGGGTTCCCCTTAATATTCATACCAGACCCAAAGGGCCTGGTATTTGACTGGTGGGGGAACCCGTGTCGTTTTTTTTTCAATGACTTTTATCTGTATTGCCGGGATCCGTCAATTCATTATAGCCGCGAGTAGTTTTAAATGACTTTTTTCCTTTTTAGAAATGTCATTTTGTGCAGGGACAGTTCTAAACACGGGAAACATGCGCCACTTTACAGGCATACTATAGACACCCCCAGGTACGAAAATTTAAAGGAATATTTCACTTTTATTGTTTCACTTTAAGCATTATTAAAATCACTGCTCTCGAAAAAACAGCAGTTTTTAAAACCTTTTTTTTGCATTGATACATGTCCCCTGGGGCAGGACCCGGGTCCCCAAACCCTTTTTATGACAATAACTTGCATATTAACTTTTAATTTTTCATGTTCGTGTCCCATAGACTTTAACAGTGTCCGCGTGTTCGAACAAATTTTTTGCCTGTTCGTATGTTCTGTTGCGAACCGAACCGGGGGGGGGGGGGGGGGGTGTTCGGCTCATCATTACACTGGGATGTATTTTTGCAGATTCACATTTAAAAAAAAAAAAGCTTGTGCTTTGCCCATTAAACAGGTTTGCTTTAATCCCTCCTGACCCCAGAATATTCCGATCTCTCTTTCTGTCCAGCATTGGGATCTATTCCCTAACCCTGTCTCCTCCAACTGCTCCATCTCTACTCCCAACCCCCAACTCCTCCGTCTGCTCCACCTCTACTCCCATTACACCAACCCTCCACCCTCAAAACCTGACCATACATACTCACTTTTCTTGTATAACACAGGACTGTAAAGTAGTAATGAAAAGTTCTACTGAACATGACTCACCGAGAAGACCTCACCAAACCTCTACAAGATGTAGGAGAGGCCAAAACCCCATCACCATCCCCCCACCTCCATCCCTCATACCCGAGAGACAGAATGAGCAAAAGATCCTGGAACTTACAACCATGATGGTCCATCTTCTGACAGGAGAGGTGAGGAGGATTGTGGGAATTCTGGGAGATTATCCAGTAACAGACAAGGGATGTGTCTGGATGGTGACTGTATCATTGTGTGTGTCAGGTTCCTATAAGGTGTCAGGATGTCACTGTCTATTTCTCCATGGAGGAGTGGGAGTATTTAGAAGGACACAAGGATCTCTACAAGGACGTCATGTTGGACAATCAGCCGCCCCTCACATCACCGGGTAAGAGGAGACTTTATTGTAAAGGAGAGAGCAGTACGGAGGCCCCATCCAACAAATGAGGAGGAGATACTGTACACCATATGAAAGATCCATCTCCATTCCTCCAATATAACGTCATGTTCCCAACAAATGAGGAGGAGATACTGTACACCATATGAAAGGTCCATCTCCATTCCTCCAATATAACGTCATGTTCCCAACAAATGAGGAGGAGATACTGTACACCATATGAAAGGTCCATCTCCATTCCTCAATATAATGTCATGTTCCCAACAAATGAGGAGGAGATACTGTACACCATATGAAAGGTCCATCTCCATTCCTCCAATATAACGTCATGTTCCCAACAAATGAGGAGGAGATACTGTACACCATATGAAAGGTCCATCTCCATTCCTCAATATAACGTCATGTTCCCAACAAATGAGGAGGAGATACTGTACACCATATGAAAGGTCCATCTCCATTCCTCAATATAATGTCATGTTCCCAACAAATGAGGAGGAGATACTGTACACCATATGAAAGGTCCATCTCCATTCCTCCAATATAACGTCATGTTCCCAACAAATGAGGAGGAGATACTGTACACCATATGAAAGGTCCATCTCCATTCCTCCAATATAACGTCATGTTCCCAACAAATGAGGAGGAGATACTGTACACCATATGAAAGGTCCATCTCCATTCCTCCAATATAACGTCATGTTCCCAACAAATGAGGAGGAGATACTGTACACCATATGAAAGGTCCATCTCCATTCCTCCAATATAACGTCATGTTCCCAACAAATGAGGAGGAGATACTGTACACCATATGAAAGGTCCATCTCCATTCCCCCAATATAACGTCATGTTCCCAACAAATGAGGAGGAGATACTGTACACCATATGAAAGGTCCATCTCCATTCCTCCAATATAACGTCATGTTCCCAACAAATGAGGAGGAGATACTGTACACCATATGAAAGGTCCATCTCCATTCCCCCAATATAACGTCATGTTCCCAACAAATGAGGAGATACTGTACACCATATGAAAGGTCCATCTCCATTCCTCCAATATAACGTCATGTTCCCAACAAATGAGGAGATACTGTACATCATATGAAAGGTCCATCTCCATTCCCCCAATATAACGTCATGTTCCCAACAAATGAGGGGGAGATACTGTACACCATATGAAAGGTCCATCTCCATTCCTCCAATATAACGTCATGTTCCCAACAAATGAGGAGGAGATACTGTACACCATATGAAAGGTCCACCTCCATTCCTCCATATAACGTCATGTTCCCAACAAATGAGGAGGAGATACTGTACACCATATGAAAGGTCCATCTCCATTCCCCAATATAACGTCATGTTCCCAACAAATGAGGAGGAGATACTGTACACCATATGAAAGGTCCATCTCCATTCCTCCAATATAACGTCATGTTCCCAACAAACGAGGAGGAGATACTGTACACCATATGAAAGGTCCATCTCTATTCCTCAATATAACGTCATGTTCCCAACAAATGAGGAGGAGATACTGTACACCATATGAAAGGTCCATCTCCATTCCTCAATATAACGTCATATTCCCAACAAATGAGGAGGAGATACTGTACACCATATGAAAGATCCATCTTCATTCGTCCAATATAACGTCATGTTCCCAACAAATGAGGAGGAGATAATGTACACCATATGAAAGGTCCATCTCCATTCCTCCAATATAATGTCATGTTCCCAACAAATGAGGAGGAGATACTGTACACCATATGAAAGGTCCATCTCCATTCCTCAATATAACGTCATGTTCCCAACAAATGAGGAGATACTGTACACCATATGAAAGGTCCATCTCCATTCCTCCAATATAACGTCATGTTCCCAACAAATGAGGAGGAGATACTGTACATCATATGAAAGGTCCATCTCCATTCCTCAATATAACGTCATGTTCCCAACAAATGAGGAGGAGATACTGAACACCATATGAAAGGTCCATCTCCATTCCCCAATATAATGCCATGTTCCCAACAAATGAGGAGGAGATACTGTACACCATATGAAAGGTCCATCCCCATTCCTCCAATATAACGTCATGTTCCCAACAAATGAGGAGGAGATACTGTACACCATATGAAAGGTCATCTCCATTCCTCCAATATAACGTCATGTTCCCAACAAATGAGGAGGAGATACTGTACACCATATGAAGGGTCCATCTCCATTCCTCCAATATACTGTCATGTTCCCAACAAATGAGGAGGAGATACTGTACACCATATGAAAGGTCCATCTCCATTCCCCCAATATAATGTCATGTTCCCAACAAATGAGGAGGAGATACTGTACACCATATGAAAGGTCCATCTCCATTCCTCCAATATAATGTCATGTTCCCAACAAATGAGGAGATACTGTACACCATATGAAAGGTCCATCCCCATTCCTCCAATATAACGTCATGTTCCCAACAAATGAGGAGGAGATACTGTACACCATATGAAAGATCCATCTCCATTCCTCAATATAACGTCATGTTCCCAACAAATGAGGAGGAGATACTGAACACCATATGAAAGGTCCATCCCCATTCCTCCAATATAACGTCATGTTCCCAACAAATGAGGAGGAGATACTGTACACCATATGAAAGGTCATCTCCATTCCTCCAATATAACGTCATGTTCCCAACAAATGAGGAAGAGATACTGTACACCATATGAAGGGTCCATCTCCATTCCTCCAATATACTGTCATGTTCCCAACAAATGAGGAGGAGATACTGTACACCATATGAAAGGTCCATCTCCATTCCTCCAATATAATGTCATGTTCCCAACAAATGAGGAGATACTGTACACCATATGAAAGGTCCATCTCCATTCCTCAATATAACGTCATGTTCCCAACAAATGAGGAGGAGATACTGTACACCATATGAAAGGTCCATCTCCATTCCTCAATATAACGTCATGTTCCCAACCAATGAGGAGGAGATACTGTACACCATATGAAAGGTCCATCTCCATTCCTCAATATAACGTCATGTTCCCAACCAATGAGGAGGAGATACTGTACACCATATGAAAGGTCCATCTCCATTCCTCCAATATAACGTCATGTTCCCAACAAATGAGGAGGAGATACTGTACACCATATGAAAGGTCCATCTCCATTCCCCCAATATAACGTCATGTTCCCAACAAATGAGGAGGAGATACTGTACACCATATGAAAGGTCCATCTCCATTCCTCAATATAACGTCATGTTCCCAACAAATGAGGAGGAGATACTGTACACCATATGAAAGGTCCATCCCCATTCCTCCAATATACTGTCATGTTCCCAACAAATGAGGAGGAGATACTGTACACCATATGAAAGGTCCATCCCCATTCCTCCAATATACTGTCATGTTCCCAACAAATGAGGAGGAGATACTGTACACCATATGAAAGGTCCATCTCCATTCCTCCAATATAATGTCATGTTCCCAACAAATGAGGAGGAGATACTGTACACCATATGAAAGGTCCATCTCCATTCCTCCAATATAACGTCATGTTCCCAACAAATGAGGAGGAGATACTGTACACCATATGAAAGGTCCATCCCCATTCCTCCAATATAACGTCATGTTCCCAACAAATGAGGAGGAGATACTGTACACCATATGAAAGGTCCATCTCCATTCCTCAATATAACGTCATGTTCCCAACCAATGAGGAGGAGATACTGTACACCATATGAAAGGTCCATCTCCATTCCTCCAATATAACGTCATGTTCCCAACAAATGAGGAGGAGATACTGTACACCATATGAAAGGTCCATCTCCATTCCCCCAATATAACGTCATGTTCCCAACAAATGAGGAGGAGATACTGTACACCATATGAAAGGTCCATCTCCATTCCTCAATATAACGTCATGTTCCCAACAAATGAGGAGGAGATACTGTACACCATATGAAAGGTCCATCTCCATTCCCCAATATAACGTCATGTTCCCAACAAATGAGGAGGAGATACTGTACACCATATGAAAGGTCCATCTCCATTCCTCCAATATAACGTCATGTTCCCAAGAAATGAGGAGGAGATACTGTACACCATATGAAAGGTCCATCTCCATTCCTCAATATAACGTCATGTTCCCAACCAATGAGGAGGAGATACTGTACACCATATGAAAGGTCCATCTTCATTCCTCAATATAACGTCATGTTCCCAACAAATGAGGAGGAGATACTGTACACCATATGAAAGGTCCATCTCCATTCCTCAATATAACGTCATGTTCCCAACAAATGAGGAGGAGATACTGTACACCATATGAAAGGTTCATCTCCATTCCTCAATATAACGTCATGTTCCCAACAAATGAGGAGGAGATACTGTACACCATATGAAAGGTCCATCTCCATTCCTCAATATAACGTCATGTTCCCAACAAATGAGGAGGAGATACTGTACACCATATGAAAGGTCCATCCCCATTCCTCCAATATAACGTCATGTTCCCAACAAATGAGGAGGAGATACTGTACACCATATGAAAGGTCCATCTCCATTCCTCCAATATAACGTCATGTTCCCAACAAATGAGGAGGAGATACTGTACACCATATGAAAGGTCCATCTCCATTCCCCAATATAACGTCATGTTCCCAACAAATGAGGAGGAGATACTGTACACCATATGAAAGGTCCATCTCCATTCCCCCAATATAACGTCATGTTCCCAACAAATGAGGAGGAGATACTGTACACCATATGAAAGGTCCATCTCCATTCCTCCAATATAATATCATGTTCCCAACAAATGAGGAGGAGATACTGTACACCATATGAAAGGTCCATCTCCATTCCCCCAATATAACGTCATGTTCCCAACAAATGAGGAGGAGATACTGTACACCATATGAAAGGTCCATCTCCATTCCCCAATATAACGTCATGTTCCCAACAAATGAGGAGGAGATACTGTACACCATATGAAAGGTCCATCTCCATTCCTCAATATAACGTCATGTTCCCAACAAATGAGGAGGAGATACTGTACACCATATGAAAGGTCCATCTCCATTCCCCCAATATAACGTCATGTTCCCAACAAATGAGGAGGAGATACTGTACACCATATGAAAGGTCCATCTCCATTCCTCAATATAACGTCATGTTCCCAACAAATGAGGAGGAGATACTGTACACCATATGAAAGGTCCATCTCTATTCCCCAATATAACGTCATGTTCCCAACAAATGAGGAGGAGATACTGTACACCATATGAAAGGTCCATCTCCATTCCTCCAATATAACGTCATGTTCCCAACAAATGAGGAGGAGATACTGTACACCATATGAAAGGTCCATCTCCATTCCCCCAATATAACGTCATGTTCCCAACAAATGAGGAGGAGATACTGTACACCATATGAAAGGTCCATCTCCATTCCCCAATATAAAGTCATGTTCCCAACAAATGAGGAGGAGATACTGTACACCATATGAAAGGTCCATCTCCATTCCTCAATATAACGTCATGTTCCCAACAAATGAGGAGGAGATACTGTACATCATATGAAAGGTCCATCTCCATTCCTCAATATAACGTCATGTTCCCAACAAATGAGGAGATACTGTACATCATATGAAAGGTCCATCTCCATTCCTCCAATATAACGTCATGTTCCCAACAAATGAGGAGGAGATACTGTACACCATATGAAAGGTCCATCTCCATTCCTCAATATAATATCATGTTCCCAACAAATGAGGAGGAGATACTGTACACCATATGAAAGGTCCATCTCCATTCCTCAATATAATGTCATGTTCCCAACAAATGAGGAGGAGATACTGTACACCATATGAAAGGTCCATCTCCATTCCTCAATATAACATCATGTTCCCAACAAATGAGGAGGAGATACTGTACACCATATGAAAGGTTCATCTCCATTCCTCAATATAACGTCATGTTCCCAACAAATGAGGAGGAGATACTGTACACCATATGAAAGGTCCATCTCCATTCCTCAATATAACGTCATGTTCCCAACAAATGAGGAGGAAATACTGTACACCATATGAAAGGTCCATCTTCATTCCTCAATATAACGTCATGTTCCCAACAAATGAGGAGGAGATACTGTACACCATATGAAAGGTCCATCTCCATTCCTCAATATAACGTCATGTTCCCAACAAATGAGGAGGAGATACTGTACACCATATGAAAGGTCCATCTCCATTCCTCAATATAACATCATGTTCCCAACAAATGAGGAGGAGATACTGTACACCATATGAAAGGTCCATCTCCATTCCTCCAATATAACGTCATGTTCCCAACAAATGAGGAGGAGATACTGTACACCATATGAAAGGTTCATCTCCATTCCTCAATATAACGTCATGTTCCCAACAAATGAGGAGGAGATACTGTACACCATATGAAAGGTCCATCTCCATTCCTCAATATAACATCATGTTCCCAACAAATGAGGAGGAGATACTGTACACCATATGAAAGGTTCATCTCCATTCCTCAATATAACGTCATGTTCCCAACAAATGAGGAGGAGATACTGTACACCATATGAAAGGTCCATCTCCATTCCTCAATATAACGTCATGTTCCCAACAAATGAGGAGGAAATACTGTACACCATATGAAAGGTCCATCTTCATTCCTCAATATAACGTCATGTTCCCAACAAATGAGGAGGAGATACTGTACACCATATGAAAGGTCCATCTTCATTCCTCAATATAACGTCATGTTCCCAACAAATGAGGAGGAGATACTGTACACCATATGAAAGGTTCATCTCCATTCCTCAATATAACGTCATGTTCCCAACAAATGAGGAGGAGATACTGTACACCATATGAAAGGTCCATCCCCATTCCTCCAATATAACGTCATGTTCCCAACAAATGAGGAGGAGATACTGTACACCATATGAAAGGTCCATCCCCATTCCTCCAATATAACGTCATGTTCCCAACAAATGAGGAGGAGATACTGTACACCATATGAAAGGTCCATCTCCATTCCCCCAATATAACGTCATGTTCCCAACAAATGAGGAGGAGATACTGTACACCATATGAAAGGTCCATCTCCATTCCTCCAATATAATATCATGTTCCCAACAAATGAGGAGGAGATACTGTACACCATATGAAAGGTCCATCTCCATTCCCCCAATATAACGTCATGTTCCCAACAAATGAGGAGGAGATACTGTACACCATATGAAAGGTCCATCTCCATTCCTCCAATATAACGTCATGTTCCCAACAAATGAGGAGGAGATACTGTACACCATATGAAAGGTCCATCTCCATTCCCCCAATATAACGTCATGTTCCCAACAAATGAGGAGGAGATACTGTACACCATATGAAAGGTCCATCTCCATTCCCCAATATAACGTCATGTTCCCAACAAATGAGGAGGAGATACTGTACACCATATGAAAGGTCCATCTCCATTCCCCAATATAAAGTCATGTTCCCAACAAATGAGGAGGAGATACTGTACACCATATGAAAGGTCCATCTCCATTCCTCAATATAACGTCATATTCCCAACAAATGAGGAGGAGATACTGTACACCATATGAAAGATCCATCTTCATTCGTCCAATATAACGTCATGTTCCCAACAAATGAGGAGGAGATAATGTACACCATATGAAAGGTCCATCTCCATTCCTCCAATATAATGTCATGTTCCCAACAAATGAGGAGGAGATACTGTACACCATATGAAAGGTCCATCTCCATTCCTCAATATAACGTCATGTTCCCAACAAATGAGGAGATACTGTACACCATATGAAAGGTCCATCTCCATTCCTCAATATAACGTCATGTTCCCAACAAATGAGGAGGAGATACTGTACACCATATGAAAGGTCCATCCCCATTCCTCCAATATAACGTCATGTTCCCAACAAATGAGGAGGAGATACTGTACACCATATGAAAGGTCATCTCCATTCCTCCAATATAACGTCATGTTCCCAACAAATGAGGAGGAGATACTGTACACCATATGAAGGGTCCATCTCCATTCCTCCAATATACTGTCATGTTGCCAACAAATGAGGAGGAGATACTGTACACCATATGAAAGGTCCATCCCCATTCCTCCAATATAACGTCATGTTCCCAACAAATGAGGAGGAGATACTGTACACCATATGAAAGGTCCATCTCCATTCCTCAATATAACGCCATGTTCCCAACAAATGAGGAGGAGATACTGTACACCATATGAAAGGTCCATCTCCATTCCTCAATATAACGTCATGTTCCCAACCAATGAGGAGGAGATACTGTACACCATATGAAAGGTCCATCTCCATTCCTCAATATAACGTCATGTTCCCAACAAATGAGGAGGAGATACTGTACACCATATGAAAGGTCCATCCCCATTCCTCCAATATACTGTCATGTTCCCAACAAATGAGGAGGAGATACTGTACACCATATGAAAGGTCCATCCCCATTCCTCCAATATACTGTCATGTTCCCAACAAATGAGGAGGAGATACTGTACACCATATGAAAGGTCCATCTCCATTCCCCCAATATAATGTCATGTTCCCAACAAATGAGGAGGAGATACTGTACACCATATGAAAGGTCCATCTCCATTCCTCCAATATAACGTCATGTTCCCAACAAATGAGGAGGAGATACTGTACACCATATGAAAGGTCCATCCCCATTCCTCCAATATAACGTCATGTTCCCAACAAATGAGGAGGAGATACTGTACACCATATGAAAGGTCCATCTCCATTCCTCCAATATAACGTCATGTTCCCAACAAATGAGGAGATACTGTACACCATATGAAAGGTCCATCTCCATTCCTCCAATATAACGTCATGTTCCCAACAAATGAGGAGGAGATACTGTACACCATATGAAAGGTCCATCCCCATTCCTCCAATATAACGTCATGTTCCCAACAAATGAGGAGGAGATACTGTACATCATATGAAAGGTCCATCTCCATTCCTCCAATATACTGTCATGTTCCCAACAAATGAGGAGATACTGTACACCATATGAAAGGTCCATCTCCATTCCCCCAATATAATGTCATGTTCCCAACAAATGAGGAGGAGATACTGTACACCATATGAAAGGTCCATCTCCATTCCTCCAATATAACGTCATGTTCCCAACAAATGAGGAGATACTGTACACCATATGAAAGGTCCATCTCTATTCCTCAATATAACGTCATGTTCCCAACAAATGAGGAGGAGATACTGTACACCATATGAAAGGTCCATCTCCATTCCTCAATATAACGTCATGTTCCCAACAAATGAGGAGGAGATACTGTACACCATATGAAAGGTCCATCTCCATTCCTCAATATAACGTCATGTTCCCAACAAATGAGGAGGAGATACTGTACACCATATGAAAGGTCCATCTCCATTCCTCAATATATCGTCATGTTCCCAACAAATGAGGAGGAGATACTGTACACCATATGAAAGGTCCATCTCCATTCCTCAATATAACGTCATGTTCCCAACAAATGAGGAGGAGATACTGTACACCATATGAAAGGTCCATCTCCATTCCTCAATATAACGTCATGTTCCCAACCAATGAGGAGGAGATACTGTACACCATATGAAAGGTCCATCTCCATTCCTCAATATAACGTCATGTTCCCAACAAATGAGGAGGAGATACTGTACACCATATGAAAGGTCCATCTCCATTCCCCAATATAACGTCATGTTCCCAACAAATGAGGAGGAGATACTGTACACCATATGAAAGGTCCATCTCCATTCCTCCAATATAACGTCATGTTCCCAACAAATGAGGAGGAGATACTGTACACCATATGAAAGGTCCATCTCCATTCCTCAATATAACGTCATGTTCCCAACCAATGAGGAGGAGATACTGTACACCATATGAAAGGTCCATCTCCATTCCTCAATATAACGTCATGTTCCCAACCAATGAGGAGGAGATACTGTACACCATATGAAAGGTCCATCTCCATTCCTCAATATAACGTCATGTTCCCAACCAATGAGGAGGAGATACTGTACACCATATGAAAGGTCCATCTCCATTCCTCCAATATAACGTCATGTTCCCAACAAATGAGGAGGAGATACTGTACACCATATGAAAGGTCCATCTCCATTCCCCCAATATAACGTCATGTTCCCAACAAATGAGGAGGAGATACTGTACACCATATGAAAGGTCCATCTCCATTCCTCAATATAACGTCATGTTCCCAACAAATGAGGAGGAGATACTGTACACCATATGAAAGGTCCATCTCCATTCCTCAATATAACGTCATGTTCCCAACAAATGAGGAGGAGATACTGTACACCATATGAAAGGTCCATCTCCATTCCCCAATATAACGTCATGTTCCCAACAAATGAGGAGGAGATACTGTACACCATATGAAAGGTCCATCTCCATTCCTCCAATATAACGTCATGTTCCCAACAAATGAGGAGGAGATACTGTACACCATATGAAAGGTCCATCTCCATTCCTCAATATAACGTCATGTTCCCAACCAATGAGGAGGAGATACTGTACACCATATGAAAGGTCCATCTCCATTCCTCAATATAACGTCATGTTCCCAACCAATGAGGAGGAGATACTGTACACCATATGAAAGGTCCATCTCCATTCCTCAATATAACGTCATGTTCCCAACCAATGAGGAGGAGATACTGTACACCATATGAAAGGTCCATCTCCATTCCTCCAATATAACGTCATGTTCCCAACAAATGAGGAGGAGATACTGTACACCATATGAAAGGTCCATCTCCATTCCTCAATATAACGTCATGTTCCCAACCAATGAGGAGGAGATACTGTACACCATATGAAAGGTCCATCTCCATTCCTCAATATAACGTCATGTTCCCAACCAATGAGGAGGAGATACTGTACACCATATGAAAGGTCCATCTCCATTCCTCCAATATAACGTCATGTTCCCAACAAATGAGGAGATACTGTACACCATATGAAAGGTCCATCTCCATTCCTCCAATATAACGTCATGTTCCCAACAAATGAGGAGGAGATACTGTACACCATATGAAAGGTCCATCTCCATTCCTCCAATATACTGTCATGTTCCCAACAAATGAGGAGGAGATACTGTACACCATATGAAAGGTCCATCTCCATTCCCCCAATATAATGTCATGTTCCCAACAAATGAGGAGGAGATACTGTACACCATATGAAAGGTCCATCTCCATTCCTCCAATATAACGTCATGTTCCCAACAAATGAGGAGATACTGTACACCATATGAAAGGTCCATCCCCATTCCTCCAATATAACGCCATGTTCCCAACAAATGAGGAGATACTGTACACCATATGAAAGGTCCATCTCCATTCCCCCAATATAACGTCATGTTCCCAACAAATGAGGAGGAGATACTGTACACCATATGAAAGGTCCATCTCCATTCCTCAATATAACGTCATGTTCCCAACAAATGAGGAGGAGATACTGTACACCATATGAAAGGTCCATCTCCATTCCTCCAATATAACGTCATGTTCCCAACAAATGAGGAGGAGATACTGTACACCATATGAAAGGTCCATCTCCATTCCTCAATATAACGTCATGTTCCCAACCAATGAGGAGGAGATACTGTACACCATATGAAAGGTCCATCTCCATTCCTCCAATATAACGTCATGTTCCCAACAAATGAGGAGATACTGTACACCATATGAAAGGTCCATCTCCATTCCTCCAATATAACGTCATGTTCCCAACAAATGAGGAGGAGATACTGTACACCATATGAAAGGTCCATCTCCATTCCCCCAATATAACGTCATGTTCCCAACAAATGAGGAGGAGATACTGTACACCATATGAAAGGTCCATCTCCATTCCTCAATATAACGTCATGTTCCCAACAAATGAGGAGGAGATACTGTACACCATATGAAAGGTCCATCTCCATTCCCCAATATAACGTCATGTTCCCAACAAATGAGGAGGAGATACTGTACACCATATGAAAGGTCCATCTCCATTCCTCCAATATAACGTCATGTTCCCAACAAATGAGGAGGAGATACTGTACACCATATGAAAGGTCCATCTCCATTCCTCAATATAACGTCATGTTCCCAACCAATGAGGAGGAGATACTGTACACCATATGAAAGGTCCATCTCCATTCCTCAATATAACGTCATGTTCCCAACCAATGAGGAGGAGATACTGTACACCATATGAAAGGTCCATCTCCATTCCTCCAATATAACGTCATGTTCCCAACAAATGAGGAGATACTGTACACCATATGAAAGGTCCATCTCCATTCCTCCAATATAACGTCATGTTCCCAACAAATGAGGAGGAGATACTGTACACCATATGAAAGGTCCATCTCCATTCCTCAATATAACGTCATGTTCCCAACCAATGAGGAGGAGATACTGTACACCATATGAAAGGTCCATCTCCATTCCTCAATATAACGTCATGTTCCCAACAAATGAGGAGGAGACACTGTACACCATATGAAAGGTCCATCTCCATTCCTCCAATATAACGTCATGTTCCCAACAAATGAGGAGGAGATACTGTACACCATATGAAAGGTCCATCTCCATTCCTCAATATAACGTCATGTTCCCAACAAATGAGGAGGAGATACTGTACACCATATGAAAGGTCCATCTCCATTCCTCAATATAACGTCATGTTCCCAACAAATGAGGAGGAGATACTGTACACCATATGAAAGGTCCATCTCCATTCCTCAATATAACGTCATGTTCCCAACAAATGAGGAGGAGATACTGTACACCATATGAAAGGTCCATCTCCATTCCTCAATATAACGTCATGTTCCCAACAAATGAGGAGGAGATACTGTACACCATATGAAAGGTCCATCTCCATTCCTCAATATAACGTCATGTTCCCAACCAATGAGGAGGAGATACTGTACACCATATGAAAGGTCCATCTCCATTCCTCAATATAACGTCATGTTCCCAACAAATGAGGAGGAGATACTGTACACCATATGAAAGGTCCATCTCCATTCCTCCAATATAACGTCATGTTCCCAACAAATGAGGAGGAGATACTGTACACCATATGAAAGGTCCATCTCCATTCCTCCAATATAACGTCATGTTCCCAACAAATGAGGAGGAGATACTGTACACCATATGAAAGGTCATCTCCATTCCTCCAATATAACGTCATGTTCCCAACAAATGAGGAGGAGATACTGTACACCATATGAAAGGTCCATCTCCATTCCTCCAATATAACGTCATGTTCCCAACAAATGAGGAGGAGATACTGTACATCATATGAAAGGTCCATCTCCATTCCTCCAATATACTGTCATGTTCCCAACAAATGAGGAGGAGATACTGTACACCATATGAAAGGTCCATCTCCATTCCTCCAATATAACGTCATGTTCCCAACAAATGAGGAGATACTGTACACCATATGAAAGGTCCATCCCCATTCCTCCAATATAACGTCATGTTCCCAAACAAATGAGGAGATACTGTACACCATATGAAAGGTCCATCTCCATTCCTCAATATAACGTCATGTTCCCAACAAATGAGGAGGGGATACTGTACACCATATGAAAGGTCCATCCCCATTCCTCCAATATAACGTCATGTTCCCAACAAATGAGGAGGAGATACTGTACACCATATGAAAGGTCCATCTCCATTCCTCAATATAACGTCATGTTCCCAACAAATGAGGAGGAGATACTGTACACCATATGAAAGGTCCATCTCCATTCCCCAATATAACGTCATGTTCCCAACAAATGAGGAGGAGATACTGTACACCATATGAAAGGTCCATCTCCATTCCTCAATATAATGTCATGTTCCCAACAAATGAGGAGGAGATACTGTACATCATATGAAAGGTCCATCTCCATTCCTCAATATAACGTCATGTTTCCAACAAATGAGGAGGAGATACTGTACATCATATGAAAGGTCCATCTCCATTCCTCAATATAATGTCATGTTCCCAACAAATGAGGAGGAGATACTGTACACCATATGAAAGGTCCATCTCCATTCCTCAATATAACGTCATGTTCCCAACAAATGAGGAGGAGATACTGTACACCATATGAAAGGTTCATCTCCATTCCTCAATATAACGTCATGTTCCCAACAAATGAGGAGGATATACTGTACACCATATGAAAGGTCCATCTCCATTCCTCAATATAACGTCATGTTCCCAACAAATGAGGAGGAGATACTGTACACCATATGAAAGGTTCATCTCCATTCCTCAATATAACGTCATGTTCCCAACAAATGAGGAGGAGATACTGTACACCATATGAAAGGTCCATCTCCATTCCTCAATATAACGTCATGTTCCCAACAAATGAGGAGGAGATACTGTACACCATATGAAAGGTCCATCCCCATTCCTCCAATATAACGTCATGTTCCCAACAAATGAGGAGGAGATACTGTACACCATATGAAAGGTCCATCTCCATTCCTCCAATATAACGTCATGTTCCCAACAAATGAGGAGGAGATACTGTACACCATATGAAAGGTCCATCTCCATTCCTCAATATAACGTCATGTTCCCAACAAATGAGGAGGAGATACTGTACACCATATGAAAGGTCCATCCCCATTCCTCCAATATAACGTCATGTTCCCAACAAATGAGGAGGAGATACTGTACACCATATGAAAGGTCCATCTCCATTCCCCAATATAACGTCATGTTCCCAACAAATGAGGAGGAGATACTGTACACCATATGAAAGGTCCATCTCCATTCCCCCAATATAACGTCATGTTCCCAACAAATGAGGAGGAGATACTGTACACCATATGAAAGGTCCATCTCCATTCCTCAATATAACGTCATGTTCCCAACAAATGAGGAGGAGATACTGTACACCATATGAAAGGTCCATCTCCATTCCCCCAATATAACGTCATGTTCCCAACAAGTGAGGAGGAGATACTGTACACCATATGAAAGGTCCATCCCCATTCCCCAATATAACGTCATGTTCCCAACAAATGAGGAGGAGATACTGTACACCATATGAAAGGTCCATCTCTATTCCCCAATATAACGTCATGTTCCCAACAAATGAGGAGGAGATACTGTACACCATATGAAAGGTCCATCTCCATTCCTCCAATATAACGTCATGTTCCCAACAAATGAGGAGGAGATACTGTACACCATATGAAAGGTCCATCTCCATTCCTCCAATATAACGTCATGTTCCCAACAAATGAGGAGGAGATACTGTACACCATATGAAAGGTCCATCTCCATTCCTCAATATAACGTCATGTTCCCAACAAATGAGGAGGAGATACTGTACACCATATGAAAGGTCCATCTCCATTCCCCCAATATAACGTCATGTTCCCAACAAATGAGGAGGAGATACTGTACACCATATGAAAGGTCCATCTCCATTCCCCAATATAAAGTCATGTTCCCAACAAATGAGGAGGAGATACTGTACACCATATGAAAGGTCCATCCCCATTCCTCCAATATAACGTCATGTTCCCAACAAATGAGGAGGAGATACTGTACACCATATGAAAGTTCCATCTTCATTCCCCCAATATAAAAACACGTTCCCAACAAACTACTAGATCATCATACACAATGACTAACATATTTAATGTCGTAACACAAGCTCTGTAGTCATGGACTTTATGTTTGACTGTATAGAAAAAAACCTAAGTATCATAAAAACATTTTTTATTTTATTTAATTCCATCAAAAATATCACAAACATGTTAAAATATTCACAACATGTATAGATTCCAGCACAATTCACATGTAGACTCAACGCGTTTCGGAAATCTTTCTTCAGGGGTGATAGAATCTATACATTGGAACCTACACTTGATGTTTGCAGCAAGATACCAAGCAATGGAATTATCTGGGATTCACATCAAGTAAAGGTTTTCCATGGAGGTGCTTTCCAATCCACCAAGCTAAAAGCCACTGTCTCTCAGGGAAGGACACTAATATATGGTCAAAGATCAACACGTGATCCATCAAGCACAGTCTTCAAAGTGAGGGCCAAGCCCAAATGGTATACGCTGGAATGATGTGAATAATGCAGGTTTTGTAGATCTGTCCTTTTGAATCTTCTATTGTCTATAGTGGTCTCGGGGCGCAGTGCTCTGTGCCCCAAGCCCACCCTTCTTTGAAGCCAATTAGAGCCCCAGGCTCTAATCATGTGCTTCTAAAGAAAACCCATTGGAATCCATGCGTCCGGCGGCCTGGCTGTAGATTGGTGGCCGGGAGCATGGATTAGGGGGGCGGCACCCCTGCGCCCCGTATGGACGGTTAATTGCATTGTTTTGGTATCTTTCTGCAAAACTCAACAGTGGGTTCCAATGTGTAGATTCTCTCACGTGTGTTCCTGAAGAAAGAGTTACGAAACGCGTTGAGTCTACGTGTGGATTGTGCTGGAATCTAAACACTTTGTGAACCTCTAAGCAGAGAGTATTTTAACGGAATTAAATAAAAAATAGTTTTTATAATACTCAGGTTTTTTTCCGATATATTCCACATAAAGTCCATGACTACAAAGTGGTCTACAAGGAGGTGGACATGTAGCACACAGAGTCTTGGTTCTAATTATATATGGGCCCCATATTTCATCTGCAGATTATAAAGGAGAAGATAATCGAATCACAACAAAATCTCGGGAAGGAAAGTCTTATTTGTGCTCGGAGTGCGGTCAAAGTTTTAAACGGAAAGATCATCTGGAAAGTCACGGGAGACTTCACACCGGTGAGACTTTTCCATGTGAAGAGTGCGGGAGATGTTTTGTGCAGAAATTTAAACTCAAAGCGCACCTGAGAACCCACACCGGGGAGAAGCTGCATACTTGTACAGAGTGCGGGAAATGTTTTTCGCGGAAATACAGACTCGTGAAACACCTGAGAACCCACACCGATGGTATTCCGTATACCTGTCCAGACTGCGGTCTGAGCTTCAACCAGAAAAGCGATTTTTGGATCCATCAGAGAGTTCACCTAGTCAAGAGTTCCTTGTCGTGTTCGGAGTGCAGGATTTTTTTTAATACTCAAACTGAACTTGCCATACACCAGAGAGCCCACGCCGGCAAGGAGATCTTTCCCTGCTCGGAGTGCCGGTTGTTGTGTGTCAGTAAATCCCGTCTTATTATCCACCAGAGAAGCCACACCGGTGAGAGGCCCTTTTCATGCTCCCAATGCCAGAAGGGATTCATAATAAAGTCAGAACTTATCATACACCAGAGAAGTCACACCGGTGAGATGCCGTTTTCATGCCCAGAGTGCGGGAAAGGTTTCACACGACAAGGGAACTTAACTAGTCACATGAAAGTCCACACTGGGGAGAAGCCATTCTCCTGCCCGGAGTGCAGCAAATCTTTTAGCCGCAGAAATGAACTTGTTATGCACCTGAGCGTTCACACGGGGGATTATCGTTTTTCATGTTCAGTGTGCGGGAAAGGTTTCTCTCATAAGGAAAAATTTAGTAGACACCAGAGAACCCACAGAGGTGAGCGACCTTAAACCTGTTCACAATGTGGAAATACGTCAAGGAAAATTCACATCTTCGTGAACATCTAAGAAGCCACAAAGATGGACGGCGTAGCCAGGATGTGATGCCGAGTGGACTTTATCCTACTACAGGCCAGGACACTATATTGGTGATCCTGCTCCTGATCCTACAGACCAGGACACCTTATTGGTGATCCTGCTCCTGATCCTACAGGCCAGGATACTATATTGGTGATCCTGCTCCTGATCCTACAGGCCAGGACACTATATTGGTGATCCTGCTCCTGATCCTACAGACCAGGACACCTTATTGGTGATCCTGATCCTACAGGCCAGGATACTATATTGGTGATCCTGCTCCTGATCCTACAGGCCAGGATACTATATTGGTGATCCTGCTCCTGATCCTACAGGCCAGGACACTATATTGGTGATCCTACTCCTGATCCTACAGGCCAGGACACTATATTGGTGATCCTGCTCTTACAGGCCAGGACACTATATTGGTGATCCTGATCCTACAGGCCAGGACACTATATTGGTGATCCTGATTCTACAGGCCAGGACACTATATTGGTGATCCTGATTCTACAGGCCAGGACACTATATTGGTGATCCTGATCCTACAGGCCAGGACACTATATTGGTGATCCTGATCCTACAGGCCAGGACACTATATTGGTGATCCTGCTCTTACAGGCCAGGACACTATATTGGTGATCCTGCTCTTACAGGCCAGGACACTATATTGGTGATCCTGATCCTACAGGCCAGGACACTATATTGGTGATCCTGATCCTACAGGCCAGGACACTATATTGGTGATCCTGATCCTACAGGCCAGGATACTATATTGGTGATCCTGCTCCTGATCCTACAGGCCAGGACACTATATTGGTGATCCTTCTCCTGATCCTACAGGCCAGGACACTATATTGGTGATCCTACTCCTGATCCTACAGGCCAGGACACTATATTGGTGATCCTGCTCTTACAGGCAGGACACTATATTGGTGATCCTGATCCTACAGGCCAGGACACTATATTGGTGATCCTGATCCTACAGGCCAGGACACTATATTGGTGATCCTGCTCCTGATCCTACAGGCCAAGACACTATATTGGTGATCCTGCTCTTACAGGACACTATATTGGTGATCCTGCTCCTTTTTAAATTGAACACCTCCTCCGCTCCTTTTATTATGTCTCCCGGCAAGTTGAAACTCACTCCAAGCTCTTGTGGCTTCTCCCTACGCTTACCCAGTGGTTGCTGTCTTCGAAACACCCACTAAATCCTATCATCCTGACTTTATCCTACTACAGGCCAGGACACTATATTGGGGATCCTGCTCCCTTTAACCTGAACACTTCCTCCACTCTCTTTTATTACAGTGCCTTGCAAAAGTATTCACCCCCCTTGGCTTTTTACCTATTTTGTTACATTACAGCCTTTTAGTTGAATGTTTTTTTTTTATATAAATTATATGTGATTGATCAGAACACAATAGTCCTAAATTGGTGAAGTAAAATTAGAAAAATATATACATAAAACTATTTTTCAGAAATAAAAAAACTGATAATTGGCATGTGCGTATGTATTCACCCCCTTTGTTATGAAGCCCATGAAAAGCTCTGGCGCAACCAATTACCTTCTGAAGTCACATAATTAGTGAAATGATGTCCACCTGTGTGCAATCTAAGTGTCACATGACCTGTCATTACATAGACACACCTTTTTGAAAGGCCCCAGAGGCTGCAACACCTAAGCAAGAGGCACCACTAACCAAACACTGCCATGAAGACCAAGGAACTCTCCACACAAGGAAGGGACAATGTTATTGAGAAGTACAAGTCAGGGTTAGGTTATAAAAAATCTATCCAAATCTTTGATGATCCCTAGGAACCCCATCAAATCTATCATAACCAAATGGAAAGAACACGGCACAACAGCAAACCTGCCAAGAGACGGCCGCACACCAAAACTCACGGACCGGGCAAGGAGGGCATTAATCAGAGAGGCGGCACAGAGACCTGAGGTAACCCTGGAGGAGCTGCAGAGTCCCACAGCAGAGACTGGAGTATCTGTACATAGGACGACAATAAGCCGGACGCTCCATAGAGTTGGGCTTTGTGGCAGAGAGGCCAGAAGAAAGCCATTACTTTCAGCAAAAAACAAAATGCACGTTTTGAGTTTGCGAAAAAACATGTGGGAGACTCCCAAAATGTATGGAGGAAGGTGCTCTGGTCTGATGAGACTAAAACTGAACTTTTTGGCCATCAAAGAAAACGCTATGTCTGGCACAAACCCAACACATCACACAAAGAACACCATCCCCACCGTGAAACATGGTGGTGGCAGCATCATGCTGTGGGGATGTTTTTCAGCAGTCGGGACTGGGAAACTGGTCAGAGTTGAGGGAATAATAGATGGTGATAAATACAGAGATATTCTTCCTTTACCACTCTGTGTGTGATTTGAGGCTAGGACAGAGGTTCACCTTCCAGCAGGACAATGACCCCAAACACACTGCTAAAGCAACACTTGAGTGGTTTAAGGGGAAACATGTAAATGTGTTGGAATGGCCTAGTCAAAGCCCAGACCTCAATCCAATAGAAAATCTGTGGTCAGGCTTAGATTGCTGTTCACATGCGCAAACCATCCAACTTGAAGGAGCTGGAGCAGTTTTGCAAGGAGGAATGGGCATCCCAGTGGTAAGATGTGGCAAGCTCATAGAGACTTATCCAAAGCGACTTGGAGCTGTGATAGCCGCAAAAGGTGGCTCTACAAAGTATTGACTTTAGGGGGGTGAATAGTTATGCACATTGACTTTTTCTGTTATTTTGTCCTATTTGTTGTTTGCTTCACAATAAAAAAAAAAAAATCTTCAAAGTTGTGGGCGTGTTCTGTAAATAAATGATGCAAATCCTCAATCCATGTTAATTCCAGGTTGTAAGACAACAAAACACGAAAAATGCCAAGGGGGGTGAATACTTTTGCAAGGCACTGTATGTCTCCCAGCAAGATGAAATCCACTCAAGCTCTGGTGGCTTCTTCCCACGCTTACCCAGTGGTTGCCGTCTTAGAAACACAGACTATATGCTGACGAATGTCTCCACTCCCCCTATCATCCTGACTTTATCCTACTACAGGCTGCTCCTTTTAACCCTTAACAGCTCCTCTGCTTCTTTATTATGTCTCCCGGCAAGCTGAAACCCACACGAACTCTGGTGGCTTCTTCCCACGCTTACCCAGAGGTTGCCGTCTTGGAGACACCAACTGAATGCTGGAGAATGTCTCTGCAGACGGCTACAGAGGAAGGCGATAATGCCGGACCATCTGGTGCTGATATTCTAGCATCCATCACTACCTGCAAAGAAACACTAACGGAGAAGATAGACACTCTCTCCACTGATTTATTAGAAAGGACCCAGACAAATTCATCACATGCCTGACGAAGGAGCTCTGCGTGGCTCCGAAACGTTGCACTACACTGCTTTGTGATGTGATCTTTCTTGAATAAAGAAAGTTTAGGGCGAAATTGATGATCCTTGGTGTGCTGGTGAATATCTACATATTGTATAGGTTCCAGTATCCAGCTGGCGATGGCTACAGCACCCAGTAGCCTTAAGAGCTTATTCCAGGAACATATGCAATAGGCATATGGACTCCAGGCAAATTCAGGACGCGTTTCACTGAGGTGGAAAGCTGCATCTCTCTACAGGCTCTACTGAACCCCAAGTAAAAACTCCTGCAATACAAATCGGTTGACACTGAACATAGGCTCCGCTGCAATAATCTTTGAGTACTGACTATACCAAAAAAGGGAGGAAGGCCTCATACCTGCTGAATTCGCTGAGACCTTCCCAACTACCATGCTGAACCTGACAGATCTTCCATCATCATTTTGTGGTAGAGAGAGCGCATCACGTTCCCTCTGCACTTCCAATTCCGGGAGTCCTGAGACCCTTCCCTGATCCGTGTACTAAACTATATAGACCGGGACATGATCCTCTCCTCTGCCAGAACTTGCCCGGGTCTTGTTTCTCAGTCTCTTTTTCTGAATCTCCATTAAGAGGCAGGTGTGCCTGGAGGGAACCCAGCAAGAGCATCAGGGCACACCTGCCCTAATCTATCCACCTCCTTCTTAGGAGACAGTGTCTAGGTGAAGTGGCTAGAGGAGCCATCAACGACTATGGATCCAGCCCCTTTTTTTTTTTTTTTTTTTTATAAATTCTTTTTATTAGATTTTCTTACAGTACAGTACAGTACAACATTAAAACACATACTCGAGTAGGCAACATACCTTCTCGACCGCGGCCATGCAAGGCCCACTCTACCAAAACTAACATAGTTCATCTATAACTATAACCCCCCTTCCCCCCCCCCCATCCCGACCAAGGCCATCGTTATATATATAACAGATAAGACATTCTTGCATCAATCCTAACATCACAGTCTGTCCTCCTATTAGTATATCCACTATCCTCCTAAAGAGCCTATATTCACCAGGAAAACCATGTGGAACACATGTCAGCTATACAGTAGTAAATTTATAATCATGTTATCTTTGACCGACCGTCAATTCCATTGATCAGATCAGCCCACTGTTGCAGAAGAGTCCAGCCATGCCTGCCAGACCTTGTCAAACTTTTTCCCACATCCACGTGCCCTGTACGTAGCCTTATATAGATGTATAACTGAGTTAACCAGACCTTTCCAGAATGAGAGTGTGGGGGCACTAGCGTTCTTCCACTTTAATAAAATAGCCTTTCTGCCATAAAACATCCCAATAATTAGCAATGTGCGGTGTGCCAATGATGGAACCACCCCCTCCACCAAACCTATGAGGCAAACCCTGGGCGCCAGGGGGACCGGAGCTCCAAGCACCTCCGACATGCACTCCACCACCCCAGACCAAAAGGTCTGAATCTGTGGGCACGTCCAGAAAACATGTTCCGAATCTGCCGGGGAGTATGTGCACCTCCAACATTGACCACTGGTGGTAGGATATATACGAGAAAGCCTAGCAGGAGTGAAATATATACGGTGCAGAAATTTGAACTGTATTAGACGATCTCTAGCAGAAACCAAATGCCTAAATGGGTGATCCCACATATCCTCCCAATCCTCCCCCTGTATCTCTGGAATTTCCCTTTCCCACCTCTCTCTACACCTAGTTACCCCCAACGGTATTTTTTTAAATAGGGATTTGTAAACAGTGGACAGAGGTTTGGCTAGGTCTTTGTCTTTCAAAAGGGTCTCCAGTGGGGATGGAAGGGACTCGACTCTTTGGCCACTGAACTGCGCCTGAAAAGCGTGGCGCAGCTGCAGATAGCGAAAGAAGAAGGAATTTGGCAGATCATGCCTTGCTTTTAATTGATCAAAAGAAATAAGCTCACCTTCCCTAGTAATATCCTCTAACACTTTAATCCCCCCACAAGCCCAAATCATTGGATCCGGGAGGGAGCAAAAATCTGATAAGTTTGGGTTCAACCAGAGAGGGGCCGAAGGCGAAACTCCCAGATAGGAAGGTGACATCAGAGCAGTAGTGACCTCCCAGGCCCTAATGGTGGCCTTCATAGAGACTGTTAAAGGGAGACTGGACCTGGGACCCCTAAATAAGGCCAATCGTAAGCTCTCATATGATCCCAAATGAGCCGCTTCCAGGACCGTGGCCGAATCGCCATCATCAGCCAGCAGCCAGCGCCTAGCAAACACCATCTGGCCAGCCAGATAATACTTTTGCCAGTCCGGAAGCGCCAACCCCCCCTGCCCCAGGGGCTCCTGCAGGACCGAAATACTAATACGAGGGTATTGTGGAGACCAAAGAAAAGCCCCCACTATACTATTCAATGTTTTAAAGAAATCTTTGGGAATCCACACTGGAGAGTGACGCAGGAAGTATAGGAGTACTGGTAGGAATTTCATTTTGAGTAGACTTATTCTCCCTATCAGGGAGAGAGGCAGTTTTCGCCAGACCTGAGTTTTTTGTCTGAGGCCAGACACCAGCGGGAGAAGGTTCAAAGCCATATAATCTCCAATATGGGCAGTTATTCTGACACCCAGGTAGGTAATAGTAGAGACCCACTGCAACGGTAAGTCGTTATCTCTAAGCATCTGTGCTTCAGGGCCCAGCGGCAAAATAGATGACTTGCTCCAGTTCACCCGCAAACCCGAAAAGGAGGCAAATAAATCTAATATCTGCAAAACAGCCCTGAGGGAGGGCCCAGGGTCCCTAAGGAATAGGAGCAAGTCATCAGCATATAGTGCTACACATTCTGTAATTGAGCCCACTCGGATACCCCCCACCCCACTGGAGTGCCTAAGTGCTCTAGCAATTGGTTCCATCATTAATGCAAAAAGAAAGGGGGAGAGTGGACACCCCTGCCTAGTACCCCTACCTAACGGAAAAAATTCAGAGATTGTTGTACCGAGCCGAATCGCTGTTCGAGGATTAGTATACAATAGAGTGATCCATCGACGGAAACCGGGTCCAAAGCCCATTCCCTCCAACACCCTATGCATGTAGCACCAGTCAACCGAGTCAAATGCTTTCTCTATATCTATCGAGACAATTACCTTGGCCAGGGAGTCAGTGGTACCTAGCTGAATATGCGTGAACAACCTCCTCAAGTTAGTGTCCGTCGACATGCCGGGTATGAAGCCCGTCTGGTCAATGTCCACCAGGGACGAAATTACCCTGGCCAACCTTGACGCCAGCACTTTAGCAAGGATCTTCAGATCTACATTTAGCAACGCAATCGGGCGATATGATGAGCATTCTAGTGGGTCCCTCCCCGGCTTCAAGAGGAGCACCATGTAGGCCTCCATCATTGACGCCGGCAAGGCCCCCCGCTCCCAGCAGTGACGAAAGAGCACATTTAGTCTTGTGGCCAATCGGGACCTAAACGCTCTGTAGAAATCCGCCGGAAATCCATCCGGACCCGGCGCCTTCTGTGGGGGAAAAGCGAGCATAGCTGCTTCAATTTCCAATACAGAAATAGGTTCATCTAACATAATAGCATCAGTATCTGACAATCTCGGTATGGAGAGGCTCAGCAACAACTCATTCAGTTCCGAGGGATCGTAAGAAGGGATAGGCGAGTACAGGGACAAGTAAAATTGAACAAATTCCCTTAATATGTCTGCGGGATCTGTAATCAAGCTCCCCCCTTTATTCCGTATCACCGGTATACTAACTGGTATTTTTTGGTCAGCGGCAAGGTTAGCTAACAACTTGCCATTTTTGTCACCCTCAGCGAACACCGTTTCTGCCCTCTGACGCACCTCAGTGTGCGCCAGATCCGTAAAATGTAATGCCACTAAGCGTCTAGCTTCCAGTAAGGATACATAATTGGCCTCTGAGGGAGAGTCTGCATTTACTTTAGCACTCTCTCGCTCATGAGCCATGAGAAGCTCACTCTCCTGGATATGATCCTTCCTGACTGACTTTATTGCGGAAATACACTCCCCTCTTGCCACTGCTTTGAAAGCATCCCATACCACCGAGGGATCAGCCGATCCCTCGTTTGCCTCCCAGTAGGCGTCTGTGGATTGTTGAATCTGAGCCAGCACTTGATCCTCTAACAACCAACCTGGTGACAATCTCCACCCCCCTTCCCTTTTCTTCATATGAAAGGCCATAGTGACCATAAGTGGGTTATGATCCGAAGTTCCCCCAGGTAAGTAGTTCACCTCAGATACATACTGCAGAATGGAAGCATTGCCAAACGCCAAATCAATCCTAGCGGAAGATTTGTGAGTGGAAGACAGATGCGAGTAGGATACCGTATCCGGATGCTTCCACCTCCACAGTTCAGTCAGACCCGCCATAGACATCCAGGAGCAGAGATCCGCCGAGGCCGGTCTCCCAGCATTGGAGGAGTCCAGCACCGGGTCTAAGATGGCATTATAATCCCCCATGAAAAGTATCGGCAGATGGAGATACGGGGCCAATGTTACCAACAAATCACATAGTAAATTAACCTTGAAAGGAGGGGGCAAATATACATTCACCAGTAGGATTTTATGAGAGAATATTTCCAAGAGGACTGCCACATATCGACCTCCCGAGTCAGTAAACACTTGATGTATTGTGCATGGAATTGCCTTACTGATTAGCAAGGAAACCCCTCTAGAGTATGTGGAATAGGTAGCGTGAACCGCCCTTTGAATCCAGGGCTTGCGTAACGACAAAATCGTACTGCCCTCCAAGTGAGTTTCCTGTAGGAGGACAACATGTGGTTTGACCCGTTTGAGGTATTGGAAAACTGCAGCCCTCTTACATTTATTATTTAGACCCCTGACATTCCAGGAAAGTATTTTAAGTTTACTATCCATTATGAAAATCAAAGAGATATGATAACCACATGAAAACAGTTAGCGGAGGGAAAACAGTTGCAATTATCGTATAGGAGGACATACACATTTCAGCCAGTAGTTGTGCAAATCCGGGAGAAGCTCCATGGCCTTGGTCAGAAAAACAAAAAAACACCCCTGCTGTCATACCACAAACTACTAATCTACCAAAAAAATACAAAATCAACATAAAATCCAAAACCTGAACAAAAACAAAAATCTTCCGGTATGCAGCTTTAGTCCCAAAACAAACAAACCTGTAGGAGTTCAACCTGAAGCGTTGACAGTTCGGCATTTGAAGCTGGAAAAAAAAATAAAAAAATCTGTGCCAGTCGCACCAGACTCCTACGGCTGTCCATGATATAGAAGTAGCAGCTGACCGTGCACAAAGAAACCCTTGTGGGTACAACCTGAACCGTGGGAATGTATCATTGTGTAGTCGTTACCACAAAAGTACAATGCAGCTGCCACATTTGTGCATCTCTGAAAAAGAGCACTCACAGAGGAATAGTGAGATGGTGGCCCCACAATAAAGCAGATCCAAGGGCTCCGGATTTCAGCCATAATACTGGGGTCCCAGGGGAAAAAAAATAGCAAAAGAAAACATCTTGCCCCCTGAATCTGATCCTGAGAGTATAGCAATGCGTGATGCCCCAAAAAGAGAAGGGGAAAATAGAGTAAGTCTACAGGAGTAAACAGGCAGTTCCCTTGCAAAAAACAGACCAGAAAATAAAAAATAGAAAAATCCTAACAGCAACAAGGTGGACAGGTAAACCTCGTACGGCATCACGGGTTCTGGTCCAACCAGTCGCAGGCATCCTGTGGAGTTTCAAAGAACTTTACTGAACCCTTGTGCTGCACTCGGAGACGGCTGGGGTACAACATACTGTATTTCAGATCTTTCTCTCTGAGCCTTCTTTTCACATCCGTAAAGGAGCGACGCCTCCTCTGAGTCTCCGCCGAGAAATCCGGAAAAAGCATGATGCGTGCGTTGTCATATTTCAGCTCCTTATGTTTTCTTGCCTCCGCCAGTAACATGTCACGGTCCCTATAGTTTAGGAACCGGACCAGAAAAGGACGAGGTGGGGCACCCGATGGCCGAGCTCCAGTGGGGACCCTGTGTGCCCTCTCAGCAACATATGTGGGGGGGAGATCCCCTAAAGCCAGCAGTGATTTGAAGAACTGCTCGGCAAAAGTAGTAGTGGCTACCCCCTCAGCCCCTTCAGGTAACCCCACAACTCTTATGTTGTTTCTTCTCTGGCGGTCCTCGGCGTCATCTGCTCTGTGCTGCAAGAACCGGACCATATCTTTCAGCTCCCCGAGTTGAAAACCCTGAGTATGGGCAGCGTCCTCCACTCCAGAGATGCGATCCTCCGCTGTAGATAGCCTGCCTCTGATCTTGTCCAGATCATGCCGGATAAGGTTACACTCCGAGGCCAAACAGTCAATACGTGTCATAAGCTCCGTTTTAGAAGCCGCAATAGCTTCCAGGATTGGACCTGTTATGGCTGCCGTATCCACCTCTATTTCTTGTGGCAAGGGAGATGGTGCCTCCTGTACCTGTGACGCCATACTCACTGGCTGCGTCATCCTGGAGGTCTGTGGTTTGGCGCGCTGTGTCGAGTTAACAGGAACCAAGATGGCGTGGGCGGAGCCAAGCGCCATGTTGCTCTGAGAGCGCAACTGCCTCTGTTCTAAAGGTGGCTGATTAAGGTGCTTCTGCTGCTTCTTCGAAGCCGAGGATGGCATCGTTAGGTGCAGCGGCAGTTCCCCTTTCACCGGAGCAGTGCAGCACCGAGTACCGGGTATTTAGTCAGCTGCAATCAGGATATAGAGCCGGATGAAAGCGGAGCTCCGGGCAGACACGTCCTGCCGCAATCACATCCGGTCACGCCCCCCCGGATCCAGCCCCTTTAAACTGGATTCTAGGAATTCATCTACTTTGTAAAAACTGCAGGCATGCCATGAGTTTTCTACCGAGGTGCCTGTTGCCTCAAAGACTTATTTCTATTATTGTGTATAAAAGGTAGTGCTGAGCAAATGAATATAAATATATAGTTAAAAGGAAAAAAATATAATATATATAAAACCCACTTTAGTGTACTAACTGTACTAAAAAAGTATTGCACAATGTAATCCTGAACAAAAAATGCAAAGTGCAGGGTATGTGACACTCAATAAATATAAATCTTAAAAAACTTTAGTGTACTTGTAGTGCTAATAAAAATAAAAACTTTTTTATAAGAACAATCCAACAAAAAATCATATAAATAGTGTCAGCAAATGCTGAAGTGATGATAAAGTGCAGCTGTGCAAAAAAGATTGTGACAACCAACTCAAAATAAACAAAGTGATTTTCTATCAGCAAATGCTGAAATAATAAACGACAAAAAAGTTGCAAATCATGCAAATATGTGACAAACACAAATATAATCACAAATATAATCAAATTGTTGTGCAAACATGCAAAATCCAGGGAAAAAAGGGGATTGATGTCTTGGGAGTATAGTGATCGTGCAAAGTTTATAGTGCGTTTTTTTTCGTCCAAGCAGAGATATATAGAGTGCTAATTAAAGTGATGGTTCCTTTGTGACTTCCTGTGCTGTGTATATCCCACTATTAGAGTAATTGGGTGGCCCCTTACCTCACTGCTGTGAGGTTACAGCATGTGTGTTAATCCTGTGTGGGTCCTGATGTTTTTGCTTCAATGGAGCCTTGAAACCTGGGAATGTGGGTTCTCGGTGTGTTAACCGTCTATCCAGGGGGTGTGTGGGGTCTCCGATTTTTTGAAATATGAATTGCCAGGGAAAAAATAGAGGAATCCCAATAGTATAGTATCGTTTTAAAAAAAGTGTATAGCTTTATTTAAAATATTCGTACTCACATTTAAAAGAAAGACAAGTGCATATAATAATACGAGCGCCGAGCTCGTCCTCGTCACTTCCAGAGCCTGTTTGAATCCCTTGCGTCCCTACGCGTATCGTCAATCACGTGACTTCATCAGGGGTTGGAAAACAAGCTAAGAAAGTGTCCTTATATCTGTGTGTATTACTCTGATTGCGGCGGCCATTTTCTTAAAGTCCGGTCGCCGGAAATAGACTAGCGGCCATGTTTATGAAGATGTGTCTGCAGCGCTGGGCGCGGCCATTTTATTGGTTATACAGGAACCATTTATTTCTATGAACGAAAAAGAGTATGTGTATGTTTTGGTACGGCGCTGCTTGTAGCCATATTGTTATGCAAAGCTCCTTTGTTGATATCTGCTAGGAGTCCAAACAGATTGTGAACTCTCAATATAGTAATTAAAATATATATTACGTTATAGATGATTCGCGGCATGGAATATCAAATAAAATTAATATAATAAAATCATGAAATAATTTTAAACTTGCTGCTGGAAATGACTCGGACAACATAAATTATTACAATAGAGGTGTACATTGAAACATACAGAAGGTCTTATGATAAAATAAAAAATGTTTTAGAGAGACATTATATTTGGTACAAAATGTTTTAGAGAGGTATTATGATTAATGTAAGAAATGTATGATTAATGTAAGAAAATATATATATATTAAAAAATATGGAAATTTATGTGAAAATAAAAAACCTGAATTAAAATTGATTTAAAATTAGCCTGAGAAGTATTTTTAAAAATCGCTTAAGAAGCAATTTAAATCAAATTCTATGTTTAGGCCCCGAGGTGTGAAGGTATCTAAAAGAAATATCCACTTTGATTCCATTTGACTCAATGTCCTCACCTTATGTCCACCTCTCCAGTGTCTCGTGTAGGGCTCTAACCCCCAAAATTTTAGTTGGGTCGGATCCTTATTATGATGTAATAAAAAGTGTTTCGACCCATTGTGTTTGTCAAAACCTTTAATGATGTTTTGGACATGTTCCTTTATTCAGATTTTTAGTGGTCTCTTTGTGCGTCCTACATATTGTAGTCCACAGCTACATTCTAACATGTATACTGCTCCCTCTGTATTGCAGCATACGAATTCCTTCACATCATGTGTGTTGCCTGTACTGGTTGAAATGAATTTGTTTTTTTTCTCATTTGGTCGTTTTTGTTTTTTTGCAGGCAAAACAGCGCTTGCAGGGAAAAAAACCTTTTCCTGTAAAAAAATGTGAAGCCCTTGGTAGGGGGGTCAGGTACACTCTTTACCAACTTATCTCGGAGAGTGGGGGCTCTCCTATAGATAAAATTAGGGTGATTTGGTAATAGGTCTTGTTATTGTCTATCTGCTAATAAAATGTTCCAGTGTCGCTTGATGATTTGTTCTACTTTTTTGTGTTGTATGTTGTAATCTAGAACAATTGGAATTTTGTCTACCATGGGATCTTGTTTTTTCTTGTCTTTAATAAGATCACTACGATTCATTGTTGTTACTTCCTTAATGCTTGCCTCGATGTCTCTGGGATTGTAGCCTTTTTTGATGAATCTTTCTCCTATTTGGTTTGCTTGTGATGTGAACATGTTTATGTGAGTGCAATTCCGTCTCAGTCGCATGAATTGTCCTTTTGGGATGTTATACAGCCAATTTTTGTGGTGGCAACTTTGTAGGGGAAGATAATTATTTCTATCTACATTCTTAAAATGTGTTTTTGTGCTAATTTTTTGATTTTCTTGCGTTATTTCCAGATCCAAGAATGTGATTTTTTTTCTTCACTAATGTCCCAACTTAAGGTTATGTTCCGATCATTTTTATTCAGGTTTTCAAGGAATGTTATAAGTCTATTCTTCTCCCCTTTCCATAAGATGAAAATGTCATCAATGTAGCGTCTAAAGATAACTAGTTCATTTGGGGCATTTGAAAAAACTGCATCTTCTTCCCACTGTGCCATAAAAAGGCCTGCATCACTCGGTGCAAATTTAGCTCCCATTGCGACTCCTGTTTTCTGGAAGTAGTAATCATGATTGTATCAGAAATTTCTATTTCTATTATTCACATCTAACAGGTTTATTGTGCTCCAGGAAAATAACTTCTGGAGCTTCCATGATGCTCACTGTGGTCTCAATTCCTTCAAGAATAGGGTTACTGGAACTGCTATGCCCACCCCTTCCCTTTTTTTTACCCATTCCCAGAAGCCTTTGTATTATTGAACTCATTCACAAAATACAAAGGCTTCTGTGAATGGACAGGGGAGAGGAAGGGTGGGCATAGCTGCTCTGTGTGCTTCTCTCCTCCCATATCTGGAGTGTATCCTCCAGGCGTACAATAAACCTGTCACATATAAGTAATAGAGATACAGTAAGTGACATTCACCTAATTGGACTTAACTCCTAGTGTGCCTGCACTTTTTCCCAAGTTGTTGAATTCCTGGAATTCAGCCTTAATACTCTCAACCAGATACATAATAAGTCCTGAACCGTATTCCCTGTCTTCAGTTCACCTTCCCGAGGGGGAACACAAATCGCGGGAGATGCTCTGATGTCTTCAACATTTATGCTATGGACCACTAAGTTGTGTTTTGCATTGTTTGCCTTTTTGTTGTCAATCGTAAGCTGTCACAAGTGTACTGCGTCATTTGGAGTATGTAGTAACCCTGTTTCTCTTAAAATCCCAATAGTTTTTTTTAAATAAAAAATAAGAAGGAAAAATGTTCTGGGACTCATGGGGATATAGGGGAGAAAAAGGTCCAGACACTCAATGGGTTAAATTAAATGTGATCTGGATTGATTAGATGTAGAACAAGGCCCGTCAAGGACTGCAGTCCCTGTCATCTCCACAAGGTGTCAATCCCACTTATATTGAGAGAAATCCATCCAGGAAGTCTCTATGATTCCTACAGACAGGAAATGATTTCAGGTAAAGACAGGAAGTGATGTCAGGTATAAATAGGAATTTCCCGGTGAGAGGTGAGTCGGGAGGAAGTAGAGAGGAGACGTTGCTGGGACAGACGAGGAGGTAATAAGTTATTATAGGAGTATTAATATAAGAATATATAATTAAAATCACACTGCAATCATACAAATTAATATATAAATTTGATATCTACCTCCATACATACATGTATCGATTTTTTTATTATATAATAAATCGGATCCAATTTTGGAGCCCATCAATAAATACCTACGTACTACATGTGGATTTATAATTGTTATATGGATCTACTGGCACCAGCAGCCAATTTACAGAGCATCAGGAACGTGAAAACGATATAAAGAAGACTTGTCTGAATCTGCCCTACGACGGGTTTGTCGGCACATGGAAGAAGCCACCATGTGACATCACTACGTATGGCAGAGCACTTCATATATTACCACATTACATAGGACACGTCAACCATCTTATACACTTACCGTTCAAGCTGTGCTTTGTGGTTCCCGGACATCCGGTCAGATTGTTTCTTTCTCGGGTTGTTGTCTTGGGTGGGATGGGGTAGCTGACACTAGTTTGAGTTGAGATTGCTTAAGGTTGGAGGTGACCAGCATTTCTTGGGGGTTCCCCAAGGCTTTGTCCTCTACACCTTCTCTATCTACACCTCCTTCTGGGGTCAGTTGATTGGCCGGGGCTTCCAATACCATCCCTATGCTGATGGCACCTAACTCATCTCTATACTCCTCACCTCACCCTTTCAGATTCCTCATCTATCACTAACTTACTATCTGACATAACGGTCTGGATGTTTCACCAGTTTCTCATACTCCGTCTTTCCATAACGGAGGTCGTAATATTTCCTATGAAGGCTAGACAGGAATACAAAGAGTTCTTTATAGTCTACTGTTATTAGTATTAAAATGAATTTCAGTGTGTTTTAATTTTTTTTTTTTTTATCATTTAGAACAGGGGTCTTCAAACTACGGCCCTCCAGCTGTTGCGGAATGACAATTCCCATCATGCCTAGTCATATCTGTGAATGTCGGAGTTTTGTAATGCCTCATGGGATTTGTAGTTCTGCAACAGCTGGAGGGCCGTAGTTTGAGGATCCCAGATTTAGAACTTGGCTGGTACTAATAATTCTTAACCCCTGATGGAGATAATGTGACAAGGGAGTAGAAGAGTCCTGGCTTGGAGGACTTCGGAGTGATAACATAATCGTTTTTTTTCCTGTGTTTTATTCAGAATACGAACCCCGCAGAGCACTCCAGGGGGTTTCTGTGCATTCTGAATCGCGCTGATTCTTAGGTTCTATAGTCATACACAATTTTCAGTTTATGATCCATCTACAAAGAGGAGTGTCCTGTACAGATCACATGACCACTTCAATGATGATGGAGGAGGACCGGAGTCGCAGCATGGAGAAGATACTAAACCTCACCCTGGAGATCATCTACCTGATAACCGGAGAGGTGAGGAGGATTCTGGGAGGTCATCACTCTTGTCTAGTCTGGTCAGTAGTCCATGTTCTTATTGTAGACATTTAGATGATGTCAGATGATTGATATCGGTTTATCTTTCTCCTGATCTGTAGGATTATGTTGTAGTTAAGAAGTCTAGTGGGGAGTCAATCTCCGGAGGATGGAGCAGGACCCAGAGCCCCACCATGGTGCCTCCCCCTCCTACTTCCATACCTGAGAGGAACAAAGAGCAGAAGATCCTGGAACTGACCACCATGATGGTCCATCTGCTGACAGGAGAGGTGAGGAGGATTGTGGGAATTCTGGGACATTATCCAGTAACAGACAAGGGATGTGTCTGGATGGTGACTGTATCATTGTGTGTGTCAGGTTCCTATAAGGTGTCAGGATGTCACTGTCTATTTCTCCATGGAGGAGTGGGAGTATTTAGAAGGACACAAGGATCTCTACAAGGACGTCATGATGGACAATCAGCCGCCCCTCACATCACCGGGTAAGAAGAGACTTTATTGTAAAGGAGAGAGCAGTACGGAGGCTCCACCTAGATCCCCCATCATCTGATAAACACATAGAAACAATGTATTCAGTCAGTGTGTGTTTCCTACAGATGGATCCAGTAATGGGAACCTACCAGAGAGATGTCACGGGGATGATAATATTGTGGTTAAAGAAGAGTATAAAAAGGAGGATGAGGAGTATGGGGTGATGGAGAAGTTTTCAGAAGGACACAAGGATATGATGGAGCCACCTAATACCAGGAACCCACCAGAGAGATGTCCCCGTCCTCTGTATTTCCGGGATTCCACACAGGAAGGTCACACCATCCCCCACCATCATCAGGTAGATGATTGATAATTATTGGTAGTTATGATTTATACACAAGCTTATTTGTAAAAAATTATGTTTTATATTTTCAGAGTGGAAACCTCGGGGATTATAATATTGTTGTTAAAGAAGAGTATAAAGAGGAGGATAAGGAGTATGGAGTGATGGAGTATTTAGAAGGACACAAAGAGCTCTACAAGGATGTCACGATGGAGAATCAGCCGCCCCTCACATCACCGGGTAAGAGGAGTAATTATACTTCACGTTCATTCCTTGTTTATAGGATGATGATAATTAGACTGAATCATTTTTAATTGTCTTTTAGTAGTTGTAATGAATCAAATATAAGAAATAGACCTATCCAGGTAATGATTAACTGAAATCTGGCCATTTGGATTGAATGTTTTTAGACCCTCAGCAATTATAAAATGGTTTCCATATTAGAGGTCCATCTCCATTCCTCCAATATAACGTCATGTTCCCAACAAATGAGGAGGAGATACTGTACATCATATGAAAGGTCCATCTCCATTCCTCAATATAACGTCATGTTCCCAACAAATGAGGAGGAGATATTGTACACCATATGAAAGGTCCATCTCCATTCCTCAATCTAACGTCATGTTCCCAACAAATGAGGAGGAGATACTGTACACCATATGAAAGGTCCATCTCCATTCCTCCAATATAACGTCATGTTCCCAACAAATGAGGAGGAGATACTGTACATCATATGAAAGGTCCATCTCCATTCCTCCAATATAACATCATGTTCCCAACAAATGAGGAGGAGATACTGTACATCATATGAAAGGTCCTTCTCCATTCCTCCAATATAACGTCATGTTCCCAACAAATGAGGAGGAGATACTGTACACCATATGAAAGGTCCATCTCCATTCCTCAATATAACGTCATGTTCCCAACAAATGAGGAGGAGATACTGTACACCATATGAAAGGTCCATCTCCATTCCTCAATATAACGTCATGTTCCCAACAAATGAGGGGGAGATACTGTACACCATATGAAAGGTCCATCTCCATTCCTCCAATATAACGTCATGTTCCCAACAAATGAGGAGGAGATACTGTACATCATATGAAAGGTCCATCTCCATTCCCCAATATAACGTCATGTTCCCAACAAATGAGGAGGAGATACTGTACACCATATGAAAGGTCCATCTCCATTCCTCCAATATAACGTCATGTTCCCAACAAATGAGGAGGAGATACTGTACACCATATGAAAGGTCCATCTCCATTCCTCAATATAACGTCATGTTCCCAACAAATGAGGAGGAGATACTGTACACCATATGAAAGGTCCATCTCCATTCCCCCAATATAACGTCATGTTCCCAACAAATGAGGAGGAGATACTGTACACCATATGAAAGGTCCATCTCCATTCCTCCAATATAATGTCATGTTCTCTACAAATGAGGAGGAGATACTGTACACCATATGAAAGGTCCATCTCCATTCCTCCAATATAACGTCATGTTCCCAACAAATGAGGAGGAGATACTGTACACCATATGAAAGGTCCATCTCCATTCCTCCAATATAACGTCATGTTCCCAACAAATGAGGAGGAGATACTGTACACCATATGAAAGGTCCATCTCCACTCCCCAATATAACGTCATGTTCCCAACAAATGAGGAGGAGATACTGTACATCATATGAAAGGTCCATCTCCATTCCTCAATATAACGTCATGTTCCCAACAAATGAGGAGGAGATACTGTACACCATATGAAAGGCCCATCTCCATTCCTCCAATATAACGTCATGTTCCCAACAAATGAGGAGGAGATACTGTACATCATATGAAAGGTCCTTCTCCATTCCTCCAATATAACGTCATGTTCCCAACAAATGAGGAGGAGATACTGTACTCCATATAAAAAGGTCCATCTCCATTCCTCAATATAACGTCATGTTCCCAACAAATGAGGAGGAGATACTGTACACCATATGAAAGGTCCATCTCCATTCCTCCAATATAACGTCATGTTCCCAACAAATGAGGGGGAGATACTGTACACCATATGAAAGGCCCATCTCCATTCCTCAATATAACGTCATGTTCCCAACAAATGAGGAGGAGATATTGTACACCATATAAAAGGTCCATCTCCATTCCTCCAATATAACGTCATGTTCCCAACAAATGAGGAGGAGATACTGTACACCATATGAAAGGTCCATCTCCATTCCTCCAATATAACGTCATGTACCCAACAAATGAGGAGGAGATACTGTACACCATATGAAAGGTCCATCTCCATTCCTCAAGATAACGTCATGTTCCCAACAAATGAGGAGGAGATACTGTACACCATATGAAAGGTCCATCCCCATTCCTCCAATATAACGTCATGTTCCCAACAAATGAGGAGGAGATACTGTACACCATATGAAAGATCCATCTCCATTCCTCCAATATAACGTCATGTTCCCAACAAATGAGGAGGAGATACTGTACACCATATGAAAGGTCCATCTCCATTCCTCAATATAACGTCATGTTCCCAACACATGAGGAGGAGATACTGTACACCATATGAAAGGTCCATCTCCATTCCTCAATATAACGTCATGTTCCCAACAAATGAGGAGGAGATACTGTACACCTGTCACGTACCTGGTAGACGAGCCCAATGTGCAGGGAGCGGCTTCTCGTAGCCTCTGATTCACGAGGCCCTGGTAGAGGGAACAGGAGCTCGCGAGGGCAGAGGGCACAAGTGCCTGACTGGTAAGCTGAGTAGGGGCCTTGAGCAGAAGCTGTAGTCCACGGCAGGGTGCAGTAGTGGAACACTCGTGGCAGAGCAGCAGAGCAGGTGAGGGCAGACCGGGTCAAACACTGGCAGGCTGGTTCAGGTACAAAAGCGGGATCCAAAACGGGAGTCAGAGTCCAGGCCGGGTCAGTTCGTTGGGCAGGCAGAAATCAGGTTAGAGGGATAAGCAAAAGAGTTGTCAAGGCAAGCCGGGATCAGAAGGGCAGGCAGCAAACAGGATACACAGAGGGAAGCCGGATCAGGTAGGAAGTTCAGCAGCGGGGTATCAATCAGCAGGGGTCTCAGGAAACACTGTAGACCAGACAGCACTGGGCAGCATGACAGGGGAGTTTAAATACCGATTCTGGCGCCAAGCGCCGTCACCGTGCGTGCGCGCTCGCGCGGGCGCGCGCACCCGTTGCGCTACCGCGCACGCGCCGAACAGTTCCTCCAAAAGCAGGCATTCTTTTGATGCTGCTGTTGCCGGGCAGATTATGTAAATGCCTTTCCTGACATTGCCCCCCTCCAACGGGCAGCCTCCGGATGCCCAACTGGGCCATCTTAACTGGGTGGGATCTTTTGAAGGCCAGAATTAGTCTCTCTGCGTGGATGTTAGTCTCTGGTTCCCAGGAATTTTCTTCTGGGCCATAGCCCTTCCATTTTACCAAGTACTGGGTTTGGTTGCGCCTCCTCCTGCAGTCTAGGATGGATTCGACCTCGAACTCCTCCTCCCCATTGATTAGTACTGGTTCTGGGGGGCCTATACCCCGATCGGAGAATGGATCTGGAACTGCAGGTTTGAGTAGGGCCACATGGAACACCGGGTGTATCCGGAAGGATTCCGGCAGTTTCAACTCATAAGCCACATCGTTAATCCGTCTTAAAACAGGGAAGGGGCCCACAAATTTGGGGCCCAATTTCTTGGAAGGGCATGCTAATTTCAAGTTCACCGTGGACAGCCAGACTTGGTCTCCGGGCACTAGGTTAAGCTCCCCCCTCCTCCTCCTGTCGAATATCTCTTTGTTATATTTCTGGGTCCTTGCCATTGTTTCTTGTAGTAGTTTGTTGTTATCGTTAAAGAAGTTCAGAGTCTCTTGGGCGGCTGGAACTGCACATTCCGGTATATTATTGGATAGGAACAAGGGGTGGAAACCGTAGTTTGCGAAAAAGGGGGACTGTTTGGTAGCTGAGTGGACAGAGTTGTTGTACGCAAACTCGGCAAGAGGTAGTAAGGGTACCCAATCGTCCTGAGAAAAGCCAGAGAAACAGCGTAGATATTGTTCGAGCGTCTGATTGGTTCGTTCAGTCTGCCCATTGGTCTGCGGGTGATAAGCCGAAGAAAGGCACAGGTCAATTTTTAAGGATCCACAAAGTGCTCTCCAAAATCTGGACGTAAACTGCACTCCTCGATCGGATACGATGTTTGAAGGGATACCGTGCAGCCTTACTATTTCCTTGATGAACAGTCTTGCGGTTTCAGGAGCGGAAGGTGTGCCTCTCATAGGCAAAAAATGGGCCATTTTGGATAGTCTGTCTACTACCACAAAAATGGTAGTGCAGTCTTCGGATGGAGGTAACTCAACAATAAAATCCATGGAAATCATTCTCCAGGGTCTTTCTGGAATGGGTAGGGGTTTTAATAGTCCCCATGCTTTGGCCTTGCTGCCCTTGTTTCGGGTGCAAACGGCGCATGAATCCACGTAGTCTCTACAGTCCTTCAATAGGCGAGGCCACCAAAACATGCGCTGAAGAAGTTCAGATGTCTTGCGGATACCGAAATGGCCAGCCAGTTCATGGTCGTGGCAAGACTTAAGGACCTTGACTCGTGCTTGTTGAGGTACGAAAATCCTGTCCTGGAACCACAGCAGGTCATTTCTCCGCTGTAAGGTAACGTCCGGTAGGTGTAATTCACTTGTGTAAGCTCGTTTTGATCTGAGATAGTACGTCTTCTTGTAATAAAAGAAAGTTTCCAGGCGTCAGGATGGTGTCCGGGGGTGACGAGGTTTGAGGTTCACTGAACATCCGGGAAAGTGCATCAGGTTTTGTGTTCTTCGACCCGGGCCTGTAAGTAATGTGAAATGAGAACCTGGTAAAAAAAAAGTGCCCACCTAGCCTGACGTGGTCTCAGTCTCTTGGCGGTTTTCAAGTACTCCAGGTTCTTGTGGTCTGTGTAGACCAAAATGGGGTGTGCTGCCCCCTCCAGCAAGTAGTGCCATTCCTCCAGTGCTGCCTTAATTGCGAGTAATTCTCTGTCCCCGACATCGTAGTTTCTTTCTGCTTCGGACAATTTACGAGAAAAGAAAGCTACAGGGTGTAACAGGGCCTTGGGACCCTGCCTCTGGGAGAGTACTGCTCCCACGGCAATCTCTGAGGCGTCGACTTCTAGGGTATAGGGCAGGGCTGGGTCTGGGTGTCTTAGGACAGCGGCTGAGATGAACTGACCCTTGAGGGTAGAGAAGGCAGCCTGAGCCTCAGGGGTCCAGTTGAAGCGCGTGCCTTGTTTTGTCAGGCTGGTGATGGGGGCGATGATGGTGGAAAAACCCCGGATAAATTTGCGATAGAAATTCGCGAACCCCACAAACCGCTGGATCCCTTTCTTGTCCGTAGGGGCTGGCCAATCCAGGATGGCGGAGACCTTTTGTGGGTCCATCTTGATGCCTTCCACGGAGATAATCAGCCCTAAGAATTGGATGCTTTGCTGCTCGAAGACACGTTTTTCAGGCTTCGCATACAGACCGTGTTGACGGAGTCGGGTTAGTACCTTCCCAACATGTTCCCGATGGATGGACAGAGAGGGAGAGAAAATTAGGATGTCGTCTAGATAGACGATAACGAACAGGTCAAGATAGTCTCTGAAGGCCTCATTCACAAAATGTTGAAATGTAGCTGGGGCGTTGCATAGACCGAAGGGCATCACACGGTATTCAAAATGCCCGAATCGGGTACGGAAGGCGGTCTTCCATTCATCTCCGCTTCGAATCCGGACTAGGTTGTAGGCCCCACGTAGGTCTAATTTGGTGAATATAGAAGCGGTTCCGAGTCTCTGGAAGAGTTCAGGCACCAGAGGAAGGGGGTAACGATTCTTGATCGTAATCTTGTTAAGCTCACGGTAGTCTACGCAAGGGCGTAGTGAGTGGTCCTTCTTCTCGACAAAGAATATCCCCGCTCCTGCCGGTGAGGTGGAAGGGCGGATGAACCCTTTTTTCAGATTATCATCAATGTAAGTTTTGAGAGTCCCCAGCTCCAATTCGGTCAGCGGGAAGATCCTCCCGAACGGTACCTCTGCCCCAGGGAGGAGTTCAATCGGGCAGTCGTAGGGCCTGTGTGGGGGTAATGTCTCTGCACCTTTCTTGCTGAATACATCCAGAAAGGTGTGGTATGCTTTGGGGACGGATTGGCGGGTCTCGGTATCAGCATCGAGACACAGTAATGAAGAAGGCGTATCAGTGTTTTTTGATAGGCAGTGCTGGCGGCAATAAGGAGAGCGGAAGCTGATCTTTCCAGTAGTCCAGTCAATCTTGGGGTTGTGAGCCCTCAGCCATGGCATACCCAGTATAATGGGAAATAAGGGGGACTCAATAATGTCCAGGCAAAGCCATTCCCGGTGGCTATTGGAGATGATTGTGTCCAGAGGGGCCGTCTCCTGGGTAACAGGCCCGGATTTGATGGCTGATCCGTCGGCCAGATGGATGGATAGGCCCTTAGCTCTGGGTTGTAGGGGGATTCGGAACTTGCTGGCGAAAGATGCATCCATAAAGCCGCTACACGCTCCGGAGTCAATTAGGGCGGTAGCTTGGATATTCCCTCCTGGAAGCTGTAGGGAAATTGAAACAGCCAGATGAGTTGCGTTATCAAATGAAACAGGTGAGCAGGTAGAATAAACAGAGGAAGACTTACGGGACTTGGCGGGACAGGACCTCACGTAGTGTCCCGGTTCGCCACAGTACAGGCAGAGGTTGTTGTTCCGCCGGCGTTGACGCTCCTCGGGAGTAAGCGAGGGTCGAAGCAAACCAAGCTGCATGGGCTCTGGAACGTCGGTGGGCGTATGAGCGAACGCCGGAGGAGCGGAGTGAGGAAGGTTTGGGTTAAACACACGGGGAAGCATCCAGACAGGGCGAGAAGGGCCCGTGGTGCGTTCTGCCCTTCGTTCCCTTAGCCGTCTGTCGATTTGGGTAGCCTGCAGAATCAGAGCGTCAAGCGTTGCGGGGATGCCCACCCGGGCCAGTTCATCCTTAAGAGGTTCCGAGAGGCCTAGGCGGAACTGGTGACGCAGGGCAGCGTCATTCCAGTTAGTATCCGCGCTCCAACGCCGGAATTCGGACACGTAATCTTCCACGGCCCTGCGGCCTTGTTGTAGGGAGCATAATGCGGCTTCTGCAGTGGCCGCCTGAAGGGGGTCCTCATAGAGGAGGTCCATTGCTTGAAGGAAGGAACTTAGCAGGTCCAGGCAGATGTCCTTGTGTTCCAAGAGACGATGGGCCCACGTCTGGGGTTCTCCTGAAAGTAGGGAAATTACAAAACCCACCTTGGTGGATTCAAGCGAGAATGTCCGGGGCTGTAACGCAAAGAACAGTTCGCAGGCGTTACGGAAGGCCCTGTATTTGCTGCGGTCCCCCGAGAATCTTTCCGGAGTGGGGACCCTAGGTTCTGGTGGCAGCATTACCACAGATGGCGTAGGAGAAGCTCCAGAGGCCGGGGTGGATAAGGTCCGGACTTGTTCCTCCAGACGGGTGTACCCCTCTTGCAAACTTCTGACGGCCGAGGTAAGTCCGTCCAGGTGGCGGCACAAGTCCTCCATTGGAGAGGCTCCCTGCGTGGGCTCGGACATGGCTGTCTGGTACTGTCACGTACCTGGTAGACGAGCCCAATGTGCAGGGAGCGGCTTCTCGTAGCCTCTGATTCACGAGGCCCTGGTAGAGGGAACAGGAGCTCGCGAGGGCAGAGGGCACAAGTGCCTGACTGGTAAGCTGAGTAGGGGCCTTGAGCAGAAGCTGTAGTCCACGGCAGGGTGCAGTAGTGGAACACTCGTGGCAGAGCAGCAGAGCAGGTAAGGGCAGACCGGGTCAAACACTGGCAGGCTGGTTCAGGTACAAAAGCGGGATCCAAAACGGGAGTCAGAGTCCAGGCCGGGTCAGTTCGTTGGGCAGGCAGAAATCAGGTTAGAGGGATAAGCAAAAGAGTCGTCAAGGCAAGCCGGGATCAGAAGGGCAGGCAGCAAACAGGATACACAGAGGGAAGCCGGATCAGGTAGGAAGTTCAGCAGCGGGGTATCAATCAGCAGGGGTCTCGGGAAACGCTGTAGACCAGACAGCACTGGGCAGCATGACAGGGGAGTTTAAATACCGATTCTGGCGCCAAGCGCCGTCACCGTGCGTGCGTGCTCCCGCAGGCGCGCGCACGTGCGCGCGCACCCGTTGCGCTGTCGCGCACACGCATGCGCCGAACAGTTCCTCCAAAAGCAGGCATTCTTTTGATGCTGCTGTTGCCGGGCAGATTATGTAAATGCCTTTCCTGACAACACCATATGAAAGGTCCATCTCTATTCCTCCAATATAACGTCATGTTCCCAACAAATGAGGGGGAGATACTGTACACCATATGAAAGGTCCATCTCCATTCCTCAATATAACGTGTTCCCAACAAATGAGGAGATACTGTACACCATATGAAAGGTCCATCTCCATTCCTCAATATAACGTCATGTTCCCAACAAATGAGGAGGAGATACTGTACTCCATATGAAAGGTCCATCTCCATTCCTCAATATAAAGTCATGTTCCCAACAAATGAGGAGGAGATACTGTACATCATATGAAAGGTCCATCTCCATTCCTCAATATAACGTCATGTTCCCAACAAATGAGGAGATACTGTACACCATATGAAAGGTCCATCTCCATTCCTCCAATATAACATCATGTTCCCAACAAATGAGGAGGAGATACTGTACACCATATGAAAGGTCCATCTCCATTCCTCCAATATAACGTCATGTTCCCAACAAATGAGGAGGAGATACTGTACACCATATGAAAGGTCCATCTCCATTCCTCCAATATAACGTCATGTTCCCAACAAATGAGGAGGAGATACTGTACACCATATGAAAGGTCCTTCTCCATTCCTCCAATATAACGTCATGTTCCCAACAAATGAGGGGGAGATACTGTACACCATATGAAAGGTCCATCTCCATTCCTCCAATATAACGTTATGTTCCCAACAAATGAGGAGGAGATACTGTACACCATATGAAAGGTCCATCTCCATTCCCCCAATATAATGTCATGTTCCCAACAAATGAGGAGGAGATACTGTACACCATATGAAAGGTCCATCTCCATTCCTCAATATAACGTCATGTTCCCAACAAATGAGGAGGAGATACTGTACACCATATGAAAGGTCCATCTCCATTCCCCAATATAACGTCATGTTCCCAACAAATGAGGAGGAGATACTGTACACCATATGAAAGGTCCATCTCCATTCCCCAATATAACGTCATGTTGCCAACAAATGAGGAGGAGATACTGTACACCATATGAAAGGTCCATCTCCATTCCTCCAATATAACGTCATGTTCCCAACAAATGAGGAGGAGATACTGTACACCATATGAAAGGTCCATCTCCATTCCTCCAATATAACGTCATGTTCCCAACAAATGAGGGGGAGATACTGTACATCATATGAAAGGTCCATCTCCATTCCTCCAATATAACGTCATGTTCCCAACAAATGAGGAGGAGATACTGTACACCATATGAAAGGTCCATCTCCATTCCTCAATATAACGTCATGTTCCCAACAAATGAGGAGGAGATACTGTACACCATATGAAAGGTCCATCTCCATTCCCCAATATAACGTTATGTTCCCAACAAATGAGGAGGAGATACTGTACACCATATGAAAGGTCCATCTCCATTCCTCAATATAACGTCATGTTCCCAACAAATGAGGGGGAGATACTGTACACCATATGAAAGGTCCATCTCCATTCCTCAATATAACGTCATGTTCCCAACAAATGAGGAGGAGATACTGTACACCATATGAAAGGTCCATCTCCATTCCCCAATATAACGTCATGTTCCCAACAAATGAGGAGGAGATACTGTACACCATACGAAAGGTCCATCTCCATTCCTCAATATAACGTCATGTTCCCAACAAATGAGGAGGAGATACTGTACACCATATGAAAGGTCCATCTCCATTCCCCAATATAACGTCATGTTCCCAACAAATGAGGAGGAGATACTGTACACCATATGAAAGGTCCATCTCCATTCCTCCAATATAACGTCATGTTCCCAACAAATGAGGAGGAGATACTGTACATCATATGAAAGGTCCATCTCCATTCCTCCAATATAACGTCATGTTCCCAACCAATGAGGAGGAGATACTGTACACCATATGAAAGGTCCATCTCCATTCCTCAATATAACGTCATGTTCCCAACAAATGAGGAGGAGATACTGTACACCATATGAAAGATCCATCTCCATTCCTCCAATATAACGTCATGTTCCCAACAAATGAGGAGGAGATACTGTACACCATATGAAAGATCCATCTCCATTCCTCCAATATAACGTCATGTTCCCAACCAATGAGGAGGAGATACTGTACACCATATGAAAGGTCCATCTCCATTCCTCAATATAACGTCATGTTCCCAACAAATGAGGAGGAGATACTGTACACCATATGAAAGATCCATCTCCATTCCTCAATATAACGTCATGTTCCCAACAAATGAGGAGGAGATACTGTACACCATATGAAAGGTACATCTCCATTCCCCAATATAACGTCATGTTCCCAACAAATGAGGAGGAGATACTGTACATCATATGAAAGGTCCATCTCCATTCCTCAATATAACGTCATGTTCCCAACAAATGAGGAGATACTGTACACCATATGAAAGGTCCATCTCCATTCCTCAATATAATGTCATGTTCCCAACAAATGAGGAGGAGATACTGTACACCATATGAAAGGTCCATCTCCATTCCTCAATATAACGTCATGTTCCCAACAAATGAGGAGGAGATACTGTACACCATATGAAAGGTCCATCTTCATTCCTCCAATATAACGTCATGTTCCCAACAAATGAGGAGGAGATACTGTACATCATATGAAAGGTCCATCTCCATTCCCCAATATAACGTCATGTTCCCAACAAATGAGGAGGAGATACTGTACATCATATGAAAGGTCCATCTCCATTCCTCCAATATAACGTCATGTTCCCAACAAATGAGGAGGAGATACTGTACACCATATGAAAGACCCATCTCCATTCCTCCAATATAACGTCATGTTCCCAACAAATGAGGAGGAGATACTGTACACCATATGAAAGGTCCATCTCCATTCCCCAATATAACGTCATGTTCCCAACAAATGAGGAGGAGCTACTGTACACCATATGAAAGGTCCATCTCCATTCCTCCAATATAACGTCATGTTCCCAACAAATGAGGAGGAGATACTGTACACCATATGAAAGGTCCATCTCCATTCCTCCAATATAACATCATGTTCCCAACAAATGAGGAGGAGATACTGTACACCATATGAAAGGTCCATCTCCATTCCCCAATATAACGTCATGTTCCCAACAAATGAGGAGGAGATACTGTACATCATATGAAAGGTCCATCTCCATTCCTCCAATATAACGTCATGTTCCCAACAAATGAGGAGGAGATACTGTACACCATATGAAAGACCCATCTCCATTCCTCCAATATAACGTCATGTTCCCAACAAATGAGGAGGAGATACTGTACACCATATGAAAGGTCCATCTCCATTCCTCAATATAACGTCATGTTCCCAACAAATGAGGAGGAGATACTGTACACCATATGAAAGGTCCATCTCCATTCCTCAATATAACGTCATGTTCTCAACAAATGAGGAGGAGATTTATTTTGCACCGTTGACTTCCAGACCCACATACACAACTTGAAAAATGAAAATTCTTTTGATGGTGATAAAAGGTTTCTTTCTAACAGATGGATGTTTTTCATGTTCAGAGTGCGGGAAAGGTTTCTCTGAGAAAGGAAAACTTCGCATACACCAGAAAATTCACACGGGCGAGCGGCCTTTTTCATGTTCAGAGTGCGGGAGAAGTTTCACGCAGAAGGGGAAACTTCATATACACCAGAGACTTCACACGGGTGAGCGACCTTACAGCTGTTCAGAGTGCGGGAAAACTTTTCTACAGAATACGCATCTTCTTGAACACCGAAGAACCCACACAGGGGAACGGCCATTTCCTTGTTCACAGTGCGGGAAGGGTTTCATACGAAAAAGTGATCTTGTTAAACACTGGAGCAGTCACACTAAGGAGCGTCCTTTTCCATGTCCAGAGTGCGGGAAGTGTTACAAAAGTAGAAGAAACCTCCATGCACACCGGAAAAAACACGCAGGCGAGAATTCTCTTTCCTGACCAGAGTGCTGGAAATGCTTCATTGATAAACGAGACAATTGTTTCATACAGAAAGGAGACCTTGTACACCTGAGAAGCCATGTATGTGAGCATACTTTTTCATGCCCCCCTGTGAGAAGCCACCCAAGTTAGCACCCTCTACCATGTTTCCACCTAAAAAGACATCCGAGTGAACTCCCTCTACCATGTTTCCATCTAAGAAGCCACCCGAGTGAACTCCCTCTACCATGTTTCCACCTAAGAAGCCACCCAAGTGAACTCCCTCTACCATGTTTCCATCTAAGAAGCCACCCGAGTGAGCTCCCTCTACCATGTTTCCATCTAAGAAGCCACCCGAGTGAACTCCCTCTACCGTTCTTCCATCTAAGAAGCCACCCGAGTGAACTCCCTCTACCATGTTTCCATCTAAGAAGCCACCCGAGTGAACTCCCTCTACCATCTTTCCAACTAAGAAGCCACCCGAGTGAACTCCCTCTACCATGTTTCCACCTAAAAAGCCAACCGAGTGAACTCCCTCTACCATGTTTCCATCTAAGAAGCCACCCGAGTGTGCTCTCTCTACCATATTTCCAACTAAAAAAACACCTAAGTGAGTGCCCTCTGCCATGTTTCCACCTGTAATAGACTCACCCGGGACAGAGGCTTTTGGAGGGGACTGAATGCTAGCCTCTTGCCTACTGACTATGGGCCCTGGCATTTGAGGGAGCTACAAGCATTTAGGAAGTTATTCTGCTTAAAGCAGTGGTTCTCAACCTGGGGGTCGGGACCCCCCACGGGGGTCGAATGATGATTTGCCTGGGGTCGCTGAATCCTGGGCTGTTTCTGAAGCCCGCACCGCTCTCCCAGCCTTTTATCGGTCGCCCAGCTGGAGCTTGCGGCCGCCCACTCAACCTCTTCGCAGCCACCCATTCGGTCCACAGCATGGCTTGGGGCAGAGACTAGAGGTCAGCTGACTTGTGAGGAATGTGAAGTGGGAGGGGCTGAAGGAGACCCTATCTCCGGATTTCGGCATAGGTGTCACTGCTACGAGACACCACAAAGTCAGAGACACAGTGAAGCCGGAGACACAGTGAGTGAAAATACCTGTGACTAGAGTTGCCATTAAAAGTCCCCACTACCGTTCTCAAGGGGGGGGGGGGAGTTTGGGACTTTAAATGAGGCGCATATGTGGTGCACCTCCATCCCTGATTCGAAAAAATATAAATGGAAGTTTGGGACTTTGAGTGAGACTGTAGACATGGTGTAGGTAAAAAAGATACATGTTTATTCAAAATAAAACGCATGAACATCTTCAAACAGAAATCACATGGAAGGAAAAACATTCTGGTTGATGCGATTCCCTAGAGTTACACACACATAAGTATGGCTATGCACAATATAAGCAACAAGGTACATCAGTGTGTGACCAGGTGCCACACAGTGATCCGTATGGATAATGGAATACATTTTGTGAATAACATATGTACAGATATCACATGGCAACAAGCACTAAAAACATGAAAAAATGAGCATATAAAACCAGTAAGAGCATAAGTAAATGATTATGTTGTCAACTGAGTTGATGCGTTTTCTGATTGACCGACGCGTTTCGTGTATAAGTTACACTCTTCAGGGGCTAATGCTCAGGACATCTAAAAAATATAATACAGTGTAAATAACTAAATCTGGTTGCTGGTCAAAGGAAATAGGTGATGGAACACAAAAGCCCATCTTGGGTACTTACATGGAATCTGGTACAGTGGGTGTGGTACATATGGAGCCCTGACCAAAGATAAGTCCGTCATGGGAGCTGAGGTGATATATAGCCGCACTTAGGCGGGGTGTACTATCGCAGCCCTCCCAGGGACACCCAAACATGCACTACTACCGTTCTCAGATCAGCAGATGACCCTGATCATGGAGCACCTAAGTTGGCTGATCAGAACTTCCCCCCCCAGCACCGCCACTCATCCCATTCCCCCCCCCCTCCCCACCTCCCCACCAAGGAGTAATAGAAGGAATAAAAATAGAGAATACATGGAAGGGAGAGGAAAAGAGGGGGAGGAACAAAGAAAAAAGGGAGAGAAAGAATAAGAGAAAGAACAAGAAATATGGCTAGAGAGAGGGATGTGGGGAAAAAAACAAGAAATTAGGATAAAGAGAGATAAAAGGGAAAGAAAGGAGAACAAAGAGAAAGAGGGGTACATCCATAAATGTACCAGAAGGGGTTTTTAATACTGTACGAGTGGAAGGGACTCGGGGAGCGCTAAATGTCCGTGGGTTAGGGGCGTAAATTACTTGTCTTGCCTTGGATGCTGACAACCCACGCTACAAACATTATTTGACTGTTAGGGGGTCCCCACAACTTGGGAAATTTTATCAAGGGGTCACAGCACTAGAAAGGTTGAGAACCACTGGTTTAAAGAGTCCATGTTCAGCAACCAAACGAGTATTGTCTTGTTTTGTGGTTGTTAGCGGTTGGAATATCTGATACCTTTATTCAGACTGGGAGGGAGCGGTATATGACGAAAGCACTCTACCGGAGTGTGGGACGTTTTGTTACACGTTTTGTTACACCTAACAAGCCACCCGCTGTTGTGCTTTTATAAGGACAGTTTGCCCCCCGCACAGTATTTATTATTGAGTAATTTTTCACGAAGATATTTTTAAGATACAAGATAATCTATATGACACAGTCTATGCATAGGAAACTTTTCACGGAGACGTGTGATCATACAAAATTAGTTATTTATTGGTTGACAAAAAAAAAACAAATATTCACATGAAATTAAAATACCGATTGCGTTACATGGACGACTTGAAAATCAATAAAAATACCCGCAAAATGGGCGTGCGGTCCCTTTTGACACAATGCTGTCACGATAACTTCTCGGCATAATCAATAACCTTGTGTAAATGACAATGAAACAGAACGTCTGTATTTCACACGTCCAACCGTTACTATACTGCAGGTAAGTAGGTGGTTTACAATGTGAAATAAATTGGAACTATGCGCACAAAAAAAAAATATAATGAAAAATTTAATCTTTAGAGAAAAATCTACAAGGCGGTTATTGATTAATGAGAATAAATCATAATGGCAGAATATTCAATATTTTAGAGAACACAAATGAATACAAGAGAAAATCAAAAATGACATAATTACCCACTCCACAATGGCTATTTCCTACTGGCAAGTGACCATAGTTAAGATGGCTGCCGTGGCTTTCTGGTATCAGGTGTCTAGGAATCTTCATGAATGTAAAGATAGGTATGCATGGTGCATGAGTATCTCAGTCTGTGAGTGTAGGTCTGTCTGGAAGTGTGTGGCTGCATCCCCCCCCCCCCCCCCTCCAGTGTGTCTCCCTGGGTGTCCTCCGTCCTCCCTGTGAGAGTGAGTGTGTCCTTTCATCTAATTTTTTTCTTGTCCTAAAATACTCTCTTCAGACAATAAGATTATAAAAATTATACTAAGTTCTGCCCAAAGAGTATGTGTTCCTAATTCATTGGTGGCTGCAGATATGGGAGTTAACTGCTCTGACTCTCACCACCCCTTTTTAGGAGAACAATGATTTTAAGGTAGTACCACCTTCAACCACCAGTTGTCTCACATGTGTTTTGAGTCTATTTTAGTTAATATGGTATATTTCCATAATGTGTATTCAGTTTATATAATGCTAAGAAGAATATATATATATATATATATATATATATATATATATATATATATATATAATGTGTGTGTGTGTGTGTGTGTGTGTAGCGGGGGTCCTAAATTTAGGACTAGTCATACCAAATTTAGGGGTGATTTGAGAATAGTTGGCACAAGTCTTTCAATTGCTGGACTCTGCTTTGCTGCTGTTTCACCTGCCATGTAGTTCCCCTAAGTAGTATGGGTGGCGCTGTCACTGGTACTCAGGGTTGAACCACAGGTTTTAGAGTGGCGATTGGGTGTCCTCTCTCGGCAGCCGTGCAGTGGGCGTGGTCTGCCTGCTGTGTATGAAGGGAGAGGGTACAAAAGGGGCAGACGCTATAGGTCAGGAGGCGAGTTACAACCCCGGGGACCTGTACCTGGGGGAGGTATTGTGTGGAGTCCAAGTTCGAGTGCTTGGCCCTCCAGGCCATGGGGCCACATGCGCCTCAGTCCCAGGCACCTTTTAGTCCTGGGACTGCAACTTCAGCCCTGGGCTCAGCATCTTTAGCTGGAGCCCGCTTCGGGAGGAAGAATCCCAGGGTGCCGCCTTGCGAGGGGACCCGTTTCTGGAAGAGGAGGCTGGGGGAGGACCGTTCCGAAGGACTGGTGAGCGATCACCGTGAAGGAAGGGGCCCAGTAACTCTCTAGAGGGATGTCATCCATCCGGAAACCAGGAGCCTAACATCTGGACCATCAGGAGGTTTGGGACACTATAGATCCTGTGGCAGAGGATCTCCTAGACGCATCTATTAGGGAACTAAATTGACTGTTCGAGCTACACGCCGGCTGCTAGTGCCATTGGTGACTATCCGGGTGAGCTGTACCCTCTCGGGACCGAGTGCCGATGAAGCCAGGAGTGCCTGAATTTATCTGTCTTCCTAACACCTTTCTCTCTTCGTGCATAAGAGAAAATAAAGCTCTACGTTGTAATGATATACTGGTGTGGACCTTGGAGTTACTTGGGGTATAGAGACTTTGTCCCTGCGCACTGGGGACAGAAACCAACTTTGAGGAGAACCTCGCTGCAAGACCCGTAAGTGAAACATATGCTTAACCTCTGCAACCCAGAGGGTACGGGCAGGCATGGGCGTCCACTCCATAAGGCAAGGGGGGTCAATTGCCCCCCCCTCCTGGAGACACACTATATTTATATGGACATGGAGTGAAGCGGAATTATCCTCAAGAGCTATTTCACACTGCCAGCTGGCCACGTTATCGGTAAAGCGACGTTAGTTTTAGCGGTGCTTTACCATCGTTTTAGTGGTGCTATTCAGCCGCTAGAGGGGGGGGGGGTTTAAAAAAAATAGAAATTGCTAATCAGACAATGGCAGCTTGATCCTTCTATTAAGCTTTTGCATCAGGTTTCTAAAACCTTTGCATGCCTGTGCTTTATGTCATAATGACTAAGCTCCTCCCCTTCATGACATTGTCAAAAATGGACCGAGCGTGGATGACCTTAAAATGATGCCCCCCCCCCCCCCTGAAAAAAGTTCAGCGGACGCCCATGCGGGCAGGGTAGCCATAGTGTGCCTTACTCTCCTGTTAACGAGCCAGAGATGTTTGGATGTGTATGGGCATTGTGCCACAACATAGGGGTGTGGGAGCTACATATATATATTTTGAATATTCTGGTAACTGGTATACATAACATACGATTTAATATACTTTTTGATTCATTTACATAACATAACATAAATTGCTTCTATATTCCTGTATAAATGTATATCTTTTAAAACTGTTTTTTTCTAAACATGACATTAGATTATATATTTATCAATATTACACAAAGATTATTATCTATATATTTTAAATATGTGTTAATCTCTAAATGCAGGTTAATTTATATTTTTATAATCACGCTGTTGTGTTACACTATGTGATTATTCTTGCTCTGTGTCTTTAAGATCTGTCCCCTTCTTTCTAGCTGAACTCTCTCTCTCACCGTAGTTCTTTATATATCTCCTCCACTTCCTGATTCTGGTCATTACTCCTGTATATCTTCCATGCTAAACATCTTACATGTGGCTTACAACTGCAACGTTTTTCTACCTATGAATATCCATCATTAAACGGAACATTCAAAAGGATTCATCGTCTGTCGTCCTAACTGTGAGTTTATTCATTGAGGTAAACTGCCTGTATCAATGCAAGGGATGAATATCAAACCAGCTTGAGTAAGGCCTACTTAAACCTGGAGATGAACTTTATCGCTTTGTAGTTGAGACAGAACAGTAGAAAAACGGAGTTTCACAGCCTAATTACAAGATTTCTGCATGTCAGTACTGAAACAGACAAGATTTACTGCCCTCATAGCAAGACAGAAGGGACAGAGCAGCACATGGCAGCCTTATAGCCTGAGACAATCTGCACAGTGTCATATTTCAGCACACAGATCCTGCCTGCTTTCACAGTCAGTCTGCTATCATGAGTGACCAAGCTTCTGCATGTGAACTCACATCTACCTCCCCACAAGTTCCTGAAGAAACTGAGTTACCCAAACGCTCAGTTAAACCCACTTGGAAAGTAATGGAGAATTATGAAGCTTCAAGGACTGAATTGTCAAATAGCTTGGAATTAGTCTGGGAGAAAATCCTCGCTGAAGCTAATACAGTGTCTGTTGAACGTGAACTACTGACACTAGAGGGCGCCATTAAACAACTTTCTGCCTCATATGAGCTTTATCAGCTTACCAGCATCAAATTCACTAATGTCTTACAAAACATGAAGACAGAAAATGCGATGAGGCAGTTAAAGCGTGTCAACATTCTTAATATTGAAAGAGACAGTTTTATCCAGCAAACCAGATTAAAGGCAGAAGCAAAAATAAAGCTGTTACAGGACACTGCATCTCACAGATCTGTTTCCACCAGACGTTCTAAAAACTCGTCAAGATCCCATAGTTCAAGATACTCAACACTCAGTGAGCGACTTATTAATGCCCGCGCTGAAGTGGAAGCCAGCAAAGTGCAGGTGGCATATGCAGAAAAAAGAGCAGAGTTGGAAGCGCAGTCAGCACGTCAAAGAGCAGAGTTGGAAGCGCAGTCAGCACGTCAAAGAGCAGAGTCGGAAGCTCAGTCAGCCCGTCAAAGAGCAACAATGGAAACCTTAAATGAACAGTGTAAACATGATGCAGCCATGGCAAAGCTAAGGGTCCTACAGCAAGCTATCAGTGCAGACGAAGGTGCAAGTGAGAAAGACAGCATTAACCTAAACATAGCAGATATGGAAGACCCCCTCAAACGCACTAAAGACTATGTCCTAAGCCACTGCAGTGCACACTCCGTTGTCTCCAATGCTCCCGGCTACATAGAGACTCCTTCACAGCTTCAAGTTAAAGAGGTTCCAGCAACTTCCTGCACTCAAAATCACTCCACTGCATTTCCTACCTGCCTACCTTGCCTGCCTTCATACGTCACAGAGCATCAGCGCAAGCTTCAAGCAAGTCATCAATCTCCAGTCATCGGTACAGCCTTGAATCAACGTACAATTGGAACAACTGACTTCAAGCAAGCAACTCACCTGGATGCATCTGCTGCACCATATTTCCCTGTGTCCTTTAACAACAATGTCAAAGATAACGCAATCAGCACCATACAGCCAACAGCATCACACATAAAAGCGGAGACAACTGAGACAGAAGAGTTTGTGAGGTACATGCTTCGCAGAGAGCTCACAAAGACTGGTCTTACAAGTTTTGATGACCAACCTGAGAACTACAGAAGTTGGAAATGTGCCTTCAGAACTACAATCAGCAATATTGGCATTACAGCTGATCAAGAATTGAATCTGCTGATCAAATGGCTTGGTCCTCTATCTGCTGCACGTGTTAAGCCATTAAGATCGGTTTTCAGGGACAATCCTACTGCAGGCCTCACAGCTGCATGGGAGCGACTAGAGCAAAGTTATGGCAGTCCAGAAGCTATAGAAAATGCTTTGTTCATGCGTCTGGAAACTTTCCCAAAGATATCCGGTAAGGACAACAAGGAGTTCCAGAGACTGAGTGACCTTCTCCTTGAGCTTCAGCTAGCCAAGACAGACCCAAAACTACCTGGACTCAGTTACCTTGACACTCCAAGAGGGGTAAACCCAATTGTCTCCAAGCTCCCGTATGGTTTGCAAGAGAAATGGACTGCACTAGGGTCATCATACAAAAGAGAGAACAAGGTTTCCTTCCCTCCATTCTCTTTCTTCTGTGAATTCATCAGGGAAATTGCAGAGACCAAGAACGATCCAAGTTTTTCCTATGGTGAGTACAGCCTCTTCTCACCCTTTCCTAAGAGTACCAGTCTTCAGGGCAACTACAGAAACCATAGAGGCCCAGTGTCCGTGAAAAAGACTGACATCCTTCCCACTCCTACCACAGTTCTGGCCACGAACAAACAGAGTAGGAAGATTGAAAACCCTAACAGAGAGTGTCCCATACACAAGAAGCCACACCCCCTCAATAAATGTATCGGCTTTAGGAAAAAGCCTCTGGAAGAGCGCAAGGAGCTTTTAAAGACATTTAGGGTATGTTTCAGGTGCTGTGCTTCTACAGAACATTTTGCAAGGGACTGTAATGTGTCCATCAAGTGCATAGAGTGTGGCTCTGAAGAACATGTGCAAGCCCTCCATCCTCTTGAGCCCAGCTCTGCACAACCTGCCAACGCTCCTCCCAGGTTAACGCATGGCGGGGAGAATACAGACCAAGTGCCTAATTCTACCATCATTTCTTCATCCTGCACTGAAGTTTGTGGAGAAGACCGCTGTGGTAAGTCCTGTGCTAAGATATGCTTGGTGAACATATACCACAAGGATCAACCAGAAAAGTCTCTAAAGGCATATGCTATCTTAGACGATCAGAGCAATCGATCACTTGCAAAATCGGAATTGTTCAATCTATTTGAAATAAAAGGCGAAGCTCATCCTTACACCTTGGGTACCTGTAGTGGAACTATAGAGGTTTCTGGAAGAAGGGCTCATGGACTCATGGTATCTTCTCTCAAAGGTAACTTGCAATTACCCTTACCTACACTTGTTGAGTGCAATCAGATACCTGCTAACAGGGAAGAAATCCCTACTCCAGCTGCTGCTTTCCATCACCCTCACCTCAAGGTAATAGCAAATGAGATACCGCCGCTTGACAAAGATGCTCAGATCCTTCTTCTGTTAGGAAGAGACATTCTAAGAGTTCACAAGGTACACAGACAAGTCAGTGGACCCCCAGATGCCCCATTTGCCCAGCGCACGGATCTAGGGTGGGTCATCATAGGCAATGTCTGCATAGGCAAAATGAAAAGACCTACAAACATTTCGTCAATCAAGACAAATGTTCTGCCAAGTGGCCGAAACACTTACTTTGAGCCATGCCCACATCACTACTGGGTGAAAGAGAAGATAGCCAGCCACGAATGGCAACATGGTATCTCAGGTGACACAAGCCCTTTCTCCTGCCATGATGGCGACTTCGGCTCTACAGTGTTTAATGCAACCAGTGAAGATGACATACTGGCTCCTTCAATGGAAGACAAAGAATTCATCAAGGTAATGGACAAGGAGTTCTTTCAAGATGACTCCAATAACTGGGTAGCACCCCTACCCTTTCGTCTCCCAAGAGAGAGATTGCCCAACAACTTACAGCAGGCCATCAGTAGATTCTCCTCCTTAAAGCGAAACTTTAGCAGGAAACCAGAGATGCAAAAGCACTTTGTGGACTTTATGCAAAATGTATTTGACAGAGATCATGCAGAGCCTGCTCCCCCACTAAAGGAGGGAGAAGAATGCTGGTACCTTCTGTGAAGGAATGTGATGAGCATAATGTTTAACTAGAAAATGTCTATTCTCTATGCATCTTTACTATACTATAGAGTCTATATTGCTTTCTCTTGTACACCACTGCTGTAATATTTCCTTACTCAAAATCAGTTTATAATAACAACCCCTCCCATCGAAAAGACTGTAGAAGACAGAAGATGGCTGAAACCCCCTGCTCCCACACACCTTTGGAATGCGGATATGAAGATAGGACCAGAGGACAGCCCAGCTTAATCATCACGTTTCTGTACTCCTTTTGTATTGTAGCCAATGAGATGTGTTTATTAGTGTCACATTAACATAATAGTGACGTATCATGCCGTGTGTAAAAACTTAGTACTGCCTAGAATAAATCATTAGATACAGAAGTAACGGACCTGAACGGATGTGTCAGTCTTTGCTTCCAAGTTGCATGCAATGATATCTAAACTTTACAATTCGGAACAGCAGTAGAATCCATATTAACCCCTTTGTGGTTAAACGACCATTACAAATGACGCCCAACGTAGGGGCTCCAGGTTTTTGATCGAAGGAAGACCGCAATCTAAGGGCCAATCGGGACTGACCGAATACAGGGACTTGCGCACCCCTGGGGTACGGTGAGTACTTATATACTTATATACTTACCACTGTACAAATTCGTTCTGTCTGGGTTGGCGGCTGGCTTTGTCGGCTTCTGGAGGCAAACTAAGAGGCAGGTACTTTGTATATCTCGCCTGGGGCTGTTTTAACGAACCTGCTATTGGATCTCTACTATTAGTCTAGTGTTTGTATTTGTTCAGTGTCTGTTGTCCTAGGCATTACAGCTCTTGGCAGACTGAAAATTTGTTGCAATTAGAGTACTCTGACTCAGGTGAGCTGTCTGCCCCTGAGAAGACGGGTCGTGTCCGGAGGTGAGCTGTCTGCCCCTCTAAAGGACGGTGAGGTTTGCAACAAATGTCACTCAGGGGTTCTGGTTCAGGTGAGCTGTCTGCTCCTGCAGAACGGTGTACCATGTTCTGGTACAGGTGAGCTACACCTGCAGAAATGGGTAACCTGAGGGCGTTCAGCTGCTAAGGTTTTGCGGTGCCAAGGGGCTGCAGGTGTGATGTCCTGTTCATTTGTGTTGAGATTAAACGTTCATTACCCAGTGAAAGAGGGGATAGGAAAAAAGCTTGTTAGCATCCCCACGCACGATACGAGCCCCCACCCTCGTAGAAAGAGAAAGGGAGGAGGAGGATGGGTTAGGATATCTCATGGACACATTCCTGTGAGAAACGGTGTTTAATAAATGTTAACCCTTGCTAGATATGAAATCACCAGTGTAGCATATTATTAGATGTAAGGAATCAGCAAGGAAATGGTTAAAGAACTTGAAAGTGACATGCACTAGAAGCGGACAGAAGATTTGAAAAATTAACAAGATTTGTTGGATGTGAAACAAGAATATTGTGTAGAGGACAGAAGTTACTCAAGCGTTGTTGTAGAGAAAGTTTGTGAATTGGAAGACTGCCAGATAAGTGGCGCATGTTGATAAGACGGAACATAAAGTAATTCTATGTGATAAAAGCTTATTGCAAGTGCCAGAATCTTGGTTTCGTGCTGCTAAAACATTGCATGAAGAAGCGAAGAAAGATGGCAATTGTATTGTATATGTGTACTACAGAACTGATAATGTGTGTGTCCGAAACTCCCCCTTACGGGATTTGGAACAAAGGAGGGGAGGGACATTCCTGCCCTTCCCAGCTCGAGACAACCCACTCAGCACCTCCTCCCGGCAGCCATCTTAGTGCACCCATGCCCTCACTTCCTGCCCATCCCAGTGCACTTCCTGCAAGTGGCCATCTTGGTACACCCGGAAGGCCCAACCAAGGCCTCTACCCAGTTCTCCCTGTTTTAAACCAGGATGGCTCCTACCACACTCCTGTCTTCCCCAATACGGAAGTGCCACCTTCACAGGCCGGATATATTAATGATGAAGAAGCATCCGAGTGGGAAGACTACCAGCAAGCAGCAAGGCCCACCCCTGATTTAACCCCCAATCCAGCTCCAGACTCACAGTTCCAAATGAATCTCGAACGTATGCTGGCAACCATAAAGAACAGTACCCCTCGTCAGCCCCTGCCCCAACAACAACAATCTCCGTTGCCAGAAGGGGCACCGGTGATGTATGTCGCTTTTACCCCATCACAAGCAGCGGCCTTAGTGACAAGTCTGCCTGACCCAGAGAAACAACCAATGCCCTTCTACCGCAGGATGGTGCAGATACAAGAAACTTATTCAGCTGCTTGGAGAGATTTGATCAGATTATGCCAAATTAAAGCAGGACATGTCTTTTGGCCAGTCATGCAGGCGGCCTTCAATGATGCCTGCTTGACAAGTGCCACTTCCTATTCCTCGAGTGTGGAGTTCTGCACCCAACTCCACGAATGGGCAAACCCCTGTCACCCCTTATGGCAGTGTTCTCTACATGTCCCATGAATTTTCTGGGAGCTGATGTGTTGTCCAGACTACAGACCTCAATCATTTTCACGCCTGAAGGAGGAGTGAAGCTGCATACTCCCCTATCCTTGGAAGACTCATCTGCTTTGTGTTCTCTGCCTCTCATGATGATACTTCATGAAACGACAACTCCAAGTTCCATTCCACAGGAAGTGCTTGACAGAATTCCTGCATGCCTATAGTCCACGGGACCGGAAGACATCGGTCACCTGAAAGTGCCACCAGTTTTAGTTAAGCTCAAAGAGGGAGCATCATTTCCCCGGAAACCACAATACCCCTTGAAGCCTGCTCAATCCGCAGCCATCTCGAGACAGGTCGAGACACTTGTGTCCAATGGAGCTCTGATACCCTGTACTTCGGAATCCCATACACCCTTGTTCCCAGTGAAGAAACAAACCCTAAAGAGGAGAACCAGAAAAATACAGAATGGTCCAAGACCTCCGAGCAGTTAACGAAGCCACAGTGTTGGACACCCCAATTGTGCCAAATCCACATACCTTATTATCAGGTATACCTCCAACGGCTGAGTACTTCACTGTAGTGGACCTGGCTTACTGCACGCGTGGATCCCTGATGCATCGATCCTCATGCAACCGTTCTATGATGCTCTCAAGTCTGTGCCATTTATCCTGTCAAGCGAGGCCATGGACAATTTCTTTCTGCTGAAGCAAGCAAAATCCACAGTTCCTGCTTTGGGCCTCCCAGATTATGGAATACCCTTTAAACTGTTTGTGTCGGAAAGAACTGGCCATGCCACAGGGGTCCTAGCTCAATCACATGGAGGCCGAACTAGACCCATTGGGTACTCTTCATGCCGTTTAGACCCCGTGGCTAGGGCTGGACAAAAGTTCTGACCTCGTTCTAGCACACCCCCTGCTTCTTTTGGCACCACATGACATTGCTGCCATCCTGAATCAGGTGCAACCCCGCCACCTGTCCACCGCCAGACATCTTCGGTTACATATCTCCCTCCTCCTTCCAGACAATGTGACCATCCAAAGGTGTCTCACTCTCAACCCGGCCACACTTCTGCCGTTTTTCGAGGGGGGACAATAAGAAGGAGATGGTGAAGAAAAAGACCCCTGTACTGCTCCACATGACTGCCTTGAAATGATGCGCATGGAAACCATCACATCTTACCTACAGTGAGTGAAACTCCTCTGGAAAACCCTGACTACACACTTTTTGTGGATGGCTCCAGATATGCAGATGAAGGAGGCAAGTACCACACAGGTTTTGCTGTGACCTCTGAATTTGAACTTCTTCAAGCAGGAGCATTACCACCAACTGTATCTGCTCAGGAAGCGGAGCTCCAGGCCCTCACTACAGCATGTAAGATAGCAGAAGGTAAAAGAGCCAACATTTACACAGACTCAAGGTACGCCCTGGAAGTGGCTCATGACTTTGGTGTCATCTGGAGGGCTAGAGGATTTCTGACAGCGGCCGGAACGCCGGTGAAACACGGCACAGCCATCAAGGAGTTAATGGATGCACTACTCCTGCCTGACAAAGTGGCTGTCTTGAAGGTTAAAGCACATGGCAAACAGAATTCTCAAGAAGCCAGAGGGAACCACCTGGCGGATATAGCTGCCAAACAAGCAGCGAAAGACCAACGGAAAACGGCTGAAGTGGCCGAAGAGGAGAGTGAATCTTTAGCGCAGATGCCTGTGGCAGTCCATGTGCCATCTGACAGGCAATACCTAGCCTCTATGCAAAATGCAGCTCACTCAGAAGAACATTCGGAATGGATCGATAAAGGAGCGGAATACGATGGAGATCTATATCTGATGAGAGGGAAAACCTGTTTACCAAAATATATGTATCCAGCAGTTGTCCAATGGGCACATGGACCTGCACATCTCTCTAAGAACTTAATGAATTCACTGATCAGCAAGTATTACTGGGCCCCAGGGATAACCACCCTCAAAGCAGCGGGAAGGTAGAAAGGATGAATGGGACTCTAGGGAAACATGCTCTGTCCCCTTATGAAATTTTGTTTGGTTCAGCCCCCAGACCTGGCTGTTTGTTAGTTCCCACAGTAGTTACAGTTACAATCTGATGTGTTAACTAGCTATGTCACACGTTTGTCTAGAGCATTAACTAATATCCGTTCTCGAGTGTTTTCTTCCATTCCAGATCCTAAAGTAGATACAGGAACACACCAACTACTGCCAGGAGATTGGGTGCTAGTAAAGAAGTTTGTGAGGAAGCACTCCCTTGAACCAAGATATGATGGTCCATTTCAAGTTTTGCTGACCACAGCTACATCAGTAAAGCTAGAAGGGAAAAGCACCTGAATACACGCCTCCCACTGCAAGAAGGCTCCATCTCCTGAAGACAAGATCCTGCCAACACCACAATGATGGTGTTGTATATCCTTTTCCTGTTGGGATTAGTGGGGGCTCAGCAGGTAGCCATTACACAAAATGACAAGTTATTCACCACATTCTACAATAACTCTTCAAACACACATGTGGCCACCTTCATTTTTGATTACTATAACATAGTCTCCTGTCCTCCAGTTCCCTGGCAATGTAACTTATACCGTGACACACCCAGTTATAGGAGGAAGCGAGCAGCTCCCTCCGGAAGCTTTGACCCTCATATGTACATAAATGCCATAGGGGTCCCAAGGGGGGTCCCTGATCAATTCAAGGCCGGGGACCAGGTAAAAGCTGGTTTTGAGTCTTTGATCCCCATATTAACTGTCAACAAGAATGTAGATTGGATTAATTACATATACTACAACCAACAGAGATTTGTAAATTACACCAGAGATGCCCTCCAGGGAATTGCTGACCAGTTAGCCCCTACTTCCTATATGACATTCAAGAAATAATTCTAGTTCTTTTAGCCCTGGTTGTATACTGTATTGTGCCCTTTGTAGAGAAGTTAATGAGCAAGGCTGTAGATAACAGTACACCTACATTTCTCCACCAAGAAGAAGAAGAAGATCCACTTATGAAGGAAGAGGATAAACCCTTCACTCCTTTACAGTCACTCCCCGTCCATAATCTCACAGTCCTATAGGAATATAGGGATAGAATAGGGAACCGCCTGACTGTCCTTCCCGGCTTCGTCGAGGGGGGTAGTGAACTAGTTACTTGCTTTCTCTTGTACACCACTGCTGTAATATTTCCTTGCTCAAAATCAGTTTATAATAACAACCCCTCCCATCGAAAAGACTGTAGAAGACAGAAGATGGCTGAAACCCCCTGCTCCCACACACCTTTGGAATGCGGATATGAAGATAGGACCAGAGGACAGCCCAGCTTATTCATCACGTTTCTGTACTCCTTTTGTATTGTAGCCAATGAGATGTGTTTATTAGTGTCACATTAACATAATAGTGACGCATCATGCCGTGTGTAAAAACTTAGTACTGCCTAGAATAAATCATTAGATACAGAAGTAACGGACCTGAACGGATGTGTCAGTCTCTGCTTCCAAGTTGCATGCAATGATATCTAAACTTTACAATTCGGAACAGCAGTAGAATCCATATTAACCCCTTTGTGGTTAAACGACCATTACACTTCCATCCTTTGGCGTGTATCACCCACGCAAACCAGACCAAATCAGAGTTGTCTTTGATTCCAGTGCTCAGCACGAAGGTGTTTCTCTTAACAACATGCTCCTTACGGGACCCAACTTGAACAACAGTCTAATAGGAGTCTTGATTCGTTTCAGACAAGAGCCTGTAGCAGTAATGGCTGACATTCAACAGATGTTTCACTGCTTCATCGTCAGAGAAGACAACAGAAACTACCTCAGGTTTCTATGGCACAAGGACAATGACCTCAACAAGGAAGCTATAGATTATCGCATGAAGGTACATGTCTTCGGTAACAGTCCTTCCCCAGCAGTGGCAACTTATGGGCTAAGGAAAACAGCTCAGACTGGAGAAGTTGAATATGGATCTGATGCCCGTCAATTTGTTGAAAGAAACTTCTACGTTGACGACACACTTAAGTCCTTTCCAACTGCTAAAGAAGCAATTGATCTTCTCACCAGAACAAAGGAGATGCTGTCTGTAGCAAACCTTAGACTGCACAAGATTATATCCAACAGCCAGGAACTTATGAATGCCTTTCACTCTGAGGACTATGCCACTAGTCTAAAAAACCTTGACTTAGGTACAGATGTGCCTCCTGTACAGCGAAGTCTGGGTTTGTTGTGGAACATAAACAAGACAAATTCACCTTCCAAGTGTCAACTTGTGACAAACCCTTCACTAAGAGAGGAGTCCTGTCCGTGGTGAATAGCATCTATGACCCACTGGGTTTCCTTGCTCCAGTTACCATTCAAGGTAAGATTTTACTAAGACAGTTGTCTACTGAGAACATAGACTGGGATACTCCCTTGCCTAGTGAGAATCAACACAAGTGGGAAAGGTGGAGATATTCTTTGAAGTCACTAGAAAAACTTCAGATTCCCCGTTGCTATGTTCCAGGATCCACTTCAACTGCTAACCGGAGAGAGATTCATATTTTCTCTGATGCATCAGTTGAAGCTATTGCTGCAGTAGCCTATTTGAAGACCTCTGAACTGAATGGAGAATCACACTGTAGTTTTGTCCTAGGCAAGGCAAAACTCACTCCCAAGCCTGCACATACCATACCAAGACTTGAACTTTGTGCAGCCGTGCTAGCAGTAGAAATTGCCGAGGTCATACGAAGTGAAATGGACACTAGAATTGATTCTTTCACCTTCTATACAGACAGTAAGGTAGTACTTGGTTACATAAACAACCAAACAAAACAATTTTATGTGTACGTCAACAACAGGGTTGAACGTATCAAGAGATTCTCTCTACCAAGTCAATGGCATCACGTTCCCACTGAACTCAACCCAGCTGACTGTGGGACCAGAGCCGTGTCACCTGCCGCTCTTCAGGACAGCTTATGGCTGTCACCTCCAAGGTTTCTGTGTGAGGACTCTAACTTACTCCCTATTGACACCACCTATGGGCTAGTAAACCCTGAAGATGATAAGGAAATAAGAACTGTGAACACCTCACTCCACACTTCTGTAAGTACAAAACAGAAGCTGCGGTCACACCATTACAGGCATCAATGGAAGCAGGTGCAGCATCTAGCCAATGTGTTCTGGCATCGCTGGAAGAAAAAGTATCTTCATCACCTTCAAGGTCGTAACAAATGGCAAGCATCTAAGCCGAATCTTAAGGTTGGAGACCTCATCCTTCTAAAAGACAAGGAAGTTTGTCGGAATGAGTGGCCTATGGGTCTTATTACTAAAGTTATGCCCAGCGACGATAACAAAGTCCGGAAGGTAGAAGTCAAGGTAACCAAGGGAGGATCGACACGAACCTTTAGTCGACCAATTACAGAGTTAGTACTCCTTTTGCCAGGTGAGTGACTTGTGCAAGGACTAGCCATGCTGTTGGCACGGCGGGGAGTACATTGCTGCCATCTACAGGTTCTACTCAGAACTTTGGAATTATTTGAAGACATCATACTGTGACTTTATGTTCTTCATCCTGTTGAACTTACGTTTGTTATTTGCTTGTTGCATGTTTTTCATTACAGGTTCCAGGACGTTCGTCAGTATTGGACTTTTTGAAAATATATATTTTAGTTTAAGGTTATGAAATCGAAAGATTTCAGACGGGGAGTGTTGTGTTACACTATGTGATTATTCTTGCTCTGTGTCTTTAAGATCTGTCCCCTTCTTTCTAGCTGAACTCTCTCTCTCACCGTAGTTCTTTATATATCTCCTCCACTTCCTGATTCTGGTCATTACTCCTGTATATCTTCCATGCTAAACATCTTACATGTGGCTTACAACTGCAACGTTTTTCTACCTATGAATATCCATCATTAAACGGAACATTCGAAAGGATTCATCGTCTGTCGTCCTAACTGTGAGTTTATTAATTGAGTTAAACTGCCTGTATCGATGCAAGGGATGAATATCAAACCAGCTTGAGTAAGGCCTACTTAAACCTGGAGATGAACTTTATCGCTTTGTAGTTGAGACAGAACACACACTTTTATATATATATATATATATATATATATATATATATATATATATATATATATATTTCTTCTTATAACAAAGTCCTTAGGTCATCAGATACTAAAATCATACTTCTCCCTATGACCTAAGATGTCATAGATACCGTATATACTCGAGTATAAGCCGAGATTTTCAGCCCTTTTTTTGGGGCTGAAAGTCCCCCCCTCGGCTTATACTCGAGTCATATAAATTTTTACATTGTAAATATTACCTGTAAAGAAGTTGCGGCTGCGGCGTCCATCGTTCAAATTCCGCGGCGTCCATCGTTCAAAATTCCGCGGTCTCTTCCTGTTCCTTCCTTGATAGGCGAGTCTCAGCAGACACTCTCCGCCTATCACGAACGTTCTCTCATCCTCAGTTTTCCAGCAGACGTCTGTGATTGGCGGAACACCCAACACAGTGTCTGCTGGGAAAACTAAGGATGAGAGAATGATTGTGATAGGCGGAGAGTGTCTGCTGAGACTCGCCTATCAAGTAAGGAACAGGAAGAGACCGCAAAATTCGAACGATGGACGCCGCGGAAATCGAATGATGGACGCCGCAGCTGCAACTTCTTTACAGGTAATAATTACAATGTAAAAATTTCTATTTACAGGGAACAGCGAGCTAGGGAACAGTGGGGCATCGGCTTATACTCGGGTCAGTGAGGTTTCCCAGTTTTTTTGGGCAACATTAGGTACCTCGGCTTATACTCGAGTATATACAGTAATTTGAATGAGTTCTAAAATATGTAGGTATTTTAAAATATCTCTGACTTGCATAATTATTCATATCTTTTCCTCCATGTGTTAGGATGGACTTTTAGGCTAGGTTCACACTGCTGCGAATTCAAAATCGCGCGATTTTGCCGCGATTTCAGGGAATGCCAGTCTATAGAGCTGAACTCGCATCGCACACGGTCAAACTCGCACAGGGCCCATTTTTCCCGCAGCTTAGATTCGCAACGCATTGATGTGAACGGCACTCATGTAAAACAATGTTATTTAAATGACTTGCGAAGTTTGAGCAATCGCAACGGCTCAAATTCGCAATAAAATTCGCAGCAGTGTGAACCCAGCCTTAAGCAGCTTACAAAATGCATGGCAACATTGTAATATAACATATTATATATATATATATATATATATATTATGAATATATATTTGTCATTTTACTTTAGTTTCAGTTTCTGTGGCTGTTAACTCTGACTTTAGACTGTGTTCTCCTGAAGACAGGAGATTAGTTCAGCTATACCAATACAATTCTTCTTGTCAATACTCCTTGGCCAACATCATCCATTGTCTGTACAGCTAGAATCAACATTGGGCCTTCTACTAAAATATACTTCACAATGGGTTTATTTGTTCTGGTTTAGACTGTCAGTTACAAGTCATTTCTATGTGTGATCAGATTTATCCATATATTTGCGTTGCCTTTCTTAGTCCATTCGACAAGGGCAGGTAAAGTGTTTTTCTGGTTTCTTGAACAAAGGCCTTAATACCTAGAGCTCAAAACACAAATTTGACCACTGTTGGCTCAATAGGTGTCATTGTTCAAATCACTTTGTGTAAATATCAGGTTTGTCTCTTGTTTCCACATAGGGCTCGTAAAAGTTAAAAGATCCCCTAATCCCCTGACCATTTGGAAAACATGTGAATTCACTTAGACTTTTGAAAGGTTTTCAATTGCAATAGTTCACTTAATTTTTGAGGCCTACTGGACTTTCCCATCTCTGCCAGTAAATATTAAATGTATTATTATATTTTTTTCTCTTCATAACTCACAACACCGCGTGTGCTCCCTTTTACCATGTTTCCACCTAGGAAGCCACCTGAGTGTGCTCTCTCTACCATGTTTCCAACTAAAAAGCCACCTAAGTGAGCGCCCTCAACCATTTTTCCACCCAGGACTCCACTCATGTGTGCACCCTCTACCATGTTTCCACCTAGGAAGCCACACGAGTGAACTCCCTCTACCATGCTTCCACCTAAGAAGCCACACGACTGAACTCCCTCTACTATGTTTCCATCTAAGAAGCCACCCGAGCAAAATCCCTCTACCATGTTTCCATCTAAGAAGCCTCCCAAGTGAACTCCCTCTACCATGTTTCCAACTAAGCCACATGACTGAACTTCCTCTACAATGTTTTCATCTAAGAAGCCACCCGAGTGAACTCCCTCTACCATGTTTCCATCTAAGCCACATGACTGAACTTCCTCTACAATGTTTTCATCTAAGAAGCCACCCGAGTGAACTCCCTCTACCATGTTTCCATCTAAGAAGCCACCCGAGCAAAATCCCTCTACCATGTTTCCACCTAGGACGCCAACAGGGTGAGCTCCCTCTACCATGTTTCTACCTAAGAAGCCACCCAAGTGAATTCCCTCTACCATGTTTCCATCTAAGAAGTCACCCAAGTGGACTCCCATCCTGAATGAATTAAGAATTTTGGGTAGTTTAGAAAAACAATGTTTAAAGACTAAATGGCCTCCTCAATGCCCAGTTATTACACAGCTTATTTTATCTGTAACAATACAGGGCCTCTTTATGGGGTGAGAACAAGAATGCTAAATACGATATATGTATAAAAATACTTATTTAATGGCTCTCAGGCTGGTATACTTTGTGTACTTTTATTTGCTGCTTTCCTGAAACACATTCCTGATGACTTGCCCCAGGGGTTGGACCCACCAATGTATTCCCGGTGTCCCATTTAAAGGCTGCCTCGGGGCCCTCTCCTCCTAGTGGTATCGTCCTACCCTGTCCCATGGCCAGGATAGGAGGTAGAGGTGTGTGAGGAGTCCTCTCTAGATAAGGATGATACATTCTATACACCGTAGGAGACAACTGTAGATAATGATGATACATTCCATACACCAATAAAGTCATCTCTAGATAAGAATGATACATTTCGTACTCTAATTACTCTAAAAACTCTATTATCTTCAGGTAGGGATGATACATTTCAGGCCTTCCTGGTACATTTCGAACACTGAATTATCTTCAGGTAGGGATGATACATTTCGTACACTGAATTATCTTCAGGTAGGGATGATACATTTCAGGTCTTCCTGGCTTTCCTACTGGTCATTTGCCCTGTATCTGCACCTTGAGACTCACCGGCTTGCCAACAGTAACAAACATACTTTAGACTTTCACTCCATCCATCTTTTAGATGTTTTTGTTGCTTAGTTGTCACTGTTGTGAATTCACAAAGAAATAATACATTTTATTTTTTACTGGCAGAGATGTGAGATTCAACTAGGCCTCAAAACAGATGAACTTTGATGTTGCAATAATTCTCTTGGAACCCGTTAAAGCAAGATTGGTGGACTACAGGTCTATGTGATTTCACATGTTTTCCAAATGTTCAGTGGTATAGCCATCTTTAACTTTTACAAGCCCTGTGTTGAAACAGTGACTTCGGAAACACTGGTGCCACTTCACACGAACCCAAATGACAATACTCACCTGGTATTTTGAGTTCTAGATATCAAGGCCTTTGTTATAAGGAAGCCAGGGTCAATAATCCCATTATTTCACAGGGTGAGATTGCCTCTTAAGTAAAGCAACCAGCATTGATTCAGCTTGTCCCCAAACAATGGCATCATTAACGCCTGGTTAATTCTACAACCAAAGCACACCAGTCACAGAAACAGAAACCAGAGTAAAATGACAAATACATGTATAGATATGGACATATAATATGTTATGTTACAATGTTGCAATGCATGTTGTAAGACTCAATGTGTACCATAGTCATCCATATCTTTGATAAACCATTAAAAATATCTATGATATTCTAGGTCACAAAGATGATTATAATTTTATTATCTGCGGACCTAACAACTTTGATACAAGGTAAAATATAAAAGTAGTGATAATAAATAGAAATGTTTTAAAAAGCAAATTATCATAATGAAAGACACCTAATCATGATTATAACCGTATAAGAAATTAACCTTTGTTTAGATTAACACATACTCATCGGATATTTCAGAATTATTTATTTATCCATATAGATAATCATTTCGTGTGATATTGAGTGATATATAACCTGTGTCATTCCTAGACAAACCAGTTTTAAAAGATATACACTTCTATCTAAAAATAGAACCATTTTATGTGATGTCAATGAATCAAAATTATACTGAGCGTATTTTATATTAGACCGGTTACCAGAAAACTCAAAGATATATATTCTTCTCACCATTATACAAACTAATACACAGTATGAAAAATAACAGTTAATGATTACGTTTTGCCTACCAATGAAGAAGGAAGCTATACTTTTTGGGCAGAGCTCATTATAATCTTATATGATCTCATTGTCTGAGATTAGTATTTAGAGACAAGAAAAATGTTATGGAAAGACACACACGCTCAGGGACACACTCCCACTTACACACTCAGATACACATGCATCAATACATATCGTTACATTTATGAAGATTCCTGAACCCCTGATACTTGGAACTCGGAGGTCACAAGAAGTAATTCCTCTTTAATGCCTCGCACACACGACCGGTTTTCCCGTCAGATTAAAAAAACAATGGTTTTCCTCTCAAGCCTGCCTTGCATACAGTCCGGCGAACTTTTGACTGCCAAGAACGCAGTGATGTAAAAGACTACCACGAGAAAAAAATTAAGTTCTATGCTTCTGAGCATGCGTCGAGTTGTTTCCGAGCATGCGTGGTTTTTTTCCTGTCTGAAAAGCATACAGACAAACGGTTTTCCCGCCAGGATTTTTTCCTGACGGGAAAAAACAGATCCTGCACTCTTTTATTGTCCAGCAGAATCCCGTCCGTGCATACACACGGACGGGATTCCCGGCCAAAAGCATAGCAGTTTTCCCGTCGGAAAAAACGGTCGTGTGTATGAGGCATTAGAGTATAAATGTTGAAACCACGGCAGCCATCTTAACTCTGGTAACCAGCCATTCGGAACAGTAGCCATTTTGGAATGGGTAATTATGTTGTGTTGATTTTATCTTGTATTCATTTGTGTTCTCTAAAATATTGAATTATTGAATATTATACAATTGATAATTATTCTCCCGAATCAATAACCGCCTTGTAGATTTCATTTTTCATTATATTTTTCTTTTTGCATAGTTTCCATTTCTATTGACAAAACAAATGTCTAATTTATTTCACATTGTTAACCACTTACTTACCTGCAGTATAGTGACGGTTGGACGTGTGAAATACAGACGTTCTGTTTAATTGTCATTTTCACAAGGTTATTGATTCTACCGAGAAGTTATCATGGTGGTATTACGTCAAAGGTACTACACTCCCATTTTGCGGGTGTTTCTATTGATTTTCAAGACGTTCATGTAACGCAATCGGTATTTTAATTTCATGTAAACATTTGTTTTTTTTGTCAACCAATAGATGTAACTATTTCGTATGATTACATGTCTCCGTGAATACATTTCATATGTATAGACTGTGTCATATACTGTATATACTCGAGTATAAGCCGACCCGAGTATAAGTCGAGGACCTCATTTTACCACAAAAAAATTGGAAAACGTATTGACTCGAGTATAAGCCTAGGGTAGGAAATGCAGCAGCTACTGTAAGCGGAAAAGAGGGTCAACAATGCCCATTTGCACGCCTAACTGTGCCCATTGCAACCTCACTGTGCCATACCTCACTGTGCCCATTGCAGTCTCACTGTGCCATACCTCACTGTGCCCATTGCAACCTCACTGTGCCCATTGCAACCTCACTGTGCCATACCTCACTGTGCTCAATGCAACCTCACTGTGCCCATTGCAGTCTCACTGTGCCAAACCTTACTGTACCCATTGCAACCTCACTGTGCCATACCTTACTGTGCCCATTGCAACCTCACTGTGCCATACCTCACTGTGCCCATTGCAGTCTCACTGTGCCATACCTCACTGTGCCCATTGCAACCTCACTGTGCCCATTGCAACCTCACTGTGCCATACCTCACTGTGCTCAATGCAACCTCACTGTGCCCATTGCAGTCTCACTGTGCCATACCTCACTGTTCCCATTGTAACCTCACTGTGCCCATTGCAGTCTCACTGTGCCATACCTCACTGTGCCCATTGCAACCTTATTGTGCCCATTGCAACCTCCCTGTGCCATACCTCACTGTGCCCATTGCAACCTCACTGTGCCATACCTCACTGTGCCCATTGCAACCTCATTGTGCCCATTGCAACCTCATTGTGCCATACCTCACTGTGCCAATTGCAACCTCACTGTGCCAATTGCAACCTCACTGTGCCCATTGCAACCTCACTGTGCCATACCTCACTGTGCCCATTGCAACCTCACTGTGCCATACCTCACTGTGCCCATTGCAACCTCACTGTGCCATACCTCACTGTGCCCATTGCAACCTCACTGTGCCATACCTTACTGTGCCCATTGCAACCTCACTGTGCCATACCTCACTGTGCCCATTGCAACCTCACTATGCCATACCTCACTGTGCCCATTGCAGTCTCACTGTGCCATACCTCACTGTTCCCATTGCAACCTCACTGTGCCCATTGCAACCTCACTGTGCCATACCTCACTGTCTATTGCAACCTCACTGTGCCCATTGCAACCTCACTGTGCCCATTGCAACCTCACTATGCCCATTGCAACCTCACTGTGCCCATTGCAACCTCACTGTGCCAAACCTTACTGTGCCCATTGCAACCTCACTGTGCCAAACCTTACTGTACCCATTGCAACCTCACTGTGCCATACCTTACTGTGCCCATTGCAACCTTACTGTGCTATACCTCACTGTGCCCATTGCAACCTCACTGTGCCCATTGCAACCTCACTATGCCATACCTCACTGTTCCATACCTCACTGTTCCCATTGCAACCTCACTGTGCCCATTGCAACCTCATTGTGCCATACCTCACTGTGCCCATTGCAACCTTATTGTGCCCATTGCAACCTCACTGTGCCATACCTCACTGTGCCCATTGCAACCTCATTGTGCCATACCTCACTGCGCCCATTGCAGTCTCACTATGCCCATTTGCAACCTTACTGTGCCCGAGTACCTGAATTCTTGACAGGCGTCCATTTTTTAAAAGTCGCGGCTTCCTCCTGGCGTTCCGTTCCGTGATAGGCATTTGACACTGTGTTCCACCTATCATGGAGATCCTCTCATCCTCTGACTCAGTTTCCCAGCAGACACTGTATTCAGTGTTCTGACAATCACGGACATTCTTTCATCCTCGGAAAAGAGGATGTCCATGATTGGCGGAACACTGAACACAGTGTCTGCTGGGAAACTGTCCGAGGATGAGAGGACCTCCGTGATAGGCATTTGACACCGTGCTCCACCCATCAAGGAACGGAACGCCAGGAGGAAGCCGCGACTTTTAAAAAAAATGGACGCCTGTCAAGAATTCAGGTAAACTGACTCGAGTATAAGCTGAGGGGGGTATTTTCAGCCCTAAAAAAGGGCTGAAAAACTCGGCTTATACTCGAGTATATACGGTAGATTGATTTTGTATCTTAAAAATATCCTCATTAAAAATTACTTAATAATGAATACTGGGCGGGCAAACTGTCCTTAAAAAGCACAACATCACATAGGATTGGGGGTAAAGGATTTCCCTTGCTCACTGATATCTTCTAGTATCTTCAACCTCATCCACAGGCTGATGCAGATTTGGCAGGCCAGGCAGCCAGCTATCTTAAGGCTTCTTCGGCTCCTTTCACAGGCTAGTTAGTTTAGGCAAAGATCTGCAATTTGTGGTTTTGACCTTTTAAGCCTGGACCTTCAATGGACTAAGCAGGACTCTCCTTCAACTTCCTTCCCCAACAGAGAAGCATGAACTGGACCGCACTGAAGCTATGACCTCTCTAGGTAGTAGGTGTAGCGCACTTTGGGGGGCCTAAGACAAATGGACCTCCCCAATCAGGATATTGCGCTAAATCTGTAGGTAAATAAGAGAGCCAGAACAATCGCTAAGTGGAAGAGTGGGTTTAATAATAAAGTTGACAGGGCCTCCTTCCAGGACAGGGCCTCTGTGAACAGAGGAGATTCCCTTTTCTGGGACATTAACCAGTAATCCAAGCAAAGTAATTGAGTTCAGAGGAACTATTGCAACCAGCATATAACCATACAGTATATACCATAAGTATATAGATGTACACCAGTATGGAAATAATACAAGCTTTATATAAGAAGAGATTAATAACAATACATACATTCAATGTACAAACAGGTCCTATCAGCAAAGGGCCCAATAAGAGTCCTGGTGGTGGTGGTGGAATTCTGCACATATACCCGGGTATATATAGTTATTAACAGAGTTTTTTCCAGGTGAATGTTGCAGCAAAGTCCAGTTGCAGGATCCCCTGCTGGTGATGTGGCATCTGTGTTTGTGTCAGAGACCTGAAGGCAAGATCAGCGACCACAAGGGGGATCCTCCAACTGCTGTCCAACCAGCCTGGAATGGAACTTCTCACCGGAAGGAATTGTGGTGTGTCACTGGAACTCAGAGTTTGCCTTACTACTCTTTAGACCAGGGATCTCCAAACTACAGCCCTCCGGCTGTTGTGGAACTACACATCCCATGATCCATTGTAAAGCTCTGACATTCACAGATAGTCATGGTGGGAATTGTAGTTCCTGAACAACTGGAGGGCCATAGTTTGGAGACCCCTGCTTTAGACCCTCCGTAGTAGTTTAAAATAGTCTCTTCTGGTCTGGGTGAAAAAATACAACAGCAGAAACTCCGTAATCCGCACATTTGGCTCAGTTCTCTCTCAAGTATACTTCCTGGAAACTCCCCTTTATAAAGACATCCAACTCCTCCCATCTGGGTTTTTTTAACCAGCTAGTAGGGACAGGAAGTTATGTATATAAACAACGCTATGGTAGTTAGAAGCACAGCCACTTACAATTACAGACAGTAGAGGGCAGCAGATCTCTACACAAGTCTTGGAGGCCAGGACCTCTGGACTCACATTCTATCCTGACAAAGCCTGGGAGGTAAAGACTGGATTCTTCACACACACATCCTCTGCAGATAAATCCAGGGAGCAAAGGACCCTTCTAGAAGATCTTCCAAAATATTTCTTCTCTTCCCCAGCCCAACATCACTGGCATAAACTCTCGGTAATGGGCCAGGACAGAATAAATGCTCATAACCCTCCCAAACATTCTCTCTTCTCACCCTATCCACTGGAGAACATAACAAAGAAGTAAGCAACGTCCTTGTATGTAGGAGACACCTATGGAGCCCAGATAACATAATCAAGGCTCAGGCTGACTACAGCCGAGCTACAACCAGTACATTTAGGGTAGGGACACTCCAGCTTATGGTAGAACCCCGCACACCTTTTTTTCTTACTAAGACTGACCTATAGGTCTATTCTACAGCAGTGTGAAGTATGAAATGAGAGATTATATTTTGGGACAGTATTGTTTATTATATTTTTAGGTAAACATTATTTATTACATTTTGGAGTAAATATTATTGATGACATTTTTGGATATATATTGTTTATTATATTTTGGAGTAAATATTATTGATTAAATTTCTGGGTAAATATTGGTGATTTATATTTTGGGGTAAATGTTGATTATGTTTTTGGGTAAAAATTACTGATTACATTTTTTGGTAAATATATGGAGCTGCGCAAATCACGTTTAGCACCCTCTAGTGCAGTGGTTCTCAACCTGGGGGTCGGGACCCCCTCGGGGGTCGAATGATGATTTGCCAGGGGTCACCGAATCCTGGGCTGTTCCTGAAGCCCGCATCACTCTCCCAGCCTTTTTGTGGCCACCCAGCAGGGCTATCCCTGGAGCCTGTGGCCGCCCAGCTGGGCTGTTCCTGGAGCCCGCAGCCTTCCACTTAGCCTCTTTGCAGGCGACCACTCAGTTCACGGCATGACTGGGGGGCAAAGAGACTGGTCAGCTGACTGGTGAGGAATGTGAAGTGGGAGGGGCTGAAGGAGACCCCATTTCCTGATTTCGGCATAGGTGTCACTGCTATGAGACACCCCAAAGTTGGAAACAGGGTGAAGCCGTAGACAGTGAGTGACACTACCTGTGATTATAGTTGCCAATAAAAGGACTCAGGGAGCGCTAAATGTCTGTGGGTTAGGGGCGCAAATTACTTGTCTTGCCTTGGGTGCTGACACCCCACGCTACGAAAATAATTTTACTGTTCGGGGTCCCCACAACTTGGGAAATTTTATCAAGGGGTCACGGCACTAGAAGGTTGAGAACCACTGCTCTAGTGTGTGCTAGGTTTAGAGCAGGCAAACCATAACTCACATTGTAAGCTGGTGAGTCTTAATTGGGTCAGGGTTCATTAGAGTTCAGGGCTGGGTGACTCATCCTGGCAGCTCTGTGGTGCCTCCCCCTGGTCTGGAAGGTTGAAGAATCTTCTAGAACTATAGGGTGGGGGTTAGGAGGAGCTGCCTTGAATATTTATGGGGCCTCGGACAATCCTCAGCAGGGGGCTGAGATAACTCCATGAATGGACATGGGCCATGTCAGTAGGGGCAGTCAGGTGGAAGATGGAGATACAGCATTGAGGAGGCAGCCGGTGGCCCTAAGTAGAGGGTATCCTCTAGTCTGGGGGGGGGGTTTCCTGCCTTGGGCCGGGGTTTGGGTGCTGGAAGGATCCTGCCAAAGACACAGAAGGAGGTCTTCCTGGAGGCACAGGAGCAAAAAATAGGAACAGAGTGAGTAAATCAACACTTGGGGACTAACAAAGGGGGAGACTGCCACATGTAGCCGGTCTCCCTTGGAGACAGCGGTGTGCTTAAGTAAGTCTTCTATTCTTCCCTGAGAGTCAGCTGGGTGGGCTGTTGAAGAGTCAGTTGGGTGGGCTGGTTAAGAGTCAGCCGAGTGGACTAGTGAAGAGACAGCCAGGTGGGCTGGTTAAGAGTCAGCCGAGTGGACTAGTGTAGAGACAGCCAGGTGGGCTGGTGAAAAGGCAGTTGGGTGAGCTGGTGAAGAGTCAGTCGGGTGGGCAGGTGAAGAGTCAGTTGGGTGGGCAGGTGAAGAGTCAGTTGGGTAGACTAGTGTAGAGACAGCTGGGTGGGCTGGTGAAGAGTCAGTTGGGTGGACTAGTGTAGAGACAGCTGGGTGGGCTGGTGAAGAGTCAGCCGAGTGGACTAGTGAAGAGACAGCCAGGTGGGCTGGTTAAGAGTCAGCCGAGTGGACTAGTGTAGAGACAGCCAGGTGGGCTGGTTAAGAGTCAGCCGAGTGGACTAGTGTAGAGACAGCCAGGTGGGCTGGTTAAGAGTCAGCCGAGTGGACTAGTGTAGAGACAGCCAGGTGGGCTGGTGAAAAGGCAGTTGGGTGAGCTGGTGAAGAGTCAGTCGGGTGGGCAGGTGAAGAGTCAGTCGGGTGGGCAGGTGAAGAGTCAGTCGGGTGGGCAGGTGAAGAGTCAGTTGGGTGGACTAGTGTAGAGACAGCTGGGTGGGCTGGTGAAGAGTCAGTTGGGTGGACTAGTGTAGAGACAGCTGGGTGGGCTGGTGAAGAGTCAGCCGAGTGGACTAGTGTAGAGACAGCCAGGTGGGCTGGTGAAAAGGCAGTTGGGTGAGCTGGTGAAGAGTCAGTCGGGTGGGCAGGTGAAGAGTCAGTCGGGTGGGCAGGTGAAGAGTCAGTCGGGTGGGCAGGTGAAGAGTCAGTCGGGTGGGCAGGTGAAGAGTCAGTTGGGTGGGCAGGTGAAGAATCAGTTGGGTGGACTAGTGTAGAGACAGCTGGGTGGGCTGGTGAAGAGTCAGCCGAGTGGACTAGTGTAGAGACAGCCAGGTGGGCTGGCTAAGAGTCAGTAAGGTGGACTAGTATAGAGTCAGCCGGGTGGGCTGGTGTACTTGGCTGTGCAGGAGTTGGGGATCCCTTGCATCTGCAGCTTCTAGGTGGGGTGCGCTACACGATTAAACATTACATAGGGAAAAATGACAAAAAAAATCATTTTTTTTTTTAAATTTCACTATTTATTGTCAAAAAAATTTAAGGAGATAAAAATATATTATTTGCAAATTTGCTAACAAATTAAAACTTTATCTATACACAACCTAAAGCATATAATGTGCAAAACCGAGACATCTTTGGAACGAGATAAAAAAATATTATAAGGGGATTCAGGGAGAAGAAGGCTCCGGGACACAAAGAGTTAACTAAATGGTGATTTAGATCTGTATTAACACCAGTTAACAAAACAGCAAGGGCGACTAAGAACAGATCGACGACTGCAATCCCTATATTCTCCACAAGGTGAGGATCTCGGTGAAACGCACACAGGAAGTCTCTATGACACCTACAGACAGGAAGTGATGTCAGGTACAGACAGGAAGTGATGTTGGTATAAATAAGAAGTTCCGAGTGAAAAGGTGAGTTGGGAGGAAGTAGAGAGGAGACGTAACTGGGACAGACGAGGAGGTAGTAAGATATTATTATAGATCTGAGGAGATTGCTGATCTTTCGGTAACCCTCTTGCTCTATTCTTCACTCTCAAACTCACATCTTTCTTTTTTTTATAATTCCTTTATTTTTCAACTCACATCTTCTATCTCTTCCTCTCTACTGTCATCTTCCCCCGACCCTCTATTGAATGCTCTGGTCACCCTATACGTAGAAAGACCTCGCTGAACCCCACCAGTCTGAATGTCCTAAGACCCATCTCCTTGATCTCGTTTTCCTCCAAACTCCTAGAACACGTAGTCTACAGCCGTGAGCCACCACCTCACTGATAACAACCTTCTCCACCCCTTACCGTCTGGATTTCACCTGCAAAATCTCACAGAAACTGCCCCCTTAAAACTCACTAACGACTTACCAACTGCTCAAGCCAATGGCTGCCATGCTGTTCTCAAACTATTAGACCTTTCTGCTACCTTCGACATAGTTTACCACCCGCTCCTCTTCCTTGGAAATCTCCACGCCATTCAGAACTCTATTCTGGTTCTCCTACTTATTCAAGGCCTCCTCCAGCGTCCCTTACAACTCTGTCTTCTCCTCTCATATTCTCTAACTAAACTTTCACTTTCTCCATCAACTCATCCCTAACAGTTACATTTTGTATCACTTGCCCCTCCCTTTTAGATTGTAAGCTCTCTGGATCAGGACCCTCCTAACCCTCTTGTATTGTATTTCAACTGTGCTGTCTGCTTTATATTGTAAAGTGTTGTGCCAACTGTTGGTGCTGTATAAATCCTGTATAATAATAACATGGTGGACAATTATAGAACTAAGGGGGCTAGTGTCTGTTTTCTTGGAGGAGCCTTATTAAGAAAGAACAGATCACATGACATCATCAATGAGGATGGAGGAGGACCGGAGTCACATGACTGAGAAGATACTAAACCTCACCCTGGAGATCATCTACCTGCTGACCGGAGAGGTGAGGAGGATTCTGGGAGGGCAGACATGACATCACTCTTATCTCTATTAATAATACACAGACCTGACCGGAGAGGTGAGGAGGATTCTGGGAGGTCACATGACATCACTCTTATCTCTATTAATAATACACAGACCTGACCGGAGAGGTGAGGAGGATTCTGGGAGGTCACATGACATCACTCTTATCTCTATTAATAATACACAGACCTGACCGGAGAGGTGAGGAGTATCCTGGGAGGTCACATGACATCACTCTTATCTCTATTAATAAAACACAGACCTGACCGGAGAGGTGAGGAGGATTCTGGGAGGTCACATGACATCACTCTTATCTCTATTAATAATACACAGACCTGACCGGAGAGGTGAGGAGGATTCTGGGATTCTAACATGATATTCCTATTGGTTCTCCAATACAGAGATTTCCTCTTGTGAAGTCAGGTGATCACATGACCATCACAGTACCTCCATGTGACTCCCTAAAACCTGAGAGACACAACATGGAGAAGATTCTAGAAGTCACCAAGAAGATGATGGAGCTGCTGACAGGAGAGGTGAGCGGTGCCGGGAATTCTGGGACATTATCCAGTAACAGACAAGGGATGTGTCTGGATGGTGACTGTATCATTGTGTGTGTCAGGTTCCTATAAGGTGTCAGGATGTCACTGTCTATTTCTCCATGGAGGAGTGGGAGTATTTAGAAGGACACAAGGATCTCTACAAGGACGTCATGATGGACAATCAGCCGCCCCTCACATCACCGGGTAAGAGGAGACTTTATTGTAAAGGAGAGAGCAGTACGGAGGCTCCACCTAGATCCCCCATCATCTGATAAACACATAGAAACAATGTATTCAGTCAGTGTGTGTGTTTCCTACAGATGGATCCAGTAATGGGAACCCACCACAGAGATGTCCCCGTCCTCTGTATTCCCGGGATTCCACACAGGAAGGTCACACCATCCCTCACCATCATCAGGTAGGTGATTAGCAATCACAAGTGGTTAGGATTTCTACACAAGCATGTTTCTTACAATTATTTTTTTTACCATATATTCAGAGTGGAAACCTCGGGGATGATAATATTGTTGTTAAAGAAGAGTATAAAGAGGAGGATGAGGAGTATGGAGGGATGGAGGAGATTTCTGAAAGACACAAGGATATGATGGAGCCGCCTAATACCAGGAACCCACCAGAGAGATGTCCCCGTCCTCTGTATTCCCGGGATTCCACACAGGAAGGTCACACCATCCCTCACCATCATCAGGTAGATGATTGTTAATTATTGGTAGTTATGATTTATACACAAGCATGTTTGTAACAATTAATGTTTTATATTTTCAGAGTGGAAATTTCGGGTATTATAATATTGTTGTTAAAGAAGAGTATAAAGATGAGGAGTATGGAGTGATGGAGTATTTAGAAGGACACAAGGATGTCATGATGGAGAATCAGTCGCCCCTCACATCACCGGGTAAGAGGAGTAATTATACTTCACTTTCATTCCTTGTTTATAGGACGATGAATAATTAGACTGAATAATTTTTAATTGTCTTTTCGTAGTTGTAATGAATCAAATATAAGAAATAGACCTATCCAGGTAATGATTAACTGAAATATGGCCATTTGGATTGAATGTTTTTAGACCCTCAGCAATGATAAAATGGTTTCCATATAAGAGGTTCATCTCCATTCCTCAATATAACGTCATGTTCCGAACAAATGAGGAGGAGATTTTGTACACCATATGAAAGGTCCATCTTCATTCCTCCAATATAATGTCATGTTCCCAACAAATGAGGAGGAGATACTGTACACCATATGAAAGGTCCACCTCCATTCCCCCAATATAACGTCATGTTCCCAACAAATGAGGAGGAGATACTGTACACCATATGAAAGGTCCATCTCCATTCCTCCAATATAATGTCATGTTCCCAACAAATGAGGAGGAGATACTGTACATCATATGAAAGGTCCATCTCCATTCCTCAATATAACGTCATGTTCCCAACAAATGAGGAGGAGATACTGTACATCATATGAAAGGTCCATCTCCATTCCTCCAATATAACGTCATGTTCCCAACAAATGAGGAGGAGATACTGTACACCATATGAAAGGTCCATCTCCATTCCTCCAATATAACGTCATGTTCCCAACAAATGAGGAGGAGATACTGTACACCATATGAAAGGTCCATCTCCATTCCTCCAATATAATGTCATGTTCCCAACAAATGAGGAGGAGATACTGTACACCATATGAAAGGTCCACCTCCATTCCCCCAATATAACGTCATGTTCCCAACAAATGAGGAGGAGATTTTGTACACCATATGAAAGGTCCATCTTCATTCCTCCAATATAATGTCATGTTCCCAACAAATGAGGAGGAGATACTGTACACCATATGAAAGGTCCACCTCCATTCCCCCAATATAACGTCATGTTCCCAACAAATGAGGAGGAGATACTGTACACCATATGAAAGGTCCATCTCCATTCCTCAATATAACGTCATGTTCCCAACAAATGAGGAGGAGATACTGTACACCATATGAAAGGTCCATCTCCATTCCTCCAATATAACGTCATGTTCCCAACAAATGAGGAGGAGATACTGTACACCATATGAAAGGTCCACCTCCATTCCCCCAATATAACGTCATGTTCCCAACAAATGAGGAGGAGATTTTGTACACCATATGAAAGGTCCATCTCCATTCCTCAATATAACGTCATGTTCCCAACAAATGAGGAGGAGATACTGTACACCATATGAAAGGTCCACCTCCATTCCCCCAATATAACGTCATGTTCCCAACAAATGAGGAGGAGATACTGTACACCATATGAAAGGTCCATCTCCATTCCTCCAATATAACGTCATGTTCCCAACAAATGAGGAGGAGATACTGTACACCATATGAAAGGTCCACCTCCATTCCCCCAATATAACGTCATGTTCCCAACAAATGAGGAGGAGATACTGTACACCATATGAAAGGTCCATCTCCATTCCTCCAATATAACGTCATGTTCCCAACAAATGAGGAGGAGATACTGTACACCATATGAAAGGTCCATCCCCATTCCTCCAATATAACGTCATGTTACCAACAAATGAGGAGGAGATACTGTACACCATATGAAAGGTCCATCTCCATTCCTCCAATATAACGTCATGTTCCCAACAAATGAGGAGATACTGTACACCATATGAAAGGTCCATCTCCATTCCTCAATATAACGTCATGTTCCCAACAAATGAGGAGGAGATACTGAGATATCAGGTTTGGTCTCCACCCAGAGACTGGCCACATTAATCACCTTGCAGGTGGACAGACAGACATGGAGAAGGCCATATGAAAGGTCCATCTCCATTCCTCAATATAACGTCATGTTCCCAACAAATGAGGGGGAGATACTGAGATATCAGGTTTGGTCTCCACCCAGAGACTGGCCACATTAATCACCTTGCAGGTGGACAGACAGACATGGAGAAGGCCATATGAAAGGTCCATCTCCATTCCTCAATATAACGTCATGTTCCCAACAAGTGAGGAGGAGATACTGTACACCATATGAAAGGTCATCTCCATTCCTCAATATAACGTCATGTTCCCAACAAATGAGGAGGAGATACTGTACACCATATGAAAGGTCCATCTCCATTCCTCCAATATAACGTCATGTTCCCAACAAATGAGGAGGAGATACTGTACACCATATGAAAGGTCCATCCCCATTCCTCCAATATAACGTCATGTTACCAACAAATGAGGAGGAGATACTGTACACCATATGAAAGGTCCATCTCCATTCCTCCAATATAACGTCATGTTCCCAACAAATGAGGAGGACATACTGTACACCATATGAAAGGTCATCTCCATTCCTCAATATAATGTCATGTTCCCAACAAATGAGGAGGAGATACTGTACACCATATGAAAGGTCCATCTCCATTCCTCAAGATAACGTCATGTTCCCAACAAATGAGGAGGAGATACTGTACACCATATGAAAGGTCATCTCCATTCCTCAAGATAACGTCATGTTCCCAACAAATGAGGAGGAGATACTGAACACCATATGAAAGGTCATCTCCATTCCTCAATATAACGTCATGTTCCCAACAAATGAGGAGGAGATACTGTACACCATATGAAAGGTCCATCTCCATTCCTCCAATATAATGTCATGTTCCCAACAAATGAGGAGGAGATACTGTACACCATATAAGAGGTCCATCTCCATTCCTCCAATATAACGTCATGTTCCCAACAAATGAGGAGGAGATACTGTACACCATATGAAAGGTCCATCTCCATTCCTCCAATGACACGTCATGTTCCCAACAAATGAGGAGGAGATACTGTACACCATATGAAAGGTCCATCTCCATTCCTCCAATATAACGTCATGTTCCCAACAAATGAGGAGGAGATACTGTACACCATATGAAAGGTCCATCTCCATTCCTCCAATATAATGTCATGTTCCCAACAAATGAGGAGGAGATACTGTACACCATATGAAAGGTCCACCTCCATTCCCCCAATATAACGTCATGTTCCCAACAAATGAGGAGGAGATTTTGTACACCATATGAAAGGTCCATCTTCATTCCTCCAATATAATGTCATGTTCCCAACAAATGAGGAGGAGATACTGTACACCATATGAAAGGTCCACCTCCATTCCCCCAATATAACGTCATGTTCCCAACAAATGAGGAGGAGATACTGTACACCATATGAAAGGTCCATCTCCATTCCTCCAATATAACGTCATGTTCCCAACAAATGAGGAGGAGATACTGTACACCATATGAAAGGTCCATCTCCATTCCTCCAATATAACGTCATGTTCCCAACAAATGAGGAGGAGATACTGTACACCATATGAAAGGTCCATCTCCATTCCTCCAATATAACGTCATGTTCCCAACAAATGAGGAGGAGATACTGTACACCATATGAAAGGTCCATCCCCATTCCTCCAATATAACGTCATGTTACCAACAAATGAGGAGGAGATACTGTACACCATATGAAAGGTCCATCTCCATTCCTCCAATATAACGTCATGTTCCCAACAAATGAGGAGGAGATACTGTACACCATATGAAAGGTCCATTTCCATTCCTCAATATAACGTCATGTTCCCAACAAATGAGGAGGAGATACTGAGATATCAGGTTTGGTCTCCACCCAGAGACTGGCCACATTAATCACCTTGCAGGTGGACAGACAGACATGGAGAAGGCCATATGAAAGGTCCATCTCCATTCCTCAATATAACGTCATGTTCCCAACAAATGAGGGGGAGATACTGAGATATCAGGTTTGGTCTCCACCCAGAGACTGGCCACATTAATCACCTTGCAGGTGGACAGACAGACATGGAGAAGGCCATATGAAAGGTCCATCTCCATTCCTCAATATAACATCATGTTCCCAACAAGTGAGGAGGAGATACTGTACACCATATGAAAGGTCATCTCCATTCCTCAATATAACGTCATGTTCCCAACAAATGAGGAGGAGATACTGTACACCATATGAAAGGTCCATCTCCATTCCTCCAATATAATGTCATGTTCCCAACAAATGAGGAGATACTGTACACCATATGAAAGGTCCATCCCCATTCCTCCAATATAACGTCATGTTACCAACAAATGAGGAGGAGATACTGTACACCATATGAAAGGTCCATCTCCATTCCTCCAATATAACGTCATGTTCCCAACAAATGAGTAGGAGATACTGTACACCATATGAAAGGTCCATCTCCATTCCTCAATATAACGTCATGTTCCCAACAAATGAGGAGGAGATACTGAGATATCAGGTTTGGTCTCCACCCAGAGACTGGCCACATTAATCACCTTGCAGGTGGACAGACAGACATGGAGAAGGCCATATGAAAGGTCCATCTCCATTCCTCAATATAACGTCATGTTCCCAACAAATGAGGAGGAGATACTGTACACCATATGAAAGGTCCATCTCCATTCCTCCAATATAACGTCATGTTCCCAACAAGTGATGAGGAGATACTGTACACCATATGAAAGGTCATCTCCATTCCTCAATATAACGTCATGTTCCCAACAAATGAGGAGGAGATACTGTACACCATATGAAAGGTCCACCTCCATTCCTCAATATAACGTCATGTTCCCAACAAGTGAGGAGGAGATACTGTACACCATATGAAAGGTCATCTCCATTCCTCAATATAACGTCATGTTCCCAACAAATGAGGAGGAGATACTGTACACCATATGAAAGGTCCATCTCCATTCCTCCAATATAATGTCATGTTCCCAACAAATGAGGAGGAGATACTGTACACCATATGAAAGGTCCATCTCCATTCCTCCAATATAATGTCATGTTCCCAACAAATGAGGAGGAGATACTGTACACCATATGAAAGGTCCATCTTCATTCCTCAATATAACGTCATGTTCCCAACAAATGAGGAGGAGATACTGTACACCATATGAAAGGTCATCTCCATTCCTCAAGATAACGTCATGTTCCCAACAAATGAGGAGGAGATACTGAACACCATATGAAAGGTCATCTCCATTCCTCAATATAACGTCATGTTCCCAACAAATGAGGAGGAGATACTGTACACCATATGAAAGGTCCATCTCCATTCCTCCAATATAATGTCATGTTCCCAACAAATGAGGAGGAGATACTGTACACCATATAAGAGGTCCATCTCCATTCCTCCAATATAACGTCATGTTCCCAACAAATGAGGAGGAGATACTGTACACCATATGAAAGGTCCATCTCCATTCCTCCAATATAACGTCATGTTCCCAACAAATGAGGAGGAGATACTGTACATCATATGAAAGGTCATCTCCATTCCTCAATATAACGTCATGTTCCCAACAAATGAGGAGGAGATACTGTACACCATATGAAAGGTCCATCTCCATTCCTCCAATATAATGTCATGTTCCCAACAAATGAGGAGGAGATACTGTAGACCATATGAAAGGTCCATCTTCATTCCTCAATATAACGTCATGTTCCCAACAAATGAGGAGGAGATACTGTACACCATATGAAAGGTCCATCTCCATTCCTCCAATATAACGTCATGTTCCCAACAAATGAGGAGGAGATACTGTACACCATATGAAAGGTCATCTCCATTCCTCAATATAACGTCATGTTCCCAACAAATGAGGAGGAGATACTGTACACCATATGAAAGGTCATCTCCATTCCTCAATATAACGTCATGTTCCCAACAAATGAGGAGGAGATACTGTACACCATATGAAAGGTCCATCTCCATTCCTCCAATATAACGTCATGTTCCCAACAAATGAGGAGGAGATACTGTACACCATATGAAAGGTCCATCTCCATTCCTCAATATAACGTCATGTTCCCAACAAATGAGGAGGAGATACTGAGATATCAGGTTTGGTCTCCACCCAGAGACTGGCCACATTAATCACCTTGCAGGTGGACAGACAGACATGGAGAAGGCCATATGAAAGGTCCATCTCCATTCCTCAATATAACGTCATGTTCCCAACAAATGAGGGGGAGATACTGAGATATCAGGTTTGGTCTCCACCCAGAGACTGGCCACATTAATCACCTTGCAGGTGGACAGACAGACATGGAGAAGGCCATATGAAAGGTCCATCTCCATTCCTCAATATAACGTCATGTTCCCAACAAATGAGGAGGAGATACTGTACACCATATGAAAGGTCATCTCCATTCCTCAATATAACGTCATGTTCCCAACAAATGAGGAGGAGATACTGTACACCATATGAAAGGTCCATCTCCATTCCTCCAATATAACGTCATGTTCCCAACAAATGAGGAGGAGATACTGTACACCATATGAAAGGTCCATCCCCATTCCTCCAATATAACGTCATGTTACCAACAAATGAGGAGGAGATACTGTACACCATATGAAAGGTCCATCTCCATTCCTCCAATATAACGTCATGTTCCCAACAAATGAGGAGGACATACTGTACACCATATGAAAGGTCATCTCCATTCCTCAATATAACGTCATGTTCCCAACAAATGAGGAGGAGATACTGTACACCATATGAAAGGTCCATCTCCATTCCTCCAATATAACGTCATGTTCCCAACAAATGAGGAGGAGATACTGTACACCATATGAAAGGTCCATCTCCATTCCTCCAATATAATGTCATGTTCCCAACAAATGAGGAGGAGATACTGTACACCATATGAAAGGTCCATCTCCATTCCTCAAGATAACGTCATGTTCCCAACAAATGAGGAGGAGATACTGTACACCATATGAAAGGTCATCTCCATTCCTCAAGATAACGTCATGTTCCCAACAAATGAGGAGGAGATACTGAACACCATATGAAAGGTCATCTCCATTCCTCAATATAACGTCATGTTCCCAACAAATGAGGAGGAGATACTGTACACCATATGAAAGGTCCATCTCCATTCCTCCAATATAATGTCATGTTCCCAACAAATGAGGAGGAGATACTGTACACCATATAAGAGGTCCATCTCCATTCCTCCAATATAACGTCATGTTCCCAACAAATGAGGAGGAGATACTGTACACCATATGAAAGGTCCATCTCCATTCCTCCAATATAACGTCATGTTCCCAACAAATGAGGAGGAGATACTGTACACCATATGAAAGGTCCATCTCCATTCCTCCAATATAATGTCATGTTCCCAACAAATGAGGAGGAGATACTGTACACCATATGAAAGGTCCACCTCCATTCCCCCAATATAACGTCATGTTCCCAACAAATGAGGAGGAGATTTTGTACACCATATGAAAGGTCCATCTTCATTCCTCCAATATAATGTCATGTTCCCAACAAATGAGGAGGAGATACTGTACACCATATGAAAGGTCCACCTCCATTCCCCCAATATAACGTCATGTTCCCAACAAATGAGGAGGAGATACTGTACACCATATGAAAGGTCCATCTCCATTCCTCCAATATAACGTCATGTTCCCAACAAATGAGGAGGAGATACTGTACACCATATGAAAGGTCCATCTCCATTCCTCCAATATAACGTCATGTTACCAACAAATGAGGAGGAGATACTGTACACCATATGAAAGGTCCATCTCCATTCCTCCAATATAACGTCATGTTCCCAACAAATGAGGAGGAGATACTGTACACCATATGAAAGGTCCATCTCCATTCCTCAATATAACGTCATGTTCCCAACAAATGAGGAGGAGATACTGAGATATCAGGCTTGGTCTCCACCCAGAGACTGGCCACATTAATCACCTTGCAGGTGGACAGACAGACATGGAGAAGGCCATATGAAAGGTCCATCTCCATTCCTCAATATAACGTCATGTTCCCAACAAATGAGGGGGAGATACTGAGATATCAGGTTTGGTCTCCACCCAGAGACTGGCCACATTAATCACCTTGCAGGTGGACAGACAGACATGGAGAAGGCCATATGAAAGGTCCATCTCCATTCCTCAATATAACGTCATGTTCCCAACAAGTGAGGAGGAGATACTGTACACCATATGAAAGGTCATCTCCATTCCTCAATATAACGTCATGTTCCCAACAAATGAGGAGGAGATACTGTACACCATATGAAAGGTCCATCTCCATTCCTCCAATATAACGTCATGTTCCCAACAAGTGATGAGGAGATACTGTACACCATATGAAAGGTCATCTCCATTCCTCAATATAACGTCATGTTCCCAACAAATGAGGAGGAGATACTGTACACCATATGAAAGGTCCACCTCCATTCCTCAATATAACGTCATGTTCCCAACAAATGAAGAGGAGATACTGTACACCATATGAAAGGTCCATCTCCATTCCTCCAATATAATGTCATGTTCCCAACAAATGAGGAGGAGATACTGTACACCATATGAAAGGTCCATCTCCATTCCTCCAATATAATGTCATGTTCCCAACAAATGAGGAGGAGATACTGTACACCATATGAAAGGTCCATCTTCATTCCTCAATATAACGTCATGTTCCCAACAAATGAGGAGGAGATACTGTACACCATATGAAAGGTCATCTCCATTCCTCAAGATAACGTCATGTTCCCAACAAATGAGGAGGAGATACTGAACACCATATGAAAGGTCATCTCCATTCCTCAATATAACGTCATGTTCCCAACAAATGAGGAGGAGATACTGTACACCATATGAAAGGTCCATCTCCATTCCTCCAATATAATGTCATGTTCCCAACAAATGAGGAGGAGATACTGTACACCATATAAGAGGTCCATCTCCATTCCTCCAATATAACGTCATGTTCCCAACAAATGAGGAGGAGATACTGTACACCATATGAAAGGTCCATCTCCATTCCTCCAATATAACGTCATGTTCCCAACAAATGAGGAGGAGATACTGTACATCATATGAAAGGTCATCTCCATTCCTCAATATAACGTCATGTTCTCAACAAATGAGGAGGAGATACTGTACACCATATGAAAGGTCCATCTCCATTCCTCCAATATAATGTCATGTTCCCAACAAATGAGGAGGAGATACTGTAGACCATATGAAAGGTCCATCTTCATTCCTCAATATAACGTCATGTTCCCAACAAATGAGGAGGAGATACTGTACACCATATGAAAGGTCCATCTCCATTCCTCCAATATAACGTCATGTTCCCAACAAATGAGGAGGAGATACTGTACACCATATGAAAGGTCCATCTCCATTCCTCAATATAACGTCATGTTCCCAACAAATGAGGAGGAGATACTGTACACCATATGAAAGGTCATCTCCATTCCTCAATATAACGTCATGTTCCCAACAAATGAGGAGGAGATACTGTACACCATATGAAAGGTCATCTCCATTCCTCAATATAACGTCATGTTCCCAACAAATGAGGAGGAGATACTGTACACCATATGAAAGGTCCATCTCCATTCCTCCAATATAACGTCATGTTCCCAACAAATGAGGAGGAGATACTGTACATCATATGAAAGGTCCATCTCCATTCCCCAATATAACATCATGTTCCCAACAAATGAGGAGGAGATACTGTACACCATATGAAAGGTCCATCTCCATTCCCCCAATATAACGTCATGTTCCCAACAAATGAGGAGGAGATACTGTACATCATATGAAAGGTCCATCTCCATTCCTCCAATATAACGTCATGTTCCCAACAAATGAGGAGAAGATACTGTACACCATATGAAAGGTCCATCTCCATTCCTCCAATATAACGTCATGTTCCCAACAAATGAGGAGGAGATACTGTACACCATATGAAAGGTCCACCTCCATTCCCCCAATATAACGTCATGTTCCCAACAAATGAGGAGGAGATTTTGTACACCATATGAAAGGTCCATCTTCATTCCTCCAATATAATGTCATGTTCCCAACAAATGAGGAGGAGATACTGTACACCATATGAAAGGTCCACCTCCATTCCCCCAATATAACGTCATGTTCCCAACAAATGAGGAGGAGATACTGTACACCATATGAAAGGTCCATCTCCATTCCTCCAATATAACGTCATGTTCCCAACAAATGAGGAGGAGATACTGTACACCATATGAAAGGTCCATCTCCATTCCTCCAATATAACGTCATGTTCCCAACAAATGAGGAGGAGATACTGTACACCATATGAAAGGTCCATCTCCATTCCTCCAATATAATGTCATGTTCCCAACAAATGAGGAGGAGATACTGTACACCATATGAAAGGTCCACCTCCATTCCCCCAATATAACGTCATGTTCCCAACAAATGAGGAGGAGATTTTGTACACCATATGAGAGGTCCATCTCCATTCCTCAATATAACGTCATGTTCCCAACAAATGAGGAGGAGATACTCTACACCATATGAAAGGTCCACCTCCATTCCCCCAATATAACGTCATGTTCCCAACAAATGAGGAGGAGATACTGTACACCATATGAAAGGTCCATCTCCATTCCTCCAATATAACGTCATGTTCCCAACAAATGAGGAGGAGATACTGTACACCATATGAAAGGTCCATCCCCATTCCTCCAATATAACGTCATGTTACCAACAAATGAGGAGGAGATACTGTACACCATATGAAAGGTCCATCTCCATTCCTCCAATATAACGTCATGTTCCCAACAAATGAGGAGGAGATACTGTACACCATATGAAAGGTCCATCTCCATTCCTCAATATAACGTCATGTTCCCAACAAATGAGGAGGAGATACTGAGATATCAGGTTTGGTCTCCACCCAGAGACTGGCCACATTAATCACCTTGCAGGTGGACAGACAGACATGGAGAAGGCCATATGAAAGGTCCATCTCCATTCCTCAATATAACGTCATGTTCCCAACAAATGAGGGGGAGATACTGAGATATCAGGTTTGGTCTCCACCCAGAGACTGGCCACATTAATCACCTTGCAGGTGGACAGACAGACATGGAGAAGGCCATATGAAAGGTCCATCTCCATTCCTCAATATAACGTCATGTTCCCAACAAGTGAGGAGGAGATACTGTACACCATATGAAAGGTCATCTCCATTCCTCAATATAACGTCATGTTCCCAACAAATGAGGAGGAGATACTGTACACCATATGAAAGGTCCATCTCCATTCCTCCAATATAACGTCATGTTCCCAACAAATGAGGAGGACATACTGTACACCATATGAAAGGTCATCTCCATTCCTCAATATAACGTCATGTTCCCAACAAATGAGGAGGAGATACTGTACACCATATGAAAGGTCCATCTCCATTCCTCCAATATAACGTCATGTTCCCAACAAATGAGGAGGAGATACTGTACACCATATGAAAGGTCCATCTCCATTCCTCCAATATAATGTCATGTTCCCAACAAATGAGGAGGAGATACTGTACACCATATGAAAGGTCCATCTCCATTCCTCAAGATAACGTCATGTTCCCAACAAATGAGGAGGAGATACTGTACACCATATGAAAGGTCATCTCCATTCCTCAAGATAACGTCATGTTCCCAACAAATGAGGAGGAGATACTGAACACCATATGAAAGGTCATCTCCATTCCTCAATATAACGTCATGTTCCCAACAAATGAGGAGGAGATACTGTACACCATATGAAAGGTCCATCTCCATTCCTCCAATATAATGTCATGTTCCCAACAAATGAGGAGGAGATACTGTACACCATATAAGAGGTCCATCTCCATTCCTCCAATATAACGTCATGTTCCCAACAAATGAGGAGGAGATACTGTACACCATATGAAAGGTCCATCTCCATTCCTCCAATATAACGTCATGTTCCCAACAAATGAGGAGGAGATACTGTACACCATATGAAAGGTCCATCTCCATTCCTCCAATATAACGTCATGTTCCCAACAAATGAGGAGGAGATACTGTACACCATATGAAAGGTCCACCTCCATTCCCCCAATATAACGTCATGTTCCCAACAAATGAGGAGGAGATTTTGTACACCATATGAAAGGTCCATCTCCATTCCTCCAATATAACGTCATGTTCCCAACAAATGAGGAGGAGATACTGTACACCATATGAAAGGTCCATCTCCATTCCTCCAATATAACGTCATGTTCCCAACAAATGAGGAGGAGATATTGTACACCATATGAAAGGTCCATCCCCATTCCTCCAATATAACGTCATGTTACCAACAAATGAGGAGGAGATACTGTACACCATATGAAAGGTCCATCTCCATTCCTCCAATATAACGTCATGTTCCCAACAAATGAGGAGGAGATACTGTACACCATATGAAAGGTCCATCTCCATTCCTCAATATAACGTCATGTTCCCAACAAATGAGGAGGAGATACTGAGATATCAGGTTTGGTCTCCACCCAGAGACTGGCCACATTAATCACCTTGCAGGTGGACAGACAGACATGGAGAAGGCCATATGAAAGGTCCATCTCCATTCCTCAATATAACGTCATGTTCCCAACAAATGAGGGGGAGATACTGAGATATCAGGTTTGGTCTCCACCCAGAGACTGGCCACATTAATCACCTTGCAGGTGGACAGACAGACATGGAGAAGGCCATATGAAAGGTCCATCTCCATTCCTCAATATAACGTCATGTTCCCAACAAGTGAGGAGGAGATACTGTACACCATATGAAAGGTCATCTCCATTCCTCAATATAACGTCATGTTCCCAACAAATGAGGAGGAGATACTGTACACCATATGAAAGGTCCATCTCCATTCCTCCAATATAACGTCATGTTCCCAACAAATGAGGAGGAGATACTGTACACCATATGAAAGGTCCATCCCCATTCCTCCAATATAACGTCATGTTACCAACAAATGAGGAGGAGATACTGTACACCATATGAAAGGTCCATCTCCATTCCTCCAATATAACGTCATGTTCCCAACAAATGAGGAGGAGATACTGTACACCATATGAAAGGTCCATCTCCATTCCTCAATATAACGTCATGTTCCCAACAAATGAGGAGGAGATACTGAGATATCAGGTTTGGTCTCCACCCAGAGACTGGCCACATTAATCACCTTGCAGGTGGACAGACAGACATGGAGAAGGCCATATGAAAGGTCCATCTCCATTCCTCAATATAACGTCATGTTCCCAACAAATGAGGGGGAGATACTGAGATATCAGGTTTGGTCTCCACCCAGAGACTGGCCACATTAATCACCTTGCAGGTGGACAGACAGACATGGAGAAGGCCATATGAAAGGTCCATCTCCATTCCTCAATATAACGTCATGTTCCCAACAAGTGAGGAGGAGATACTGTACACCATATGAAAGGTCATCTCCATTCCTCAATATAACGTCATGTTCCCAACAAATGAGGAGGAGATACTGTACACCATATGAAAGGTCCATCTCCATTCCTCCAATATAACGTCATGTTCCCAACAAGTGATGAGGAGATACTGTACACCATATGAAAGGTCATCTCCATTCCTCAATATAACGTCATGTTCCCAACAAATGAGGAGGAGATACTGTACACCATATGAAAGGTCCACCTCCATTCCTCAATATAACGTCATGTTCCCAACAAGTGAGGAGGAGATACTGTACACCATATGAAAGGTCATCTCCATTCCTCAATATAACGTCATGTTCCCAACAAATGAGGAGGAGATACTGTACACCATATGAAAGGTCCATCTCCATTCCTCCAATATAACGTCATGTTCCCAACAAATGAGGAGGAGATACTGTACACCATATGAAAGGTCCATCTCCATTCCTCCAATATAATGTCATGTTCCCAACAAATGAGGAGGAGATACTGTACACCATATGAAAGGTCCATCTCCATTCCTCCAATATAATGTCATGTTCCCAACAAATGAGGAGGAGATACTGTACACCATATGAAAGGTCCATCTTCATTCCTCAATATAACGTCATGTTCCCAACAAATGAGGAGGAGATACTGTACACCATATGAAAGGTCATCTCCATTCCTCAAGATAACGTCATGTTCCCAACAAATGAGGAGGAGATACTGAACACCATATGAAAGGTCATCTCCATTCCTCAATATAACGTCATGTTCCCAACAAATGAGGAGGAGATACTGTACACCATATGAAAGGTCCATCTCCATTCCTCCAATATAATGTCATGTTCCCAACAAATGAGGAGGAGATACTGTACACCATATGAAAGGTCCATCTCCATTCCTCAATATAACGTCATGTTCCCAACAAATGAGGAGGAGATACTGTACACCATATGAAAGGTCCATCTCCATTCCTCCAATATAACGTCATGTTCCCAACAAATGAGGAGGAGATACTGTACACTAGACTTGTGCACAACGGAAAAATTTGTTCCGTTTCGGTTCGTTTCTTTCCGGTCCTGTTGATTCGTAATCATTCGTAATTTTGCTAGACGGGATTTTTCGTGTTCGGACTCATTCGTATTTTTGCAAGCGACATTTTTCGTTGAATTTTTTGTTGCTTTATAATTCGTACTTTCGGTAGAGTACGTTGTTTTTCGTTGATTCTGGACACAACTCCTACTTTCGTAACTTTTTTTGGGTTCGTACTTTCGGTAGAGTACGTTGTTTTTCGTTGATTCTGGACACAACTCCTACTTTCGTAACTTTTTTTGGGTTCGTTGATTCGTAATTTTCCGTGTCTCTCTCACAACGACGCTGCCTATTATGCCTAATGTGCTTCGAATGGATTTGTACTTTTCTAAATACATTGCGGTTATTTGTAACGATTCGAAATCTCGTATTTTACTTTCGTTTTTTACATGCGGCTATAGCCTCTGCCCCTGTACACCATTTTGAGAGGGTTCAGCACGGTGAGGGAGAAGCAGAGAGCAGAGCAGAGTGAGTGTTATTGTGCTTCGAATGGATTCGAAATCTCGTATTTTACTTTCGTTTTTTACATGCGGCTATAACCTCCGCCCCTGTACACCATTTTGAGAGGGAGTTCAGCACGGTGTGGGAGAAGCAGAGAGCAGAGCAGAGTGAGTGTTATTGTGCTTCGTATGGATTCGTACATTCGTAACTTTTTCATAACGAATTATGCCGAAGACATTCGGGCATTCGCTATTTGCGGTATAATTTATTTCGGATTCGGTCTTATTCGTAATTGCTTTGTTCGGAAATTCGAATGCTTCCGAATGTCCGAAAGTTGCTAAATTCGGACGAATTTCAATTCGTTACGAAACGAATTGCACAAGCCTACTGTACACCATATAAGAGGTCCATCTCCATTCCTCCAATATAACGTCATGTTCCCAACAAATGAGGAGGAGATACTGTACACCATATGAAAGGTCCATCTCCATTCCTCCAATATAACGTCATGTTCCCAACAAATGAGGAGGAGATACTGTACATCATATGAAAGGTCATCTCCATTCCTCAATATAACGTCATGTTCCCAACAAATGAGGAGGAGATACTGTACACCATATGAAAGGTCATCTCCATTCCTCAATATAACGTCATGTTCCCAACAAATGAGGAGGAGATACTGTACACCATATGAAAGGTCCATCTCCATTCCTCCAATATAACGTCATGTTCCCAACAAATGAGGAGGAGATACTGTACACCATATGAAAGGTCCATCTCCATTCCCCCAATATAACGTCATGTTCCCAACAAATGAGGAGGAGATACTGTACACCATATGAAAGGTCCATCTCCATTCCTCCAATATAACGTCATGTTCCCAACAAATGAGGAGGAGATACTGTACATCATATGAAAGGTCCATCTCCATTCCCCAATATAACATCATGTTCCCAACAAATGAGGAGGAGATACTGTACACCATATGAAAGGTCCATCTCCATTCCCCCAATATAACGTCATGTTCCCAACAAATGAGGAGGAGATACTGTACATCATATGAAAGGTCCATCTCCATTCCTCCAATATAACGTCATGTTCCCAACAAATGAGGAGAAGATACTGTACACCATATGAAAGGTCCATCTCCATTCCTCCAATATAACGTCATGTTCCCAACAAATGAGGAGGAGATACTGTACACCATATGAAAGGTCCATCTTCATTCCTCCAATATAATGTCATGTTCCCAACAAATGAGGAGGAGATACTGTACACCATATGAAAGGTCCACCTCCATTCCCCCAATATAACGTCATGTTCCCAACAAATGAGGAGGAGATTTTGTACACCATATGAAAGGTCCATCTCCATTCCTCAATATAACGTCATGTTCCCAACAAATGAGGAGGAGATACTGTACACCATATGAAAGGTCCACCTCCATTCCCCCAATATAACGTCATGTTCCCAACAAATGAGGAGGAGATACTGTACACCATATGAAAGGTCCATCTCCATTCCTCCAATATAACGTCATGTTCCCAACAAATGAGGAGGAGATACTGTACACCATATGAAAGGTCCATCCCCATTCCTCCAATATAACGTCATGTTACCAACAAATGAGGAGGAGATTCTGTACACCATATGAAAGGTCCATCTCCATTCCTCCAATATAACGTCATGTTCCCAACAAATGAGGAGGAGATACTGTACACCATATGAAAGGTCCATCTCCATTCCTCAATATAACGTCATGTTCCCAACAAATGAGGAGGAGATACTGAGATATCAGGTTTGGTCTCCACCCAGAGACTGGCCACATTAATCACCTTGCAGGTGGACAGACAGACATGGAGAAGGCCATATGAAAGGTCCATCTCCATTCCTCAATATAACGTCATGTTCCCAACAAATGAGGGGGAGATACTGAGATATCAGGTTTGGTCTCCACCCAGAGACTGGCCACATTAATCACCTTGCAGGTGGACAGACAGACATGGAGAAGGCCATATGAAAGGTCCATCTCCATTCCTCAATATAACGTCATGTTCCCAACAAGTGAGGAGGAGATACTGTACACCATATGAAAGGTCCATCTCCATTCCTCAAGATAACGTCATGTTCCCAACAAATGAGGAGGAGATACTGAACACCATATGAAAGGTCATCTCCATTCCTCAATATAACGTCATGTTCCCAACAAATGAGGAGGAGATACTGTACACCATATGAAAGGTCCATCTCCATTCCTCCAATATAATGTCATGTTCCCAACAAATGAGGAGGAGATACTGTACACCATATAAGAGGTCCATCTCCATTCCTCCAATATAACGTCATGTTCCCAACAAATGAGGAGGAGATACTGTACACCATATGAAAGGTCCATCTCCATTCCTCCAATATAACGTCATGTTCCCAACAAATGAGGAGGAGATACTGTACATCATATGAAAGGTCATCTCCATTCCTCAATATAACGTCATGTTCCCAACAAATGAGGAGGAGATACTGTACACCATATGAAAGGTCCATCTCCATTCCTCCAATATAATGTCATGTTCCCAACAAATGAGGAGGAGATACTGTAGACCATATGAAAGGTCCATCTTCATTCCTCAATATAACGTCATGTTCCCAACAAATGAGGAGGAGATACTGTACACCATATGAAAGGTCCATCTCCATTCCTCCAATATAACGTCATGTTCCCAACAAATGAGGAGGAGATACTGTACACCATATGAAAGGTCCATCTCCATTCCTCAATATAACGTCATGTTCCCAACAAATGAGGAGGAGATACTGTACACCATATGAAAGGTCATCTCCATTCCTCAATATAACGTCATGTTCCCAACAAATGAGGAGGAGATACTGTACACCATATGAAAGGTCCATCTCCATTCCTCCAATATAATGTCATGTTCCCAACAAATGAGGAGGAGATACTGTACACCATATGAAAGGTCCATCTCCATTCCTCAATATAACGTCATGTTCCCAACAAATGAGGAGGAGATACTGTACACCATATGAAAGGTCCATCTCCATTCCTCCAATATAACGTCATGTTCCCAACAAATGAGGAGGAGATACTGTACACTAGACTTGTGCACAACGGAAAAATTTGTTCCGTTTCGGTTCGTTTCTTTCCGGTCCTGTTGATTCGTAATCATTCGTAATTTTGCTAGACGGGATTTTTCGTGTTCGGACTCATTCGTATTTTTGCAAGCGACATTTTTCGTTGAATTTTTTGTTGCTTTATAATTCGTACTTTCGGTAGAGTACGTTGTTTTTCGTTGATTCTGGACACAACTCCTACTTTCGTAACTTTTTTTGGGTTCGTACTTTCGGTAGAGTACGTTGTTTTTCGTTGATTCTGGACACAACTCCTACTTTCGTAACTTTTTTTGGGTTCGTTGATTCGTAATTTTCCGTGTCTCTCTCACAACGACGCTGCCTATTATGCCTAATGTGCTTCGAATGGATTTGTACTTTTCTAAATACATTGCGGTTATTTGTAACGATTCGAAATCTCGTATTTTACTTTCGTTTTTTACATGCGGCTATAGCCTCTGCCCCTGTACACCATTTTGAGAGGGTTCAGCACGGTGAGGGAGAAGCAGAGAGCAGAGCAGAGTGAGTGTTATTGTGCTTCGAATGGATTCGAAATCTCGTATTTTACTTTCGTTTTTTACATGCGGCTATAACCTCCGCCCCTGTACACCATTTTGAGAGGGAGTTCAGCACGGTGTGGGAGAAGCAGAGAGCAGAGCAGAGTGAGTGTTATTGTGCTTCGTATGGATTCGTACATTCGTAACTTTTTCATAACGAATTATGCCGAAGACATTCGGGCATTCGCTATTTGCGGTATAATTTATTTCGGATTCGGTCTTATTCGTAATTGCTTTGTTCGGAAATTCGAATGCTTCCGAATGTCCGAAAGTTGCTAAATTCGGACGAATTTCAATTCGTTACGAAACGAATTGCACAAGCCTACTGTACACCATATAAGAGGTCCATCTCCATTCCTCCAATATAACGTCATGTTCCCAACAAATGAGGAGGAGATACTGTACACCATATGAAAGGTCCATCTCCATTCCTCCAATATAACGTCATGTTCCCAACAAATGAGGAGGAGATACTGTACACCATATGAAAGGTCCATCTCCATTCCTCCAATATAACGTCATGTTCCCAACAAATGAGGAGGAGATACTGTACATCATATGAAAGGTCATCTCCATTCCTCAATATAACGTCATGTTCCCAACAAATGAGGAGGAGATACTGTACACCATATGAAAGGTCATCTCCATTCCTCAATATAACGTCATGTTCCCAACAAATGAGGAGGAGATACTGTACACCATATGAAAGGTCCATCTCCATTCCTCCAATATAACGTCATGTTCCCAACAAATGAGGAGGAGATACTGTACACCATATGAAAGGTCCATCTCCATTCCCCCAATATAACGTCATGTTCCCAACAAATGAGGAGGAGATACTGTACACCATATGAAAGGTCCATCTCCATTCCTCCAATATAACGTCATGTTCCCAACAAATGAGGAGGAGATACTGTACATCATATGAAAGGTCCATCTCCATTCCCCAATATAACATCATGTTCCCAACAAATGAGGAGGAGATACTGTACACCATATGAAAGGTCCATCTCCATTCCCCCAATATAACGTCATGTTCCCAACAAATGAGGAGGAGATACTGTACATCATATGAAAGGTCCATCTCCATTCCTCCAATATAACGTCATGTTCCCAACAAATGAGGAGAAGATACTGTACACCATATGAAAGGTCCATCTCCATTCCTCCAATATAACGTCATGTTCCCAACAAATGAGGAGGAGATACTGTACACCATATGAAAGGTCCATCTTCATTCCTCCAATATAATGTCATGTTCCCAACAAATGAGGAGGAGATACTGTACACCATATGAAAGGTCCACCTCCATTCCCCCAATATAACGTCATGTTCCCAACAAATGAGGAGGAGATTTTGTACACCATATGAAAGGTCCATCTCCATTCCTCAATATAACGTCATGTTCCCAACAAATGAGGAGGAGATACTGTACACCATATGAAAGGTCCACCTCCATTCCCCCAATATAACGTCATGTTCCCAACAAATGAGGAGGAGATACTGTACACCATATGAAAGGTCCATCTCCATTCCTCCAATATAACGTCATGTTCCCAACAAATGAGGAGGAGATACTGTACACCATATGAAAGGTCCATCCCCATTCCTCCAATATAACGTCATGTTACCAACAAATGAGGAGGAGATTCTGTACACCATATGAAAGGTCCATCTCCATTCCTCCAATATAACGTCATGTTCCCAACAAATGAGGAGGAGATACTGTACACCATATGAAAGGTCCATCTCCATTCCTCAATATAACGTCATGTTCCCAACAAATGAGGAGGAGATACTGAGATATCAGGTTTGGTCTCCACCCAGAGACTGGCCACATTAATCACCTTGCAGGTGGACAGACAGACATGGAGAAGGCCATATGAAAGGTCCATCTCCATTCCTCAATATAACGTCATGTTCCCAACAAATGAGGGGGAGATACTGAGATATCAGGTTTGGTCTCCACCCAGAGACTGGCCACATTAATCACCTTGCAGGTGGACAGACAGACATGGAGAAGGCCATATGAAAGGTCCATCTCCATTCCTCAATATAACGTCATGTTCCCAACAAGTGAGGAGGAGATACTGTACACCATATGAAAGGTCCATCTCCATTCCTCAAGATAACGTCATGTTCCCAACAAATGAGGAGGAGATACTGTACACCATATGAAAGGTCCATCTCCATTCCTCCAATATAATGTCATGTTCCCAACAAATGAGGAGGAGATACTGTACACCATATAAGAGGTCCATCTCCATTCCTCCAATATAACGTCATGTTCCCAACAAATGAGGAGGAGATACTGTACACCATATGAAAGGTCCATCTCCATTCCTCCAATATAACGTCATGTTCCCAACAAATGAGGAGGAGATACTGTACATCATATGAAAGGTCATCTCCATTCCTCAATATAACGTCATGTTCCCAACAAATGAGGAGGAGATACTGTACACCATATGAAAGGTCCATCTCCATTCCTCCAATATAATGTCATGTTCCCAACAAATGAGGAGGAGATACTGTAGACCATATGAAAGGTCCATCTTCATTCCTCAATATAACGTCATGTTCCCAACAAATGAGGAGGAGATACTGTACACCATATGAAAGGTCCATCTCCATTCCTCCAATATAACGTCATGTTCCCAACAAATGAGGAGGAGATACTGTACACCATATGAAAGGTCCATCTCCATTCCTCAATATAACGTCATGTTCCCAACAAATGAGGAGGAGATACTGAACACCATATGAAAGGTCATCTCCATTCCTCAATATAACGTCATGTTCCCAACAAATGAGGAGGAGATACTGTACACCATATGAAAGGTCCATCTCCATTCCTCCAATATAACGTCATGTTCCCAACAAATGAGGAGGAGATACTGTACACCATATGAAAGGTCCATCTCCATTCCTCCAATATAACGTCATGTTCCCAACAAATGAGGAGGAGATACTGTACATCATATGAAAGGTCCATCTCCATTCCCCAATATAACATCATGTTCCCAACAAATGAGGAGGAGATACTGTACACCATATGAAAGGTCCATCTCCATTCCCCCAATATAACGTCATGTTCCCAACAAATGAGGAGGAGATACTGTACATCATATGAAAGGTCCATCTCCATTCCTCCAATATAACGTCATGTTCCCAACAAATGAGGAGAAGATACTGTACACCATATGAAAGGTCCATCTCCATTCCTCCAATATAACGTCATGTTCCCAACAAATGAGGAGGAGATACTGTACACCATATGAAAGGTCCATCTCCATTCCTCCAATATAACGTCATGTTCCCAACAAATGAGGAGGAGATACTGTACACCATATGAAAGGTCCATCTTCATTCCTCCAATATAATGTCATGTTCCCAACAAATGAGGAGGAGATACTGTACACCATATGAAAGGTCCACCTCCATTCCCCCAATATAACGTCATGTTCCCAACAAATGAGGAGGAGATTTTGTACACCATATGAAAGGTCCATCTCCATTCCTCAATATAACGTCATGTTCCCAACAAATGAGGAGGAGATACTGTACACCATATAAAAGGTCCACCTCCATTCCCCCAATATAACGTCATGTTCCCAACAAATGAGGAGGAGATACTGTACACCATATGAAAGGTCATCTCCATTCCTCAATATAACGTCATGTTCCCAACAAATGAGGAGGAGATACTGTACACCATATGAAAGGTCCATCTCCATTCCCCAATATAACGTCATGTTCCCAACAAATGAGGAGGAGATACTGTACACCATATGAAAGGTCCATCTCCATTCCTCAATATAACGTCATGTTCCCAACAAATAAGGAGGAGATACTGAGATATCAGGTTTGGTCTCCACCCAGAGACTGGCCACATTAATCACCTTGCAGGTGGACAGACAGACATGGAGAAGGCCATATGAAAGGTCCATCTCCATTCCTCAATATAACGTCATGTTCCCAACAAGTGAGGAGGAGATACTGTACACCATATGAAAGGTCATCTCCATTCCTCAATATAACGTCATGTTCCCAACAAATGAGGAGGAGATACTGTACACCATATGAAAGGTCTATCTCCATTCCTCCAATATAACGTCATGTTCCCAACAAGTGATGAGGAGATACTGTACACCATATGAAAGGTCATCTCCATTCCTCAATATAACGTCATGTTCCCAACAAATGAGGAGGAGATACTGTACACCATATGAAAGGCCCATCTCCATTCCTCCAATATAATGTCATGTTCCCAACAAATGAGGAGGAGATACTGTACACCATATGAAAGGTCCACCTCCATTCCTCAATATAACTTCATGTTCCCAACAAGTGAGGAGGAGATACTGTACACCATATGAAAGGTCATCTCCATTCCTCAATATAACGTCATGTTCCCAACAAATGAGGAGGAGATACTGTACACCATATGAAAGGTCCATCTCCATTCCTCCAATATAACGTCATGTTCCCAACAAATGAGGAGGAGATACTGTACACCATATGAAAGGTCCATCTCCATTCCTCCAATATAATGTCATGTTCCCAACAAATGAGGAGGAGATACTGTACACCATATGAAAGGTCCATCTCCATTCCTCCAATATAATGTCATGTTCCTAACAAATGAGGAGGAGATACTGTACACCATATGAAAGGTCCATCTTCATTCCTCAATATAACGTCATGTTCCCAACAAATGAGGAGGAGATACTGAGATATCAGGTTTGGTCTCCACCCAGAGACTGGCCACATTAATCACCTTGCAGGTGGACAGACAGACATGGAGAAGGCCATATGAAAGGTCCATCTCCATTCCTCAATATAACGTCATGTTCCCAACAAATGAGGGGGAGATACTGAGATATCAGGTTTGGTCTCCACCCAGAGACTGGCCACATTAATCACCTTGCAGGTGGACAGACAGACATGGAGAAGGCCATATGAAAGGTCCATCTCCATTCCTCAATATAACGTCATGTTCCCAACAAGTGAGGAGGAGATACTGTACACCATATGAAAGGTCATCTCCATTCCTCAATATAACGTCATGTTCCCAACAAATGAGGAGGAGATACTGTACACCATATGAAAGGTCCATCTCCATTCCTCCAATATAACGTCATGTTCCCAACAAATGAGGAGGAGATACTGTACACCATATGAAAGGTCCATCCCCATTCCTCCAATATAACGTCATGTTACCAACAAATGAGGAGGAGATACTGTACACCATATGAAAGGTCCATCTCCATTCCTCCAATATAACGTCATGTTCCCAACAAATGAGGAGGAGATACTGTACACCATATGAAAGGTCCATCTCCATTCCTCAATATAACGTCATGTTCCCAACAAATGAGGAGGAGATACTGAGATCAGGTTTGGTCTCCACCCAGAGACTGGCCACATTAATCACCTTGCAGGTGGACAGACAGACATGGAGAAGGCCATATGAAAGGTCCATCTCCATTCCTCAATATAACGTCATGTTCCCAACAAATGAGGGGGAGATACTGAGATATCAGGTTTGGTCTCCACCCAGAGACTGGCCACATTAATCACCTTGCAGGTGGACAGACAGACATGGAGAAGGCCATATGAAAGGTCCATCTCCATTCCTCAATATAACGTCATGTTCCCAACAAGTGAGGAGGAGATACTGTACACCATATGAAAGGTCATCTCCATTCCTCAATATAACGTCATGTTCCCAACAAATGAGGAGGAGATACTGTACACCATATGAAAGGTCCATCTCCATTCCTCCAATATAACGTCATGTTCCCAACAAGTGATGAGGAGATACTGTACACCATATGAAAGGTCATCTCCATTCCTCAATATAACGTCATGTTCCCAACAAATGAGGAGGAGATACTGTACACCATATGAAAGGTCCACCTCCATTCCTCAATATAACGTCATGTTCCCAACAAGTGAGGAGGAGATACTGTACACCATATAAAAGGTCCATCTCCATTCCTCCAATATAACGTCATGTTCCCAACAAATGAGGAGGAGATACTGTACACCATATGAAAGGTCATCTCCATTCCTCAATATAACGTCATGTTCCCAACAAATGAGGAGGAGATACTGTACACCATATGAAAGGTCCATCTCCATTCCTCCAATATAACGTCATGTTCCCAACAAATGAGGAGGAGATACTGTACACCATATGAAAGGTCCATCCCCATTCCTCCAATATAACGTCATGTTACCAACAAATGAGGAGGAGATACTGTACACCATATGAAAGGTCCATCTCCATTCCTCCAATATAACGTCATGTTCCCAACAAATGAGGAGGAGATACTGTACACCATATGAAAGGTCCATCTCCATTCCTCAATATAACGTCATGTTCCCAACAAATGAGGAGGAGATACTGAGATCAGGTTTGGTCTCCACCCAGAGACTGGCCACATTAATCACCTTGCAGGTGGACAGACAGACATGGAGAAGGCCATATGAAAGGTCCATCTCCATTCCTCAATATAACGTCATGTTCCCAACAAATGAGGGGGAGATACTGAGATATCAGGTTTGGTCTCCACCCAGAGACTGGCCACATTAATCACCTTGCAGGTGGACAGACAGACATGGAGAAGGCCATATGAAAGGTCCATCTCCATTCCTCAATATAACGTCATGTTCCCAACAAGTGAGGAGGAGATACTGTACACCATATGAAAGGTCATCTCCATTCCTCAATATAACGTCATGTTCCCAACAAATGAGGAGGAGATACTGTACACCATATGAAAGGTCCATCTCCATTCCTCCAATATAACGTCATGTTCCCAACAAGTGATGAGGAGATACTGTACACCATATGAAAGGTCATCTCCATTCCTCAATATAACGTCATGTTCCCAACAAATGAGGAGGAGATACTGTACACCATATGAAAGGTCCACCTCCATTCCTCAATATAACGTCATGTTCCCAACAAGTGAGGAGGAGATACTGTACACCATATAAAAGGTCCATCTCCATTCCTCCAATATAACGTCATGTTCCCAACAAATGAGGAGGAGATACTGTACACCATATGAAAGGTCATCTCCATTCCTCAATATAACGTCATGTTCCCAACAAATGAGGAGGAGATACTGTACACCATATGAAAGGTCCATCTCCATTCCCCAATATAACGTCATGTTCCCAACAAATGAGGAGGAGATACTGTACACCATATGAAAGGTCCATCTCCATTCCTCAATATAACGTCATGTTCCCAACAAATAAGGAGGAGATACTGAGATATCAGGTTTGGTCTCCACCCAGAGACTGGCCACATTAATCACCTTGCAGGTGGACAGACAGACATGGAGAAGGCCATATGAAAGGTCCATCTCCATTCCTCAATATAACGTCATGTTCCCAACAAGTGAGGAGGAGATACTGTACACCATATGAAAGGTCATCTCCATTCCTCAATATAACGTCATGTTCCCAACAAATGAGGAGGAGATACTGTACACCATATGAAAGGTCCACCTCCATTCCTCAATATAACTTCATGTTCCCAACAAGTGAGGAGGAGATACTGTACACCATATGAAAGGTCATCTCCATTCCTCAATATAACGTCATGTTCCCAACAAATGAGGAGGAGATACTGTACACCATATGAAAGGTCCATCTCCATTCCTCCAATATAACGTCATGTTCCCAACAAATGAGGAGGAGATACTGTACACCATATGAAAGGTCCATCTCCATTCCTCCAATATAATGTCATGTTCCCAACAAATGAGGAGGAGATACTGTACACCATATGAAAGGTCCATCTCCATTCCTCCAATATAATGTCATGTTCCCAACAAATGAGGAGGAGATACTGTACACCATATGAAAGGTCCATCTTCATTCCTCAATATAACGTCATGTTCCCAACAAATGAGGAGGAGATACTGTACACCATATGAAAGGTCATCTCCATTCCTCAAGATAACGTCATGTTCCCAACAAATGAGGAGGAGATACTGAACACCATATGAAAGGTCATCTCCATTCCTCAAGATAACGTCATGTTCCCAACAAATGAGGAGGAGATACTGAACACCATATGAAAGGTCATCTCCATTCCTCAATATAACGTCATGTTCCCAACAAATGAGGAGGAGATACTGTACACCATATGAAAGGTCCATCTCCACTCCCCAATATAACGTCATGTTCCCAACAAATGAGGAGGAGATACTGTACACCATATGAAAGGTCCATCTCCATTCCTCAATATAATGTCATGTTCCCAACAAATGAGGAGGAGATACTGTACACCATATGAAAGGTCATCTCCATTCCTCAATATAACGTCATGTTCCCAACAAATGAGGAGGAGATACTGTACACCATATGAAAGGTCCATCTCCATTCCTCCAATATAACGTCATGTTCCCAACAAATGAGGAGGAGATACTGTACACCATATGAAAGGTCACCTCCATTCCTCAATATAACGTCATGTTCCCAACAAATGAGGAGGAGATACTGTACACCATATGAAAGGTCATCTCCATTCCTCAATATAACGTCATGTTCCCAACAAATGAGGAGGAGATACTGTACACCATATGAAAGGTCATCTCCATTCCCCAATATAACGTCATGTTCCCAACAAATGAGGAGGAGATACTGTACACCATATGAAAGGTCCATCTCCATTCCTCCAATATAACGTCATGTTCCCAACAAATGAGGAGGAGATACTGTACATCATATGAAAGGTCATCTCCATTCCTCAATATAACGTCATGTTCCCAACAAATGAGGAGGAGATACTGTACACCATATGAAAGGTCCATCTCCATTCCTCCAATATAATGTCATGTTCCCAACAAATGAGGAGGAGATACTGTAGACCATATGAAAGGTCCATCTTCATTCCTCAATATAACGTCATGTTCCCAACAAATGAGGAGGAGATACTGTGTACCATATGAAAGGTCCATCTCCATTCCTCCAATATAACGTCATGTTCCCAACAAATGAGGAGGAGATACTGTACACCATATGAAAGGTCCATCTCCATTCCTCAATATAACGTCATGTTCCCAACAAATGAGGAGGAGATACTGTACACCATATGAAAGGTCATCTCCATTCCTCAATATAACGTCATGTTCCCAACAAATGAGGAGGAGATACTGTACACCATATGAAAGGTCCATCTCCATTCCTCAATATAACGTCATGTTCCCAACAAATGAGGAGGAGATACTGTACACCATATAAGAGGTCCATCTCCATTCCTCCAATATAACGTCATGTTCCCAACAAATGAGGAGGAGATACTGTACACCATATGAAAGGTCCATCTCCATTCCTCCAATATAACGTCATGTTCCCAACAAATGAGGAGGAGATACTGTACACCATATGAAAGGTCATCTCCATTCCTCAATATAACGTCATGTTCCCAACAAATGAGGAGGAGATACTGTACACCATATGAAAGGTCCATCTCCATTCCCCAATATAACGTCATGTTCCCAACAAATGAGGAGGAGATACTGTACACCATATGAAAGGTCCATCTCCATTCCTCAATATAACGTCATGTTCCCAACAAATAAGGAGGAGATACTGAGATATCAGGTTTGGTCTCCACCCAGAGACTGGCCACATTAATCACCTTGCAGGTGGACAGACAGACATGGAGAAGGCCATATGAAAGGTCCATCTCCATTCCTCAATATAACGTCATGTTCCCAACAAGTGAGGAGGAGATACTGTACACCATATGAAAGGTCATCTCCATTCCTCAATATAACGTCATGTTCCCAACAAATGAGGAGGAGATACTGTACACCATATGAAAGGTCCATCTCCATTCCTCCAATATAACGTCATGTTCCCAACAAGTGATGAGGAGATACTGTACACCATATGAAAGGTCATCTCCATTCCTCAATATAACCACATGTTCCCAACAAATGAGGAGGAGATACTGTACACCATATGAAAGGCCCATCTCCATTCCTCCAATATAATGTCATGTTCCCAACAAATGAGGAGGAGATACTGTACACCATATGAAAGGTCCACCTCCATTCCTCAATATAACTTCATGTTCCCAACAAGTGAGGAGGAGATACTGTACACCATATGAAAGGTCATCTCCATTCCTCAATATAACGTCATGTTCCCAACAAATGAGGAGGAGATACTGTACACCATATGAAAGGTCCATCTCCATTCCTCCAATATAACGTCATGTTCCCAACAAATGAGGAGGAGATACTGTACACCATATGAAAGGTCCATCTCCATTCCTCCAATATAATGTCATGTTCCCAACAAATGAGGAGGAGATACTGTACACCATATGAAAGGTCCATCTCCATTCCTCCAATATAATGTCATGTTCCCAACAAATGAGGAGGAGATACTGTACACCATATGAAAGGTCCATCTTCATTCCTCAATATAACGTCATGTTCCCAACAAATGAGGAGGAGATACTGTACACCATATGAAAGGTCATCTCCATTCCTCAAGATAACGTCATGTTCCCAACAAATGAGGAGGAGATACTGAACACCATATGAAAGGTCATCTCCATTCCTCAAGATAACGTCATGTTCCCAACAAATGAGGAGGAGATACTGAACACCATATGAAAGGTCATCTCCATTCCTCAATATAACGTCATGTTCCCAACAAATGAGGAGGAGATACTGTACACCATATGAAAGGTCCATCTCCACTCCCCAATATAACGTCATGTTCCCAACAAATGAGGAGGAGATACTGTACACCATATGAAAGGTCCATCTCCATTCCTCAATATAATGTCATGTTCCCAACAAATGAGGAGGAGATACTGTACACCATATGAAAGGTCATCTCCATTCCTCAATATAACGTCATGTTCCCAACAAATGAGGAGGAGATACTGTACACCATATGAAAGGTCCATCTCCATTCCTCCAATATAACGTCATGTTCCCAACAAATGAGGAGGAGATACTGTACACCATATGAAAGGTCATCTCCATTCCTCAATATAACGTCATGTTCCCAACAAATGAGGAGGAGATACTGTACACCATATGAAAGGTCATCTCCATTCCTCAATATAACGTCATGTTCCCAACAAATGAGGAGGAGATACTGTACACCATATGAAAGGTCATCTCCATTCCCCAATATAACGTCATGTTCCCAACAAATGAGGAGGAGATACTGTACACCATATGAAAGGTCCATCTCCATTCCTCCAATATAACGTCATGTTCCCAACAAATGAGGAGGAGATACTGTACATCATATGAAAGGTCATCTCCATTCCTCAATATAACGTCATGTTCCCAACAAATGAGGAGGAGATACTGTACACCATATGAAAGGTCCATCTCCATTCCTCCAATATAATGTCATGTTCCCAACAAATGAGGAGGAGATACTGTAGACCATATGAAAGGTCCATCTTCATTCCTCAATATAACGTCATGTTCCCAACAAATGAGGAGGAGATACTGTATACCATATGAAAGGTCCATCTCCATTCCTCCAATATAACGTCATGTTCCCAACAAATGAGGAGGAGATACTGTACACCATATGAAAGGTCCATCTCCATTCCTCAATATAACCACATGTTCCCAACAAATGAGGAGGAGATACTGTACACCATATGAAAGGCCCATCTCCATTCCTCCAATATAATGTCATGTTCCCAACAAATGAGGAGGAGATACTGTACACCATATGAAAGGTCCACCTCCATTCCTCAATATAACTTCATGTTCCCAACAAGTGAGGAGGAGATACTGTACACCATATGAAAGGTCATCTCCATTCCTCAATATAACGTCATGTTCCCAACAAATGAGGAGGAGATACTGTACACCATATGAAAGGTCCATCTCCATTCCTCCAATATAACGTCATGTTCCCAACAAATGAGGAGGAGATACTGTACACCATATGAAAGGTCCATCTCCATTCCTCCAATATAATGTCATGTTCCCAACAAATGAGGAGGAGATACTGTACACCATATGAAAGGTCCATCTCCATTCCTCCAATATAATGTCATGTTCCCAACAAATGAGGAGGAGATACTGTACACCATATGAAAGGTCCATCTTCATTCCTCAATATAACGTCATGTTCCCAACAAATGAGGAGGAGATACTGTACACCATATGAAAGGTCATCTCCATTCCTCAAGATAACGTCATGTTCCCAACAAATGAGGAGGAGATACTGAACACCATATGAAAGGTCATCTCCATTCCTCAAGATAACGTCATGTTCCCAACAAATGAGGAGGAGATACTGAACACCATATGAAAGGTCATCTCCATTCCTCAATATAACGTCATGTTCCCAACAAATGAGGAGGAGATACTGTACACCATATGAAAGGTCCATCTCCACTCCCCAATATAACGTCATGTTCCCAACAAATGAGGAGGAGATACTGTACACCATATGAAAGGTCCATCTCCATTCCTCAATATAATGTCATGTTCCCAACAAATGAGGAGGAGATACTGTACACCATATGAAAGGTCATCTCCATTCCTCAATATAACGTCATGTTCCCAACAAATGAGGAGGAGATACTGTACACCATATGAAAGGTCCATCTCCATTCCTCCAATATAACGTCATGTTCCCAACAAATGAGGAGGAGATACTGTACACCATATGAAAGGTCATCTCCATTCCTCAATATAACGTCATGTTCCCAACAAATGAGGAGGAGATACTGTACACCATATGAAAGGTCATCTCCATTCCTCAATATAACGTCATGTTCCCAACAAATGAGGAGGAGATACTGTACACCATATGAAAGGTCATCTCCATTCCCCAATATAACGTCATGTTCCCAACAAATGAGGAGGAGATACTGTACACCATATGAAAGGTCCATCTCCATTCCTCCAATATAACGTCATGTTCCCAACAAATGAGGAGGAGATACTGTACATCATATGAAAGGTCATCTCCATTCCTCAATATAACGTCATGTTCCCAACAAATGAGGAGGAGATACTGTACACCATATGAAAGGTCCATCTCCATTCCTCCAATATAATGTCATGTTCCCAACAAATGAGGAGGAGATACTGTAGACCATATGAAAGGTCCATCTTCATTCCTCAATATAACGTCATGTTCCCAACAAATGAGGAGGAGATACTGTATACCATATGAAAGGTCCATCTCCATTCCTCCAATATAACGTCATGTTCCCAACAAATGAGGAGGAGATACTGTACACCATATGAAAGGTCCATCTCCATTCCTCAATATAACGTCATGTTCCCAACAAATGAGGAGGAGATACTGTACACCATATGAAAGGTCATCTCCATTCCTCAATATAACGTCATGTTCCCAACAAATGAGGAGGAGATACTGTACACCATATGAAAGGTCCATGTCCATTCCTCAATATAACGTCATGTTCCCAACAAATGAGGAGGAGATACTGTACACCATATAAGAGGTCCATCTCCATTCCTCCAATATAACGTCATGTTCCCAACAAATGAGGAGGAGATACTGTACACCATATGAAAGGTCCATCTCCATTCCTCCAATATAACGTCATGTTCCCAACAAATGAGGAGGAGATACTGTACACCATATGAAAGGTCATCTCCATTCCTCAATATAACGTCATGTTCCCAACAAATGAGGAGGAGATACTGTACACCATATGAAAGGTCCATCTCCATTCCCCAATATAACGTCATGTTCCCAACAAATGAGGAGGAGATACTGTACACCATATGAAAGGTCCATCTCCATTCCTCAATATAACGTCATGTTCCCAACAAATAAGGAGGAGATACTGAGATATCAGGTTTGGTCTCCACCCAGAGACTGGCCACATTAATCACCTTGCAGGTGGACAGACAGACATGGAGAAGGCCATATGAAAGGTCCATCTCCATTCCTCAATATAACGTCATGTTCCCAACAAATGAGGGGGAGATACTGAGATATCAGGTTTGGTCTCCACCCAGAGACTGGCCACATTAATCACCTTGCAGGTGGACAGACAGACATGGAGAAGGCCATATGAAAGGTCCATCTCCATTCCTCAATATAACGTCATGTTCCCAACAAGTGAGGAGGAGATACTGTACACCATATGAAAGGTCATCTCCATTCCTCAATATAACGTCATGTTCCCAACAAATGAGGAGGAGATACTGTACACCATATGAAAGGTCCATCTCCATTCCCCAATATAACATCATGTTCCCAACAAATGAGGAGGAGATACTGTACACCATATGAAAGGTCCATCTCCATTCCCCCAATATAACGTCATGTTCCCAACAAATGAAGAGGAGATACTGTACACCATATGAAAGGTCCATCTCCATTCCTCCAATATAACGTCATGTTCCCAACAAATGAGGAGGAGATACTGTACACCATATGAAAGGTCATCTCCATTCCTCAATATAACGTCATGTTCCCAACAAATGAGGAGGAGATACTGTACACCATATGAAAGGTCCATCTCCATTCCTCAATATAACGTCATGTTCCCAACAAATGAGGAGGAGATACTGTACATCATATGAAAGGTCCATCTCCATTACTCAATATAACGTCATGTTCCCAACAAATGAGGAGGAGATACTGTACATCATATGAAAGGTCCATCTCCATTACTCAATATAACGTCATGTTCTTAACAAATGAGGAGGAGATACTGTACACCATATGAAAGGTCCATCTCCATTCCCCCAATATAACGTCATGTTCCCAACAAATGAGGAGGAGATACTGTACATCATATGACAGGTCCATCCCCATTCCTCCAATATAACGTCATGTTCCCAACAAATGAGGAGGAGATACTGAGATATCAGGTTTGGTCTCCACCCAGAGACTGGCCACATTAATCACCTTGCAGGTGGACAGACAGACATGGAGAAGGCCATATGAAAGGTCCATCTCCATTCCTCCAATATAACGTCATGTTCCCAACAAATGAGGAGGAGATACTGAGATATCAGGTTTGGTCTCCACCCAGAGACTGGCCACATTAATCACCTTGCAGGTGGACAGACAGACATGGAGAAGGCCATATGAAAGGTCCATCTCCATTCCTCAATATAACGTCATGTTCCCAACAAATGAGGAGGAGATTTATTTTGCACCGTTGACTTCCAGACACACATACACAACTTGAACAATGAAAATTCTTTTGATGATGATAAAATGTTTCTTTCTAACAGATGGATGTGATGTTGAGAATTCCTCAGAGGGGCCCCAGATTTCATCTGCAGGTCATGAAGAAGAAGATAAAGGTGTCACAGCACTTCCTCCAGAAGAAAGGCCTCATTTGTGCTCGGAGTGCGGCCAAAGCTTTGCGCAGAAAGAGCATCTGCGAAGACACGCGAGAGCCCACACGGGTGAGACTTTTCCATGTGAAGAGTGCGGGAAATGTTTTCTGCAGAAAGAAAGGCTCATGGCACACCTGAAAACCCACACATGCGAAAGGCGGCATACATGTAAAGAGTGCGGGAAAAGTTTCATACAGAAAGGGGCACTCACCAAACACCTGAGAACCCACACAGGTGAGAAGCCATATTCCTGTTCTGACTGCGGCAAATGCTTCTACCAGAGAGGCAATCTTACCGTACACCAGAGAATTCACACCGGTGAGAGGCCGTTCTCATGTTCCCATTGCCAGAAATCCTTTATCTTAAAGTCAGATCTCGTCATACACCAGAGATGTCACACCGGCGAGAAGCCGTTTTCATGCCCAGAGTGCGAGGAATGTTTCTCGGTAAAAAAGCGATTAAATAGCCACATGAGAACTCACACTGGTGAGAAGCCATTCTCCTGTCCGGAGTGCGGGAAATCTTTCAGTCAGAAAAATGAACTTGCAATACACCTGAGCAGTCACACGGGTCAATACCCTTTTTCATGTTCAGAGTGCGGGAAAGGTTTCTCTGAGAAAGGAAAACTTCGCATACACCAGAGAATTCACACGGGCGAGCGGCCTTTTTCATGCTCAGAGTGCGGGAAAAGTTTCACGCAGAAGGGAAAACTTGATAGACACCTGAGAATTCACACGGGTGAGCGACCTTACAGCTGTTCAGAGTGCGGGAAAAGTTTCCTACAGAATACGCATCTACTTGAACACCTAAGAACCCACACAGGGGAACGGCCGTTTCCTTGTTCACAGTGCGGGAAGGGTTTCATAAGAAAAAATGAACTTGTCATGCACTGGAGCAGTCACACTAAGGAGCGTCCTTTTCCATGTCCAGAGTGCGGAAAGTGTTACAAAAGTAAAAAAAACCTCTATACACACCAGAAGAGACACGCAGGCGAGAATTCTCTTTCCTGACCAGAGTGCTGGAAATGTTTCTATGACAAACGAGACAATTGCTTCATACAGAAAGGAGACCTTGTACACCTGAGAAGCCATGTATGTGAGCATACTTTTTCATGCCCCCATGTGAGAAGCCCACCCAAGTTAGCACCCTCTACCATGTTTCCACCTAAAAAGCCATCCGAGTGAACTTCCTCTACCATGTTTCCATCTAAGAAGCCCCCCGAGTGAGCTCCCTCTACCATGTTTCCACCTAAGAAGCCACCCGAGTGAACTCCCTCTACCATGTTTCTATCTAAGAAGCCACCCGAGTGAGCTCCCTCTACCATGTTTCCAACTAAGAAACCACCCGAGTGAACTCCCTCTACCATGTTTCCATCTAAGAAGCCACCCGAGTGAGCTCCCTCTACCATGTTTCCATCTAAGAAGCCCCCCGAGTGAGCTCCCTCTACCATGTTTCCAACTAAGAAGCCACCCGAGTGAACTCCCTCTACCATGTTTCCATCTAAGAAGCCACCCGAGTGAGCTCCCTCTACCATGTTTCCAACTAAGAAGCCACCCGAGTGAACTCCCTCTACCATGTTTCCATCTAAGAAGCCACCCGAGTGAACTCCCTCTACCATGTTTCCATCTAAGAAGCCACCCGAGTGTGCACCCTCTACCAGGTTTCCACCTAAGAAGCCACCCGAGTGAACTCCCTCTACCATGTTTCCATCTAAGAAGCCACTGAGTTAAATCTCTCTTCCATGTTTCCATCTAAGAAGCCCCCCGATTGAACTCCCTCTACCATGTTTCCATCTAAGAAGTCACCCGAGTGAACTCCCTCTACCATGTTTCCATCTAAGAAGTCACCCGAGTGAACTCCCTCTACCATGTTTCCATCTAAGAAGCCCCCCGATTGAACTCCCTCTACCATGTTTCCATCTAAGAAGTCACCCGAGTGAACTCCCTCTACCATGTTTCCATCTAAGAAGCCCCCCGAGTGAACTCCCTCTACCATGTTTCCATCTAAGAAGCCACCCAAGTGAACTCCCTCTACCATGTTTCCACCTAAGAAGCTACCCGAGTGAGCTCCCTCTACCAGGTTTCCATCTAACAAGCCACCCGAGTGAACTCCCTCTACCATTCTTCCATCTAAGAAGCCACCCGAGTGAACTCCCTCTACCATTCTTCCATCTAAGAAGCCACCCGAGTGAACTCCCTCTACCATGTTTCCATCTAAGAAGCCACCCGAGTGAACTCCCTCTACCATGCTTCCATCTAAGAAGCCACCCGAGTGAACTCCCTCTACCATGTTTCCACCTAAGAAGCTACCCGAGTGAACTCCCTCTACCATGTTTCCATCTAAGAAGCCACCCGTGTGAACTCCCTCTACCATGTTTCCATCTAAGAAGCCACCCGAGTGAACTCCCTCTACCATTCTTCCATCTAAGAAGCCACCCGAGTGAACTCCCTCTACCATGTTTCCATCTAAGAAGCCACCCGAGTGAACTCCCTCTACCATGTTTCCATCTAAGAAGCCACCCGAGTGAACTCCCTCTACCATGTTTCCATCTAAGAAGCCACCCAAGTGAAATCCCTCTACCATGTTTTTTGACATAACTAGCTTAACTAACAGTGCATAGAAACACACCCTGTGAGTCACTGTGGTTAAGCTGATTCACGGAGCAGCCTGCTGTGTCAGCAAAGTCATCAGCTAGTTCTTGTTAACTGAGTCAGCAGTTTAAATCATGAGAAGAAAGTACTGAGTTTGTATAACTTTTAGAAACATACGCATTAAAACACAGCCCCTTCCTTCTTTCTTCTGCATATAAGCCACTGTTGTACTCAATAAAAGTCAGAGATCTTATGATTACACTCAAACCTATTTCCCGTGTCTTATTTGGTCTCTCACGGATCCGAGGGTCCCTGGTGGTCTGCCTGCATTAACCAGCGTGTTTGTCAGAGTGTAGAATTCCTTTCATGAACTCCCTATACCATGTTTCCACCTAAGAAGCCACTCGAGTGAACTTCCTCTACCATGTTTCCCTTTAAGAAGCCCCCCGAGTGAACTTCCTCTACCATGTTTCCATCTAAGAAGCCACCCGAGTGAACTCCCTCTACCATATTTCCATCTAAGAAGCCACCCGAGTGAACTCCCTCTACCATGTTTCCATGTAAGAAGTCATCCGAGTGAACCTCCTCTACCATGTTTCCCTCTAAAAAGTCACCTGAGTGAGCTCCCTCTACCATATTTCCATCTAAGAAGCCACCCGAGTGAACTTCCTCTATCATGTTTCCATCTAAGAAGCCACCCGAGTGAACTTCCTTTACCATGTTTCCACCTAGGAAGCCACCAGGGTGAGCTCCCTCTACCATGTTTCCACCTAAGAAGCCACCCGCGTGTGCTCCCTTTACCATGTTTCCATCTATGAAGTCACCTGAGTGAACTCCCTCTACCGTGTTTCCACCTAGGAAGCCACCCGAGTGAACTCCCTCTACCATGTTTCCACCTAGGAAGCCACCCGAGTGAACTCTTTCTACCATGTTTCCACCTAGGAAGCCACCCGAGTGAACTCCCTCTACCATGTTTCCACCTAGGAAGCCACCCGAGTGAACTCTTTCTACCATGATTCCACCTAGAAAGCCACCCGAGTGAACTCCCTCTACCATGTTTTTTGACATAACTAGCTTAACTAACAGTTTGCATAGAAACACACCCTGTGAGTCACTGTGGTTAAGCTGATTCACGGAGAAGCCTGCTGTGTCAGCAAAGTCATCAGGTAGTTCTTGTTAACTGAGTCAGCAGTTTAAATCATGAGAAGAAAGTATTGAGTTTGTATAACTTTTAGAAACATATGCGTTAAACACAGCCCCTTCCTTCTTTCTTCAGCATATAAGCCACTGTTGTACTCAATAAAAGTCAGAGATCTTATGAACACACTCAAACCTGTTTCCCGTGTCTTATTTGGTCTCTCACGGATCCGAGGGTCCCTGGTGGTCTGCCTGCATTAACCAGCGTGTTCGTCAGAGTGTAGAATTCCTTTCATGAACTCCCTCTACCATGTTTCCACCTAAGAAGCCACCCGCGTGAACTCCCTCTACCATATTTCCACCTAAGAAGCCACCCAAGTGAACTCCTTCTACCATGTTTCTACCTAGGAAGCCACCAGGGTGAGCTCCCTCTACCATGTTTCTACCTAAGAAGCCACCCAAGTGAACTCCCCCTGCCATGTTTCCACCTAGGGTGCCACTTGTGTACATCCTCTACCATGTTTCCATCTGGGAAGCCACCAGGATAAGGTCCCTCTACCATGTTTCCATCTAAGAAGCCCCTCGAGTGAACTTCCTCTACCATGTTTCCATCTAAGAAGTCACCCGAGTGAACTCGCTCTACCATGTTTCCATCTAAGAAGCCACCCGAGTGAACTCCCTCTACCATGTTTCCACCTAAGAAGCCACTTGAGTGAAATCCCTCTACCATGTTTCCACCTAAGAAGCCACCCAAGTGAACTCCTTCTACCATGCTTCTACCTAGGAAGCCACCAGGGTGAGCTTCCTCTACCATGTTTCCATCTAAGAAGCCACCCGAGTGAACTTCCTCTATCATGTTTCCATCTAAGAAGCCACCCGAGTGAACTTCCTTTACCATGTTTCCACCTAAGAAGCCACCCAAGTGAACTCCTACCATGTTTCTACCTAGGAAGCCACCAGGGTGAGCTACCTCTACCATGTTTCCACCTAAGAAGCCACCCGCGTGTGCTCCCTTTACCATGTTTCCATCTATGAAGTCACCTGAGTGAACTCCCTCTACCGTGTTTCCACCTAGGAAGCCACCCGAGTGAACTCCCTCTACCATGTTTCCACCTAGGAAGCCACCCGAGTGAACTCTTTCTACCATGTTTCCACCTAGGAAGCCACCCGAGTGAACTCCCTCTACCATGTTTCCACCTAGGAAGCCACCCGAGTGAACTCTTTCTACCATGATTCCACCTAGAAAGCCACCCGAGTGAACTCCCTTTACCATGTTTTTTGACATAACTAGCTTAACTAACAGTTTGCATAGAAACACACCCTGTGAGTCACTGTGGTTAAGCTGATTCACGGAGAAGCCTGCTGTGTCAGCAAAGTCATCAGGTAGTTCTTGTTAACTGAGTCAGCAGTTTAAATCATGAGAAGAAAGTACTGAGTTTGTATAACTTTTAGAAACATATGCGTTAAACACAGCCCCTTCCTTCTTTCTTGAGCATATAAGCTACTGTTGTACTCAATAAAAGTCAGAGATCTTATGAACACACTCAAACCTATTTCCCGTGTCTTATTTGGTCTCTCACGGATCCGAGGGTCCCTGGTGGTCTGCCTGCATTAACCAGCGTGTTTGTCAGAGTGTAGAATTCCTTTCATGAACTCCCTCTACCATGTTTCCACCTAAGAAGCCACTCGAGTGAACTTCCTCTACCATGTTTCCCTTTAAGAAGCCCCCCGAGTGAACTCCCTCTACTATGTTTCCATCTAAGAAGCCCCCCGAGTGAACTTCCTCTACCATGTTTCCATCTAAGAAGCCACCCGAGTGAACTCCCTCTACCATATTTCCATCTAAGAAGCCACCCGAGTGAACTCCCTCTACCATGTTTCCATGTAAGAAGTCATCCGAGTGAACCTCCTCTACCATGTTTCCCTCTAAAAAGTCACCTGAGTGAGCTCCCTCTACCATGTTTCCATCTAAGAAGCCACCTGAGAGAACTCTGTCTACCATGTTTCCACCTAGGAAGCCACCAGGGTGATCTCCCTCTACCATGTTTCCACCTAAGAAGCCACCCGCGTGTGCTCCCTTTACCATGTTTCCATCTATGAAGTCACCTGAGTGAACTCCCTCTACCGTGTTTCCACCTAGGAAGCCACCCGAGTGAACTCCCTCTACCATGTTTCCACCTAGGAAGCCACCCGAGTGAACTCTTTCTACCATGTTTCCACCTAGGAAGCCACCCGAGTGAACTCCCTCTACCATGTTTCCACCTAGGAAGCCACCCGAGTGAACTCTTTTTACCATGTTTCCACCTAGGAAGCCACCCGAGTGAACTCCCTCTACCATGTTTCCACCTAGGAAGCCACCCGAGTGAACTCTTTCTACCATGATTCCACCTAGAAAGCCACCCGAGTGAACTCCCTTTACCATGTTTTTTGACATAACTAGCTTAACTAACAGTTTGCATAGAAACACACCCTGTGAGTCACTGTGGTTAAGCTGATTCACGGAGAAGCCTGCTGTGTCAGCAAAGTCATCAGGTAGTTCTTGTTAACTGAGTCAGCAGTTTAAATCATGAGAAGAAAGTACTGAGTTTGTATAACTTTTAGAAACATATGCGTTAAACACAGCCCCTTCCTTCTTTCTTGAGCATATAAGCTACTGTTGTACTCAATAAAAGTCAGAGATCTTATGAACACACTCAAACCTGTTTCCCGTGTCTTATTTGGTCTCTCACGGATCCGAGGGTCCCTGGTGGTCTGCCTGCATTAACCAGCGTGTTCGTCAGAGTGTAGAATTCCTTTCATGAACTCCCTCTACCATGTTTCCACCTAAGAAGCCACCCGCGTGAACTCCCTCTACCATATTTCCACCTAAGAAGCCACCCAAGTGAACTCCTTCTACCATGTTTCTACCTAGGAAGCCACCAGGGTAAGCTCCCTCTACCATGTTTCTACCTAAGAAGCCACCCAAGTGAACTCCCCCTGCCATGTTTCTACCTAGGAAGCCACCAGGGTAAGGTCCCTCTACCATGTTTCCATCTAAGAAGCCCCTCGAGTGAACTTCCTCTACCATGTTTCCATCTAAGAAGTCACCCGAGTGAACTCCCTCTACCATGTTTCCATCTAAGAAGCCACCCGAGTGAACTCCCTCTACCATGTTTCCACCTAAGAAGCCACTTGAGTGAAATCCCTCTACCATGTTTCCACCTAAGAAGCCACCCAAGTGAACTCCTTCTACCATGCTTTTACCTAGGAAGCCACCAGGGTGAGCTTCCTCTACCATGTTTCCATCTAAGAAGCCACCCGAGTGAACTTCCTCTATCATGTTTCCATCTAAGAAGCCACCCGAGTGAACTTCCTTTACCATGTTTCCACCTAAGAAGCCACCCAAGTGAACTCCTTCTACCATGTTTCTACCTAGGAAGCCACCAAGGTGAGCTCCCTCTACCATGTTTCTACCTAAGAAGCCACCCAAGTGAACTCCCCCTGCCATGTTTCCACCTAGGGCGCCACTCATGTGTACACCCTCTACCATGTTTCCATCTGGGAAGCCACCAGGGTAAGGTCCCTCTACCATGTTTCCATCTAAGAAGCCCCTCGAGTGAACTTCCTCTACCATGTTTCCATCTAAGAAGTCACCCGAGTGAGCTCCCTCTACCATGTTTCCATCTAAGAAGCCACCTGAGAGAACTCTGTCTACCATGTTTCCACCTAGGAAGCCACCCAAGTGAACTCCTTCTACCATGTTTCTACCTAGGAAGCCACCAGGGTAAGCTCCCTCTACCATGTTTCTACCTAAGAAGCCACCCAAGTGAACTCCCCCTGCCATGTTTCTACCTAGGAAGCCACCAGGGTAAGGTCCCTCTACCATGTTTCCATCTAAGAAGCCCCTCGAGTGAACTTCCTCTACCATGTTTCCATCTAAGAAGTCACCCGAGTGAACTCCCTCTACCATGTTTCCATCTAAGAAGCCACCCGAGTGAACTCCCTCTACCATGTTTCCACCTAAGAAGCCATTTGAGTGAAATCCCTCTACCATGTTTCCACCTAAGAAGCCACCCAAGTGAACTCCTTCTACCATGCTTTTACCTAGGAAGCCACCAGGGTGAGCTTCCTCTACCATGTTTCCATCTAAGAAGCCACCCGAGTGAACTTCCTCTATCATGTTTCCATCTAAGAAGCCACCCGAGTGAACTTCCTTTGCCATGTTTCCACCTAAGAAGCCACCCAAGTGAACTCCTTCTACCATGTTTCTACCTAGGAAGCCACCAGGGTGAGCTCCCTCTACCATGTTTCTACCTAAGAAGCCACCCAAGTGAACTCCCCCTGCCATGTTTCCACCTAGGGCGCCACTCATGTGTACACCCTCTACCATGTTTCCATCTGGGAAGCCACCAGGGTAAGGTCCCTCTACCATGTTTCCATCTAAGAAGCCCCTCGAGTGAACTTCCTCTACCATGTTTCCATCTAAGAAGCCACCCGAGTGAACTCCCTCTACCATGTTTCCACCTAAGAAGCCACTTGAGTGAAATCCCTCTACCATGTTTCCACCTAAGAAGCCACCCAAGTGAACTCCTTCTACCATGCTTCTACCTAGGAAGCCACCAGGGTGAGCTTCCTCTACCATGTTTCCATCTAAGAAGCCACCCGAGTGAACTTCCTCTATCATGTTTCCATCTAAGAAGCCACCCGAGTGAACTTCCTTTACCATGTTTCCACCTAAGAAGCCACCCAAGTGAACTCCTTCTACCATGTTTCTACCTAGGAAGCCACCAAGGTGAGCTCCCTCTACCATGTTTCTACCTAAGAAGCCACCCAAGTGAACTCCCCCTGCCATGTTTCCACCTAGGGCGCCACTCATGTGTACACCCTCTACCATGTTTCCATCTGGGAAGCCACCAGGGTAAGGTCCCTCTACCATGTTTCCATCTAAGAAGCCCCTCGAGTGAACTTCCTCTACCATGTTTCCATCTAAGAAGTCACCCGAGTGAGCTCCCTCTACCATGTTTCCATCTAAGAAGCCACCTGAGAGAACTCTGTCTACCATGTTTCCACCTAGGAAGCCACCAGGGTGAGCTCCCTCTACCATGTTTCCACCTAAGAAGCCACCCGCGTGTGCTCCCTTTACTATGTTTCCATCTATGAAGTCACCTGAGTGAACTCCCTCTACCGTGTTTCCACCTAGGAAGCCACCCGAGTGAACTCCCTCTACCATGTTTCCACCTAGGAAGCCACCCGAGTGAACTCTTTCTACCATGTTTCCACCTAGGAAGCCACCCGAGTGAACTCCCTCTACCATGTTTCCACCTAGGAAGCCACCCGAGTGAACTCTTTCTACCATGTTTCCACCTAGGAAGCCACCCGAGTGAACTCCCTCTACCATGTTTCCACCTAGGAAGCCACCCGAGTGAACTCTTTCTACCATGATTCCACCTAGAAAGCCACCCGAGTGAACTCCCTTTACCATGTTTTTTGACATAACTAGCTTAACTAACCGTTTGCATAGAAACACACCCTGTGAGTCACTGTGGTTAAGCTGATTCACGGAGAAGCCTGCTGTGTCAGCAAAGTCATCAGGTAGTTCTTGTTAACTGAGTCAGCAGTTTAAATCATGAGAAGAAAGTACTGAGTTTGTATAACTTTTAGAAACATATGCGTTAAACACAGCCCCTTCCTTCTTTCTTGAGCATATAAGCTACTGTTGTACTCAATAAAAGTCAGAGATCTTATGAACACACTCAAACCTGTTTCCCGTGTCTTATTTGGTCTCTCACGGATCCGAGGGTCCCTGGTGGTCTGCCTGCATTAACCAGCGTGTTCGTCAGAGTGTAGAATTCCTTTCATGAACTCCCTCTACCATGTTTCCACCTAAGAAGCCACCCGCGTGAACTCCCTCTACCATATTTCCACCTAAGAAGCCACCCAAATGAACTCCTTCTACCATGTTTCTACCTAGGAAGCCACCAGGGTAAGCTCCCTCTACCATGTTTCTACCTAAGAAGCCACCCAAGTGAACTCCCCCTGCCATGTTTCCACCTAGGGCGCCACTCATGTGTACACCCTCTACCGTGTTTCCATCTGGGAAGCCACCAGGGTAAGGTCCCTCTACCATGTTTCCATCTAAGAAGCCCCTCGAGTGAACTTCCTCTACCATGTTTCCATCTAAGAAGTCACCCGAGTGAACTCCCTCTACCATGTTTCCATCTAAGAAGCCACCCGAGTGAACTCCCTCTACCATGTTTCCACCTAAGAAGCCACTTGAGTGAAATCCCTCTACCATGTTTCCACCTAAGAAGCCACCCAAGTGAACTCCTTCTACCATGCTTCTACCTAGGAAGCCACCAGGGTGAGCTTCCTCTACCATGTTTCCATCTAAGAAGCCACCCGAGTGAACTTCCTCTATCATGTTTCCATCTAAGAAGCCACCCGAGTGAACTTCCTTTACCATGTTTCCACCTAAGAAGCCACCCAAGTGAACTCCTTCTACCATGTTTCTACCTAGGAAGCCACCAGGGTGAGCTCCCTCTACCATGTTTCTACCTAAGAAGCCACCCGAGTGAACTCCCCCTACCATGTTTCCACCTAGGGCGCCACTCATGTGTACGCCCTCTACCATGTTTCCATCTGGGAAGCCACCAGGGTAAGGTCCCTCTACCATGTTTCCATCAATGAATCCACCTAGCATGTTTCCACCAATGGTTGTTGTGACACAAATAATGGATCCAACACCAACAGACTCTGAGGACAAACAAACAGGATCTCCCGATTACTGACCAGGTTCCTGCCTACCTAGGATCTTTTCCTACCACCCATGCTAACGTCTTGTCTTTGCTCCTTTTTCCATAAAGAAGGAAGAGGACCCATCCTGAATGAACTAAGAATTTAGGGTTGTTTAGAAAAACAATGTTTAAAGACTAAATAGCCTCCTCCATGCACAGCTTGTTTTATCTCTAACAATACAGGGCCTCTTTATGGGGTGAGAACAAGAATTCTAAATACGATTTATGTATAAAAATACTTATTTAATGGCTCTCAGGCTGGTATACTTTGTGTACTTTTATTTGCTGCTTTCCTGAAACAAATTCCTGATGACTTGCGTTACCCCAGGGGTTGGACCCACCAAATTATTGCCGGAGTCCCATTTAAACGCTGCCTCTGGGCCCTCTCCTCTCAGTGGTATCTTTCTACCCTGTCCCATGGCCAGGGTAGGAGGTGTATGAGGAGTCCTCTCTAGATAAGGATAATACATTCTATACACCTTAGGAGACAACTGTAGATAATGATGATACGTTCCATACACCAATAAAGTCATCTCTAGATAAGAATGATAGATTCTGTACACTAAATTATCTTCAGGTAGGGATGATACATTTCAGGCCTTCCTGGCTTCCCTACTGGTCATTTGGCCTTGTAGCTGCACCTTGAGACTTACCGGCTTGCCAACAGCAACAGACATACTTTAGACTTTCACTCCATCCTTCTTTTAGATGTTTTATTTGCTTAGTTGTCCTAGGAGGATAGGATTGGGGGTAAAGGATTTCCCTTGCTCATTGATATCTTCTAGTATCTTCAACCTCATCTACAGGCTGATGCAGATTTGGCAGGCCAGGCAGCAAGCTATCTTAAGGCTTCTTCGGCTCCTTTCACAGGCTAGTTAGTTTAGGCAAAGATCTGCAATTTCTGGTTTTGACCTTTAAGCCTGGACCTTCAATGGACTAAGCAGGACTCTCCTTCAACTTCCTTCCCCAGCAGAGAAGCATGAACTGGACCGCACTGAAGCTATGACCTCTCCAGGTAGTACCGTGTTTCCCCCAAAATAAGCCCGGGTTTTATATTAATTTTGGCAACCCAAGACACACTAGGGCTTATTTTAAGGGTAGGGCTTATATTGCAGCCCTTCCCGAAAATCACAGTAGGCCTTATTTTCGGGGTAGGTCTTATTTTTGGGTAAACACGGTAGGTGAAGCGCTCTTTTGGGGGGTTAAGACAAATGGCCCTCCCTAATCAGGATATTACGCTAAATCTGTGGGTAAATAAGAGAGCCAGAACCTTCGCTAAGTGGAAGAGTGGGTTTGATAATAAAGTTGGCATTGCCTCCACCCAGGACAGGGCCTCTGGGACAGAAGAGTTTCCTTTCCTGGGACATTAACCAGTAATCTAATCAAAGTAATTGAGTTCAGAGGAACTGAGCATATAACCATACAGTATATACCATAAGTATATAGATGTACAGAGTGTGCAGGAGGAAAGTGAAGGGGAGACTGTATATAGCTTGCTAGATTGCTGAAGGCAAGTAGGCATCCATAGGCATGTGCACACACCTATAAGGGCATCCCACCCCTATCCAAGTTATTAACCCTCAATAAATAACAAAAACAAAGCCACGGACTGTACTCTGACTCTGGGGTGCTTGCGAAGATTCGGTGTGCCTGGCTGTGCAGAAGTGGGGGATCCAAGTTCATCTGAAGCTTCTACGTGGGGTGTGCTACACACTTAACATGAGATAAAAATATATATTTTTTTAATTTGCTAACAAATGAAAGCTCTATCTGTACACAACCTAAAGGATATAATGTGCAAAACCGAGACATCTTTGTAACGAGAAAAATAAAAAATATTATCAGGGGCATAAGGGGATTTAGGGAGAAGAAGGCTCCGGGACACAGAGAGTTAACTAAATGGTGATCCACATCTGTAACAAAAGGGCAAGAACGACTAAGAACAGATCGACGACTGCAGTCCCTATATTCTGCACAAGGTTGGGATCTCAGTTATACTGAGTGGAACGCACACAGGAAGTCTCTATGACACCTACAGACAGGAAGTGATGTCAGGTACAGACAGGAAGTGATGTCAGGTACAGACAGGATGTGATGTCAGGTACAGATAGGAAGTGATGTCAGGTATAAATAAGAAGTTCCGGGTGAGAGGTGAGTCGGGAGGAAGTAGAGAGGAGCCGTAGCTGGGACAGATGAGGAGATTGCTGATCTTTCGGTAACCCTCTTGCTCTATTCTTCACTCTCAAACTCACATCTTTTTTATTGAATTTTTTATAATTCCTTTATTTTCAACTCACATCTTCTATCTCTTCCTCTCTACTGTCATTTTCCCCCGACCCTCTATTGAATGCTCTGGTCACCGTATACTTAGAAAGACCTCGCTGAACCCCACCAGTCTGAATGAACTAATGGACCCATCTCCTTGCTCTCGTTTTCCTCCAAACTCCTAGAACACGTAGTCTACAGCCGTGAGCCACCACCTCACTGATAACAACCTTCTCCACCCCTTACCGTCTGGATTTCACCTGCAAAATCTCACAGAAACTGCCCCCTTAAAACTCACTAACGACTTACCAACTGCTCAAGCCAATGGCTGCCATGCTGTTCTCAAACTATTAGACCTTTCTGCTACCTTCGACATAGTTTACCACCCGCTCCTCTTCCTTGGAAATCTCCACGCCATTCAGAACTCTATTCTGGTTCTCCTACTTATTCAAGGCCTCCTCCAGCGTCCTTTACAACTCTGTCTTCTCCTCTCATTTCCTCTTTTCATAACGATCCCCCAGGGCTCTGTCCTCCGGCCCCTTTTATTCTCTATCTACTTCTCTTCCAGATGTCAGCTGATAACCTCCCATGGCTTCCAATGATATCTCAACGACGTTCAAATTTACCTTTCCACTCCTCAACTCTGTCAAGCGTCTGTGGTAGTGAACTCTTGTAGGTCACAAACTCAGGGTTTCCTGCAGGACACAGGGTCTAATCCCAGCCTGCTTCTTCACCACAGCCTTTGATGGTGGGGATGGACTTGCAGCATGCTGGAACCAGGCCGTGTCCTCCAGGTACACCCAGCTGAAGATGCGGAGACCACGTGCATGTGCAAAGTACAAGCAGCAGGAGACAACAGGAAATCTAGGAGACAAACTGAGGTCAGGGCCGACAGTGAACAAGCATAGATGGTAAACAAAGCCATGGTCTGTACACGGGTAGTCAGGCACAGAATACACAAAGAACAAGCGACTGGGAGCTGAGAGAACTGTGAAGTTGCTCAGGCAATGTGGGTTACACTGAACATGTCCTTTTTAGGCAACCAAACTAGGAGGCGGGCCAGGAAGTGATGGAAGGAAAGGAAATAAAAGCCCACAGAATAGCAGGCGATGCCCGTAGGTGGGCACAGCCAAACCACACATGTGAAAGGATTAGGAATCAGGGTAGAGAAGCACTGCAGCAAGGAGGTAAGAATACACAAGCAGGAAACTGCAGGCTAACTTGAGACAAACTCACCCCATCGGTCTCCTCGCCAATCACTAATTTACCAACTGACATATCAATATGGACTTCAAACCATTTCCTAAAACTCAACCTTTCCAGCCCCCCCCTTCGTGTCCCCCCCCCAGACTTGTCCAGTTCAGTGGACCTCCTACTCTCTAATCCCTCATCCCCTCTTCCCATGCTCGCCTCCAGGACTTCTCCAGAGCCTCTTCCATCCACTGAAACTCCCTACCCCAATCCATCCAACTATCTCCCACTCTGTCCACCTTTAGGTGATCCCTGAAAACCCATCTCTTTAGGAAAGGCGATCCCACCTCCACTCAACAACTAAACTTTTACTTTCTCCATCAACTCATCCCTGTCAGTTGTTACCTTTTGCCCCTCCCTTTTAGATTGTAAGCTCTCTGGATCAGGACCCTCCTAACCCTCTTGTATTGTATTGCAACTGTACTTTGTATTGTAAAGTGCTGCGCAAACTGTTGGTGCCATATGAATCCTGTATAATAATAACATGGTGGACAGATATAGAACAAAGGGGGGCTAGTGTCTGTTTTCTTGGAGGAGCCTTAATAAGAAAGAACAGATCACATGACATCATCAATAAAGATGGATGAGGACTGGAGTCACATGACTGAGAAGATACTAAACCTCACCCTGGAGATCATCTACCTGCTGACCGGAGAGGTGAGGAGGATTCTGGGAGGTCACATGACATCACTCTTATCTCTATTAATAATATACAGACCTGACCGGAGAGGTGAGGAGGATTCTGGGAGGTCACATAACATCACTCTTATCTCTATTAATAACACACAGACCTGACCGGAGAGGTGAGGAGGATTCTGGGAGGTCACATGACATCACTCTTATCTCTATTAATAAAACACAGACCTGACCGGAGAGGTGAGGGGGATTTTTGGAGGTCACATGACATCACTCTTATCTCTATTAATTATACACAGACCTGACCGGAGAGGTGAGGGGGATTCTGGGAGGTCACATGACATCACTCTTATCTCTATTAATAAAACAGACCTGACCGGAGAGGTGAGGGGGATTCTGGGAGGTCACATGACATCACTCTTATCTCTATTAATAATACACAGACCTGACCGGAGAGGTGATGAGGATTCTGGGAGGTCACATGACATCACTCTTATCTCTATTAATAACACACAGACCTGACCGGAGAGGTGAGGAGGATTCTGGGAGGTCACATGACATCACTCTTATCTCTATTAATAAAACACAGACCTGACCGGAGAGGTGAGGGGGATTTTTGGAGGTCACATGACATCACTCTTATCTCTATTAATTATACACAGACCTGACCGGAGAGGTGAGGGGGATTCTGGGAGGTCACATGACATCACTCTTATCTCTATTAATAAAACAGACCTGACCGGAGAGGTGAGGGGGATTCTGGGAGGTCACATGACATCACTCTTATCTCTATTAATAATACACAGACCTGACCGGAGAGGTGATGAGGATTCTGGGAGGTCACATGACATCACTCTTATCTCTATTAATAAAACACAGACCTGACCGGAGAGGTGAGGAGGATTCTGGGATTCTAACATGATATTCCTATTGGTTCCTCAATACAGAAATTTCCTCTTGTGAAGTCCGGTGATCATATGACCATCACAGTGCCTCCATGTGACTCCCTAAAACCTGAGAGACACAACATGGAGAAGATTCTAGAAGTCACCAAGAAGATGATGGAGCTGCTGACAGGAGAGGTGAGCGGTGCCGGGAATTCTGGGACATTATCCAGTAACAGACAAGGGATGTGTCTGGATGGTGACTGTATCATTGTGTGTGTCAGGTTCCTATAAGGTGTCAGGATGTCACTGTCTATTTCTCCATGGAGGAGTGGGAGTATTTAGAAGGACACAAGGATCTCTACAAGGACGTCATGATGGACAATCAGCAGACTTTGAGTTTTGGAAAAACTGAGGAGAAGGAATTTTCCCCAAATAAGATGATATTGAACCTCACTTTGGAGATCCTCAGCCTGCTGACTGGAGAGGTGAGTGTAATAAAGGGGTTGATTTCTGACTTTGCTCGTTCACTAGGTTTGCTCCAGTCCCCAACAACCCTACAAAAAAATCCTACTTTTCAGCTCTCGTTACAAATAACTCTGCAGTACTGTGTCCACTAAGATGAGGTTTTTACCACCTTCGTCTACAATAATGCCCACTCCACCTCTACTCCCATTACCCCCACCCTCCACCCCCAGCATCCTCTTCCATGACTACTCTGGAAGTAGTCATGTGACATACCACATATAAGTGGTATGTCGTCACAGATCTTCTCCTGATGTCGGTGGTCAGTAGACACGTGCACACTGAAATATTTCATTTCGGAATTTAGTTTTCGTCCGAAAAATAAATTTATTTAGTTACTCCCGAAATTCGTTTTTATTTATTTTGTTTCGTTAAAAGAATGCATTTGTCTGAAAATCCGAATGAATTAAGGTCAAATCTGTCAATTGAAGGCTTATGGTGTCTGTCGAATGTTCTAAGAAGATTCGACGAAGCAGATAAACTTTACGACACCGCAATCATACATTTCCGGTCCAATGCTCCGCCCACAAGCTATAGTAGAATTCTAATGTTGTATGACTAGTAATAATTATATTTATTAATTAATATTACTAGTCAACCAACATTAGAATTCTTCTATAGCCTATGGGCCGAGCATTTGACCATAAATGTCCGTTTGTGGTGATCGTATGTTTTTAGCTGCTTCGTCGAATCTTTTCTCTCTATAATGTCGAATATTTTCTCTCTATGTCGATTAATCTTGGACTAATAGTTAAGGTTAGGCACATTCGACCGCAGATTCTATAGACACAGATCGCTATTGTCACCGTCATGTTGAATCTCCTATCTATATCGCAGGGCTCGACAATCCCCGGGCGCCAGGTCGCCATTGCGACTAGAATTTGTGACCTGGTGCCTGGGGCAGCACAGCTGGGGTATCCTGTGTCTCCGGGAAACCCCCCCGCGCGCGCCGCGCGATCGCGTCAGGCCGGCCGGTAATTGGGGCCGCGGCTTTGCGGCCTTCTGCAGGCCTATGCTTCTCTGTATGTAGGCCTATGCTTCCTTCTGTGATCAGGCGCCATCTTGTGGTGGCCGTTGGTATGACATACAACCAGCAATGCTAATGGAGCTTCCCCTGTGTTTCCACTGCCCCACCTCCTTCCCTCTAATTACAACCCCCAAACATTATATATATTTTTTATTCTAACACCCTAGAGAATAAAATGGCGGTCATTGCAAAACTTTCTGTCACACCGTATTTGCGCAGCGGTCTTACAAGCGCACTTTTTTGGGAAAAAATACACTTCTTATTTTTTAATTTAAAAAAAAATACAAAAAAAACCCAGTAAAGTTAGCCCATTTTTTTTTTTTTATATTGTGAAAGATAATGTTACGCTGAGTAAATTGATACCCAACATGTCACGCTTAAAAATTGCATCCGCTCGTGGAATGGCGACAAACTTTTACCCTTTAAATCTCCATAGGCGACGTTTAATAAATTCTACAGGTTGCATGTTTTGAGTTAGAGGATGTCTAGGGCTAGAATTATTGCTCTCGATCTACCAATCACGGCGATACCTCACGTGTGGTTTTAACACCGCTTTCATATGCGGGTGCTACTCATGTATGCGTTCGATTCTGCGCGCAAGCTCTGCGGTACGGTGCGCGTTCCTGGCTCCTAACTTTTTTAGCTGGCTCCTAGATTCCAAGCAAATTTGTCAAGCCCTGCTATATCGAACTGTTGTCGCAACGAAACAAAAATAAAGCATTTTTTTATGTCGGATCTTTCGGATTTCGGACTTTGCACATTCGTTATCGTTTGTTAAAACGAACGCAAAGATCCCCGAAATTTGGACGAAAATGCATTAGGATGAAAACGGATGCACATGTCTAGTGGTCAGTAGTAGATTTTAAAAAGCTGTCTCAGGCCTGACGACCCCTAAATTAGCTGCCAATAAGTTTCTGGCGGGTGAGCAGAGGGGACAGCTTTAGACTTTTCGGCTGAAGAATTAGCCGAGGGCCGAGGATGGCCCATATGGACAGCTGTCCTCTGTCCCAGAAAAAATATATTTCTCCTTTCTTTGATTGGAGGGTTTTTGATTTATCTGTAATGAAGTCTAAAATATTAGTGACAGGGAGATGGCACTAATCCCTTCTGATCGTATGCCTATGGAGCTACGTGCACATATAAAATGATTGTATTGAGTCACCTAAGGGCTGTGTGGCAGTCATGTGGTGAGTGGACCCATTGTGAGCTTAGGTGGGTCCACTGAGGTGCTGATATTGGAATCCTGATCCAGCCATCAGAACCGGCTGGTCCATATATTCTATGGCCGCTTCAGAAGGGAGAACTTATCCTCCCCAGACGTGATTGGTCAAAGGCTTCTAGTCCATGGTAAATACTGTAGACCTGACCATGGAGGCGAGGGGTGATGGGACTGTAATACTTCTCCTTCTATAATACAGGACTTTGAAGTAGTAATGAAAAGTTCTACAGAACATGACACACCAAGAAAACATTACCAAATCTCTACAAGACGGAGGAGAGGCCAGAACCCCATTACCATCCCCCCACCTCCACCCTTCATACCTCAGAGACACAACCTGCAGAAGGTTATAGAAGTCACCAAGAAGATGATGGAGCTGCTGACAGGAGAGGTGAGCGGTGCCGGGAATTCTGGGACATTATCCAGTAACAGACAAGGGATGTGTCTGGATGGTGACTGTATCATTGTGTGTGTCAGGTTCCTATAAGGTGTCAGGATGTCACTGTCTATTTCTCCATGGAGGAGTGGGAGTATTTAGAAGGACACAAGGATCTCTACAAGGACGTCATGATGGAGAATCAGCCGCCCCTCACATCACCGGGTAAGAGGAGACTTTATTGTAAAGGAGAGAGCAGCACGGAGGCTCCACCTAGATCCCCCATCCAACAAATGAGGAGGAGATACTGTACACCATATGAAAGGTCCATCTCCATTCCTCCAATATAACGTCATGTTCCCAACAAATGAGGAGGAGATACTGTACACCATATGAAAGGTCCATCTCCATTCCTCCAATATAAAGTCATGTTCCCAACAAATGAGGAGGAGATACTGTACACCATATGAAAGGTCCATCTCCATTCCTCCAATATAACGTCATGTTCCCAACAAATGAGGGGGAGATACTGTACACCATATGAAAGGTCCATCTCCATTCCTCAATATAACGTCATGTTCCCAACAAATGAGGAGGAGATACTGTACACCATATGAAAGGTCCATCTCCATTCCTCAATATAACGTCATGTTCCCAACAAATGAGGAGGAGATACTGTACATCATATGAAAGGTCCATCTCCATTCCTCAATATAACGTCATGTTCCCAACAAATGAGGAGGAGATACTGTACATCATATGAAAGGTCCATCTCCATTCCTCAATATAACGTCATGTTCCCAATAAATGAGGAGGAGATACTGTATACCATATGAAAGGCCCATCTCCATTCCTCAATATAACGTCATGTTCCCAACAAATGAGGAGGAGATACTGTACACCATATGAAAGGTCCATTTCCATTCCCCCAATATAATGTCATGTTCCCAACAAATGAGGAGGAGATACTGTACACCATATGAAAGGTCCATCTCCATTCCCCAATATAATGTCATGTTCCCAACAAATGAGGAGGAGATACTGTACATCATATGAAAGGTCCATCTCCATTCCTCCAATATAACGTCATGTTCCCAACAAATGAGGAGATACTGTACACCATATGAAAGGTCCATCTCCATTCCCCAATATAATGTCATGTTCCCAACAAATGAGGAGGAGATACTGTACATCATATGAAAGGTCCATCTCCATTCCTCAATATAACGTCATGTTCCCAACAAATGAGGAGGAGATACTGTACATCATATGAAAGGTCCATCTCCATTCCTCCAATATAACGTCATGTTCCCAACAAATGAGGAGGAGATACTGTACACCATATGAAAGGTCCATCTTCATTCCTCAATATAACGTCATGTTCCCAACAAATGAGGAGGAGATACTGTACACCATATGAAAGGTCCATCTCCATTCCTCAATATAACGTCATGTTCCCAATAAATGAGGAGGAGATACTGTATACCATATGAAAGGCCCATCTCCATTCCTCAATATAATGTCATGTTCCCAACAAATGAGGAGGAGATACTGTACATCATATGAAAGGTCCATCTCCATTCCTCAATATAACGTCATGTTCCCAACAAATGAGGAGGAGATACTGTACATCATATGAAAGGTCCATCTCCATTCCTCAATATAACGTCATGTTCCCAATAAATGAGGAGGAGATACTGTACATCATATGAAAGGTCCATCTCCATTCCTCCAATATAATGTCATGTTCCCAACAAATGAGGAGGAGATACTGTACATCATATGAAAGGTCCATCTCCATTCCTCAATATAACGTCATGTTCCCAACAAATGAGGAGGAGATACTGTACATCATATGAAAGGTCCATCTCCATTCCTCAATATAACGTCATGTTCCCAATAAATGAGGAGGAGATACTGTATACCATATGAAAGGCCCATCTCCATTCCTCAATATAACGTCATGTTCCCAACAAATGAGGAGGAGATACTGTACACCATATGAAAGGTCCATTTCCATTCCCCCAATATAATGTCATGTTCCCAACAAATGAGGAGGAGATACTGTACACCATATGAAAGGTCCATCTCCATTCCCCAATATAATGTCATGTTCCCAACAAATGAGGAGGAGATACTGTACATCATATGAAAGGTCCATCTCCATTCCTCCAATATAACGTCATGTTCCCAACAAATGAGGAGATACTGTACACCATATGAAAGGTCCATCTCCATTCCCCAATATAATGTCATGTTCCCAACAAATGAGGAGGAGATACTGTACATCATATGAAAGGTCCATCTCCATTCCTCCAATATAACGTCATGTTCCCAACAAATGAGGAGGAGATACTGTACATCATATGAAAGGTCCATCCCCATTCCTCAATATAATGTCATGTTCCCAACAAATGAGGAGGAGATACTGTACACCATATGAAAGGCCCATCCCCATTCCTCCAATATAACGTCATGTTCCCAACAAATGAGGAGATACTGTACACCATATGAAAGGCCCATCTCCATTCCTCAATATAATGTCATGTTCCCAACAAATGAGGAGGAGATACTGTACACCATATGAAAGGTCCATCTCCATTCCTCCAATATAACGTCATGTTCCCAACAAATGAGGAGATACTGTACACCATATGAAAGGCCCATCTCCATTCCTCAATATAACGTCATGTTCCCAACAAATGAGGAGGAGATACTGTACACCATATGAAAGGTCCATCTCCATTCCCCCAATATAACATCATGTTCCCAACAAATGAGGAGGAGATACTGTACACCATATGAAAGGTCCATCTCCATTCCTCAATATAACGTCATGTTCCCAACAAATGAGGAGGAGATACTGTACACCATATGAAAGGTCCATCTCCATTCCCCCAATATAACATCATGTTCCCAACAAATGAGGAGGAGATACTGTACACCATATGAAAGGTCCATCTCCATTCCTCAATATAATGTCATGTTCCCAACAAATGAGGAGGAGATACTGTACACCATATGAAGGGTCCATCTCCATTCTTCAATATAACGTCATGTTCCCAACAAATGAGGAGGAGATACTGTACATCATATGAAAGGTCCATCTCCATTCCTCCAATATAACGTCATGTTCCCAACAAATGAGGAGGAGATACTGTACACTATATGAAAGGTCCATCTCCATTCCTCCAATATAACGTCATGTTCCCAAAAAATGAGGAGGAGATACTGTACACCATATGAAAGGTCCATCTCCATTCCCCAATATACTGTCATGTTCCCAACAAATGAGGGGGAGATACTGTACATCATATGAAAGGTCCATCTCCATTCCTCAATATAACGTCATGTTCCCAACAAATGAGGAGGAGATACTGTACATCATATGAAAGGTCCATCTCTATTCCTCAATATAACGTCATGTTCCCAACAAATGAGGAGGAGATACTGTACACTATATGAAAGATCCATCTCCATTCCTCAATATAATGTCATGTTCCCAACAAATGAGGAGGAGATACTGTACACCATATGAAAGGTCCATCTCCATACCTCCAATATAACGTCATGTTCCCAACAAATGAGGAGGAGATACTGTACACCATATGAAAGGTCCATCTCCATTCCTCAATATAACGTCATGTTCCCCACAAATGAGGAGGAGATACTGTACACCATATGAAGGGTCCATCTCCATTCTTCAATATAACGTCATGTTCCCAACAAATGAGGAGGAGATACTGTACATCATATGAAAGGTCCATCTCCATTCCTCCAATATAACGTCATGTTTCCAACAAATGAGGGGGAGATACTGTACACTATATGAAAGGTCCATCTCCATTCCTCCAATATAACGTCATGTTCCCAACAAATGAGGAGGAAATACTGTACACCATATGAAAGGCCCATCTCCATTCCTCAATATAACGTCATGTTCCCAACAAATGAGGAGGAGATACTGTACATCATATGAAAGGCCCATCTCCATTCCTCAATATAACGTGTTCCCAACAAATGAGGAGGAGATACTGTACACCATATGAAAGGTCCATCTTCATTCCTCAATATAACGTCATGTTCCCAACAAATGAGGAGGAGATACTGTACACCATATGAAAGGTCCATCTCCATTCCTCCAATATAACGTCATGTTCCCAACAAATGAGGAGGAGATACTGTACACCATATGAAAATATGTAGATGTCTTCTAACTGTGCCTATACCCATAAAGGATAAAAAAAAATGGTGGCCACCACTGGCCTCTAATTTTGGAAGCTGTAACCTTTACCTTACTGCTTAGTGAATCTCTAACCCAGCACTGGTTTGTGGCCAGTAAAATGAGCGCTGCATTTATGAAGTCCTGGAAAATAGAAAGCTCTCCAGAGGGAATGACTATGTGCTCTTGATGTAGCTCAATGTGTAGAGCACTTGTCTTGTAGCTTAAAGGATGTGTGTTCAAATCTGCATGTAGAAAAAACTATTTTGTTTCATGAGCCACCAAATGTTTTTCAATTGTTCTCACCATGTCGTATGTGGGATAAAGTTCTACAGGGAAGACCCATTGCTGATTAGAGCCTGTGGTGTATGGTGTTGGAGTGCTGCTGTTGACTGCTGAAAGCTCTGGATTTCTTAGTTTGAATCTGATGTGGTAACAATTAAGTGTTTGGTGGACCGCTAAATGTTTTCCATCATGTCGTCTTCAGTATATAGTTCTACAGAGAAGCCCTATTGCTGGCTAGAGCCTGTGGTGCACGTTGTTGGTGTGTTGCTGTTGAATGTAGGAAGCTGTGGAATGCTTTGTTCGAATCTTTGATGTGGCAAGTTTTATTTTTTCAAAGAGTAAGAGAGTCTAGATCCGTGATTTAGGGTCACTATCAACTATTTCTCATGTCTTCTGGTTCTGTGGCGCACCGTATAAGCTCCTGAACATGGAATCAGAGGTCTGTAGGTTCAATTCCCATGAGAGAGCAAAGATGGTTCCTCAAAGTAGTACCGAGACTTTGGGGGTTGTGAGAAGGGTGGATGAAATTGCGAAGACTGCAATGAGGTGGTCAGGTCTTCACTAAGTTGGTGGTATGGACCACTGTTGGTTGAGCTTGAGTGAGCCTGTGACTCCCCCCTAGAATTGGAGCAGGATTACTGTGAAGGAGAAGGGCTTGTTGATGAAAAATATGACATTCTTTGGTAAAATGCCAAAAAAACCACAAAATAATTGTTTTTATAACTTAGAATGATTGATGTTTGTAGTTATGGGTTATTTCCTAAGCCTTCATCAGCCATTGTACCAACGCTCCTGTGCTTTCTATGTTCAAGCTCCCCTTTGTGGCACAGTATCCACAGCTTGTGGTTTTCACTCACATGGTTTCAAGTACACCCCCTTGGTTACATGGCTGGAACTCATTTCATGGAGGCTTCGTTCACATGGTGCCAAGGTCACCCACTTGATGGTTATATGGCTGGAATTAATTTCTTCAAGGCTTCATTGTGATAGTGCCAAGGTCACCCACTTGGTTGTTACATAGCTGGAACTCATTTCCATGACGCTTCATTCACATGGTGCCAAGGTCACCCACACAATGGTTACTCAGTGAGAAGGTCTGCTCCTTAACCTCTCATTACATGGAGATGCCTCTTTGCCAACAAGCACACAATTGCCATTCCGCCCCCAAACAGCTCTGAGCGGACACCTCTTTGATATGCTGTGGGAATCAAACTCATGGCCTTCATATTCCACATTCGCCACCCTACGTGCTGCGCCACAGATCTGGACAATCAAGCCTGACAGCAGTGCCTATAAATCCTAAATTCAACCTGAAAAGTGTAGTAACCCATAGCAACCGATATGAAGAGGATTCAAAAGAGGATTCAAAAGAGGATTGGTGGCTATTGGTTCCAGCAGTTTGTACAGCGTTAATAAATAAATATGGAAAGGTGACCACCTGAGGAATTGAACTTATGACCATGCCGATGAGGAGATCACCAACAAACACTCAAGGCTATAGTCTCAGATGGTGGGTGTTGCTTCAAACCAGAGTTGTAATAATATGACATACCATATGATCAGTGGAGAAATGTTCAAACATTTTACTAAATTGCCATCATCTAACAAAAACTAGTCTCCCAGTTGACCATCCAATAGATATTCCCATCTGGTAAAAATGTATCTTCAAGAATACCTTACCTTGATCATTATCTTAATTGCTGTTTGCAAAGTACAATAACCCAAAGTAACCATAATGAAATAATACCTAGCCTGAAAGGCGATTGGTTATTATGAGCGTCTTCAGTTTATGTAACGTTAATAAATGAATCATGGAAAGGTGGTGGAGTTGAACTTGCAAATGTGTCATTTGTGAGATTGGCGGCGTACATGCAAGGCCATTGTCTCAGACGGCGGGTGGAGCCTAAAACTAGACCTTTAATATCATGAAATAACACATGACTAGGGGCTTAATATTTGAAAATTTGACTAAATTGCTACCATCAGATCCTAGACTGGTCTGCCACTGCCTAGAGGAAATTCCTGTACACCATATGAAAGGTCCATCTCCATTCCCCCAATATAACTTCATGTTCCCAACAAATGAGGAGATACTGTACACCATATGAAAGGTCCATCTCCATTCCCCCAATATAACGTCATGTTCCCAACAAATGAGGAGGAGATACTGTACACCATATGAAAGGTCCATCTCCATTCCTCAATATAACGTCATGTTCCCAACAAATGAGGAGGAGATACTGTACACCATATGAAAGGTCCATCTCCATTCCTCAATATAACGTCATGTTCCCAACAAATGAGGAGGAGATACTGTACACCATATGAAAGGTCCATCTCCATTCCTCAATATAACGTCATGTTCCCAACAAATGAGGAGGAGATACTGTACACCATATGAAAGGTCCATCTCCATTCCTCAATATAACGTCATGTTCCCAACAAATGAGGAGGAGATACTGTACATCATATGAAAGATCCATCTCCATTCCTCCAATATAACGTCATGTTCCCAACAAATGAGGAGGAGATACTGTACACCATATGAAAGGTCCATCTCCATTCCTCCAATATAACGTCATGTTCCCAACAAATGAGGAGGAGATACTGTACACCATATGAAAGGTCCATCTCCATTCCTCAATATAACGTCATGTTCCCAACAAATGAGGAGGAGATACTGTACACCATATGAAAGGTCCATCTCCATTCCTCCAATATAACGTCATGTTCTCAACAAATGAGGAGGAGATACTGTACACCATATGAAAGGTCCATCTCCATTCCTCCAATATAACGTCATGTTCCCAACAAATGAGGAGGAGATACTGTACACCATATGAAAGGTCCATCTCCATTCCTCAATATAACGTCATGTTCCCAACAAATGAGGAGGAGATACTGTACACCATATGAAAGGTCCATCTCTATTCCTCCAATATAACATCATGTTCCCAACAAATGAGGAGGAGATACTGTACACCATATGAAAGATCCATCTCCATTCCTCAATATAATATCATGTTCCCAACAAATGAGGAGGAGATACTGTACATCATATGAAAGGTCCATCTCCATTCCTCCAATATAACGTCATGTTCCCAACAAATGAGGAGGAGATACTGTACACCATATGAAAGGTCCATCTCTATTCCTCCAATATAACATCATGTTCCCAACAAATGAGGAGGAGATACTGTACACCATATGAAAGATCCATCTCCATTCCCCAATATAACGTCATGTTCCCAACAAATGAGGAGGAGATACTGTACACCATATGAAAGGTCCATCTCCATTCCTCCAATATAACGTCATGTTCCCAACAAATGAGGAGGAGATACTGTACACCATATGAAAGGTCCATCTCCATTCCTCAATATAACGTCATGTTCCCAACAAATGAGGAGGAGATACTGTACACCATATGAAAGATCCATCTCCATTCCCCCAATATAACATCATGTTCCCAACAAATGAGGAGGAGATACTGTACACCATATGAAAGATCCATCTCCATTCCTCAATATAATATCATGTTCCCAACAAATGAGGAGGAGATACTGTACATCATATGAAAGGTCCATCTCCATTCCTCCAATATAACGTCATGTTCCCAACAAATGAGGAGGAGATACTGTACACCATATGCAAGGTCCATCTCCATTCCTCAATATAACGTCATGTTCCCAACAAATGAGGAGGAGATACTGTACACCATATGAAAGGTCCATCTCCATTCCTCAATATAACGTCATGTTCCCAACAAATGAGGAGGAGATACTGTACACCATATGAAAGGTCCATCTCCATTCCTCAATATAACGTCATGTTCCCAACAAATGAGGAGGAGATACTGTACACCATATGCAAGGTCCATCTCCATTCCTCAATATAACGTCATGTTCCCAACAAATGAGGAGGAGATACTGTACACCATATGAAAGGTCCATCTCCGTTCCTCCAATATAACGTCATGTTCCCAACAAATGAGGGGGAGATACTGTACACCATATGAAAGGTCCATCTCCATTCCTCAATATAACATCATGTTCCCAACAAATGAGGAGGAGATACTGTACATCATATGAAAGGTCCATCTCCATTCCTCCAATATAACGTCATGTTCCCAACAAATGAGGAGGAGATACTGTACACCATATGAAAGGTCCATCTCCATTCCCCCAATATAACGTCATGTTCTCAACAAATGAGGAGGAGATACTGTACACCAAATGAAAGGTCCATCTCCATTCCTCAATATAACGTCATGTTCCCAACAAATGAGGAGGAGATACTGTACACCATATGAAAGGTCCATCTCCATTCCTCAATATAACGTCATGTTCCCAACAAATGAGGAGGAGATACTGTACACCATATGAAAGGTCCATCTCCATTCCTCCAATATAACGTCATGTTCCCAACAAATGAGGAGGAGATACTGTACATCATATGAAAGGTCCATCTCCATTCCTCCAATATAACGTCATGTTCCCAACAAATGAGGAGGAGATACTGTACACCATATGAAAGGTCCATCTCCATTCCCCCAATATAACGTCATGTTCCCAACAAATGAGGAGGAGATACTGTACACCATATGAAAGGTCCATCTCCATTCCTCAATATAACGTCCTGTTCCCAACAAATGAGGAGGAGATACTGTACATCATATGAAAGGTCCATCCTCATTCCTCAATATAACATCATGTTCCCAACAAATGAGGAGGAGATACTGTACATCATATGAAAGGTCCATCTCCATTCCCCAATATAACGTCATGTTCCCAACAAATGAGGAGGAGATACTGTACACCATATGAAAGGTCCATCTCCATTCCCCGAATATAACGTCATGTACCCAACAAATGAGGAGGAGATACTGTACACCATATGAAAGGTCCATCTCCATTCCTCAATATAACGTCATGTTCCCAACAAATGAGGAGGAGATACTGTACATCATATGAAAGGTCCATCTCCATTCCTCCAATATAACGTCATGTTCCCAACAAATGAGGATGAGATACTGTACACCATATGAAAGGTCCATCTCCATTCCCCCAATATAACGTCATGTTCCCAACAAATGAGGAGGAGATACTGTACACCATATGAAAGGTCCATCTCCATTCCTCCAATATAACGTCATGTTCCCAACAAATGAGGAGGAGATACTGTACATCATATGAAAGGTCCATCTCCATTCCCCGAATATAACGTCATGTACCCAACAAATGAGGAGGAGATACTGTACACCATATGAAAGGTCCATCTCCATTCCTCAATATACTGTCATGTTCCCAACAAATGAGGAGGAGATACTGTACACCATATGAAAGGTCCATCTCCATTCCTCAATATAACGTCATGTTCCCAACAAACGAGGAGGAGATACTGTACACCATATGAAAGATCCATCTCCATTCCCCCAATATAACATCATGTTCCCAACAAATGAGGAGGAGATACTGTACACCATATGAAAGATCCATCTCCATTCCTCAATATAATATCATGTTCCCAACAAATGAGGAGGAGATACTGTACATCATATGAAAGGCCCATCTCCATTCCTCAATATAACGTGTTCCCAACAAATGAGGAGGAGATACTGTACACCATATGAAAGGTCCATCTCCATTCCTCCAATATAACGTCATGTTCCCAACAAATGAGGAGGAGATACTGTACACCATATGAAAGATCCATCTCCATTCCCCCAATATAACATCATGTTCCCAACAAATGAGGAGGAGATACTGTACACCATATGAAAGATCCATCTCCATTCCTCAATATAATATCATGTTCCCAACAAATGAGGAGGAGATACTGTACATCATATGAAAGGCCCATCTCCATTCCTCAATATAACGTGTTCCCAACAAATGAGGAGGAGATACTGTACACCATATGAAAGGTCCATCTCCATTCCTCCAATATAACGTCATGTTCCCAACAAATGAGGAGGAGATACTGTTCACCATATGAAAGGTCCATCCTCATTCCTCAATATAACGTCATGTTCCCAACAAATGAGGAGGAGATACTGTACACCATATGAAAGGTCCATCTTCATTCCTCAATATAACGTCATGTTCCCAACAAATGAGGAGGAGATACTGTACACCATATGAAAGGTCCATCTCCATTCCTCCAATATAACGTCAGGTTCCCAACAAATGAGGAGGAGATACTGAGATTTCAGGTTTGGTCTCCACCCAGGGACTGACCACATTAATCACCTTGCAGGTGGACAGACAGACATGGAGAAGGCCATATGAAAGGTCCATCTCCATTCCTCCAATATAACGTCATGTTCCCAACAAATGAGGAGGATATACTGTACACCATATGAAAGGTCCATCTCCATTCCCCAATATAACGTCATGTTCCCAACAAATGAGGAGGAGATACTGTACACCATATGAAAATATGTAGATGTCTTCTAACTGTGCCTATACCCATATAGGATAAAAAAAAATGGTGGCCACCACTGGCCTCTAATTTTGGAAGCTGTAACCTTTACCTTACTGCTTAGTGAATCTCTAACCCAGCACTGGTTTGTGGCCAGTAAAATGAGCGCTGCATTTATGAAGTCCTGGAAAATAGAAAGCTCTCCAGAGGGAATGACTATGTGCTCTTGATGTAGCTCAATGTGTAGAGCACTTGTCTTGTAGCTTAAAGGATGTGTGTTCAAATCTGCATGTAGAAAAAACTATTTTGTTTCATGAGCCACCAAATGTTTTTCAATTGTTCTCACCATGTCGTATGTGGGATAAAGTTCTACAGGGAAGACCCATTGCTGATTAGAGCCTGTGGTGTATGGTGTTGGAGTGCTGCTGTTGACTGCTGAAAGCTCTGGATTTCTTAGTTCGAATCTGATGTGGTAACAATTAAGTGTTGGGTGGACTGCTAAATGTTTTCCATCATGTCGTCTTCAGTATATAGTTCTACAGAGAAGCCCTATTGCTGGCTAGAGCCTGTGGTGCACGTTGTTGGTGTGTTGCTGTTGAATGTAGGAAGCTGTGGAATTCTTTGATGTGGCACATGTTTTATTTTTTCAAAGAGTAAGAGAGTCTAGATCCGTGATTTAGGGTCACTATCAACTATTTCTCATGTCTTCTGGTTCTGTGGCGCACCGTATAAGCTCCTGAACATGGAATCAGAGGTCTGTAGGTTCAATTCCCATGAGAGAGCAAAGATGGTTCCTCAAAGTAGCACTGAGACTTTGGGGGTTGTGAGAAGGGTGGATAAAATTGCGAAGACTGCAATGAGGTGGTCAGGTCTTCACTAAGTTGGTGGTACGGACCGCCGTTGGTTGAGCTTGAGTGAGCCTGTGACCCCCCTCCCTAGAATTGGAGCAGGATTACTGTGAAGGAGAAGGGCTTGTTGATGAAAAATATGACATTCTTTGGTAAAATGCCAAAAAAAACACAAAATAATTGTTTTTATAACTTAGAATGATTGATGTTTGTTGTTATGGGTTATTTCCTAAGCCTTCATCAGCCATTGTACCAACTCTCCTGTGCTTTCTATGTTCAAGCTCCCCTTTGTGGCACAGTATCCACAGCTTGTGGTTTTCACTCACATGGTTTCAAGTACACCCCCTTGGTTACATGGCTGGAACTCATTTCATGGAGGCTTTGTTCACATGGTGCCAAGGTCACCCACTTGATGGTTATATGGCTGGAATTAATTTCTTCAAGGCTTCATTGTGATAGTGCCAAGGTCACCCATTTGGTTGTTACATAGCTGGAACTCATTTCCATGACGCTTCATTCACATGGTGCCAAGGTCACCCACACAATGGTTACTCAGTGAGAAGGTCTGCTCCTTAACCTCTCATTACATGGAGATGCCTCTTTGCCACCAAGCACACAATTGCCATTCGCCCCCAAACAGCTCTGAGTGGACACCTCTTTGATATGCTGTGGGAATCGAACTCATGGCCTTCATATTCCACATTCGCCACCCTACATGCTGCACCACAGATATGGACAATCAAGCCTGACAGCAGTGCCTATAAATCCTAAATTCAACCTGAAAAGTGTAGTAACCCATAGCAACCGATATGAAGAGGATTCAAAAGAGGATTCAAAAGAGCATTGGTGGCTATTGGTTCCAGCAGTTTGTACAGCGTTAATAAATAAATATGGAAATGTGACCACTTGAGGAATTGAACTTATGACCATGCCGATGAGGAGATCACCAACAAACACTCAAGGCTATAGTCTCAGATGGTGGGTGTTGCTTCAAACCAGAGTTGTAATAATATGACATACCATATGATCAGTGGAGAAATGTTCAAACATTTTACTAAATTGCCATCATCTAACAAAAACTAGTCTCCCAGTTGACCATCCAATAGATATTCCCATCTGGTAAAAATGTATCTTCAAGAATACCTTACCTTGATCATTATCTTAATTGCTGTTTGCAAAGTACAATAACCCAAAGTAACCATAATGAAATAATACCTAGCCTGAAAGGCGATTGGTTATTATGAGCGTCTTCAGTTTATGTAACGTTAATAAATGAATCATGGAAAGGTGGGGGACTTGAACTTGCAAATGTGTCATTTGTGAGATTGGCGGCGTACATGCAAGGCCATTGTTTCAGACGGCGGGTGGAGCCTAAAACTAGACCTTTAATATCATGAAATAACACATGACTAGGGGCTTAATATTTGAAAATTTGACTAAATTGCTACCATCAGATCCTAGACTGGTCTGCCACTGCCTAGAGGAAATTCCTGTACACCATATGAAAGGTCCATCTCCATTCCCCCAATATAACTTCATGTTCCCAACAAATGAGGAGATACTGTACACCATATGAAAGGTCCATCTCCATTCCCCCAATATAACGTCATGTTCCCAACAAATGAGGAGGAGATACTGTACACCATATGAAAGGTCCATCTCCATTCCTCAATATAACGTCATGTTCCCAACAAATGAGGAGGAGATACTGTACACCATATGAAAGGTCCATCTCCATTCCTCAATATAACGTCATGTTCCCAACAAATGAGGAGGAGATACTGTACACCATATGAAAGGTCCATCTCCATTCCTCAATATAACGTCATGTTCCCAACAAATGAGGAGGAGATACTGTACACCATATGAAAGGTCCATCTCCATTCCTCAATATAACGTCATGTTCCCAACAAATGAGGAGGAGATACTGTACATCATATGAAAGATCCATCTCCATTCCTCCAATATAACGTCATGTTCCCAACAAATGAGGAGGAGATACTGTACACCATATGAAAGGTCCATCTCCATTCCTCAATATAACGTCATGTTCCCAACAAATGAGGAGGAGATACTGTACACCATATGAAAGGTCCATCTCCATTCCTCCAATATAACGTCATGTTCCTAACAAATGAGGAGGAGATACTGTACACCATATGAAAGGTCCATCTCCATTCCTCCAATATAACGTCATGTTCTCAACAAATGAGGAGGAGATACTGTACACCATATGAAAGGTCCATCTCCATTCCTCCAATATAACGTCATGTTCCCAACAAATGAGGAGGAGATACTGTACACCATATGAAAGGTCCATCTCCATTCCTCAATATAACGTCATGTTCCCAACAAATGAGGAGGAGATACTGTACACCATATGAAAGGTCCATCTCCATTCCTCCAATATAACGTCATGTTCCCAACAAATGAGGAGGAGATACTGTACACCATATGAAAGGTCCATCTCCATTCCTCAATATAACGTCATGTTCCCAACAAATGAGGAGGAGATACTGTACACCATATGAAAGATCCATCTCCATTCCCCCAATATAACATCATGTTCCCAACAAATGAGGAGGAGATACTGTACACCATATGAAAGATCCATCTCCATTCCTCAATATAATATCATGTTCCCAACAAATGAGGAGGAGATACTGTACATCATATGAAAGGTCCATCTCCATTCCTCCAATATAACGTCATGTTCCCAACAAATGAGGAGGAGATACTGTACACCATATGAAAGGTCCATCTCTATTCCTCCAATATAACATCATGTTCCCAACAAATGAGGAGGAGATACTGTACACCATATGAAAGATCCATCTCCATTCCCCAATATAACGTCATGTTCCCAACAAATGAGGAGGAGATACTGTACACCATATGAAAGGTCCATCTCCATTCCTCCAATATAACGTCATGTTCCCAACAAATGAGGAGGAGATACTGTACACCATATGAAAGGTCCATCTCCATTCCCTCAATATACGTCATGTTCCCAACAAATGAGGAGGAGATCCTGTACATCATATGAAAGGTCCATCTCCATTCCTCAATATAACGTCATGTTCCCAACAAATGAGGAGGAGATACTGTACACCATATGAAAGATCCATCTCCATTCCCCCAATATAACATCATGTTCCCCAACAAATGAGGAGGAGATACTGTACACCATATGAAAGATCCATCTCCATTCCTCAATATAATATCATGTTCCCAACAAATGAGGAGGAGATACTGTACATCATATGAAAGGTCCATCTCCATTCCTCCAATATAACGTCATGTTCCCAACAAATGAGGAGGAGATACTGTACACCATATGCAAGGTCCATCTCCATTCCTCAATATAACGTCATGTTCCCAACAAATGAGGAGGAGATACTGTACACCATATGAAAGGGTCCATCTCCATTCCTCAATATAACGTCATGTTCCCAACAAATGAGGAGGAGATACTGTACACCATATGAAAGGTCCATCTCCATTCCTCAATATAACGTCATGTTCCCAACAAATGAGGAGGAGATACTGTACACCATATGCAAGGTCCATCTCCATTCCTCAATATAACGTCATGTTCCCAACAAATGAGGAGGAGATACTGTACACCATTTGAAAGGTCCATCTCCGTTCCTCCAATATAACGTCATGTTCCCAACAAATGAGGGGGAGATACTGTACACCATATGAAAGGTCCATCTCCATTCCTCAATATAACGTCATGTTCCCAACAAATGAGGAGGAGATACTGTACACCATATGAAAGGTCCATCTCCATTCCCCCAATATAACGTCATGTTCTCAACAAATGAGGAGGAGATACTGTACACCAAATGAAAGGTCCATCTCCATTCCTCAATATAACGTCATGTTCCCAACAAATGAGGAGGAGATACTGTACATCATATGAAAGGTCCATCTCCATTCCTCCAATATAACGTCATGTTCCCAACAAATGAGGAGGAGATACTGTACACCATATGAAAGGTCCATCTCCATTCCCCCAATATAACGTCATGTTCCCAACAAATGAGGAGGAGATACTGTACACCATATGAAAGGTCCATCTCCATTCCTCAATATAACGTCCTGTTCCCAACAAATGAGGAGGAGATACTGTACATCATATGAAAGGTCCATCCTCATTCCTCAATATAACATCATGTTCCCAACAAATGAGGAGGAGATACTGTACATCATATGCAAGGTCCATCTCCATTCCCCAATATAACGTCATGTTCCCAACAAATGAGGAGGAGATACTGTACACCATATGAAAGGTCCATCTCCATTCCCCGAATATAACGTCATGTACCCAACAAATGAGGAGGAGATACTGTACACCATATGAAAGGTCCATCTCCATTCCTCAATATAACGTCATGTTCCCAACAAATGAGGAGGAGATACTGTACATCATATGAAAGGTCCATCTCCATTCCTCCAATATAACGTCATGTTCCCAACAAATGAGGATGAGATACTGTACACCATATGAAAGGTCCATCTCCATTCCCCCAATATAACGTCATGTTCCCAACAAATGAGGAGGAGATACTGTACACCATATGAAAGGTCCATCTCCATTCCTCCAATATAACGTCATGTTCCCAACAAATGAGGAGGAGATACTGTACATCATATGAAAGGTCCATCTCCATTCCCCGAATATAACGTCATGTACCCAACAAATGAGGAGGAGATACTGTACACCATATGAAAGGTCCATCTCCATTCCTCAATATACTGTCATGTTCCCAACAAATGAGGAGGAGATACTGTACACCATATGAAAGGTCCATCTCCATTCCTCAATATAACGTCATGTTCCCAACAAACGAGGAGGAGATACTGTACACCATATGAAAGATCCATCTCCATTCCCCCAATATAACATCATGTTCCCAACAAATGAGGAGGAGATACTGTACACCATATGAAAGATCCATCTCCATTCCTCAATATAATATCATGTTCCCAACAAATGAGGAGGAGATACTGTACATCATATGAAAGGCCCATCTCCATTCCTCAATATAACGTGTTCCCAACAAATGAGGAGGAGATACTGTACACCATATGAAAGGTCCATCTCCATTCCTCCAATATAACGTCATGTTCCCAACAAATGAGGAGGAGATACTGTTCACCATATGAAAGGTCCATCCTCATTCCTCAATATAACGTCATGTTCCCAACAAATGAGGAGGAGATACTGTACACCATATGAAAGGTCCATCTTCATTCCTCAATATAACGTCATGTTCCCAACAATGAGGAGGAGATACTGTACACCATATGAAAGGTCCATCTCCATTCCTCCAATATAACGTCAGGTTCCCAACAAATGAGGAGGAGATACTGAGATTCAGGTTTGGTCTCCACCCAGGGACTGACCACATTAATCACCTTGCAGGTGGACAGACAGACATGGAGAAGGCCATATGAAAGGTCCATCTCCATTCCTCCAATATAACGTCATGTTCCCAACAAATGAGGAGGATATACTGTACACCATATGAAAGGTCCATCTCCATTCCCCAATATAACGTCATGTTCCCAACAAATGAGGAGGAGATACTGTACACCATATGAAAATATGTAGATGTCTTCTAACTGTGCCTATACCCATATAGGATAAAAAAAAATGGTGGCCACCACTGGCCTCTAATTTTGGAAGCTGTAACCTTTACCTTACTGCTTAGTGAATCTCTAACCCAGCACTGGTTTGTGGCCAGTAAAATGAGCGCTGCATTTATGAAGTCCTGGAAAATAGAATGCTCTCCAGAGGGAATGACTATGTGCTCTTGATGTAGCTCAATGTGTAGAGCACTTGTCTTGTAGCTTAAAGGATGTGTGTTCAAATCTGCATGTAGAAAAAACGATTTTGTTTCATGAGCCACCAAATGTTTTTCAATTGTTCTCACCATGTCGTATGTGGGATAAAGTTCTACAGGGAAGACCCATTGCTGATTAGAGCCTGTGGTGTATGGTGTTGGAGTGCTGCTGTTGACTGCTGAAAGCTCTGGATTTCTTAGTTCGAATCTGATGTGGTAACAATTAAGTGTTGGGTGGACTGCTAAATGTTTTCCATCATGTCGTCTTCAGTATATAGTTCTACAGAGAAGCCCTATTGCTGGCTAGAGCCTGTGGTGCACGTTGTTGGTGTGTTGCTGTTGAATGTAGGAAGCTGTGGAATTCTTTGTTCGAATCTTTGATGTGGCACATGTTTTATTTTTTCAAAGAGTAAGAGAGTCTAGATCCGTGATTTAGGGTCACTATCAACTATTTCTCATGTCTTCTGGTTCTGTGGCGCACCGTATAAGCTCCTGAAGATGGAATCAGAGGTCTGTAGGTTCAATTCCCATGAGAGAGCAAAGATGGTTCCTCAAAGTAGCACTGAGACTTTGGGGTTTGTGAGAAGGGTGGATAAAATTGCGAAGACTGCAATGAGGTGGTCTCAGGTCTTCACTAAGTTGGTGGTACGGACCGCCGTTGGTTGAGCCTGTGACCCCCCTCCCTAGAATTGGAGCAGGATTACTGTGAAGGAGAAGGGCTTGTTGATGAAAAATATGACGTTCTTTGGTAAAATGCCAAAAAAAACACAAAATAATTGTTTTTATAACTTAGAATGATTGATGTTTGTAGTTATGGGTTATTTCCTAAGCCTTCATCAGCCATTGTACCAACTCTCCTGTGCTTTCTATGTTCAAGCTCCCCTTTGTGGCACAGTATCCACAGCTTGTGGTTTTCACTCACATGGTTTCAAGTACACCCCCTTGGTTACATGGCTGGAACTCATTTCATGGAGGCTTCGTTCACATGGTGCCAAGGTCACCCACTTGATGGTTATATGGCTGGAATTAATTTCTTCAAGGCTTCATTGTGATAGTGCCAAGGTCACCCATTTGGTTGTTACATAGCTGGAACTCATTTCCATGACGCTTCATTCACATGGTGCCAAGGTCACCCACACAATGGTTACTCAGTGAGAAGGTCTGCTCCTTAACCTCTCATTACATGGAGATGCCTCTTTGCCACCAAGCACACAATTGCCATTCGCCCCCAAACAGCTCTGAGTGGACACCTCTTTGATATGCTGTGGGAATCGAACTCATGGCCTTCATATTCCACATTCGCCACCCTACATGCTGCACCACAGATATGGACAATCAAGCCTGACAGCAGTGCCTATAAATCCTAAATTCAACCTGAAAAGTGTAGTAACCCATAGCAACCGATATGAAGAGGATTCAAAAGAGGATTCAAAAGAGCATTGGTGGCTATTGGTTCCAGCAGTTTGTACAGCGTTAATAAATAAATATGGAAAGGTGACCACTTGAGGACTTGAACTTATGACCATGCCGATGAGGAGATCACCAACAAACACTCAAGGCTATAGTCTCAGATGGTGGGTGTTGCTTCAAACCAGAGTTGTAATAATATGACATACCATATGATCAGTGGAGAAATGTTCAAACATTTTACTAAATTGCCATCATCTAACAAAAACTAGTCTCCCAGTTGACCATCCAATAGATATTCCCATCTGGTAAAAATGTATCTTCAAGAATACCTTACCTTGATCATTATCTTAATTGCTGTTTGCAAAGTACAATAACCCAAAGTAACCATAATGAAATAATACCTAGCCTGAAAGGCGATTGGTTATTATGAGCGTCTTCAGTTTATGTAACGTTAATAAATGAATCATGGAAAGGTGGTGGAGTTGAACTTGCAAATGTGTCATTTGTGAGATTGGCGGCGTACATGCAAGGCCATTGTCTCAGACGGCGGGTGGAGCCTAAAACTAGACCTTTAATATCATGAAATAACACATGACTAGGGGCTTAATATTTGAAAATTTGACTAAATTGCTACCATCAGATCCTAGACTGGTCTGCCACTGCCTAGAGGAAATTCCTGTACACCATATGAAAGGTCCATCTCCATTCCTCCAATATAAAGTCATGTTCCCAACAAATGAGGAGGAGATACTGTACACCATATGAAAGGTCCATCTCCATTCCTCAATATAATGTCATGTTCCCAACAAATGAGGAGGAGATACTGTACACCATATGAAAGGTCCATCTCCATTCCTCAATATAACGTCATGTTCCCAACAAATGAGGAGGAGATACTGTACATCATATGAAAGGTCCATCTCCATTCCTCCAATATAACGTCATGTTCCCAACAAATGATGAGGAGATACTGTACACCATATGAAAGGTCCATCTCCATTCCTCCAATATAACGTCATGTTCCCAACAAATGAGGAGGAGATACTGTACACCATATGAAAGGTCCATCTCCATTCCCCAATATAACGTCATGTTCCCAACAAATGAGGAGGAGATACTGTACACCATATGAAAGGCCCATCTCCATTCCTCAATATAACGTTATGTTCCCAACAAATGAGGAGGAGATACTGTACACCATATGAAAGGTCCATCTCCATTCCTCAATATAACGTCATGTTCCCAACAAATGAGGAGGAGATACTGTACACCATATGAAAGGTCCATCTCCATTCCTCAATATAATGTCATGTTCCCAACAAATGAGGAGGAGATACTGTACACCATATGAAAGGTCCATCTCCATTCCCCAATATAATGTCATGTTCCTAACAAATGAGGAGGAGATACTGTACATCATATGAAAGGTCCATCTCCATTCCTCAATATAACGTCATGTTCCCAACAAATGAGGAGGAGATACTGTACACCATATGAAAGGTCCACCTCCATTCCTCAATATAACGTCATGTTCTCAACAAATGAGGAGGAGATACTGTACATCATATGAAAGGTCCATCTCCATTCCTCCAATATAATGTCATGTTCCCAACAAATGAGGAGGAGATACTGTACACCATATGAAAGATCCATCTCCATTCCTCAATATAACGTCATGTTCCCAACAAATGAGGAGGAGATACTGTACACCATATGAAAGGTCATCTCCATTCCTCAATATAATGTCATGTTCCCAACAAATGAGGAGGAGATACTGTACATCATATGAAAGGTCCATCTCCATTCCCCAATATAACGTCATGTTCCCAACAAATGAGGAGGAAATTCCTGTACACCATATGAAAGGTCCATCTCCATTCCTTCAATATAACTTCATGTTCCCAACAAATGAGGAGGAAATTCCTGTACACCATATGAAAGGTCCATCTCCATTCCTCAATATACTGTCATGTTCCCAACAAATGAGGAGGAGATACTGTACATCATATGAAAGGTCCATCTCCATTCCTCCAATATAAAGTCATGTTCCCAACAAATGAGGGGGAGAATACTGTACACCATATGAAAGGTCATCTCCATTCCTCAATATAATATCATGTTCCCAACAAATGAGGAGGAGATACTGTACACCATATGAAAGGTCCATCTCCATTCCCCAATATAACGTCATGTTCCCAACAAATGAGGAGGAGATACTGTACACCATATGAAAGATCCATCTCCATTCCTCTAATATAACGTCATGTTCCCAACAAATGAGGAGGAGATACTGTACACCATATGAAAGGTCCATCTCCATTCCTCAATATAACATCATGTTCCCAACAAATGAGGAGGAGATACTGTACACCATATGAAAGATCCATCTCCATTCCTCAATATAATATCATGTTCCCAACAAATGAGGAGGAGATACTGTACACCATATGGAAGGTCCATCTCCATTCCTCAATATAACGTCATGTTCCCAACAAATGAGGAGGAGATACTGTACACCATATGAAAGATCCATCTCCATTCCCCCAATATAACATCATGTTCCCAACAAATGAGGAGGAGATACTGTACATCATATGAAAGGTCCATCTCCATTCCTCAATATAACGTCATGTTCCCAACAAATGAGGAGGAGATACTGTACACCATATGAAAGGTCCATCTCCATTCCTCCAATATAACGTCATGTTCCCAACAAATGAGGAGGAGATACTGTACACCATATGAAAGGTCATCTCCATTCCTCCAATATAACGTCATGTTCCCAACAAATGAGGAGGAGATACTGTACACCATATGAAAGGTCCATCTCCATTCCCCCAATATAACGTCATGTTCCCAACAAATGAGGAGGAGATACTGTACACCATATGAAAGGTCCATCTCCATTCCTCCAATATAACGTCATGTTCCCAACAAATGAGGAGGAGATACTGTACACCATATGAAAGGTCCATCTCCATTCCCCAATATAACGTTATGTTCCCAACAAATGAGGAGGAGATACTGTACACCATATGAAAGGTCCATCTACATCCCTCCAATATAACGTCATGTTCCCAACAAATGAGGGGGAGATACTGTACACCATATGAAAGGTCCATCTCCATTCCCCAATATAACGTCATGTTCCCAACAAATGAGGAGGAGATACTGTACATCATATGAAAGATCCATCTCCATTCCCCCAATATAACGTTGTGTTCCCAACAAATGAGGAGGAGATACTGTACACCATATGAAAGGTCCATCTCCATTCCTCCAATATAACGTCATGTTCCCAACAAATGAGGAGGAGATACTGTACACCATATGAAAGGTCCATCTCCATTCCCCAATATAACGTCATGTTCCCAACAAATGAGGAGGAGATACTGTACACCATATGAAAGGTCCATCTACATCCCTCCAATATAACGTCATGTTCCCAACAAATGAGGAGGAGATACTGTACACCATATGAAAGGTCCATCTCCATTCCCCAATATAACGTCATGTTCCCAACAAATGAGGAGGAGATACTGTACATCATATGAAAGATCCATCTCCATTCCCCCAATATAACGTTGTGTTCCCAACAAATGAGGAGGAGATACTGTACACCATATGAAAGGTCCATCTCCATTCCTCCAATATAACGTCATGTTCCCAACAAATGAGGAGGAGATACTGTACACCATATGAAAGGTCCATGTCCATTCCTCAATATAACGTCATGTTCCCAACAAATGAGGAGGAGATACTGTACACCATATGAAAGGTCCATCTCCATTCCTCCAATATAACGTCATGTTCCCAACAAATGAGGGGGAGATACTGTACATCATATGAAAGGTCCATCTCCATTCCTCAATATAACGTCATGTTCCCAACAAATGAGGAGGAGATACTGTACACCATATGAAAGGTCCATGTCCATTCCTCAATATAACGTCATGTTCCCAACAAATGAGGAGGAGATACTGTACACCATATGAAAGGTCCATCTCCATTCCTCCAATATAACGTCATGTTCCCAACAAATGAGGAGGAGATACTGTACACCATATGAAAGGTCCATCTCCATTCCACCAATATAACGTCATGTTCCCAACAAATGAGGAGGAGATACTGTACATCATATGAAAGGTCCATCTCCATTCCTCAATATAACGTCATGTTCCCAACAAATGAGGAGGAGATACTGTACACCATATGAAAGGTCCATCTCCATTCCTCCAATATAACGTCATGTTCCCAACAAATGAGGAGGAGATACTGTACACCATATGAAAGGTCCATCTCCATTCCTCAATATAACGTCATGTTCCCAACAAATGAGGAGGAGATACTGTACACCATATGAAAGGTCCATCTCCATTCCCCAATATAATATCATGTTCCCAACAAATGAGGAGGAGATACTGAGATATCAGGTTTGGTCTCCACCCAGAGACTGGCCACATTAATCACCTTGCAGGTGGACAGACAGACATGGAGAAGGCCATATGAAAGGTCCATCTCCATTCCTCCATACAAATGAGGAGGAGATTGATGAACGATGTAAATCCTTTGATGATGATACAATGTTTCTCTCTCACAGATGGATGTGATGTTGGGAATTCCTCGGAGGGGCTCCATATTCCACCTGAAGATCGTGTCGGAGAAGATGATGGAATCACAACAGATTCTGAAGAAGAAAGGCCTTATTTGTGCTCGGAGTGCGGTCAAAGTTTTAAACGGAAAGATCATCTCTATAGACATATACGAATCCACACGGGTCAAAAGCCGCATACATGTAAAGAGTGCGGGAAAAGTTTTATACGGAAAGAAGCCTTTGTCTTGCACCTGAGAACCCACACGGGTGAGAAGCTGTATTCATGTCCAGACTGTGGTAAAGGCTTCAATAGGAAAGGCCATCTTCTCCAACATCAGAAAATCCACACAGGCGAGAGTTCCTTGTCATGTTCAGAGTGCGGGAAATGTTTTAGAACGAAAAACGGACTTGACCACCATCTGAAAAATCACTTCAGTGGGATCTCTTTGTCGTGTTCGGAGTGCGGTGTGCGTTTTGAAACGGGATCTGACCTTACCGTACATCAGAGAGTCCACGCTGGTAAAGAGATCTTTCCATGCCCAGAGTGCGGGAGATTGTGTCCAACTAAATACCAACTTGATGTCCACCAGAGAAGTCACACCGGGGAAAGACCCTTTTCATGTTCCCAATGCCAGGGATCATTCGAAAATAAGTCAGCACTTGACGTACACCAGAGAATCCACACCGGTGAGAAGCCCTTTCAATGCCCAGAGTGCGGGATAAGTTTTGCACGAAAGGGGAACCTAAATGGTCACATGAAAATCCACACGGGAGAGAAGCCGTTCTCCTGTACAGAGTGCGGGAAATCTTTCCGCCTTAGAAACTTACTTTCTATGCACCAGAGCAGTCACACAGGCGTGCTTCCATTTTCATGCTCCGAGTGCGGGAAAGGTTTCTCCCATAAAGGAAAGCTTCATGTGCACCAGAGAACCCACACAGGCGAGCGGCCTTACACCTGTCCAGAGTGCGGAAAAAGCTACGTAGCAAATTCACATCTTGTGGAACACCTCAGAACCCACACAGGAGAACGCCCCTTTCCGTGCTCAGAGTGCGGGAAATGTTTCAAATGGAGAGCTGACCTTGCTTTACACCTGACCAGTCACAACGGGGAGCGTCCTTATTCATGTCCAGAGTGTGGAAAGGCTTTTAATGATAGAGGACACCTCCGAAAACACCAAAAAAGTCATCTGGGTCAGCATTCTCTTTCCTGACCAATGTGTGGGACATGTTCTGGGGGCAATAGAGGCTTCTGCAATCTTTAAGCCCTGATGAAGTAAGAGTGCTCTCCGAAACATGTTGAATGTTTTATGTTAATGAAGAAGAACCTTTAAACAATTTTAAACTTGTTACCTTTTTACCTTCTGTTGTATTCTTATGCTCATTCAGACATTACAGAGGGGGGGGGGGAATACAGATCATCTCCCCCGCAGATGGTGTAAGTTCGCCCACTTACATAGAAATGAAGGGCCTATAATTTTTATCATCGGTGTATTTTATATGATGGAGACAGAATATCAACCAAAATCCAGAAAAATCACAGGATACAAATGTTATAAATGGAGTAAAATAAGTATTTGATCCCCTTAGTAGTTGGTGGGGAAACCCTTGTTGGGAAGCACAGAGGTCAGACGTTTCTTGTAGGTGGTGATCAGGTTTCCACACATCTCAGGAGGGATTTTGGTATGGGGATTGGGGGGGGTGTGGTCAGGGGATAGGGGGGTTGTCTGGGGGTGTGGTCAGGGGATAGGGGGGTGGTCTGGGGGTGGGGGTGTGGTCCGGGGATAGGGGGTGGTCTGGGGGTGGGGGTGTGGTCAGGGGATAGTCTGGGGGTGGGGGTGTGGTCCGGTGATAGGGGGTGGTCTGGGGTGGGGGTGTGGTTTGGGGATGGGGGGGGTGGTCTGGGGGTGGGGGTTAGGGTTGGTGATCAGGTTTCCACACATCTCAGGAGGGATTTTGGTATGGGGATTGGGGGGGTGTGGTCAGGGGATAGGGGGGTTGTCTGGGGGTGTGGTCAGGGGATAGGGGGGTGGTCTGGGGGTGGGGGTGTGGTCCGGGGATAGGGGGTGTGGTCAGGGGATAGGGGGGTGGTCTGGGGGTGGGGGTGTGGTCCGGTGATAGGGGGTGGTCTGGGGGTGGGGGTGTGGTCAGGGGATAGGGGGTGGTCTGGGGGTGGGGGTTAGGGTTGGTGATCAGGTTTCCACACATCTCAGGAGGGATTTTGCTCCTCTCTTCTTTACAGATCTTCTCTAAATCCTGAAGGTTTCTTGGCAACTCGAAGTTTCAGCTCCTTCCATACATTTTCTATAGGATTAAGGTCTGGAGACCGGCTAGGCCACTCCATGACCTTCATGTGCTTCTTCTTGAGCCACTCCTTTGTTGCCTTGGCGATATGTTTTGGGTGATTGTCATGCTGGAAGACCCATCCATGACCCATCTTCAGTGTTGGATGAGGGAAGAAGGTTCTCCTCCAAGAACTTACAATACGTGGCCCCGCCCATTGGCCCCTCAATGCGGCAAAGTCGGCCTGGACCTTTATCAGAGAAACACCCCAAAGCCTCGTGTTTCCCCCTCCGTGTGACTGAAGGGATGGAGTTCTTAGGGTCACAGTCACCATTTTTCTTCCTGCAAACACGGCGAGTCGAGTTGATGACAAAGAGCTGAATTTTGGTCTCATCTGACCTCAGAACTTCCTCCCCCGAATCCTCCTCTGAATCATTTAGATGTTCATTGGGAGACTTCAGACGGGCTGTACCTGTGTCTTCCTCAGGAGGGGGCCTTGCGGGGGCTGCAGGATTTCAATCCATGGCGGTGTATTGTGTCACCAATGGTGTGTTTGGTGACTGAGATCCCAACTGAGATCCTTCACAAGCTCCTCCCATGTAGTTCTGGGCGGATCCCTCACTTTTCTCATGACCATCCTCACCCCATGAGGAGAAATCTTCCATGGAGCTCCAGACTGAGGACGATTGATGATTACTTTGTATTTCTTCCATTTGTGAATAATAATCCCTCCAACAGTCGTCTCCTCCTCACCAAGCTTCTTGCTGATGGTCTTGTAGCCCATTCCAGCCTTGTGCAGATCTCCAATCTTCTCCCCGACGTCCTCTGACAGCTCTTTGGTCTCCCCCATGATGGTGAGATGTGATTGGAGGAAAGAGATTCTGTGGACAGGTGTCTTTTATACACATAACGAGTTGTCATTAGGAGAACCTTCTTACATTGACAGGACTACAGTTGAACCTCGGATTTCGAGGATAATCCGTTCCAGGAGAATGCTCGTAATCCAAAGTACTTGCATATCAAAGCGAGTTTCCCCATTGAAGTCAATGGAAACTAAAATAATTTGTTCCGCATTGACTTTAACTGCATCCAATACCGCATGCGGCCAGAGGCGGGGGGGGGCGCCGGAGAGCCTCAGAAACAGCCGGAAAGGCCCAAGGACACCTTTGCTGACCTCGGAAAGGCTCGGGAACGTAGTATTTCCGAACGGCTCCGCTCGGCTCCAGCGCCCCCCACCTCAGGCCAAACGCGGTACTGCACACCCCTTTGGCCTGAATCCTGCTCATTTAGCCAGACAACTTTTGCAAACCGAGTCAGGATTTTTCAAAATACACAGCGCTCATATTGCGAAACGCTCGTTAACCGCGTTACTCGCAATCCGAGGTTCCACTGTAATCTGAGTACCACATGAGCACCTACTGTAGCCAGTCTGTGGGGGGGGGGGGGGCAGAATTATTGTTGGTTGGTAGGGAAGTTTTACAGAAGATCTGTAGACCTAGCCAGTCTCCAGACCTTAATCCTATAGAAAATGTATGAAGGGAGATGAAACTTCGAGTTGCCAAGAGACGGCCAAGAGACCTTCAGGATTTAGAGAAGATCTGTAAAGAAGAGAAAATCCCTCCTGAGATGTGTGCAAACCTGATCACCAACTCTAACCCCCACCCCCAGACCACCCCCCCATCCCCATACCACACCCCTATCCCCTGACCACACCCCCATCCCAGACCACACCCCCACCCCCAGACCAACCTCCCCCAATCCCTATACCAAAATCAGTCCTGAGATGTGTGCAAACCTGATCACCAACCCTAATCCCCACCCCCAGACCACCCCCCATCCCCAAACCACACCCCTATCCCCTGACCACACCCCCACCCCAGACCACCCCCCACCCCCAGACCAACCTCCCCCCATCCCCATACCAAAATCAGTCCTGAGATGTGTGCAAACCTGATCACCAACCCTAACCCCCACCCCCAGACCATCCCCAAACCACACCCCTATCCCCGGACCACACCCCCATCCCAGACCACACCCCCATCCCAGACCACACCCCCATCCCCAGACCAACCTCCCCCCATCCCCATACCAAAATCAGTCCTGAGATGTGTGCAAACCTGATCACCAACCCTAACCCCCACCCCCAGACCACCCCCCATCCCCAAACCACACCTCTATCCCCGGACCACACCCCCATCCCAGACCACACCCCCATCCCCAGACCAACCTCCCCCCATCCCTATACCAAAATCAGTCCTGAGATGTGTGCAAACCTGATCACCAACCCTAACCCCCACCCCCAGACCACCCCCCATCCCCAAACCACACCCCTATCCCCGGACCACCCCCCCACCCCCAGACCAACCTCCCCCCATCTCCATACCAAAATCAGTCCTGAGATGTGTGCAAACCTGATCACCAACCCTAACCCCCACCCCCAGACCACCCCCCATCCCCAAACCACACCCCTATCCCCGACCACACCCCCACCCCCAGACCACCCCCCACCCCCAGACCAACCTCCCCCCATCCCCATACCAAAATCAGTCCTGAGATGTGTGCAAACCTGATCACCAACCCTAACCCCCACCCCCAGACCACCCCCCATCCCCATACCACACCCCTATCCCCCGACCACACCCCCATCCCAGACCACACCCCCACCCCCAGACCACCCCCCCATCCCCAAACCACACCCCTATCCCCGGACCACACCCCCACCCCCAGACCAACCCCCCATCCCCATACCAAAATCCCTCCTGAGATGTGTGCAAACCTGATCACCAACCCCACCCCCCATCCCCATACCACACCCCTTTCCCCGGACCACACCCCCACCCCCAGACCAACCCCCCTATCCCCATACCACACACCTATCCCCTGACCACACCCTCATCCCGGACCACACCCCCACCCCCAGACCAACCTCCCCCCATCCCCATACCAAAATCCCTCCTGAGATGTGTGGAAACCTGATCACCAACCCTAACCCCCACCCCCAGACCACCCCCCATCCCCAAACCACACCCCTATCCCCGGACCACACCCCCACCCCAGACCACACCCCCACCCCCAGACCAACCTCCCCCAATCCCTATACCAAAATCAGTCCTGAGATGTGTGCAAACCTGATCACCAACCCTAATCCCCACCCCCAGACCACCCCCCCCATCCCCAAACCACACCCCTATCCCCTGACCACACCCCCACCCCAGACCACCCCCCACCCCCAGACCAACCTCCCCCCATCCCCATACCAAAATCAGTCCTGAGATGTGTGCAAACCTGATCACCAACCCTAACCCCCACCCCCAGACCATCCCCAAACCACACCCCTATCCCCGGACCACACCCCCATCCCAGACCACACCCCCATCCCAGACCACACCCCCATCCCCAGACCAACCTCCCCCCATCCCCATACCAAAATCAGTCCTGAGATGTGTGCAAACCTGATCACCAACCCTAACCCCCACCCCCAGACCACCCACCATCCCCAAACCACACCCCTATCCCCGGACCACACCCCCATCCCAGACCACACCCCCATCCCCAGACCAACCTCCCCCCATCCCTATACCAAAATCAGTCCTGAGATGTGTGCAAACCTGATCACCAACCCTAACCCCCACCCCCAGACCACCCCCCATCCCCAAACCACACCCCTATCCCCGGACCACCCCCCACCCCCAGACCAACCTCCCCCCATCTCCATACCAAAATCAGTCCTGAGATGTGTGCAAACCTGATCACCAACCCTAACCCCCACCCCCAGACCACCCCCCATCCCCAAACCACACCCCTATCCCCGACCACACCCCCACCCCCAGACCACCCCCCACCCCCAGACCAACCTCCCCCCATCCCCATACCAAAATCAGTCCTGAGATGTGTGCAAACCTGATCACCAACCCTAACCCCCACCCCCAGACCACCCCCCATCCCCATACCACACCCCTATCCCCCGACAACACCCCCATCCCAGACCACACCCCCACCCCCAGACCACCCCCCCATCCCCAAACCACACCCCTATCCCCGGACCACACCCCCACCCCCAGACCAACCCCCCATCCCCATACCAAAATCCCTCCTGAGATGTGTGCAAACCTGATCACCAACCCCACCCCCCATCCCCATACCACACCCCTTTCCCCGGACCACACCCCCACCCCCAGACCAACCCCCCTATCCCCATACCACACACCTATCCCCTGACCACACCCTCATCCCGGACCACACCCCCACCCCCAGACCAACCTCCCCCCATCCCCATACCAAAATCCCTCCTGAGATGTGTGGAAACCTGATCACCAACCCTAACCCCCACCCCCAGACCACCCCCCATCCCCAAACCACACCCCTATCCCCGGACCACACCCCCACCCCAGACCACCCCCCACCCCCAGACCAACCTCCCCCCATCCCCATACCAAAATCAGTCCTGAGATGTGTGCAAACCTGATCACCAACCCTAACCCCCACCCCCAGACCACCCCCCATCCCCAAACCACACCCATATCCCCGGACCACACCCCCACCCCAGACCACCCCCCACCCCCAGACCAACCTCCCCCCATCCCCATACCAAAATCAGTCCTGAGATGTGTGCAAACCTGATCACCAACTCTAACCCCCACCCCCAGACCACCCCCCATCCCCAAACCACACCCCTATCCCCGGACCACCCCCCACCCCCAGACCACCCCCCACCCCCAGACCAAAATCAGTCCTGAGATGTGTGCAAACCTGATCACCAACCCTAACCCCCACCCCCAGACCACCCCCCCATCCCCAAACCACACCCCTATCCCCGGACCACACCCCCACCCCCAGACCAACCTCCCCCCATCCCCATACAAAAATCAGTCCTGAGATGTGTGCAAACCTGATCACCAACCCTAACCCCCACCCCCAGACCACCCCCCATCCCCAAACCACACCCCTATCCCCGGACCACCCCCCACCCCCAGACCAACCTCCCCCCATCCCCATACCAAAATCAGTCCTGAGATGTGTGCAAACCTGATCACCAACCCTAACCCCCACCCCCAGACCACCCCCCCATCCCCATACCACACCCCTATCCCCGACCACACCCCCATCCCAGACCACACCCCCAGACCAACCTCCCCCCATCCCCATACCAAAATCAGTCCTGAGATGTGTGCAAACCTGATCACCAACCCTAACCCCCACCCCCAGACCACCCCCCCATCCCCAAACCACACCCCTATCCCCGGACCACACCCCCATCCCCAGACCACCCCCCATCCCCATACCACACCCCTATCCCCTGACCACACCCCCATCCCAGACCACACCCCCAGACCACCCCCCCATCCCCAAACCACACCCCTATCCCCGGACCACACCCCCACCCCCAGACCAACCCCATCCCCATACCACACCCCTATCCCCGGACCACACCCCCACCCCCAGACCAACCCCCATCCCCATACCACACACCTATCCCCTGACCACACCCTCATCCCGGACCACACCCCCACCCCCAGACCAACCTCCCCCCATCCCCATACCAAAATCCCTCCTGAGATGTGTGCAAACCTGATCACCAACCCCACCCCCCATCCCCATACCACACCCCTTTCCCCGGACCACACCCCCACCCCCAGACCAACCCCCCTATCCCCATACCACACACCTATCCCCTGACCACACCCTCATCCCGGACCACACCCCCACCCCCAGACCAACCTCCCCCCATCCCCATACCAAAATCAGTCCTGAGATGTGTGGAAACCTGATCACCAACCCTAACCCCCACCCCCAGACCACCCCCCATCCCCAAACCACACCCCTATCCCCGGACCACACCCCCACCCCCAGACCAACCTCCCCCCATCCCCATACAAAAATCAGTCCTGAGATGTGTGCAAACCTGATCACCAACCCTAACCCCCACCCCCAGACCACCCCCCATCCCCAAACCACACCCCTATCCCCGGACCACACCCCCACCCCCAGACCAACCTCCCCCCATCCCCATACCAAAATCAGTCCTGAGATGTGTGCAAACCTGATCACCAACCCTAACCCCCACCCCCCATCCCCATACCACACCCCTATCCACTGACCACACCCCCATTCCCGGACCACACCCCCACCCCCAGACCAACCCCCCCATCCCCATACCAAAATCCCTCCTGAGATGTGTGGAAACCTGATCACCAGCCCTAACCCCCACCCCCAGACCACCCCCCATCCCCAAACCACACCCCTATCCCCGGACCACACCCCCACCCCCAGACCAACCTGCCCCCATCCCCATACCAAAATCCCTCCTGAGATGTGTGGAAACCTGATCACCAGCCCTAACCCCCACCCCCAGACCACCCCCCATCCCCATACCACACCCCTATCTCCTGACCACACCCCTATCCCCTGACCACACCTCCATCCCATCCCCATACCAAAATCCCTCCTGAGTTGTGTGCAAACCTGATCACCAACCCTAACCCCCACCCCCAGACTACCCCCCCATCCCCAAACCACACCCCTATCCCCTGACCACACCCCCATCCCAGACCACACCCCCACCCCCAGACCAAACTCCCCCCATCCCCATACCAAAATCCCTCCTGAGATGTGTGCAAACCTGATCACCAACTCTAACCCCCACCCCCCAGATCCCCAAACCACACCCCTATCCCCTGACCACACCCCCATCCTCGGACCACACCCCCACCCCCAGACCAACCCCCCCATCCCCATACCAAAATCCCTCCTGAGATGTGTGGAAACCTGATCACCAACTCTAACCCCCACCCCCATACCACACCCCTATCTCCTGACCACACCCCTATCCCCTGACCACACCTCCATCCCATCCCCATACCAAAATCCCTCCTGAGTTGTGTGCAAACCTGATCACCAACTACAAGAAACTGAACAAAGAGTTGGATGGTTTCCAGAAAAACAGATTAACGTGTCTCCCAATCCCAGATAAATGAGTGCAAGGCCCTGATGAAGCACAACTGTGTGAAACATGTTGGCTAGATGCACAATCAAGTATCTTGTTTCCCAAACTTCTTACGGTCTATATATAACTATGGAATTTGTATTTTAATGGATATTTTTCTCTATACTATCTTGTCGTTTGTACTCGCCTTTAAAAAACTGTACTGGTGTCTCCCCCCCCAAATATCCCATTCTGTTTGGAGAGTCTGCTCTCCTTTCATCCCCCTTCTCTTTTCTACACCTACAAGAAACGTCTGACCTCTGTGCTTCCCAACAAGGGTTTCCCCACCAACTACTAAGGGGGTCAAATACTTATTTTACTCCCTTTATAACATTTGTATCCTGTGATTTCTCTGGATGTTTGGTTGATATTCTGTCTCCATCATATGATAAAAAATGATAGACCTTCATTTCTATGTAAGTGGGGAAACTTACACCATCTGCAGGGGAGACGATCCGTATTTTCCACACTGTATGTGGCTATGATTAAGGCTGTGTAGGTGAAACGCGTAAGTCTTTCTTCCTGCATTAATAAACGTATTTGTTTCTTCACCTTTTTGTGCTGCACTAGCCAGAGCACCGCTGACTCACCTTCTCGGGGGAAATCCAGATGGACATTGCTTCTTTTTCTCGAAATGCTCTTCAAACTCTAAGCCCTGATGAAGGGAGAGCATTTGCCCTTCGAAACGCGTTGAAAGTTTTATGTTGCTAAAGAACCATTAAATCATTTTTTTTTTTTGTGAACATCCTATACAGTGGAACCTCAGATTGCGAGTAACGCGGTTAACGAGCGTTTCGCCAAACGTGCGCTGTATTTGAAAAAATCCTAACTCGCTTTGCGAGTCTTGTCTCGCGAAATGAGCGGGATTCAGGCCAAATCGGTGTGCAGTACCGCGTTTGGCCTGAGGGGTAGGGGGGCGCCGGAGCCAAGCAAAGCCGAACAGCGCCGATCGCAGCCTATCGGCACCCTTCGGAAATGCTCGGAAAAACTCAATTTCAGAGCCTTTCCGAGGTGTCCTCTGGCCGTTTCTGGGGCTCTCTGGCGCCCCCCCCCCCCCCCGCCTCTGGCCGCCTGCGGTATTGCATGCCATTGAAGTCAATGCGGAACAAATTATTTTCGTTTCCATTGACTTCAATGGGGAAACTCGCTTTGATATGCGAGTGCTTTGGATTACGAGCATTCTCCAGGAACGGATTATCCTCGCGATCCGAGGTTCCGCTGTATGGGATTATAGAAACCATTAAAGAATTTTGCACTTGTTACCTTATTATGTGTCTTGTATTCTTCGGCTTGCAGTCATTCAAACATTAAACCTTGTTATCCTCCAGGGAAAAATCACGCGCGTTGCCCGTTTACTGGCAAAGGCAGCAATTAGCGCCAAGGCCGCGGGATCACCCCAACGGATGCCGGGTGACAAGCACAAGTTTTCCGGCTCTGCCCTGGCCCACCTTAGAGGTCTTCTCTTAGAGAAGAGGGCCCATCCTGAATAAAGTAAGAATTGAATAAGGATGAGCTCCGGCGCGTTTCGCATAGTACACGTGCAGGAGAGCCCGCCAGGAAGTCGGCACCGCGCTGCGCTAATGACAGCCAGGGAGACATTGTCCTGATGCTCGGAGATCGGGAAATGTCTCCCTGGCTGTGATTAGCACAGCGCAGTGCCGACTTCCTGGCGGGCTCTCCTGCACGTGTACTATGCGAAACGCGCCGGAGCTCATCCTTAGAATTGAAGGCGTTGTAGAAACGTGGCGGGTAAAGACAACCTCTCGGTGAAATTGGTCAGGTGCCAGCTCCGGATTTGTGCTCATGCCCGTGGGAGCCCGTGTGCTCCCTTTTTATTAATATGGAGGATGAGCCATGAGCAGAGGAAAGGTGTATCCAAGGGGTATGACTTGTGTGTGGAAACTCGGGGGAGTGGTGTCCCCGGGTGCGGCCCTTTATCTGCCCAATGGGGCACTATTCCTCCCAATGACACCAACAATGGGGCACTACTTCTCCAACTGACACCAACAATGGGGCACTACTTCTCCAACTGACACCAACAATGGGGCACTATTCCTCCCAATGACACCAATATGAGGAGCCATTGCTTCCACTACCACCATCAATGGGGCACTACTTCTCCAACTGACACCATCAATGGGGCACTATTCCTCCCACAGACACCAATATGAGGAGCCATTGCTTCCACTACCACCATCAATGGGGCACTACTTCTCCAACTGACACCAACGATGGGGCACTATTCCTCCCAATGACACCAATATGAGGAGCCATTGCTTCCACTACCACCATCGATGGGGCACTACTTCTCCAACTGACACCATCAATGGGGCACTACTTCTCCAACTGACACCAATATGAGGAGCCATTGCTTCCACTACCACCATCAATGGGGCACTACGTCTCCAACTGACACCAACAATGGGGCACTACTTCTCCAACTGACACCAACAATGGGGCACTACTTCTCCAACTGACACCAACAATGGGGCACTATTCCTCCCACAGACACCAATATGAGGAGCCATTGCTTCCACTACCACCATCAATGGGGCACTACTTCTCCAACTGACACCAACGATGGGGCACTATTCCTCCCAATGACACCAATATGAGGAGCCATTGCTTCCACTACCACCATCGATGGGGCACTACTTCTCCAACTGACACCAACGATGGGGCACTACTTCTCCAACTGACACCAACAATGGGGCACTATTCCTCCCAATGACACCAATATGAGGAGCCATTGCTTCCACTACCACCATCAATGGGGCACTACGTCTCCAACTGACACCAACAATGGGGCACTACTTCTCCAACTGACACCAACAATGGGGCACTACTTCTCCAACTGACACCAACAATGGGGCACTATTCCTCCCAATGACACCAATATGAGGAGCCATTGCTTCCACTACCACCATCAATGGGGCACTACTTCTCCAACTGACACCATCAATGGGGCACTACTTCTCCAACTGACACCATCAATGGGGCACTACTTCTCCAACTGACACCAACAATGGGGCACTATTCCTCCCAATGACACCAATATGAGGAGCCATTGCTTCCACTACCACCATCGATGGGGCACTACTTCTCCAACTGACACCAACGATGGGGCACTACTTCTCCAACTGACACCAACAATGGGGCACTATTCCTCCCAATGACACCAATATGAGGAGCCATTGCTTCCACTACCACCATCAATGGGGCACTACTTCTCCAACTGACACCAACGATGGGGCACTACTTCTCCAACTGACACCAACAATGGGGCACTATTCCTCCCAATGACACCAATATGAGGAGCCATTGCTTCCACTACCACCATCAATGGGGCACTACTTCTCCAACTGACACCAACAATGGGGCACTACTTCTCCAACTGACACCAACAATGGGGCACTACTTCTCCAACTGACACCAACAATGGGGCACTACTTCTCCAACTGACACCAACGATGGGGCACTACTTCTCCAACTGACACCAACAATGGGGCACTATTCCTCCCAATGACACCAATATGAGGAGCCATTGCTTCCACTACCACCATCAATGGGGCACTACTTCTCCAACTGACACCAACAATGGGGCACTACTTCTCCAACTGACACCAACAATGGGGCACTATTCCTCCCAATGACACCAATATGAGGAGCCATTGCTTCCACTACCACCATCAATGGGGCACTACTTCTCCAACTGACACCATCAATGGGGCACTACTTCTCCAACTGACACCAACAATGGGGCACTACTTCTCCAACTGACACCAACAATGGGGCACTACTTCTCCAACTGACACCAACAATGGGGCACTACTTCTCCAACTGACACCAACAATGGGGCACTATTCCTCCCACAGACACCAATATGAGGAGCCATTGCTTCCACTACCACCATCGATGGGGCACTACTTCTCCAACTGACACCATCGATGGGGCACTACTTCTCCAACTGACACCAACAATGGGGCACTACTTCTCCAACTGACACCAACAATGGGGCACTATTCCTCCCAATGACACCAATATGAGGAGCCATTGCTTCCACTACCACCATCAATGGGGCACTACTTCTCCAACTGACACCATCAATGGGGCACTACTTCTCCAACTGACACCAACAATGGGGCACTACTTCTCCAACTGACACCAACAATGGGGCACTACTTCTCCAACTGACACCAACAATGGGGCACTATTCCTCCCAATGACACCAATATGAGGAGCCATTGCTTCCACTACCACCATCGATGGGGCACTACTTCTCCAACTGACACCAACGATGGGGCACTACTTCTCCAACTGACACAACAATGGGGCACTACTTCTCCAACTGACACCATCAATGGGGCACTACTTCTCCAACTGACACCAACAATGGGGCACTACGTCTCCAACTGACACCAACGATGGGGCACTATTCCTCCCAATGACACCAATATGAGGAGCCATTGCTTCCACTACCACCAACAATGGGGCACTACTTCTCCAACTGACACCAACGATGGGGCACTACTTCTCCAACTGACACCAACAATGGGGCACTACTTCTCCAACTGACACCAACAATGGGGCACTACTTCTCCAACTGACACCAACAATGGGGCACTATTCCTCCCAATGACACCAATATGAGGAGCCATTGCTTCCACTACCACCATCAATGGGGCACTACTTCTCCAACTGACACCAACAATGGGGCACTACTTCTCCAACTGACACCAATATGAGGAGCCATTGCTTCCACTACCACCATCAATGGGGCACTACTTCTCCAACTGACACCAACAATGGGGCACTACTTCTCCAACTGACACCAATATGAGGAGCCATTGCTTCCACTACCACCATCAATGGGGCACTTCTTCTCCAACTGACACCAACAATGGGGCACTACTTCTCCAACTGACACCAATATGAGGAGCCATTGCTTCCACTACCACCATCAATGGGGCACTACTTCTCCAACTGACACCATCAATGGGGCACTACTTCTCCAACTGACACCAACAATGGGGCACTACTTCTCCAACTGACACCATCAATGGGGCACTACTTCTCCAACTGACACCAACAATGGGGCACTATTCCTCCCAATGACACCAATATGAGGAGCCATTGCTTCCACTACCACCATCAATGGGGCACTACTTCTCCAACTGACACCATCAATGGGGCACTACTTCTCCAACTGACACCATCAATGGGGCACTACTTCTCCAACTGACACCAACAATGGGGCACTACTTCTCCAACTGACACCAACAATGGGGCACTATTCCTCCCACAGACACCAATATGAGGAGCCATTGCTTCCACTACCACCATCAATGGGGCACTACTTCTCCAACTGACACCATCAATGGGGCACTACTTCTCCAACTGACACCATCAATGGGGCACTACTTCTCCAACTGACACCAACAATGGGGCACTACTTCTCCAACTGACACCAACAATGGGGCACTATTCCTCCCAATGACACCAATATGAGGAGCCATTGCTTCCACTACCACCATCAATGGGGCACTACTTCTCCAACTGACACCAACGATGGGGCACTATTCCTCCCACAGACACCAATATGAGGAGCCATTGCTTCCACTACCACCATCAATGGGGCACTACGTCTCCAACTGACACCAACGATGGGGCACTATTCCTCCCACAGACACCAATATGAGGAGCCATTGCTTCCACTACCACCATCAATGGGGCACTACTTCTCCAACTGACACCAACGATGGGGCACTACTTCTCCAACTGACACCAACGATGGGGCACTATTCCTCCCAATGACACCAATATGAGGAGCCATTGCTTCCACTACCACCAACAATGGGGCACTACTTCTCCAACTGACACCAACAATGGGGCACTACTTCTCCAACTGACACCAACAATGGGGCACTACTTCTCCAACTGACACCAACAATGGGGCACTATTCCTCCCAATGACACCAATATGAGGAGCCATTGCTTCCACTACCACCATCAATGGGGCACTACTTCTCCAACTGACACCAACGATGGGGCACTACTTCTCCAACTGACACCAACAATGGGGCACTACTTCTCCAACTGACACCAACAATGGGGCACTATTCCTCCCAATGACACCAATATGAGGAGCCATTGCTTCCACTACCACCATCAATGGGGCACTACTTCTCCAACTGACACCAACAATGGGGCACTACTTCTCCAACTGACACCAACAATGGGGCACTATTCCTCCCAATGACACCAATATGAGGAGCCATTGCTTCCACTACCACCATCAATGGGGCACTACTTCTCCAACTGACACCAACGATGGGGCACTACTTCTCCAACTGACACCATCAATGGGGTACTACTTCTCCAACTGACACCAACGATGGGGCACTACTTCTCCAACTGACACCAACAATGGGGCACTACTTCTCCAACTGACACCAACAATGGGGCACTATTCCTCCCAATGACACCAATATGAGGAGCCATTGCTTCCACTACCACCATCAATGGGGCACTACTTCTCCAACTGACACCAACAATGGGGCACTACTTCTCCAACTGACACCAATATGAGGAGCCATTGCTTCCACTACCACCATCAATGGGGCACTTCTTCTCCAACTGACACCAACAATGGGGCACTACTTCTCCAACTGACACCAATATGAGGAGCCATTGCTTCCACTACCACCATCAATGGGGCACTACTTCTCCAACTGACACCAACAATGGGGCACTACTTCTCCAACTGACACCATCAATGGGGCGCTACTTCTCCAACTGACACCAACAATGGGGCACTATTCCTCCCAATGACACCAATATGAGGAGCCATTGCTTCCACTACCACCATCAATGGGGCACTACTTCTCCAACTGACACCATCAATGGGGCACTACTTCTCCAACTGACACCATCAATGGGGCACTACTTCTCCAACTGACACCAACAATGGGGCACTACTTCTCCAACTGACACCAACAATGGGGCACTATTCCTCCCAATGACACCAATATGAGGAGCCATTGCTTCCACTACCACCATCAATGGGGCACTACTTCTCCAACTGACACCAACGATGGGGCACTATTCCTCCCACAGACACCAATATGAGGAGCCATTGCTTCCACTACCACCATCAATGGGGCACTACTTCTCCAACTGACACCATCAATGGGGCACTACTTCTCCAACTGACACCATCAATGGGGCACTACTTCTCCAACTGACACCAACAATGGGGCACTACTTCTCCAACTGACACCAACAATGGGGCACTATTCCTCCCAATGACACCAATATGAGGAGCCATTGCTTCCACTACCACCATCAATGGGGCACTACTTCTCCAACTGACACCAACGATGGGGCACTATTCCTCCCACAGACACCAATATGAGGAGCCATTGCTTCCACTACCACCATCAATGGGGCACTACGTCTCCAACTGACACCAACGATGGGGCACTATTCCTCCCACAGACACCAATATGAGGAGCCATTGCTTCCACTACCACCATCGATGGGGCACTACTTCTCCAACTGACACCAACGATGGGGCACTATTCCTCCCAATGACACCAATATGAGGAGCCATTGCTTCCACTACCACCATCAATGGGGCACTACTTCTCCAACTGACACCAACGATGGGGCACTACTTCTCCAACTGACACCAACGATGGGGCACTATTCCTCCCAATGACACCAATATGAGGAGCCATTGCTTCCACTACCACCAACAATGGGGCACTACTTCTCCAACTGACACCAACAATGGGGCACTATTCCTCCCACAGACACCAATATGAGGAGCCATTGCTTCCACTACCACCATCAATGGGGCACTACTTCTCCAACTGACACCAACAATGGGGCACTACTTCTCCAACTGACACCAACAATGGGGCACTATTCCTCCCAATGACACCAATATGAGGAGCCATTGCTTCCACTACCACCATCAATGGGGCACTACTTCTCCAACTGACACCAACAATGGGGCACTACTTCTCCAACTGACACCAACAATGGGGCACTATTCCTCCCAATGACACCAATATGAGGAGCCATTGCTTCCACTACCACCATCAATGGGGCACTACTTCTCCAACTGACACCAACGATGGGGCACTACTTCTCCAACTGACACCAACAATGGGGCACTATTCCTCCCAATGACACCAATATGAGGAGCCATTGCTTCCACTACCACCATCGATGGGGCACTACTTCTCCAACTGACACCAACAATGGGGCACTATTCCTCCCAATGACACCAATATGAGGAGCCATTGCTTCCACTACCACCATCGATGGGGCACTACTTCTCCAACTGACACCATCAATGGGGCACTACTTCTCCAACTGACACCAACAATGGGGCACTACTTCTCCAACTGACACCAACAATGGGGCACTATTCCTCCCAATGACACCAATATGAGGAGCCATTGCTTCCACTACCACCATCAATGGGGCACTACTTCTCCAACTGACACCAACAATGGGGCACTACTTCTCCAACTGACACCAATATGAGGAGCCATTGCTTCCACTACCACCATCAATGGGGCACTACTTCTCCAACTGACACCAACAATGGGGCACTATTCCTCCCAATGACACCAATATGAGGAGCCATTGCTTCCACTACCACCATCAATGGGGCACTACTTCTCCAACTGACACCAACAATGGGGCACTACTTCTCCAACTGACACCAATATGAGGAGCCATTGCTTCCACTACCACCATCAATGGGGCACTACTTCTCCAACTGACACCAACGATGGGGCACTATTCCTCCCAATGACACCAATATGAGGAGCCATTGCTTCCACTACCACCATCAATGGGGCACTACTTCTCCAACTGACACCAACAATGGGGCACTACTTCTCCAACTGACACCAACAATGGGGCACTACTTCTCCAACTGACACCAACAATGGGGCACTATTCCTCCCAATGACACCAATATGAGGAGCCATTGCTTCCACTACCACCAACGATGGGGCACTACTTCTCCAACTGACACCAACAATGGGGCACTACTTCTCCAACTGACACCAACGATGGGGCACTATTCCTCCCAATGACACCAATATGAGGAGCCATTGCTTCCACTACCACCAACGATGGGGCACTACTTCTCCAACTGACACCAACAATGGGGCACTACTTCTCCAACTGACACCAACGATGGGGCACTATTCCTCCCAATGACACCAATATGAGGAGCCATTGCTTCCACTACCACCATCAATGGGGCACTACTTCTCCAACTGACACCAACAATGGGGCACTACTTCTCCAACTGACACCATCAATGGGGCACTACTTCTCCAACTGACACCAACAATGGGGCACTATTCCTCCCAATGACACCAATATGAGGAGCCATTGCTTCCACTACCACCATCAATGGGGCACTACTTCTCCAACTGACACCAACGATGGGGCACTACTTCTCCAACTGACACCATCAATGGGGCACTACTTCTCCAACTGACACCAACAATGGGGCACTACTTCTCCAACTGACACCAACAATGGGGCACTATTCCTCCCAATGACACCAATATGAGGAGCCATTGCTTCCACTACCACCATCAATGGGGCACTACTTCTCCAACTGACACCAACAATGGGGCACTACTTCTCCAACTGACACCAATATGAAGAGCCATTGCTTCCACTACCACCATCAATGGGGCACTACTTCTCCAACTGACACCAACAATGGGGCACTATTCCTCCCAATGACACCAATATGAGGAGCCATTGCTTCCACTACCACCATCAATGGGGCACTACTTCTCCAACTGACACCAACAATGGGGCACTACTTCTCCAACTGACACCAATATGAGGAGCCATTGCTTCCACTACCACCATCAATGGGGCACTACTTCTCCAACTGACACCAACGATGGGGCACTATTCCTCCCAATGACACCAATATGAGGAGCCATTGCTTCCACTACCACCATCAATGGGGCACTACTTCTCCAACTGACACCAACAATGGGGCACTACTTCTCCAACTGACACCAACAATGGGGCACTACTTCTCCAACTGACACCAACAATGGGGCACTATTCCTCCCAATGACACCAATATGAGGAGCCATTGCTTCCACTACCACCAACGATGGGGCACTACTTCTCCAACTGACACCAACAATGGGGCACTATTCCTCCCAATGACACCAATATGAGGAGCCATTGCTTCCACTACCACCATCAATGGGGCACTACTTCTCCAACTGACACCAACGATGGGGCACTATTCCTCCCAATGACACCAATATGAGGAGCCATTGCTTCCACTACCACCAACGATGGGGCACTACTTCTCCAACTGACACCAACAATGGGGCACTACTTCTCCAACTGACACCAACGATGGGGCACTATTACTCCCAATGACACCAGTATGAGGAGCCATTGCTTCCACTACCACCATCAATGGGGCACTACTTCTCCAACTGACACCAACGATGGGGCACTATTCCTCCCACAGACACCAATATGAGGAGCCATTGCTTCCACTACCACCATCGATGGGGCACTACTTCTCCAACTGACACCAACGATGGGGCACTATTCCTCCCACAGACACCAATATGAGGAGCCATTGCTTCCACTACCACCATCAATGGGGCACTACGTCTCCAACTGACACCAACAATGGGGCACTACTTCTCCAACTGACACCAATATGAGGAGCCATTGCTTCCACTACCACCATCAATGGGGCACTACTTCTCCAACTGACACCAACGATGGGGCACTATTCCTCCCAATGACACCAATATGAGGAGCCATTGCTTCCACTACCACCATCAATGGGGCACTACTTCTCCAACTGACACCAACAATGGGGCACTACTTCTCCAACTGACACCAATATGAGGAGCCATTGCTTCCACTACCACCATCAATGGGGCACTACTTCTCCAACTGACACCAACGATGGGGCACTATTCCTCCCAATGACACCAATATGAGGAGCCATTGCTTCCACTACCACCATCGATGGGGCACTACTTCTCCAACTGACACCATCAATGGGGCACTACTTCTCCAACTGACACCAATATGAGGAGCCATTGCTTCCACTACCACCATCAATGGGGCACTACGTCTCCAACTGACACCAACGATGGGGCACTATTCCTCCCACAGACACCAATATGAGGAGCCATTGCTTCCACTACCACCAACGATGGGGCACTACTTCTCCAACTGACACCAACAATGGGGCACTACTTCTCCAACTGACACCAACAATGGGGCACTACTTCTCCAACTGACACCAACGATGGGGCACTATTCCTCCCAATGACACCAATATGAGGAGCCATTGCTTCCACTACCACCATCAATGGGGCACTACTTCTCCAACTGACACCAACGATGGGGCACTATTCCTCCCAATGACACCAATATGAGGAGCCATTGCTTCCACTACCACCATCGATGGGGCACTACTTCTCCAACTGACACCAACGATGGGGCACTATTCCTCCCACAGACACCAATATGAGGAGCCATTGCTTCCACTACCACCATCAATGGGGCACTACTTCTCCAACTGACACCAACAATGGGGCACTATTCCTCCCACAGACACCAATATGAGGAGTCATTGCTTCCACTACCACCATCAATGGGGCACTACTTCTCCAACTGACACCAACAATGGGGCACTACTTCTCCAACTGACACCAATATGAGGAGCCATTGCTTCCACTACCACCATCAATGGGGCACTACTTCTCCAACTGACACCAACGATGGGGCACTATTCCTCCCAATGACACCAATATGAGGAGCCATTGCTTCCACTACCACCATCGATGGGGCACTACTTCTCCAACTGACACCAACAATGGGGCACTATTCCTCCCACAGACACCAATATGAGGAGCCATTGCTTCCACTACCACCATCGATGGGGCACTACTTCTCCAACTGACACCATCAATGGGGCACTACTTCTCCAACTGACACCAACGATGGGGCACTATTCCTCCCACAGACACCAATATGAGGAGCCATTGCTTCCACTACCACCATCAATGGGGCACTACTTCTCCAACTGACACCAACAATGGGGCACTACTTCTCCAACTGACACCAATATGAGGAGCCATTGCTTCCACTACCACCATCAATGGGGCACTACTTCTCCAACTGACACCAACAATGGGGCACTATTCCTCCCACAGACACCAATATGAGGAGCCATTGCTTCCACTACCACCATCAATGGGGCACTACTTCTCCAACTGACACCAACAATGGGGCACTACTTTTCCAACTGACACCAATATGAGGAGCCATTGCTTCCACTACCACCATCGATGGGGCACTACTTCTCCAACTGACACCAACGATGGGGCACTATTCCTCCCACAGACACCAATATGAGGAGCCATTGCTTCCACTACCACCATCAATGGGGCACTACTTCTCCAACTGACACCAACAATAGGGCACTATTCCTCCCACAGACACCATTGTTGGGGCACTGTTCCTTCCATGGACATCAACAATGGGGCACTATTCCTTCCATGGACACCAATGACGGGGCAATATTCCTCCCATTGACATCAATGATGGAGCACTAGTCCTCCTATTGACACCAATGATGGGGCACTATTCCTCCCACTGACACCAATGACGGGGCACTATTCCTCTCACGGACACCAACAATGGGGCACTATTCCTCCCACTGATACCAATGACGGGGCACTATTTCTTCCACTGATACCAATGACGGGGCACTGTTCCTTCCATGAACACCAATGATGGGGCACTATTCCTTCCATGGACACCAATGATGGGGCACTATTCCACTATTCCTCCCACTGACACCAATGATGTGCCTATATCCAAAGGCTGCAGTTCCAGTTTTGAAGACATCTCCCTGTGGGCTCCAAGATTTCGGTCTGTTGGTCTTCAGTCAAACATGAATAAAGACTTTGATGTACGAAATCTATTTGGGGCTAGAAGTTCTGTAGGTGCATGCAGGCCCAGACCAACTATGCACTACCAAAGTATCTAACATCTATTCCTGAGAGCACCACCACGCATGCACTTCATATGGGTGTAGGCAGGGGCAGTTAGTCTTCTCACCTGTAGGTGGCCCTGTGCCGTTATTGCATGGGCGGGAGGGGTCTTGTAAGGGAATTGGTCCCTTAGGGATTCCATACATTGCTCCTGAGAGGGGAAGCTGTCTGATTGGACACAGAGCTCTTGCAGGACTTGGTGGCCATTTTGGGTGAGGGAACCTTTTAAATAAGGGAACCCACATCCAGGGCTGGTGCAAGGATTTTTGACACCCTAGGCGAAATCTAATTTTGGCGCCCCCCCCCCCCCCATTAGCTCTGCCCCTGACTCCACCCCCTCTGTATATGGTGGAGGTGGTGGTGGGGGAGAATTTTTGCAGCACCTCTCCACCTTTTCTTTAGCCGTGAACCACAGGCCCACACCTGCGCCTCTGGACCCGGCCTGAAGATAAATAGTGGCGACACCGGCTCGCCTCCTTGCGCCAGCCGTGGTACGCAGGTATAATTTTTTACCTGCAAAAAGATCTGCATTTATTATTTTTTTACAAAGATTAACTTGAACCTCCACACCTCAAATCACCCCCATTTCTGTATTTTCAGGCCTCAGATCACCACAATTCTTCCACCTTTACATCTCAGATCACCCCAACTCATCAGTCCCTTGAACGCCTGTTCCCTGCTGCAGCCCCCGCACCTCTGTTTATCTCTGTACCCCCCCCACACACATCTGTTCCCTTCTGTACCCCCCCACACATGTGTTCCCACCTGTACCCCCCCACACATCTGCTCTCCTCTGTACCCCCCCACACATATGTTCCCATCTGTACCCCCCCCCTCACACATCTGCTCTCCTCTGTAACCCCCTCACAGACATCTGTTCCCCTCTGTATCCCCCCCACAGACATCTGTTCCCCTCTGTATCCCCCCCACACACATCTGTTCCCTTCTGTACCCCCCCACACATGTGTTCCCATCTGTACCCCCCCCCCACACATCTGCTCTCCTCTGTAACCCCCTCACAGACATCTGTTCCCCTCTGTATCCCCCCCACAGACATCTGTTCCCCTCTGTATCCCCCCCACACACATCTGTTCCCTTCTGTACCCCCCCACACATGTGTTCCCATCTGTACCCCCCCCCCCACACATCTGTTCCCTTCTGTACCCCCCCCCCCCCCACACATCTGTTCCCATCTGTACCCCCCCCCCCCACACACATCTGCTCTCCTCTGTAACCCCCTCACAGACATCTGTTCCCCTCTGTATCCCCCCCACAGACATCTGTTCCCCTCTGTATCCCCCCCACACACATCTGTTCCCCTCTGTACCCCCCACACATGTGTTCCCATCTGTACCCCCCCCCCACACATCTGTTCCCATCTGTACCCCCCCACACATCTGCTCTCCTCTGTACCCCCCCACACATATGTTCCCATCTGTACCCCCCCCCCACACATCTGCTCTCCTCTGTACCCCCCACACATCTGTTCCCTTCTGTACCCCCCCACACATGTGTTCCCATCTGTACCCCCCCCCACACATCTGTTCCCATCTGTACCCCCCCCCCCACACACATCTGCTCTCCTCTGTAACCCCCTCACAGACATCTGTTCCCCTCTGTATCCCCCCCACACACATCTGTTCCCCTCTGTACCCCCCCACACATGTGTTCCCATCTGTACCCCCCCCCCACACATCTGTTCCCTTCTGTACCCCCCCCACACATCTGTTCCCATCTGTACCCCCCCCACACACATCTGCTCTCCTCTGTAACCCCCTCACAGACATCTGTTCCCCTCTGTATCCCCCCCACAGACATCTGTTCCCCTCTGTATCCCCCCCACACACATCTGTTCCCCTCTGTACCCCCCCACACATGTGTTCCCATCTGTACCCCCCCCCACACATCTGTTCCCATCTGTACCCCCCCCACACATCTGCTCTCCTCTGTACCCCCCCACACATATGTTCCCATCTGTACCCCCCCACACACATCTGCTCTCCTCTGTAACCCCCTCACAGACATCTGTTCCCCTCTGTATCCCCCCCACAGACATCTGTTCCCCTCTGTATCCCCCCCCCCCACACATCTGTTCCCCTCTGTACCCCCCCAAACATATGTTCTCCTCTGTAAACCCCCCACACATATGTTCTCCTCTGTAACCCCCCACACATCTGTTCCGCTCTGTACCCCCCCACACATCTGTTCCCCTCTGTACCCCCCCAAACATATGTTCTCCTCTGTAACCCCCCCACACACATCTGTTCTCCTCTGTACCCCCCCCCACACATCTGTTCTCCTCTGTACCCCCCCCACACATCTGTTCTCCTCTGTACCCCCCCAAACATATGTTCTCCTCTGTAACCCCCCCACACACATCTGTTCTCCTCTGTACCCCCCCCCACACATCTGTTCTCTGTACCCCCCCCAAACATATGTTCTCCTCTGTAACCCCCCTACACATCTGTTCTCCTCTGTAACCCCCCCACACATCTGTTCCCCTCTGTACCCCCCAAACATATGTTCTCCTCTGTACCCCCCCACACATATGTTCCCATCTGTACCCCCCCCCCCCACACACATCTGCTCTCCTCTGTAACCCCCTCACAGACATCTGTTCCCCTCTGTATCCCCCCCACAGACATCTGTTCCCCTCTGTATCCCCCCACACACATCTGTTCCCCTCTGTACCCCCCCAAACATATGTTCTCCTCTGTAAACCCCCCACACATATGTTCTCCTCTGTACCCCCCCACACATCTGTTCCCCTCTGTACCCCCCCAAACATATGTTCTCCTCTGTAACCCCCCCACACACATCTGTTCTCCTCTGTACCCCCCACACACACATCTGTTCTCCTCTGTACCCCCCCCCCCCCACACATCTGTTCTCCTCTGTACCCCCCCAAACATATGTTCTCCTCTGTAACCCCCCCACACACATCTGTTCTCCTCTGTACCCCCCCCCCCACACATCTGTTCTCCTCTGTACCCCCCCACACATGTGTTCCCATCTGTACCCCCCCCCCCACACATCTGTTCCCATCTGTACCCCCCCCACACATCTGCTCTCCTCTGTACCCCCCCACACATATGTTCCCATCTGTACCCCCCCACACACATCTGCTCTCCTCTGTAACCCCCTCACAGACATCTGTTCCCCTCTGTATCCCCCCCACAGACATCTGTTCCCCTCTGTATCCCCCCCCACACACATCTGTTCCCCTCTGTACCCCCCCCAAACATATGTTCTCCTCTGTAAACCCCCCACACATATGTTCTCCTCTGTAACCCCCCACACATCTGTTCCGCTCTGTACCCCCCCACACATCTGTTCCCCTCTGTACCCCCCCAAACATATGTTCTCCTCTGTAACCCCCCCCACACACATCTGTTCTCCTCTGTACCCCCCCCACACATCTGTTCTCCTCTGTACCCCCCCACACATCTGTTCTCCTCTGTACCCCCCCAAACATATGTTCTCCTCTGTAACCCCCCCACACACATCTGTTCTCCTCTGTACCCCCCCCACACATCTGTTCTCCTCTGTACCCCCCCAAACATATGTTCTCCTCTGTAACCCCCCTACACATCTGTTCTCCTCTGTAACCCCCCCACACATCTGTTCCCCTCTGTACCCCCCAAACATATGTTCTCCTCTGTAACCCCCCACACATCTGTTCTCCTCTGTAACCCCCCACACATCTGTTCTCCTCTGTACCCCCCCACACACATCTGTTCTCCTCTGTAACCCCCCCCCACACATCTGTTCCGCTCTGTACCCCCCCCCACACATCTGTTCTCCTCTGTAACCCCCCCACACATCTGTTCCCCTCTGTAACCCCCCCACACATCTGTTCTCCTCTGTAACCCCCCCCACACATCTGTTCTCCTATGTACCCCCCACACATCTGTTCTCCTCTGTACCCCCCCACACATCTGTTCCCCTCTGTACCCCCCACACATCTGTTCTCCTCTGTAACCCCCCCACACATCTGTTCCGCTCTGTACCCCCCCACACATCTGTTCTCCTCTGTAACCCACCCACACATCTGTTCTCCGCTGTACCCCCCCCCACACATCTGTTCCCCTCTGTACCCCCCCCACACATCTGTTCCCCTCTGTACCCCCCCCACACACCTGTTCTTCTCTGTAACACCCCCCCGCACATCTATTCCCCTCTGTAACACCCCCCCCACATCTGTTCCCCTCTGTACCCCCCCACACATCTGTTCCCCTCTACTCTGTACCCCCCCACACATATGTCCCCCCCACCTCTGTACCCCCCACACCTCTGTAACTCCCTCCCCCACACCTCTGTTCCCCTATGTACATAATGCAATATAAACTTGACAGCAGAAAAAGTTTTTTTTTATTTTGGTTACTGGGTGCAGCACTGAGTGTGCTGCCTGTTTTTCCCCTACCTGTGCGAACGCCGTGGCGGGGTCACTGGCTCAAGGAGAGCAGCTCTACTGCCTGTCCTCAGACTCCTCACAAACGATCCCGACGGTCCAGGAGGAGGAGGGCGGGGAAATCAGGCACTTCAGGGCCGGCCGGCGCTCCTCTTTGTTCGGGCTCCCTCCCCTCACTGCCGCTGCTAGGTCGGCGCGGCACTGCAGGCTGAGACTGTGACAACGTGACCACGCACGGTGGATCATGGATGGGGTACAGAGACAGGTCACACAGCACTCACTGGCACTGTGATGATCAGGGGCGCGCAGCGGATGTTTCATTCTGAATCCTACATAATAGGAATAGATACAGTCCTCCGCCGCTTCTGCGCCAGCGCCTCTGACACTGTATGGAGGGACTCAGGAGCGGAGCGGCTGCTTGTTGTGTTAGTTGCTAAGGGAGAGAGGGAGTAGGATCACCAGCGGCCGGGCGCCCTAGGTGGCAGTGCGCCCTAGGCGGCTGCCTAGTTTGCCTAGTGGTAGCGCCGGCCCTGCCCACATCACTTTGGCGAGCGGTTGGACAGAAACAGGACCCCCCGGTGGTGAGAAACAGTACTGAGCGTAGGGTGAGGTTCAACGTGAATAGGGAAAGCTCAGGTGAGGCTCCTTCTACAATACAATTACTCTGGTGATCTACATGTGAAACTCGAAAAAATTAGAATATTGTGCAAAAGTTCATTTATTTCACTAATGCAACTTAAAAGGTGAAAGTAATATATGAGAGAGACTCATTACATGCAAAGCAAGATAGTTCAACCCGTGATTTGTCATAATTGTGATGATTATGGCTTCCAGCTCATGAAAACCCCAAATCCACAATCTCAGAAAATTAGAATATTACATGCAATCAATAAAACAAGGATTGCACATGGAAGAATATCGGACCTCTGAAAAGTAGAAGCATGCATATGTACTCAGTACTTGGTTTAGGCCCCTCAATGCGGCGTGGCATGGAGACACTGCTGAGGTGTTATGGAGGCACTGCTGAGGTGTTATGGAGGCACTGCTGAGGTGTTATGGAAGACCAGGAGGCTTCAATAGTGGCCTTCAGCTCTTCTGCATTGTTCGGTCTCATGTCTCTCATCTTTCTCTTGGCAATGCCTCATAGATTCTCTATCATAGATTCTCTATGGGGTTCAGGTCAGGTGAGTTTGCTGGCCAATCAAGCACAGTAATCCCACGGTCATGTGACCAGGTTTTGGTGCTTTTGGCAGTGTGGGGGAGGTGCCAAGTCCTGCTGGAAAATGAAGTCTGCATCCCCATAGAGCTCGTCTGCGGAAGGAAGCATGAAGTGCTCCAAAATCTCCTGGTAGACGGCTGCGGTGACCCCGGACTTAATGAAACACAGGGGACCAACACCATCAGATGACACGGCTCCCCAAATTAACACAGACTGTGGAAACTTCACACTGGACTTCAAGCATCTTTCAGTGTCTGCCTCTCCATTCTTCCTCCATTCTCCGGCTCCTTGGCTTCCAAATCAACTGCAAAATTTGCTCTCATCAGAAAAGAGGACGTTGGACCAGCCCAGGTAAGACGCTTCTGACATTGTTTGTTGTTCAGGAGCGGCTTGACAAGAGGAATACGACATTTGAAGCCCATGTCCAGGATCCGTCTGTGTGTGGCGGCTCTTGATGCACTGACTCCAGCCTCAGTCCACTCCTTGTGAAAGTCCCCAACACTTTTGAATGGCTTTTTCCTGACAATCCTCTCCAGGCTGCGCTCATCCCTGCTGCTTGTGCACCTTTATCTTGGTAGCCAGAGATCGGAAACTCAGCCCCCAGGCAGTGGTGAGTATGGGGTCATTTGTTTCCCTCTGACCCTTTCTACTCACCATTTCCCAGTGACCCCATTCACTACCAACATACACTCACTGTCCTTATATCTTTACAACAGATACAACTACCATGCATCAGTCCCTGAGAAAGCGAGTGGAATCTCACGAAACGCGTAGGGAAAATTATGCCTTTTTATTTTGCTGCATGTGCAGAGGACTGTGATCTTCACATCAAACCTACACGTTGATTTTTTATACAACAATACTTGTTTTAGCAACCTTGTCTGTGTGCATGTACCTACTGGCTCAGCTACTTTTTATCATCATTGTTGTTCAAGGATGTATTATATTTGCAATGTATTTACAATTATCTGTACTCATGTTGTTTTACATTGGCCACTACGCCTGGTGACGCACAATCACTGCTGTCTCTGTTTTGTCTCTACAGCATTTGTTACCAATAAATTGTTTTTATTACGCATCCGTGTGAGCATGTGCCCAACTCTTCCACCTCACTCAAACTCCCAGGGCGACCTGCATTTTTTGCTCTCCGTTCACCTTTTTCTTCCACATAACTTTCTATTAATGCGCTTTGATACAGCACTTTGGGAACATCCAACTTCTTTTGCAATTACCTTTTGAGGCGTTTCCCTCCTTATGGAGAGTGTCAATGATGGTGTCAGGTCAGCAGTCTTTCCCATGATTGTGATTCCTACTGAACCAGACTGAGAGACCATTTAAAGGGCTCAGGAACCCTTTGCAGGTGTTATGGCTTAATTAGCTGATTAGAGTGGGACACTTTGAGCCGAGAATATTCCACCTTTTCACAATATTCTAGTTTTCTGAGATTGTGGATTTGGGGTTTTCATGAGCTGTAAGCCATAATCATCACAATTATGACAATTCACGTCTTGAACTATCTTGCTTTGCATGTAATGAATCTATCTCATACAGTCAGGTCCATAAATATTTGGACAACAACACAATTCTAATCTTTTTTGGCTCTATACACCACCACAATAGATTTGAAATGAAACAAAAAATCCGGTGAACGGTGTAGGAATTACAACAGTTTGTATATTTGCCTCTCACTTTTTAACCACTTAAGGACCAGCCACTGTATATATACGTCGGCAGAATGGCTCGTACAGGCACAATCACGTACCTGTACGTCCCCTTTAACTGCCCGACGTCGTGCGCACGCCGCCGCGCTCGTGACCCCCCTGCCTTCCCGGCGAGTCGGACCGTGGGTCCCGCGGCGATCGTCTCACGGAGGCATGGAGCGGGGAGATGTTAGTGTAAACACAACATCTCCCCGCTCCCCTACTGACACTGTGTAATCAGAGCGGAGATCGGTCACGTGTCACTCGTAGCCACGCCCCCACACAGTAGTAATCACTCCCTTAGGCACACTTAACCCCTCCAGCGCCCCTAGTGGTTAACCCCTTCACTGCCATTTTTACAGTAACCAGTGCATTTTTATTGCACTGATCGCTGTGAAAATCACAATGGTCCCAAAAATGTCCGATGTGTCCGCCGTAATGTCGCAGTCACAATAAAAATCGCTGATCGCTGCCATTACTAGTAAAAAAAAGGAATAAAAATGCCATGAAACCACCACCTATTTTGTAAACGCTATAACTTTTGCGCAAACCAATCAATAGACGCCGATTGCGATTTTTTTACCAAAAATATGTAGAAGAATACGTATCGGCCTAAACTGAGGAAAAAATAGTTTTTTATATATTTTTTGGGGATATTTATTATAGCAAAAAGTAAAAAAATATTGAATTATTTTCAAAATTGTCGCTCTATTTTTGTTTATAGCGCAAAAAATAAAAACCGCAGAGGTGATCGAATACCACCAAAAGAAAGCTCTATTTGTGGGAAAAAAAGGACGTCAATTTTGTTTGGGAGCCACGTTGCACGACCGCGCAATTGTCAGTTAAAGCGACACAGTGCCGAATCGTAAAAAGGGGCCTGGTCTTTATGCTGCGTATTGGTCCGGGGCTGAATTGGTTAAGGGACCAAAAGTAATGGGACAGATTAACAATCATCAATCAAACTTTCACTTTTTAATACTTGGTTGCAAATCCTTTGCAGTCAATTACATTGTGAAGTGTGGAACGCGATGACATCATCAGACGCTGGGTTTCATCCCTGGTGATGCTCTGCCAGGCCTCTACTGCAACTGTCTTCAGTTCCTGCTTGTTCTTGGGGCATTTTCCCTTCAGTTTTGTCTTCAGCAAGTGAAATGCATGCTCAATCAGATTCAGGTCAGCTGATTGACTTGGCCATTGCATAACATTCCACTTCTTTCCCTTAAAAAACTCTTTGGTTGCTTTCGCAGTATGCTTCGGGTCATTGTCCATCTGCACTGGGAAGCGCCGTCCAATGAGTTCTGAAGCATTTGGCTGAATGTGAGCCGATAATAATATTCCCCGAAACACTTCAGAATTCATCCTGCTGCTTTTGTCAGCAGTCACATCATCAATAAATACAAGAGAACCAGTTCCATTGGCAGCCATACATGCCCACGCCATGACACCACCACCACCATGCTTCACAGATGAGGTGGTATGCTTTGGATCATGAGCAGTTCCTTTCCTTCTCCATACTCTTCTCTTCCCATCACTCTGGTACAAGTTGATCTCATCTGTCCCTAGGATGTTCTTCCAGAACTGTGAAGGCTTTTTTACATGTTGTTTGGCAAACTCTCCAATCTGGCCTTCCTGTTTTTGAGGCTCACCAATGGTTTCCATCTTGTGGTGAACCCTCTGTACTCACACATCCACCTACCTCCTGGAGAATGTTCTTCATCTGACACACATCCACCTACCTCCTGGAGAGAGTTCTTCATCTGACACACATACACCTACCTCCCGGAGAGTGTTCTTCATCTGACACACATACACCTACCTCCTGGAGAGTGTTCTTCATCTGACACACATACACCTACCTCCTGGAGTGTTCTTCATCTGACACACATACACCTACCTCCTGGAGAGTGTTCTTCATCTGACACACATACACCTACCTCCTGGAGAGTGTTCTTCATCTGACACACATACACCTACCTCCTGGAGAGTGTTCTTCATCTGACACACATACACCTACCTCCTGGAGAGTGTTCTTCATCTGACACACATACACCTACCTCCTGGAGAGTGTTCTTCATCTGACACACATACACCTACCTCCTGGAGAGTGTTCTTCATCTGACACACATACACCTACCTCCTGGAGAGTGTTCTTCATCTGACACACATACACCTACCTCCTGGAGAGTGTTCTTCATCTGACACACATACACCTACCTCCTGGAGAGTGTTCTTTATCTGACACACATACACCTACCTCCCGGAGAGTGTTCTTCACCTGACACACATACACCTACCTCCCGGAGAGTGTTCTTCATCTGACACACATACACCTACCTCCCGGAGAGTGTTCTTCATCTGACACACATACACCTACCTCCCGGAGAGTGTTCTTCATCTGACACACATACACCTACCTCCCGGAGAGTGTTCTTCATCTGACACACATACACCTACCTCCTGGAGAGTGTTCTTCATCCGACACATAAACACCTACCTCCTGGAGAGTGTTCTTCATCCGACACACATACACCTACCTCCTAGAGAGTGTTCTTCATCTGACACACATACACCTACCTCCCGGAGAGTGTTCTTCATCTGACACACATACACCTACCTCCCGGAGAGTGTTCTTCATCTGACACACATACACCTACCTCCCGGAGAGTGTTCTTCATCTGACACACATCCACCTACCTCCCGGAGAGTGTTCTTCATCTGACACACATACACCTACCTCCCGGAGAGTGTTCTTCATCTGACACACATTCACCTACCTCCCGGAGAGTGTTCTTCATCTGACACACATACACCTACCTCCTGGAGAGTGTTCTTCATCCGACACATAAACACCTACGTCCTGGAGAGTGTTCTTCATCTGACACACATACACCTACCTCCTAGAGAGTGTTCTTCATCTGACACACATACACCTACCTCCTGGAGAGTGTTCTTCATCTGACACACATACACCTACCTCCCGGAGAGAGTTCTTCACCTGACACACATACACCTACCTCCTGGAGAGTGTTCTTCATCCGACACATAAACACCTACGTCCTGGAGAGTGTTCTTCATCTGACACACATACACCTACCTCCTGGAGAGTGTTCTTCATCTGGCACACATACACCTACCTCCTGGAGAGTGTTCTTCATCTGACACACATACACCTACCTCCCGGAGAGTGTTCTTCATCTGACACACATACACCTACCTCCCGGAGAGTGTTCTTCATCTGACACACATACACCTACCTCCCGGAGAGTGTCCTTCATCTGACACACATACACCTACCTCCCGGAGAGTGTTCTTCATCTGACACACATACACCTACCTCCCGGAGAGTGCTCTTCATCTGACACACATACACCTACCTCCTGGAGAGTGTTCTTCATCTGACACACATACACCTACCTCCTGGAGAGTGTTCTTCATCTGACACACATACACCTACCTCCTGGAGAGAGTTCTTCATCTGACACACATACACCTACCTCCTGGAGAGTGTTCTTCATCTGACACACATACACCTACCTCCCGGAGAGTGTTCTTCCTCTGACACACATACACCTACCTCCCGGAGAGTGTTCTTCATCTGACACACATACACCTACCTCCTGGAGAGTGTTCTTCATCTGACACTCATACACCTACCTCCTGGAGAGTGTTCTTCATCTGACACACATACACCTACCTCCTGGAGAGTGTTCTTCATCTGACACACATACACCTACCTCCTGGAGAGTGTTCTTCATCTGGCACACATACACCTACCTCCCGGAGAGTGTTCTTCATCTGACACACATACACCTACCTCCTGGAGAGAGTGTTCTTCATCTGACACACATACACCTACCTCCCGGAGAGTGTTCTTCATCTGACACACATACACCTACCTCCTGGAGAGTGTTCTTCATCTGACACACATACACCTACCTCCTGGAGAGTGTTCTTCATCTGACACACATACACCTACCTCCTGGAGAGAGTTCTTCATCTGACACACATACACCTACCTCCTGGAGAGTGTTCTTCATCTGACACACATACACCTACCTCCCGGAGAGTGTTCTTCCTCTGACACACATACACCTACCTCCCGGAGAGTGTTCTTCATCTGACACACATACACCTACCTCCTGGAGAGTGTTCTTCATCTGACACTCATACACCTACCTCCTGGAGAGTGTTCTTCATCTGACACACATACACCTACCTCCTGGAGAGTGTTCTTCATCTGACACACATACACCTACCTCCTGGAGAGTGTTCTTCATCTGGCACACATACACCTACCTCCCGGAGAGTGTTCTTCATCTGACACACATACACCTACCTCCTGGAGAGAGTGTTCTTCATCTGACACACATACACCTACCTCCCGGAGAGTGTTCTTCATCTGACACACATACACCTACCTCCTGGAGTGTTCTTCATCTGACACACATACACCTACCTCCCGGAGAGTGTTCTTCATCTGACACACATACACCTACCTCCCGGAGAGTGTTCTTCATCTGACACACATACACCTACCTCCCGGAGAGTGTTCTTCATCTGACACACATACACCTACCTCCCGGAGGGTGTTCTTCATCTGACACACATACACCTACCTCCCGGAGAGTGTTCTTCATCTGACACACATACACCTACCTCCTGGAGAGTGTTCTTCATCTGACACACCTACACCTACCTCCTGGAGAGTGTTCTTCATCTGACACACATACACCTACCTCCCGGAGAGTGTTCTTCATCTGACACACATACACCTACCTCCCGGAGAGTGTTCTTCATCTGACACACATACACCTACCTCCTGGAGTGTTCTTCATCTGACACACCTACACCTACCTCCTGGAGAGTGTTCTTCATCTGACACACATACACCTACCTCCCGGAGAGTGTTCTTCATCTGACACACATACACCTACCTCCCGGAGAGTGTTCTTCATCTGACACACATACACCTACCTCCTGGAGAGTGTTCTTCATCTGACACACCTACACCTACCTCCTGGAGAGTGTTCTTCATCTGACACACATACACCTACCTCCCGGAGAGTGTTCTTCATCTGACACACATACACCTACCTCCCGGAGAGTGTTCTTCATCTGACACACATACACCTACCTCCCGGAGAGTGTTCTTCATCTGACACACATACACCTACCTCCTGAAGAGTGTTCTTCATCTGACACACATACACCTACCTCCTGGAGAGTGTTCTTGATCTGGCCAACTCTTGTGAAGGGTGTTTTCTTCACCAGGGAAAGAATTCTTCGCTCATTCACCACAGTTGTCTTCCGGGTCTTTTGGTGTTGCTGAGCTCACCGGTGAGTTCTTTCTTTTTAAGGATGTTCCAAACAGTTGATTTGGCCACACCTAATGTTTCTGCTATCTCTCTGATGGGTTTGTTTTGTTTTTTCAGCCTAATGATGGCTTGCTTCACTGATAGTGACAGCTCTTTGGATCTCATATTGAGAGTTGACAGCAACAGATTCCAAATTCAAATAGCACACTTGAAATTAACTCTGGACCTTTTATTTGCTCCTTGTAAATGGGATAATGAGGGAATAACACACACCTGGCCATGGAACACCTGAGCAGCCAATTGTCCCAATACTTTTGGTCCCTTAAAAAGGCACATATACAAACTGTTGTAATTCCTTCACCGTTCCCCTGATTTGGATGTAAATTCCCTCAAATTAAAGATGAAAGTCTGCAGGTAAAGCTCATCTTGTTCCTTTCATTTCACATCCATTGTGGTGTATAGAGCCAAAGAGATTAGAATTGTGTCCATGTCCCAATATTTATGGGCCTGACTGTATATTAGTTTCACCTTTTAAGTTGCATTAGTGAAATAAATGAACTTTTGCACGATATTCTAATTATTCGGGTTTCACCTGTAGTTCCACTCAGAATAATATCACATTATTCACAGTACATACCCAAAAGTATTGGGACGCCTCCCTTTACACGCACATGAACTTTAATGGCATCCCAGTCTTAGTCCGGAGGGTTCAATATTGAGTTGGCTCCGCCCTTTGCAGCTATAACAGCTTCACCTCTTCTGGCCCACAAGGTTCATTGGATTGGTTTTAGAATCTAGGCTTCTCCTATTCATATGCTAATGAACTTGTTGGACTGGTTCAAAGAGCTCAGGGCGCAGGAAAGATTATTATTTTTCTTTTTGCATGTAATATTAAATTTGCACAGGGTTATAATTTGTTATGTCAGATATTATAATCATTAAAATGTGTAAGTGCACATACATACACTATATTACCAAAAGTATTGAGACACCTATAACAGCTTCAACTCTTCTGAGAAGGCCGTCCACAAGGTTTAGGAGGGTGTCTATGGGAAGGTTTGACCATTCTTCCAGAAGACCATTTGTGAGGGTCAGGCACTGATGTTGGACGAGAAGGCCTGGCTCGCAGTCTCCGTTCTTTTTTAACCCAAAGGTGTTCTATTTGAGTAAGGTCAGGACTCTGTGCAGGCCAGTCAAGTTCCTCCACCCCAAACTCGCTCATCCATGTCTTTATGGACCTTGCTTTGTGCACTGGTGGGCAGTCATGTTGGTACAGGGAGGGGCCGTCACTCAAACTCCTCCCACAGCATGAAATTGTCCAAAATGTCTTGGCATGCTGACGCCTTAAGAGTTCCCTTCACTAGAACTAAGGGGCCAACCCAACCCCTGAGGGGCCAAGCCCAACCCCTGAAAAACAACCCCCACAACATAATTCCCCCTCTCCACCAAATGATTTGGACCAGTGCACAAAGCAAGGTCCATAAAGACGTGGATGAGCAGGTTTGGGGTGGAGGAACTTGACCGGCCTGCACAAGGTCCTGACCTCAACCCAGTAGAACACTTTTGGGATGAATTAGAGTAGAGAATGCAAGCCAGGACTTCTCGTCACTATCCACTATACATAATATATTACAGAGGTCAGGACTCTGTGCAGACCAGTCAAGTTCCTCCACCCCAAACTCACTCATCCATGTCTTTATGGACCTTGCTTTGTGCACTGGTCCAAATCATTTGGTGGAGGGGGGATTATGGTGTGGGGGTTGCTTTTCAGGGGTTGGCCCCTTAGTTCCAGTGAAGGGAACTCTTAAGGCGTCAGCATACCAAGACATTTTTTACAATTTCATGCTGTGGGAGGAGTTTGGGGACGGCCCTTTCCTGTTCCAACATGACTGCCCACCAGTGCATAAAGCAAGGTCCATAAAGACATGGATGAGTGAGTTTGGGGTGGAGGAACTTGACTGACCTGCACAGAGTCCTGACCTCAAACCGATAGAACACCTTTGGGATGAATTAGAGTGAAAACTGTGAGCCAGGCCTTCTCGTCCAACATCAGTGCCTGACCTCACAAATGCACTTCTGGAAGAATGGTCACACATACCCATAGACACCCTCCTAAACCTTGTGGACGGCCTTCCCAGAAGAGGTGAAGCTGTTATAGCTGCAAAGGGCGGAGCCAACTCAATATTGAACCCTCCGGACTAAGACTGGGAGGTCATTAAAGTTCATGTGTGTGTGTAAAGGCAGGTGTCCCAATACTTTTGGAAATACAGTTTATGAGAATTGTTGTTGCACCTCTGTCTGTACAAACAGCATGCTAACCAGCAGGAATACCCGGCGAGGAGTGAAAACTACTTCTGGAATGACCAAGTCTTTATTAAATCGAACAATTCAGCCTATAAAACTCCGTCGCCGGCGTCGGAAGGTACAGTATGAGTCCTATGATGTCTAATTAAATGTATTTTTTGAATAAAACCTTTCCCGCACTCTGCACATGAAAAGGGGCGTTCGCCCGTGTGACCTCTCTGGTGTCTTAGAAGGTGCGCCTTCAAAGTGAAACATTTCCCGCAATCGGGGCATGAAAAGGGACGCTCCCCCGTGTGGCTTTTCTGGTGCTTTACAAGATATTTCCTCAGCATGAAAAACTTCCCGCACTCTGAGCACGAAAAAGGCCGCTCGCCACTGTGACTTTGAAGGTGCGAAAGAAGCTCTCTTTCATGGATGAAGCGTTTCCCGCACTCCGGGCAGGGGAACGGCTTCTTGGCGGAGTGGGTCTTCCTGTGTCTGACGAGTTCGGAATTGTTTATGAAGGATTTCCGGCACTCTGGGCATCCGTAGATCTCCTTCCCGGTGTGACCTCTCTGGTGGATCTTCAGCTCCGTCTTCGTTTTAAAGGAGATCCCGCACTCCAAGCAGGACAATGGAGTTTTCCCCATGTGAAGCTTCTGATGCCTTTCAAGAGTCAGTTTCCGCGTGAAGCGTTTCCCGCACACTAAACAGAAAAAGGGCTGTTCGCCGGTGTGGAATCTCTGGTGGTTTATGAGCGTGGTTTTATGAGTGAAACATTTCCCGCACTCGGGACAGGAAAACGGCTTCTCACCGGTGTGGAGTTTCAAGTGGATATTGAGGTGTCCTTTTTGTGAGAAAGACTTCCCGCACTCTGGGCAGGAAAAGGGCTTCTCGCCCGTATGGACTCTCTGATGCCTGACAATATCTGCTTTATCTATGAACGACTTCTTGCACTCCGCACACGAGAAAGGAGTCTCGCCCGTGTGATGCCTAAAGTGGGCCTTTAGGCGATCTTTCTGCTTAAAGCATTTCCCGCACTCTGCGCACGAAAAGGGGCGGTCTCCGGTGTGGCTTTTTTCATGCCTGTCAAGATGCGATTTTGCAGTGAAGCCTTTCCCACACTTCGAGCAGATAAAGGGGCGCATCCCGATGTGAACATTTTCATGTCTGATAAGGTTTGATTTGGTCTTGAAACACTTCCCGCACTCTAGACATAAAAAGGGGCGTTTCTCTCTGTGGGTCCTCTGACGTACGCGGGGTGACGTCGTCATTGTGAAACGTTCGTTATATGTGGTCTTTGTTATTATCTCATCATCTCTACGTATGGAAGCATGGGACGGGTCCGGAGAAGATCCCTCAGGATGAGGAGGATCTAGTGACCTGTCCCAACCATAAAATGGCGGATCGATATTTGAGATCGTCGTATCAAAAATACTGGAAGATTCCTCCGAGTCAGAAGGAACGATCGATCGATCTACATCGTCATTTATTCTTTGATTCCTATGGCCTTGTACTGGAGAATATTCTGCTGGGTCCTTATCTTTGATATCATTCTCTGGAGATGAGATAAGATGTCCCATCAAAGTGCTCCCCGAACTCCGACCATCTGTGAAAAAGATCGTTTCCTTTAGAATATTCATTCGTCACTTTTTATAGACACGAGTCATGAAGGTGGGAATCCGAGAACATCGTTACAGAAAGTACATCAGTTGGAAATTACGTCTTTTGTTGGGAACATGAATTATATTGGAGGAATGAAGATGGACCTTTCATATGGCCTTCTCCATGTCTGTCTGTCCACCTGCAAGGTGATTAATGTGGCCAGTCTCTGGGTGGAGACCAAACCTGATATCTCAGTATCTCCTCCTCATTTGTTGGGAACATGACGTTATATTGGAGGAATGGAGATGGACCTTTCATATGGTGTACAGTATCTCCTCCTCATTTGTTGGGAACATGACGTTATATTGGAGGAATGGAGATGGACCTTTCATATGGTGTACAGTATCTCCTCCTCATTTGTTGGGAACATGACGTTATATTGGGGAATGGAGATGGACCTTTCATATGGTGTACAGTATCTCCTCCTCATTTGTTGGGAACATGACGTTATATTGGGGAATGGAGATGGGTCTTTCATATGGTGTACAGTATCTCCTCCTCATTTGTTGGGAACATGACGTTATATTGAGGAATGGAGATGGACCTTTCATATGGTGTACAGTATCTCCTCCTCATGTGTTGGGAACATGACGTTATATTGGAGGAATGAAGATGGACCTTTCATATGGCCTTCTCCATGTCTGTCTGTCCACCTGCAAGGTGATTAATGTGGCCAGTCTCTGGGTGGAGACCAAACCTGATATCTCAGTATCTCCTCCTCATTTGTTGGGAACATGACGTTATATTGGAGGAATGGAGATGGACCTTTCATATGGTGTACAGTATCTCCTCCTCATTTGTTGGGAACATGACGTTATATTGAGGAATGGAGATGGACCTTTCATATGGTGTACAGTATCTCCTCCTCATTTGTTGGGAACATGACGTTATATTGGAGGAATGGAGATGGACCTTTCATATGGTGTACAGTATCTCCTCCTCATTTGTTGGGAACATGACGTTATATTGAGGAATGGAGATGGACCTTTCATATGGTGTACAGTATCTCCTCCTCATTTGTTGGGAACATGACGTTATATTGAGGAATGGAGATGGACCTTTCATATGATGTACAGTATCTCCTCCTCATTTGTTGGGAACATGACGTTATATTGAGGAATGGAGATGGACCTTTCATATGGTGTACAGTATCTCCTCCTCATTTGTTGGGAACATGACGTTATATTGAGGAATGGAGATGGACCTTTCATATGGTGTACAGTATCTCCTCCTCATTTGTTGGGAACATGACGTTATATTGGAGGAATGGAGATGGACCTTTCATATGGTGTACAGTATCTCCTCCTCATTTGTTGGGAACATGACGTTATATTGGAGGAATGGAGATGGATCTTTCATATGGTGTACAGTATCTCCTCCTCATTTGTTGGGAACATGACGTTATATTGGAGGAATGGAGATGGACCTTTCATATGGTGTACAGTATCTCCTCCTCATTTGTTGGGAACATGACGTTATATTGAGGAATGGAGATGGACCTTTCATATGGTGTACAGTATCTCCTCCTCATTTGTTGGGAACATGACGTTATATTGAGGAATGGAGATGGACCTTTCATATGATGTACAGTATCTCCTCCTCATTTGTTGGGAACATGACGTTATATTGAGGAATGGAGATGGACCTTTCATATGGTGTACAGTATCTCCTCCTCATTTGTTGGGAACATGACGTTATATTGAGGAATGGAGATGGACCTTTCATATGGTGTACAGTATCTCCTCCTCATTTGTTGGGAACATGACGTTATATTGGAGGAATGGAGATGGACCTTTCATATGGTGTACAGTATCTCCTCCTCATTTGTTGGGAACATGACGTTATATTGGAGAATGGAGATGGACCTTTCATATGGTGTACAGTATCTCCTCCTCATTTGTTGGGAACATGACGTTATATTGGAGGAATGGAGATGGACCTTTCATATGGTGTACAGTATCTCCTCCTCATTTGTTGGGAACATGATGTTATATTGGAGGAATGGAGATGGACCTTTCATATGGTGTACAGTATCTCCTCCTCATTTGTTGGGAACATGACGTTATATTGAGGAATGGAGATGGACCTTTCATATGGTGTACAGTATCTCCTCCTCATTTGTTGAGAACATGACGTTATATTGGGGAATGGAGATGGACCTTTCATATGGTGTACAGTATCTCCTCCTCATTTGTTGGGAACATGACGTTATATTGGGGAATGGAGATGGGTCTTTCATATGGTGTACAGTATCTCCTCCTCATTTGTTGGGAACATGACGTTATATTGAGGAATGGAGATGGACCTTTCATATGGTGTACAGTATCTCCTCCTCATGTGTTGGGAACATGACGTTATATTGGAGGAATGAAGATGGACCTTTCATATGGCCTTCTCCATGTCTGTCTGTCCACCTGCAAGGTGATTAATGTGGCCAGTCTCTGGGTGGAGACCAAACCTGATATCTCAGTATCTCCTCCTCATTTGTTGGGAACATGACGTTATATTGGAGGAATGGAGATGGACCTTTCATATGGTGTACAGTATCTCCTCCTCATTTGTTGGGAACATGACGTTATATTGAGGAATGGAGATGGACCTTTCATATGGTGTACAGTATCTCCTCCTCATTTGTTGGGAACATGATGTTATATTGGAGAATGGAGATGGACCTTTCATATGGTGTACAGTATCTCCTCCTCATTTGTTGGGAACATGACGTTATATTGGAGGAATGGAGATGGACCTTTCATATGGTGTACAGTATCTCCTCCTCATTTGTTGGGAACATGACGTTATATTGGAGGAATGGAGATGGACCTTTCATATGGTGTACAGTATCTCCTCCTCATTTGTTGGGAACATGACGTTATATTGGAGGAATGGAGATGGATCTTTCATATGGTGTACAGTATCTCCTCCTCATTTGTTGGGAACATGACGTTATATTGGAGGAATGGAGATGGACCTTTCATATGGTGTACAGTATCTCCTCCTCATTTGTTGGGAACATGACGTTATATTGAGGAATGGAGATGGACCTTTCATATGGTGTACAGTATCTCCTCCTCATTTGTTGGGAACATGACGTTATATTGAGGAATGGAGATGGACCTTTCATATGATGTACAGTATCTCCTCCTCATTTGTTGGGAACATGACGTTATATTGAGGAATGGAGATGGACCTTTCATATGGTGTACAGTATCTCCTCCTCATTTGTTGGGAACATGACGTTATATTGAGGAATGGAGATGGACCTTTCATATGGTGTACAGTATCTCCTCCTCATTTGTTGGGAACATGACGTTATATTGGAGGAATGGAGATGGACCTTTCATATGGTGTACAGTATCTCCTCCTCATTTGTTGGGAACATGACGTTATATTGGAGGAATGGAGATGGATCTTTCATATGGTGTACAGTATCTCCTCCTCATTTGTTGGGAACATGACGTTATATTGGAGGAATGGAGATGGACCTTTCATATGGTGTACAGTATCTCCTCCTCATTTGTTGGGAACATGACGTTATATTGAGGAATGGAGATGGACCTTTCATATGGTGTACAGTATCTCCTCCTCATTTGTTGGGAACATGACGTTATATTGAGGAATGGAGATGGACCTTTCATATGATGTACAGTATCTCCTCCTCATTTGTTGGGAACATGACGTTATATTGGAGGAATGGAGATGGACCTTTCATATGGTGTACAGTATCTCCTCCTCATTTGTTGGGAACATGACGTTATATTGGAGAATGGAGATGGACCTTTCATATGATGTACAGTATCTCCTCCTCATTTGTTGGGAACATGACGTTATATTGGAGGAATGGAGATGGACCTTTCATATGGTGTACAGTATCTCCTCCTCATTTGTTGGGAACATGATGTTATATTGGAGGAATGGAGATGGACCTTTCATATGGTGTACAGTATCTCCTCCTCATTTGTTGGGAACATGACGTTATATTGAGGAATGGAGATGGACCTTTCATATGGTGTACAGTATCTCCTCCTCATTTGTTGAGAACATGACGTTATATTGGGGAATGGAGATGGACCTTTCATATGGTGTACAGTATCTCCTCCTCATTTGTTGGGAACATGACGTTATATTGGGGAATGGAGATGGGTCTTTCATATGGTGTACAGTATCTCCTCCTCATTTGTTGGGAACATGACGTTATATTGAGGAATGGAGATGGACCTTTCATATGGTGTACAGTATCTCCTCCTCATGTGTTGGGAACATGACGTTATATTGGAGGAATGAAGATGGACCTTTCATATGGCCTTCTCCATGTCTGTCTGTCCACCTGCAAGGTGATTAATGTGGCCAGTCTCTGGGTGGAGACCAAACCTGATATCTCAGTATCTCCTCCTCATTTGTTGGGAACATGACGTTATATTGGAGGAATGGAGATGGACCTTTCATATGGTGTACAGTATCTCCTCCTCATTTGTTGGGAACATGACGTTATATTGAGGAATGGAGATGGACCTTTCATATGGTGTACAGTATCTCCTCCTCATTTGTTGGGAACATGATGTTATATTGGAGAATGGAGATGGACCTTTCATATGGTGTACAGTATCTCCTCCTCATTTGTTGGGAACATGACGTTATATTGGAGGAATGGAGATGGACCTTTCATATGGTGTACAGTATCTCCTCCTCATTTGTTGAGAACATGACGTTATATTGAGGAATGGAGATGGACCTTTCATATGGAGTACAGTATCTCCTCATTTGTTGGGAACATGACATTATATTGAGGAATGGAGATGGACCTTTCATATGATGTACAGTATCTCCTCCTCATTTGTTGGGAACATGACGTTATATTGAAGGAATGGAGATGGACCTTTCATATGGTGTACAGTATCTCCTCCTCATGTGTTGGGAACATGACGTTATATTGAGGAATGGAGATGGACCTTTCATATGATGTACAGTATCTCCTCCTCATTTGTTGGGAACATGACATTATATTGAGGAATGGAGATGGACCTTTCATATGGTGTACAGTATCTCCTCCTCATTTGTTGGGAACATGACGTTATATTGGAGGAATGGAGATGGGCCTTTCATATGATGTACAGTATCTCCTCCTCATTTGTTGGGAACATGACATTATATTGGAGGAATGGAGATGGACCTTTCATATGGTGTACAGTATCTTCTCCTCATTTGTTGGGAACATGACATTATATTGAGGAATGAAGGTGGACCTTTCATATGATGTACAGTATCTCCTCCTCATTTGTTGGGAACATGGCATTATATTGGAGGAATGGAGATGGACCTTTCATATGGTGTACAGTATCTCCTCCTCATTTGTTGGGAACATGACGTTATATTGGAGGAATGGAGATGGACCTTTCATATGGTGTACAGTATCTCCTCCTCATTTGTTGGGAACATGACGTTATATTGGAGGAATGGAGATGGACCTTTCATATGGTGTACAGTATCTCCTCCTCATTTGTTGGAAACATGACGTTATATTGAGGAATGGAGATGGACCTTTCATATGGTGTACAGTATCTCCTCCTCATTTGTTGGGAACATGACGTTATATTGGAGGAATGGAGATGGACCTTTCATATGGTGTACAGTATCTCCCCCTCATTTGTTGGAAACATGACGTTATATTGGGGGAATGGAGATGGACCTTTCATATGGTGTACAGTATCTCCTCCTCATTTGTTGGAAACATGACGTTATATTGAGGAATGGAGATGGACCTTTCATATGGTGTACAGTATCTCCTCCTCATTTGTTGGGAACATGACGTTATATTGAGGAATGGAGATGGATCTTTCATATGGTGTACAGTATCTCCTCCTCATTTGTTGGGAACATGACGTTATATTGGAGGAATGGAGATGGACCTTTCATATGGTGTACAGTATCTCCTCATTTGTTGGGAACATGACGTTATATTGAGGAATGGAGATGAACCTTTCATATGGCCTTCTCCATGTCTGTCTGTCCACCTGCAAGGTGATTAATGTGGCCAGTCTCTGGGTGGAGACCAAACCTGATATCTCAGTATCTCGTCCTCATTTGTTGGGAACATGACTTTATATTGGGGAATGGAGATGGACCTTTCATATGGTGTACAGTATCTCCTCCTCATTTGTCGGGAACATGACGTTATATTGAGGAATGGAGATGAACCTTTCATATGGCCTTCTCCATGTCTGTCTGTCCACCTGCAAGGTGATTAATGTGGCCAGTCTCTGGGTGGAGACCAAACCTGATATCTCAGTATCTCCTCCTCATTTGTTGGGAACATGACGTTATATTGGAGGAATGGAGATGGACGTTTCATATGATGTACAGTATCTCCTCCTCATTTGTTGGGAACATGACGTTATATTGAGGAATGGAGATGACCTTTCATATGGTGTTCAGTATCTCCTCCTCATTTGTTGGGAACATGACGTTATCTTGAGGAATGGAGATGACCTTTCATATGGTGTACAGTATCTCCTCCTCATTTGTTGGGAACATGACGTTATCTTGAGGAATGGAGATGGACCTTTCATATGGTGTACAGTATCTCCTCCTCATTTGTTGGGAACATGACGTTATATTGGAGGAATGGAGATGGACCTTTCATATGGTGTACAGTATCTCCCCCTCATTTGTTGGGAACATGACGTTATATTGAGGAATGGAGATGGACCTTTCATATGGAGTACAGTATCTCCTCATTTGTTGGGAACATGATATTATATTGGGGGAATGGAGATGGACCTTTCATATGGTGTACAGTATCTCCTCCTCATTTGTTGGGAACATGACGTTATATTGGAGGAATGGAGATGGACCTTTCATATGATGTACAGTATCTCCTCCTCATTTGTTGGGAACATTACATTATATTGAGGAATGGAGATGGACCTTTCATATGATGTACAGTATCTCCTCCTCATTTGTTGGGAACATGACGTTATATTGAAGGAATGGAGATGGACCTTTCATATGGTGTACAGTATCTCCTCCTCATGTGTTGGGAACATGACGTTATATTGAGGAATGGAGATGGACCTTTCATATGATGTACAGTATCTCCTCCTCATTTGTTGGGAACATGACATTATATTGAGGAATGGAGATGGACCTTTCATATGGTGTACAGTATCTCCTCCTCATTTGTTGGGAACATGACGTTATATTGGAGGAATGGAGATGGGCCTTTCATATGATGTACAGTATCTCCTCCTCATTTGTTGGGAACATGACATTATATTGGAGGAATGGAGATGGACCTTTCATATGGTGTACAGTATCTCCTCCTCATTTGTTGGGAACATGACGTTATATTGGAGGAATGGAGATGGACCTTTCATATGGTGTACAGTATCTCCTCCTCATTTGTTGGGAACATGACGTTATATTGAGGAATGGAGATGGACCTTTCATATGGTGTACAGTATCTCCTCCTCATTTGTTGGGAACATGACGTTATATTGAGGAATGGAGATGGACCTTTCATATGGTGTACAGTATCTTCTCCTCATTTGTTGGGAACATGACGTTATATTGAGGAATGAAGGTGGACCTTTCATATGATGTACAGTATCTCCTCCTCATTTGTTGGGAACATGGCATTATATTGGAGGAATGGAGATGGACCTTTCATATGGTGTACAGTATCTCCTCCTCATTTGTTGGGAACATGACGTTATATTGGAGGAATGGAGATGGACCTTTCATATGGTGTACAGTATCTCCTCCTCATTTGTTGGGAACATGACGTTATATTGGAGGAATGGAGATGGACCTTTCATATGGTGTACAGTATCTCCTCCTCATTTGTTGGAAACATGACGTTATATTGAGGAATGGAGATGGACCTTTCATATGGTGTACAGTATCTCCTCCTCATTTGTTGGGAACATGACGTTATATTGGAGGAATGGAGATGGACCTTTCATATGGTGTACAGTATCTCCCCCTCATTTGTTGGAAACATGACGTTATATTGGGGGAATGGAGATGGACCTTTCATATGGTGTACAGTATCTCCTCCTCATTTGTTGGAAACATGACGTTATATTGAGGAATGGAGATGGACCTTTCATATGGTGTACAGTATCTCCTCCTCATTTGTTGGGAACATGACGTTATATTGAGGAATGGAGATGGATCTTTCATATGGCGTACAGTATCTCCTCCTCATTTGTTGGGAACATGACGTTATATTGGAGGAATGGAGATGGACCTTTCATATGGTGTACAGTATCTCCTCATTTGTTGGGAACATGACGTTATATTGAGGAATGGAGATCAACCTTTCATATGGCCTTCTCCATGTCTGTCTGTCCACCTGCAAGGTGATTAATGTGGCCAGTCTCTGGGTGGAGACCAAACCTGATATCTCAGTATCTCGTCCTCATTTGTTGGGAACATGACTTTATATTGGGGAATGGAGATGGACCTTTCATATGGTGTACAGTATCTCCTCCTCATTTGTCGGGAACATGACGTTATATTGAGGAATGGAGATGAACCTTTCATATGGCCTTCTCCATGTCTGTCTGTCCACCTGCAAGGTGATTAATGTGGCCAGTCTCTGGGTGGAGACCAAACCTGATATCTCAGTATCTCCTCCTCATTTGTTGGGAACATGACGTTATATTGGAGGAATGGAGATGGACCTTTCATATGATGTACAGTATCTCCTCCTCATTTGTTGGGAACATGACGTTATATTGGAGGAATGGAGATGGACCTTTCATATGGTGTACAGTATCTCCTCCTCATTTGTTGGGAACATGACGTTATATTGGAGGAATGGAGATGGACCTTTCATATGGTGTACAGTATCTCCTCCTCATTTGTTGGGAACATGACGTTATATTGAGGAATGGAGATGGGCCTTTCATATGGTGTACAGTATCTCCTCCTCATTTGTTGGGAACATGACGTTATATTGAGGAATGGAGATGGGCCTTTCATATGATGTACAGTATCTCCTCCTCATTTGTTGGGAACATGACGTTATATTGGAGGAATGGAGATGGACCTTTCATATGGTGTACAGTATCTCCCCCTCATTTGTTGGAAACATGACGTTATATTGGAGGAATGGAGATGGACCTTTCATATGGTGTACAGTATCTCCTCCTCATTTGTTGGGAACATGACGTTATATTGGAGGAATGGAGATGGACCTTTCATATGGTGTACAGTATCTCCCCCTCATTTGTTGGAAACATGACGTTATATTGGGGGAATGGAGATGGACCTTTCATATGGTGTACAGTATCTCCTCCTCATTTGTTGGAAACATGACGTTATATTGAGGAATGGAGATGGACCTTTCATATGGTGTACAGTATCTCCTCATTTGTTGGGAACATGACGTTATATTGAGGAATGGAGATGAACCTTTCATATGGCCTTCTCCATGTCTGTCTGTCCACCTGCAAGGTGATTAATGTGGCCAGTCTCTGGGTGGAGACCAAACCTGATATCTCAGTATCTCGTCCTCATTTGTTGGGAACATGACGTTATATTGGAGGAATGGAGATGGACGTTTCATATGATGTACAGTATCTCCTCCTCATTTGTTGGGAACATGATGTTATATTGGGGAATGGAGATGGACCTTTCATATGGTGTACAGTATCTCCTCCTCATTTGTTGGGAACATGACGTTATATTGAGGAATGGAGATGGACCTTTCATATGATGTACAGTATCTCCTCCTCATTTGTTGGGAACATGACGTTATATTGAGGAATGGAGGTGGACCTTTCATATGGTGTACAGTATCTCCTCCTCATTGGTTGGGAACATGACGTTATATTGGAGGAATGGAGATGGACCTTTCATATGGTGTACAGTATCTCCTCCTCATTTGTCGGGAACATGACGTTATATTGAGGAATGGAGATGAACCTTTCATATGGCCTTCTCCATGTCTGTCTGTCCACCTGCAAGGTGATTAATGTGGCCAGTCTCTGGGTGGAGACCAAACCTGATATCTCAGTATCTCCTCCTCATTTGTTGGGAACATGACGTTATATTGGAGGAATGGAGATGGACCTTTCATATGATGTACAGTATCTCCTCCTCATTTGTTGGGAACATGATGTTATATTGGGGAATGGAGATGGACCTTTCATATGGTGTACAGTATCTCCTCCTTATTTGTTGGGAACATGACGTTATATTGAGGAATGGAGATGGACCTTTCATATGATGTACAGTATCTCCTCCTCATTTGTTGGGAACATGACGTTATATTGGAGGAATGGAGATGGACCTTTCATATGGTGTACAGTATCTCCTCCTCATTGGTTGGGAACATGACGTTATATTGGAGGAATGGAGATGGACCTTTCATATGGTGTACAGTATCTCCTCCTCATTTGTTGGGAACATGACGTTATATTGAGGAATGGAGATGGACCTTTCATATGGTGTACAGTATCTCCTCGTCATTTGTTGGGAACATGAATTATATTGGAGGACTGAAGATGGACCTTTCATATGGCCTTCACCATGTCTGTCTGTCCACCTGCAAGGTGATTAATGTGGCCAGTCTCTGGGTGGAGACCAAACCTGATATCTCAGTATCTCCTCCTCATTTGTTGGGAACATGATGTTATATTGGAGGAATGGAGATGGACCTTTCATATGGTGTACAGTATCTCCTCCTCATTTGTTGGGAACATGACGTTATATTGGAGGAATGGAGATGGACCTTTCATATGGTGTACAGTATCTCCTCCTCATTTGTCGGGAACATGACGTTATATTGAGGAATGGAGATGGATCTTTCATATGGCCTTCTCCATGTCTGTCTGTCCACCTGCAAGGTGATTAATGTGGCCAGTCTCCGGGTGGAGACCAAACCTGATATCTCAGTATCTCCTCCTCATTTGTTGGGAACATGACATTATATTGGAGGAATGGAGATGGACCTTTCATATGGTGTACAGTATCTCCTCCTCATTTGTTGGGAACATGACGTTATATTGAGGAATGGAGATGACCTTTCATATGGTGTTCAGTATCTCCTCCTCATTTGTTGGGAACATGACGTTATCTTGAGGAATGGAGATGACCTTTCATATGGTGTACAGTATCTCCTCCTCATTTGTTGGGAACATGACGTTATCTTGAGGAATGGAGATGGACCTTTCATATGGTGTACAGTATCTCCTCCTCATTTGTTGGGAACATGACGTTATATTGGAGGAATGGAGATGGACCTTTCATATGGTGTACAGTATCTCCCCCTCATTTGTTGGGAACATGACGTTATATTGAGGAATGGAGATGGACCTTTCATATGGAGTACAGTATCTCCTCATTTGTTGGGAACATGATATTATATTGGGGGAATGGAGATGGACCTTTCATATGGTGTACAGTATCTCCTCCTCATTTGTTGGGAACATGACGTTATATTGGAGGAATGGAGATGGACCTTTCATATGGTGTACAGTATCTCCTCCTCATTTGTTGGGAACATGACGTTATATTGAGGAATGGAGATGGGCCTTTCATATGGTGTACAGTATCTCCTCCTCATTTGTTGGGAACATGACGTTATATTGAGGAATGGAGATGGGCCTTTCATATGATGTACAGTATCTCCTCCTCATTTGTTGGGAACATGACGTTATATTGGAGGAATGGAGATGGACCTTTCATATGGTGTACAGTATCTCCCCCTCATTTGTTGGAAACATGACGTTATATTGGAGGAATGGAGATGGACCTTTCATATGGTGTACAGTATCTCCTCCTCATTTGTTGGGAACATGACGTTATATTGGAGGAATGGAGATGGACCTTTCATATGGTGTACAGTATCTCCCCCTCATTTGTTGGAAACATGACGTTATATTGGGGGAATGGAGATGGACCTTTCATATGGTGTACAGTATCTCCTCCTCATTTGTTGGAAACATGACGTTATATTGAGGAATGGAGATGGACCTTTCATATGGTGTACAGTATCTCCTCATTTGTTGGGAACATGACGTTATATTGAGGAATGGAGATGAACCTTTCATATGGCCTTCTCCATGTCTGTCTGTCCACCTGCAAGGTGATTAATGTGGCCAGTCTCTGGGTGGAGACCAAACCTGATATCTCAGTATCTCGTCCTCATTTGTTGGGAACATGACGTTATATTGGAGGAATGGAGATGGACGTTTCATATGATGTACAGTATCTCCTCCTCATTTGTTGGGAACATGATGTTATATTGGGGAATGGAGATGGACCTTTCATATGGTGTACAGTATCTCCTCCTCATTTGTTGGGAACATGACGTTATATTGAGGAATGGAGATGGACCTTTCATATGATGTACAGTATCTCCTCCTCATTTGTTGGGAACATGACGTTATATTGAGGAATGGAGGTGGACCTTTCATATGGTGTACAGTATCTCCTCCTCATTGGTTGGGAACATGACGTTATATTGGAGGAATGGAGATGGACCTTTCATATGGTGTACAGTATCTCCTCCTCATTTGTCGGGAACATGACGTTATATTGAGGAATGGAGATGAACCTTTCATATGGCCTTCTCCATGTCTGTCTGTCCACCTGCAAGGTGATTAATGTGGCCAGTCTCTGGGTGGAGACCAAACCTGATATCTCAGTATCTCCTCCTCATTTGTTGGGAACATGACGTTATATTGGAGGAATGGAGATGGACCTTTCATATGATGTACAGTATCTCCTCCTCATTTGTTGGGAACATGATGTTATATTGGGGAATGGAGATGGACCTTTCATATGGTGTACAGTATCTCCTCCTTATTTGTTGGGAACATGACGTTATATTGAGGAATGGAGATGGACCTTTCATATGATGTACAGTATCTCCTCCTCATTTGTTGGGAACATGACGTTATATTGAGGAATGGAGGTGGACCTTTCATATGGTGTACAGTATCTCCTCCTCATTTGTTGGGAACATGACGTTATATTGGAGGAATGGAGATGGACCTTTCATATGGTGTACAGTATCTCCTCCTCATTGGTTGGGAACATGACGTTATATTGGAGGAATGGAGATGGACCTTTCATATGGTGTACAGTATCTCCTCCTCATTTGTTGGGAACATGACGTTATATTGAGGAATGGAGATGGACCTTTCATATGGTGTACAGTATCTCCTCGTCATTTGTTGGGAACATGAATTATATTGGAGGACTGAAGATGGACCTTTCATATGGCCTTCACCATGTCTGTCTGTCCACCTGCAAGGTGATTAATGTGGCCAGTCTCTGGGTGGAGACCAAACCTGATATCTCAGTATCTCCTCCTCATTTGTTGGGAACATGATGTTATATTGGAGGAATGGAGATGGACCTTTCATATGGTGTACAGTATCTCCTCCTCATTTGTTGGGAACATGACGTTATATTGGAGGAATGGAGATGGACCTTTCATATGGTGTACAGTATCTCCTCCTCATTTGTCGGGAACATGACGTTATATTGAGGAATGGAGATGGATCTTTCATATGGCCTTCTCCATGTCTGTCTGTCCACCTGCAAGGTGATTAATGTGGCCAGTCTCCGGGTGGAGACCAAACCTGATATCTCAGTATCTCCTCCTCATTTGTTGGGAACATGACATTATATTGGAGGAATGGAGATGGACCTTTCATATGGTGTACAGTATCTCCTCCTCATTTGTTGGGAACATGACGTTATATTGAGGAATGGAGATGACCTTTCATATGGTGTTCAGTATCTCCTCCTCATTTGTTGGGAACATGACGTTATCTTGAGGAATGGAGATGGACCTTTCATATGGTGTACAGTATCTCCTCCTCATTTGTTGGGAACATGACGTTATATTGGAGGAATGGAGATGGACCTTTCATATGGTGTACAGTATCTCCCCCTCATTTGTTGGGAACATGACGTTATATTGAGGAATGGAGATGGACCTTTCATATGGAGTACAGTATCTCCTCATTTGTTGGGAACATGATATTATATTGGGGGAATGGAGATGGACCTTTCATATGGTGTACAGTATCTCCTCCTCATTTGTTGGGAACATGACGTTATATTGGAGGAATGGAGATGGACCTTTCATATGATGTACAGTATCTCCTCCTCATTTGTTGGGAACATGACATTATATTGAGGAATGGAGATGGACCTTTCATATGATGTACAGTATCTCCTCCTCATTTGTTGGGAACATGATGTTATATTGAAGGAATGGAGATGGACCTTTCATATGGTGTACAGTATCTCCTCCTCATGTGTTGGGAACATGACGTTATATTGAGGAATGGAGATGGACCTTTCATATGATGTACAGTATCTCCTCCTCATTTGTTGGGAACATGACATTATATTGAGGAATGGAGATGGACCTTTCATATGGTGTACAGTATCTCCTCCTCATTTGTTGGGAACATGACGTTATATTGGAGGAATGGAGATGGGCCTTTCATATGATGTACAGTATCTCCTCCTCATTTGTTGGGAACATGACATTATATTGGAGGAATGGAGATGGACCTTTCATATGGTGTACAGTATCTCCTCCTCATTTGTTGGGAACATGACGTTATATTGGAGGAATGGAGATGGACCTTTCATATGGTGTACAGTATCTCCTCCTCATTTGTTGGGAACATGACGTTATATTGAGGAATGGAGATGGACCTTTCATATGGTGTACAGTATCTCCTCCTCATTTGTTGGGAACATGACGTTATATTGAGGAATGGAGATGGACCTTTCATATGGTGTACAGTATCTTCTCCTCATTTGTTGGGAACATGGCATTATATTGGAGGAATGGAAATGGACCTTTCATATGGTGTACAGTATCTCCTCCTCATTTGTTGGGAACATGACGTTATATTGGAGGAATGGAGATGGACCTTTCATATGGTGTACAGTATCTCCTCCTCATTTGTTGGAAACATGACGTTATATTGAGGAATGGAGATGGACCTTTCATATGGTGTACAGTATCTCCTCCTCATTTGTTGGGAACATGACGTTATATTGGAGGAATGGAGATGGACCTTTCATATGGTGTACAGTATCTCCCCCTCATTTGTTGGAAACATGACGTTATATTGGGGGAATGGAGATGGACCTTTCATATGGTGTACAGTATCTCCTCCTCATTTGTTGGAAACATGACGTTATATTGAGGAATGGAGATGGACCTTTCATATGGTGTACAGTATCTCCTCCTCATTTGTTGGGAACATGACGTTATATTGAGGAATGGAGATGGATCTTTCATATGGTGTACAGTATCTCCTCCTCATTTGTTGGGAACATGACGTTATATTGGAGGAATGGAGATGGACCTTTCATATGGTGTACAGTATCTCCTCATTTGTTGGGAACATGACGTTATATTGAGGAATGGAGATGAACCTTTCATATGGCCTTCTCCATGTCTGTCTGTCCACCTGCAAGGTGATTAATGTGGCCAGTCTCTGGGTGGAGACCAAACCTGATATCTCAGTATCTCGTCCTCATTTGTTGGGAACATGACTTTATATTGGGGAATGGAGATGGACCTTTCATATGGTGTACAGTATCTCCTCCTCATTTGTCGGGAACATGACGTTATATTGAGGAATGGAGATGAACCTTTCATATGGCCTTCTCCATGTCTGTCTGTCCACCTGCAAGGTGATTAATGTGGCCAGTCTCTGGGTGGAGACCAAACCTGATATCTCAGTATCTCCTCCTCATTTGTTGGGAACATGACGTTATATTGGAGGAATGGAGATGGACGTTTCATATGATGTACAGTATCTCCTCCTCATTTGTTGGGAACATGACGTTATATTGGAGGAATGGAGATGGACCTTTCATATGGTGTACAGTATCTCCTCCTCATTTGTTGGGAACATGACGTTATATTGGAGGAATGGAGATGGACCTTTCATATTGTGTACAGTATCTCCTCCTCATTTGTTGGGAACATGACGTTATATTGAGGAATGGAGATGGGCCTTTCATATGGTGTACAGTATCTCCTCCTCATTTGTTGGGAACATGACGTTATATTGAGGAATGGAGATAGGCCTTTCATATGATGTACAGTATCTCCTCCTCATTTGTTGGGAACATGACGTTATATTGGAGGAATGGAGATGGACCTTTCATATGGTGTACAGTATCTCCCCCTCATTTGTTGGAAACATGACGTTATATTGGAGGAATGGAGATGGACCTTTCATATGGTGTACAGTATCTCCTCCTCATTTGTTGGGAACATGACGTTATATTGGAGGAATGGAGATGGACCTTTCATATGGTGTACAGTATCTCCCCCTCATTTGTTGGAAACATGACGTTATATTGGGGGAATGGAGATGGACCTTTCATATGGTGTACAGTATCTCCTCCTCATTTGTTGGAAACATGACGTCATATTGAGGAATGGAGATGGACCTTTCATATGGTGTACAGTATCTCCTCATTTTTTGGGAACATGACGTTATATTGAGGAATGGAGATGAACCTTTCATATGGCCTTCTCCATGTCTGTCTGTCCACCTGCAAGGTGATTAATGTGGCCAGTCTCTGGGTGGAGACCAAACCTGATATCTCAGTATCTCGTCCTCATTTGTTGGGAACATGACTTTATATTGGGGAATGGCGATGGACCTTTCATATGGTGTACAGTATCTCCTCCTCATTTGTCGGGAACATGACGTTATATTGAGGAATGGAGATGAACCTTTCATATGGCCTTCTCCATGTCTGTCTGTCCACCTGCAAGGTGATTAATGTGGCCAGTCTCTGGGTGGAGCCCAAACCTGATATCTCAGTATCTCCTCCTCATTTGTTGGGAACATGACGTTATATTGGAGGAATGGAGATGGACGTTTCATATGATGTACAGTATCTCCTCCTCATTTGTTGGGAACATGATGTTATATTGGGGAATGGAGATGGACCTTTCATATGGTGTACAGTATCTCCTCCTCATTTGTTGGGAACATGACGTTATATTGAGGAATGGAGATGGACCTTTCATATGATGTACAGTATCTCCTCCTCATTTGTTGGGAACATGACGTTATATTGAGGAATGGAGGTGGACCTTTCATATGGTGTACAGTATCTCCTCCTCATTGGTTGGGAACATGACGTTATATTGGAGGAATGGAGATGGACCTTTCATATGGTGTACAGTATCTCCTCCTCATTTGTCGGGAACATGACGTTATATTGAGGAATGGAGATGAACCTTTCATATGGCCTTCTCCATGTCTGTCTGTCCACCTGCAAGGTGATTAATGTGGCCAGTCTCTGGGTGGAGACCAAACCTGATATCTCAGTATCTCCTCCTCATTTGTTGGGAACATGACGTTATATTGGAGGAATGGAGATGGACCTTTCATATGATGTACAGTATCTCCTCCTCATTTGTTGGGAACATGATGTTATATTGGGGAATGGAGATGGACCTTTCATATGGTGTACAGTATCTCCTCCTTATTTGTTGGGAACATGACGTTATATTGAGGAATGGAGATGGACCTTTCATATGATGTACAGTATCTCCTCCTCATTTGTTGGGAACATGACGTTATATTGAGGAATGGAGGTGGACCTTTCATATGGTGTACAGTATCTCCTCCTCATTTGTTGGGAACATGACGTTATATTGGAGGAATGGAGATGGACCTTTCATATGGTGTACAGTATCTCCTCCTCATTGGTTGGGAACATGACGTTATATTGGAGGAATGGAGATGGACCTTTCATATGGTGTACAGTATCTCCTCCTCATTTGTTGGGAACATGACGTTATATTGAGGAATGGAGATGGACCTTTCATATGGTGTACAGTATCTCCTCGTCATTTGTTGGGAACATGAATTATATTGGAGGACTGAAGATGGACCTTTCATATGGCCTTCACCATGTCTGTCTGTCCACCTGCAAGGTGATTAATGTGGCCAGTCTCTGGGTGGAGACCAAACCTGATATCTCAGTATCTCCTCCTCATTTGTTGGGAACATGATGTTATATTGGAGGAATGGAGATGGACCTTTCATATGGTGTACAGTATCTCCTCCTCATTTGTTGGGAACATGACGTTATATTGGAGGAATGGAGATGGACCTTTCATATGGTGTACAGTATCTCCTCCTCATTTGTCGGGAACATGACGTTATATTGAGGAATGGAGATGGATCTTTCATATGGCCTTCTCCATGTCTGTCTGTCCACCTGCAAGGTGATTAATGTGGCCAGTCTCCGGGTGGAGACCAAACCTGATATCTCAGTATCTCCTCCTCATTTGTTGGGAACAGAACGTTATATTGAGGAATGGAGATGAAAGTGCACTTCTGCTTTCCCAGTCCAGTATTTATTATTCAGTCAATCTAAACTGATATGGTGGTCTGTTTGAGCAAGAAGTGTTAATTACTTACCCAAGATCATATCTACAGAAGAATCCTCCTCTTTAATTGTTCCCACCATCACTACCTCCTCCATAGATGGCTGATTGTCCTTCACATACATGTTTTTTTTCTCCCGCTTAATCTCCACTTTTTTACCACTCGAGTCTTCATCCTAAATCCAAGAAATACCATCTAAAGCTACAGAAAATAACA